>JAOPSE010000009.1:86422300-87672300 GCA_029449295.1 Zea luxurians
CACATGTTTATGATTCTCATGCCATGATTGCCTCTAGTTCCTCTCATAAGCATGATAGAGATATGAGTAGGAGAAATGTTGCGCATATGCCTAGGAGAAATTTTGCTCATGTTCCTAGAAAAGTTGTAAACAAACCTTCTACCATTTATTATGCTTGCAATACTCCCTTTGCTATTTGTAGAAAGGGTAAGAAGGTAGTTGCTAGGAAATTAGGGGCTAGATGCAAGGGAGATAAATCTTGCATTTGGGTCCCTAAAGATATTTGTGCTAACCTTGCAGGACCCAACATGAGTTGGGTACCTAAGACCCAAGCCTAAATTTGCCTTGCAGGTTTATGCATCCGGGGGTTCAAGCTGGATTATCGACAGCGGATGCACAAACCATATGACGGGGGAGAAGAAGATGTTCACCTCCTACGTCAAGAATAAGGATTCCCAAGATTCAATTATATTCGGTGATGGGAATCAAGGCAAGGTAAAAGGGTTAGGTAAAATTGCAATTTCTAATGAGCATTCTATATCAAATGTATTCCTAGTGGAGAGTCTTGGATATAATTTGCTATCTGTTAGTCAATTATGTCAAATGGGATATAATTGTTTATTTACAAATGTAGATGTGTCTGTCTTTAGAAGATGTGATGGTTCACTAGCTTTTAAGGGTGTACTAGACGGCAAGCTTTATTTAGTTGATTTTGCAAAAGAAGAGGCCGGTCTAGATGCATGCTTAATGGCTAAGACTTGCATGGGATGGCTGTGGCATCGCCGCTTAGCTCATGTGGGGATGAAGAATCTCCACAAGCTTCTAAAGGGAGAACACGTGATAGGTCTAACAAATGTGCATTTCGAAAAAGATAGACCTTGTGCAGCTTGTCAGGCAGGTAAACAGGTGGGAGGAGCACATCACAGCAAGAATGTGATGACCACGTCAAGACCTCTAGAGCTGCTGCATATGGACCTCTTCGGACCCGTCGCCTATCTAAGCATAGGAGGAAGTAAGTATGGTTTAGTTATTGTTGATGACTTTTCCCGCTTCACTTGGGTGTTCTTTTTGCAGGATAAGTCTGAAACCCAAGGGACCCTCAAGCGCTTCCTCAGGAGAGCTCAAAATGAGTTTGAGCTCAAGGTGAAGAAGATAAGGAGCGACAACGGGTCCGAGTTCAAGAACCTTCAAGTGGAGGAGTTTCTTGAGGAAGAAGGGATCAAGCACGAGTTCTCCGCTCCCTACACACCACAGCAAAATGGTGTGGTAGAGAGGAAGAACAGGACGCTAATCGATATGGCGAGGACGATGCTTGGAGAGTTCAAGACCCCCGAGTGCTTTTGGTCGGAAGCTGTGAACACGGCTTGCCACGCCATCAACAGGGTCTACCTTCACCGCCTCCTCAAGAAGACGTCATATGAGCTACTAACCGGTAACAAACCCAATGTATCATACTTTCGTGTATTTGGGAGCAAGTGCTACATTCTAGTGAAGAAGGGTAGAAATTCTAAGTTTGCTCCCAAAGCTGTAGAAGGGTTTTTATTAGGTTATGATTCAAATACAAAGGCGTATAGGGTCTTCAACAAATCATCGGGTTTGGTTGAAGTCTCTAGCGACGTTGTATTTGATGAGACTAATGGCTCTCCAAGAGAGCAAGTTGTTGATTGTGATGATGTAGATGAAGAAGATGTTCCAACGGCCGCTATACGAACCATGGCGATTGGAGACGTTCGGCCACAGGAACAAGATGAACGAGATCAACCTTCTTCCTCAACGATGGTGCATCCCCTAACTCAAGACGATGAACAGGTTCATCAAAAGGAGGCGTGTGATCAAGGGGGAGCACAAGATGATCATGTGATGGAGGAAGAAGCGCAACCGGCACCTCCAACCCAAGTTCGAGCGATGATTCAAAGGGATCATCCCGTCGACCAAATTCTGGGTGACATTAGCAAGGGAGTAACTACTCGGTCTCGACTAGTTAATTTTTGTGAACATTACTCTTTTGTCTCCTCTATTGAGCCTTTCAGGGTAGAGGAGGCCTTGCTAGATCCGGACTGGGTGTTGGCCATGCAGGAGGAACTTAACAACTTCAAGCGCAATGAAGTTTGGACGCTGGTGCCTCGTCCCAAGCAAAATGTTGTGGGAACCAAGTGGGTGTTCCGAAACAAACAAGACGAGCACGGAGTGGTGACAAGGAACAAGGCTCGACTTGTGGCAAAAGGTTATGCCCAAGTCGCAGGTTTGGACTTTGAGGAGGCTTTTGCTCCTGTGGCTAGGCTAGAATCAATTCGTATCTTGCTAGCATATGCCGCTCACCATTCTTTCAGGTTGTACCAAATGGATGTGAAGAGCGCTTTCCTCAACGGGCCAATAAAGGAGGAGGTGTACGTAGAGCAACCCCCTGGCTTCGAGGATGAACGGTACCCCGACCACGTGTGTAAGCTCTCTAAGGCGCTCTATGGACTTAAACAAGCCCCAAGAGCATGGTATGAATGCCTTAGAGATTTCTTAATTGCTAATGCTTTCAAGGTTGGGAAAGCCGATCCAACTCTTTTCACTAAGACTTGTGATGGTGATTTGTTTGTGTGCCAAATTTATGTCGATGACATAATATTTGGTTCTACTAATCAAAAGTCTTGTGAAGAGTTTAGCAGGGTGATGACGCAGAAATTCGAGATGTCGATGATGGGCGAGTTGAACTACTTCCTTGGGTTCCAAGTGAAGCAACTCAAGGACGGCACCTTCATCTCCCAAACGAAGTACACGCAAGATCTGCTAAAGCGGTTTGGGATGAAGGACGCCAAGCCCGCAAAGACGCCGATGGGAACCGACGGACACACCGACCTCAACAAAGGAGGTAAGTCTGTTGATCAAAAAGCATACCGGTCAATGATAGGTTCTCTGCTTTATTTATGTGCTAGTAGACCGGATATTATGCTTAGCGTATGCATGTGTGCTAGATTTCAATCCGATCCTAAGGAATGTCACTTGGTGGCGGTGAAGCGAATTCTTAGATATTTAGTCGCTACGCCTTGCTTCGGGATCTGGTATCCAAAGGGGTCTAACTTTGACTTGATTGGGTACTCAGATTCCGACTATGCTGGATGTAAGGTCGATAGGAAGAGTACATCAGGGACGTGCCAATTCTTAGGAAGGTCCCTGGTGTCATGGAACTCTAAGAAACAAACCTCCGTTGCCCTATCCACCGCTGAGGCCGAGTACGTTGCCGCAGGTCAGTGTTGCGCGCAACTACTTTGGATGAGGCAAACCCTCAGGGACTTTGGCTACAATCTGAGCAAAGTCCCACTCCTATGTGATAATGAGAGTGCTATCCGAATAGCGGAAAATCCTGTTGAGCACAGCCGCACAAAGCACATTGACATCCGGCATCACTTTTTGAGAGACCACCAGCAAAAGGGAGATATCGAAGTGTTTTATGTTAGCACCGAGAACCAGCTAGCCGATATCTTCACCAAGCCTTTAGATGAGAAGACCTTTTGCAGGCTGCGTAGTGAACTAAATGTCTTAGATTCGCGGAACTTGGATTGAATTGTAGCATACATGTATTCATGCTTTTGATCATGTTCCTTTCTGCATTTTGTTGCTTATCATGGTGCTCAAGTTGTACAAACACTCTCTGGACCTCGCAAGTCCGTTGCAAAGTAATGCACATGTTTAGGGGGAGATGTGTTACAACTTGACCCTTTGAGACTAACCATATGTTTGAGTTTGCTTGTTTTAGTCACAAAGGAAAATTGAAAGGAAAAAGGTGGACTTGGACCATGAAAGACTTCCACTGCACTCCGATGAGGGGTAACTTATTCCAAGTTCATCTCATTAACTCTTACTGCCATTTGCTCTTAATTGAAGATTTTGGTGAGGCAATGGGGTTAAAGGGCCAAGATTTATCCCGTTTTGGTGGTTGATGCCAAAGGGGGAGAAAATAAAGGCCAAAGCAATAAATGGATCAGCTACCACTTGAGAAATTTGAAAATAGTAGAGTAGAGTTTTTGGTTTGTCAAAACTCTTTTGTTGTCTCTCTTGTCAAAAGTTGGCTTCTTGTGGGGAGAAGTATTGATTATGGGAAAAAGGGGGAGTTTTTGATCAAACTCTTTTGGAATGACTCTCTTTATGCTTCAACATGTGTGTTTGACTTAGAGATAAAGATTTGAGTTTGATTTGCAAAAACAAACCAAGTGGTGGCAAAGGATGATCCATATATGCCAAAATTGATTCAAAATAAATTTGAGTTATTATTTGAAGCGTTTTTGTACTTGTTCAACTTGCTTTATGTTGTGTTGGCATAAATCACCAAAAAGGGGGAGATTGAAAGGGAAATGTGCCCTTGGGCCATTTCTAAGTATTTTGGTGATTGAGTGCCAACACATGTGCTTAATTGTGAATTTGTGTACATGGATGAACAAGGTGCAAATCATGAAGTAAAGGTATGTTTCTAAGCCTTAGTACATTGGTTCTATGGACTAACATATTTGTCTAAGTGTTAGAAACAGAAAGAAGAAAAAGAGAAAAGGGGAGAGAAAGACTTGGCTGTGTGCAGCCAAGTCTCAGCTCGGTCTGGAGCACCGGACTGTCCGGTGTGCACCGGACAGTGTCTGGTGCGCCAGGCTGCCTCGACTCGAACTGGCTGCTCTCGGGAATTCGCCGACGGCGTACGGCTAAAATTCACCGGACTGTCCGGTGTGCACCGGACTGTCCGGTGAGCCAACGGTCGGCCAGGGCCAACGGTCGGCCGCGCAATCCGCGCGGGACACGTGGCCGAGCCAACGGTCGGAAGACGGCACCGGACTGTCCGGTGTGCACCGGACTGTCCGGTGCGCCAACGGCTCGCAGATCTCCAACGGGCTGCAACGGTCGGCAGCGCCAGAAAAGGAAACAAATCGGGCACCGGACAGTGTCCGGTGTGCACCGGACTGTCCGGTGCCCCCGACGACAGAAGGCAAGGATGGCCTTCCGGATTTGCTCTCAACGGCTCCTAGCTGCCTTGGGGCTATAAAAGGGGCCCCTAGGCGCATGGAGGAGACACACAAGCAACCTTTGAGCATTCTTGATCATCCACACTAAGTCTCTGCGCATTCGTTTGTGTTTCTAAGTGATTCGAGCTCTGTTCTAAGTGAGAACTCTGAGATAGTCTTGTGAGCTCGATTCTCGGCCGTGTGTGTGCGCTTTTGCTGTGGATTTGTGTGTGTTGCTTCCCTCCCTTACTCTGTGCTTTCTTTGTGATCATATACTTGTAAGGGCAAGAGACTCCAATTTGTGGAGATTCCTTGCAAACGGGATAGTGAAAGGAACAACAAAACACCGTGGTATTCAAGTGGGTCTTTGGACCGCTTGAGAGGGGTTGATTGCAACCCTCGTCCGTTGGGACGCCACAACGTGGAGTAGGCAAGCATTGGTCTTGGCCGAACCACGGGATAAAACCACTGTGTCACCTCTGTGCTTGATTTTCTTGTGGTACTGTGTTTTGTTGAGACTTCACCTTAGCCACTTGGCAATAATCGTGCTAACACTTAACAAGTTTTTGTGGCTTTAGTTTGAAGTTTTTACAGGATCACCTATTCACCCCCCCTCTAGGTGCTCTCAGGTTTGCAAGATTTTAGTTCTATAACCTTAGCATGCTGTATATCATTTTTAGTTCTAAGGTCGGAAATTGTAATATTGCAAACATCTAGTTCTTTAGCCTTAGCAAGCAATTTTTCATTTTCAATCCTAAGGCTAGCAAGAGACATGTTTAATTCTTCAATCTTAGCAAGTAAATCATCATTGTCATTTCTAAGATTGGGAATTGAAACATTACAAGCAATAGAATCAACCTTAGCTAACAAATTAGAATTCTTATTTCTAAGGTTGTCTATAGTCTCATGGCAAGTACTTAGCTCACTAGATAATTTTTCACATTTTTCAACTTCTAGAGCATAAATATTTTTAACCTTAACATGCTTTTTATTTTCCTTGATTAGGAAGTCCTCTTGGGTGTCCAAGAGATCATCCTTTTCATGAATGGCACTAATCAATTCATTAAGTTTCTCTTTTTGTTGCATGTTGAGGTTGGCAAAAAGAGTGCGTAAGTTATCTTCCTCATCACTAGCATTTTCATCACTAGAAGACTCATATCTAGTGGAGGATTTGGATTTAACCTTCTTCTTTTTGCCGTCCTTTGCCATGAGGCACTTGTGGCCGACGTTGGGGAAGAGAAGGCCCTTGGTGACAGCGATGTTGGCGGCGTCCTCGTCGTCGGAGGAGTCGCTAGAGCTTTCGTCGGAGTCCCACTCCCGACAAACATGGGCATCGTCGCCCTTCTTCTTGTAGTATCTCTTCTTCTCCTTTCTTCTCCCCTTCTTGTTGTCGCCCCTGTCACTGTCACTAGATATAGGACATTTTGCAATAAAATGACCAGGCTTACCACATTTGTAACACACTTTCTTGGATCGAGGTTTGTAGTCCTTCCCCCTCCTTTGTTTGAGGATTTGGCAGAAGCTCTTGATGACGAGCGCCATTTCCTCATTGTCGAGCTTGGAGGCGTCGATTGGTTGTCTACTTGGTGTAGACTCCTCCTTCTTCTTCTCCGTTGCCTTAAATGCGACCGGTTGTGCTTCGGATGTGGAGGGGCCGTCAAGCTCGTTGATCTTTTGTGAGCCCTTAATCATAAATTCAAAGCTCACAAAATTCCCGATTACTTCCTCGGGAGTCATTAGTGTATATCTAGGATTACCACGAATTAATTGTACTTGAGTAGGGTTAAGGAAAATAAGTGATCTTAAAATAACCTTAACCACCTCGTGGTCATCCCATTTCTTGCTCCCGAGGTTGCGCACTTGGTTCACCAAGGTTTTGAGCCGGTTGTACATATCTTGTGGCTCCTCCCCTTGGCGAAGACGGAAGCGACCGAGCTCCCCCTCGATCGTTTCCCGCTTGGTGATCTTGGTGAGTTCATCACCCTCGTGCGCCGTCTTGAGCACGTCCCAAACTTCCTTGGCGCTTTTTAATCCTTGCACCTTGTTGTACTCCTCCCTACTTAGAGAGGCGAGGAGTATTGATGTGGCTTGGGAGTTGAAGTGCTCGATTTGGGCCACCTCGTCCTCATCATAATCCTCATCCCCTACGGATGGTACCTGTGCTCCAAACTCAACAACATTCCATATACTTTTGTGGAGTGAGGTTAGATGAAATTTCATTAAATCATTCCACCTAGCATAATCTTCACCGTCAAAGGTTGGCGGTTTGCCTAATGGAACGGAAAGTAATGGAGTGTGTCTAGAAGTACGAGGATAATGTAAGGGGATCTTACTAAACTTCTTGCGCTCATGGCGCTTAGAAGTTATGGAGGGCGCGTCGGAGCCGGAGGTAGAAGGTGATGAAGTGTCGGTCTCGTAGTAGACCACCTTCCTCATCTTCTTTATTTTGTCGCCACTCCGATGCGACTTGTGAGAAGAAGTGAGAGCACCTAGAGGGGGGGGGGGTGAATAGGTGATCCTGTAAAACTTGAAACTTAACTCACAAAAACTTGATTAGGAGTTAGCACAAATAATGCCAAGTGGCTAGAGAGGAGTCTCAACAAAACACAAGAACCACAAGAGATCAATCACAGAGATGGCACAGTGGTTTATTCCGTGGTTCGGCCAAGACCAACGCTTGCCTACTCCACGTTGTGGTGTCCCAACGGACGAGGGTTGCAATCAACCCCTCTCAAGCGGTCCAAAGACCCACTTGAATACCACGGTGTTTTGCTTGCTTTACTATATCCCGTTTGCGAGGAATATCCACACTTTGGAGCCTCTCGCCCTTACACTTGAAGTTCACAAAGAAGCACGGAGTAAGGGAGGGATAAGCAACACACTCAAGACAAGAAATCACAGCAACACCACGCACACAAGTCGCAACAAGAGCTCACAACACAACTCAATGAGTTCACAACTTAACTAGAGCTCTAATTGCTATCGCAAGGAATCAAAAGCGCGGAATCGATGTATTAGTGCTTAGGAATGCTTAGAGAATGCTTGGTGTGCTCCTCCATGCGCCTAGGGGTCCTTTTTATAGCCCCAAGGCAGCTAGGAGTCGTTGAGAGCATTCCAGGAAGGCAAATCTTGCCTTCTGTCGCCTGGCGCACCGGACAGTCCGGTGCACACCGGACACTGTCCGGTGCGGATTTCTTTCCTTCCCTGGCGAAGCCGACCGTTGGCGCCTGGGAGCCGTTGGCGCACCGGACACTGTCCGGTGCACACCGGACAGTCCGGTGCCCCCTCCCGACCGTTGGCTCGGCCACGTGTCTTGCGCAGATCGCGCAACCGACTGTTGGCCCGGCCGACCGTTGGCTCACCGGACAGTCCGGTGCACACCGGACAGTCCGGTGAATTATAGTCGTACGCCGCCGATGAAATCCCGAGAGCAGCGAGTTCGCACGGGCCAGCCTGGTGCACCAGACACTGTCCGGTGCACCCAGACTGAGCAGAGTCTTGGCTGCTCGAGCCAAGACATTTCCAATTGTTCTTTTCCTGTTTCCAGCACTTATACACAATACATTAGTCTCTAAAAAATGTACTAAGTCTGAGAAACATACCTTTTGACATGATTTGCACTTTGTCCACCACTTTGCATAGATTAACACAAAAGTACTTGCGTTGGCACTCAATCACCAAAATACTTAGAAATGGCCCAAGGGCACATTTCCCTTTCAATCTCCCCCTTTTTGGTGATTTATGCCAACACAACATAAGGCAACTAGAACAAGTGCAATATCAATGCAAATGAGAACTGAAAATTGTTTTGATTCATATTTGGCATATATGGATCACTCTTTGCCACCACTTGGTTTGTTTTTGCAAATCAAACTCAAATTTCTATCTCTAAGTCAAACACACTTGTTAAGACATGAAGAGGGTCGTTCCAAGAGAAATTGATTCAAGATTTCAAAAACTCCCCTTTTTCTCCTCCCCTTTTTCCCATAATCAACACTTCTCCCCACAAGAAGCCAACTTTTGACAAAAAGAGCCAATAAGAGTATTTTGACAAAACAAAAGCTCTATTCTATTATTTTCAAAATTCTCAAGTGGTAGCTGATCCATTTATTGCTTTAGCCTTATTTTCTCCCCCTTTGGCATCAAGCACCAAAACGGGATCAATTTTGGCAATTTAACCCCATTGCCTCACCAAAAATCTTCAACTAAGAGTAAAAGGCAATAAGAGTACTAAGATGAACTTGGAAGAAGTTACTCGTTCATCGGAGTGCAGTGGAAGTCTTGCATGGTCCAAGTTCACCTTTTCCTTTTCAATCCTCCTTTGAGACTAAATTAAGTAAACTCAAGCACACAGTTAGTCTCAAAGGGTCAAGTTGTAGCACATCTCCCCCTAAATTTGTGCATCACTTGCAAATGGACTTGTAAGGTCCGGGGAGTGCTTGTACAACTTGAGCACCATAACCAAAATGCATAAGGAACATGATCAAAGGCATAAACACATGTATGCTACAAATCAATCCAAGTTCCACGAATCTAAGACATTTAGCTCACTACGCAGCTTGCAAAAGGTCTGCTCATCTAAAGGCTTGGTAAAGATATCGGCTAGCTGGTTCTCGGAGCTAACATGAAACACTTTGATATCTCCCTTTTGCTGGTGGTCTCTCAAAAAGTGATGCCGGATGTCAATGTTCTTTGTGCGGCTGTGTTCAACAGGATTATCCGCCATGCGAATAGCACTCTCATTATCACATAGGAGTGGGACTTTGCTCAGATTGTAGCCAAAGTCCCTGAGGGTTTGCCTCATCCAAAGTAGTTGCGCGCAACATTGTCCTGCGGCAACGTACTCGGCCTCAGCGGTGGATAGGGCAACGGAGGTTTGTTTCTTAGAACTCCATGACACCAGGGACCTTCCTAAGAATTGGCACGTCCCCGATGTACTCTTCCTATCGACCTTACATCCAGCATAGTCGGAGTCTGAATATCCAATCAAGTCAAAGGTAGACCCCTTTGGATACCAGATCCCGAAATAAGGCGTAGCGACTAAATATCTAAGAATTCGCTTCACAGCCACTAAGTGACACTCCTTAGGATCGGATTGAAATCTAGCACACATGCATACGCTAAGCATAATATCCGGTCTACTAGCACATAAATAAAGTAAAGACCCTATCATAGACCGATATGCTTTTTGATCAACGGACTTACCTCCTTTGTTGAGGTCGGTGTGTCCGTCGGTTCCCATCGGAGTCTTTGCGGGCTTGGCGTCCTTCATCCCAAACCTCTTGATCAAATCTTGTGTGTACTTCGTTTGGGAGATGAAGGTTCCATCCTTGAGTTGCCTCACTTGGAACCCAAGGAAGTAGCTTAACTCGCCCATCATCGACATCTCGAATTTCTGAGTCATCACCCTGCTAAACTCTTCACAAGACTTTTGGTTAGTAGAACCAAAGATTATGTCATCGACATAAATTTGGCACACAAAAAGATCACCATCACAAGTCTTAGTAAAAAGAGTTGGATCGGCTTTCCCAACCTTGAAAGCATTAGCAATTAAAAAGTCTCTAAGGCATTCATACCATGCTCTTGGGGCTTGCTTAAGTCCATAGAGCGCCTTAGAGAGCTTACACACGTGGTCGGGGTTCCGTTCATCCTCGAAGCCAGGGGGTTGCTCCACGTACACCTCCTCCTTGATTGGCCCGTTGAGGAAGGCGCTCTTCACATCCATTTGGAACAACCTAAAGGAATGGTGAGCGGCATATGCTAGCAAAATACAAATGGACTCTAGCCTAGCCACAGGAGCAAAAGTCTCCTCAAAGTCCAAACCTGCGACTTGGGCATAACCTTTTGCCACAAGTCGTGCCTTGTTCCTTGTCACCACCCCGTGTTCGTCTTGCTTGTTGCGGAACACCCACTTGGTTCCCACAACATTTTTCTTGGGACGAGGCACCAGTGTCCAAACTTCATTTCTTTTGAAGTTGTTGAGCTCCTCCTGCATGGCCAATACCCAGTCCGGATCTAGCAAGGCCTCTTCTACCCTGAAAGGCTCAATAGAAGAGACAAAGGAGTAATGCTCACAAAAATTTACTAATCGAGATCGAGTAGTTACTCTCTTGCTAATATCACCCAAAATTTGGTCGACGGGATGATCCCTTTGAATCATCGCTCGGACTTGAGTTGGAGGTGCCGGTTGTGCTTCTTCCTCCATTGCAAGATCATCTTGTGCTCCCCCTTGCTCACACGCCTCCTGCTCATCATCTTGAGTTGGGGGATGCACCATTGTTGAGGAAGAAGGTTGATCTTGTTCATCTTGTTCCTGTGGCCGCACATCTCCAATCGCTATGGTACGTATTGCGGCCGTTGGAACTTCTTCTTCATCTACATCATCACAATCAATAACTTGCTCTCTTGGAGAGCCATTAGTCTCATCAAATACAACATCGCTAGAGACTTCAACCAAACCCGATGATTTGTTGAAGACTCTATACGCCTTTGTATTTGAGTCATAACCTAACAAAAACCCTTCTACAGCTTTGGGAGCAAATTTGGAATTCCTACCCTTCTTTATTAGAATGTAGCATTTACTCCCAAAAACTCGAAAATACGAAACATTGGGTTTGTTACCGGTTAGTAGCTCATACGACGTCTTCTTGAGGAGGCGATGAAGGTAGACCCTGTTGATGGCGTGGCAAGCCGTGTTCACGGCTTCCGACCAAAAGCGCTCGGGGGTCTTGAACTCTCCAAGCATCGTCCTCGCCATGTCTATAAGTGTCCTGTTCTTCCTCTCTACCACACCATTTTGCTGCGGTGTGTAGGGAGCGGAGAACTCGTGCTTGATCCCTTCCTCCTCAAGGTACTCCTCCACTTGAAGGTTCTTGAACTCGGACCCATTGTCGCTCCTTATCTTTTTCACCTTGAGCTCAAACTCGTTTTGAGCTCTCCTTAGGAAGCGCTTGAGGGTCCCTTGGGTTTCAGATTTATCCAGCAAAAAGAATACCCAAGTGAAGCGGGAAAAGTCATCAACTATAACAAGACCATACTTACTTCCTCCTATACTTAGATAGGCGACGGGTCCGAAGAGGTCCATGTGAAGCATCTCCAAAGGTCTTGATGTGGTCATCACATTTTTGGTGTGATGAGAGCTTCCCACCTGTTTGCCTGCTTGACATGCTGCACAAGGTCTATCTTTTTTGAATTGCACATTAGTTAAACCTATCATGTGTTCTCCCTTTAGAAGCTTGTGAAGGTTCTTCATCCCTACATGTGCTAAGCGGCGATGCCACAGCCAGCCCATGCTAGTCTTAGCAATTAAGTATGCATCTAGACCGACCTCTTCTTTTGCAAAATCAACTAAGTAAAGTTTGCTGTCTAATACACCCTTAAAAGCTAGTGAACCATCATTTCTTCTAAAGATAGACACATCTACATTTGTGAATAGACAATTATATCCCATATTGCATAATTGACTAACAGATAACAAATTATATCCAAGAGACTCAACTAAAAACACATTAGATATAGAGTGCTCGGATGAAATAGCAATTTTACCTAACCCTTTTACCTTGCCTTGATTCCCATCACCGAATATTATTGAATCTTGGGAATCCTTGTTTTTGACGTAGGAGGTGAACATCTTCTTCTCCCCCGTCATATGGTTTGTGCATCCGCTGTCGATAATCCAGCTTGAACCCCCGGATGCATAAACCTGCAAGGCAAATTTAGGCTTGGGTCTTAGGTACCCAACTCTTGTTGGGTCCTACAAGGTTAGTGACAATATCCTTAGGGACCCAAATGCAAGTTTTATCTCCCTTGCATTTTGCCCCTAATTTCCTAGCAATCACCTTTCTATCCTTTCTACAAATTGCAAATGAAGCATTACAAGCATGATAAATTGTAGAAGGTTCATTAATTATTTTCCTAGAAACATGAACAACATTTCTTCTAGGCATAACTTTTCTCCTAGCCAAATTTCTATCATGCATAATAGAAGAACTAGAAGCAGCCATGGTATTTGAATTGTAAGCATTACAACTCCTATCATAATGATCATTTCTAGAAAATTTCCTATCATGGTACATGAAGGCATGGTTCTTTTGCACACTGCTAGCCATAGATGCCTTCCCTTTCTCCTTTGCGGAGATGGAAGCTTTATGGCTTGTTAAGTTCTTGACTTCCCTCTTGAAGCCAAGACCATCCTTAATTGAGGGGTGTCTACCAATTGTGTAGGCATCCCTTGCAAATTTTAATTTGTCAAATTCACTTTTGCTAGTCTTAAGTTGGGCATTAAGACTAGCAACTTCATCATTTAATTTTGCAATAGAGGCTATGTGTTCACTACAAGCATCAATATCAATATCTTTACACCTATTGCAAATAACATCATTTTCTACACAAGATGTTGATTTACTAGTTATTTTTAATTTAGCATTCAAATCATCATTTATGCTCTTTAAGTTAGAAATAGAATCATGGCATGTAGACAACTCACAAGCAAGCATTTCATTCCTCTTAATTTCTAATGCAAGGGATTTTTGAGCCTCTACAAACTTATCATGTTCTTCATACAAAAGATCCTCTTGCTTTTCTAGTAGCCTATTCTTATCATTTAAAGCATCAATCAATTCATTAATCTTGTCAATCTTAGATCTATCTAAGCCCTTAAATAAGCATGAATAGTCTATTTCATCATCATCACTAGACTCATCCTCACTAGAAGAAGCATAAGTAGAGTTTCGAGTACTTACTTTCTTCTCCTTAGCCATGAGGCATGTGTGATGCTCGTTGGGAAAGAGGGATGACTTGTTGAAGGCGGTGGCGGCGAGTCCTTCGTTGTCGGAGTCGGACGTGGAGCAATCCGAATCCCACTCCTTTCCAATATGTGCCTCGCCCTTTGCCTTCTTGTAATTCTTCTTCTTTTCCCATTTTCCACTCTTCTTTTCCTGGTCACTGTCATTATCGGGACAATTAGCGATAAAGTGACCAATCTTACCACATTTGAAGCATGAGCGCTTCCCCTTCGTCTTGGTCTTGTTGGGATGCTCCTTGCGACCTCTTAACGCCGTCTTGAAGCGCTTGATGATGAGGGCCATTTCTTCTTCATTAAGCCCGACCGCCTCAATTTGCGCCACCTTGCTCGGTAGCGCCTCCTTGCTTCTCGTTGCTTTGAGAGCGATAGATTGAGGCTCTTGGATTGGACCATTCAATGCATCATCCACGTATCTAGCCTCCTTGGTCATCATCCGCCCGCTTATGAACTTTCCAAGTATCTCCTCGGGCGTCATCTTGGTGTACCTAGGATTCTCACGAATATTGTTCACAAGATGAGGATCAAGAACAGTAAAGGACCTTAGCATTAGGCGGACGACGTCGTGGTCTGTCCATCGCGTGCTTCCATAGCTCCTTATCTTGTTGACAAGGGTCTTGAGCCTATTGTACGTTTGGGTTGGCTCCTCCCCCCTTATCATCGCGAATCTCCCGAGTTCGCCCTCCACCAACTCCATCTTGGTGAGCATGGTGACATCGTTCCCCTCATGTGAGATCTTGAGGGTGTCCCAAATCTTCTTGGTGTTATCCAAGCCACTCACTTTATGGTATTCATCCCTGCACAATGATGCTAGACGAACATTAGTAGCTTGTGCATTTTTGTGAATTTTCTCATTAATAAACATGGGACTATCACTACTATCAAAATGCATTCCATTCTCGACTATCTCCCATATGCTTGGATGGAGAGAGAACAAATGACTACGCATTTTGTGACTCCAAAAACCGTAGTCCTCTCCATCAAAGTGAGGAGGTTTACCAAGTGGAATGGAGAGTAAATGAGCGTTTGTGCTTTGCGGAATACGAGAATAATCAAAAGAAAAGTTTGAATTGACCGTTTTCTTTTTCTCGTAGTCGTCATTGTCCTTGTGACACTCCTGGTGTTACTATAACTAAAACTGGAGCATGGCATCATAAGCATTGGCATTGCATATGTTTGACACACCTAGAGTGCATTCACTAAGCAAAAATTTCAAACAAGTTGTATTGTTAATATGCTTTTGCAAATAGAACCCTGGTTAAAGGACTTAACCCTAAATAGTGGTTAAAGGGGTAAAACTTAACCCAAGTTAAGAAAACCTAAAGACTTTAGGGTAAAAGTCATAAAATGACTCTAAGAACAAACTTGAATTCCTTTTATACCCCTGGGATACCAGAAACCCTAATTGGAACCCTGAAAAACCCTGAAACCAAACCCTAGGGGCCTATGTGCAAAAAGTGGGCACATTTGGACTAAAGTGTAAAAACTACAATGTCAAGACATATAAAGTCCCATGGTTCACATTTTGGGTGATTTGCAAGCCAAATCCTAAGTTTTGGGACCAATTTGCAAAAAGACCCTAAGTTGAAAATCAACTCTAAGTCTGAATTTCAGTGTCATAAGCACAACTTTGAGCCTTTATAACTTTCAAAGTAGAGGGTTTTTGCCCTAGGGCATCACATCAAAGTTATAGGCCTATCAAAGGTGAACACTTTTGCTTAAGAGTGTGAGCTTTGTTGTTGTGAAAAATTTGGAGATAATTTAGTCCAAAGTTGGCATGTCAGGCTGGTATAGTCTGAATTTCAGACTGACAGTTCAATTGCAGTGACTTTGGGCATGAAATTAACCTTGATCTAATGAGAATTTGGCTATGGTTGTTATAGCAAGGGTGTTGTTGGATGATCGGACGACAACTTTGTTATTGGCCGATCCATTGGTTGCCATTGAAAATCAGAAGAAAATTAGCGCCCAACTTGCTCGGTCAGGCCAACTGATGAACGTATCCCATGGTACAGTACCAGGGATCGGATCAGAATGCCAGCGCGACGACCTCATCGCCGGTGACCTCCCTGCACGAAGATTCGTGCCGTCGCCGCCATAATTGTGACCAAAGCAACTGGATAGCACTCGGGAATCGTCGCCATGGATAAGTCCGGCCGTTAAACAAATCCGACCACCGTACAGAGCTTGCCGCGGCGGAATTGGATAAGAACGCCGGTGATCACCGTCGCACGGCCTTGTGCTGCGTGTCCAAGCCTTTCCACCACGTCGCCGTGACTCCCTATAGCTGTCCCATCGTCGCCGGTGAGCTTGCCACGACGGTGGACACGAATTCACCGCACCCGAGTTCTTCTTCACTTCCGGCCGCCTGTGCATCTGGATGAAATTGGATGCCACAGCTATTAGAGGCTATAAATTGCCGCCACCATTCGCTCGGTTAGGTAATTGCGCAACCAGAGAAACAACTTGTGCCTCGAATCATCCCTTAGAGCTCGCGAATTCATCGTTTCCCCCAATTCGGTTCTCCGCCACCGCGAAAAGTACCTCACCGCGGCCAGCCCCTTTCCGGTCAGTCCCCGTCCCCTGCTTTCTTGTTTAAGCACTTGCATAGCTCCGTGATGCTTATCAAGTCATCAATTTGAACTGAGTGACCACCCATCACCGGGAACGCGTGGTTCTTGGGTTCGTCCGCGCGGTTACCGTGGCCAGACCAAATTAGCTCGTCATTCTTGAAATTAACTTGGGGGAAATGATCAGTGGGGGTTCAATTCGGTGTATGTAGCTCGAAGGCACTGATCATAAGGTAAATCCGCCAGTCCAACCTCACCGGAATTCTTTCCCCGCGCGGTCGCCGTCGCGGACTTGAAATAAAGAATAGAGAGAAATACGGGGATCTATCTGTAATCTGTCAGTGGCACACAGGAATAGTACCAGAACTATTTTTCAGTTACCCAGAACTCCAGGGACCTTTCCGCAAGATCGCCGGCGCGGGCGTGCGCGGGCGCCTTTCCTCCCGGGACCTGGGCCGTTTGGGCCAGAATCGGCCCAGTCCTATTCAATCCTTTTTCTTTTTCTTTTTCCTGCAGAGCCAAAATAATTATAGGAAAATGTAGAAAAATGCTAAAATTGTGAAACTAATTTTCCTAGGCTTGTTATTTTCTCTAGTATTTAGTAAAAATAGTTTTGTGATTTTTAATGAAAATAAGAAATTTTAGGGTATTTAAAGTAATTAAAAGTATTAGTTATGGATTTTTAGAAAATAAATGGTAAGTCCAAAAATGTCCAAACTTTTTATGGGCACTTTAACCAATATTTAGAAGCCTTGGGTAGAATTTGGGTTGATTTGGACCTTGTTTGATCACTAAACCCAAAACCAACCCCCCCTGCCCTATGAACTCCTTTACTGACTCCGGAAACCCTAGGTTCTCGGAGTACCGTGAAGGAAAGTTGTACTCAAGACTTAGATAATAAGTTTATATTATCTTTGCATCCTCATGAGCACCCCATGGCATCCATTCTTATGCATATATATGGTTATGTTAGAACACGAAGAAGAAGAAGAAGTCACTGAAGAGGGAACTCCACCAACCTCAGATCCTCAAGCAGGCAACTGCTTTTATTTCGATATTTGTGGATCCGAGCAGGACTCACCTGATAACAAAGGCAAGCCCCGGTGCATTTGCCACCCTCCTTGTCGTTTTTAAAACCTTTCTCACTTGCTTGATGCATTAGGTGATAGGAGTTGATTGATAAAACAATTCCTGCATTACCCTCCTTGAATTTGATTACCTTCCTTGATCACCTGTTTTACAAAAGATTTTGATGCTTAGCATTGCTTTAGAAAAACAAAATGTTTTGTTTTTACAAAAATTGATGTGGCAAAGGTGGGTGGGTTGTTTTCAAAAATAAAACTTGATGGTGAATCCATCACGGCCGTGATGGATTCAACATCGGAAAAGATGTACCTCTGTCAGGTACCAAGTTTTTGGGTTAAAAAGATTAAGCTGAGACCGGGCGGGTGACTTGCACGAGAAGAGAGTCTCAGTGTAGTGTCTCCATCTGAGTCGATTAAGGACCGTCTCGATGTAGGCTTGATGATCGAGGACCCTTTAGCTGGTCACATGCCTCGTCATGGGTAAGCCTTGCCTCGGGCAGACTAAGGCCGGAATAAGATAATACGAAATGGGCGTGGAGCGGTGGCGAGAGTAGCGTGTACCCTCCGTGGCAAGAGGCTGGACGGTGGTGTATCTGTGCTCTCGGTTTGCGTGAACCTGATCCGGTCTTAAGAACCCCGGTGGCGGGTTGACATATGCAAGGGTTAAGTGCTACATATGTCGTGTGATTGGAGATCCTCAGCTGAGTATAATCGATTCGGATCGCCGTACCTTCGCGGTTATGAAGACTTGGTCACTGCCCTACACGTAGCTTTCCACTAAAGATGATGGGTATTTGTTAAGAAATTGGCTAGTGCAGGACCAGTGATTGAACTAGGGTAGAAAGAACTCTAGTTGCAGGTAATTGAACTTAACATGACAAATAAAACTGGATTTTTAAGGATCCACTTTAGTAAGCATTTCTGCAAAACAGAGTCTTTGATTATTGAAAAGCCTTACCTTGACTCCCATATAACCAGCATACCCTTGAGAGTCTTTTCTTTAGTCGGGTAAGACTTGCTGAGTAATTCCATACTCAGGGTTTATCCCTTCGTTGTTTTTAGGTGACGAAGTAGCAGACTTTTGCTGCTTCTGTGCCAAGGTGGTTCCCAAAGAAGAAAAACAAGACTGAAGTGCGGGAGGACTCGGTCCTCCACATAGGATCTTTTGCTTATAACTTATCGGGAGAGGTTTGTGCCTCCCTTGGCTTGTATAATATTACTACTCTGCACTCACTTTTAGTCTGGTCTGTAATAAAATAACTCGAGCTTGCTTTTGAAATAAATGTAAGTTTATGTAATTCGCTTCCGCATTTCTTTATCTCCGATGTTCTGTAATGTCTGTAAGACGGGTGAAACGTTCCTGGTGAGGTCGGGAAAGATACCGAGCTTGTCAAGTGACTTAGGAACATCTATAGGGTGTCTGATGTCTGTTAGACAAGGACAATTGTAGGTGGGCCTGATTACTTGGGAGGTTCTGTCACAGCTGGTATCAGAGCGTAGCCCTTCTTTGCAGATATTATGAGGCATCTTCAAAAGGATTTTCGAAAATCTTACCTAAAAACTCTTTTCTCTTCTTACCTAAGTACTCTGAAGAGTTTATTTAAAGACCAGATAGGATGAGTGCAATGTATAGAAGGTTGAATCGACCAAGGTTGATTCTGTACTTATTCTTGCATCATGCTAAGAATTATACTAATAACATTTTCCCCCTTAGAAAGATGCCGCCACGCACAAGGCTAACGACACGTAAGTCAACGGGACCAATTGGAGTACCCCGGCATCAACTAGCCCCTCGACACGAAAGTAGTAGCAGCGGAAGTAATGACCCTATAGGAGACCTGGAAGCCGAAGTGAGTCGACTTCAAGCAACGCTGCAACACAGGACCAATGTTTGGATCGCAGACGGAGATAGAATCAATGAACTAAGAAGGGATATCCGTCACCTGCAGGATCAGCTGGCTGATCAGGACTTAGCACTTGACTGGGCAGTACAGTCTCATATGTTGGTATGTGCTAAGGAAGCGAGGGCTCAGGCCCGAATTAAAGAACTTAGCTCAGCTGTCGACAACCTGCAGGTCTACTGCAATACGTTGCATGAGGAAGTCCATGTGTTATACTCACAATTACACCCTAGTGTGCCTGCACACTCTGCTGAGGCGGAAGCCGGACCCTCTCACGTTGCGGGACGCGCACTGGGTGGGGAGTTAGACCTTTTTGAACCCCCTCCTTCTTTGAGGTTGGTTGACGTCTGGACTCCCACACCTGACGATGAGGCCGCCAAAAGTAACGGAAAGCAGGACTAATGGTGTAATAAAAGTAGAGTAGTGTATTGTAGGGTGTACTGTTGTATAATAGGTTGAACTTTTGTAAAATGGGTAATGTATCCTGTTATGTAGTGTCGAGTCTGTATCATTACTCTTTATAGTAATGTAAAATGGAAGGTTTTCTTTGGCACATTATGTTTATTCAAATGTTTTTGCCTCAGATGCCGACCAGGACTCGCGGACAGGACGCAGCCAGAACTTCTGGGGGTCGGGATGTCACCCCAAATCCACCTCCGGTTCCACCCACGCTAGCCGAGGCGATTGCTGCCTTGGTGAATGCCACCGCCGACAATACCCGCTTCCTTAGGGAAATGGCGGGTCAGCAGCAGTTCCAGCAGCAGGCAGGAAGAGGTTTTCAGCAAGGTCCCCGTGAAACTACTTATCTGGACTTCTCCGAAACTCGTCCACCTCTATTCACCAAAGCAGAAGACCCGCTAGAAGCCGACGAGTGGATACGAGTTATTGAACAAAAGTTTGGCCTTCTTCGTTGTTCGGAAACACAGAAGCCATTGTTCGCGGCACAGCAACTTCGTGGCCCTGCCAGTACTTGGTGGGGAAATTTTGTGGCTATTCAACCTGACAACCATCAAATCACTTGGGACGAATTTAAAGCAGCCTTCCGCGAGCACTACATACCAGAAGGAGTGCTGCATATGAAACAAGAGGAATTTATGAAGCTGAAACAAGGAGGAGACACCATCAATCAGTATCTTAACAAGTTTAATCACCTGTCGCAGTATGCCATTGATCAGGTGAATACTGATTTGAAGAAAAGGAACTGTTTTATGAGAGGTCTAAATGACCGGTTGCAGCGAAAAATGGCCACATGTATTGATCTCACATATGGAAAGGCTGTCAGTACAGCCTTATCTGTGGAAGCAAAATACGCAAGTTCTGGGAAGATTAAGGGATTCAGTGGTGAGAGGCCTAATCAGGGCCAGGCGAAGAGGCAACGGTTCGTCATCCGGCCTTCTAGCCAAAACCAAACTTTTTCTCGTCCACCAGTATTCCCTTTCAAACAACCCATTATTATCCGCCCCAACAATACCTCCACTTCCCCAAATCAGCCGGGTGCCCCAGGCACTCGATTCCCTGCATTGCCCAGCTCTTCAACTGGGTGTTTCAACTGCGACAAGTCGGGACATTTTATCAAAGACTGCCCGTACCCCAAGCAAAATCAATCCAATGCTCAGCAAGGAACTGGGAAGTCCACTCAGCCTAAGGGAAATGCTGTGGGAAGGAATACCAAGAAGACGGGGCGTGTATATTACACCCAAGTGGCCACTACACCGGAGGGAGAGCCGGTGATGATGGGTACGTTTCCCGTGGCCAGTCACCCTGCAATTATTCTTTTTGATTCTGGTGCTTCGCATACCTTCATTAGCAAGAAATTTGTGGAGCAACATCACATTGCATATCATGAATCAAAAGAGGGATTTAAAATTCATTCACCTGGGGGACACATTTTTACTAGAGAAGTGGCCTATGAAGTGCCAGTAACAATGGCCGGACGGAACTTTCCTGCTAACATGATTGTTCTGAAAGGCCAGGATATAGATGTAATTTTGGGTATGAATTGGTTAACTCAACACAAGGCAATTCTCAACACTGAACTCAGAACCGTCAGGTTGAGCTATAATCAAGAAGAAATTCTTTTGTCTCTCCCCAAAACCAATCCAGCCAAAGCTTCTGGTAGAATATTTGAAGCCATTATACCGGAGATCAAGAACATTCCGGTAGTATGTGAGTTTCCAGATGTATTTCCGGAAGATTTGCCTGGACTACCCCCTGAAAGAGATGTAGAATTCGTAATTGAGCTAAAGCCCGGTACGGCTCCCATCTCCCGAAGATCGTACCGTATGCCCCCTAATGAGTTGGCGGAATTGAAGATTCAATTACAAGATCTACTGAATAAGGGATTCATCCGGCCAAGCTCGTCCCCATGGGGTTGTCCCGCCATTTTTGTTAAGAAGAAGGATCAAACCTTGCACATGTGCGTGGACTATCGGCCCCTGAATGAGGTCACCATCAAGAATAAGTACCCTCTTCCAAGGATCGACATCTTATTTGATCAACTGACTGGGGCGAGGGTGTTTTCCAAAATTGATCTCAGGTCGGGCTATCATCAAATCCGTATTCGGCCCGAGGATATACCAAAGACCGCATTTACTACGCGGTATGGATTGTTTGAATACTTGGTAATGTCTTTCGGGCTCACAAATGCTCCTGCCCACTTCACCTATTTGATGAACTCGGTATTCATGCCCGAGTTGGACAAGTTCATGGTGGTCTTCATTGACGATATTTTGATATACTCTAAAAATGAAGAGGAGCATGCTCAGCATCTACGGATTGTATTGACGCGCCTGAGGGAACATCAGCTGTATGCCAAGTTCAGCAAGTGCGCATTCTGGCTGGAGGAAATTCAATTTTTGGGGCACGTGTTATCAGCTAAAGGAATTGCGGTAGATCCTAGCAAGGTCAAAGATATTCTGGAGTGGAAACCCCCAACCACTGTTCACCAAGTCCGGAGTTTTCTTGGACTGGCTGGGTATTATCGCAGATTCATACCCGATTTTTCTAAGCTTGTGAAGCCAATCACAAGTTTGTTGAAGAATGACATTAAGTTCAATTGGTCTTCTAAGTGTAATGAAGCCTTTGAGCAATTGAAGACATTATTAACCACTGCTCCGGTATTGGCTCAACCGGACATCACTAAGCCTTTTGATGTATATTGTGATGCATGTGGCAGTGGGCTCGGCTGTGTACTGATGCAAGAAGGCCGAGTAATTGCGTATGCTTCAAGGCAGCTGCGCCGACATGAGGAGCATTATCCAACTCATGATCTGGAGTTAGCTGCTGTGGTTCATGCCCTGAAAATATGGCGTCACTATCTGCTGGGAAATATCTGTCACATATATACAGATCATAAAAGTTTGAAGTACATCTTCACCCAGTCAGAGTTAAATATGAGGCAAAGACGATGGCTTGAGCTCATTAAAGACTATGATCTGGAGATCCATTATCACCCAGGCAAGGCCAATGTGGTGGCAGATGCACTGAGTCGTAAGACTTCCTGCCACTGTCTTATGGCGAAGGCCTCCGAGAACACCTTATGTCAAGAAATGGAGAAGCTAAACCTAGGGATAATCCAGCATGGGACTCTAAATCAGTTAAGGCTTGAGTCAATCATTCTGCAGAAGATAATTGATGCTCAAAAGGATAATCTGGGTATGAAGCACATACGAGAAAAGATAAGGGCTGGAACAGCCAAATGTTTCAAGGAAGACGATCAAGGTGTGTTATGGTTTAACAACCGCATAGTAGTGCCAAAGAATGAAGAACTCCGCCAACAAATTTTAGATGAAGCGCATCTTAGTCGCTATTCTATTCATCCAGGAAGCACTAAGATGTATCATGATCTAAAACAACACTACTGGTGGACGAAGATGAAAATTGAAATTGCACGCTATGTGGCTAAGTGTGACACTTGCAGACGTGTCAAGGCCATACACATGAAAACTGTGGGTCCATTGCAGTCATTACCAATACCAACATGGAAATGGGAAGACATAAGCATGGACTTCATCGTGGGATTGCCCAGGACCGCAAAAGGATATGACTCTATTTGGGTTATCATTGATCGACTTACCAAGATCGCCCACTTCCTCCCTGTCAAAGTAAAATATCCCGTCATTACCTATGCGGAGTTGTACATCGCCCGTATTCTCAGTTTGCATGGTGTTCCAAAGACCATAGTGTCGGATCGTGGACCACAATTTGTATCTAAATTTTGGGAAGAACTTCATAAATTCCTGGGTACTAAACTGCTCCACAGTTCGGCCTATCATCCTCAAACCAGTGGACAAACTGAGAGAGTGAATCAGATACTTGAAGATATGTTGCGGGCATGTGTCCTGGATTTCTCACAGAAATGGGATGAATGTTTACCTTTGGCGGAGTTTTCATATAATAACAGTTATCAAGAAAGTATCAAGATGGCACCTTTTGAAGCTTTATACGGACGTCGGTGTCGAACTCCGCTAAATTGGTCTGAACACGGTGAAAGGTATTTCTTTAGGCCTGATATGGTAAAAGAAACCGAGGATAAGGTTCAGAAAGTTATTCATAATCTAAAGAAAGCACAAGCTCGTCAAAAGAGTTATGCAGACAAACGGCGAATGCCCTTATACTTCTTAGAAGGGGACTATGTCTACCTAAAGGTTTCACCAATAAAGGGAGTATCACATTTCGGGGTAAAGGGAAAACTTGCACCCAGGTACATTGGTCCATTTCCTATTCTTCAAAGATATGGGCCAGTGGCGTATCAACTTCAACTTCCCGAAACATTGTCTGCTGTACATAATGTGTTCCATGTATCGCAATTGAAGAAGTGTCTACGGGTTCCCGATCGAACCATTGAAGTGACAGATGTTGTCCTGGAACCAGACTTAACGTACTCAGAACATCCTCTTCGAGTTCTGGATCAAAAGGACAGGGTTACCCGAAGAAAGACTCTCAAGTTCTACAAGATACAATGGAACCAGCATTCTGAAGAAGAGGCTACGTGGGAAACTCAAGACTTCTTGAATAAGAATTTCCCAGGCTTTCTAGCCACATGTAACTTGTAAAGTGTATATAGTTATGGCAATAAAGGAATGAACCCCACACCACCCTGCCTTGTACCAGAAATAAGGAAATAAAAATGTGACACATTTCCTTTTCCATTACTCACCCTAGGACTTTAAATCTCGGGACGAGATTCTTTTATGGGGGGAAGGATGTGACACTCCTTGTGTTACTATAACTAAAACTGGAGCATGGCATCATAAGCATTGGCATTGCATATGTTTGACACACCTAGAGTGCATTCACTAAGCAAAAATTTCAAACAAGTTGTATTGTTAATATGCTTTTGCAAATAGAACCCTGGTTAAAGGACTTAACCCTAAATAGTGGTTAAAGGGGTAAAACTTAACCCAAGTTAAGAAAACCTAAAGACTTTAGGGTAAAAGTCATAAAATGACTCTAAGAACAAACTTGAATTCCTTTTATACCCCTGGGATACCAGAAACCCTAATTGGAACCCTGAAAAACCCTGAAACCAAACCCTAGGGGCCTATGTGCAAAAAGTGGGCACATTTGGACTAAAGTGTAAAAACTACAATGTCAAGACATATAAAGTCCCATGGTTCACATTTTGAGTGATTTGCAAGCCAAATCCTAAGTTTTGGGACCAATTTGCAAAAAGACCCTAAGTTGAAAATCAACTCTAAGTCTGAATTTCAGTGTCATAAGCACAACTTTGAGCCTTTATAACTTTCAAAGTAGAGGATTTTTGCCCTAGGGCATCACATCAAAGTTATAGGCCTATCAAAGGTGAACACTTTTGCTTAAGAGTGTGAGCTTTGTTGTTGTGAAAAATTTGGAGATAATTTAGTCCAAAGTTGGCCTGTCAGGCTGGTATAGTCTGAATTTCAGACTGACAGTTCAATTGCAGTGACTTTGGGCATGAAATTAACCTTGATCTAATGAGAATTTGGCTATGGTTGTTATAGCAAGGGTGTTGTTGGATGATCGGACGACAACTTTGTTATTGGCCGATCCATTGGTTGCCATTGAAAATCAGAAGAAAATTAGCGCCCAACTTGCTCGGTCAGGCCAACTGATGAACGTATCCCATGGTACAGTACCAGGGATCGGATCAGAATGCCAGCGCGACGACCTCATCGCCGGTGACCTCCCTGCACGAAGATTCGTGCCGTCGCCGCCGTAATTGTGACCAAAGCAACTGGATAGCACTCGGGAATCGTCGCCATGGATAAGTCCGGCCGTTAAACAAATCCGACCACCGTACAGAGCTTGCCGCGGCGGAATTGGATAAGAACGCCGGTGATCACCGTCGCACGGCCTTGTGCCGCGTGTCCAAGCCTTTCCACCACGTCGCCGTGACTCCCTATAGCCGTCCCATCGTCGCCGGTGAGCTTGCCACGATGGTGGACACGAATTCACCGCACCCGAGTTCTTCTTCACTTCCGGCCGCCTGTGCATCTGGATGAAATTGGATGCCACCGCTATTAGAGGCTATAAATTGCCGCCACTATTCGCTCGGTTAGGTAATTGCGCAACCAGAGAAACAAGTTGTGCCTCGAATCATCCCTTAGAGCTCGCGAATTCCTCGTTTCCCCCAATTCGGTTCTCCGCCACCGCGAAAAGTACCTCACCGCGGCCAGCCCCTTTCCGGTCAGTCCCCGTCCCCTGCTTTCTTGTTTAAGCACTTGCATAGCTCCGTGATGCTTATCAAGTCATCAATTTGAACTGAGTGACCACCCATCACCGGGAACGCGTGGTTCTTGGGTTCGTCCGCGCGGTTACCGTGGCCAGACCAAATTAGCTCGTCATTCTTGAAATTAACTTGGGGGAAATGATCAGTGGGGGTTCAATCCGGTGTATGTAGCTCGAAGGCACTGATCATAAGGTAAATCCGCCAGTCCAACCTCACCGGAATTCTTTCCCCGCGCGGTCGCCGTCGCGGACTTGAAATAAAGAATAGAGAGAAATACGGGGATCTATCTGTAATCTGTCAGTGGCACACAGGAATAGTACCGGAACTATTTTTCAGTTACCCAGAACTCCAGGGACCTTTCCGCAAGATCGCCGGCGCGGGCGCGCGCGGGCGCCTTTCCTCCCGGGACCTGGGCCGTTTGGGCCAGAATCGGCCCAGTCCTATTCAATCCTTTTTCTTTTTCCTACAGAGCCAAAATAATTATAGGAAAATGTAGAAAAATGCTAAAATTGTGAAACTAATTTTCCTAGGCTTGTTATTTTCTCTAGTATTTAGTAAAAATAGTTTTGTGATTTTTAATGAAAATAAGAAATTTTAGGGTATTTAAAGTAATTAAAAGTATTAGTTATGGATTTTTAGAAAATAAATGGTAAGTCCAAAAATGTCCAAACTTTTTATGGGCACTTTAACCAATATTTAGAAGCCTTGGGTAGAATTTGGGTTGATTTGGACCTTGTTTGATCACTAAACCCAAAACCAACCCCCCCTGCCCTATGAACTCCTTTACTGACTCCGGAAACCCTAGGTTCTCGGAGTACCGTGAAGGAAAGTTGTACTCAAGACTTAGATAATAAGTTTATATTATCTTTGCATCCTCATGAGCACCCCATGGCATCCATTCTTATGCATATATATGGTTATGTTAGAACACGAAGAAGAAGAAGAAGTCACTGAAGAGGGAACTCCACCAACCTCAGATCCTCAAGCAGGCAACTGCTTTTATTTCGATATTTGTGGATCCGAGCAGGACTCACCTGATAACAAAGGCAAGCCCCGGTGCATTTGCCACCCTCCTTGTCGTTTTTAAAACCTTTCTCACTTGCTTGATGCATTAGGTGATAGGAGTTGATTGATAAAACAATTCCTGCATTACCCTCCTTGAATTTGATTACCTTCCTTGATCACCTGTTTTACAAAAGATTTTGATGCTTAGCATTGCTTTAGAAAAACAAAATGTTTTGTTTTTACAAAAATTGATGTGGCAAAGGTGGGTGGGTTGTTTTCAAAAATAAAACTTGATGGTGAATCCATCACGGCCGTGATGGATTCAACATCGGAAAAGATGTACCTCTGTCAGGTACCAAGTTTTTGGGTTAAAAAGATTAAGCTGAGACCGGGCGGGTGACTTGCACGAGAAGAGAGTCTCAGTGTAGTGTCTCCGTCTGAGTCGATTAAGGACCGTCTCGATGTAGGCTTGATGATCGAGGACCCTTTAGCTGGTCACATGCCTCGTCATGGGTAAGCCTTGCCTCGGGCAGACTAAGGCCGGGATAAGATAACACGAAATGGGCGTGGAGCGGTGGCGAGAGTAGCGTGTACCCTCCGTGGCAAGAGGCTGGACGGTGGTGTATCTGTGCTCTCGGTTTGCGTGAACCTGATCCGGTCTTAAGAACCCCGGTGGCGGGTTGACATATGCAAGGGTTAAGTGCTACATATGTCGTGTGATTGGAGATCCTCAGCTGAGTATAATCGATTCGGATCGCCGTACCTTCGCGGTTATGAAGACTTGGTCACTGCCCTACACGTAGCTTTCCACTAAAGATGATGGGTATTTGTTAAGAAATTGGCTAGTGCAGGACCAGTGATTGAACTAGGGTAGAAAGAACTCTAGTTGCAGGTAATTGAACTTAACATGACAAATAAAACTGGATTTTTAAGGATCCACTTTAGTAAGCATTTCTGCAAAACAGAGTCTTTGATTATTGAAAAGCCTTACCTTGACTCCCATATAACCAGCATACCCTTGAGAGTCTTTTCTTTAGTCGGGTAAGACTTGCTGAGTAATTCCATACTCAGGGTTTATCCCTTCGTTGTTTTTAGGTGAGGAAGTAGCAGACTTTTGCTGCTTCTGTGCCAAGGTGGTTCCCAAAGAAGAAAAACAAGACTGAAGTGCGGGAGGACTCGGTCCTCCACATAGGATCTTTTGCTTATAACTTATCGGGAGAGGTTTGTGCCTCCCTTGGCTTGTATAATATTACTACTCTGCACTCACTTTTAGTCTGGTCTGTAATAAAATAACTCGAGCTTGCTTTTGAAATAAATGTAAGTTTATGTAATTCGCTTCCGCATTTCTTTATCTCCGATGTTCTGTAATGTCTGTAAGACGGGTGAAACGTTCCTGGTGAGGTCGGGAAAGATACCGAGCTTGTCAAGTGACTTAGGAACATCTACAGGGTGTCTGATGTCTGTTAGACAAGGACAACTGTAGGTGGGCCTGATTACTTGGGAGGTTCCGCCACAGTCCTTTTGGGAAGAAGTGGATTCGTCGCTGTCGTCGTAGTAGATGATCTCCTTGATGCGCCTTGTCTTCTTCTTCTTCCCGTCTCTTCTTTTGTGGCTTGAGCCCGAGTCCGTAGGCTTGTCATCTTTCGACTCATTGAAGATAGACTCCTTCTCATTGTTGTTGACCACCATCCCCTTTCCCTTAGGATCCATCTCTTCGGGCGATTAGTCCCTTCTTGAAGAGAACGACTCCGATACCAATTGAGAGCACCTAGAGGGGGTGAATAGGTGATCCTGTAAAACTTGAAACTTAACTCACAAAAATTGATTAGGAGTTAGCACAAATAATGCCAAGTGGCTAGAGAGGAGTCTCAACAAAACACAAGAACCACAAGAGATCAATCACAGAGATGGCATAGTGGTTTATTCCGTGGTTCGGCCAAGACCAACGCTTGCCTACTCCACGTTGTGGCGTCCCAACGGACGAGGGTTGCAATCAACCCCTCTCAAGCGGTCCAAACACCCACTTGAATACCATGGTGTTTTGCTTGCTTTACTATATCCCGTTTGCGAGGAATCTCCACACTTTGGAGCCTCTCGCCCTTACACTTGAAGTTCACAAAGAAGCACGGAGTAAGGGAGGGATAAGCAACACACTCAAGACAAGAAATCACAGCAACACCACGCACACAAGTCGCAACAAGAGCTCACAACACAACTCAATGAGTTCACAACTTAACTAGAGCTCTAATTGCTATCGCAAGGAATCAAAAGCGCGGAATCGATGTCTTAGTGCTTAGGAATGCTTAGAGAATGCTTGGTGTGCTCCTCCATGCGCCTAGGGGTCCTTTTTATAGCCCCAAGGCAGCTAGGAGTCGTTGAGAGCATTCCAGGAAGGCAAATCTTGCCTTCTGTCGCCTGGCGCACCGGACAGTCTGGTGCACACCGGACACTGTCCGGTGTGGATTTCTTTCCTTCCCTGGCGAAGCCGACCGTTGGCTCCTGGGAGCCGTTGGCGCACCGGACACTGTCCGGTGCACACCGGACAGTCCGGTGCCCCCTCCCGACCGTTGGCTCGGCCACGTGTCTTGCGCAGATCGCGCAGCCGACCGTTGGCCCGGCCGACCGTTGGCTCACCGGACAGTCCGGTGCACACCGGACAGTCCGGTGAATTATAGTCGTACGCCGCCGATGAAATCCCGAGAGCAGCGAGTTCGCACGGGCCAGCCTAGCGCACCGGACACTGTCCGGTGCACCACTGGACACTGTCCGGTGCACCACCGGACACTCCGGTGCTCCCAGACTGAGCAGAGTCTTGGCTGCTCGAGCCAAGACATTTCCAATTGTTCTTTTCCTGTTTCCAGCACTTATACACAATACATTAGTCTCTAAAACAATGTACTAAGTCTGAGAAACATACCTTTTGACATGATTTGCACTTTGTCCACCACTTTGCATAGATTAACACAAAAGTACTTGCGTTGGCACTAAATCACCAAAATACTTAGAAATGGCCCAAGGGCACATTTCCCTTTCAAGAAGTCTTCTTCTCCTTCTTCTTCTCGTTGTTGTGGGACTCTCCCGATGAAGCCTTCCCGTGGCTTGTAGTGGGCTTGTCGCCGGTCTCCATCTCCTTCTTGGCGAGTTCTCCCGACATCACTTCGAGCGGTTAGGCTCTAATGAAGCACCGGGCTCTGATACCAATTGAAAGTCACCTAGAGGGGGGGGGGTGAATAGGGCGAAACTGAAATTCTCAAAAATAATCACAACTACAAGCCAGGTTAGTGTTAGAAATATAATCGAGTCCGTGAGAGAGGGTGCAAAACAAATCACAAGCGAATAAGGAGTGTGACACGTGGATTTGTTTTACCGAGGTTCGGTTCTCGCAAACCTACTCCCCGTTGAGGTGGTCACAAAGACCGGGTCTCTTTCAACCCTTTCCCTCTCTCAAACGGTCCCTCGGACCGAGTGAGCTTTCTCTTCTCAAATCAACCTGTCGACGTTCCGAGACCGGGGGGTCCTTGGGCCGACGAGTGAAATGTCGCCGCGTGCCCCAGCCCAGATGGGTCGACGCGAGGCCTAGCGCGAAGGGGGGAAAAGGCGGCCGGAGACGGGTGTGAGAGAGGTGGAAATCCCGCGGCCTTCGTGTTCGTCCCGCGCCCAGGTCGGGTGCGCTTGTAGTAGGGGGTTACAAGCGTCCACGCGGGAGAGGGAGTGAGCGGCCTCACGCGAGCGCCTGTCTCGTCCTCGTCCCCGCGCAGCCGACCCTCTGTAAGAGGGCCCTAGTCCTTCCTTTTATAGGCGTAAGGAAAGGATCCAGGTGTACAATGGGGGGTGTAGCAGAGTGCTACGTGTCTAGCGGAGGAGAGCTAGCGCCCTAAGTACACGCCATCGTGGCGGCCGGAGAGGTTTTGGCACCCGGTTCGTGTGGTGTCGTGGCCGTCGGAGGAGCGCTGGAGCCTGGCGGAAGGATAGCTGTCGAAGCTGTCAAGTCCTTGCTGATGTCCTCTTGCTTCCGTAAGGGGGCTGAGAGCCGTCGTCGTCATAGAGCGTGCAGGGCGCCATCATTGCCTATCTGGCGGAGCGAGCTAGATGGGACGCCGGTCTTGTCCCCTGTAGCCTGAGTCAGCTTGGGGTAGGGTAATGATGGCGTCTCCCGTTGACGTGGTCGGTCCGCGCCCCAGGTTGGGCGATGTGGAGGCTCCTCCGAGGTCGAGGTCGAGTCTATCTTCCGTGGCCGAGGTCGAGTCCGAGCCCCTGGGTCAGGCAAGGCGGAGACCATCGGCTGAGACCAGGGCTGAGTCTGAGCCCTAGGGTCGGGCGAAGCAGAGTTCGTTGTCTTCCAGGGCTGAGCCCAAGTCCGAGCCCTGGGTCGGGCGGAGCGGAGTTCGTCGTTGTCTTCAGGGGCTGAGCCCGAGTCCGAGCCCTGGGTCGAGCGGAGCGGAGTTCGCCGTCTTCCGGGGCTGAGCCCGAGTCCGAGCCCTGGGTCGGGTGGAGCGGAGTTCACCGTTGTCTTCAGGGGCTGAGCCCGAGTCCGAGCCCTAGGTCGGGCGGAGCGGAGTTCGCCGTCTTCTGGGGCTGAGCCCGAGTCCGAGCCCTGGGTCGGGCGGAGCGGAGTTTCCTATGGTGCCTGAGGCCGGGCCTGACTGCCTGTCAGCCTCACTCTGTCGAGTGGCGCAGCAGTCGGAGCGGCGCAGGCGGCGCTGTCCTTCTGTCAGGCCGGTCAGTGGAGCGGCAAAGTGACTGCGGTCACTTTGGCTCTGTCGACTGGAGGGCGCGCGTCAGGATAAAGGTGTTAGACCACCTTTGCATTAAATGCCCCTGCGATTTGGTCGGTTGGCGTGGTGACTTGGCCAGGGTTGCTTCTTGGCGAAGATTAGGCCTCGGGCGAGCCGGAAGTATGCTCGTCGCTGGAGGGGGGCCTCGGGCGAGACGGAGATCCTCCGGGGTCGGCTGCCCTTGCCCGAGGCTGGGCTCAGGCGAGGCGTGGTCGGGTCCCTCGAATGGACCGATCCCTGACTTAGTCGTACCCATCAGGCCTTTGCAACTTTGTGCTGATGGGGGTTACCAGCTGAGAATTAGGAGCCTTGAGGGTACCCCTAATTATGGTCCCCGACAGTAGCCCCCGAGCCTCGAAGGGAGTGTTAACACTCGCTTAGAGGCTTTTGTCGCACTTTTTTGCAAGGGGACCAGCCTTTCTCGGTTGCATTACGTTTCGGTGGGTGCGCGCGAGCGCACCCGCCAGGTGTAGCCCCTGAGGCCTCGGAGGAGTGGTTTGACTCCTCCGAGGTCTTAATGCCTCGCGCAATGCTTTGGCTGGTCTGGTCGTTCCCTCATGCGAGCTGACCGTAGCCCGGGTGCACGGTCGGGTCTCAAGTTCTCGGGCTGGTATGTTGACGCTGTCAACGGTTTGGCTGGAGCCGAGTTTGCGAGAGCAGCCCCCGAGCCTCTGCATAGGGCGAGAGGACGGTCAGGGACAGACTCGACTTTTTTACATACGCCCCTACGTCGCCTTTCCGCAAGGAGGAGGGGGGAAAGCGCCATGTTGCCCTCGGAGGGCGCCGAACATGGTGTCTCCGGTGAGCTGCTGGTGGGTAATCCGAGCGGACGTCCGTGTCCCATTTGCTAGGGGTCGGCTAGAGGCCCAGAGGCGCACCCAAAAGTACCTGCGGGTGATCTGCCGGACCCGGTCCCCTGTCGACGGGGTCCGAGGGCTCGATGCCTCCCTCTGATGGGATTCCGTTACAAGATCGTTCCCGCTGGTCTCGGAAATGTCCTAGGGTACCTTGGGAGCGCAGCCCGAGCCATGGTTATGTATCGAACGTACCCATGGTCATCCCTTGCTCTATGTCTGAGGCGGCTGTGAACCCTTCGAGGGCCAGCCTTCGAACCCCTGATCAGTAGTGGGCGCGGAGCCCGAGTGGCCTGAGGCGGCCGTTGAACCCTTCCGAGGGGCCGGCCTTCGAACCTCTGACCAGTAGTGGGTGTGGAGCCCACGCGCTCTGAGGCGGCTGTTGAACCCCTTCGAGGGGCCAGCCTTCGAACCTCTGATCAGTAGGGAGGCTCGGAGCCTAGTTCCTTCACGGAGAAGGATCCTTTTCGGGGTATCCCCCTTTCCCGGTCCCTGTTGTAAGAGAGAGAAAGAGGAAAAGGAAAAGGATATGAAATCGAACAACGCGGCGTACCTTTTTTGACGTGGTCATTATGGCGAAGGCGAAGCGTCGCTTGCTTCTCCTGCCAGAGGCGCCGCCTGTCCCGCCGCGGAGTTAATGCGACGGGGCGTGCGGTTCACGGGGCGGCCGTTGCGCGTGCGCGAGCCGTTCGAGGAACAGAACACGGGTGCGTCGTCTTCACGCCGTGAGAGAGGGTTCTCTCGCTGCCCCCGGATGGGATGTAAGCTTGGCTGACGACGTGACCGCTGCTCCTGTCCGCCTGCCACCGCCATTACTGCCGGCCCATTTTTGGCCGTATTGACCGTCACGCCAGGCTGGCACTGCTGGGTCGTGCGCTGGGTCGCCTCGAGTCGCAGTACTGGTTTCGCAGTCGAGGAGGCGCGGTAGTGGTGCGGGTGGCGGTGCAGTTGCTTGCACGTAGCGACCGGCGCGCCGGTTGCATGACGCGTGGGCCTGGGCCTCCATGCTGGGCGTGTTGGAAGTCGGAGAAGTGCGCCCACTTGGCGCGGTTGCATGTCGCCTGCATGGCTGCCCGCCCTTTCACCCGCTGGTCTGGGCGAAAGTGGAGGGACGCTTGTAACCGCTGGACGGTTGTATGCACCGCACACGGCGGTTTGGCTTCTTCTGCCCTGGGCCAGCTTGCATGACGCGTGGGACCTAGCCCCCGCGCCGTAGGGGGAGGACCTTGGAGCGTGTTGGAGAAGACTCAGCCCATGACGGCTGGGGACGCAAGTAGGGAGAGTCGCCTTTAAAAGGAGGGTGACCCCCTTGATGGGGGATGCCCGCAGTCCTTCTACCTTGTCGTTGGAGGAACGCAACTCTGTGGGAGGTGGTACCTTTCAGCCATCATTCGACTTCAAGGATTTTCATCAGTCAGCCCGGCTACACCCCTCCACCGGCGATCACCCGAGACGGTGACCACCAGCCCCTGGGTGGGGAGAAGCAAGCCGGGCTGCGATCTTTGTCCCACCCTCAGCTTCAAGGATGTTCATCATCCTCGCTGGGGTGGAGGCCGGGCTGAGCCGGAGCTCTACCTCCCGTGCGTGTTCGTGGGTCGGCCTCTCCTTCGGCGTTCGAGGGAGAGGGCGCTCACTGGCCCTGCGGGCGGGTCGGACTTCGACAACGCGGGGCTGGTCGACGGCGGGCGTCGTCAGCCTCAGCGCGTCGGGCTCGTCGGCTTGGCTCCCGGTGCCCCCTCCTGCCGGAAGGCGGTTGCCGCGCCGTGCGCACGGGAGGACCGCCCAAGAAATCGCGCGCTGCCAGGGCAGCGTTCGTGTTCTGGGGCGGTCCTGCCTTTGCACCGGTACAGCGCCTCCACACGGAGGTCGGTGCCCCACTCGTCCGGGAGGATCTGAGTGGGGATCTGCCGGAGGGCTGACGGCCCCTGTTGTCGGCGCCGAGGTGGAGGTGGCTCGAGAAGTCCCCGTTGTCGACGGGATCACCGCCACCATCCGCGCTTCGGGCCTCTGGCTCTTTGTACTTGTCCTCGCCCCTCGAGCGTCGGCGTGGGCGAGGGCAAGGTTGCAGCAGCGTCCGCCCTGAGGCCATCGCTGCTGCAGTTCGGCCACCCGGAGCGGGGGTCGTTGTCGTTGCTGCCGGAGCGGGCGACGGCGAGCCGCCCGTCGGTCTTCTGTTGCTCCGCAGGCCCCCCGATCGGGTGGGGTTGTTCGTACCTACTGAGGTGGAACCGGAGTTCCATTTGTAATGGCACCTTGAATGCCGGTCTTTTGTCCATTGTGGCTGTCGGGGCCTGAACATGTATGTATTTTTGGCGCGGAGCCGTGTTTTTTCCTCATTTTTGAGCACTAAGACTCGCGTGTTGGTTGTCTGAACCGCTTCACCAAGCGTGAGTCGCCCCGTGCAAAGGTGACGAGTGAGGTATCCATATCCCGGAGGCGTAGGAGTCCCTCGGCTCGGTCGGCCTTGCTGTCCAAGGCTTCTCTTGCTTAGTTAAAGGAACCCCTCGGCCGCTCTTCGATGAGCCGAGGCCAGGGGTAGCGGTGTCAGCACGGACAGAGGCAGAGTTGACTCGAAAAAGAAGACTTGGTCGGCCGGAGCCTGGCCGGGTCGTCCGTTAGCGGGACCGACGCCGGAATTGATCTGCCGAGGCCTCGGGCCGGGTTGATGTCCTCGGAGGACAGCTGGCCGAGGCCTCGGGGTGACCAGCCGAGCCGCCTGCTCGGGCCGGATTCTCAGAGAAGACCCTGGCGGCGATGGCCCGGGCATGGTGATGATGTCGTCCTTCAGAGTGGAGATCCTCGGACCGCGTCGCCGTCCGAGGCTAGGTCGGACCTCGCCGAAGGTGTAGTCGATGCCGAGGGTGCTGCTGCTCCCTTCAACTGTCAAGATCCGGGCCTGCAGGATCGGATCATCTTGTAGCGTGTGTTTTCTGCGGCCGCCGAGGCCCAAACACACCCTCGCCATGTTGTAAAGCTGTTCCTCTTGTTTCGAGTATCTGGACTTTTTTGTCGGTAACAGAATTGTCTGTGCGAGCGAGAGTTGCTTTTCACGGAAGGTGATGAGTGAGGTATCCGTATCCCGGAGGCGTAGGAATCCCTCGGCTCGGTCGGCCTTGCCGCTTATGCGCGCTCTTGCCCGTCCATAAGATTCTGCCACCGACGCAGTCGAGAAGGCCCGAAGAACCGTTTCGGTGGAGGAGCTTTCGAGCGTGAAGACTTGTTCGGTCCGTGGAATCACTTATCCGAACGTGAGTTACTTATCGCAGAAGGTGATGAGTGAGGTATCTGTATCCCAGAGGCGTAGGAGTCCCTCGGCTCGGTCAGCCTTGGCTGCTTACGTGTACTCCGTCGTTTTCAGGATCCACTTTCGAAGTAGTCGAAAAGCACGAAAGACATTCTGGCAGAAAGGATTTTTTTTCGAGGAAAAAATTCAACGTAGAGGGGGTTCCCCCCTTTTAGCCCCCGAGGGAGGGTAGGGCTTTGCCAAGGCAAGGCTAACCCTTCCTTGATGACTAAACTTTGCATGGGAGCGAGGTATATGAACAACTTGAAAACATCTTAAGGGTAGAAGCAACGTAGCTGTTGGATGTTCCAAGCGTTGCTGTAGACCTCGCCTTGGTTGTTGGCCAGCTTGTACATTCCAGGCTTCAGAACTTTGGCGATGACGAACGGCCCTTCCCAGGGAGGCGTGAGCTTGTGCCGCCCTCGGGCGTCCTGTCGCAGCCGAAGCACCAGGTCGCCCACCTGGAGGTCTCGGGACCGGACCCCTCGGGCGTGGTAGCGTCGCAGGGACTGCTGGTACCGTGCCGAGTGTAGTAAGGCCTTGTCCCGAGCCTCTTCCAGCTGGTCCAGCGAGTCTTCTCGACTAGCTTGGTTGCTTTGGTCAGCATAGGCCCTCGTCCTCGGGGAATCGTATTCTAAGTCTGTGGGCAAGATGGCCTCGGCCCCATGGACTAGAAAGAACGGCGTGAAGCCCGTGGCCCGGCTCGGGGTTGTCCTCAGGCTCCAGACCACCGAGGGGAGTTCCTTCATCCATCGCTTGCCGAACTTGTTGAGGTCGTTGTAGATCCGAGTCTTGAGTCTTTGTAGAATCATGTCGTTGGCACGCTCTACTTGCCCATTCGTCATGGGGTGAGCCACGGCGGCCCAGTTCACTCGGATGTGGTGATCCTCGCAGAAGTCCAAGAACTTTCTGCCTGTGAACTGGGTGCCGTTGTCGGTGATGATGGAGTTCGGGACCCCAAAACGGTGGATGATGTTGGTGAAGAATGCCACCGCCTGTTCGGACCTGATGCTGTTTAGGGGTCTGACCTCGATCCACTTGGAGAATTTGTCGATGGCGACCAACAGGTGCGTGTAGCCCTCGGGTGCCTTCTGCAAGGGGCCGACGAGGTCCAGACCCCACACAGCAAAAGGCCAGGTGATGGGTATCGTCTGCAAAGCCTGAGCGGGCAGGTGGGTCTGCCTTGCGTAGAATTGACACCCTTCGCAGGTGCGGACAATTCTAGTGGCGTCGGCCATCGCCGTCGGCCAGTAGAAACCTTGTCAGAAGGCGTTTCTAACAAGGGCTCGAGGTGCTGCGTGATGGCCGCAAGCCCCCGAGTGTATCTCTTGCAGGAGCTTCTGACCTTCGGCGATGGGGATGCATCGCTGGTGGATGCCTGAGGGGCTGCGGTGGTAGAGCTCCTTCCCGTCTCCCAGCAAGACGAACGACTTGGTGCGTCGCGCCAACCGCCGAGCTTCGGCTCGGTCGAGGGGCAGCTCTCCTCGGTGGAGATATTGCAGGTATAGGGTCTGCCAGTTTTGATTAGGCGTGACCCCGCTTCGCTCCTCCTCGACGCGGCGTGCCTCACCCTCGGGGGTCGAGGGTACCTCGGGCTAAACCGAGGATGCCTCGGGCTGAGCTGAGGGTGCCTCGGGCTGAGCCGAGGGTGCCTCGGACTGAGCCGAGGGTACCTCGGGCTGGGCCGAGGGTGCCTCGGGCTCGGGCGAGTCGTCGATCTTTACGGAGGGTTGATGCAGGTCTCGGGAGAAGACGTTCGGGGGAACCGTTGTTCACCCCGAGGCTATTTTAGCCAGCTCGTCCGCAGTCTCGTTGTAGCGCCAGGCGATGTGGTTGAGCTCGAGCCCGTAGAACTTGTCTTCCAGGCGCCGAACCTCATCGCAGTAGGCCTCCATCTTCGGGTCGCGGCAGTGGGAGTTCTTCATGACTTGGTCGATGACGAGCTGTGAGTCACCGCGAGCGTCGAGGCGTCGGACCCCTGGCTCGATGGCGATCCGCAACCCGTTGACCAGAGCCTCATACTCAGCCACATTGTTGGACGCCGGGAAATGGAGGCGTAGCACGTAGCGTAGGTGCTTCCCGAGGGGCGAGATGAAGAGTAGGCCTGCGCCGGCTCCTGTCTTCATCAGCGACCCGTCGGAGAACATGGTCCAGAGTTCCGGCTGGATCGGAACTGTTGGGAGCTAGGTCTCGACCCATTCAGCCACAAAGTCCGCCAAGACTTGGGACTTGATGGCCTTCCGAGGGGCGAACGAGATTGTTTCGCCCATGATTTCCATCGCCCACTTTGCGATTCTACCCGAGGCCTCTCGGCACTGGATGATCTCCCCCAGGGGGAAGGATGACACCACAGTTACCGGATGAGACTCGAAGTAGTGTCGTAACTTCCGCCACGTCAGGATCACCGCGTACAGCAGCTTCTGAACTTGTGGGTAGCGGATTTTGGTTTCGAACAGTACCTCGCTGATGAAGTAGACTGGCCTCTGGACGGGCAATGTATGCCCCTCTTCTCGTCTCTCAACCACAATCGCGGCGCTAACCACCTGAGTGGTCGCGGCGACGTAGATCAAGAGGGCTTCTCCGGCAGCTAGGGGCACCAAGATGGGCGCATTCGTGAGGAGCGCCTTCAGGTTCCTGAGGGCTCCCTCGGCCTCAGGGGTCCAAGTGAAGCGCTCGGCCTTCCTTAAGAGGCGGTACAGAGGCAGGCCTCTTTCGCCGAGGCGTGAGATGAAGCGGCTCAGAGCCGCAAGACATCCCATGACTCTCTGTACGCCTTTCAAGTCCTTGATGGGCCCCATGCCTGTGATGGCTGCGATCTTCTCCGGGTTGGCTTTGATGCCCCGCTCGGAGACGATGAACCCCAAGAGCATGCCTCGGGGTACTCCGAAGACACACTTTTCGGGATTGAGCTTCACGCCTTTCGCCTTGAGACACCGGAATGTCACTTCAAGGTCGGAAAGGAGGTCGGAGGCTTTCCTCGTCTTGACTACGATGTCGTCGACGTAGGCCTTGACCGTCCGGCCAATGTGTTGGCCGAACACATGGTTCATGCACCGCTGGTACGTCGCACCCGCATTCCTCAAGCCGAACGGCATGGTGACATAGCAGTACATACCGAAGGGCGTGATGAAAGAAGTCGCGAGCTGGTCGGACTCCTTCATCCTGATTTGGTGATACCCTGAGTAGGCATCGAGGAAAGACAGGGTTTCGCACCCAGCAGTGGAATCCACGATTTGATCGATGCGAGGCAGAGGGTAGGGAACCTTCGGACATGCTTTGTTTAGACCAGTGTAGTCTACACACATCCGCCATTTCCCTCCTTTCTTTCTCACAAGCACAGGGTTGGCAAGCCATTCGGGATGGAATACCTCTTTGATGAACCCTGCCGCCATTAGCTTGTGGATCTCCTCGCCTATGGCTCTACGATTCTCTTCGTCGAATCGGCGCAGAGGCTGCTTGACGGGTCAGGCTCCGGCTCGGATGTCCAGCGAGTGCTCGGCGACATCCCTCGGTATGCCGGGCATGTCTGAGGGACTCCACGCGAAGACGTCGGCATTCGCACGGAGAAAGTCGACGAGCACTGCTTCCTATTTGGGATCGAGCTCGGAGCCGATCCGGATCTGCTTGGAGGCGTCGCCGCTGGGGTCGAGGGGGACGGACTTAACCGTCTCCGCTGGCTCGAAGTTGCCGGCGTGTCGCTTCACGTCTGGCACCTCCTTAGAGAGGCTCTCCAGGCCGGCGATGAGGGCCTCGGATTCGGCGAGGGCCTCGGCGTACTCCATGCACTCCACGTCACATTCGAACGCGTGTTTGTACGTGGGGCCGACGGTGATGACCCCGTTGGGGCCCGACATCTTGAGCTTGAGGTAGGTGTAGTTGGGGATGGCCATGAACTTCGTGTAGCATGGCCTCCCCAGTACCGCGTGGTAGGTTCCTCGGAACCCGACCACCTCGAACGTGAGGGTCTCCCTTCGGAAGTTGGAGGGCGTTCCGAAGCAGACGGGAAGATCGAGTTGTCCGAGGGGCTGGAAGCGCTTCCCGGGGATGATCCCATGGAAAGGCGCAGCGCCTGCCCGGACCGAGGATAGATCAACACGCAGGAGCCCGAGGGTCTCGGCGTAGATGATGTTGAGGCTGCTGCCTCCGTCCATGAGGACCTTGGTGAGCCTGACGTCGCCGATGACGGGGTCGACGACGAGCGGGTATTTCTCCGGGCTCGGCACGTGGTCGGGGTGGTCGGCTTGGTCGAAGGTGATGGGCTTGTCAGACCAGTCTAGGTAGACTGGCGCCGCCACCTTCATCGAACAGACCTCCCGACGCTCTTGCTTGCGGTGCCGAGCCGAGGCGTTCGCCGCTTGCCCACCGTAGATCATGAAGCAGTCGTGGACCTCGGGGAACTCTCCTGCATGGTGATCTTCCTTCTTGTCGTCGTCGCGGGCCCTGCCACCCTCCGCGGGTGGCCCGGCCCTGTGGAAGTGGCGCCGAAGCATAGCGCACTCCTCAAGGGTGTGCTTGACGGGCCCCTGATGATAGGGGCACGGCTCCTTGAGCATCTTGTCGAAGAGGTTGGCACCTCCGGGGGGTTTCCGAGGGTTCTTGTACTCGGCGGCGGCGACAAGGTCCGCGTCGGCAGCATCGCGTTTCGCTTGCGACTTCTTCTTGCCCTTCTTCTTGGCGCCGCGCTGAGTTGACGCCTCGGGGGCATCTTCCGGTGGGCGGCCCCGGGGCTGCTTGTCCTTCCGGAAGATAGCCTCAACCGCCTCTTGGCCAGAGGCGAACTTGGTGGCGATGTCCATCAGCTCGCTCACCCTGGTGGGGGTCTTGCGACCCAGCTTGCTCACCAGGTCGCGGCAGGTGGTGCCGGCGAGGAATGCGCCGATGACATCCGAGTCGGTGATGTTGGGCAGCTCGGTGCGCTGCTTCGAGAATCGCCGGATGTAGTCCCGAGAGATTCTCCCGGCTGCTACCGGCAGCTTTGGAGGTCCCAGGAGTTTCCAGGGCGCACGTAAATGCCCTGGAAATTGCCGGCGAAGGCCTGGAGCAGGTCGTACCAGTTGGAGATCTGCCCCGGAGGCAGGTGCTCCAACCAGGCGCGAGCGGTGTCGGAGAGGAACAGGGGGAGGTTGCGGATGATGAGGTTGTCATCGTCCGTTCCACCCAGTTGGCAGGCCAACCGGTAGTCCGCGAGCCACAGTTCCAGTCTCGTCTCCCCCGAGTACTTTGTGATAGTAGTCGGGGGTCGGAACCGGGTCAGGAACGGCGCCCGTCATATGGCGTGGCTGAAAGCCTGCGGACCGGGTGGTTCGGGCGATGGACTCCGATCCTCCCCGCTGTCATAGCGCCCCCCACACCTGGGGTGGTAGCCTCGGCGCACCCTCTCGTCGAGGTGGGCCCGACGGTCGCGGTGATGGTGCTCGTTGCCGAGGCGACCCAGGGCCGTAGGCGCTGTGTTGCGCGTGCGCCCGGTGTGAACCGAGGCTTCCCGCATGAATCGGGAAGTCGCGGCGCGATGTTCCGAGGGGTACCCCTGCCTTCAGGAGGCGGAGCTTTCGGCCCGTCGGACCGCGGCGTCCTCCAGGAGATTCTTGAGCTCTCCCTGGATTCGCCGTCCCTCGGTGGTTGATGGCTCCGGCATCGCGCGGAGGAGCATTGCCGCTGCAGCCAGGTTCTGGCCGACTCCACTGGAAGCGGGTGGCGGCCTCATCCTGACATCATTGGTGATGTGGTGCTGGAAGCCCTGGGGTAGATGACGCATTTCTTCGGCCGGAGGTTGGCCCGCCCATTCCTGCCCGACGTCCCGGCGGATCGGCTCAAGTGCTCCTGCTCCCTCGTCGAGCCTGGCCGGCACCCCGCGGATTTGCTCGAGCTGTGGGTCATGACCCCCCGCCTGAACGGGGACCACTGCTAGCTCCCGTAGGATGTCAACGTGAGGCACAGGCCTAGGGAGATCACCGTTCTCCGGCATACCAAGATGGTTGCCTTCGGAGGGACCCCCTAGATCGACGTGGAAACATTCGCGACTCGGGCCGTAGTCCTCGTCGCCGAGGCTGCGGCTACCGTCGAAACAGTCAGAAAGGCAGTAGTCACATGCGGTCATGAAGTCCCGCATGGCACTGGGGTTACCAAGTCCGGAGAAATCCCAACAGAAGTCGGGCACGTCGTCTTCCTCGGACCCAGAGGACCCGTAGGTCGAGACGTCCGTCAGCCGGTCCCAAGGTGACCGCATACGAAACCCCAGAGGGTTTGGACTCGCCTCTACGAGGGCGCCCGCCAAAGCGAAGTCGCTTGGCGGGTCGAGGCTGAATCCAAAGGGCGTGAGATGAGAATCGGTCGGTACCTATTGGTCGATGAGCGGTGATGAAGTCTCGTCGGGGACTGACTGCACCGTCGTCTCAGGTACGAGGGTGACGCCCAGCAAGCCTTTCACGAGCGTGCTGGCGTCGTCCTTTTGCTCGGAATTGGCGTGTTGCGGGGAGACGGCGCTCGTCTTCGTCTCAAACGCGAGGTCGATGCCCGGCGCACCCCCCGTTGGGGTGCCGGCGCTGTCGACTCGCTCGACAACCGACGAGGCGCTGCCTCCTGCTTGGCCTTGGTTGCCCCGCCTCCTCTTCCGTCGGCGGGGGAGAGGACGGGGTGAGCTCGAATGTTGTTCTTCCACCACGCGGGGAAGACGTCATCGATTTCGCCGCCGGCGGGCGGGCTGTCGGCCGCCATTGCTGCTGTCGCACGACGGGGGAAGGAGTATCATGTCGTAGCTGCCGTCGAGGGACATGAACTCAAGACTCCCGAAATGGAGCACCGTCCCGGGCTAGAGAGGTTGCTGGAGACTGCCCATCTAGAGCTTGACGGGAAGCTGTTCGTCAACACGCAGCAGGCCCCTACCTGGCGCGCTAACTGTCGGCGTTCCGAGACCGGGGGGTCCCTGGGCCGACGAGTGAAATGTCGCCACGTGCCCCAGCCTAGATGGGTCGGCGCGAGGCCGAGCGCGAAGGGGGGAAAAGGCGGCCGGAGACGGGCGTGACAGAGGTGGAAATCTCGCGGCCTTCGTGTTCGTCCCGCGCCCAGGTCGGGTGCGCTTGCAGTAGGGGGTTACAAGCGTCCATGCGGGAGAGGGAGCGAGCGGCCTCACGCGAGCGCCTGTCTCGTCCTCGTCCCCGCGCGGCCGACCCTCTGTAAGAGGGCCCTGGTCCTTTCTTTTATAAGCGTAAGGAGAGGATCCAGGTGTACAATGGGGGGTGTAGCAGAGTGCTACGTGTCTAGCGGAGGAGAGCTAGCGCCCTAAGTACACGCCATCGTGGCGGCCGGAGAGGTTTTGGCACCCGGTTCGTGTGGTGTCGTGGCCGTCGGAGGAGCGCTGGAGCCTGGCGGAAGGACAGCTGTCGGAGCTGTCGAGTCCTTGCTGACGTCCTCTTGCTTCCGTAAGGGGGCTGAGAGCCGCCGTCGTCACAGAGCGTGCGGGGCGCCATCATTACCTATCTGGCGGAGCGAGCCAGATGGGACGCCAGTCTTGTCCCGTTGACGTGGTCGGTCCGCGCCCCAGGTTGGGCGATGTGGAGGCTCCTCTGAGGTTGAGGTCGAGTCTGTCTTCCGTGGCCGAGGTCGAGTCCGAGCCCCTGGGTCGGGCGAGGCGGAGACCATCGGCTAAGGCCAGGGCTGAGTCCGAGCCCTAGGGTCGGGCAAAGCGGAGTTCGTTGTCTTCCGGGGCTGAGCCCAAGTCCGAGCCCTGGGTCGGGCGGAGCGGAGTTCGCCGTTGTCTTGAGGGGCTGAGCCCGAGTCCGAGCCCTGGGTCGGGCGGAGCAGAGTTCGCCGTCTTCCAGGGCTGAGCCCGAGTCCGAGCCCTGGGTCGGGCGGAGCGGAGTTCGCCGTTGTCTTCAGGGGCTGAGCCCGAGTCCGAGCCCTGGGTCGAGCGGAGCGGAGTTCGCCGTCTTCCGGGGCTGAGCCCGAGTCCGAGCCCTGGGTCGGGCGGAGCAGAGTTTCCTATGGTGCATGAGGCCGGGCCTAACTGCCTGTCAGCCTCACTCTGTCGAGTGGCGCAACAGTCGGAGCGGCGCAGGCGGCGCTGTCCTTCTGTTAGGCCGGTCAGTGGAGCGGCGAAGTGACTACGGTCACTTCGGCTCTGTCGACTGGAGGGCGCGCGTCAGGATAAAGGTGTCAGGCCACCTTTGCATTAAATGCCCCTGCGATTTGGTCGGTTGGCGTGGCGACTTGGCCAGGGTTGCTTCTTAGCGAAGATTGGGCCTCGGGCGAGCCGGAAGTATGCTCGTCGCTGGAGGGGGGCCTCGGGCGAGACGGAGATCCTCCGGGGTCGGCTGCCCTTGCCCGAGGCTGGGCTCGGGCGAGGCGTGGTCGGGTCCCTCGAATGGACCGATCCCTGACTTAGTCATACCCATCAGGCCTTTGCAGCTTTGTGCTGATGGGGGTTACCAGCTGAGAATTAGGAGCCTTGAGGGTACCCCTAATTATGGTCCCCGACACAACCGGGAACAAAACTTCCCCGCAAGGACCACCACACAATTGGTGTCTCTTGCCTTGGTTACAAGTGAGTATTGATCTCAAGAAAGAATGAGAAAGAAGAAAGCAATCCAAGCGCAAGAGCTCAAAAGAACACAACAAATCACTCTCACTAGTCACTAAAGCTTTTGTGGAATTTGGAGAGGATTTGATCACTTGGGTGTGTCTTGTATTGAATGCCTAGCTCTTGTAAGTGGTTGGAAGTGTGAAAACTTGGATGCCTTGAATGTGGGGTGGTTGGGGGTATTTATAGCCCCAACCACCAAACTAGCCGTTTGGTGGTGGCTGACTGTCGTATGGTGCACCGGACAGTCCGGTGCACACCGAACATGTCCGGTGCACCAGGCCGTTGGGATTCGACTGTTGGAGCTTCTGACTTCTGGGCCCGCCTGGCTGTCTGGTGTGCACCGGACAAGAACTGCAGATTGTCCGGTGCACAGCCTCGCGCTTGCCTGACTTCTGCGCGCTTCTAGCGCGCATTAAATGCGCCTGCAGGTGATCGTTGGTGCGAAGTAACCGTTGCTCTGCTGGTTCACCGGACAGTCCGGTGTACACCGGACATGTCCGGTGAATTATAGCGGACCAAATTCCCGAAGCTGACGAGTTCCAGAGCCGCTCTTCCCTGGGGCACCGGACACTGTCCGGTGTACACCGGACAGTCCGGTGAATTATAGCGGAACGCCTCTGGATTTTCCCGAAGGTGAAGAATTCAGTGTGAAGTCCCCTGGTGCACCGGACACTGTCCGGTGGCACACCGAACAGTCCGGTGCGCCAGACCAGGGCACACTTCGGTTATCCCTTTGCTCTTTTGTTGAACCCCAAAACTTGGTCTTTTTATTGGCTGAGTGTGAACCTTTGGCACCTGTATAACTTGTACACTAGAGCAAACTAGTTAGTCCAATTATTTGTGTTGGGCAATTCAACCACCAAAATCATTTAGGAACTAGGTGTAAGCCTAATTCCCTTTCACGAGCCAGACGACAATCGTGAGATATTATTTCTTAATGTCTATCTAACATGTTCGTGGTGGAGATGGGATGTCGGTTCGGGTGGTTGAGTAGAGGGCGATCCAGGGCGAAAACACCCCTCTTCCTCTCTATCGATGATCACCATAGTTCGTGGCGGGAAAGGAAGCTCTCGAGGACGGGCACACCTGACTCAAGGGAAATGCAAGAGTGGAGCGTGTAAGTTTCCTGTCTATGAATTGTGTGCTTTCCCATCCATCACTAAGAGTTGTAAACGGCAGTGTCGTGCACACAGGTCCTGATCTCCAATGGATACCTCTTCACGAGGATTCGTACATAGGGTAGTTGTTGATTACTTCCCATTTGAGGAGGTGAAGAATGATAGTGTTAAGGTCAAATCAATAAGCTATGCTAGCCCGATGGCACCAGAGGAGTGGAGAAGAAGGTTGTTAACAAAGGTGGATTGCAAAAACCGATATGATTCGGGGGGGGGGCATTTGCTTTATAGTTACGTTCGGTCGCTGGTGTGCAAGGTCAAAGCTTGGCTGACCTTGCACGTTAGGATATGCTTGGACCGTGTCTTAGGTGGGTGTAGTGTAGAGATGGCAGTGATAAAATTCCGTTGGGTATCTTTTGTCAAAATCCTTACCCACCAAGGAAAAAACACGTCCGCTAAAAAACTCATATCCACGACAATATGAAAATCTATCCAAACCCTTGCCCACATGGAGTTTGGGTATCCAACATGTTTCCCATACCAACTAACATCAACATGAAATGACTGTCAATTATTAATAATATATTAATAAGTAAGGACAAAAGAAACTAGTGATAACAAAAAAACATTAGCTTAAGCTTAAACTTTTGTTACAAGTAGTCCATTTTAGCTAGAACATATTCAATTAGTAATATTATGTGATATTTTTATAAGCTGTATCGATTTTATGGCGGTGTTTTTTTAACGTATGGTTTTGCGAGTGTAAGAGCATCTCCAATAGCTCCCCAGAAAATGACTCTTCAAAATCAGTTTTAAGGGACATCTAAATAATTAGTGGGGTAGATTTTAATCCTTTCTTCAACAAATCCCTTAAAGCGACAGATTGTTTCTAAGAGCAACTCCAACAGTCTGTGAAAAAAACCAGCCCCAAAATCAGATTTTAGGGGCACCACACACGTTTTCATAGGCTAAAATCACCTTGGCGCACAACAGCTCCCTCAAAATTGAATTGCCCAATATTTAAAACGAGTCACATGGTCAAAAAGCCAATTGCTCAAAGCAACTCCATGTACACCATGCTACATAGTACGCCACACAGGAAAATGACGTATTTCAGACTTGTAACAGGAACTGAGAGTGCTCACACTTGGTACTCCAACTGAAAGTGCAGACAAACTTAAACAAATTGAAGTGTTTTCAAACTGAAACGCTCAAACTGTCATACTCCAACTGAAAGTAAAGATATGTAGTGTTTTTTTGTTGGTCTCAAACTGGAAGAAAGTGAACTGAACCATATGTAAAACAACCATGTATTCAAACAGAAATTGAACTGAACCATATATAAGCAAAACAACAATGTGCTAAATTGTTGGTCTCAAACAAGAAGAAGGCAAACTGAACATCTACCAAACTGACATGTACTAAACTGACATCTAGCAAACTGAAGCACTTCCACCAATACCTCACTGCCTCGTCCACCGCCGCTCGAGCGTCTCCTGCCTTCCACCACCAACACTACTGCGCGCGAGGCAAGAATGTGGGAATAGCGGGAAAGAAGCTACGGGCGCACGCGCTGGGCGATTGGGGGAAATCCCGCGACACGCAAATTTGCGCTACCAAAGCAAGTGGATGCGGGACGCGAAGCTATTGGGGAGGAGAAGGGGGCACTGTTGGAGGGGCAACAATGAGTTTTTTTACCTATAAACGTTATTGGGGTTATTTTACATTGTTTGTTGGAGTTGCTCTAAGGAGCCTAAAAACCACCTCATTTGTAGTTACAAATGAGAGAGTTTTAAGGGCTATAAAAAAGTCAAGAGTGCTTTAGGGAAACTGTTAGAGACACGTTTTTATGTTTTTTCTAAAAAACTGGATTTAGGGGAGACTTGTGGGAAGCTCTTGGAGATGTTAGTGCAGTAGCAAACGCATGCCATGCCTGTTGGTTTTTTTACACGTTAACAAACTCATGTAGATAGATAAACTAGTCTAAACACATATTATGATAAGAAAAAACTAATCGGTTTTAGGGTAACCATCTGGAGGTGGGTGAGAGCCATTAGCCATGGTCTGTGGCACGAAGAATTCACAAGATCCCTAGCTTCGTTGCCAATGGCTTAGGCTATCCGCACTTATAGAACCCTAAATTTCTACTCTAAAAGGAATATTTCATCCTGGTCAGCGAGATTCTCTACTCTATTCTACAATCCTCCGCAATCATATTTACTCTAAATCTCTATCCTATACCAACTACCATATATTCTATTTTTTTCATCTCTCCTGTCCCCACTCAACCCACACTCAACTGCCAGCCAACCAATGGAAATAGGAGAGAGTCTATTTTTTTCATCTCTCCTGTCCCCACTCAACCCACACTCAACTGCCAGCCAACCAATGGAAATAGGAGAGAGATTATGCAGTTGGGGGGAAACGTGCGCTGACTGTGGGGTTCGAAAAACTTACAGTGCTCTTTTCAGTCACCCGCTGCAGCAACTCTGAGCGCTATATGATACTGTAAATATTTGAGGTTGAGTTTTACCGTCACCACTGCGGACAGCCTTAGCTGTAGTTAGGGGTGGTAACAGGCCATTTAATTTAGCATAGCAAATTTAAAGATCGAATCAAGTTAGGGTTAGATCATAAAACAATACAATTTTGAACTAACAAAATTAAGAGCTTTATTAGTTTGTGAAGCAAGTATTAGGGCCATGATACATTACCACCTCTAGCTCCAGTTGTCCCTGGAGTCATAGAGTACTTGCTCGGACATGGACTAGAGATAGCAATACCCCGGCCAAACCATAGGTACCGCACGACGAATGCATCGTCTAAAGTTGCCACGTAATCGGCGGCGTTTCTGTCCGGCGCCACTTGAGCTCTTTCCGCGATGCGCCCACGGATGATGATGGTTCGTTTTCTCGATCGCTTCGCAGAAGAAAATCCTTTGGATATCTGGAGCACTCTGTTTATAACAAATAAAAAAAATCTCTCCACGGCAGTGCAGCGTGCAGGTGAAGGCACGCCTGGGCGCTAGCTGCCGCAAGAGGGTACACCGTCGTCCTTGTCCGGCGATGTGATTGTGAACCGTAGCCAAGAGACTTCATCAAAATTCAAAAACCCGTCGCCAGGAGGAGCCAGTGCCCACTAGGCGACCCAAACAAAGGCCTTTGAAATGGGGGCGACGGCCACCTTATCCAATATGGTTTCTTTACAGTTTCTTTATGCCGGTCACTACCCAGTGCGCGAACCTTCCCCCCATTGTTTATTCTCGCACATCGATCTCTCCAAGTCAGATTGACACCTACACAGCCACGGCCAAAAGAGTCCAGTACTGAGAGAAGACCTCGTAAAGAATGGTGATCGATGGACAGTCCTTTCATGAAGAAATTATGATTAGCGATCGCAGATGATCTTACAAAGCTGATGCTGGCAGTGGCAGGACAATGCTTCTCCCACTGACGTCGAATCGTGACAGCAAAAAGAGAGGCTACCGTCTCGAAATCAAAAGAAGGATACTGGGGGTTTAACTAAAGAACGGCAGGGAGACCAAAGTGAGTTCTTCTCTTATCGTCAGTAATCATCAATCCCACAAAATCAAAATCTACGGACCAGACGAATCAATCTTTGCAAAAAGGTACTAGAATAAAAGCTAGATAGATAAATAAAGTGTAGGGAAAATCTGGCCGCTATATATCACGGAATGCTCCTAACAATAAACAAATACAGCAAAAGAAAAGAAAAGAAAAGGCACAGCTCGTCAAACTTTACGGGGCCGCAGCATGCCAGTTCCAGCCGCGGTGGCGCCTCGATCACGGCCGGCCCGTCGGCGGCGGCGGCGACGCCACGCCCTTCCAGCTGGACTCGCCGCCGTCCCTCCCCCTCCTCGTGGACCCGTCCCAGCCTCTCCGCACCGAGCCGTCGCCGCCGCCGCCTCGCGCCCAGGAGACCGTCCTGGCCAGGAACGATTGCCACCGGCGCCCGCCGTGGCTGCTCCCCCCGCCGTTGCCAAAGCTTCCTGCTCCTGCTACGCCCCTTCCGCCTCGTGAGCTCCCCTCGGAACTCATGTCCGAGAGGTTGAGCAGGCTGGTGGCGTGGCGCAGGCGGCGAGACCGGAGCACCTGCTCCCGCACGTGGTCCGGCAGCCGCAGCGTGAACCTCTCGTGGTCGCCTTCCTCCGCGGCGGCCGCCGCCGCCGCGAACAGCGAGTGCCCCGTCGAGTGCGACCGCGGCATCCTGGCGGCGCGCCGCGCGCTGCGCAGCGTCTCCAGCTCGACGGCCTCCTCCTTCCTGTCGTCCTCGCAGCTGCTGTCGCCCCCCTCCGACCCGTCGTCCGACACCGGTATCGCCACGGCCTCCGGCGGCGGCGAAGGCTGGCGCGGCGCTAGCCGTGGCGAAGGCGACTGGGGCGCCACCGCCGGCTTCTCGAGGTTCGCGCGGCAGAGCGGGCACGTGACCCGCGACTGCAGCCAGGGGTCGATGCACTCCGGGTGGAACGCGTGGGAGCAGTGCGGCAGCAGGCGGAGGTCGTCGTCGTCCTCGAACGCCGTCAGGCACACCGCGCACTCCAGCACGCCCTTGCCGATCTTGTGCTCCACGACCTCCCTGTACGACACAATCGGGAACGTGGCGACGACCGCGGGGTCCAGCCCGCGCTTCCCCCTCCTGGACGGGCCCCCGCCCCCGCCGCCGGCTGCCGCTGCCGCTGCCGCTGCCGCCGCGGCCGCCGCCGCCGACCCGGGGTCCGCGAGGCGGCACTGGTTGATGTACGCGCAGACGAAGAGCAAGAAGAAGAAGACGCTGATGGCCACCGTGATGAAGGTCGACATGGTGCGCCCGAACTGCGTCTGCTGCGGCGGCGCAGAAGGCGTGTGCCGAGGCGGCGGCGCCGGCGCCGACTGCGCCTGCGCGTCCACGACGACGGCCATGCCGGCGCCGAGGAGGCAGAACACGAGGAGCAGCTGCCGCGTCTCCATCGCTCCTCGCGAAGCACGCACGCAGAGGCACAGAATTGGGGGAAACGGCACCACTTCTGCCGCCGGTCTGTCTGCTGTGGAGCGAATCCTGCTTTGACGGCACGAGAAAGTGAGAAACCGATTGGTGTTGCTAGCTAGACGCGCGCTGGTGGTGCTGCGGATGCCTACATCCCACGTCGTGACTCGTGAGTTGGGCGAAATACTTGCCTGCCAGTGCCAGGTTGCCCCTCTCTCTTTCTTGCCGATCCCCAGACCTGCCTAGTTGAGTTCGTGCATCTGGGTGGATCTTTGACGCAGGGTTGGCACGTTTTACATCTGCGCGAGCGCGACTGTGCCCAAGGAGCGGCGGATGGCAGGCAGGCGTGTGCCGAGTGTTTGACACCGGGCCGGGACCGGGGAGTATTCTGAGGTTTCGGGGGCTACCAAAGCAGCCGTAGATGGAATGGAAGGTAGTGGTACTGGTAGGCAACGCATGAAAGGACTCGAAATACTTGAAAAAACTCCTGTGGCTTGCGACGGGTATCTTTATTACACGCACAACAATCATGAAATGAAACAACAACTCGCAACGTCACCGATCTTCGTGGCGAGAATGTGGAGCATAGGACAAACAGTATGCAACAGCATCGTTTCCGCCAGCTCGTAGCCGCTGTACCTGTCGTCTTTACAAAAAAGCTGCAGCCTGCAGGGTAGGTTAGGGCCAGGAAGAACGAAGAAGACGAAGGTCACAAGAACGCGCGCACCGATGGCCGTACACAGTGTCTCAGTGTGCTTCGTCATGCCACGGGCCTGGCACTATGTACGTACGTAACCCACTAACCAGACATGAATCATGCCAGAGAATAATAACGTAACGTGCAGAGTGCCTGGGCGGTCCATCGTTTATTCCTTCACACAAGACAACAACAAAAAAAAAAGAACAGACTCGAAACCAACCCGTAATCACTCGACCACAGTCGCCCTGCTGCTGCTGCTGCTGCTAGTCAGTATACAACGCTTCTGCAGCATCAGCTCCCGAAACCTACCCGCCGCGTCGGCGAGGCCGGCGCGCAGGAGGGCGTCCAGCAGCCGGTTGCAGGCGGAGACGTCGAACTCGGGGGCCTTGGAGCGCTGCCACTGGTCGACGACCTCCCCGGCATCCTCCAGCCGCCCGCACGCCAGGTAGGACGAGACCACGCAGACGTAGTTCCGGCTCGTCATGCGCTGCTGCGACTGCGACTGCGACTGCGAGGTCGCCACCATGGACCTCCAGATGTCCCTTATCCTCTCTGGCCTGCCGAGGCCGGCGTGCAAGATGACGAGGAAGTCGTAGGTGATCCATTCCCTCTGGCTGATCCTCGCCTCCCCGGCCTCCACCGGCGGCGAATTCGCGGAGCCCAGAAGCTGGCCCGCGTCGACGTACACGGACGCGAGGTCCCGGTACAGCGCCCACCCTTCTGTGGACGACTTCGGGTCTCTGGACATCTCGTCGAGGACTGCTCTGAAGCCCTCGAGATCCATGGACGCCGCGGCCGCGCTGGCGCGGAGGTTGTACGTGAAGAGGTCCGGAGAGACGTTCTGCCGTTTCAGCTCCTCTGCGACGCCCTCCACTTTACCGAGCTCCCCCACGGAGATGTACAGGGTCATCATCTCGTTGTAGACCAGGGCGTCCATAGCCAGGCCCGCGCCTTTCATCCTCTCGAACAGCCTTTCGGCTCTGTCCGTCATCTTCGACCGGCCATAGGAGTGGAGAAGTGCTGTGTAGGCTTCTAGCGATTTGGCTCCCGGTGGGAGCTTCTCAAAGAAATCTTCGGCGGCACTGGCACCGAAGACCTTGGTAATCAAGTCGATGCGCATTCCGTAGTCGTTCTCTGATAGATCAGACTCGTGATGTGTCTTCATCCAGTCTGCTACCTGTAAAATATGCAGTTAATAGTTAGTCGATGCAGCGATCTGTATATTTTTTCCCATAGAAGGGGAAAGGTGTAAACCACCATCGACAAAATGTAATATTGCTAGGGTATGGTGGGTATCAGCATAAGCAACCAAACAAAATAAGAGGAAAGGAATATATGCTATAAGCTTTGCCAACGTAAAAGTCTGGCCAATGGCATTTTTCAGGGTTAGCGAAAGTTCCCATACAGGATTATCCGATCTCAATGACACAAGACCATTTCGGAAAGGAATGTAAAGGTAAGATGGTTCATCATGTTGTGAAAATATAGAAACGCAATAGCTAGTATCATTTAGCATTAAAACGGCACGAAAAGAAATAATTGAGACAAATTCAATTGATGAAATGTTGGTTACTAATTATACGATCATAGCTGCAACCATCGCCATCATGTCAGTCTTTCATAGGCACCCTCATCAATAAGGAACAAAGCTACAGCACATGAATACAGCTTACTAACCCACAACAAAATATAGTTAGAAAAGCTCGGCCTGTTGATGAAACCAGAAGCATCAGCAGCGGCACTGTAAAGAGCCAACCGAACCATCTTAATTATTCAGCTAGATAAACCTACAACGCGTGCACATCACAAATTCTTTTGTACAGATTTTATTCAGAGGGACTCATATCATAGCCGGCTAGGTTTTGGAGACAACAGTGATGCAAAGTTTTTGCCTGTCATGGGGGGAGCTTTATTAATAGAACAGAGCAATGATTTGGAACTTTTCCATTTATGTTTTTCTAGTGTTTTTGGCCTTGCCGTTGGCCTTGGTAGCTATTGCTAGTTGCCTAGTTTTGTACACGAAATTATCCATTTCCACAACAAAAAGAACACATTAGACAAGGAACTCAATCCCGCATTCACGAGGCCTAATAACAAGGGACAAGGATTCTGCAGGTGCCGAACCTCAAGGGCGTGCTTGTAGCGACGGACGCGGGTGAGGTCGCGCGCGATGCGGCGGAGCTCCGCCGTGGGTGCGTCGCGTCCCTCACTGGACCACTTCTCGAGTGCCGCCGTCGCGCTCCGCTTCGCCAGGCCCAGTCGGAAGATGCGGCTGCGCAGGTCGTCCCCATCGTGCTCGCCCGTAGTCGCGACCACGCGATCGCCCACGGCGGTCGACGCGGCTTCAGATGAGAAGGGCCCGTGCCCCGCGAGAACGGAGCGGAGGTGGAAGCCGGAGACGGATCGCTTGGAGCGGCCGCCGGCTCGGGTAAGCACCACCGCCATCTCGTTGCCCTGTGCGGCTGTAACCCCGTTCGAGCGAGCGAACCGTGCTGGCAGCGAGGTTGGCAGTGTTACTGTCTTGCAGGGCCGAACCGTTGTATGGGCTGAGCCGTGCTTTACAAATTTGGTGAGACTGGGCCCCAAAATTAGCCTATATGACAATTTTCGGCGGCTATCTTATAGCAATTGTAAATAAATAATTTAAAAATAACTTTTGTTCTCACCTAAACATCTTCAACGAACCTATTCCGCAAAAAGTAAACTATTTTCATGGTAAAAGCTTATTTCCAATGGTTCTTCTGTCTCTACTTATTTAACTCATTAGTGTCATTACTTCTTTAAAGCATCAATTTCTTGGATTGCGCGCCATCTAACTATGGGCCATTGTCAATAGGTTGTTACACTATTGATAGATTGTTACATCATAGATGGACCGTCAAGACCAACAAAGTCCAACACGACATAAAAGCCACACATATCACATCGATTCTACATAGTACCGTCTACTAACTGAAGGAGGACGAGTGATCGATCGGAATATAAAAAGGGGTTGGGCTCCTTTTTAATACACATCTTTCTCATTTTTTTCTAAGGCGCTGTTTGGAAGTAACCTAGTTTTTAAGTATCTAATTTTTAGAAACTGGTTTATTAAAAAAGCTAGTTTATGGTGTTAGGAACCACCTCGGTTTTCATAAACTCGTCTTAGCTAGGGAGGCTTGCTTCTTAGGTTTTAAGATGGGAATCCAATTTCTAATATCTAGGATATAAACTGGTATGTTCCTCGGTTTTTATAAACTAGTTTCTTAAAAACTTGATGCTTCAAAACATGTCATAAGTAAAAGTTTAATATTTGTTATTATCAGTTTAATATCTGATATATGGACAAAATGTTCGCTTTATTATTAATTTTATTTTTTATGGATATCAAATATGATTATGTGTCATCGCATCGTACAATATTTTGATAGTCTCTAGTATATTTAAGTGGTAGTTTCTTCGTGCGTCTCATATGTGTCGTCGCAACACACAATATTTTGCTAGTATCTACTATATTTAAGTGGTAGTTTCTTCGCATGTCTCACTCCCATCTCCACGCGAAATCCAAAAAATAAGCACAGAACTTAGGGTTTTAACCATTACCATCTCCCTCCCACACTCAACTTCTAACCACTGAAACACATATTCATTTGTGTTTTATAAAGGATAGATGTTATAAATATTGTAAATATATAAACTGTAGCAACACACAATCAATTGCCTAGTTTTCAATGGACCAGTTGGCGGCGTTTGCCATGGTTTTTGTGAGAACGGTTTTAATAAGAGTTTACCTAGAGTTACATAACACTAAATAAGTTGACATAATATAAAATCGAGAAAAGAATATAATAAAAAATTTATAAACAAATGGGTTTTATAGAAATAAAAACAACTTATCTACACTGTTTATAACACATTAAGACTGTCTCCAGCAGCGTCCTCTAAATTTCGTCCCCTAAAGGAATATTCCCTGTACTTTACAGGACACTCTAAAAGATTCTGTCCTCTATATCTTCTGTGTCTCCAGCAACGTCCCCTAAATTCGATCCCCTAAAGCTACAGTGTTAACAGAAATCGTTTTTTCTTTTCTTTTTCTGTTTTTTTTGTTTTGTACCCATTTAATGGTACTCAAAGGATGCTAAAAAATTTGTAATCAATAATATTATAAATAATAATCTAAAAACTATTGTTCATTAATAATTTAAGTAAATGATTTGCGTCATTGCGTTGGTATTACCGAGCATGAACTAGAAATTAGTAAAATATGATACAATCAGAACGGTTTTGCCTTGAGCATTTCATCAAAGGCCACGCTATCATCGTTCCCAGCACCGTCGGCGGTGGCTGAACCAATCTAGGCCCCACCAGCCCCGTTACTGTGCTGCGATGATTTCGTCGTAATCACTGGATAGCGGATGCACAGTGCATCGCTACGAATAGAGTGCGAGACAGCGTCCGCTACTTTAGCGAACGATTTGCAGTTCGTTGCTGGAGGCTTTACAGGACGGTTCAAACTCTAAATTTAGCGTACAGAATGGTATAGAGTTCCTTGTTGGAGACAGTCTAATATTTAAAACTAAGAAATGAAACCTCATCGAGTCTATCCTTACTCATTAGACTGTCTCTAGTAGTGTGTAAAATAGAGGACGTGGAATTGTTTGACACTGTTTATAGAGATAAGTTTGAAATATAGAATAAGATAGAGCATCGGCTGAAGCAGCCTTAGCAGTACCGCAGTAGCAGCGTATTGTGTTCTTTCATGTTATCGCCTTCTCGGTTAAAAGGAAAACACACACTCAACGCTAGCCACACATATCACGCTCACACATCACTAGGTACGTAACATGTGCATGTGCAGCAGCTAAACGTTCGAAACACTGTTTTTAACTGTAGATTACATTGTTAGTTGAAATATGAATATGAAGATGGACTAATTGCTAGAGATAGTCTAAACACTGAACGCACACATATTCTTCTATGCTTGCGCAAATAAAAGAGGCGTCCTAATTAACAATGATTTTGGTTCATTTCAAAGATCAATGAAACAAGATGGTTAGTTCATGATACGGAGTCGAAGTAGCAGAAGTTCCCAGCGATGAGAAATTGAGAAATAGAACTGAAACTCCCATTAAACTTTTTTATATTGTTGAGCATATACTGTAAATTCGTGAATTTTTCATTACTGCAGAATGTTTAATTTGAGCCCACGATCTCAGCATCAGTTGACGAATGCTCCCATATCTCCCTCTCGATCTTGTCAAGGTAAGTGAGCATAGTTTGGAGACCCTTCTCGTCTGCGAGTACAAGCACAGACCACAGAGAGATTTAGCAGAAAGCAAAACAATAAGAAAAGGCCATCTAGGCTTATGAACAGAGCCTAATCATTCACCGCCGACGCCTCGATGCTGTGGCTGTTTATTCTGAATTTGTGGAAATCCTTAGAAGGTGCTAGGAGATAGCAATCTGTTCTCACCAAGCTTAGGAACAGTGTGGCCGCACGGATGGCGTATGACAAGTGGGTCCGCAAATGCTCGGACAAGCTCTTCGCTGTGAACCTTCATAAAGTCCTCTTCACCTGCACACGTTTATCCCGTGTGTCAGAAAGAGGGTATGTGCTTGGAACACTTGGATACATGAGAAGTGATGAATCTTGCATTAAACGGTTCAGACATTGCTGCAGAAACTGGCCAAAAAGTTCAGGCCGGCGTTCACAGCCATCGTGAGGGATTAAATCTCTTTCCATTCAAAATTGAGTAGTAAACCCAACATGGTTTAAAGAGTTTATCTCAATTTAGCAGCGCTAGAGAGTAGAGACCACGGAAATGTACGAAAGACACCCAAGAACAAGCAGGTTTGTGATCCATGTAAAAACAGTACGAAAAAGAATGCACACGTACCAATGAAATGAAGCGATGGGCAGGTAATCTTGGTGTCAAACGCCCTCGCGACCGCCGCCGGCGCCCTGATCTTGCCCCCCGCTATAACTATCACGCACTTCACTTGAGCAACCCCAGTGGCTAGGGCCAGCCCCTACCGGAAAACGTAAAGCAGTGTGTGAAGTCGCGGCCGTATAGCATCCATCCAGTCCGTGACAGGCAACAGTTACCTGCTCCTGGAGCCCTGCAAGCACGGCAGACAGGCCGGCGCCCTGGGAGAAGCCCAGCAGCCCGTCGAACGGCCCTTCTCTAGCCATCAGCTCCTCGAGGTAGGAGAAGCACCGGTCCAAGTTCCTGCAGCTGAGGAAGTCCTGCCCGAGATCCGAATCAGCGGGGGGAGGAGATTTGTCAGCGCTCAGCTCAGCAGCCGGCCGCGGTGTTGCTACTTGCTGGTCGACTCGACGCGAGGGAGGTGCACGGAACAGACCTCGCCGACGAACTGGCACCACTCATAGTAGGGCGGGTCGAAGGCGCCGGCCACGGTGGACGCGCCCTCGGCCGGGAACGGCCCGTCCGCGAAGACGAGGTCCAGGCGCGCGGTCACCTCGGGCGCCCACCTGCCCACCACCTGCCGCCGCATGATCTCCCCGCTGGTGCGGAACCCGTGCAGGCACAGGAACCGCGGCGGCCGTCGTGGTGGCCCGAACGCAGGCGCGTCGGTGTCGGTGGACTCGGAGGCCCTGACGCCGTGGGCGCGGCGGTTGCCATCGCGCAAGGGACACGAGCAGGACGACGCCGCTGCGAAGGTGGCTAGGCGCCGAGGCAGCGTTGACCGTGGAGCGAGAGCGGATGGAGCCTTGGATGAGACGAGCTGCCGCAGCTGGCATCTCCCTGCTACTTCCATTGGAAGAGGGGAACTCTCACACTCTCATCAGTGTTCTACGTGATCGATGAGCACGGGATTAATCATCCATAATAACTGGGGCGGATCTTAAGCTGGCAGGCAACGGAACAAATGGATTCCAAGGATGAGGACCGTCCAAACCCAAAAACTCTTTTCTATACTTATCAAATCATATACACACTACGTAAGAAAATCTCTATCTCTACCTACAATACGAACAGTCAACGTCTATCAGGCAGTACTAAAAATATACCATGCGATCGTTTCCCCACCGGCGCAATTAGAGGATAGATACTCATGAAGGTCTCCTGTTTTATTTCCAGGATTAGTTTTCTCACTTTTCCTCAGTCGGCTGAAATTTGTTTAGCTTTTAAGATGCGGTCGGTCTATCAAACGTTTATCCTACGACTTATAACTTATAAGTCACCTTTTGGTAGGGCTTTTTGATCGCTTCAGCTTATCGTGTCAAAGGATAAAAAAACTTCTTCTCGCCAAAAGAACCCCCAAGAGCTCAAGTCGTTTTGATGTTGGGCGTCGGAGCACCGGAAAAAAGACTTCTATTGGCTACCTAGCCTCTAATATTTTTTTTGAAATTATGGTCCTTGCCACCGTCTACAACTTGCAAAACGTAGCAGAAACTGTTTCATCAAACGAATTACAAAATAACCAGAGAAGGTGAAGCCTTGTCAAAGGGCCCTTTAATCTAGCGAAGCAAAAAAAAAAAAATTATGTTGCATTTTACCGAGTCAATGGAAGATTCTTAGTAAGTTCTTATACATGAAAAATGGTACAATGGCAACATAACAACAACGTCCAAGACTTTTTCTTTTTCACAGAAGCTTAGTGTATGATGGCGAACAGAATAAAAAACAACACAATGATACTGCATCACTTTTTCTTTTTCCCGCCTTTTGTGTTCTTTGAACTGCCACCGGGATTGGGCGCTGGCTCCTGCTTCTTTGTCCTTCCGTGATGCTTGGGAACTAGCTCTGCTACTTCGATCATCAGCTGCTTCTCTGGAATATGTGAAGGCAGGTCAATAAGATTCAACTGCGCAAATATACTCCTACGAAGACCAAATCTTGGCATGTGCATAATTAAATATGGCATCAAATTTCAAGGTATGCAACTAGAATAAAGCACCATATCAGTGCAAGCCCTTAAAGTCTTTCTTGTAGTCCTTAAACACCTTTTCTGATCAGTATAAACCCCCTCAAGGTGGAAGATAGATGTAGTTAAGTCGCCATAACACACAGGTATTGAAAAAACATTCCACCACTCATTCACACAACGGTACTTAACAAAGGCATGTCTGCTGGTTGTTCGCACAGCAACACAGCAAATATTAGGAATTTATATCGAGATTACTATCAGAACATGCATCATCCAATAAGAGTTCAGAGACGATGATTTCAGATCATGGAGGGGCACTGAGAGGAGTTTGGGGCAATGATTAATGAGAAATGAAGCAGAATTTGGATGAGTATTACATGCTCAGGTGCCCATGTTCATGCTCATGCCTCAACCAAAAATTGAAGTCAAGTTAGAAAAAAAATCTTTTATAAATATTTAACATAGTTAGAAGGGTAGGTCTGGTGCAGTGGTGAGGGCTGCCTCACTGTCACCAAATCACACAGGTTCGAAGATGCCTCTCCCCCCATTTGCAGGGGGAAGGTTTGCCACAGTTAATCCCCTTCCTAGACTTGACCACACTCTGTGGGAGCCTCCCAGTTATACAGTGATGTCATCAAGCAACACTGCTCATGGCAACGTTATAGCAGGATACAGGGAAAATATCCTATGCAATCACTTATCCTGGTGCAAGCATGCAATCAAGCGATCTGGTGCATCCGATCTAGATCTAATGGTAACTGTTATTTTACATTTAACCCCTTCCACCTGAAACCTAGTGTCTATTTTACATTTAACCACTTCCATATGAAACCGTTGGATCTAGACTGGATGCTCTGGATAGTTTGATTGCACGCTTGCACCAAAATGAGTGATTGCACAGGATATGTCCTCCAGGATACATCATACCAAACAAAGACGAAATAAAAAAACCGATGAGATTGTTAAAACAATATTTCATAAATCCAACACATGAGCTATGAAGGCAGGAGATGCATGCATTATGTTTAGTAAACAATTTGCTGCCAATAACAAAATAACCTTAGAGGCTTGGACACTTGTAAGGCAATTGTCAAGGTATGAATCGTGGCACCTAGAACTAACATAATGAAGTTGTCTAAAACATCTATGTCCACAGGAAAGATGACACACCAGATCCATGTCATCAAGCAAGAAGCTTGCCTCTGAAAAGAGCATCTTTAGTTCATATACTAGTATTTTTTTTCTTCTAGTAGTTCATGCAAAGGTCAAATAGAACATGAGGGGAAAAACCAGCTATTAATCCAAACTAGAGAATAAGAAACTACAGTAATGTAGTATGCAGGACAAATTAGGTGTAAACACTTAGTTACTGACTCCAAATAGGATGCATAGTACTTGTGAAATAGGATAGAGATTCACTAATATAAAAGATGCTTCCATAAATAAATAGGCTTGGCCTCATAGTATTGCAACAAGTGTTTCTCCAGCAAACCCAAAATGTTTAGTAATTTAATCAGAGTAGATTTTTTCCCTAAATGGCATAGCAGTGGGTTCAATGTACCAAATACACTCTACCATGGCACCAATGCCCTAAATTTCATTGGGTATCCATTAACAATGGTTCTAGAATGTCAAAAGAGGCTCTTCTGAACATAAAAAGAAGTATAATTGACGTAAAGATATTTTTCTTATATACACTAAAGGAAAAAAACATATGCAGGTCACAGACAAAGAAGATTCAGTAAACGCTAGTGTCAAAAGTATGAAGACCCTGGATTACTTAATATGAATAAACACAAGATAAACACTAGAAAGACATGAATGTTGTAGCAATTGAAATCTACCCAACTAAAGGGAGGCTGAGTGGCTGACAGTTGAAATATTCAAGGACCAAACAAGGTGGGAAGTGATGAGCTGTCCCAATCTCTGAAATTATTATTGTTAACCCAGTGAATAACGATTAAAATAATTCCATTATAGAAACCTTGAGTTTAGTAGACAAAAGAAATTCTGGGAAAGAAAAGAATAGGTAAAAAGGAAAGATAAAGCTAATCCAATGTGAAATAGGCAGCTGAGCATGATTCTGAAAGACTGAAACATAAATGTACTACCCACCGAGTATCCAGTTAGGGAATTATTTAGTATTGATTCGAAGTAACAAAAAACAAGAGGCTGCTAGTTGAGGGGGTACCACACATGACACATGCAAAACCTCATACATGAAAAAGAAACATGCCCATATTGTTACAAACATTCATATGCGGACGAAGCTTTGTGATGTCTGATGTAAAATAAAACCTTAGTGTTCAATATAGCCAAGCCAATTTTGAGGTTAATAGAAAGGTAATAAACATTGAAGCATCAGGGAGAAGCAGACACATAGGTTTTCCCAATTTATGAAGTGATCCAAACATAACAAATGCAAAAACAAAACAAAACAAAGTGCAGCAATAAGATTTATTTCAAAAAGAAAATCATGCATAGATAATGCAGAAGGCGATTCCTGGCAATCATAAAGCTGGTGTTGATAGTCAATACACATAAAAGTTGAGGCACCGAGAAAAAGCAGCAAAATAAGTTTTCCTGATAGCATTCAAACGAGTTTGACATAAATCAGATCAAACTAAAAGGACGGAATATATGCATCCATAAATAACAGCATCAAAGTATGGGCATAATGATAAAACATGTAAATCTCAACACAAAATATATTACTAACCTAAGGTATTAGAGTGGGTCGTTTGTATGGAACTAATATAACACTGATGGAAGCTGTAATAGTCCGGGAGTAAGCTTCTTTTTCATTTCAGAATAGACTCACACCTTGGCTCCTTGTTCTTATTTTAAGTTTAACCAGATCCATGCTATTCTTCCCTAAAAAGGAAGTAATTACACTTCAAAAACCTTAGACATGTGCCGCTACAATATTGCACGTATTACCACAACTGCAGCTACGGGCGCCATTTCATGCATTAGCGCCGCTAAACGCTTTACGGTGACTTAGTGGCGCCAAATGTCCAACCAGCTAACCAGACACAAAATGAGTCCCAACAAAATTTCCACCACCCAAATCCAGCCCATCTATACATGCTATATAAGTGTGCTTACAAACCCTATCATTTCAAGTTCTCCCCTCTCCATTCATGACCACTCTCAGTTCTGAACCTATTGTGGCGGCTCAGCGGTGCGGCAACGGCCGTGAACTGTGAGTGGTGGCTGTGAGTGACCACAATAGACTGCAAGTGGCAGCTGCATGTGATGGCCTCACCTTCTCGGAGGCTGCGGACGTGGTACCTGTGCTTTCTTAACTCCTGTCCTGTTTTTTTATAATGAATCTAAATGGTGGCTAGATCGTGGCACAAGTGCACCAAAGCTTAGGGAATTGGTTGAAGGGATTCTAGGTTTGACACGTAACTCCTCAGATTGTGAGAGGAATTGGAGTGCATTTGAGCAACTATAAGAAAGGAATAAATATTTAGAATAAATTACATGCATCTCTTACTGTTATATTTTCCTTGAACGTGAACATTTCTGCAATTTTGTTCACTTTAACTTAACCTACAGGTTCACACAAAGAGACGTAACAGACAACTTCATGACAGGATGATTCTAACTCAAACAAAGGGAGAAAAAGACAAAGGGACCGTTGAAAACCCCATGACCAATGTTCTTGAGGATGAGGAAAATGAATCAATCACTGGTATTGTGCCCAATGCTGAACCAGAACCAGCAGAAGGAGTACAAGTTAGAGCAAACGCATCATCATCACAAGGAGCAGCAACACAAAACAAAAGAAAGAGAGATACCCAGCTTCGAAAGAGAAGGAAGTTGATTCCTGATGACGAAGAAATACAATCAGCTGATTTCTCTACATATTCAGAAGATGAGAATCACCATTTTACATGCATTCACCATCTGCATCATCTTCTGTGACTTTGTTCAGATCTTTTTAGATTACAATTATCAAGTGATAGATCATTACTTATGCTGCCCAATGTGATGTGGCCATGTGACAGTAGATACTTATGTCTTACGGTAGCTATTCTACACTTAATTGGTTGGCAATTCGACTATTTGCTTATGTACTAGATAGCTGGACAAGTCTTAAACTACTTATATTGTTTAAACTTTAGCTTAATAAATTCTTATGTATTGTGTCACTATGTGAGTGGCCCGGTGTCACCTACTCACCTATGTGTTATGTGTATTGTTGCTACTACCTACTATGTGATTACTTATTGCTTCCTGTTGAAAATCCCTTCTTTTGGCAATACAACAACAACAAAGCCTTTTAGTCCCAACCAAATTGGGGTAGGCTAGATTTGGAACCCAATAGAAGCCACAAATCAAGGTTCAGACATGTAGATAGCTGTTTCCATTTGCTCCTATTCAAGGCTAAATCATTGGGTATATTCCATCCTTGCAAGTCTCCTTTTACTGTTTTTTATCAAATTCTTTTGGCAATAATTTGCATTTGTTTTGTGAAAACACTATATGCCTTAGCGCTCCTATAGCAGCTGCTATAACGTGCTTAGAATTTTCCCAAAGGCACTGCTAAATGCTTAAGCTCGCACTTTAAAACACTATATCAGAGATAAAAAATTCATGGGTTTGAACTTCAGATGTTAAGTTCCCTAACTAATAAGTGAAGTAAAAATATGAACTATAACCCATTAACAGTTTGTCATCTTCCTTCCTAGATGCAATCATCAATAAGCAAAAACTATTTTATGTTTACACAAGGAAACGCTGCAATACTGCATACTTGTTCTTCCAGCTGAATCACTAGCAATTCATGATATCTTGAACACATGCTTCAGAATAGAGTATAATATGTATGAGGTCCCATTCTAAATTCAGCTCAGGTGAAAGCAAGTGTGCAGTTCATTCACTTACTCGTTTTAATAGCAGGATTGACGGGGGAGCCGTCATCTTTCTTAAGCTGCACCCTGACCCTCCCCACCTGGAAGAAATCCCGAGGGTACGCCTTATCCAACTTCACATAGAAAAAATTGGCCAATCAGATGTGCAAACAAACGATACTGTTAATCCAGAAATGGAAAAGGAAACAATCGGAGAAGGAATCAGGGCGGGTACCTCGATGGCGTGGGGGATCTTGAGGTGCGAACAGCAGTCAGCGATCTCGATGCAGGTGGGGTCCGGGCAGGCCTTGGCAGCGGCGATGCGGCGGCCCTCGGCGACCGTCTTCTTGGAGTTGAGGTAGACAGGGTAGATGATATTCCACTTCTTGATGGTGCTCCGCAGGTCGCCGCCGCCGTCCTCCATCCGCGCCGTGTTCGACGTCGCCATCGCGGCACAGATCCTGTCACGTGGCACAAACCAAATGGGGAACGAGGTTTTATGCGGATCTGAAGGTTCCGGCAGAGAGAGGGATGGGTCGGGGCCTCGGGGTGGCGCACCTGCCGCCACCGCCCACCGGTCGGAGTTTCTTCAGGTCTGGAACTGGAAAAGAGACACTGTTTGGCGTTTACAGGAGAGAGAAAAGGCCCTCCCTGGCGTTAATATGACGCGAACAAATCAATAGAAAAAGTTCTTACATGACAGTATGACACTATAGAAACTTCAGAAAGAGTACTCGTTACTGAATTTGAAAAAATGTTAAATTTGTTAATAAATATTATAATGCTCCATCTGTCCTAAATCAAATTCGTTTTAGTTTTTTAGTTGATTTATATATTAAAAAACTATTTATATTTGTTAATAAATTATTACAAAGTTAGATTTAATAAATACTAGTTATACATTCTAAATATTAATATTTTTATATATGTAGTTAAAATTTAAAATAGTTTATTTTGGAAAAACAATAACGACAATAATTTTATTGTAACCAGCAATAACATTCTGTCGCGCTCCGAAGTAACGTTGTCAGCTCCATCCGCATCCACGCAACTCCAAAAAAAAAGAGAAGGTTGCCTATCTTAGGCCTTTCTTATATGGTTTTCAGCAGTTCACTCGTATGGTCATCCAAAATATTGTTCCATAATATAGATTGTATTATTTATAAAGTAGAGCTTTAATATTAAGATAAGAATGTGTCGTGGTTTTTCGGAAACCTGTGGACAATAGAATTTGTATCCGAAAAGGATTGTTAGCACGAATTCACTCTGAATGGTGAATCCTGAGATTCAGCCAGAGGGTTTATACTGGTCTAGACTCTCGCCCTAGTCAGTGTAGTGCTGATCGTAGCATTGCATTGAGGACTATTTTACAACAGGTACATGTGTCGTACGACGGAGGGGGTCCTGTCATTTTATAGTTCAAGGGTAGGACCTTACAGAGGGGACATGTTCCCTATTGGTAAGAGTGTGATATGTTTTCCTCGGTTGACGTCGTCTTTATGGTTGTGCGTATCCGTACCCCCGGCATCGCGTACCACTTTGTCTGTCCAGTATACGGGTCCATGTAGTGAGTTCGATGTTGATGTCCTTGTAGTGGTGTTTGTGGGTCCCACGGGGTAGAGTCGTGGTATGTTTCAGGGTAGTGCGTGGGGCAACCCCGCCTTTTGTCATGAACCTCGTGTCACCCTACAACATGCGTAAGCGTACACCCGGTATGGTGTATTGTCTTGTCCTTCCCAGTATGCGGGTTACTATGGAGACTCCGGTGCTTAGGTCGCCATGGCTGGTCCTGCAAGGCAGAGACAGAATACACCAGAGACATGATGTAGTGGCATACAGTCATGTTGACAGGGATTCCCGGCGCCCTTTTGCTATGCCGCACTGAGAGCACCTAGAGGGGGTGAATAGGTGATTCTGCAAAAATCAACTCTAAACAAGACAAACTTGGTTTATAATGAGTGTTAGTCAAAGCTAAAACCAAGTTGTTATGAGTAGAGATGGAGATAGAAGAACTCTTCACTTGATTTCTCCTTTGAGATGTGAATCAAACTTAGGAGCAATAATGTTACAAGTGAATCTGAGAACTCGGGAAGATAACAATCGCAATAAAGTAAATGCACGAGAGACACGATGATTTTATCCCATGGTTTGGTCAATATCTACTCCACGTTGTGGTGACCTCCTTCGGTCAAGGGTTGCACTCAACCCCTCTCAAGTGATCCAAAGATCAAACTTGAGTACCACGGTTTTCTTCCTCATATCAAATCTCGTTTGTGAGGAATTTTCACAAGTTGGAGTCTCTCACACCTTACACAAATGATCTTAATGAAAACCGGAGTAAGAAGGGAGTAGAAACACACACAAGAACTCAATCATGGCAACAACATGCACACAAGTCAAGAAGAGGGCAAAAGAGTCAAAACAGCAGAGTCACAACTCAAGAACGCGCTAAAATCTCTATCTAATGAATCGACAACGTGATCGTGGAGTCTCAGAGTTATATAATGCTCAAAGTGTGCTTTTGTTCTGCTCCATGGCGCCTAAGGGGTCCTTTTATATCCCCAAGGGACCTAGGAGTCGTTGGAGCTCCATTTGGAAGGCTCCAGTTGCCTTTTGTCCGCGGGTGCACCGAACTGTCCGATGCACATCGGACACTGAACAATGCGCAATTTATTTCCCTCTTTAACCGAGCCGACCGTTTAATCAGTCGATGAAACCTTCGATCGCTTAGCACACCGGACTATCTGGTGCACACTGAACTGTCCAGTGATGCCTCCCGGTCGTTGGTCCAGCAGACACAACTTCCACGTGGTCGTCGTTGATCGTGCGCCGACCGTTGGCGCTGGTGAGGGCGCTGGCCGCCTGACATACTAGACATGTCTGGTGCCCATCGGACGGTCCGGTGAGCACTTTCTCGAGAGTGGCATGTTCAGCCAGCTGATAGCCTGTGCACCAGACACTATTCGATGCACACCGAACAGTCTGGTGCTCCCAGACTGGCACCTGTTTGGCTACTCTTAGCCAAACACCATTTCTCCGAAATGATTCGACTTAAGAAGTTTCCTGGCACTTAGATAAACATAGTTAGCAACTAAAACAATTTACTAAGTGCTAGAATCATGCCTTGTTCCTTTTATAAAATGGAACTTACAATACACACATATATGCACTTCTCCCATGTTTCTCAATTTACCGTTCAAATACCTGTGGTTATGCTCATACATCAAGATGTTAGTCCACAATAATATGTTGAGCATCTAATCACCAAAACAACTAGAAATGCCCCAAGGGCACATTTCCCTTTCATGCATCCATGGTCCGGACGAAGTTTGGTGACGACGCATCTTGTTGTGGCTGACGTGAGTCAACAGTGTCCTCCTTGTTTTCATACCAGTGGGTACAAGCATATCTAAGTGAACATTGGGTGAGTCACAGGTGGTCCCAAGAGCCGGGACCACGGGCGTGCAACAAATCACAACCTGGTCGGGACCTCCACCTCGCAGGGTTGCTCGGTTAGGACTTGGTTGTCCGCTCGCGCGTCGCTGGGTTGCTCGGCGGGGACTTGGTCGTCTGCTCCACCTTGTAGGGCTGCTCGACCGGGACTTGGTCATCCGCTCTGCCTTGTATGGGCTGCTCAGCCTTGACTTGGTTGTCTGCTCCGCCTCTTTTGGTTGCTCGACTAAACTTGGTTGTTCGCTCCGCCTCATAGGGCTACTCAGTCGGGCCTTGGTCATCCTAGGTGGGTTGTTTAAGGATCATGGGATTACTTTAGATACCCCGTTTTTTGATACCCATCAGGATGAGTAAGCTGCTGGAGATAGCCTTATCCTATATGGTGTTCTATGTGAAAATGTGAAGGGATTTTGAAGGTAGTTAAATGGTATCCTATATGGAGATAGTTATATAGGATACCATATGTGAAAAATGGTTTTACAACACCTAAAAGGTATCATAAAAATTCTATCACATAGAACAAAGAAAAAGTGAAGGTATTTTGAAGGATTAAAATCCTATGGACTTGCTCGATTATGTCTGGATCAAAGCGGATTGTTGTGGATTAAATCCCTCTCTAGTCAAAATTGAATAGAAGGAATTTAATCCCTTCAATCCCCTTTGATCTAGACTCAACCGAACAACGCATATAGAAAAGTTTCCTACGTGAGCCTTTGGAATCGATAGTAGTGAGATTTTAGAGGATTTTTAATATAAGGCCCAACCTCTTAGAAATTTCCCTATGGAAATGCAATCATGCAACTCTATTTCTACATTTTTTATGTCCCTATGTTTTAGTAATCCTTCGTTCCAAAGAACACCTGAACTGGCATTTTCGGTGAATGACACCGGTATCTCGCGCAATGAGCATGTTCCGGCTGAGGTTGAGCGCGGCCATGCTCTGCAATCAAGAAGGCTCGCCAGAATGGACCTGATGAAGCTATTGACGCCGATCTCCTCGACAGAATAGTCGGTGCATTGATAGAGTGTAATATAATACTAGCACGATAGCACAGAACCATATTTAATATTCATAAAATAAAAAAACAAATTTAATATCAGAGTGAACATATGATCAACATATCATATATTAAACTGATAAAAACAAATATTACACCTTATCTTAGCTAAACGGATGAAAATGGTAAGTTGAAAAGGAGTTTGCCTCCTTTTTATAGGTCACTCGGTGGCTCATCCGTTTTCAGCTAGCACGGTGGTACTATGTGGGAGCGATGTGTTGCATGTTGTCGGGGACCATAATTAGGGGTACCCTCAAGACGCCTAATTCTCAGCTGGTAACCCCCATCAGCATAAAGCTGCAGAGGCCTGATGGGTTTGATTAAGTCAGGGATCAGTCCATACGAGCGACTCGATCACGCCACGCCCGAGCCTAGCCTCGGGCGAGGGCAGCCGACCCTAAGATGACTCCGTCTCGCCTGAGGCCTCCTCTTTCACGGCAGACGCATCACCGGCTCGCCCGAGGCCCCGCCTTCGATAAGAAGTAACCCTGACTAAATCACCGCGCCAACCGACCAAGTCACCGGGGCGTTTAACGCAAAAGGTAAGACCGACGGGCGACCAGACTTCGCCAGAGGTGCCATAGGAGGCTCTGCCCGACCCAGGGCTCGGACTCGGGCTAAGGCCCCGGAAGACGGCGAACTCCGCTCCGCCCGACCCAGGGCTCGGACTCGGGCTAAGGCCCCGGAAGACGGCGAACTCCGCTCCGCCCGACCCAGGGCTCGGACTCGGGCTGAGGCCCCGGAAGACGGCGAACTCCGCTCCGCCCGACCCAGGGCTCGGACTCGGGCTAAGGCCCCGGAAGACGACGAACTCCGCCTCGCCCGACCCAGGGCTCGGACTCCGCCTCGGCCTCTGCCGAACGACCTCCGCCTCGCCCGACCCAGGAGTTCGGGCTCGGCCTCTGTCATGCAGGACGGACTCGACCTCGACTTCGGAGGAGCCTCCACGACGCCCGACCTAGGACACAAGACCGCCACGTCAACAGGAAGCGTCATCATCACCCTGCCCTGAGCCGACTCGGGTCGCAGAGAACAAGACCGGCGTCCCATCTGGCCAGCTCCGCCAGATAGGCAATGATGGCGCCTCACTAGACCATGACGACGGCGACTCTTGACTCCCTTACGAAAGCAGGGAGACGTCAGCAAGAGCACCGCTGTTCCAACAGCTGTCCCTCCATCAAGCTCCACTGCTTCTCCAACAGCCACGACGCCACACCAACAGGGTGCCAAGATCTCTCCGGCTGCCACCTTGGCATGTACTTAGGGCGCTAGCTCTCCCTCGCTAGACACGTAGCACCTTGCTACACCCCCATTTTGTACACCTGGATCCTCTCCTTACGACTATAAAAGGAAGGACCAGGGCCTTCTTAGAAAAGGTTGGCCTCGCGGGAACGAAGGGCAGGGGCAGGCGCTCTCTCGGGGCCGCTCGCTCCCCTCACCCGCGCGGACGCTTGTAACCCCCTACTGCAAGCGCACCCGACCTGGGCGCGGGACGAACACGAAGGCCGCGGGAATTCTCCGACTCCCTCACGACCCGGCTCCGGCCACCTCGCTCTCTCTCTCTCTCTCTCTCTCTCTCTCTCCCCCCCCCCCTTCGCGCTCGCCCACGCGCTCGACCCATCTGGGCTGGGGCACGCGGCACACTCACTCGTCGGCTCGGGGACCCCCCGGTCTCGGAACGCCGACAGTTGGCGCGCCAGGTAGGGGCCTGCTGCGTGTTGACGAGCAGTTTCCCGTCAAGCTCCAGATGGGCAGTCTCCAACGACCTCTTCAACCCGGGACGGTGCTCCGTTTTGGGAGTCTTGAGTTCATGTCTTTCGACGGCAGCTACGACATGATACTCCTTCCACCGCCGCGCGACAGCGACAATGGTGGCGGACAGCCCGCCCGCCGGCGGCGGAATCGACGACGCCTTTCCCGCGTGGGGGAAGGGCAACTTTCGAGCTCGCTCCGTCCTCTCCCTCATCATCGGAGGAGGAGGCGGGGCAACCAAGGCCGAGCAGGAGGCCGCGCTCCGACAGCTGTCGAGCAAATCGACATCCCCAGTGCCCCAACGGAGGACACGCTAGGCGTCACCCTCGCGTTCGAGGCAAAGGCGAGCGCCATCCCCCCGCAGCACGTCGACTCCGAGCAGGTGGACGACGCCAGCACGCTCACGAAGGGCCTGCAGGACGTCGCCCTCATACCCAAGACGACGGCGCGATCAGCCCCCGACGTGACTTCATCGCTCCTCGTCGACAAAAAGGTACCGACTGCTACCCATCTTTCGTCATTTCAACTCGGCCTCGACCCGCCTGGCGACCTCGCTTTGGCGGGCGCTCACGTTGAGGCGAGTGCAACCTCTCTGGGGTTTCGTGTGCGGTCGCCTTGGGACCGATTGACGGGTGTCTCGACCTACGGACCCTCTGGGTCCGAGGAAGATGACGACCCCAGCATCTGCTGGGATTTCTCCGGATTTGGCAACCCCAGTGCCATGCGGGACTTCATGACCGCATGTGACTACTGCCTCTCCGACTGTTCCAACGGCAGTCGCAGCCTTGACGATAAGGACTGCGGCCCGAGCCGCGAATGTCTCCACGTCGAGCTAGGGGATCCCTCCGGAGGCGGCTGTCTCGGCATGCCGGAGGATGGTGATCCCCCTAGGCCAGCGCCTCGCGCCGACATCCCGCGGGAGCTAGCTGTGGTCCCCGTTCCGGCGGGGGGTCACGACCCACAGCTCGAGCAAGTCCGCGGGGCGCAGGCCGGGCTCGATGAGGGAGCAGGAGCGCTCGAGGCAATCCGCCAGAACATCGGGCAGGTATGGGCGAGCCAGCCCCCAGCCGGAGGAATACGTCACCTGCCCCAAGGTCTCCAGCACCGCATCGCCAACGATGCCAGGGACAGACCGCCACCCGCATCCGGCGGAACCGGTCAGGACCTGGCCGCCGCAGCGATGCTCCTCCGCGCGATGCCGGAGTCATCAACCACCGAGGGTCGGCGAATCCAGGGAGAACTCAAGCATCTCCTGGAAGGCGCTGCGGCCCGGCGGGCCGAGAGCTCTGCCTCCCGAAGGCAGGGGTACCCCTCGGAACCTCGTGCCGCGACTTCCCGACTCATGCGGGAGCCTCGGTCTACACCGGGCGCACGCGCAACACCGCGCCTGCGGCCCCGGGCCACCTCGGCGACGAGCACCCTCATCGCGACCGTCGGGCCCGCCTCGACGAAAGGGTGCGCCGAGGTTATCACCCCAGGCGTGGGGGACGCTACGACAACGGGGAAGATCGGAGTCCCTCGCCCGAACCACCCGGTCCGCAGGCCTTTAGCCGAGCCATTCGGCGGGCGCCGTTTCCGCCCCGATTCCGACCCCCGACTACTATCACAAAGTACTCGGGGGAAACGAGACCGGAATTGTGGCTTGCGGACTACCGCCTGGCCTGTCAACTGGGTGGGACGGACGATGACAACCTCATCATCCGAAACCTCCCCCTGTTTCTCTCTGACACTGCTCGTGCCTGGTTGGAGCACCTGCCTCCGGGGCAGATTTCCAACTGGGAAGATCTGGTCCAGGCTTTCGCCGGCAACTTCCAGGGCACGTACGTGCGCCCCGGGAATTCCTGGGACCTCCGAAGCTGTCGGCAACTGCCGGGAGAGTCTCTCCGGGACTACATCCGACGGTTCTCGAAGCAGCGCACCGAGCTGCCCAACATCACCGACTCCGATGTCATCGGCGCGTTCCTCGCCGGCACCACCTGCCGTGACCTGGTGAGCAAGTTGGGTCGCAAGACCCCCACCAGGGCGAGCGAGCTGATGGACATCGCCACCAAGTTCGCCTCCGGCCAGGAGGCGGTAGAGGCCATCTTCCGAAAGGACAAGCAGCCCCAGGGCCGCCCGTCGGAAGATGCTCCCGAGGCGTCTACCCCGCGCGGCGCCAAGAAGAAAGGCAGGAGGAAGTCGCAAGCGAAACGCGACGTTCCCGATGCAGACCTTGTCGCCGCCGCCGAGCACAAGAACCCTCGGAAGCCCCCCGGAGGTGCTAACCTCTTCGACAAGGCACTCAAGGAGACGTGCCCCTACCATCAGGGGCCCGTCAAGCACACCCTCGAGGAGTGCGTCATGCTTCAGCGCCACTTCCACAGGGCCGGGCCACCCGCAGAGGGTGGCAGGGCTCACGACGACGACAAAAGGGAGGATCGCCAAGCAGGAGAATTCCCAGAGGTCCGCGACTGCTTCATGATCTACGGAGGGCATGCGGCGAATGCCTCGGCTCGGCATCGTAAACAAGAGCGTCGGGAGGTCTGCTCGGTGAAGGTGGCGGCGCCAGTCTACCTAGACTGGTCCGACAAGCCCATCACCTTCGACCGGGACGACCACCCCGACCACGTGCCGAGCCCGGGGAAGTACCCGCTCGTCGTCGACCCCGTCATCGGCGACGTCAGGCTCACCAAGGTCCTGATGGATGGGGGTAGCTGCCTCAACATCATCTACGCCGAGACCCTCAGGCTCCTGCGCGTCGGCCTGTCATCCGTCCGAGCAGGCGCTGCGCCCTTCCATGGGATCATCCCTGGGAAGCGCGTCCAGCCCCTCGGGCAGATCGACCTTCCTGTCTGCTTCGGAACACCCTCCAACTTCCGAAGGGAGACCTTGACGTTCGAGGTGGTCGGGTTCCGAGGAACCTATCACGCAGTGTTGGGAAGGCCATGCTACGCGAAGTTCATGGCCGTCCCCAACTACGCGTACCTGAAGCTCAAGATGTCAGGCCCCAACGGGGTCATCACCGTCGGCCCCACGTACAAACACGCGTTCGAATGCGATGTGGAGTGCGTGGAGTACGCCGAGGCCCTCCCCGAGTCCGAGGCCCTCATCGCCGACCTGGAAAGCCTCTCCCGAGAGGTGCCGGACGTGAAGCGACACGCCGGCAACTTCGAGCCAGCGGAGACGGTCAAGGCCGTCCCTCTCGACCCCAGTGGCGACGCCTCCAAGCATGTCCGGATCAGTTCTGGGCTCGGTCCCAAATAAGAAGCAGTACTCGTCGACTTTCCTCGTGCAAACGTCGACATTCTTGCGTGGGGTCCCTCGGGCATGCCCGGCATACCGAGGGATGTCACCGAGCACTCGCCGGATATCTGGGCAGGAGCCCGACTCGCCAAACGGCCTCTGCGCGAACGACGCCCGGGGGCTGCGCCCTTTCCCCACTCACACATAAGAATCAGTCATCAAGGAAGGGTCGGCCTCGCCCCGGCAGAGCCCGACCCTCCCTCGGGGGCTAAAAAGGGGGAACCCCTCTCGTCGAGTTTGGACGTACCGCTCCGCGTCAAAGAAACTCTTTTTTCGGTCAAGAAGGGTTTTTTGCGTTCTCCCGGATGCGTCAGAAGCAGGGTCCCGAGGAGCGAACTTGGGTACGAGTAAATGGCGAGACCGACTGAGCTGGGGAACACCTATGCCTCCGGGCTAGGGACACCTCACTCGTCGCCTGCCACGAAAAAGGACCCAGCTCGGGAAATCACCCTGTTGTCGACACTACGGGCCAGGCGCGAAAATCGAAACGAAAAGGAGCATGACTTCACGGAAGAGAAGTAAAATGTCCAGGCCTCGGTGGCCGCGGCAAATCACTCATCCAACAGAAATTGTCCCAACAAAAATCAGGCGTCGCCTCGGGAAGGCGCCGCGCCCTCAAACTCCACCCCCGCCGTCGGTAAGGTCCACCTCCGCTTCCGGCGGCAGCGCAGGAGGAAGAATCTCCGCTTCGAAGACGGTCGCCAGCGCCGCGCTCGGACCCGCAGCGACCGCGTTGAGCCGCTGAACTTCCGCTAGGGCCGCCTCGTCTTCGTCAGGAAGGCAGTACCCCTCACTGACCCGCTCCAAGTCCACGACGTAGTGGGAAGCGAGCATGGCGAAGGCCCGCCTGACGCCGTGGTGTAGCGCCCCGCGGACTTTACCGCGCGCGTAATCACCTAGGGCTTGAAGACGGCTTTGGGGAGAGCTTCCTGAAGGGACGTCGCCGGGACCGAGTTTCCGATAGACCTCCGAGACGGCCTCGGACACGGCCGCGAGATCGACCTCCCTCTGCTCAGCAGCTCCAGCGAGCGCCTCGGCGAGCGCTTTGGCAGACTCGTCAAGAGCAGACTCGAGCTCTGCGAACAACCGAAAGAAAGACCTCAAACTCAAGCGAAAGAAACGGGCAAGAACGAGAACCGAGGACGGATGGGGCGCACCTCCGGCTCGGACGCATTGCTCCGAGGCCGCGACCTGGGCCGCGGCCAGATCGGCCGCGAGGGTCCTGGCCCGGTTTTCAGCCTCGGCGGCCCGGCCCCGAGTTTGGTCCCGCTCCTCGGCAACCTGGGCGAGCTCCGACCGCTGTTGTAGCACCTCCGTGCGCGCTGCCGCCGCCTCGGCCCTCAGGTCAGCGCAGAGCAACTGGAGGTCCGCTATCTTAGCGTCCTGCTGAGAAAGGCGCGCGGTAGCCCCGGCGAGCGAAGTCCTCAGGGACCGCAGCGAGCCCCAGACGTCGGCCTCGCGGCGGATGAACGACGACTTGGCAGCGCTCCGGTCCGTCAGATCCTGGAAAGGAAAGCAAGACATCACGACGAACGCCTCGCTCGCAGAAGCGAGAAGGTATGCCTGAAACCATTACCTGAAGGATTTTGGGGACGTCCCCGCAGAGAACCTCCAGCGACGATCGGAGCAACCCCACTGTCGCCTCCGCACGCTTGCGGAGCTCGTCCCAGGACTGGTCCTCCTCTTCGTCGTCCAGAACGAAGATAGGGCCCGAAGCCTCGCGGGTCCGGAATCGGAGCAACTGGCCCCGGGCCTCGGGGCTCCGCCGCACAGCGACAAGGCTGCCGCCCGCCCGGAAGCACTGCGCGTCCGCGCCCACCTCTTCCGAGGCTCCGGGCGCCGACGCTGCGGCCGTCTCGACGCCGGCGGCAATCGTACGCTCTCCGACTGGGATGGTGCCAACTGCGGTAGCGGCAGACGCCGGCATGGCCGACATGGCAGGCGAGCTCGGGACCACGTCGGCGCCGGCCGCCTCCCCGATCACGATGGCCACCTCGGCAGAGGAGCCCGCCTCGGGGACCTGCTCCCCCGGAACATGCGACGCCTGAGCCCCGTGCGGTGGAGCACCCTGCGAAAGGGTCGGCTGAGCGGCAGGGCCCGAGGTGGCGCCAGCTGCCTGGACCAACGCCGTCTTGAGGGCCTTCCGAGGCGCCAGGTCGGTAGGGCCATGGCTCCGTTTGCTGGAAAAAACAAGAAAGGGAAAATCACGGCCCAGACGTATGAATGAAGCGCCGGGATGGAGACATTCCAAGGTACCTACCCGCTCCGGACCATGATCCACGGTGCCTGGGGGGAGGTCTCTTGGCTCCCGCTTCCTGGAACCACCGCCGAGGTCCGCCTCGCCAACAGCCCCGGCGCCGCCCTCGCCTCGGACACCCCTGAGGCCCGGGAGGCGGACTGCCCAGGCGCCGCCATGGCAACCTGAGGACCGCTCCCCCATGCTGCCGGCGCGGGCGACGGTTCTCGAGGAACGGACCCCTCGGCCCGGCTCCCTGGAGTCGCGTCAGCTCCTCCAGCCGAGGGGTCAAGAACCCTCTCGGGTTGCCCCCGCCCCTCAGGTCGGGGATCCAGCGCCTCGGCCCTAGGGACCGACGACGTAGGCCCGCTCGAGGGCTGACTCGACGGCTCCCGGCCACACCCTAAGCCGGGGCTGAGACCGAGACGGGCGGCCATGTCGTCCTCCTCCTCTTCGTCGTCGTCGTCGTCGTCATTGTCGGACGTCTCCGGCGACAGCTCCCTGGGAAGTCCTTCCCTCTCCTGCTGGTGACGGCGTTTCTCCAGGGCGTCCCGAGCCCGCCTCCGCCTGCGGGCCCGGGCCTTCTCCGCATCCTTTCTCTTCTTCTCCTCCTCCGCGGCGACCCGCCGCGCCGCCCGACCCACCGCGTCCTCCGGGACCCGCGGCAGGGAGGGTTTGTGCCGCCCCACCTCCTAAAAAGGGGGGAGAAAGAAACCCAATCGTAAGAATCAGAAGCAACCTGCTATGCGAAGAAGGAAGGAACGAACACTCACCAGAGCGACGCACCCCTGGTCGGGGCGCATTCGAGGCTGGGAAAAGGCGCGGGGTCCGGCTTCCCCATCGCGGCCGACACCCGCCAGTGGAGGGCGTCGTGGGGAAGAGGATCAGGGGACATCCGTGACCCCTCCCAGTCGGCCTCCTGGGTCATCTCCCAAAGCGACAGCCGCCGCTCCGCCAGAGGGAGCACCCTCCGGCGGTGGATGGCGGCAACCACTCCCGCGGCGGTGAGCCCTTCCTCCCGCAACGCCTTCAGGGCCTGGAGAAGAGGTTCGAGGTTCTTCTGCCTCTCGTGTGGAGTCCCGTGGCGCCAGGCGTCGGGAGCGGCGGTGACAACCCGCTGAGAGAACGGCGGGAGCGACTCCCCGTCATTCCGGAGGTAGAACCACCGGTGCTGCCAACCCTTGTTTGAGGATGCAAGGACGGCAGGGATATACTGCGACGACCGCAACTGCCTCAGCAAGAGGGTGCAGCCGCCGGCCCGCACCGCCGCACGGACCTTCCTCTCCCCCGTCGACGAAGCAAAAAGCTCGGCAAAGAAGAGATGAGTCCATAAATCCCAATGGGGGGCGATCCCCAGATACCCCTCGCACACCGCTACAAAGATAGCGGCCTGCGCGATGGAGTTGGGAGTGAGGTTGTGCAGTTCCACCCCGTAGTGGAACAGGATGGCCCGCATGAAGCGGCTCGACGGCACACCAAATCCCCGCTCATGGAAGGAGATGAAGCTCACGACATACCCCGGCGGAGGGGATGGAGCGACTCCGCCCGCGGGAGGAATCCATTCCGGCCGCTGCTTATCGGTGAGGGGGCGGAGCAAACCCTCGCCGACGAGGTCCTCCAGATCACCCGCCGTCACCGTGGAGAAGGGCCACGGGTCGCGCGGCGGGATGATGGTCACCCGGTCAGCCATCGCCAAGGCAGAAGGGGTGGCGGCGTGAAGGACAGGGGAGGGCGGTTTCCTTTTCCTGGCTAGATCTCTCAGGCTGCAAAAAACCTGAGAGGGAGGCGAGAAGCGGAGTCAAGAACCGTCACCGGACCCTCTCCGGGGTATATAAAGACCAAGGTCAAGACGGTTCCAACGTACCGTCTGGACCGGACGCAAGGTTCAAAAAACGCGAAGCAAAAACAGCCGTTCCTCGAACGGCTCGCGCACACAACGGCAGCCTCGCCAACTACTCGCCCCTGCGCATTAACTCCGCGGCCGGACAGGCGACGCTTCTAGCAGGAGCGGCTGGCGACGCTTCGCCTTCGCCAACACGACCACACCAAAAAAGGTACGCCACGTCGCTTGGTTTCGTATCCTTTTTTCCCTTTTCCTTCTTTCTCTATCTCTTGCAACAGGGACTGGGAAGGAGGATACCCCCAAAGGGATCCTTCCCCGTGAAGGAACTAGGCTCTGAGCCTCTCTACTGATCAGGGGTTCGAAGGCTGGCCCCCCGAGGGGTTCAACAGCCGCCTCAGATCACGTGGGCCCGACACCCACTACTGGTCAGGGGTTCGAAGGTCGGCCTCCCGAAAGGTTCCACGACCGCCTCAGGCTACTAGGGCTCCGCGCCCATTACTGATCAGGGGTTCGAAGGCTGGCCTGTCGAAGGGTTCACAGTCGCCTCAGACGCCGAGCGAGGGATGACCAGGGGTACGTTCGATACATAACCAAGGCTCGGGCTGCGCTCCCGAGGTACCCTAGGACATTTCCGAGACCAGCGGGAACGACTCTGTAACGGAATCCCATCGGAGGGAGGCAACGAGCCCTCGGACCCCGTCGCTAGGGGACCGGGTCCGGCAGAGCACCCGCAGGTACTTTTGGGCGTGCCTCCGGGCCCCTAGCCGACCCCCAACGAACGGGGCACGGACGTCCACTCGGATTACCCGATTGCAGCTCACCGGAGACACCATGTTCGGTGCCCATCGAGGGTAACATGGCGCTCTCCCCCCCTCCTCCTTGCGGAAAGGCGACGTAGGGGCGTATGTAAAAAGTCGAGTCTGTCCCTGATCGTCCTCTCGCTCCGTGCGGAGGCTCGGGGGCTGCTCTCGCAAACCCGGCTCCGGCCGAACCGTTGACAGCGTCAACATACCAGCCCGAGAACTTGGGCCCCGACAGTGCACCTGGGCTACGCCCTGCTCGCATGAGGGAACCGCCAGACCAGCCGAGGCATTACGCAAGGCATTAAGACCTCGAAGGAGTGAAACCACTCCTCCGAGGCCTCGGGGGCTACACCCGGCGGGTGCGCTCGCGCGCACCCACCGGAACAAAGTACCACCGAGAAAGGCTGGTCCCCTTGCAAAAAAGTGCGACGCAAGCCTCCAAGCGAGTGTTAACACTCTCTTCGAGGCTCGGGGGCTACTGTCGGGGACCATAATTAGGGGTACCCTCAAGACGCCTAATTCTCAGCTGGTAACCCCCATCAGCATAAAGCTGCAGAGGCCTGATGGGTTTGATTAAGTCAGGGATCAGTCCATACGAGCGACTCGATCACGCCACGCCCGAGCCTAGCCTCGGGCGAGGGCAGCCGACCCTAAGATGACTCCGTCTCGCCTGAGGCCTCCTCTTTCACGGCAGACGCATCACCGGCTCGCCCGAGGCCCCGCCTTCGATAAGAAGTAACCCTGACTAAATCACCGCGCCAACCGACCAAGTCACCGGGGCGTTTAACGCAAAAGGTAAGACCGACGGGCGACCAGACTTCGCCAGAGGTGCCATAGGAGGCTCTGCCCGACCCAGGGCTCGGACTCGGGCTAAGGCCCCGGAAGACGGCGAACTCCGCTCCGCCCGACCCAGGGCTCGGACTCGGGCTAAGGCCCCGGAAGACGGCGAACTCCGCTCCGCCCGACCCAGGGCTCGGACTCGGGCTGAGGCCCCGGAAGACGGCAAACTCCGCTCCGCCCGACCCAGGGCTCGGACTCGGGCTAAGGCCCCGGAAGACGACGAACTCCGCCTCGCCCGACCCAGGGCTCGGACTCCGCCTCGGCCTCTGCCGAACGACCTCCGCCTCGCCCGACCCAGGAGTTCGGGCTCGGCCTCTGTCATGCAGGACGGACTCGACCTCGACTTCGGAGGAGCCTCCACGACGCCCGACCTAGGACACAAGACCGCCACGTCAACAGGAAGCGTCATCATCACCCTGCCCTGAGCCGACTCGGGTCGCAGAGAACAAGACCGGCGTCCCATCTGGCCAGCTCCGCCAGATAGGCAATGATGGCGCCTCACTAGACCATGACGACGGCGACTCTTGACTCCCTTACGAAAGCAGGGAGACATCAGCAAGAGCACCGCTGTTCCAACAGCTGTCCCTCCATCAAGCTCCACTGCTTCTCCAACAGCCACGACGCCACACCAACAGGGTGCCAAGATCTCTCCGGCTGCCACCTTGGCATGTACTTAGGGCGCTAGCTCTCCCTCGCTAGACACGTAGCACCTTGCTACACCCCCATTTTGTACACCTGGATCCTCTCCTTACGACTATAAAAGGAAGGACCAGGGCCTTCTTAGAAAAGGTTGGCCTCGCGGGAACGAAGGGCAGGGGCAGGCGCTCTCTCGGGGCCGCTCGCTCCCCTCACCCGCGTGGACGCTTGTAACCCCCTACTGCAAGCGCACCCGACCTGGGCGCGGGACGAACACGAAGGCTGCGGGAATTCTCCGACTCCCTCACGACCCGGCTCCGGCCACCTCGCTCTCTCTCTCTCTCTCCCCCCTTCGCGCTCGCCCACGCGCTCGACCCATCTGGGCTGGGGCACACGGCACACTCACTCGTCGGCTCGGGGACCCCCCGGTCTCGGAACGCCGACACATGTGGCTTCCTATTGTATTAGGCTTGGATGGTTTCTTAAGGCCCATTAGAAAGGTGTGGGATGTTAGAAACGTATCAAAAGAGCTAAACTTCATTCTAGTGCACTCTGCTTGTATAGTGTTTAGTGACAGATATGGTGATTAGTTTAGGTATTTTATGAAATGCTTAGGCTAGTTAGACCATCATTTATGCGCTTGCTCTAGGTTTAGGCCTAATATTTTGTGAAGTATGCATAACTCTTACCACTTCTGTTGTGTGCACCATTATTATACTTGGAGGGGTTTATAGTCTTACGAGACCACACTATCCACTTTATGTATGACGTTGAGGAACATTCTAAGAGACCATCTCAGAGATCCACTTGTGCGTGAATAAGGTCCGTGGGCTATCCACGAAGTAACTGATAGGAGCTTGGCCCCTTGTCAGGTTATCATTGCGAGTGGCTCTAACGAGGACTAAAGGAAAGTATAAGCCTATTGATACATTGGTAAAAATTTGTGTTGCTTCTCTAGCTCAACTAAGCTTTCATGTTTTATTTATTGTGCTTACTTTCGTAATTTAGCAATAGAGTTAGAAGCTAAGTTGCAAAAGTCTTTTGCGATAGAGATAGCAATGTACCTAGTAAAATAATAGTTATACAATTACTTTGTTACATAGGTTTTGACTAGGTGGATTTTAGACTATATAGTTAGAAGTAAAACTTAACTTTCCTAATTCACTCCTGCATTAGACGTCATGGCCCTTCGGAGACCATATATAATTCCTATGTCTATTAATATGTGTATGTATTACACATAGAAACTATGTTTATGATGGGATAGTTTCTGTAGAATGATCTTTATCCAATCAAATATATATTTTTTCTCTCATTTACCAATCAAATCTCTTAATGTCTTAATTTACGTGTAGACGTAGTTCCTTAATGATTCCTTGACAAGAAATCATTTCTCTATCTCTTCTCTTTGATTACAGTGTCACTTCAAATTTTTTATTTAGTTGATACTTAATTAATGAAGGGTTGAAAGTACCCTTGCTAGATAAGCGTGGAATAAGTTTAAATACCACTTATATATAAGTGTGGAACAAGTTAAGGACGGATTATAACCGTGGAACAAGTTTCAGCACCGTTAATATATACTTAGGGCTAGTTTGGCAACTTTATTTTTCTAATGGTTTTTTATTTTCTCAAGAAAAATGAACTAATTTCTCTTGGAAAATGAAAATCCATTAGAAAAATAGGGTTGCGAAACTACTCCTTAAAAACAATACCATGAGGAAATGTAACAATAAAAATTGATTTGTGTTACACGTTGTTTGAAAATTAGCTGAGAAATTTTATTGTATCTTCAAATCCCACATTAGGGCATGGAGTTAAAAGAGCTGAAGTTTGAAGGAGCTACATGTGTTAGCGTGACTTTACCTATTGTAATTATGTCTCTCTCTTATAATGTGTCTTAGCTCAGTTACTCGGTTGCATTAATATACTTCCAACTTATTCTAGAGTTAGGGCTTCAATCTCCTAACGTAGTATCCAGCTAGTTTTCATTTTCCTCTCTCCCTTCCCTACCTAGCCGCCACCTCTCCTCCCAACTAGCGGCGGCCTCCCTCCTCCCCTCTGGCACTTGCACGTCGCCCCCCAACTGGCGCACACACACCGCCCCCTCTTCCACATGCGCACATCTGCCCTAGGCGCACTCAGTTCTGTGCCGATGAGCCCCTCCCCATCCGCATCACCGAGCATCACCCACATGGCCAGCGATTGCCTCCCACCCCTGGCTTATTCCCTCACCAGTTGGCGGCATCGGCGCCCCATCTCCCACCGGCAAAAGCTGCAACCCCTACCATTTCTCCTCCTCTATCACAGTGGCACCGATGCTCCCCTTCCCCATGGTTTGTGTGCAGCCGGCAACCCCTCCCCTCGATGTGGTATGTGAGAGCACCTAGAGGGGGGGGGGGTGAATAGGTGATCCTGTAAAATTCAACACTAATAGCCCCAAAACTTTAGTTATGAAAGTTAGAACGGCTAAGTGCCTTGAAACGAGCTCTTATGAACACAGACAATCAAAGAGAAAACAATCACAAGAGACACGCGATTTTTATCCCGTGGTTCGGCCAAGTAATACTTGCCTACTTCCACGTTGTGGCATCCCAATGGACGAGGGTTGCACTCAACCCCTTTCAAGTGATCCAATGATCAACTTGAATACCACGACTTTTCTTCCTTATCTCTTTTTCCCATTTGTGAGGAATCTCCACAAGTTGGAGTCTCTCGCCCTTACAACAAAGATCACAATCAAAGCACAAGAGTAAGGTTGGGGAGCAACACACACAAATCCGCAATACGCACACAAGCCAAGACTTGAGCTCAAAATAAAGCACAAAGAGTTCACAACTTGAACGGAGCTCAAATCACTAACACAATCGATCAAGTGCGAGGAGACGGAGTGTGGGAGACTTAGAATGCTTAGTGAATGCTTGGGTGCCTCCTCCATGCGCCTAGGGGTCCCTTTTATAGCCCCAAGGCAGCTTGGAGCCATTGGAGACCAACAAGGAAGGCTATCCTTGCCTTCTGTCGGGTGGTGCACCGGACAGTCCGGTGCACCACCGGACAGCCACTGTTCATGTCCGGTGCGCGATCTCCTTCCTATTCTGGCGCAGACGACCGTTGCAGATTCGTGACAGTTGGCGCACCGGACATTGTCCGGTGCACACCAGACAGTCTGGTGCCCCCTGCCGACCATTGGCGCGGGCCACGCGTCGCCCGCAGATTGCGCGGTCGACCGTTGCGCTGGCGGCCGTTGGCTCACCGGACAGTCCGGTGCACCACCGGACAGTCCGGTGAATTATAGCCGTACGCCGCCAAACTTTCCTAAGAGCGGCCTGTTCACCGGAGGCCAGCCTGGCGCACCGGACACTGTCCGGTGCACCACCGGACAGTCCGGTGTGCCAGACTGAGCTGGACTTCGGCTGTACACAGCCAAGTCACTTGCAATCCTTTTCTTCTTTTCGTTTCTCTGTTTCTAGCACTTAGACAAAAATATGTTAGTACTCAAAATAATGTACTAAGTCTAGAAACGTACCTTGTTACATGATATGCACCTTTTGCTTGTTTGGCATATAATATCTCACTCACTATGTGTTGGACACTTAATCACCAAAACATTATAGAAATGGCCCAAGGGCACATTTCCCTTTCAATCTCCCCCTTTTTGGTGATTTATGCCAACACATCAAAAGCAATGCAAAACATGCAACATCGATTCAAATTGAAGACCAAATTGTTTTTGATTCTTATTTGGCATATTTGGATCATTCTTTGCCACCACTTGGTTTGTTTCTGCAAATCAAATTCATTTTCCTATCTCTAAATCAAACACACTTGTTTAGGCACAAAGAGAGATATTCCAATGGAAAAATTGATCAAGTGCCAAAAACTCTCCCTTTTTCCCATAATCATAAATTCTCCCCCACAAGAGACCAAATTTTGCAATAAGAGTATTTTGGACAAATCAAAAATTCTAAGTCTACTATTTTCAAAATTCTCAAGTGGTAGCTGATCCATTTGCTTTGGCCTTAATTTCTCTCCCTTTGGCATCAAGCACCAAAACGGGATCATTTTTGGCCCTTAAACCCCATTGCCTCACCAAAAATTGTCAATTAAGAGCAAAAGGCAATAAGAGCATAAGAATGAACTTGGAGATGAGTACACTAATACCGGAGTGCAGTGGAAGTATTTGCATGGTCCAAGTTCACCTTTTCCCTTTCAATGCACCTTTGAGACTACATCAAGTAACTCAAACACAAGGTTAGTCTCAAACGGTCAAGTTGTAGCACTTCTCCCCTTTAATATGTGCATCATTCACACATGGACTTGTGAGGTCCGGGGATCCCTTGCACAACATGAGCACCATAAATAAGCAACAAATCACATAAATGTAACGTGATCAAAGGCATAAAACACATGTATGCTATAGATCAATTCAAGTTACGCAAATCTAAGATATTTAGCTCACTACGCAGCCTGCAAAAGGTTTTTTCATCTAATGGCTTGGTAAAGATATCGGCTAGCTGGTTCTCGGTGCTAATATGGAAAACCTCGATATCTTCCTTGTGCTGGTGGTCCCTCAGAAAGTGATGCCGGATGTCAATGTGCTTAGTGCGGCTGTGTTCAACAGGATTATCCGCCATGCGGATTGCACTCTCATTGTCACATAGGAGTGGAACTTTGCTCAGATTGTAGCCAAAGTCCCGGAGGGTTTGCCTCATCCAAAGTAGTTGCACGCAACATTGTCCTGCGGCAACATACTCGGCCTCAGCGGTGGATAGGGCAACGGAGGTTTATTTCTTTGAGCTCCAAGACACCAGGGACCTTCCTAGGAATTGGCACGTCCCTGATGTACTCTTCCTATCAATCTTGCATCCAGCATAATCAGAGTCTAAATATGCAATCAAGTCAAAGGTAGACCCCTTTGGATATCAGATCCCGAAGCAAGGCGTAGCGACTAAATACATAAGAATTCGCTTAACAGCCATAAGGTGACATTCCTTGGGGTCGGATTGAAATCTAGCACACATGCATACGCTAAGCATAATATCCGGTCTACTAGCACATAAATAAAGTAATGACCCTATCATAGACCGGTATGCCTTTTGATCAATGGACTTACCTCCTTTGTTGAGGTCAACATGCCCGTCGGTTCCCATCGGTGTCTTCGCGGGCTTGGCGTCCTTCATCCCAAACCTCTTGAGAAGATCTTGAGTGTACTTCGTTTGGGAGATGAAAGTGCCGTCCTTGAGTTGCTTCACTTAGAACCCAAGGAAGTAGTTCAACTCTCCCATCATTGACATATCAAACTTTTGAGTCATCACCCTGCTAAACTCCTCACAAGACTTTTGGTTAGTAGAACCAAATATTATGTCATCGACATAAATTTGGCACACAAAAAGGTCACCATCACAAGTCTTAGTGAAGAGAGTGGGATCGGCTTTCCCAACCTTGAAAGAATTAGCAATTAAGAAATCTCTAAGGCATTCATACCGTGCTCTTGGGGCTTGCTTAAGTCCATAGAGCGCCTTAGAGAGCTTACACACATGGTCGGGGTACCTGTCATCCTCAAAGCTAGAGGGTTGTTCCACATACACCTCCTCCTTTATTGGCCCATTGAGGAAAGCGCTCTTCACATCCATTTGAAACAACCTGAAAGAGTGTTGAGCGGCATAGGCTAATAATATTCTAATGGACTCTAGCCTAGCCATAGGAGCAAAAGTCTCCTCGAAATCTAAACCTGCGACTTGGGCATAACCTTTTGCCACAAGTCGAGCCTTGTTTCTTGTCACCACTCCATGCTCGTCTTGCTTGTTGCGGAACACCCACTTTGTTCCCACAACGTTTTGCTTTGGACGTGGCACCAGGCTCCAAACTTTATTCCTCTTGAAGTTGTTGAGCTCTTCCTGCATGGCCAACACCCAGTCCAGATCTTGCAATGCCTCTTCTACCCTGAAAGGCTCAATAGAAGAGACAAATGAGTAATGCTCACAAAAATTAGCTAAACTTGAGCGAGTAGTTACTCCCTTGCTTATGTCACCCAGAATCTGATCGATGGGGTGATTTCTTTGAATCGTCGCTCGGACTTGAGTTGGAGGGGCCAGTGGTGCTTCTTCCTCCATAACTTGTTCTTCTTGTGCTCCCCCTTGATCACACGCCTCTTCTTGATGAACCTGTCCATCATCTTGAGTTGGGGGATGCACCATCATGGAGGAAGAGGGTTGATCTTGCTCTTGTTGTTCCTGTGGTCTCACATCTCCAATCGCCATGGTGCGTATTGCGACCGTTGGAACATCATCTTCATCTATATCATCAAGATCAACTTGCTCTCTAGGAGAGCCATTAGTCTCATCAAATACAACGTCGCTAGAGACTTCAACCAAACCCGATGATTTGTTGAAGACTCTATATGCCTTTGTATTTGAGTCATACACTAGTAAAAACCCTTCTACAGCTTTGGGATCAAATTTGGAATGTCTACCTCTCTTCACCAAAATATAGCATTTGCTCCTAAATACGCGAAAGTAAGAGACATTGGGTTTGTTACCGGTAAGGAGTTCGTAGGAGGTCTTCTTGAGGAGACGATGCAGATAGAACCGGTTTATGGCGTGGCAAGCTGTGTTCACAGCTTCCGACCAAAACTGCTCGGGCATCTTGAACTCTCCAAGCATCGTCATCGCCATGTCGATAAGTGTCCTGTTCTTCCTCTCTACTACATCGTTTTACTGTGGTGTATAGGGAGCAAAGAACTCATGCTTGACACCTTCCTCCTCAAGATACTCCTCAACTTGTAAGTTCTAGAACTCGGACCCGTTGTCGCTCCTTATCTTTTTCACCTTGAGCTCAAATTCGTTTTGAGCCCTCCTTAGAAAGCGCTTTAGGGTCCCTTGGGTTAAGTTTCTGATTTATCCTACAAAAAGAACACCCAAGTGAAGCGGGAAAAGTCATCTACAATTACAAGACCATACTTACTTCCCCCGATGCTAAGGTAGGCGATGGGTCCGAAGAGGTCCATGTGGAGAAGCTCCAGTGGTCTTGACATTGTCATCACATTCTTGCTGTGATGAGTGCTTCCCACCTGTTTCCCTGCCTAACAAGCTGCACAAGGTCTGTCTTTCTCGAAGCAGACATTGGTTAGTCCTAACACATGTTCTCCCTTTAGTAGTTTATGAAGGTTCTTCATCCCAACATGTGCTAGACGGCGATGCCACAGCCAGCCCATGCTAGTCTTAGCTATTAAACATGCATCTAGATCGGCCTCCTCTTTCGAAAAATCAACTAAGTAGAGTTTGCCGTCTAATAGACCCTTAAATGCTAGTGAACCATCACTCCTTCTAAAGACAGAAACATCAACATTTGTAAACAAACAATTGTAGCCCATGTGGCACAATTGACTTACAGACATGAGGTTGTAACCAAGCGACTCTACTAGAAATACGTTTGAAATGGAGTGCTCATTGGTGATGGCTATCTTGCCCAAGCCTTTGACCTTGCCTTGGTTCCCATCTCCAAAGATGATCGTATCCTGGGAATCCTTGTTCTTGACGTAGGAGGTGAACATCTTCTTCTCCCCCGTCATGTGGTTTGTGCATTCGCTGTCGATAATCTAGCTTGAGCCCCCGGATGCATAAACCTGCAAGACAATTTACGCTTGGGTTTTAGGTACCCAACTCTTGTTGGGTCCTACAAGGTTAGTTACAATAGCCTTTGGAATCCAAATACAAGTCTTATCTCCCTTGCATTTGGATCCCAACTTCCTAGCAACTACTTTTTCATTCTTACAAAAAATTGCAAAAGAAGTATTGCAAGCATGGTAAATAGTAGAAGGTTCATTACATACTCTCCTAGGCACATGATGCACAACATGATTTTTCCTAGGTTTACTTCTACCATGCACAAAAGTAGAGCTAGAAGCAAACATAACATGTGAATTAAACACATCATAACTCCTATTATAATGAGCATTTCTAGAAAATTTTCTATCATAAATGTAAGCATGACATTTTTGAGAACTACTAGCCATAGGAGCCTTCCCTTTCTCCTTGTTGAGAACGGGAGCCTTATGGCTTGTTAAGTTCTTGGCTTCCCTTTGAAAACCAAGCCCATCCTTAATTGAGGGATGTCTACCAACGGTGTAGGCATCCCTAGCAAATTTTAATTGATCAAAATTAATTTAACAAGTCTTAAGTTGAGCATTAAGACTTGCCACCTCATCATTTAATTTAGCAATGGACGCAAGATGTTCATCACAAGCATCAATATCAAAATCCTTGCATCTATTGCAAATTACAACATGTTCTACACATGAACTAGATTTATTAGCTACCTCTAGCTTAGCATTTAAATCATCATTCAGAATCTTTAAACTAGAGATAGATTCATGGCAAGCAGATAATTCAGAAGATAGCATCTCATTTTTCTTAGTTTCTAAAGCAAGAGATTTTTGCACACTAACAAATTTATCATGCTCCTCATATAAAATATCCTCTTGTTTTTTCTAACAATCTATCCTTTGCATTTAGAGCATCAATTAATTCAGTAATCTTTTATACTTTAGCTCTATCTAATCCTTTGAACAAGCTAGAGTAATCTACTTCATCATCACTAGAATCCTCATCACTAGAAGTAGAGTACTTGGGGGAATCTCGAACACTCACCTTCTTTTCCTTGGCCATGAGGCAGGTGTGGCGTTCGTTGGGGAAGAGCGAAGATTTGTTGAAGGCCGAGGCTGCCAGTCCTTCATCATCGGAGTCGGATGAAGAGCAGTCCGAATCCCATTCTTTACCAAGGTGCGCCTCGCCCTTCGCCTTCTTGTAGACCTTCTTATTCTCCCTCTTCCCGTGCTTTTCTTGTTCCTGGTCATCATCATTATCGGGGCATTGTGCTATGAAATGACCAGTCTTACCGCATTTGAAGCAGGAGCGCTTTCCCCTTGAGTTGTTCTTGTTGGGGTACTCCTTGCGTCCTTTCAATGCGGTCTTGAAGCGCTTGATGATGAGCGCCATCTCATCTTCATTGAGGCCCGCGACCTCCACTTGTGCCACCTTGCTTGGTAGTGTCTCCCCGTTGCTGGTTGCTTTAAGGGCAATGGTTTGAGGCTCGTGGACGGGTAGTGGTCCGTTTAGAGCATCGTCCACATATCGAGCCTCTTTCACCATCATGCGCCCGCTCACAAACTTCCCAAGAATCTCCTCGGGCGTCATCTTGGTGTACCTGGGATTCTCACGAATAAGGTTGACAAGATGGGGGTCAATTACCGTAAATGACCTTAGCATTAGTCGGACGACGTCGTGGTCCGTCCATCTTGTGCTTCCATAGCTCCTAATCTTGTTGACCAGGGTCTTGAGCCTGTTGTATTTTGTGTTGGCTCCTCTCCCCTGATCATCGCGAATCTTCCCAGTTCGCCTTCCACCAACTCCATCTTGGTGATCATGGTGGCATCGTTTCCCTTGTGTGATATCTTGAGGGTATCCCAAATTTGCTTGGCGTTGTCCAAGCCGCTCACCTTGTTGTATTCATCCCTGCACAAAGATGCAAGCCAAATAGTGGTAGCTTGTGCATTCTTATGAATTTGTTCATTAATAAATACCGGGTTATCTGTACTATCGAAATGCATTCCATTTTCAACTATCTCCCAAATACTAGGATGGAGAGAAAATAAGTGATTATGCATTTTGTGACTCCAAAAAGAGTAGTCTTCTCCATCAAAGTGTGGAGGTTTACCAAGAGGAATTGAAAGCAAATGAGCATTGGAATTAAACGGAATACGAGAGTAATCAAATGAATAGTTTTGATTAACCGGTTTCTTTTTAGACGAGTCATCGTTGTCGTCGTCTCTTGGTGAAGAAGAGGAGGCGTCGCTGTCGTAGTAAAAGATCTTCTTGATCCACCTCTTCTTCTTCCCGTCCCTCTTCTTGTAACTCGATCCTGAGTCAGTGGGCTTGTCGTCCCTTGGCTCATTGAAGAGGGACTCCTCCTTGTCGTTGGCCACCATTCCCTTTCCCTTAGGATCCATCTCTTCGGGCAATTAGTCCCTTAGATGAAGAGAACGACTCTGATATCAATTGAGAGCACCTAGAGGGGGGGGGGGGGGGGGTGAATAGGTGATCCTGTAAAATTCAACACTAATAGCCACAAAACTTTAGTTATGAAAGTTAGAACAACTAAGTGGCTTGAAACTAGCTCTTGTGAACACAGACAATCAAAGAGAAAACAATCACAAGAGACACGCGATTTTTATCCCGTGGTTCGGCCAAATAATACTTGCCTACTTCCACGTTGTGGCGTCCCAATGGACGAGGGTTGCACTCAACCTCTTTCAAGTGATCCAATGATCAACTTGAACACCACGACTTTTCTTCCTTATCTCTTTTTCCCGTTTGCGAGGAATCTCCACAAGTTGGAGTCTCTCGCCCTTACAACAAATATCACAATCAAAGCACAAGAGTAAGGTTGGGGAGCAACACACACAAATCCGCAATACGCACACAAGCCAAGACTTGAGCTCAAAATAAAGCATAAAGAGTTCACAACTAGAACGGAGCTCAAATCACTAACACAATCGATCAAGTGCGCAGAGACGGAGTGTGGGAGACTTAGAATGCTTAGTGAATGCTTGGGTGCCTCCATGTGCCTAGGGGTCCCTTTTATAGTCCCAAGGCAGCTAGGAGCCGTTGGAGGCCAACAAGGAAGGCTATCCTTGCCTTCTGTCGGGTGACACACTGGACAGTCCGGTGCGCCACCGGACAGCCACTGTTCATGTTCGATGCACGATCTCCTTCCTATTCTGGCGCAGACGACCGTTGCAGATTCGTGGCAGTTAGCGCACCGGACACTCTGGTGCCCCCTGCCGACCGTTGGCGCGGGCCACGCGTCGCCCGTGGATTGTGTGACCGACCGTTGCGCTGGTGGCCGTTGGCTCACCGGATAGTCCGGTGCACCACCGGACAGTACGGTGAATTATAGTCGTATGCCGCCAAACTTTCCCGAGAGCGGCCTGTTCACCGGAGGCTAGCCTGGCGCACCGGACAGTCCGGTGTGCCAGACTGAGCTGGACTTCGGCTGTACACAGCCAAGTCACTTGCAATCCTTTTCTTCTTTTCTTTTCTCTGTTTCTAGCACTTAGACAAAATATGTTAGTACTCAAAATAATGTACTAAGTATAGAAATGTACCTTGTTACATGATTTGCACCTTTTGCTTGTTTGGCACATAATATCTCACTCACTATGTGTTGGACTCTTAATCACCAAAACATTATAGAAATGGCCCAAGGGCACATTTCCCTTTTAGTATGGCACGACTGCCGACCCCTCCCCACGATGTGCCGATGCCCACCCTGCCGCCATCGGTGGCTGGGCTCCCTATTCCCGTCATGGCTCCCCCTGCAGCTCCAATGGAGAGCTCCCCCCACGGGACAACGAGCTCCCATCACCAGTGGCCATCTTCCCCTCCTATGTATATATGTGTACATTTGGATCTGGTCTAATGGGCTAGCCCAAAGCACAAAAAAGCATGGCCTAGGCTCGGCATAACCGATTTAGTGTCGGTTCAGTCCGGCCCGATATATCGGGTCATGCTTGGGTTGAGGTCATGGCCCATGAGTGGGCATGAGCATGATGAAAGGGAAATAAGGTTAACCATTTCCTATAATTCATTTTGGTGGTTGACAACCAACACAAACACATGGACTAACTAGTTTGTCGAGAATTCATTTATTACAGGAGCATAAGGTTCAGCACAAACCAAGAAATAAATCAAGTTAGGGACACAATTAAAAACAGATCAAAGAACTTGAGTGTGCCGAAGAATAGCGCATCGGACTGTTCAGTGTGCCATCGGATAGTGTACGGTGCACCAGGGCCGTACAACTCCAAACCAGCCACTCTCAAGAATACTAGGGCGCGCTCCACTATAATTCACCGGACTGTCCGGTGAGCCAGCGGAGCAACGGCTCCCTGCGCGCCAACGGTCACCTACCGCCGTGAACAGTGCATGTCAGAAGTCAGAGCGCAGAAGTCAGAGGGCACCGGACTGTCTGGTGCAGCAAGACGACAAAGGCTCCAACGGTCGACCAGCTCCAAACCCTAACGGTTGCACTGACGTGGCGTGCACTGGATAATGCACAGTGGCTATACAGTGGCGCACCGGACTATCTGGTGCGCCCATCACCAACACCCTTCACCAATGGCTATGCAAGTGGTTGGGGCTATAAATACCCCAACCACCTCATTCATATCCATCCAAGCATTCCAAACATCCCATTCATTGCAAGAGCAAAAGACTTCACTCCTAGACAAATCCAATAGATCAAATCCTCTCCAAGCCTCGAAATCAACTCAATTCCATTAGGGACTTGAGAGAGGGTGTCTTGTGTTCTTTTGTTGCTCTTGTCGTCTGGTTTGGCCTTTTTCTTTTCCGTTCTTATTCTCAAGTGACTTATAATCGAAGCAAGAGGCACCTAAGTGTGTGGGGGTCCTTGCGGGGTCTAAGTGACCCAGGAGATTAAGGAAAAGGCTCACTCGGTCCAAGTGACCGTTTGAGAGAGGGAAGGGTTGAAATAGACCCGGTCATTGTGACCTCCTCAATGGGGACTAGGTTCTTTGGAACCGAACCTCGGTAAAACAAATCATCATGTTTACTCGCCTTGATTCTCGTTTGATTTGTTTTCCCCTCTCTAACATTTCCTTGCTAGTGTGAATTTGAGTTGGCTCCCATACGTCATCCGCGATCCTTGAGCAACTCCTAGCTAGAGAGATATTCTTTTAGACTTGAATTTAATTCTAACTCTAACCTCCGACCTTAGTGTGTGTTTAAGTTTATAAATTTTAGGTTTCGCCTATTCACCCCCTCTAGGCGACTTTCAATTGGTATCAAAGCCAGTGCTTTGTTAAGAGTCTAACCAACTCGAAGTGATGTCTAGAGATCACGCCAAGAGGGAGATCATGACCGAGGAAAAGGCCGCAAGCTCGGGGAGGACTCTCTCAACGGAGTCCGGCAACAAACACAAGGGGGAATCCTCTTCCTCCATCAAGTCGCGCCGGAGAGGTGACAAGAAGAAGAAGATGAAGAAGGTGGTCTACTACGAGACTGACTCTTCGTCACCCTCCACATCAAGCTCTGAGTCGCCCACTACTTCTAAGCGCCATGTGCGCAAGAAGTATAGTAAGATGCCCCTACGCTATCCTCGTATTTCAAAGCGTGCTCCATTACTTTTCGTACCCCTAGGCAAACCACCATATTTTGATGGTGAAGATTATTGTATGTGGAGTGATAAAATGAGGCATCATCTAACCTCACTCCACGAAAGTATTTGGGACATTGTTGAGTTTGGAGCGCAGGCACCAAAGGTGGGGGACAAGGACTACGACTCGGACGAGGTCGCCCAAATACGACACTTTAACTCCCAAGCAATTTCTATACTCCTCGCCTCTTTATGTCAAGAGGAGTATAATAAGGTGCAAGGGTTAAAGAGTGCTAAAGAAATTTGGGATGTCCTCAAAACCACGCATGAAGGGGACGAGGTGACCAAGATCACCAAGCGCGAGATGATCGAGGGAGAACTCGGTCGATTCGTCCTCAACAAAGGGGAAGAGCCGCAAGCCATGTACAACTGCCTCAAGACAATGGTGAACCAATTGCGCAACCTCGAGAGCACCAAATGGGATGACCATGAAATGGTCAAGGTTATTCTAAGATCTCTCGTATTTCGTAATCCTACTCAAGTTCAATTAATACATGGAGATCCTAGATACAAACAGATGTCCCCTGAGGAAGTGATTGGCAAGTCTATGAGCTTTGAACTAATGATCAACATTGTCAACTTGGAGCAAGGCGCCACCTCTACACCCGAGGTGCAACCTATCGCATTCAAAGCGACAAAAGAAAAGAAGGAGGAGTCTACACCAAGTAGGCTTCCAATCGACGCCTCCAAGCTCGACAACGAGGAGATGGCTTTCATCATCAATAGCTTCCACCAAATCCTCAAACAAAGTAGGGGAAAGACTACAAGTCCCGCTCCAAGAGGGTGTGTTACCGTTGTGGTAAGTCCGGTCATTTCAGAGCTAAATGTCTAATTTCTAGTGAAAGTGACAGGGACGAAGATAAGAAGAGGAAGAAGAAGGAGAAGAAGAGATACTACAAGAAGAAGGGCGGCGATGCGCACATATGTCAGGAATGGGACTCCAATGAGAACTCCACCGACTCCTCCAACGAGGACACCACCAACATCGCCGTCAACAAAGGCCTCCACTTCCCCAACGTCGGCCACAAATGTCTCATGGCTAAGGACGGCAAGAAGAAGAAGGTACACTCTAGAGCCACCCCCAAATATACAACATCTAGTGATGAGGATAGCTCTAGTGATAATGAAGATGATTTGCTTGCTCTTTTTGCCAACCTTAACATGGAACAAAAGAAAAAAATAAATGAATTAATAGAAACCATTAATGAGAAGGATGATCTCTTGGAAAGCCAAGATGACTTCCTCATTAAAGAGAACAAAAAATTTCTTAAATTGAAAAATGCTTATGCTAATAGAGAAATGTGAAAACTTACCTAAGGAGCTTAGCATTTGTCATGATTCAATTTCAAGTCTTAGAACTGAAAATGCTAGTTTAGTTTCTAAGATTGAAAAATTGAATGTTTGCAATAATTCATTTTCCTGTCTTAGAGATGAGAACATTAAATTAAATGCTAAGATAGAAGAATTAAATGTTTGCAAACCATCTACATCTACTGTTGAGCATGTTTTCATTTGCACTAGATGTAGAGATATTAATATTGAAGCTATTGATGATCAACTAGCCATGATTAAACAACAAAATGATCACATAGCTTAATTAACTGCTAAAATTGCTGAGCATGAACTAGAAAATGAAAAATTTAAATTTGCTCGTGGTATGCTTTATAATGGGAGACGCCCTGGCATTAAGGATGGTATTGGTTTCCAACAGGGGAATCAAAACAACACCAAGCTTAATGCCCCTAAGAGATTGTCTAATTTTGTTAAGGGCAAGGCTCCCATGGTTTAGGATAGTGAGGCTACATTTTATATCCTGCAAACTATCCCAAACACAAAATTAGGAAGATTCATGCTAGGAAACCTCATAATGTATCTCATCATGCATTTATGTACAAAAATGAGGCTTCTAGCTCTAGGCATACCACTCATGTTAAAATGCCTAGACAGAAAATTCCTAATGCATCAAATGAACACAATATTTCATTTAAGACTTTTGATGCTTCATATGTGCTAACTAACAAATCAGGCAAAGTAGTTGCCAAATATGTTGGGGGCAAACACAAGAGTCCAAATACTTGTGTTTGGGTACCCAATGTGCTTGTTTCTAATTTGAAAGGACCCAAGACCGTTTGGGTACCTAAGAACAAGGCCTAAATTTGTTTTGTAGGTTTATGCATCCGGTGGTTCAAGTTGGATAATCGATAGCGGGTGCACAAACCATATGATAGGGGAGAAAAGGATGTTCTCCTCCTATGAGAAAAATGATGATCTCCAACGAGCTATTACATTCGGGGATGGAAATCAAGGTTTGGTCAAAGGTTTGGGTAAAATTGTTATATCCCCTGACCATTCTATTTCCAATGTTTTTCTTGTAGACTCTTTAGATTACAATTTGCTTTCTATCACTCAATTATGCAAAATGGGCTACAACTGTCTATTTACTGAAGTAGGTGTTACTGTCTTTAGAAGGAGTGAGATTCAGTAGCATTTAAGGGAGCGCTAGATGGTCAGCTATACTTAGTTGATTTTAATGATAATCAAGCTGAACTAGAAACTTGCTTAATTGCTAAGACTAACATGGGTTGGCTCTGGCATCGCCGACTTGCCCATGTTGGAATGAAGAACTTCACAAGCTTCTAAAGGGAGAGCACATTTTAGGACTAACCAATGTTCATTTTGAGAAAGACGGGATTTGTAGCGCATGTCAAGCAGGAAAGCAAGTTGGAGTCCATCATCCACACAAAAACATAATGACGACTAACAGGCCACTTGAGCTACTCCACATGGATCTATTCGGCCCGATCGCTTACATAAGCATCGACGGTGTTGGGGCCATGCTTCGGTGCGCTGAAGGTCTTACACGAAGAAGCAGCTTCGGCTGAAGTTGTCCCCAGGAGATGGCCGAAGGTTCCTTTTCATGGAGCTTCGGCGTTACAAACCGACATAGAGATAGAATGACCTTTTTATCCATAGAGGTCTGAGTCAATGTTGTAAACTTTTGTAAGGGGCATAATTGTAATTTGTCACAGGCTGTGACCTGTGTCTATAAATAGATGAACAGTACCTCTGTACTGTTCACGCGAACCTGTCATTTGCCTTCGCATCACACTTGTATTCTCACTTTCCTCAGGACCGAAGGTACATTTGTAATTTGAAACCATTTATATTCGTTCATGTTAGTAAAAATGGAAATGATTCTATGATAACATTTAAATGTTTGTTTTATACCTCATGATTTATATGAATACTTCGTCCCTCGTTATTATGTTTACGAAGGTACGCCCTTCGTAACCTTCGTCCGAAATTCTTTATATCCTGAAAGGATATAATGTGATGGAGGACGAAGGACTTTAACACTTAACATTTTCTGTGTTGCCTTGTTCTTAACTCTTAGCCTTTGAGAACAAGCCCCCAACATTGGCGCCCACCTCCGGTGAACTCACTTCCACTTTTCTGAGCTGATGGCTTCGTTCAACAATCAAGCTGGAGCTGCTTCGGCTTCGAAGCTGGTGCTCCCGATAACAGGCGGTTCTTGCTCAGAGCCGGCTAACAAGAAGCAGAAGAAGGAGGCTCAGAGAAGGGTGCAGCATGTTGGAGTGCAGGGACCCTTCATCAAGTCAAAATGGTCCCACATTCCAATTACTTTCTCTCAGGAAGACCTTCAGCTTAAGGATTATCCTCACAATGATGCCATGGTTATCTCTTGCGTGATCAAAGGATTTCTGGTCCACAATGTCCTAGTTGATACAGGCAGTGCAGCTGATATTATATTTGCTAAAGCCTTCAGACAAATGCAAGAGCCCGAAGACAAGATTCATGATGCTACGCACCCTCTTTGTGGCTTCGGAGGGCGACAGATTGTAGCACTTGGGAAGATTACCATGCCGGTAACCTTCGGATTTGTTAACAACACAAGGACTGAGCAAATTGTGTTTGATATTGTTGACATGGAGTATCCTTACAATGCTATCATTGGCCGTGGTACTCTTAATGCCTTCGAAGCAATTCTTCACCCAGCTTATCTCTGCATGAAGATACCTTCGGACCAAGGGCCTATTGCTATTCATGGAAGCCAGGAAGCTGCTAGAAGGGCCGAAGGAAGCTGGACTGACTCCAAGGCAATCCATAACATAGATGGAGCTGAAGCTTGTGAACAGTACAAATTCAGGAGGGAGAAGGCAGCTTCAGCGGATCAGCCGAAGCCCATGTTATTGTGTGAAGACATAGCAGAGCAAAAGGTGTTGTTGGGCTCGCAATTATCTGAAGACCAGGAGAAAACCTTGATAAGGTTTTTATTCAACAACAAAGATGTTTTTGCATGGTCAGCTAATGATCTCTGTGGAGTAAATCGGGATGTTATTGAACATTCGCTCAATGTTGACCCATCCTTCAGACCCCGAAAGCAGAGGCTTCGGAAAATGTCTGATGACAAGGCCGAAGGGGCTCGCAATGAAGTAAAAAGACTCCTCAGTGCAGGAGTTATCAGAGAAGTGAAGTATCCAGAGTGGCTAGCTAACACTGTTATGGTGAAGAAGGCCAATGGCAAGTGGAGAATGTGTATTGATTTCACAGATCTCAACAAGGCTTGTCCGAAGGATGAATTCCCGCTGCCAAGGATAGACTCTTTAGTCGATGCAGCAGCTTCTTCAGAGCTCATGAGTCTCCTAGACTGCTACTCAGGCTATCATCAAATTTGGATGAAGAAGGAAGATGAGCCAAAAACTAGCTTCATAACCCCAAGTGGTACATATTGCTATCTTCGGATGCCTGAGGGGCTCAAAAATGCCGGAGGGAGTTTCAGCCGAATGACAGCGAAGGTTCTCCAGTCTCAGATAGGCAGAAATGTGTTGACTTATGTCGATGACATTATTGTAAAAAGCACGAAGCAGGAAAATCATATTGCTGATCTGCAGGAGACCTTCGCCAGCTTCAGACAAGCTGGTCTGAAGCTGAATCCAGAAAAATGTGTCTTCGGAGTGAAGAAGGGTAAATTTCTTGGATGCTTGGTTTCAACAAAGGGAATCGAAGCTAATCCAAATAAAATCGAAGCTATACTTCGAATGGAGCCACCAACCACAAGAAAGGGGGCTCAAAGATTGACAGGAAGGCTTGCATCTCTCAACAGATTTATATCCAGATCAGCAGAAAGAAACTTACCATTCTTTGAGGTGCTGAAGTCAGCTGAAGTCTTTCAATGGGGCCCAAGTCAACAAAAAGCCTTCGAAGAGCTGAAGCAATACTTAATAGATCTAACAACATTAACTCCACCAACGCCAGGGGCTCCTCTGTTGTTATATGTGGCAGCTTCGCACTCAGCAGTAAGTGCGGCACTTGTCCAGGAGAAGTTTGATGGACAAGTCAAGAAGCAGGTCCCAGTATATTTTGTATCTGAGGTCCTTAGTGTCTCAAAGAAAAATTATACAGAGCTGGAGAAGGTATTGTATGCCATTTTAATGGCATCCAGGAAGCTTCGGCATTATTTTCAGGCATACAACATTATTGTTCCTTCTTCGCAGCCGTTGAAGGATATCATGAGAAATAGAGAAGCTACTGGGCGTATTGGAAAATGGGCTGCGGAGCTCAATGAATTTTACATTGATTATGTGCATAGATCCTCAATCCAGTCTCAAGCATTGGCAGATTTCATTGCCGACTGGACGCCAGGGGCTCAGGACGAAGAAGCAAATAAAGATGCTGAAGTATGGACAGTGTTTTGTGATGGCTCTTGGGGAACCTTCGGAGCAGGTGCAGCTGCTGTGTTGGTCTCACCATCCAAGGTTAAAACTTGCTATGCAGCAAGACTTGACTTCAGCTGCACAAATAATATAACTGAGTACGAAGCCCTGCTCCTGGGTCTTCGGAAACTAAAGGCAATGGGAATCAGAAGGGCGATTCTTAAAACTGATTCCCAGGTTGTTTCGGGTCATATTGACAAAAGTTGCAAGGCTAAAGACCCGAAGCTTGAAAAATACCTAGACACGGTCCGAAGGATCGAAGCTTCCTTCGAAGGATTTTCTGTCAAGAATATCCCTCGAGGGCAAAATGAGCATGCTGATTTACTAGCCAAGTCTGCAGCACAGGGGCTGCCGTTACCTTCAGATGTGTTCTTCGAAACAATAAAGGCACCTTCAGTAGAGCTCCTTGAAAGAGCAGTCCTCAACATTTCTCCTGTTTACAGCGAAGATTGGAGAACTGAAATAATCTCTTACCTTCAGGGTAAGTTCTTTTCAGATGACGAAGCCTACAATAAAAGAATAGAGGCAAGAGCTCGTCCGTATATCATGATAGAAGGGGAATTATACAAACATGGAGTTTGCGCTCCGCTGCTCAAGTGCTTATCTAGAGCCGAAGGTATAGAGTTGATGAAAGAGATACATGCAGGCCTGTGTGGATCCCACATCGGATCCAGGCCGTTACTTGGAAAAGTGTTCCGCCAAGGATTTTATTGGCCGAAGGCAGCTTCGGATGCAGCGGAGTTAGTTCAAAAGTGCGAAGGTTGTCAAAAATGTGCAAGAGATCAAAAGCAACCTTCGTCTTTGACACAGCTGATACAACCCATCTGGCCATTGCAAAGGTGGGGCCTTGACTTGTTGGGTCCATTACCACCGGCCCAAGGGAATCTAAAATATGTTATAGTAGCTGTGGAGTATTTTTCCAAGTGGATTGAGGCGAAGCCATTAGCCACAATAACTTCGGCCACTGTCCAAAAGTTTTTCTGGCAGAATATTGTCTGTCGCTTTGGGGTACCGAAGGCCATCACTGTAGATAACGGAACGCAGTTCGACTCCGAAGCTTTCAGAAATTTCTGTGATCAAATTGGAACGAAGATCCATTTTGCATCAGTCAGGCATCCGGAGTCGAATGGGCTTGTTGAAAGGGCCAACGGCATCATAATGACAGGAATAATGAAGTTAATCTTCAATCAACCAAGGGGAAAGTGGCCAGATCAGTTGACCAAAGTGGTGTGGAGCCACAATACAACAACATCAAGGTCTACAGGCTTTACCCCATTCAAGTTATTATTCGGTGACGAAGCAATAACTCCGGAAGAAGCTAAAGCTGGATCAATAAGAGTGGTAGCTTCGGCAGAATCAGGTACCGAAGATGCTTGTCTTGTGGAAAAAGATGCCTTAGAAGGGATCAGGCTTCAAGCCGTGGAGAATATCAATAAGTACCAGGCTGAAACAGTCAAATGGCGAGATAGAAAGGTCCGGCTAAAAAATATTGAGCCGGGACACTTGGTGCTTCGGAGAGTGGCCAACCCAGATACAGTGGGCAAGTTACAATTGAAATGGGAAGGGCCTTTCTTAGTAGTATCCTCGTCAAGGCCTGGTTCGTACAGATTGAAGGACATGGATGGCAACGAAATTCCAAGATCTTGGAATGCGGATGAGCTTCGGCGATTTTATGTATAACTTGATGTAACTTTTTATGTTTTTTCTTTTCTTTTTCATGGCACCCTTTTCCTTTCTAAAGGGGGAGAAAGGTTTTTAATGGGGCCATCATCTGTAATTTCCTTTTTAGTTTTATAAGAGCAAAATCCCCCAAAGAATGTAAATGTAAAAGCTGAGAACGCACCATCGAGTGCCGAAACTGAAAAAAAGAGAAGAAGCTCCAAAGACGTCCCTAAGGGGATGCAGAGCTCTGATTCCGCCGAAAGTAAAAGGCGAAGAAGCTCCAAAGACGTCCCTAAGGGGATGCAGAGCTTACAGCGAAAAGTCAACGCTGATACCGCCTAAGTAAAAGGCGAAGAAGCTCCAAAGACGTTCCTAAGGGAATGCAGAGCTTATACCGCCTAAGTAAAAGGCGAAGAAGCTCCAAAGTCGTTCCTAAGGGAATGCAGAGCTAATGTGTGGTTGGTTCTAAAGAAATAATGGCTGAGAGTGTGGCTTCGGACATATGTTTTGGACATTCATTCGCACATTACATTACATCATGGCATTTGCATGCATAAGCATTCATTCATAGCATTTATATACCAAAGTGGTTTTTTATGATTCGTTATGTAAAAGAAAAGCTTTGGCAAAAAGGAGAAGTGGTTTTTTATGATTCGTTATGTCTAAGAAAAGCTTCGGCAAAAAGGAGAAGTGGTTTTTTATGATTCGTTATGTAAAAGAAAAGCTTCGGCAAAAAGAAGAATTGGTCTCTTATGCTTCGTTGTGTACGAAAAGAAGGGAAGGTGTTTTTTCGCCCTCGGCTCAAAATACTGATTTCGTCCACATCAAAGCGCCTCAGTAGAAGGGTAAGAATATATTACAAGGTATGTACAAAGTTCCTTGAGAATAGTTTAATTGTATTTACAAAAGTTGTTACAAAAGTATCCTGAGTTTTTTCCTATAGTATACTTCTACTGATCTTCATTAAGCTTCAGCTTCGGCGACAGCTTCGGCGACACATCTTAAGCATCATCTTCACCTTCGTCATCCTACATAAATCCCATCGTGAGTAAAAATCAAGTGCAAAGGGGAAGGTAAGTACGAAGTGTCATTTCTTACTGGTTCAAGATGACTTCGAGCTTCGTCTCCAGCCTTCTCCCGCCCGCCTTTTGTCCATATCATTTTTATGAATCTATTTGAGATGCTTCGGGCGAGGTCAGGTATATCGTCCAGGATTGATGGAGACAGGGTGAAGTTGGGCCTGTTGACGATTTTCCCATGCTCGCAGCCGGCCTTCAGGAACGCAGCAGCGGTACCCCGAGAAGCTACCCAGGCACAGAAGTCACCGTGCCCGGCTATAACTTCGTCAAGTTCTTCGATTTCAGCTTCAATATGATCGAAGGCTTGTGGTAAATTTTCCGCTGAAGGCTTAAATTTCCCGCTGCTGGCTCCAACAGAGTAAAATATCTTTTTTAATCGTTCAATACAATTATTGCTAAATTTCAAGCATTTGTCTTGAAGGCTTGTTAATGATTTCTTCAAGTCTGAGTTGGCCTGGACTTTGGCTTCAAGCTTCGAATTAAGCTCTAGCTTCTCTTGTTCAAATTGTTTTGATTGGCCGATAAGTTTTGAATTCAACTCTGATACTTTAGCTTTAGTCTCTGCCAGCAAGCCTTCGGTTGATTGGAGCTCGAAGTCTTTCTTTTCAATGATAGCTGATTGTTCTTTTATCTTGCTCTCTAAATTTTCGATTATAGCTTCGTGTTTTTTGTCCTCCAAGTCTTGCTGCATCCTCAGAGCTTTGCTCAGAAGCATGCTCTGCAAATAAACAACCTTTGTTAGGCATATTTCCATTATTAAAAACAATAGAAGTCAGAGAAAAGTTGTTTACCTTGAAGTTGGAATAAAATAAGCTGCCGACGATATGTTGTCGTCGGTAGCGGCTGATATCTGTCTCTAGCTTCGGAAAACCGATACTCTTTGATAGAGTACCGATGACCTTAGCTCCAGTTTGGTCTCGAATGCAGCCCAATTTTTCTTCATCAATGCCTCCAAATAGAAGGGCTCCTGGCTTGTAGCCGCAAGATTTGGCATAGTCCTTAAGTTCTTCCATTTCGGCCTTCGACAGTTTTTGCCCAATTAAATTTTGAAATATGTAAGCTTCGTCGTCCGAAGTATCTTCGGCCATTTCTTTCCCCTTCCCAGGCACTGTGGCCATGGTTTTTTCAGCAGCAATGGCAGCTTCTTCTGCAGCCATGTCTTCCAAAATTTTGTCAATGTCCTCAATAGTGGTTTCTAAGTTCACATCTTCGGCTGTAGCGGCTTCGGTAGCCGCGACCTCCGAAGGTGCGACTTCGACGTTTGTTGTGTCTTCAGCAGCTGCCGTTTTCTGAATTGACGCCCTCGGCGGCGTCTTATCGATAACTTCGGTCACTGCAATAATTCTTTGCCGCTTTGGTTTGGTTATCTTCGTTTGTTCCGGCTCTTCCACCTTTCGAAAAAGCTTCGTCAGTTCAGGCCCTAGTGGACTTAGCTTCGTGGGCACGGGTTCAGTCATTACCTTTAAAATTTCCTCCACGTCGCTGGTAGAAGGTGGTGTGGGGGTCCCCTCTTCTTCGGATAATTTTCGCTTCGGAGTTGATATTTTTCTTTTCTTGGGAATTTTCTTCTCTTTTGCTGACCTTTCTTCACCCTTGTCCAGAGCTTCGGCCACTCTTTTTCTTTTTTGGCCCTCAGCACCCTTGTTCAGCCGTTCATAGTCAGTGTACTCGAAGCCCAGGGCATCAAGCACTCGGTTCAGCCTTCGCTTCGGACGGGCGCCGAAGGCCGCTGTCATTAGTTGATCTTCTTTTTTGGAATAATTCCCCAGAATTTCATTACACATCACCTCGACTGTGTCCAGCCACTCTTGGCAGGGCTTCTTAAAGTATTGCTTGAATTTGAAGTGATATGGAAGCCGGACAAGTTCCCCCTCCTTCTTCTCCCCCTTTAACTTTGGCATTTCCCATTCTTTTAGAGTAGGGAAGACTCTGAATGCCAAGAATTCTTGAACCAGATCTCTGGTACCGATATGCTCTGCAATAATTCCGAATTCATCCATTGCCTGTTGAGTTTGACCCTCTGGTGTCATGTTGCAGCGCGGTCGGGTTTCTCCGAAGATCAGCTCGAGTGGACTTTGTACAAGCTTCTCTTTGTCGTCATCAACCTTGACATAGAACCATTCTGATTTCCAGCCAGCTGGCCATTTGCTTCGGTAGCTGATTACAGGAAACTTTGCGGTTTTCCGGTAGGCAAAATTGTAGCAGCCGAAGATATCATGTAGCCCATCTTTTGTGGCCTTTGTTTGATAATGTAACTCATGAACTCGACAGAAACTGTCGGCAAATGGCTCCACTGCTTGGCTTCGGAGGGCCCAAATATAAACGCTAAGCCTAACGATAGCGTTAGGAGTTAACTGGTGAAGATAGATACCAAACCTCTTCAGTATCTCCGCAATAATCTCGTGAAGAGGGAATCTCAGCCCAGCCTTTAAAAAGCTCTTGAAGATAACAATCTCGTCCTTCTCTGGCTTCGGGGTGGTTTCTTCTCCCCCGAAGCGAAGTAGCTTCTTCTGATTTTCATTAAAATAACCTGCTTTCACCATCTTCGAAAGATCAGCCTTTGAAACAGTTGATTTCCCAAAATCCAGGTGGCTGGGTTTGCTGGGCATGGCAATGCGATAGTCATCTTCGGGATCAGTCCCTTCAATATTCTCTTCTTCTCCTTCGGCAGCTGTCGGGTTTGCTTCAGCAGTGGGCATGTCTTCCGCAGTCACCAGTCCGGAACGCTGCATCGCTTCGGAGATGGGCACAGTATTCGAACCTTCGGCTTCGTCTCCCTCACGTGCAACTTTGGCAGTAGATCGCACTCTAGCCATTTGATTCTGAATTTGGGGAAGTTAGATACTTTTTTCTTTTTTCTTTTTCTCCCGAAGCTCTTCTTTCTGACGAAGCAGACGTCGAGATGGACCTTCGTTCGGTTCTGAGAGTCAAGCTTCGGCTATAGTTAAAAATTTTGGCAGCAAAACAGTGCAAATAGCAATGAATGCTGTGGTAACTTCACACCTACCCGTCTGTTTATATAGTGCTGCAGGTAAGAAGGCGAAGCGGCAGGATTTTTACACCAAGCGGGCAGTCACTTGTACTCGCTGTGCAGTGGACCGCAAAGATCAAACAGTAACTCTGCAAGGTGGGCCTGGCACGCGCTCGGAAGCCGGATCGTTTCTCCGCAACGAGCTCAGGGAAGGTGTTTTTTGGACCTTCGGCTTCCCGAAGCTGAAGAGGCTTTTTTCACGGGTCAAGCTCGTTACGAAAAACGATCTAGCACCGCGAAAGGGGCTACTGTTGGGGCCATGCTTCGGTGCGCCGAAGGTCTTACACGAAGAAGCAGCTTCGGCTGAAGTCGTCCCCAGGAGATGGCCGAAGGTTCCTTTTCATGGAGCTTCGGCGTTACAAACCGACATAGAGATAGAATGACCTTTTTATCCATAGAGGTCTGAGTCAATGTTGTAAACTTTTGTAAGGGGCATAATTGTAATTTGTCACAGGCTGTGACCTGTGTCTATAAATAGATGAACAGTACCTCTGTACTGTTCACGCGAACCTGTCATTTGCCTTCGCATCACACTTGTATTCTCACTTTCCTCAGGACCGAAGGTACATTTGTAATTTGAAACCATTTATATTCGTTCATGTTAGTAAAAATGGAAATGATTCTATGATAACATTTAAATGTTTGTTTTATACCTCATGATTTATATGAATACTTCGTCCCTCGTTATTATGTTTACGAAGGTACGCCCTTCGTAACCTTCGTCCGAAATTCTTTATATCCTGAAAGGATATAATGTGATGGAGGACGAAGGACTTTAACACTTAACATTTTCTGTGTTGCCTTGTTCTTAACTCTTAGCCTTTGAGAACAAGCCCCCAACAGACGGGAGTAAGTACTGTCTTGTTATTGTGGATGATTATTCTCGCTTCACTTGGGTGTTCTTTTTGCAGGAAAATTCTCAAACCCAAGAGACCTTAAAAAGATTCTTGAGACGGGCTCAAAATGAGTTTAGGTTAAGGATCAAAAAGATAAGAAGCGATAATGGACGGAGTTCAAGAATTCTCAAATTGAAGGATTTCTTGAGGAGGAGGGCATCAAGCATGAGTTCTCTTCTCCTTACACACCTCAACAAAATGGTGTAGTGGAGAGAAAGAATAGAACTCTACTAGACATGGCAAGGACCATGCTTGATGAGTACAAGACACCGGCCGGTTTTGGGCCGAGGCGATTAACACCGCCTGCTACTCCATCAACCGGTTATATCTTCATCGAATCCTCAAGAAGACATCATATGAACTCCTCACTGGTAAAAAGCCCAATGTTTCATATTTTAGAGTCTTTGGAGCAAATGATTTATTCTTATAAAGAGAGGTAGAAATTCTAAATTTGCTCCTAAAGCAGTAGAAGGATTTTTATTAGGTTATGACTCAAACACAAGGGCATATAGAGTCTTCAACAAATCCACTGGATTAGTTGAGGTTTCTTGTGACATTGTGTTTGATGAAACTAATGGCTCCCAAGTGGAGCAAGTTGATCTTGATGAACTAGATGATGAAGAGGCTCGATGCGTTGCGCTAAGGAACATGTCCATTGGAGATGTGTGTCCTAAGGAATCTGAAGAGCCTCCACAAGCATAAGATCAACCATCATCTTCCATGCAAGCATCTCCACCAACTCAAGATGAGGATCAGGCTCAAGATGATGAAGATGAAGATCAAGAGGATGAGCCACCTCAAGAGGAGGACATGGATCAAGGGGGAGATGAAGGTGATCAAGACAAAGAAGATGATCAAGAAATAAGGGATCAAAGACCGCCACACCCAAGAGTCCACCAAGCAATTCAACGAGATCACCCCGTCAACTCCATCCTTGGTGACATTCATAAGGGGGTAACCATTAGATCTTGAGTTGCACATTTTTGTGAACATTACTCTTTTGTGTCTTCTATTGTGCCATACAAGATAGAGGATGCATTAAGAGATCCGGATTGGGTGGTGGCTATGCAAGAGGAGCTCAACAACTTCACAAGGAATGAGGTATGACATTTAGTTCCATGTCCTAATCAAAATGTTGTAGGTACCAAATGGGTATTCCGCAATAAGCAAGATTAGCATGGTGTGGTGACAAGGAACAAAGCCCGACTTGTGGCCAAATGATATTCACAAGTCGAAGGTTTGGACTTTGATGAAACTTATGCATTAGGCTTGAGTCAATTCTAATATTACTTGCCTATGCTACATACCATGGCTTTAAGCTTTACCAAATGGACGTGAAAAGTGATTTCCTCAATGGACCTATCAAGGAAGAAGTTTATGTTGAGCAACCTCCTGGCTTTGAAGATAGTGAGTACCCTAACCATGTATATAAACTCTCAAAGGCGCTTTATGGGCTCAAGCAAGCCCCAAAAGCATGGTATGAATGCCTGCGAGATTTCCTTATCACTAATGGCTTCAAAGTCGGTAAAGCCGATCCTACTCTCTTTACTAAAACTGTTACAAAAGACTTGTTTATATGCCAAATTTATGTTGATGATATTATATTTGGGTCTACTAACAAGTCAACTTGTGAAGAGTTTAGTAGGATCATGATATAGAAATTCAAGATGTCTATGATGGGGGAGTTAAAGTATTTCCTTGGATTTCAAATCAAGCAACTCCAAGAGGGCACCTTCATCAGCCAAACAAAATACATACAAGATATACCTAAAAAGTTTGGAATGAAGAATGGCAAACCCATCAAGACACCCATGGGAACCAATAGGCATCTCGACCTCGACATGGGAGGTAAATTCGTAGATCAAAAGGTATATCAGTCGATGATATGCTCTTTACTCTACTTATGTGCATCTAGATCAGATATTATGCTTTCTGTATACATGCGTGCAAGGTTCCAGGCAAATCCTAAGGAAGTTCACCTTAGGGCCATGAAAAGAATCATGCGATGTTTAGTTTACACTCCTAAGTTTGGGCTTTGGTACCCTAAGGGATCTACCTTTGATCTAATTGGGTATTCCGACGCCGATTATGCCGGATGTAAAATTGATAGAAAGAGCACATCAGGGACTTATCAGTTTCTGGGAAGATCTCTGGTGTCATGGGCTTCAAAGAAACAAAACTCAATAGCTCTTTCCACTGCCAAAGCCGAGTACATTGTCGCAGGCCATTGTTGTGTGCAATTATTTTAGATGAGAGAAACCCTTAGGGACTATGGCTACAAATTGAGCAAAGTCCCTCTCCTATGTGATAATGAGAGTGCAATCCGCATGGCGGATAATCTCGTTGAACACAGCCACACTAAGCACATAGACATCCAGTATCACTTTCTGAGAGTGAGAGCACCTAGAGGGGGTGGGGTGAATAGGTGATCCTGTAAAATCAAACACTAATAGCCACAAAACTTAGTTATAAGTGTTAGTACAGCTAAGTAGCTTTGAATTGAGTTCTTGTGAACACAATAATCACAGAGAAAGCAACACAAGACGCGTGATTTTTATCCCGTGGTTCGGCCAAGTAACACTTACCTACTTCCACGTTGTGGCATCCCAATGGACGAGGGTTGCACTCAATCCCTTTCAAGTGATCCGATGATCAACTTGAATACCACAGTCTTTTCCTTTAGAGTATTGTTCCTGTTTGCGAGGAATCTCCACAACTTGGAGTCTCTCGCCCTTACAATAGAGATCACAAAGAAAGCGCAGAATAAGGTTGGGAGATCAACACACACAAGACACAAATCCGCAGCACACACACGCACACAAGCCAATACTTGAGCTCAAAACATAGAACAGAGTTCACAACTCGAACGGAGCTCAAATCACTAACACAATCGTTTAAATGCGCGGAGACGGAGTGTGGGAGTCTTAGAATGCTTAGTGAATGCTTAGATGACTCCTCTATACGCCTAGGGGTCCCTTTTATAGCCCCAAGGCAGCTAGGAGCCGTTGGAGACAATCTTGGAAGGCAATTCCTGCCTTCTGTCGAGTGGTGCACCGGACAGTTCGGTGTGCCACCGGACAGCCACTGTAGCCTGTCCGATGCGCGATTTCCTTCCAAATTGGGCACAATCGATCGTTGCAGCTCTGGGCCCGTTGGCGCACCGGACAGTCCGATGCCCCCTGCCAACCGTTGGAGCTGTCATGCGTCGCCCGCAGATTTCACAGCCGACCGTTGGCGCTGGCGACCGTTGCTCACTGGACAGTCCGGTGCACCACCGGACAGTCCGGTGAATTATAGCCACGTCGCCCTGATGCTTTTCCCGAGAGTGATGAGTTCGCCGCGGATGACTCACCGGACGGTCCGGTGATTTTTAGCCGTACGCCACCGTCGAATCCCGAGAGCGGCGAGTTCACGCGGACCATCCTGGCGCACCAGACAGTCCGGTGTGCCAGGCCAAACTGGAATTTGGCTGCACATAGCCAAGTCTTTTGCAATTCGATTCTCTTCTTCTCAGCATTGTTTCTAGCACTTAGATAACCTCATTAGTATTAAAAAACAAATGTACTAAGTCTAGAAACATACCTCATGCCTTGATTTGCACTTTTCAACCTTTGGCACATTAGGACTTATAGAATATGTGTTGGGCATCTAATCACCAAAATACTTATAGAAATTGCCCAAGGGCATATTTCGCTTTCAATCTCCCCCTTTTTGGTGATTTATGCCAACACATAAAAAAACAACAAAAAAACGTGCAACATCAATTCAATCTAAAGATCCAATTGTTTTTTGACTATTATTTGGCATATTTGGATCACTCTTTGCCACCACTTGGTTTGTTTTTGCAAATCAAATTCTTTTTCCTATCTCTAGGTCAAACACACTTGTTTGGGCAAAATGAGAGATATTCCAAGAGAAAAATTGATCAAGTGCCAAAACTCCCCCTTTTTCCCATAATCAAAATTCTCTCCCACAAGAGACCAAATTTTGCAATAAGAGTATTTTGGAGAAATCAAAAGTTCTAACTCTATTGTTTTTAAAATTCACAAGTGGTAGCTGATCCATTTGCTTTGGCCTTAATTTCTCCCCCTTTGGCATTAAGCACCAAAACAGGATCATTTTTGGCCCTTTAACCCCATTGCCTCACCAAAAATGTCAATTAAGAGCAAAAAGGCAATGAGAGCATAAGTATGAACTTGGAAGTGAGTACACTAATACCAGAGTGCAGTGAAAGTCTTTGCATCGTCCAAGTTCACCTTTCCCTTTCAATGCACTTTTGAGACTATATTAAGTATACTCAAACACAAAGGTTAGTCTCAAAGGGTCAAGTTGTAGCATATCTCCCCCTAAATATGTGCACCATTTGCATATGGACTTGTGAGGTCTGGGGAGGTCTTGTACAACTTGAGCACCACCGAAATACAACGAGTAATGTAAATGCTTCAAAGTAACATGATCAAAGGCATAGAGCACATGTATGCTATAGATCAATCCAAGTTACGCGAATCTAAGACATTTAGCTCGCTACGCAACCTGCAAAACCTGTTATCATCTAAAGGCTTAGTGAAGATATTGGCTAGCTGGTTCTCGGTGCTAATATGGTACACTTCGATATCTCCCTTTTGCTGTTGGTCTCTCAGGAAGTGATGCCGGATGTCTATGTGCTTAGTGCGGTTGTGTTCAATAGGATTATCCGCCATACGGATTGCACTCTCACTATCACATAGGAGTGGGACTTTGCTCAGATTATAGCCAAAGTCCCGGAGGGTTTGCCTCATCCAAAGTAGTTGCGCGCAACACTATCCTGCGGCAACATACTCAGCCTCAACGGTGGATAGGGCAATGGATGTTTGTTTCTTAGAACTCCAGGACACCAGGGACCTTCCTAGAAATTGGCACGTCCCCGATGTGCTCTTCCGATCAACCTTGCACCTGGCATAATCGGAGTATGAGTATCCAATCAAGTCAAAGGTAGACCCCTTTGGATACCAGATCCCAAAGCAAGGCGTAGAAACTAAATATCTAAGAATTCACTTAACGACCACAAGGTGACATTCCTTAGGGTCGGATTGATATCTAGCACACATGCATACACTTAGCATAATGTCCGGTCTACTAGCACATAAATAAAGCAATGAACCTATCATGGACCGGTATGCCTTTTGACCAACGGACTTACCTCCTTTGTTGAGGTCAACATGCCCATCAGTTCCCATAGGTGTCTTTGTGGGCTTGGCGTCCTTCATCCCAAACCTCTTGAGAAGATCTTGAGTGTACTTCGTTTGGGAGATGAAGGTACCATCCTTGAGTTGTTTCACTTGGAATCCAAGGAAGTAGGTCAACTCGCCCATCATCGATATTTCGAATTTCTACATCATCACCCTGCTAAACTCTTCACAAGACTTTTGATTAGTAGAACCAAAAATTATGTCATCAATATAAATTTGGCATACAAAAAGATCACCATCACAAGTCTTGGTAAAAAGAGTGGGATCGGCTTTCCCAACCTTGAAAGCATTTGCAATTAAGAAATCTCTAAGGCATTCATACCATGCTCTTAGGACTTGCTTCAGTCCATAGAGCGCCTTAGAGAGCTTATACACGTGGTCGGGGTACCTGTCATCCTCAAAGCCAGGGGGTTGTTCCACATATACCTCCTCCTTTATTGGCCCATTGAGAAAGCGCTCTTCACGTCCATTTGAAATAGCCTGAAAGAGTGGTGAGCGGCATAGGCTAATAAAATTCGAATAGACTCTAGCCTAGCCACAGGAGCAAAAGTCTCCTCGAAATCCAAACTCGTGACTTGGGCATAACCTTTTGCCACAAGTCGAGCCTTGTTTCTTGTCACCACCCCGTGCTCATCTTGCTTGTTGCGGAACACCCACTTGGTTCCCACTGCATTTGGCTTTGGACGTGGCACCAGGCTCCAAACTTCATTTCTCTTGAAGTTGTTGAGCTCTTCCTGTATGGCCAACACCCAATCCGGATCCTACAAGGCCTCTTCTACCCTAAAAGGCTCATTAGAAGAGACAAACGAGTAATGCTCATAAAAGTTAGCTAATCTTGAGCGAGTAGTTACTCCCTTGCTTATGTCACCCAGAATCTAGTCAACGGGGTGATGTTGTTGGATCGTTGCTCGGACTTGAGTTGGAGGGGCACGTGGTGCTTCTTCCTCCATCACTTGTTCTTCCTATGCTCCCCCTTGATCCTGTCCCTCTTCTTGAGGTACCTATTCACCGTCTTGAGTTAGAGGATGCACCATTGTGGAGGAAGATGGCTGATCTTACTCCTGTTGTTCCTATGGTCGCACATCACAAATCACCATCGTGCGCATTGTGCCCGTTGGAACATCATCTTCATCTATGTCATCAAGATCAACTTGCTCTCTTGGAGAGCCATTAGTATCATCAAATACAAGTTCGCTAGAGACTTCAACCAAACCCGATGATTTGTTGAAGACTCTATACGCCTTTGTATTTGAGTCATACCCTAGTAAAAACCCTTCTACTGCCTTGGGAGCAAATTTAGAATGTCTACCTTTCTTCACCAGAATGTAACATTTGCTCCCAAATACACGAAAGTAGGAGACGTTGGGTTTGTTACCGGTAAGGAGTTCGTAGGAGGTCTTCTTGAGAAGGCGATGCAGATAGAGCCGGTTTATGGCGTGGCAAGCTATGTTCACAGCTTCCGACCAAAACTGCTCGGGCGTCTTGAACTCTCCAAGCATCGTTCTCGCCATGTCGATAAGCGTCCTGTTCTTCCTCTCTACCACACCGTTTTGCTGTGGTGTGTAAGGAGCGGAGAACTCATGCTTGACGCCTTCCTCCTCAAGATACTCCTTAACTTGCAGATTCTTGAACTCAGACCCATTGTCGCTCCTTATCTTTTTCACCTTTATCTCAAATTTGTTTTGAGCCCTCCTTAGAAAGTGCTTTAGGGTCCCTTGGGTTTCTGATTTATCCTGCAAAAAGAACACCCAAGTGAAGCGGGAAAAATCATCAACAATTACAAGACCATACTTACTTCCCTCGATGCTAAGGTAGGCAACGGGTCCAAAGAGGTCCATGTGAAGAAGCTCCAGTGGTCTTGATGTTGTCATCACATTCTTGCTATGATGAGTGCTTCCCACCTGTTTCCCTGCCTGACATGCTGCACAAGGCCTATCTTTCTCGAAACAAACATTGGTTAGTCCTAACACATGTTCTCCCTTTAGAAGTTTATGAAGGTTCTTCATCCCAACATGTGCTAGACGGCGATGCCACAGCCAGCCCATACTAGTCTTAGCTATTAAGCATGCATCTAGATCGACCTCCTCTTTCGAAAAATCAACTAAGTAGAGTTTGTCGTCTAATACACCCTTAAAAGCTAATAAATCATCACTCCTTCTAAAGACAGATACATCAACGTTTGTAAAAAGACAATTGTAACCCATGTGACACAATTGACTTACGGACAGAAGGTTGTAACCAAGCAACTCTACTAGAAATACATTCGATATGGAGTGCTCGTTGGTGATGGCTATCTTGCCCAAGCCTTTGACCTTGCCTTGGTTCCCATCTCCAAAGATGATCGTATCCTGGGAATCCTTGTTCTTGACATTGGAGGTGAACATCTTCTTCTCCCCCGTCATGTGGTTTGTGCATCCGCTGTTGATAATCCAGCTTGAGCCCCCAGATGCATAAACCTACAAGGAATTTAAGCTTGGGTTTTAGGTACCCAACTCTTGTTGGGTCCTGCAAGGTTAGTCACAATAACTTTTGGAACCCAAATACAAGTCTTGTCTCTCTTGCATTTGGATCCCAATTTTCTAGCTATTACTTTTGCATTTTTGCATGTAAGTACAAAAGAAGTATTGAAAGCATGATAAATGGTAGAGGGTTTATTGCACATTTTTCTAGGAGCATGAGACATAGCATGATTTTTCCTAGGCCTACTTCTACCATAATCATGAGTGGAGCTAGAGGCAAACATAGCATTTGAATCATAACAAGCAGCATGAACATAACTCTTATTATAATTGAAACGACTAGCAATTTTCCTATCATAAATAAAAGCATGGTTCCTTTAAGGACTACTAGCCATAGGGGCCTTCCCTTTCTCCTTGTTGAGAACGGGAGCCTTTTGGCTTGTTAAGTTCTTGGTTTCCCTTTGAAAACCAAGTCTATCCTTAATTGAGGGGTGCCTACCAATGATGTAGGCATCCCTTGCAAATTTTAACTTATCAAAATCAACCTTGCAAGTCTTAAGTTGAGCATTAAGACTTGCCACCTCATCATTTAATTGAACAATAGAAATAAGGTGTTTATTACAAACATCAACATCAAAGTCCTTACATCTATTACAAATAACAACATGCTCCACACATGAACTAGCTTTATTTACTTCTTCTAGCTTTGCATTTAATTCATCATTTAAATTCTTTAAACTAGAGATAGTTTCATGGCAAGCAGATAACTCAGAAGACATCATTTCATTTCTCTTAGTTTCTAAAGCAAGGGATTTTTGCACACTAACAAATTTGTCATGTTCCTCATACAATATGTCCTCTTGCTTTTCTAACAGTCTATATTTTTCATTTAGAGCATCAATTAATTCATTAATTTTCTCTACTTTGGCTCTATCTAAACCTTTAAATAAACTAGAGTAATCTACTTCATCATCGGATGATTCTTCATCACTAGATGAAGTGTACTTGGGTGTGTCTCGAACACATACCTTTTTCTCCTTGGCCATAAGACATGTATGACATTCGTTGGGGAAGAGTGAGGATTTGTTGAAGGCTGAGGCAACAAGTCCTTCGTCGTCAGAGTCAGAAGAGGAGCAGTCCGAGTCCCATTCCTTTCCAAGGTGCGCCTCGCCCTTTGCCTTCCTGTAGTTCTTCTTTTTCTCCTTCTTCCCGCTCTTTTCTTGTCCCTAGTCACTATAATTATCGGGACAATTTGCAATAAAGTGACCAGTCTTACCGCATTTAAAGCAGGAGCGCTTTCCCATTGTTTTGTTCTTGTTGGGGTACTCCTTACGTCCTTTAAGTGCGGTCTTGAAGCGCTTGATGATAAGCGCCATCTCATCCCTGTTGAGGCCAGCAGCCTCCACTTATGCCACCTTGCTTGGAAGCGCCTCCCTGCTATTGGTTGCCTTAAGAGCAACAAGTTGAGGCTCGTAGACGGGTAGTGGACCGTTTAGAGCATCGTCCACGTATCGAGCCTCCTTCACCATCATGCGCCCGCTCACAAATTTTCCAAGAATCTCCTCGGGCGTCATCTTGGTGTACCTAGGATTCTCACGAATAAGATTGACAAGATGGGGATCAATTACAGTAAATGACCTTAGCATGAGTCGGACGATATCATGATCTGTCCATCTTGTGCTTCCATAGCTTCGGATCTTGTTAACTAGGGTCTTGAGCCTATTGTAAGTCTGAGTTGGCTCTTCTCCCCTGATCATGGCGAATCTTCCCAACTCGCCTTCCACCAGTTCCATTTTGGTGATCATTGTAGCATCATTTCCCTCATGTGAGATCTTGAGGGTGTCCCAGATTTGCTTGGCGTTGTCCAAGCCGCTAACCTTGTTGTATTCATCCCTGCATAGAGATGCTAGCAAAACAGTGGTAGCTTGTGCATTTTTATGAATTTGCTCATTTATGAAAACGGAATTGTCAGTATTATCAAAATGCATTCCGTTTTCAACAATCTCCTAGATACTAGGATGAAGAGAAAATAAATGGCTATGCATTTTATGACTCCAGAAAGAGTAGTCTTCTCCATCAAAGTGTGGAGGTTTCCCAAGTGGAATTGATAGCAAATGAACATTCGAATTAAATGGAATACGAGAATAATCAAATGAATAGTTTTGATTAACCGTTTTCTTCTTTGAGGAGTTGTCATCGTCGTCGTGTGGTAAAGAAGACAAGGCATCGCTGTCGTAGTAGATGATCTTCTTGATGCGCCTCTTCTTCTTCCCGTCTCTCTTCTTTTGACTCGAGCCTGAGTCAGTAGGCTTGTCTTCTCTTGGCTCGTTGAAGACGGACTCCTTTTCCTTGTCGTTGACCACCGTCCCCTTTCCCTTAGGATCCATCTCTTCGGGTGGTTAGTCCCTTAGATGAAGAGTACGACTTCGATACCAATTGAGAGCACCTAGAGGGGGGGGGGTGAATAGGTGATCCTGTAAAATCAAACACTAATAGCCACAAAACTTAGTTATAAGTGTTAGTACGGCTAAGTAGCTTTGAAGCGAGTTCTTGTGAACACAACAATCACAGAGAAAGCAACACAAGACGCGTGATTTTTATCCCGTGGTTCGACCAAGTAACACTTGCCTACTTCCACGTTGTGGCGTCCCAATGGACGAGGATTGCACTCAACCCCTTTCAAGTGATCTGATGATCAACTTGAATACCACGGTCTTTTCCTTTAGAGTCTTGTTCCTGTTTGCGAGGAATCTCCACAACTTGGAGTCTCTCGCCCTTACAATAGAGATCACAAAGAAAGCACAGAGTAAGGTTGGGAGAGCAATACACACAAGACACAAATCTGAAGCACACACACGCATACAAGCCAATACTTGAGCTCAAAACGTAGCACAGAGAGTTCACAACTCGAACGGAGCTCAAATCACTAACACAATCGATCAAATGCGTGGAGGCGGAGTGTGGGAGTCTTAGAATGCTTAGTGAATGCTTAGATAACTCCTCCATACGCCTAGGGGTCCCTTTTATAGCCCTAAGGCAGCTAGGAGCCGTTGGAGACAATCTTGGAAGGCAATTCCTGCCTTCTGTCGAGTGGCGCACCGGACAGTCCAGTGCGCCACTAGACAGCCACTGTAGCCTGTCCGGTGCATGATTTCCTTCCAAATCGGGCATAGTCGACCGTTGCAGCTCCGGGCCCGTTGGCGCACCGGACAGTCCGGTGCCCCCCACCGACCGTTGGAGCTGCCATGCGTCGCCTGCAGATTTTGCGACCGACCGTTGGTGTGACACCCCTGTGTCACTCAGGGTTTTTCTCAAATGCCAAACCAAGAGCCATCATTTTATGTGAACCAAAGTAAGCATGAGCATCAAAATAACTTAAGTAATAATGAGGTCACCAAGTATATACTTAAAAGTGTCATGATCAAAGCAATTGAGACCTTTAAAAGATAAGATTATGCAACCCTAGTTTAAAAATCCTAAATGAGCCCCATGAGCAAAATTCAAAAATAAGAAAAAAAGGAGTGAAAAGTTTAAAATTTTGAGTTGAGCCAATTATAAAAATTGAAGTATATTTAATGGGCAACAAGAAAGGTTGAGGAAGCTTAGCCAAAATAACTCAAATAAAACCCCAAATCAAGCTTTCCATGTGTAGACTTAATGAAAATCCTGAAATTCAGATTTCTGAAATTCAGACCTTGAGCCAAAGATCAGGGATGTTCACCTTGATCCCTAACTCAAATCCTAATGGCCCCATTGACAAAAATGTGCCTAACTAACCCCTCTGTCGTATGCCAGAAGATGGCATTGGGACGCGAGCCCTAGACACGACTAAACCTTGGATTTGCCTCGGATTTGCGCAGGGAGACAGACCAGATTTCCTGGCTCCATATCTCTGCAACCAGTAGGCAAAATCCTATGACCTCCACACAAGAATGGTAGCTTGTAGGGAGGGGAAGAGGTTTTGTGCATTGACCAAGGCGAGAGCAGGCTCGGATGAGCGACTACACGCGCCAGAACTTGGGCAGAACGCGTGCTCACACGTGTTCGACCCTGGTCGGCACGCCAGAGCTCGCCCAACCCGCGCGCGCGCGCTCCCCGGCGACCAGTCAAGTCTGCCGCGTGCTCACGCCCTCGGCCGTGCCCGCCCGCGCCTATAAAGCCTTCCCAGGCGCGCCTCACTTCGCCCTGCACTCACCCTCTTCGGCCAGCCGCTTTCCTTAGCTCCAGCGAGCTTGATTTCCTCCCGCCATTGCCGCCCGAGCTTCGGCCACCGTGGCCAGCTCCCTCCAGCCATCCTCAAGTCAAGCCAGTGCTTCGGCCAGCTCCACCAGCAGCCCGTGAAGCTTGCCAAGCCCTCGGACCCAGCCGGACTTCACCGGAGGCCCGAGATCGACTTCACCGGACTTCGGTCTTCCGCCGCCGCGCGTGGACCGAGCTATCCAGTGAGTCTCCGCCCAATTCCTCTCGCTCATGTCTCCTATGGCATCCCGTGGACCTCCCTGACCCATTTGATTGAACTATCTCGCCGTGACTAGGCCGGTCTCCTCGCCGCCGACAAGCATCCCCGCCTGCGCGCGTGGACCGACCGACTCCGGCCATCTCCGACGGCGTTCCGCACACCGTTGTGATCCCCGCGACCTCCCCTTCATCCTCGACCTCTTCACCGGAACAGTCTCGCCGCCGGTAAGCCCCTCCGCCCTTTTCCCCGCCGCGGCTACTGTTTACGTTAAACTAAGGACCTCGGGTTAGGAGATGAAGAACCCGAGGGGTTTTCTGTAATGTCAGAGACTCTGGTGAATAGTAGCCTAAGGACTGATTCGCGAGGAAAAACTTAGAAAACCGCCAGGGACCCCAGTGCAAAGTAGATTTTCATTTAAACTGATTCTGATATTCTTTTAAATAACTAGGGAACTTGTAAAATTCATAACTTGATGAATTCTTAATCAAAAAATGTCAAACCAATTTTGCTAGCCTCTGTATATTATAATCTATCATTTAAAAATAGTAGACCCTATGCCTTCTGTTCAAAATTTCAGAGTTAAAATTTAAAAACAGAAACCCACTAAACCTTAATTAATCAAGGAAAATTAGTTTTTCTTCTGTGCTAGACTTAAGAAAATTTGTAGATGTTTATACCCTATTTAGACACTGATTAAAAATAATAGGAACCCCAGCCTTGGAAATTATGATGTAGTTCCTCATTTAATGATGTTTTGTCCAAAACTTAGAGAAAATCAGAAAGGTATCAGAAATTAATGAACAGTGATTAATATTATTTTTCCTAGTTTACTTATGTAACAGAGAACTTAGGAAAAATACAGAGACCATTAATTTGAATCAAGGTTAAATTAAAATGATTTGTTTAGCCTAAATAAGACTGAAAATCAATTATTAAAGAGGCAAGACTATAACCAAAATGCTTAACAAAAATCCAGTGAACTTATAACCACCAGAACCCCACTACAAAAATACAGAGCACCTCAGCCCAACTTTTAAGTAAGGGAAATAAATACATGATGAAAATAAGGCATTTTCCAACTAAATCATGAACAACCTCAAATAATGTGATAATGGGCAACCAAAAATTAGCTAAGTCCATAAGGAGGTGAACTACCAGAGAAAAATGCAAACCCATGAAAAGGAGGCAAACTCTTACCAATTGCTAATGATTTAAGAGAAAGGCCATCTAATTCAAATAATGCATACCACCCCTTCCCTTAAGCAAAAAGATGCCAAACTTCAGAATGATTGCTCTTGCACAAAACAATAACTAAGAAAAATAAGAACTCTGTTGTTTGATATTTTTCAAATATAGTGGTAGAAGAAAGCACCTATTTGGCTAGAAACTTGAGAAAACCATAGGAAAATAATTTAGAGGTATTAATGACTAGAAATTTGTATCAAGTCATGTTATAACACCTAAAAGCCAGCAAAAATAAGTTCTGAAGAATTACCCACTGTTAAATAGTAGTTGTAGTTCAAAGCACCCCTTCTACCTTAGAATTTAGTAATTTTGTGCAGAGAAAACTATTCACTTTCTGATCCCCAAATTTTAAGAAAGAGAAACACACACCAGTAGCAAGCCACTGTAATTTTTACAGAATTTTTAGAATTTTATAAAAGCAACATGTAGTTCAAACCTACTCCAAAACATTAATGAGAATAAAAGAAAAGGAAAGAAGAAATAAACCCCACTTCAATCAGTCTAACTTGAGTACTTATCATTTGTCCCTAAAAGACTTAAAAAGAATTCAGTGGAACCCCAAAAGTAAACCTACCATTTACCTTAGCTAAATTGGAACCAGTTTACCAAGTATACCACCCAAGGGTCTTGCATAAGTAAAGTTAACTTTGTTTAACTCCAGAAAGATTATACACCTTTTAAGTTGTGATTTCTAAAAGCACATATCATATCATGCATATATCTTACGCATTGCATTCATTAGATTGTAATCTAGCCGACAGAGAGTACGTGCTCATCCCCGAGCAAGGACCTGTCCAAGAGGAGGACCAGGAGCAGGCTTCCGAGACTACCATTGAAGATCTCCCCGCAGCCCCAGCAATTGAAGGCAAGCCCCGATTTTATGCATAACCTATTACTTATGTTATTTTACTACACTTAATGCTTGTAGGATTGTAATGTGCACTTAAGTGTAGGAGTTGCTTGAAACCTCTAGATTGCATGAACTTAGGATTCCCTTTGAGATGAATACTAGTATGTTAGGCCGAGTAGCTGCTTGCTAATCAGGATCTCGGTAGAAGTCGAGTGATTTCTCTAGCACTCGCGCGAGGTCAGGAATTGATTGTATTCCTCTTGATAATGGGATATATATTGGTCTATGGACTTGGATCCAGGGAGGATGCCTTGTCCATGAGATGGGAAAATGAATTAAGGATTAATGTGTGGATACCTGAGTCAAGCTTTTGAACGTACTAAGCACATGCCGGGAAAAATGGTAACCGGTAAACCTAGTACCTGAGTGAAGCCGGGCGCGGACTTTATCCCTCATGCGACCTGAGACTGGTTCTCCCATGCTAGCTATGGTGGGTACAAGTGCGGTCACTGCACGGCGGCAGCCGGGGTCAGTGAGCATTGTATGCCAAGGCGGTGAGGCCTGGACGCGAACGGGGAATCGATGGGGACGGTTGTCATGTGTAGGGTCGGAGTACCCTGACATGCCGTGTGTTTAGGTTTACCTTGCAAGGTTTAAAAACTCGATTCGAATCGTCTGCTTCTCGCAGCTAATGAGACTGCTTGATTCCTTGTACTGCATCGAGTAAGAAGTGAAATGTGGTTACATGAGGTAACTTGTTGATTGAACTAATTGATTGTTACCATGTATGCTTAGAAGGAGCAAATCTAGCTAAGTTAATGATGGTAAAATTTGGAAAAGCTAAAAATTGCTTTTAGTAACAGCTAGTGCTTTTGGCAAACCAAACCCCCCAGCCAAACAGCTGCATAGTCTAGAGGTAGAGGAGTAGACTCCTCACACCGGGTAAGTCTAGCTGAGTATTAGTATACTCAGCCTTGCTTGTGGCACCATTTTTGCAGGTACCATGCAGGATTTGATTGATGGTGTGACTTGGCCTACCACCCTGCCACCGGGTTGGACGGTCGAGTGGGACGTTGCTCCGGCAGGAGAGGAGCATGAGGAGTAGTGGGCTAGGCCTTGCTCATTTCCTCATTACCGACGACATCGATTATCCGCTGCACTTTACATTATGAACTTTATTTGCTACTCCAGAACTCCGATTTATGTAATAATTCAGTACTTAATTTGAGGTTTCCTATTTTATTGTATTTCTTCTGTGACTCACCTTCGAGTGAGATTGTGGAATTTGATCCTGGTTAAGTGGCTCTATCAGACTAGATCTGAAGGACTGACGGGTTATTCCGATTTAAGTGTGTCACGGCCCTTGAGGCATGACTTAGGCACTTAAGCTGGAATAATTCGGGTGGTTCTGCCACAGCTGGTATCGGAGCAAATTCCACCACAGAGAAGGACAATAAACCATGAATACCAAATTTCAAATCTAAAACTTGCTTAGAAACTACTATAGATCGTCAGGACTAGACCGCTAGACCTAGGGCGAAAGGCCTTAGACATAGAGGGAAATAGGTGGCTAATTAATCAGGCCCCGTGGGCCAATACTTATATTTAAGGATGCCCTAAAAAGGCACCCTATTTTCTTTTTGAGAGGCAACGTTTCTTCCAGCATGCATGCATTATAAAACATAAAGAGGAATTAAAAATTTAAGCTAACCCCTTTTCTTTAAAACCATCCGGGCTCTATTTTTCTTTTTCCTTCCACCATAATCTTTATCTTTGATTCCCTTCCGCAGATGAATTCACCCACCCCCGCCAGTGGAGGAGATTCTCGTTTCAGTTCTGACTTCCTTTCTCGCGATGGCTTTCCTTCCATCTTGTGGGAAGTGCTTAACTCCGCCGGTTACCCTACGCCCCCTTTGTACACAGTGCAGTTGTATGAGGAGCATCGGGTACCTCGTTGTCGGGTCTGGCTGACTTTGGAGGCTCATCCCCTTCAGCCGGGTTGGCGTTCTCTTGACTCTGAGACGATTGGACTCAGGACGGACGACACCGTTGAGGCAGCAGCCATGAAGGCTCTGACGACTTTCTGTGACTACCATCCCCTGGAGATGGTAATGCACCCTTTGGGGCTCTTCCCTGCTGAGAGGAAGGATGATCCCATGTGGTGTAACCGCGTGAGCCACGTGAAGGATGTGTGGGCCATGTATCCTGACTTGGTTGGGAGGGTCACTGTTCAGTGCATGAGTGCGCTGTACCGCCTTCAGGCCCTTCAGAGCGATGCTATGACACTTCTTGCTAACACCGCTCGGACTGCCAAGCTCACTCTCGACAGTCGGGAAGATTTTGTGGTCGACCTATCCACAGAGTTGGTGGAGAAGGATCTGCAGGTGGAGAGGCTGAACCAGCGTATCGCTACCCTGGAGCAGCAAGTGGAGATCCGAGACAACACTATTGATGTCTTGGAGAACCAACTTCACGATGTGCAGAGGGAACTCGAGGAAGCAAATGACCACTTGGACATGCACCACCTGGAGATGGAGGCCAATGAAGCCGGAAGCGAGGGAGAAGAGGCTCCCGAGGAGCTAGGACCAGCCCCTGGTGCCAATGGGACTACCTCCGCGATGCCCCCTTCACCCATATCCAGTGTCGCTTCCACCACTCAGGGTTAAGCAGTTGCTTTGACGTTCTTAGGTGGATAGAAACCTATGCGAGCTTAGTAGTATCACATTTTGGACTAGGCTTGTGGGTACTTTCCCCTGATTAATGTAACCCTGTGAACTTTTGAAATCTGTGGGATATTTGTCACCATGTTATCTTCATTTCGAACCTAATATTATGATTATGGCATTTTTCTTCCATATGAAATGAAATTTTGCCGTTCGAAATTGTGAGTTGGGATAACGATGGCGACAATCTCTGTTTTCAGATGGCAGCTAGGCAGCGTCGCGGGCAGAACGAGCAGGTTCCCCCGCCACCTCCTCCAGCTCCCACAGTGCAGGAGCTGATGGCCCAGCAGAATGAGATTCTGCGACAGCTCTTGCAGCGCCAGCCCCACCCTCAGCAGCATGGTGGAGGCCAGCCTCAGCGACCTCCGGCTATGGCAACATACCAGGAGTTTCTGAGCACGCAGCCGCCCTTGTTCGCCAAGGCAGAGGATCCGTTGGACGCCGACGTGTGGCTTCGCGTCGTCGAGTCCAAGTTTCCCCTCCTCACGGGAGACTGCCCTGATGCTACCAAGACCCGCTTCGCCGCGCAGTAGCTTCGTGGATCTGCTCGGACTTGGTGGGATCACTTCCGTGCTATGCTCCCTGATGATCGTGAGGTATCTTGGGAGGAATTCAAGACTGCCTTCAGAGGACACCACATTCCAGCTGGCATTCTTGATCGGAAGCTGAATGAATTTCTGGCCCTCAATCAAGGAACCCGCACGGTAATGCAGTATGCGCAAGCCTTCAACGACTTATGCCAGTATGCAGGGTATCATGCTGATTCTGATGAGAAGAAGAGGGATCGCTTCCGCAGGGGTCTTAATACCAAGCTGCGGGAACGACTCAACACTGTTCGGGCTGATAGCTTCAATGAGTTGGTCAATATGGCCATCTCCCAGGAGGATTGCATTGTTGCTCACCGGGCCGAGAAGAAGAGAAAGGCACCAATGGCAGCGCCATCTGCTCAGGCTCAGAGGTTCTGGATTGTTTCCCACAATCAGAGCAGGGGTTTCCAGCAGCAGGCAGGCAGATGGGTGATCAGGCCACCTCAGCAGCAGCAGCAGCCGGCACTCAACCGCTACCCAGCTCCCGCCCCAAGGAACAATCAGCCTCAGCAGCAGCAGCAGTTCCGCCAGGGCAATGGGAACAAGTGTTTCACTTGTGGCAATGTGGGCCACTATGCCAAGAATTGTCCCAGGAACCAGCAGAGGCAGATGCCAGCACCGAATCAAGACAAGGGAAGAAAGCAGAAGGTGCAAGTCAGGCAAGGGAAGCTCAACTTCACTGCTCTTGAGGAAGTGCCAGAAGGAGCTCCTATCATGACTGGTATCTTTTCAGTTTATAATCAACCTGCTTTAATTCTATTTGATTCTGGTGCATCCCATAGTTTCATTAGCCAAAAGTTCAGTGCTAAATGCAAACTGCCATTCTCTCACTCAAAAGGGTCATTCATGATAGTCACACCTGGGGGTAAAATTGCAACTAATCAATTAAACCAAAGTGTGCCTATTCAACTGGGAAGCCACATTATCAAAACCACTCTTCTTGTGTTGGGATTGGAAAATGTGGACATTATTCTAGGGGCAAATTGGATGACCTTGCACCAAGTTGTGCTTGATATAGCCAGTCGTACCGTGGAAGTTAATTCTCCTTTCTGCGGGAATTTCACTTTGATTTTGCCTAGTCAGGGTTCTTCTCAGTCATGTGCTTTCTCTATGACGGAGTTACCCCTGAAGAAGATCCCAGTGGTCTGTGAGTATGCAGATGTCTTTCCTGATGAATTGCCAGGAATGCCACCGGACCGAGATATTGAATTCGCCATCGAGTTGCAACCGGGAACGACCCCAATTTCCAAAAGGCCCTACCGAATGCCACCCGCTGAGTTGGCAGAGTTGAAGAAGCAATTGCAAGAGTTGCTGGATAAGGGTTTTATTCGCCCAAGCACTTCGCCTTGGGGATGTCCAGCACTGTTTGTGAAGAAGAAGGATGAAAGCTTGAGGCTGTGTATAGATTACCGCCCTCTTAATGCGGTAACTATCAAGAACAAGTATCCTTTGCCTCGTATTGATGTTCTCTTTGACCAGTTGGTCGGGGTCAAGGTATTCTCCAAGATAGACCTTCGCTCTGGCTACCATCAGATCAAAATACGAGCGAGTGATATTCCGAAGACGGCATTCTCAACCAGATATGGGCTATATGAATTCTTGGTGATGTCATTCGGGCTGACAAATGCACCAGCATATTTCATGTATCTGATGAATTCTGTTTTCATGCCGGAATTGGATAAGTTCGTGGTGGTTTTCATCGATGATATTCTGGTGTACTCAAGGAACGAAGAAGAACATGCCGGGCATTTGCATGTAGTACTTCAACGTCTGCGAGAGTACCACCTTTATGCCAAGTTATCCAAGTGTGATTTTTGGCTAAAGGAAATCAAATTCTTGGGTCACACTATCTCTCAGGCTGGAATAGCTGTTGATCCTGATAAAGTGCAAGAGGTGATGAACTGGAAGCCACCAATGACTGTTCGCCAGATTCGGAGTTTTCTGGGATTAGCTGGTTATTACCGAAGATTTATTCCGGACTTCTCTCGAATTGCGAAGCCTATTACTGAGTTGCTGAAGAAAGAAGTCAAATTTGTGTGGAGTCAGAAGTGCGAAGATGCCTTCCATGCATTAAGGCAGCATCTGACCACGGCACCAGTATTGGCGCAACCCGACAGCAGCAAACCCTTTGATGTATATTGTGATGCCTCGGGCACCGGGCTAGGTTGTGTCTTGATGCAAGACAACCGAGTCATCGCTTATGCTTCAAGAGCACTCAGGCCTCACGAGCAAAATTATCCCACTCATGACCTTGAGTTAGCAGCAGTGGTTCATGCATTGAAGATGTGGAGGCACTATCTAATGGGAACCCACTGCAACATCTTCACTGATCATAAGAGCCTTAAGTACATTTTTACTCAGGCTGATCTTAACATGAGGCAGAGAAGATGGCTAGAGCTGATCAAGGATTATGACCTGGAGGTACATTACCACCCAGGAAAAGCTAATGTGGTAGCTGATGCCTTGAGTCGGAAGTTGCAGTGCAACTGTGTTCTGATGGATTCTCGCATTAACACCTTGTGTGATGAGTTGAGCAAGATGCAAATTGAAGTGATTTCTTCTGGTTCTTTGTCTCATATTCCTGTTGAGCCAGCTTTGCAAGACCAGATTATCGTGGCCCAGCTCAGTGACAAGGGAGTGCAGATCATCAAGAAGAATCTCCATCAGAAGGTTGAAAAGTATAATTGTTTCCGCCAGGATGAGAAGGGTGTGTTATGGTTCAAAAGCAGATTGGTAATTCCTAAAGATCAGGATCTCAAGAGGAAAATTTTGGATGAAGCTCATCTCTCCAAATTCTCTATGCATCCGGGAAGCACCAAGATGTACCATGATTTGAAGCCTTTGTACTGGTGGACCAGAATGAAGAGGGAGATAGCCCAGTATGTATCAGAATGTGACACCTGTCAGAGGATAAAGGCAAGCCACTTGAAGTCAGCTGGAGCTTTGCAACCACTACCCGTACCTTCGTGGAAGTGGGACGACATCAGCATGGATTTCATTGTGGGTCTGCCCAACACCTCTCGTCATCATGATTCAATTTGGGTTATTGTGGACCGATTGACGAAAGTGGCACATTTTCTTCCTGTGCACACCACTGATAAGGCTCAGAAATATGCAGAATTGTATATCGACCGGATCGTGTGTTTGCACGGATTACCTCGGACCATTGTTTCTGACCGAGGAGCCCAATTTGTTGCCAGATTTTGGGAACAATTGCAAAAGTCTTTGGGAACCAAGCTAATCAGGAGTTCAGCTTACCACCCACAGACTGATGGTCAGACGGAAAGGGTAAACCAGATTCTGGAAGATATGCTGAGAGCTTGTGCGATCGATTGTGGCAAGAACTGGGATAAGCACCTCTCCTTGGCAGAGTTTGCTTATAACAATAGTTATCAATCCAGCCTAAAGATGGCACCTTTTGAAGCTCTCTATGGAAGAAGGTGCAGGACACCACTCAATTGGTCTCAGTCTGGTGAAAGAGAGGTTTTTGGACCTGATTTAGTGACTGAAGCCGAAAGGAAGGTCAAACTAATCAGGAAGAATCTAGAAGCTGCTCAGGCCAGACAGAAGAGTTATCATGATAGAAGAAGGAAACCTCTCCAGTTCGAGGTGGGAAGTTTTGTATACCTCAAGGTATCACTCACCAAGGGAATGCAGAGGTTTGGGATCAAAGGCAAGCTAGCCCCTCGTTACATTGGACCTTATGAGATCATAGAAGCATGTGGACCCGTGGCATACAAGCTGAAGTTACCTTCGAGGATGTCTGCCATTCACAATGTTTTTCATGTATCTCAGCTGAAGAAGTGTGTTCGATTGCCGACTGAAATCTTAGCAGAGCCAGAATTGGAGATAGAGCCAGATCTATCGTACCAAGAGTACCCCTCCAAGATTCTGGATTGCAAGGAAAGATCAACTCGGGCTAAATCGATCAAGATGTTCAAGGTCCAGTGGAGTAATCACTCAGAGGAGGAAGCTACTTGGGAAACCGAGGGATTCCTGAGATCCAACTTTCCCGATTGCCTACCTAAGGAAGCTGGTACGTAATCACCCCCAACCCCTCCTCCTGCCCTTCGAATCTAATTTCCAAAAATATGATCTTAATTTAGAATGAAGTAACTAAAAAGTAAAACTTAAAAGGACTTCCTTCTGAAGTTGCAAAGAGAATGACATTCGAAGAGCAGTTTATCCTAATAATGGCAATCATCACCCTTTTTCCTATCAGTCTCACCCTTCGCTTTACCCCGGGAGGACTCTGGCCCAAATCTCGGGACGAGATTCCTTTAAGGGGGGAAGGCTGTGACACCCCAGTGTCACTCACGGTTTTTCTCAAATGCCAAACCAAGAGCCATCATTTTATGTGAACCAAAGTAAGCATGAGCATCAAAATAACTTAAGTAATAATGAGGTCACCAAGTATATACTTAAAAGTGTCATGATCAAAGCAATTGAGACCTTTAAAAGATAAGATTATGCAACCCTAGTTTAAAAATCCTAAATGAGCCCCATGAGCAAAATTCAAAAATAAGAAAAAAAGGAGTGAAAAGTTTAAAATTTTGAGTTGAGCCAATTATAAAAATTGAAGTATATTTAATGGGCAACAAGAAAGGTTGAGGAAGCTTAGCCAAAATAACTCAAATAAAACCCCAAATCAAGCTTTCCATGTGTAGACTTAATGAAAATCCTGAAATTCAGATTTCTGAAATTCAGACCTTGAGCCAAAGATCAGGGATGTTCACCTTGATCCCTAACTCAAATCCTAATGGCCCCATTGACAAAAATGTGCCTAACTAACCCCTCTGTCGTATGCCAGAAGATGGCATTGGGACGCGAGCCCTAGACACGACTAAACCTTGGATTTGCCTCGGATTTGCGCAGGGAGACAGACCAGATTTCCTGGCTCCATATCTCTGCAACCAGTAGGCAAAATCCTATGACCTCCACACAAGAATGGTAGCTTGTAGGGAGGGGAAGAGGTTTTGTGCATTGACCAAGGCGAGAGCAGGCTCGGATGAGCGACTACACGCGCCAGAACTTGGGCAGAACGCGTGCTCACACGTGTTCGACCCTGGTCGGCACGCCAGAGCTCGCCCAACCCGCGCGCTCGCGCTCCCCGGCGACCAGTCAACTCTGCCGCGTGCTCACGCCCTCGGCCGTGCCCGCCCGCGCCTATAAAGCCTTCCCAGGCGCGCCTCACTTCGCCCTGCACTCACCCTCTTCGGCCAGCCGCTTTCCTTAGCTCCAGCGAGCTTGATTTCCGCCCGCCATTGCCGCCCGAGCTTCGGCCACCGTGGCCAGCTCCCTCCAGCCATCCTCAAGTCAAGCCAGTGCTTCGGCCAGCTCCACCAGCAGCCCGTGAAGCTTGCCAAGCCCTCGGACCCAGCCGGACTTCACCGGAGGCCCGAGATCGACTTCACCGGACTTCGGTCTTCCGCCGCCGCGCGTGGACCGAGCTATCCAGTGAGTCTCCGCCCAATTCCTCTCGCTCATGTCTCCTATGGCATCCCGTGGACCTCCCTGACCCATTTGATTGAACTATCTCGCCGTGACTAGGCCGGTCTCCTCGCCGCCGACGAGCATCCCCGCCTGCGCGCGTGGACCGACCGACTCCGGCCATCTCCGACGGCGTTCCGCACACCGTTGTGATCCCCGCGACCTCCCCTTCATCCTCGACCTCTTCACCGGAACAGTCTCACCGCCGGTAAGCCCCTCCGCCCTTTTCCCCGCCGCGGCTACTGTTTACGTTAAACTAAGGACCTCGGGTTAGGAGATGAAGAACCCGAGGGGTTTTCTGTAATGTCAGAGACTCTGGTGAATAGTAGCCTAAGGACTGATTCGCGAGGAAAAACTTAGAAAACCGCCAGGGACCCCAGTGCAAAGTAGATTTTCATTTAAACTGATTCTGATATTCTTTTAAATAACTAGGGAACTTGTAAAATTCATAACTTGATGAATTCTTAATCAAAAAATGTCAAACCAATTTTGCTAGCCTCTGTATATTATAATCTATCATTTAAAAATAGTAGACCCTATGCCTTCTGTTCAAAATTTCAGAGTTAAAATTTAAAAACAGAAACCCACTAAACCTTAATTAATCAAGGAAAATTAGTTTTTCTTCTGTGCTAGACTTAAGAAAATTTGTAGATGTTTATACCCTATTTAGACACTGATTAAAAATAATAGGAACCCCAGCCTTGGAAATTATGATGTAGTTCCTCATTTAATGATGTTTTGTCCAAAACTTAGAGAAAATCAGAAAGGTATCAGAAATTAATGAACAGTGATTAATATTATTTTTCCTAGTTTACTTATGTAACAGAGAACTTAGGAAAAATACAGAGACCATTAATTTGAATCAAGGTTAAATTAAAATGATTTGTTTAGCCTAAATAAGACTGAAAATCAATTATTAAAGAGGCAAGACTATAACCAAAATGCTTAACAAAAATCCAGTGAACTTATAACCACCAGAACCCCACTACAAAAATACAGAGCACCTCAGCCCAACTTTTAAGTAAGGGAAATAAATACATGATGAAAATAAGGCATTTTCCAACTAAATCATGAACAACCTCAAATAATGTGATAATGGGCAACCAAAAATTAGCTAAGTCCATAAGGAGGTGAACTACCAGAGAAAAATGCAAACCCATGAAAAGGAGGCAAACTCTTACCAATTGCTAATGATTTAAGAGAAAGGCCATCTAATTCAAATAATGCATACCACCCCTTCCCTTAAGCAAAAAGATGCCAAACTTCAGAATGATTGCTCTTGCACAAAACAATAACTAAGAAAAATAAGAACTCTGTTGTTTGATATTTTTCAAATATAGTGGTAGAAGAAAGCACCTATTTGGCTAGAAACTTGAGAAAACCATAGGAAAATAATTTAGAGGTATTAATGACTAGAAATTTGTATCAAGTCATGTTATAACACCTAAAAGCCAGCAAAAATAAGTTCTGAAGAATTACCCACTGTTAAATAGTAGTTGTAGTTCAAAGCACCCCTTCTACCTTAGAATTTAGTAATTTTGTGCAGAGAAAACTATTCACTTTCTGATCCCCAAATTTTAAGAAAGAGAAACACACACCAGTAGCAAGCCACTGTAATTTTTACAGAATTTTTAGAATTTTATAAAAGCAACATGTAGTTCAAACCTACTCCAAAACATTAATGAGAATAAAAGAAAAGGAAAGAAGAAATAAACCCCACTTCAATCAGTCTAACTTGAGTACTTATCATTTGTCCCTAAAAGACTTAAAAAGAATTCAGTGGAACCCCAAAAGTAAACCTACCATTTACCTTAGCTAAATTGGAACCAGTTTACCAAGTATACCACCCAAGGGTCTTGCATAAGTAAAGTTAACTTTGTTTAACTCCAGAAAGATTATACACCTTTTAAGTTGTGATTTCTAAAAGCACATATCATATCATGCATATATCTTACGCATTGCATTCATTAGATTGTAATCTAGCCGACAGAGAGTACGTGCTCATCCCCGAGCAAGGACCTGTCCAAGAGGAGGACCAGGAGCAGGCTTCCGAGACTACCATTGAAGATCTCCCCGCAGCCCCAGCAATTGAAGGCAAGCCCCGGTTTTATGCATAACCTATTACTTATGTTATTTTACTACACTTAATGCTTGTAGGATTGTAATGTGCACTTAAGTGTAGGAGTTGCTTGAAACCTCTAGATTGCATGAACTTAGGATTCCCTTTGAGATGAATACTAGTATGTTAGGCCGAGTAGCTGCTTGCTAATCAGGATCTCGGTAGAAGTCGAGTGATTTCTCTAGCACTCGCGCGAGGTCAGGAATTGATTGTATTCCTCTTGATAATGGGATATATATTGGTCTATGGACTTGGATCCAGGGAGGATGCCTTGTCCATGAGATGGGAAAATGAATTAAGGATTAATGTGTGGATACCTGAGTCAAGCTTTTGAACGTACTAAGCACATGCCGGGAAAAATGGTAACCGGTAAACCTAGTACCTGAGTGAAGCCGGGCGCGGACTTTATCCCTCATGCGACCTGAGACTGGTTCTCCCATGCTAGCTATGGTGGGTACAAGTGCGGTCACTGCACGGCGGCAGCCGGGGTCAGTGAGCATTGTATGCCAAGGCGGTGAGGCCTGGACGCGAACGGGGAATCGATGGGGACGGTTGTCATGTGTAGGGTCGGAGTACCCTGACATGCCGTGTGTTTAGGTTTACCTTGCAAGGTTTAAAAACTCGATTCGAATCGTCTGCTTCTCGCAGCTAATGAGACTGCTTGATTCCTTGTACTGCATCGAGTAAGAAGTGAAATGTGGTTACATGAGGTAACTTGTTGATTGAACTAATTGATTGTTACCATGTATGCTTAGAAGGAGCAAATCTAGCTAAGTTAATGATGGTAAAATTTGGAAAAGCTAAAAATTGCTTTTAGTAACAGCTAGTGCTTTTGGCAAACCAAACCCCCCAGCCAAACAGCTGCATAGTCTAGAGGTAGAGGAGTAGACTCCTCACACCGGGTAAGTCTAGCTGAGTATTAGTATACTCAGCCTTGCTTGTGGCACCATTTTTGCAGGTACCATGCAGGATTTGATTGATGGTGTGACTTGGCCTACCACCCTGCCACCGGGTTGGACGGTCGAGTGGGACGTTGCTCCGGCAGGAGAGGAGCATGAGGAGTAGTGGGCTAGGCCTTGCTCATTTCCTCATTACCGACGACATCGATTATCCGCTGCACTTTACATTATGAACTTTATTTGCTACTCCAGAACTCCGATTTATGTAATAATTCAGTACTTAATTTGAGGTTTCCTGTTTTATTGTATTTCTTCTGTGACTCACCTTCGAGTGAGATTGTGGAATTTGATCCTGGTTAAGTGGCTCTATCAGACTAGATTTGAAGGACTGACAGGTTATTCCGATTTAAGTGTGTCACGGCCCTTGAGGCATGACTTAGGCACTTAAGCTGGAATAATTCGGGTGGTTCTGCCATAGTTGGCGCTGGCTACCGTTGCTCACCGGACAGTCCGGTGCACCACTGGACAGTCTGGTGAATTATAGCCACGTCGCCCTGATGCTTCTCCTAAGAGCGATGAGTTCGCTGCGGATAACTCACGGGACAGTCTGGTGCACCACCGGATGGTCCAGTGATTTTTAGCCGTACGCCACCGTCGAATCCCGAGAGCGGCGAGTTCACGCGGACTAGCCTGGCGCACCGGACAGTCCGGTGTGCCAGGCCGAACTGGAATTTGGCTGCACACAACCAAGTCTTTTGCAATTCGATTCTCTTCTTCTCAGCATTGTTTCTAGCACTTAGATAACCTCATTAGTATTCAAAAACAAATGTACTAAGTCTAGAAACATACCTCATGCCTTGATTTGCACTTTTCAACCTTTGGCACATTAGGACTTAAAGAATATGTGTTGGGCATCTAATCACCAAAATACTTATAGAAATTGCCCAATGGCATATTTCCCTTTCAGAGAGATCACCAACAAAAGGGGGATATCGAAATAGCTTATGTGAGCACCCACAACTAATTATCCAATATCTTTACCAAGCCACTAGATGAGAAAACCTTTAGCAAGCTTAGGAATGAGCTAAATATACTTGATTCTCGGAACTTTGATTGATACATTGCACACATAGCTCATTTATATACCTTTGATTATATCTCATTCATTTGGTACAAATGCATAATTCTTATACTTCTAGTACCAAGACTACGACTAATGTGTTTTCAAGTGTATTTCTATACTAAGTCGTAGATTGAAAGGGAAATAGAGTTTTCGGCAAAGATACAGCTTCCACTCCAACTCTGGCGGTATCATTTACCCCTTGCCATTACTCCTACAACTCTCAATGGTATAATCCTTCACTCGTATTCATTTTTACCATTTCTGAGAAAGTATTATGCCCCATAAGGGGAGAAAATGCAAAAGGGCTCTCAAGTTCTCCGTTTTTGGCGATTAATGCCAAAGGGGGAGTATTAAGTCCAAAGCAAATTGCACCACCATTTCAAAATTTTCAAAAATAAGTATTTCAATTGATTTTTGATCAAAATGAATTTTCAATTGGTATGTGAAGAGATTTTTTCATTTAGTATCTTCAAAACTTCACATTAAGTATGAAAGAATTTCAATTAGTAAAATTTTCAATTGGTATCTAACTTTCAACTCATATGTGAAAGAAAAAAAATTCTCGATTGGTATCTATTTCAAAAACCCTCTTGAAAGCTAAGGGGAGAATTTCATTCATGGGGAGCTTTTATGTAGTCAAAGGAGAAGCGTTTGAAATAGGGGGAGGAATTTCAAAATCCTAAAAATGCTTCTTGCAATCATATTCCTATACCTTTGACTATTTACAAAAGTTTTTGAATAGATTTGCAAAAACAAAACTAGTGGTGCAAATGTGGTCCAAAATGTTAAATAAAAGAAAACGCAATCCAAGTACATTTAGTGATACTTTCAATTGGTTTAACTCCAAGAAACCTATGCACATTCTTCATACAAACTAGTTACATTTCTGCACTTTATATTTGCTTTGGTTTGTGTTGGCATCAATCACCAAAAAGGGGGAGATTGAAAGGTAAATAGGGTTAACCATTTCCTATAATTCATTTTGGTGGTTGACGACCAACACAAACACATGGACTAACTAGTTTGTCAAGAATTCATTTATTACAGGAGCATAAGGTTCAGCACAAACCGAGAAAGAAATCAAGTGAGGGACACAATTAAAAACAGAGCAAAGAACTTGAGTGTGCTGAAGAATGATGCACCGGACTATCCGGTGTGCCACCCGACAGTGTCCGGTGCACCAGGGTCGTACAACTCCAAACCAGCCACTCTCAGGAATTCTAGGGCGTGCTCCACTATAATTCACGGAATACCCGGTGTGCCACCAGACTGTCCGGTGAGCCGGTGGAGCGATGGCTCCCTGCGCGCCAACGGTCACCTGCCGTCGTGAACAGTGCATGTTAGAAGTCAGAGGGCACCGGACTGTCCGGTGTGGCACCGAACTGTCCGGTGCAGCAAGACAACAAATGCTCCAACGGTCGACCAGCTCCGAACCCTAACGGTTGCGCTGATGTGGCGCGCACCAGACAGTGCAAAGTGACTGTCCGGTGGCGCACAGGACTGTCCGATGCGCCCATCGCCAGCAGCCTTCACCAACGGCTATGGAAGTGGTTGGGGGCTATAAATACCCCCAACCACCTCATTCATATCCATCCAAGCATTCCAAACATCCCATTCATTGCAAGAGCAAAAGACTTCATTCCTAAACAAATTCAATAGATCAAATCCTCTCCAAGCCTCCAAATCAACTCAATTCCATTAGGGACTTGAGAGAGGGTGTCTTGTGTTCTTTTGTTGCTCTTGTCGCCTGGTTTGGCATTTTTCTTTTCTGTTCTTATTCTCAAGTGACAAGTAAACGAAGCAAGAGACACCTAAGTGTGTGGTGGTCCTTGCGGGGTCTAAGTGACCCAGGAGATTAAGGAAAAGGCTCACTCGGTCTAAGTGACTGTTTGAGAGAGGGAAGGATTGAAATAGACCCGGTCTTTGTGACCTCCTCAATGGGGACTAGGTTCTTTGGAACCAAACCTCGGTAAAACAAATCATCGTGTTTACTCGCCTTGATTCTCATTTGATTTGTTTTCCCCTCTCTAACATTTCCTTGCTAGTGTGAATTTGAGTTGGCTCCCATACGTCATCCGCAATCCTTGAGCAACTCCTAGCAAGAGAGATATTCTTTTGGACTTGAATTTAATTCTAACGCTAACCCCCGACCTTAGTGTGTGTTTAAGTTTATAAATTTCAGGCTTCGCCTATCCACCCCCCTCTAGGCGACTTTCACATGGCCCATTTAAGGAAGGCACGAAATGGCCCATATAGGGGCATGAAAAGGGCCATATATTCATTAAAACCACACTTCATTCCACACTTTCATGTACTTGATAAAGAACACAAAGCTGGAGATGATGATAGTAAGATGTTTTTTCTGCATCTTTGAATTAGAGTATGCGATGTAATTTTACTTTTGTTATGAACATTAGACAATGAACTTATAAACTCTGTCTTGAGCTGGTTATACTCTTTTTCCTCCTAACAAAAGGATTTTTTAATGATATAGTTGTCGAGGATACGATCCCGGGTCCCTAGGGCCCATCGGTCAGCGAGCACACTAGGGAAAAGGCCTCTAGCAACTAGGCCCCGCTGGTCAGTCGGAGGAGATAAGTAACGTCTACCCTAGAAGAACTCGCCCAGGACGAACCGTGTGGCACCGAGCCTAGGGTCAGGCATGGAGGAACTGAACAAGGGGGTCGGGCGTGCCGAAGGGAAACCACTCGAGTGGATCCCACTCCTGGCTCGAGAGCGACCCATCATAAATGACCAGTCGTATTAACTATGTCTCGCACCGAGCCATAGCGAAGGTGTTTCTTTGCCTCCCACTCATGACCTACAAACCCCTTAGGTCGTAGAACACTCATGACCTACGAGCCCTTGGACTGTGACGCATTTATAGCTCGCGCATCCCCCAGCCAGTGGTGCACTCATGACCTATCCGAACTAGACCTAAGTGCGCAGGCCGATGGCAGGGCACCACACAACGAGCCACGCCGAGCCCCAGGCTACAAAGGGCAGGGGTCAGCATTGCCCAAATTATGGCGCTCGGGCCCATGCTGCTCGCATTGTATGTAATGAAGAATACGGGACAGTTGGGTGACCTCAACACTCGTGACTTTACCCTATGGTAGAACGCCCAATTTTACCATCACCTAGTAGCTCGTTCCTTAGGAAACCACCATGGGCTCACCCCCTTCCTTAGCCTATAAAGGGAGGGCGGCCCTCGAACACGGGGTTTCCTTTTGGACGGACGACGCAAGGACGGACCCCAGGTGAGACGACGCCCGGAAGACCGATAGACAGGAGGACCTGGAGGCCAGAGCCCTGTCGCCGAGCCAAGACTTAGCTAGGACTCCACCTTGTAACCACCTCCACCACGAATAAGAGACTTGGGAGCCTCTCCTCCTCTCTCTCTCTCTCCCTCCTGCGTGTAACCCCTATTACGAGCTTTGATTATCAATGGTGCCGGTAGCACAAGACGCAGATGACTGGATGTAGAGACGTTCTGCATGAACCAGTATAAATCTTGTGCCCACCACGCATACCGTCCGAAGTCCGAAACATGCACAATAAATTACTTGTCAAAGTGAGGTTCGAAACACCAACAGTAGTCATTGCATAGCTCTAGTAACTTAGGGCTTGTTTGGTTCAGCTTTTTTCCTAACCAGCTTTTCTGAGAATCTGGCTGTGGGGATAATCTAGTTGTGAGGAGAATCTGAGTATAGTAGGAATTGCGTGTGGAGGAAGATGAAGGTGTCCATAGGGTTCAGGATCTAGAAAGTGACGAATTCCTACTATTGCAATGACTCGACCAATATTGTGTTCATGCTGATTTTGGATTGTTTTTACCAAATCCATTTTTATAGAAACAGACTGAAAAGCTGAGTGTTTGGTAACCCACAACAACTTCTGGTGGCCAGAAGCTAAAAAAAGCTGAAACAAAAAGGGCCTTAATATAATATGAAGTTTTCTTTTGATCAAATCTATTTGTCTTGCCTTTTATTAATTTTTTTGAATTTCGAGATCTAGTGTGAATTTTGGGCTCTAGTGTGAATTTTAGGCCATAAGTTAAATTTCAGGTTGGAGATTGGATTTTGGGGGTTTTATAATTTTGGGTCACCTGAAATGAGCCGTTTAAGCAATTATGTGACAAGTCGTCGAAGAAGGCTAATCTTGTGGGCCGGTCAGTAATAATTACAGGTCGTGCCAGCCCAAAATTCAAATGAGTCGAGCCTTCTTAGGCTTGGGCCAGGCGGATCGAATGTACACCTATACCTGTGTGATGGTGCTGGCCCCTATTTCCCTCTCTGTGTAGGCGCCGGCCATCGCGCCTCGAGCCACCTCTACTCCTACCCCTATGGGCACACCCACGTGGCTTCTTGTACCCATCTCTCCTGCACAGTCGGCCACCTCCCCTGCGGTGGTCCTTGGCTCCCATGCAACCATCCGCCCCTTCCCTATGCCCATCCCACCAATGTGGCTAGCGGTCTATCCTCTCCCTCTGAAAGTTGCCTAGAGGGGGTGAATAGGCGGAACCTGAAAATTATAAACTTTGAACACACTCTATGCTTGGGGTTAGTGTTAGAAATAATTCAGAGTGCGGAAGATAGTTGTCCTTGCCGAGAGTTGCTCAGTCAATGCAGATAACTTTGGGAGCCAACTCAAAATAATATGAACAAGAGAACTTTTAGCGAGAGGAAAGAAAGGGAAACAAATCAAGTGATGATCAACACAAATGGACACAATGATTTGTTTTACTGAGGTTCGATTCTAAAGAACCTAGTCCCCGTTGAGGAGGCCACAAAGGCCGGGTCTATTCCAACCCTTTCCCTCTCTCAATCGGTCACACAGACCGGTCGAGGCTTCTCCTTAATCACTTGGGTCACTAAGACCCCGCAAGGATCACCACACACTTAGGTGGTTCTTGCAAGCTTTACAAAGCACTTAGAAGAATAAGAATGAGAAGGAGAAAGCAATCCAAGCAATAAGAGCAACAAAAGAATACAAATGATCCTCTCTCAAGTCTCTAAGCAATTGAGTTGATTTTGGAGCTTGGAGGGAATTGAATGTTTTGATTGTGTCTTTGGAGTGTTTGCCTTTGCTCTTGTATTGAATGTGTAGTTTAAAAAACTTGGATGGCTTGAATGGAGGTGGTTGGGGGTATTTATAGCCTCCAACCACTTCCTAGCTGTTGGCAGACTTTGCTGTCGATGGGCACACTAGATAGTCCGGTGGTGCACCGGACATGGCATTGTTCATTGTCCGGTGTGTGCCACGTTAGCTGTTCGTTGGGGTTTAGAGCGGTTGACCATTGAAGTCATTTGTCCTCTTGCGGCACCGAACAGTCCGGTGCGTTCTGACTTCGTAGCTCTGACTTCTGACTTCTGCACTGTGTACTTTTTAATGTTCACGCAGTTGACCGTTGCTCTGTTGGCTCGTCGGACATGTCCGGTGCACACCAGACAGTCCAGTGAATTATAGCGGAGTCCTCCCTGAGAAACATGAGAGTGGCCGCTCTCAGGAAAAGTTTGGCGGCGTACGGCTATAATTCACCGGACTATCCGATGAGCCAACGGTCGCCAGCGCAACGGTCGGCCGCGCAATCCGCGGGCGACGCGTGGCCCGCGCCAATGGTCGGCAGGGGGCACCAGACTGTTCGGTGTGCATCGGACAGTGTCCAGTGTGCCAACCGGCCCGGAGTTGCAACGGTCGTCTGCGCCAGAAAGTCACCTAGAGGGGGGTGAATAGGCAAGTCTGAAATTTATAAACTTTAAGCACCACTACAAGCTGGGGTTAGCGTTAGAAATTAAAGTGAATCCGAAAGAGAGGGCGGAAAACAAATCACAAGCAAATGAAGAGTGTGACACGATGATTTGTTTTACCGAGGTTCGGTTCTTGCAAACCTACTCCCCGTTGAGGTGGTCACAAAGACCGGGTCTGTTTCAACCATTTCCCTCTCTCAAACGTTCACTTAGACTGAGTGAGCTTTTCTCCTCAATCAATTGGGACACTTAGTCCCCACAAGGACCACCAAACAATTGGTGTCTCTTACTTTGATTACAATGATGTTGAGAACAAGAAATGGGAAGAAGAAAAGCGATCCAAGCACAAGAGCTCAAAGAACACGGGCAAAACTCTCTCTTCTAGTCACTAATTGCTTTGAGTGGAATTGGGACTTGGAGAGGCTTTGATTCAATCTAATTGTGTCTTGTATTGAATGCACTAGCTCTTGTATTGAATGTGTTGGCTGAAAAACTTGGATGCCTTGAAGTGTGGTGGTTGGGGGTATTTATAGCCCCAGCCACCAAGGTGGCCGTTGGGAGGGGTTGCTATCGATGGACGCACCGGACAGTTCGGTGCGCCATCGGACACTGTCCGTTGCGCCAGCCACGTCACCCAACCGTTAGGGCTCGACCGTTGGAGCTCTGACATGTGGGGCCATATGATAGTTCGGTGGTGCACCGGACAGGTACTGTTCACTGTCCGGTGCGCCTTATGGCGCCTGCTCTGACTCTGCGTGAACTGTCTGCGCACTGTAGCGTTGTCAGTTGACCATTGAACTCGACCGTTGCGCTGGCGACCGTTGCTCTGCTTGGCACACCGGACAGTCCGGTGCCACACCGAACAGTTCGGTGAATTATAGCGGAGTGGCTCCCCAAAAACCCGAAGCTGAGCAGTTCAGAGTGGATCTTCCTGGTGCACCGGACACTGTCCGGTGGTGCACTGGACAGTCTGGTGCGCCAGACCAGGGCAGCCTTCGGTTGTTTTTGTTCCTTTCTATTTGAACCCTTTCTTGGACTTTTTATTGGTTTGTGTTGAACCTTTGGCACCTGTAGAACTTATAATATAGAGCAAACTAGTTAGTCCAATTATTTGTGTTGGGCAATTCAACCACCAAAATTATTTAGGAAATGGTTTGACCCTATTTCCCTTTCAATCTCCCCCTTTTTGGTGATTGATGCTAACACAAACCAAAGCAAATATACAAGTGCAGAATTGAAGTAGTTTGCATAAGGTAAGTGCAAAGGTTACTTGGAATTAAACCAATTTACATTTTCATAAGATATGCATGGATTGCTTTCTTCATTTTAATATTTTGTACCACGCTTGCACCACTTGTTTTGTTTTTGCAAATGTTCTGGAAATTCTTTTTCAAAGTCTTTTGCAAATAGTCAAAGGTATATGAATAACACTTCAAGAAGCATTTTCAAGATTTGAAATTTTCTCCCCTTGTTTCAAATGCTTTTCATTTGACTAAACAAAACTCCCCCTCAATGAAATTCTCCTCTTAGTGTTCAAGAGGGTTTTAGACATTAATTTTGAAAGAGGTCATACCAATTTGAAATTATATCAAAAATAAGATACCAATTGAAAAACTTCTTTAATACAAATTGAAACACTTTTTGAAATTGGTGGTGGTGCGGTCCTTTGAAATTGGGCTAATACTTTCTCCCCCTTTGGCATGAATCACCAAAAACGGATACTTTGTGAGTGAAATATGAGCCCTTTTTCAAACTCTCTCCCCCTTTAGTAAATAATATATGAGTGAAGGATTATACCAAAGTGAAGAGCGATGCGGAGTGATGGCGAAGAGTAAATAATACAATGGAGTGGAGTGGAAGCCTTGTCTTCGCCGAGGACTCCATTTCCCTTTCAATCTATGACTTAGCATGAAATGCACTTGAAAAACACATTAGTCATAGCACATGAAAGAGTTATGATCAAAGGTATATAAATGAGCTATGTGTGCAAAGTATCAATCAAAATTCCTAGAAACAAGAATATTTAGCTCATGCCTAAGTTTGGTAAAAGTTTTCTTATCTAATGGTTTGGTAAAGATATCGGCTAATTGTTCTTTGGTGCTAACATAAGCAATCTCGATATCTCCCCTTTGTTGGTGATCCCTCAAAAAGTGATACCGAATGGCTATGTGCTTAGTGCGGCTGTGCTCAACGGGATTATCCGCCATGCGGATTGCACTCTCATTATCACACAGGAGAGGGACTTTGGTTAATTTGTAACTATAATCCCTAAGGGTTTGCCTCATCCAAAGCAATTGCGTGCAACAATGGTCTGTGGCAATGTACTCGGCTTCGGTGGTAGAAAGAGCTACTGGATTTTGTTTCTTTGAAGCCCAAGACACCAGGGATCTTCCTAAGAACTGATAAGTCCCTGATGTGCTCTTTCTATCAATTTTACACCCTGCCCAATCAGCATTTGAATAACCTATTAAATCAAAAGTGGATCCCTTGGGGTACCAAAGACCAAACTTAAGTGTATGAACTAAATATCTCAAGATTCGTTTTACGGCCCTAAGGTGAACTTCCTTAGGATCGACTTGGAATCTTGCACACATGCATACGGAAAGCATAATATCCGATGGAGATGCACATAAATAGAGTAAAGATCCTATCATCGAACGGTATACCTTTTGATCTATGGATTTACCTCTCGTGTCGAGGTCGAGATGCCCATTAGTTCCCATGGGTGTCTTGATGGGCTTGGCATCCTTCATCCCAAACTTGGTAAGAATGTCTTGAATGTACTTAGTTTGGCTGATGAAGGTGCCCTCTTGGAGTTGCTTTACTTGAAATCCTAAGAAATACTTCAACTCCCCCATCATAGACATCTCGAATTTTTGAATCATAATCCTACTAAACTCTTCACATGTAGATTTGTTAGTAGACCCAAATATGATATCATCAACATAAATTTGGCATACAAACAAATCATTTGCAATTGTTTTAGTAAAGAGAGTAGGATCGGCTTTGCCGACTTTGAAGCCATTAGTGATAATAAAATCTCTTAGGCATTCATACCATGCTCTTGGGGCTTGCTTGAGCCCATAAAGCGCCTTAGAGAGTTTATAGACATGATTAGGATACTCACTATCTTCAAAGCTGGGAGGTTGCTCAACATAGACCTCCTCCTTGATTGGTCCATTGAGGAAGACACTTTTCACGTCCATTTGATAGAGCTTAAAGCCATGGTAAGTAGCATAGGCATGTAATATGCGAATTGACTCAAGCCTAGCTACGGGTGCATAGGTTTCACAAAATCCAAACCTTCGACTTGTGAATATCCCTTGGCCATAAGTCAGGCTTTGTTCCTTGTCACCACACCATGCTCATCTTGTTTGTTGCGGAAGACCCACTTGGTTCCTACAACATTTTGATTAGGACGTGGAACAAGATGCCATACCTCATTCCTTGTGAAGTTGTTGAGTTCCTCTTGCATTGCCAACACCCAATCCGAATCTCTTAATGCATCTTCCACCCTGTATGGCTCAATAGAAGACACAAAAGAGTAATGTTCACAAAAATGAGCGACACGAGATCGAGTGGTTACCCCCTTATGAATATCACCGAGGATGGAGTTCACGGGGTGATCTTGTTGTATCGCTTGGTGGACTCTTGTGGCGGAACTGCCCGAATTATTCCGACTTAAGTGCCTAAGTCCCGCCTTAGAGGCTAGACCACACTTAAATGGGAATAACCCGTCAATCCCTCGGATCTAGTCCGACGAGGCCACTGACAGGATCAAGTACCACAATCTCACTCGATGGTGAGTCACAGAGCAAATACAATAAAGCATAAAACCATACATTGAAGAGTATTAAATTATTACATCATCATCGGAGTTTTTGCAAAAGTAGTCATCATTGTTCGAAGTGCAGCGAAATGGAACTAACGATAATTAAACAGAGAGATGGGGAAGCCTGTCCCATCACTCCTCATGCTCCTCCTCGGCTGAGGTGGGGTCCCACTCGACAGTCCAACCCGGTGGTAAGGTGGACGGCCAAGTCACTCCAGCAACCATGTCCTCCAAAGAACCTGAAAAAAAATTATGCCACAAGCAAGGCTGAGTATACTAATACTCAGCTAGACTTACCCGGTGTGAGGAGTCTATACTCCTCTACCTCTAGACATGCAGCTGTTTGGCTGTGGGGTTTGGTTGCCAAAAGCACTAGCTAAGTTTCTAAATCAAGTTTTTAACTTTGTCAAATTTAAGTGTGACTCTCTTAAGGCTAAATATGTACTATCTACTCATACATAGTAGCAAACATTTTTAGCAGTCAACATCTTGTATCAACTCATCATATTTCCACTTGTTACTCAATGCAGTACAATGGATCAAGCAGTCTCATTAGCTGCGAGAAGCAGACGATTCAAATCGAGTTTTTATCCTTGCAAGGTAAACCTAAACACACGACATGGCGAGACACTCCGTCCCCACACACATCAACCGTCCCCATCAATTCCCCGTCAGCAGAGAGGGGCTCACTGCCTTGGCGTACAATGCCTCACTGACCCCGACTACCGTCGTGCAGTGACCGCACTTGTACCCACCATAACTGGAATGGGAGACTACGTCTCAGGTCACATGAGGAGGGCAATCTACTGCCAGGTTCAATCAGGTACTAGGCTTACCGATTTACCATATTTCTCGGCATATGTTTAGTATGTTCAAATGCTTGACACAGGTATCCGCATGTTAATCCTTATTCCAATTTCACCTCGTAGACCACGCATCCCCATGGATCCGTGTCCATAGACCATCATTATTCTGTTATCAAAGTGGATACAATCAATTCCTGACCTCGCGCGAGTGCTAGAAAAATCACTCGACTTCTACCGAGATCCTAATTAAATAAAGCAGCTACTCGACCTAGTATACTAGTATTCATCTCAAAAGGGATCCTGAGATCATGCAACTAGGGTTTCAGTCAACTCCTACACCTAAGTGCACAAACAATCCTACAATCATTTAGTATAGTAAAATAGCATAAGTAACAGGTTATGCATAAAACCGGGGCTTGCCTTCCAAAGTAGTGGCAGGCAGATCCTCTGGTGCAGGCTCTGGTGCTGGGTCCGGGGCTACCTCCTGAGCAGCTCCTTGCTCCGGCACGAGGACGTACTCTCCGTCAGTGAGGTTACAGTCTATCGAAATGCAATGAATATGTATGACATGATTATGCAGGATTTAATAACATTAGGCTAAAGGAAGAAAAGCCAAGTTAATGAGTGACTTAGGGTTTCTTGGTCATACGTGGCTTTTAGTGGTTTATGCTTATCACTTCTAGGTTTAGGTTTTGTTAAGGATAAGCATAGTGGATTTGGTATTTCCTTTATATATTTTAGTGGACAATTTACAAAGGGTTTTAGGATGACACTAGTTTTCATTATTCATTTCCCTTTCTTTATTTTCTATTTATGAATTCTAGAGTAGGTCTGAACTACAACAGTTAATTAATTTTTTCCAAAAATTCTGTAAAAATTTCAGTGGCTTGGCATTGGTCAATATAGCCTGTTCTAGGAATATGAGGTTCAAAATAAAAGGCTATGTTTTAGACAAAAATAACAAAAGTGGTGCAAATGGGCCACTTTGCACTACAACTCTTAATTAGGGGTGGGTTCTGTCCTAAGGGTTATTTTTGTTGGCATCTAACGGTAATAATAAGCTTCTGTGCCAAAAATCACAGAAAGCCAATTGATGGTTATTTAATTGTGATTTTCTAAAGTTTTATGCCAAAAAGGTGCTTATAACTAACTTGTCATTTGAAAAATATCAAACAACAGACTTCATATTTCCTATGTTTTTCATAACAAGACATTAGTTATCCCAAAGGTTGGGGTGTTTTTGCCTTGGGGTTATTTTTGTAGGGTTTTTCTAAGTTTTCCTTGTTTTCTTAAAATAAAAGGTATCCTATTTATTTTATACTAAACCAGGGTATATTAAATTTTTCTAGTGAACTATATTGAATAAGTAGACTAACAAAAATATGGGTGCCTCTGGTTCCTTGGTCAACCCTTCATTAACATTTTCTTTAACTTTAGGCTAAAAAGGGTTTAAATGGTAAACTCTATCCTAAGGGGGTGTACAGAGAGGTTTAACATTTTTTTATAGGCCAGTAGGTGGTCATGTGCTTCTCCAAATTTTCTTAACCTCAGTCTAACAGTGTAACCATTTTTCCCTCCATTATTTAGCTTTTGGCCAAAATAATATTTAATTCCAAACTTTAAATTCTTCTACAATACTAAGGGGGTTTTGTATTTTTCCTAGGTAGCTCACATTATGTAGAGTCAGACAAAATTGGTTTGACCAAATTTGGTTGAATAAAATGAAGTTATGAATTATTCAAGTGCTGTTTATATTTTAAATTAGATTTAATTAAAGGTTTCCTAGAAATCCACTTTGCACCGAAGTCCTCGGAGTATTTCCAAACCAACTCTCTCAGTTATACCCCCGTGCGACTATTCATCTGAGTCACTGACATTGTGCAAAACCCCCAGGCTTTCGCTTCTTCTCCCCCCGCGGTCCCTCCCTAGGTTTAAACAGTACCCGCGAGAAAGAAAAGGGTGGCGCGGCTTACCGGCGGCGAGGGAGGTCCGGCGAAGGGTGGGGTTAGCTCCGGGAGGCTCTGGCAGTCACGTCGAGGTATGGCTTGCCGTCGGTGATGGCCGAAATCGATCGATCCACGTGCGCAGGCGGGCGAGCTCGTCGGCGGCGTGTGCTCCGGCCTATCCACGACGGTATAGTTTAATCCAAGGGCATAGGGAGCTTCACGGGGTGCTAAGGAGTCTAACCGTGCAAGGAATCGAAGAAAGACTCACCGTGCAGCTCGGTCCACGCTCGCCGGCGGTCGGGTGAAGTCCGGTGACCCTAATCCGGTGTCTCCGGCGAGGCAGAGCTCGATTCCTCGCTCGGGGAGCTTCACCGAGGCACGTACAGTCTCTCTCGAGAGTCAGACGGGGTTGGGAATGGCTCTATCGGCCGGTCTACGGTGGCAGGGGGATCGGGCGGCCGCGGACACGCTGTGCACGGCATCGCCGGTGAGATTTTGAGCTCCGGTGAGGTCGAGCGCGTGCGGAGGGGTACGATCAAGGCTCCTGGGCGTTTTATAGGCGCGGGCGCGGGCCATGGCGCTAGCTTGGCTTGGGCGCGGTGCTGGGCACGCGGGGGCACGCGCGGGCGTGCTCTGGCGCGCGCAGAACGCGTCGAACACGTGGAGGATTGTTTCTTCCATTGTTCAAACGTCTGCAGAGATCGCAAACATGCGAATCTTGCCATGAATCCGGCGCAGACCTCTTCCTAGAACCTAGGGCTATCTCTTATATGTGAGTTCCAAAGGAGGATACGCCCTAGATCAGGAGATATGCGGGCGCCAAATCTGGCTTGTCTCTCTGCCCACATCGCGACAAAAAAGATGCCAAGACATGTCAAACGTCAAGGGCTTGGTCTCAACTTTTTCCAGGGGGTGCCTTAGGTGGTATGCCACATTTTTGGTATAGAACCTAAGTGGTTTTGGTGCCATCTTCAAGGTGAACATGGTTGATCTTTAGATTAGGGTTTAAAATTTGACTTAGAGAAAATTAGAGGGCTCTAGCTCTCTCTATTTAAGGAATGGATTTGGGGTTTCTTAAGGGGTCTTTTTGCAATGTTTTCTCTCTATATTTATATATTAAAATATCACTTAACTTTTGGCCAAAGGTTAGTTCATGATTTGCACATTTGCTTAATCTTTCCCTTTAACCAAGGTTTTAGGAGATAGGGGTTTCAAGAGGGGTCTAGGGGTTTACTCCCCTGTTGTCCAAGGTGACAAGTGCACAAAGCTTGGGTAATGTTTTTAGGTTATTTGCTTTCTTGGTTAATACATGGTCTCCAAGATTCTTACGCTCTTCTCCTTAAGTTTCTTCCACATGTGATCACAGTCATTAGTGCATTGGTGTGCCATAGCCATGGTAACACTTGGGGTGTTACAGCCCTCCCCCCTTAAAGGAATCTCGTCCCAAGATTTTAGGTAGAGTCCTCAGGAGGGTGCCTTGAAGGTGTGCTGGTGTGGGGTTTCTGCTTTTATTTAAGTTTCTTTAGTTAAATGTTCTTCGAATGTCATTCTCTTTGCAACTTCAGAAGGAAGCACTTTTTCAGTTAAATCCACAACTTAGACTATCCTTGTTATCTAAGTTTTTTTTCTTATAATTGTATTCAAAGGGCAGGTGGGGTGGGGTTTTGGGGTTACGTACCGACTCCTTTGGGCAGAAAGTCGGGGAAGCGCGAGCGTAGAAAATTCTTCGTCTCCCATGTAGCTTCTTCTACTGAATGGTGACTCCACTGAACCTTATACATTCTGATCGACCTTGCCCGTGTTGACCTTTCTTTCTGATCCAAAACCTTGATGGGGTACTCTTGACAGGACAGGTCTGGTTCTATCTCAATGTCTGGTTCAGGTAGCACTTCAGTAGGTAAGCGGACACATTTCCGCAGCTGAGATACATGAAACACATCATGAATAGCTGACATGTGAGGTGGCAATCCCAATTGATAGGCCACGGGTCCACAACTTGCCTTGATCTCATAGGGTCCAATGTAGCGAGGAGCTAACTTGCCCTTGATCCCGAATCTCTGGACACCCTTGGTGGGTGACACCTTAAGATAAACATGATCTCCCACTTCGAACTGTAGAGGCTTCCACCTCTTGTCATGATAGCTCTTCTGCCTGGCCTGAGCAGCTTCTAAGTTCTTTGTAATAACTCTGACCTTTTCCTCTGCCTCAAGTACCAAATCTGGTCCAAATATTTCCCTCTCTCCTGCTTGAGACCAATTCAGCAGGGTTCTATATCTTCTCCCATATAAGGCTTCAAAAGGTGCCATCTTCAGACTGGACTGGTAGTTGTTATTATAAGAAAACTCTGCCAAAGAAAGACACTTGTCACAATCCTTTCCGTAGTGTAGTACACATGCCCGCAACATGTCTTCCAAGATCTGATTTACCCTTTCCGTCTGACCATCTGTCTGAGGATGGTAGGCTGAGCTTCGTATTACCTGGGTCCCAAGTGATTCTTGCAGTTGCTCCCAAAAGCGTGCCACAAATAGTGCTCCTCTGTCAGATACAATGGTCTTTGGAATACCATGCAACCTCACTATTTGATCAACATAAATTTCTGCATACTTCTCTGTCCTGTGGGTGGTATGCACTGGTAAGAAATGAGCGGTCTTGGTCAATCTGTCCACAATAACCCAAATGGAATCATGGTGCCTGGAGGTAATGGGTAATCCCACGATAAAGACCATACAAATGTCCTCCCATTTCCATGATGGTATGGGAAGAGGTTGCAAAGGTCCTGCTGCCTTCAAATGACTAGCTTTGATCCTCTGGCAGATGTCACACTCGGATATGTACTTGGCAATTTCCCTCTTCATTCTGGTCCACCAGTATAATGATCTGAGATCATGGTACATCTTGTTGCTGCCAGGGTGCATGGAGAACTTTGAAAGGTGAGCTTCATCCAATATCTTCTTTCTGAGCTCAGGGTCCTTGGGAACAACTAATCGATCTCCAAACCATAGAATTCCCTTGCTGTCCTGACGGAAGCATCTGTATTTTTCTGCCATCTGCTTGACCAATTCTTTGATAATCTGAACACCCTTGTCTTCAATTTGTGCCTTGATTATTTGCTCTTGCAAGGTGGGCTTCATCGAGATATAATTTAATTCACCGGAAGGAACAACTTCCAGGTTTAGCTTGCACAATTCATCACACAGGGTGGTAACTCTCGCATCCATGTTCATACAATTGCACTGGGCCTTTCTGCTCAAGGCATCTACCACAACATTGGCCTTGCTAGGGTGGTAATGCACCTCCAAATCATAATCCTTGATTAATTCTAACCATCTCCTCTGCCTCATGTTAAGATCTGCCTGAGTGAAAATGTACTTGAGACTCTTATGATCAGTGTAAATGTTACAGTGAGCTCCCATCAAGTAGTGTCTCCATATCTTGAGAGCATGAACCACGGCTGCCAACTCCAGATCATGTGTCGGGTAGCTCTGCTCATGGGGTCTGAGTGCTCGGGAAGCATAAGCAATTACTCTGTTATCTTGCATTAAGACACATCCCAATCCAGTGCCAGAAGCATCACAGTAAACTTCAAAAGGCTTGGTGTTATCAGGTTGAGCTAGCACTAGGGCTGTTGTCAAATGCTACCTTAGGGTATGAAAGGAATCTTCGCACTTTTGGCTCCAATTATACTTGACTCCCTTATTCAACAACTCGGTCATGGGCTTGGCAATTCTGGAGAAATCCAGAATGAATCGTCGATAATACCCTGCCAATCCCAGAAAACTCTGAATCTGCCTCACTGTGGTAGGAGGTTTCCAATCCATTACCTCTTGTACCTTCTCAGGATCAACAGATATCCCATCCTGAGAAATTGTGTGACCCAAAAATTTTATTTCCTTCAGCCAGAATTCACATTTAGACAACTTAGCATAAAGACGATGATCGCACAATCGTTGAAGCACGATGTGCAGATGCTCAGTATGTTCGTCTTCATTCTTGGAGTAGACCAGAATATCATCAATGAAAACCACTACAAATTTGTCCAGCTCCGGCATGAATACTGAGTTCATCAGATACATGAAGTAAGCCGGGGCATTGGTCAACCCAAAAGACATCACCAAAAATTCATAAAGCCCATATCTGGTCGAGAAAGTCGTCTTCGGAATATCACTAGCACGGATCTTGATTTGATGGTAGCCCGAGCGAAGGTCTATCTTGGAGAATACTTTGGCTCCCACCAACTGATCAAACAATACATCGATGCGGGGCAGTGGGTATTTGTTCTTGATGGTCACCGCATTGAGAGGGCGGTAATCGACACACATTCTCAAACTCTCATCCTTTTTCTTCACAAACAAGGCCGGACATCCCCAAGGTGAAGTACTTGGGCGAATGAACCCCTTGTCCAACAGCTCTTGCAGTTGCTTCTTCAGTTCTGCCAGTTCTGCGGGAGGCATCCTATAGGGTCTCTTGGAGATAGGAGCAGTCCCGAGTTGCAATTCGATGGCGAACTCAATGTCTCTATCGGGTGGCATTCTCGGCAATTCGTCAGGAAAGACATCTGGGTAGTCACAGACTACTGGGATCCTCTCAACTGGGGACTCTATCAGGGTGAAGGCACAAGAACGGGTGCAACCCTGGTCAGGCAAATATATAGTAGTCTCACCATAAGCAGGGGAGTGAATCACAATGGCCCTTGCTGCAATATCCAATACTGCCTGATGCCTGGATAACCAATCCGTCCCCAATATGATATCCACGCTATCCAATCCTAAGATGAGGAGGGTGGTTCTAATCACAAGACTACCAAATTTTATAGGCACTTGCCGGTTGACTTGATTGGTGGCAATCCTGCCTCCTGGTGTGGAAATCGTAATACCCCCATTGGTGTGGTGGAAGGGCAACTGACACTTGGCACTAAATTTGGCACTGATAAAACTATGCGATGCACCAGAATCAAAAAGAATAATAGCGGGATAATTCAAAACTATAAAGATACTAGTCATGACGGGTGCTCCCTCTGGAATATCAACCATGGTGGTGAAGTTCAGCTTGCCCTGCCTCACTTGCACCTTCTGCCTCTTGCCTTGATTCTGATTAACATTCTGCCCCTGCCTCTGCTGGTTTCTGGGGAAATTCTTGGCATAATGTCCGGTGTTGCCACATGTGAAACACCTGTTGTCATTTGCCTGGTGATACTGCTGCTGCTGTTGATTGTTCCTCTGAGCTGGAAACTAGGTGCGGTTGGGTGCCTGCTGCTGCTGCTGTGGTCGGATCACCCAACGCCCTTGCTGCTGCTGAGGCCCCCTGCTCTGAGTGTCAGACACAATCCTAAAGCGCTGTGGCTGAGATGAGGGTCCTGCCACAGGGGTCTTTCTCTTCTTCTCTGCCTGACGAGCTGTGATACAGTCCTCCTGGGAGATGGCTATGTTGACCAACTCATTATAACTGTTGGCCCTGACTGTGTTGAGGCGGTTGCGGAGCTTAGTGCTGAGCCCCCTCCTGAACCTGTCTCTCTTCTTCTCGTCCGTGTCTGCGTGATAACCGGCATACTGGCACAGGTCATTGAAGGCCTGAGCATACTATAGCACTGTCCTGTTGCCTTGGGTGAGTGCCAGAAATTCGTTGAGCTTTCGGTCCATAATGCCTGTTGGTATATGGTGCCCCCTGAAAGCTGCCTTGAATTCTCTCCATTCCACCTCTCTGCCCTCTGGCTGCATGGCAAGAAAATGGTCCCACCAAGTCCTTGCGGGTCCGCGAAGCTGCTGGGTGGCGAACCTGACCTTAGTGACCTCTAAACAAACTCCTTTGAGTAGTGGAAATTTGGATTCCACTACCCTCAGCCATACATCCGCATCTAGTGGGTCCTCTGCCCTAGTGAACAATGGTGGCTGGGTACTGAGGAACTCCTGGTAGGTGGCTGCCGCGGGGTGACGCTGATGGTCTCCACCACCATAGTGCTGAGGTGGTGGCTGACGCTGAGCTAGCTGCCTCAAGATCTCATTCTGCTGAGCCATTAACTCCTGTAGAGTGGGAGGCGGTGGCGGCGGTGGAGGAACACGTTCATTCTGACCATGACGCGCTCTCCCGGCCATCTGAAAAATCACATGTATGCTTAATAACACATCTTCAAGTTTAAGGTTTAATCGCGGTAGAAGATTTAAAAGGCGAAATTGATCGATTCTTGCATAATTATAAAAGATTTCACGAGGCATCAACTTTTCTTCCCAAATTAAAATTAATATCATCCATCAACCATGCTTCCAAAAGAGTTTATCATGATTACATTAATGGCCCAAAAGACTCAACTCTATCTAGCCTAGTACCCCAAGGGTACAAAAGCTAAGCTAGTTTCGAGGAGTTCTACCATCACCAACGTCTGGCTCTAGCCTTGGTACCTAGTGAGCGAACGAGGCAACACTCGACTCAGGGGAAGGTGGTCTCCCTGAGCCAGCAGTGTCCAAGCTGGAGGCAGGCTCCTCTCCTCCCTCAATGTCAACATCCTCGTTAGCCTCCATGCCCTGGATCTCCTGGTGATGCATATCCAGGTGCTCGTTGGCCTCCGCAAGCTGTTGCTGAGTGTTGATCAGCTGGTCCTCGAGAACTTCGATGGTGTTCTCCCTTGTTCCCACTAACTCCTCAAGTTCATGAATCTCATCCGATAACTGCTCCACTTGTAAGTCCTTTTCCACCATCTCAGTGGACAAGTCAACCACAAGCTCCTCTCTGTTATCCAAGGTGATTTTGGTTGCCTCCAACAACGCCATCAAATGAGACATAGCCTCACCACGTAGCACTTGCAGACGATACAGGGCATTCATGCACCACACCGTCAAGTGAGTAGTCTGGCCTGGGTAGAGAGCCCAGATATCCTTGGCATGCTCCACTCGATCCTTCCACATCGGGTCGTCCTCCTTCTCTGCGGGGAACAAGCCAATGGGGTGGGTGGACAGCTCCAAGGGGTGGAATTCACAGAAAGTAGTCAACCCATGCAGAGCAATCGCCTCGATCGTGTCCTCGGCCCGGTACCCAAAGGACTCGGAGTTCAGTGAACGCCAATCTGGCTATAGGGGATGAGGCTCCAGGGTCATCCTCACCCTACAGCGGGGCACTCGGTGCTTCTTGAACTGCTGCACCGCGTACTGAGGAGGCGTCGTGTATCCAGCCCCCTGAAGTACCTCCCACAAAATACGGGGAAAGCCCTCTCGTGCAAGCCCGTCAGTGTGGGACAGTGCATTCCCGTCGTCTGAGGATCCGTGGGAAGTCATCTGTGTATGGTTAAGCGTAAGTAAAAGAAAAAGAATTATAAAAAGAAAAAGGAAACCCAACTCAGCCTCTCTCTAAATAGAACAATGGTACTGGGGTACTTAGTTGGTCATCATTTTGTATTAGAGTCCTTACTCAATTATCCATTTGTTTAAATTTAAGAATGCATGCATGCTCGTCCTGAACGACCTTACATCCAAATAAAGGGAATAGGGAAAAACTCCCATCCCTTATAGTAGCCTGTAGGGCTTAATCACTTAGCCACCTAGCTACCCCTCTATCATCCTAAGGCTTCACGTCCTAGGTCTATCTTGATCGTCCTACGATCTATCCAACATTGTTTCTAGCAAGTTTTACTTTGGAAAAGGATGGTATTTATATTTTATTGATTCCTCTGTGGTGGTACAAGCTCCGATACCAGCTCTGGCAGAACTACCCGAATTATTCCGACTTAAGTGCCTAAGTCCCGCCTTAGAGGCTAGACCACACTTAAATGGGAATAACCCGTCAATCCCTCGGATCTAGTTCGACGAGGCCACTGATAGGATCAAGTACCACAATCTCACTCGATGGTGAGTCACAGAGCAAATACAATAAAGCATAAAACCATACATTGAAGAGTATTAAATTATTACATCATCATCGGAGTTTTTGTAAAAGTAGTCATCATTGTTCGAAGTGCAGCGGAATGGAACTAACGATAATTAAACAGAGAGATGGGGAAGCCTGTCCCATCACTCCTCATGCTCCTCCTCGGCCGAGGTGGGGTCCCACTCGACAGTCCAACCTAGTGGTAAGGTGGACGGCCAAGTCACTCCAGCAACCATGTCCTCCAAAGAACATGAAAAAAAATTATGCCACAAGCAAGGCTGAGTATACTAATACTCAGCTAGACTTACCCGGTGTGAGGAGTCTATACTCCTCTACCTCTAGACATGCAGCTGTTTGGCTGTGGGGTTTGGTTGCCAAAAGCACTAGCTATGTTTCTAAATCAAGTTTTTAACTTTGTCAAATTTAAGTGTGACTCTCTTAAGGCTAAATATGTACTATCTACTCATACATAGTAGCAAACATTTTTAGCAGTCAACATCTTGTATCAACTCATCATATTTCCACTTGTTACTCAATGTAGTACAATGGATCAAGTAGTCTCATTAGCTGTGAGAAGCAGACGATTCGAATCGAGTTTTTATCCTTGCAAGGTAAACCTAAACACACGACATGGTGAGGCACTCCGTCCCCACACACATCAACCGTCCCCATCGATTCCCCGTCAGCAGAGAGGGGCTCACCGCCTTGGCGTACAATGCCTCACTGACCCCGACTGCCGTCGTGCAGTGACCGCACTTGTACCCACCATAACCGGAATGGGAGACTACGTCTCAGGTCGCATGAGGAGGGCAATCTGCTGCCAGGTTCAATCAGGTACTAGGCTTACCGATTTATCATATTTCTCGGCATATGTTTAGTACGTTCAAACGCTTGACACAGGTATCCGCACGTTAATCCTTATTCCAATTTCACCTCGTAGACCACGCATCCCCATGGATCCGTGTCCACAGACCATCATTATTCTATTATCAAAGTGGATACAATCAATTCCTGACCTCGCGCGAGTGCTAGAAAAATCACTCGACTTCTACCGAGATCCAAATTAAATAAAGCAGCTACTCGACCTAGTATACTAGTATTCATCTCAAAAGGGATCCTGAGATCATGCAACTAGGGTTTCAGTCAACTCCTACACCTAAGTGCACAAACAATCCTACAATCATTTAGTACAGTAAAATAGCATAAGTAATAGGTTATGCATAAAACCGGGGCTTGCCTTCCAAAGCAGTGGCAGGCAGATCCTCTGGTGCAGGCTCTGGTGCTGGGTCCGGGGCTACCTCCTGAGCAGCTCCTTGCTCCGGCATGAGGACGTACTCTCCGTCAGCGAGGTTACAGTCTATCGAAATGCAATGAATATGTATGTCATGATTATGCAGGATTTAATAACATTAGTCTAAAGGAAGAAAGGCCAAGTTAATGAGTGACTTAGGGTTTCTTGGTCATACGTGGCTTTTAGTGGTTTATGCTTATCACTTCTAGGTTTAGGTTTTGTTAAGGATAAGCATAGTGGATTTGGTATTTCCTTTATATATTTCAGTGGACAATTTACAAAGGGTTTTAGGATGACACTAGTTTTCATTATTCATTTCCCTTTCTTTATTTTCTATTTATGAATTCTAGAGTAGGTCTGAACTACAACAGTGAATTAACTTTTTCCAAAAATTCTGTAAAAATTTCAGTGGCTTGCCATTAGTCAATATAGCCTATTCTAGGAATTTGAGGTTCAAAATAAAAAGGCTATGTTTTAGACAAAAACAACAAAAGTGGTGCAAATGGGCCACTTTGCACTACAACTCTTAATTAGGGTGGGTTCTGTCCTAAGGGTTATTTTTGTTGGCATCTAACGGTAATAATAAGCTTCTGTGCCAAAAATCACAGAAAGCCAATTGATGGTTATTTAATTGTGATTTTCTAAAGTTTTATGTCAAAAAGGTGCTTATAACTAACTTGTCATTTGAAAAATATCAAACAACAGACTTCATATTTTTCCTATGTTTTTCATAACAAGACATTAGTTATCCCAAAGGTTGGGGTGTTTTTGCCTTGGGGTTATTTTTGTAGGGTTTTTCTAAGTTTTCCTTGTTTTCTTAAAATAAAAGGTATCCTATTTATTTTATACTAAACCAGGGTATAATAAATTTTTCTAGTGAACTATACTGAATAAGTAGACTAACAAAAATATGGGTGCTCTCTGGTTCCTTGGTCAACCCTTCATTAACATTTTCTTTAACTTTAGGCTAAAAAGGGTTTAAATGGTAAACTATATCCTAAAGGGGTGTACAGAGAGGTTTAACATTTTTTTATAAGCCAGTAGGTGATCATGTGCTTCTCCAAATTTTCTTAACCTCAGTCTAACAGTGTAACCATTTTTCCCTCCATTATTTAGCTTTTGGCCAAAACAATATTTAATTCCAAACTTTAAATTCTTCTGCAATACTAAGGGGGTTTTGTATTTTTCCTAGGTAGCTCACATTATGTAGAGTCAGACAAAATTGGTTTGACCAAATTTGGTTGAATAAAACTGAAGTTATGAATTATTCAAGTGCTGTTTATATTTTAAATCAGATTTAATTAAAGGTTTCCTGGAAATCCACTTTGCACCGAAGTCCTCGGAGTATTTCCAAACCAACTCTCTCAGTTATACCCCCGCGCAACTATTCATCTGAGTCACTGACATTGCGGAAAACCCCCCGGCTTTCGCTTCTTCTCCCCCCGCGGTCCCTCCCTAGGTTTAAACAGTACCCGTGAGAAAGAAAAGGGTGGCGCGGCTTACCGGCGGCGAGGGAGGTCCGGCGAAGGGTGGGGTTAGCTCCGGGAGGCTCTGGCGGTCACGTCGAGGTACGGCTTGCCGTCGGTGATGGCCGGAATCGATCGATCCACGTGCGCAGGCGAGCGAGCTCATCGGCGGCGTGTGCTCCGGCCTATCCACGGCGGTATAGTTTAATCCAAGGGCACAGGGAGCTTCATGGGGTGCTAAGGAGTCTAACCGTGCAAGGAATCAAAGAAAGACTCACCGTGCAGCTCGGTCCACGCTCGCTGGCGGTCGGGTGAAGTCCGGTGACCCTGATCCGGTGTCTCCGGCGAGGCAGAGCTCGATTCCTCGCTCGGGGAGCTTCACCGAGGCACGTTGTCACACCCGGGTTTTAGGGGTCCAAGCCCGGGCGCGAACATAAACACCAGGTGTGCTGGGACCAAGTCTCACACATATGATGCATAGTGGCACAGGATCGAATGTCACATCTTTACTATATAACAGGAGTTCTATACAAAATAATTAAGTAATTACATCATATGAGGAAACGATCCAGCAACCCAAAGTTGACTGGGAGACGACGGCCTAGATCTCTCACGAACTCATCGCAGCATCCTCCTTGCGCCTCATCCTGTGGTACCTGTTCTTGACCTGTGGGGGGGTGTGAGACAGCAAGAGTGAGCTCACATACGCTCATCGCTCAACAAGTTGTGAGGAATAATGTGCATGAGTTCGCCAAAGGTGGGAACTCACGTGAAGTGTAAGGCTTACCAAAGAGGATGGTTAGAGCTGAGCATTGCTTTTAAAGTTGGTCAAAATTTTATTAGCAATTACTAAGTATAAGTACATACCAACCCAATTAAGTAGTAGAACAAAAGTAACAACATCACCTGCGATGCAATGCATATGACAAATTGAATTTAGTTCCATAAGTTAATCATGTGAGGGTCCGAGCTGCTCATGACCATGAGCACGGCTAGTATACCAGTTTTACACTCTGCAGAGGTTGCGCATCTTTACCCACAAGTCGTGTTACCCCTCTGCCAAGAGACGGCCAATCCCATACACCTCTACCGAGGAGGCGAGGCAGGGTAACACTACGAGGCCTTTACAAAGTTCCACTAGCTTCAGAAAACCCGCTACAGTTTATAGGAAGTTCCAATGCAGGAATCCCTTGCAGGACCGCCATCGTAGCAAAATCCTCCCGAGGGCCTCCCTACACTGACCACTCCCCTACTGCCCTTGCCCCTTTCGGGTAAGGTAGTCTTCCACTAGCTTTCCTAATTAATCGGCCAAGGGCGTCCCATTAAACCCTTGTGGTAGCACTGTTTTCCCGGGTGGTCGCTCCATGTTCCAATTAACATAATGATCTTATCATGAACAATAAATAACAACTGATAACAAAAGTATGAATAATATGTATCTCAATGCCCAAATCGACATATAGCACTAGCAAGTACTACCCAGAAAGTTTAGTCAAGGCTTAAAGATAGACAAACTAGGGTAACCTATTAGGTCCATCAAATTAACCTATGCAGATCATTATGATTAATTAGAACATGAGTAGGTAAAAGAAGTGATCAAGGGCACAACTTGCCTGGCACTTGAGATTCCAGGTACCAACTTGCACTTCAAGTAACTCGTAACCTCGCTGCTAGTCGTAGCAATACAAACAAACATGGTATGGACAAAATTAACATTACACCAAACATAAGAACAACTGAATAATAATAATCTACGCGTTGCTACGAGACTAACGGAACTTGAACGGATCAAATTGGAGTTAAAACGGAGGGGATACGAATTTCCTAAAGTTTTATGTATTTGATACGAGGTTAATTAAGAAATAAATTTTAATACTATTTTCATGTTAAAACAGAGACACGAGGTGATAAACAACATTATGACAAAATTATAGAAACTAAAATGGATTAATTTGGACTTAGTATGCATTTTCTAGGAATTAAACAAATTCTAGCATTTATTTTTGCATAAAAAATCATTTTCTAATTCCTTTTATCTGATTTCTTAACTCCTTGGACTGGGCGCACAAAACCAGATGACTGCAGGGGGCTCTGCGCAAGGTTTTCTAGACTCAAAGAACAGCACCCGAGGACTGCGGGTTGATTACTTGATTTTAGAGGGGCGCTTGTACAAAACGGATGGCCGAAGGGGTATGGAGGTCTCTGAGCCATCCGATCGCACGTGGGTGGACCAGATCATAGCATGTGTTTATGAACCAGTATCGAACCGTAGCCGCCCGATCACGATCCAACGGTTTAAAGCGAATCTCGCGAAGAGGGCACACGATCTAATCTGAATCGCTCATCGAGGAATCAACGGCTATGTACGCTTCTTCCTTATTTCCTCACACTCCCACCGGCGCTAGACCGACAGCGCAAGGCTGAAGCACGGCGGTGCCATAGACGGAGCCTCCCACCTGAGTGCAGACGAGCTCTAAACCTAACGCGATCATGCGCAAAACGTAGAGCAGTGGATTGCGAGACTAGTACAGGAGTTCTCACCACGGTTGGTAGCGCGGACAGCCCTGGCCACGGGAACCTGCGGGTCAGCGGCGACGCTTTCCTTCGGTGGCGCTGCGTGGGGCGAACAAGGCTACGGCACAAGGTAGATGACGAGAGAGAGGTGGGGGTCGCCTTTATACACAGGTGCGGGTGGAGTCCGAGCTAGGAACGAAGGAGTTGCGAGAGAAACGGCTGGCGTGAGTAACAGCCAAAGATCTCGGAGTTCGGCGCGGCCATCAGAGAATCGGATAAGGAAGAAGAAGTTCCTGAAGGTCGGGGCCCGCCAAGCAGAGGCGCAAGGCAACCGGGCAGGCGTGAGGTTGGCATAACAACCCCGGAGATCACGGCCTCACGGGATTGCAGCCGAACCCGACGAAATCGACGGTCGTTGCCACAATCTCGGAGCCGAGCGGAGCTCCCTCGTTTCCGGTAGCGGCGGCGCATCCCAACAACCAGAGGAAGAAGGGGTACCCTGACCCAGCGGGCCCGCAGGTCAGACCCAAGGGAGGGTTGGCGCGCCGCATCAGTTGGACCGGTAGAAGCTTGGGATAGTGGGCCGAATGGAGGAGAATCGACCCACACGCGGGTTTCCTCTTTTCTTTTTTTTATTTTACTTTCTTTCACCTTTTCGAATTTCTATTTCCATTTCAACTTGATTCAACTTTGAATTCAAACATAATTCTATTGTGGACATAAATCCAATCTTAATCTTTATTATTATTATTATTATTATTATTATTATTATTTTTGTTTATCTTCCTTCTCACCATGTAATTCTAGGATTAAATGTTTTAGAATTATATGATTACCTTTCTCTAGCTCTTTCCTATTTTAATTTTCAGATTCTAATTAGATTTTAAATTCAAACAAAGTTCTAATTTTCACACCAAAAATATATTTCAACATGAATGCAAAGCATGCCTTTATTTATTTATTATTTTTCTTATGTGTATAGTTCCATGATAAGATAACTTAATTCATCCAGTAGTATTTTATTAGGAAAGAAATTTTTTTTCTAGGAGAAGTAACTTTAAGTTAAGAAAATATAATTAAAGAATATTTTAATTCAAAAGCTCTAGGGATTTTTTTTCATAAATTCTTAATGTAAGATTTTTGGGCTCTACAAATCCTACCCCCCTTAAAAATAATCTCGTCCTCGAGATTAGTAATAAAAGGGATGTATGCTCATATTGTTCTCGGAACATATGCACAATTAAAGAAATCTCGGCATGATGCATAATTCTTTCACAAAACATAGGGTCAATAAACCTTATTATTACCACCAAAATAGTAAAATACTACTAATAGCTAAACTAATATTTAGGTCTTATAAATAGTGAATTATATATATCTATATTTATGTTTATCTCTATTCTTGTTGCTCGTTGACTTCTTCCCCGACTACTTCATCTTCAACTAGCTCTTCTTCTTGAATTTCATGTTCACCTGGTTCAGCTTCTACTTCTGCATGATGGGCTTGTCCCCGATTGATAGATAGGGGCTGACTCTTTCCTGCCGAGGCTTGTCCTTGCTTCATCGGAGCTGGTGTAGTGTAGGCAGCTCTGTTGGGACAGTAGTTGGCGTAGTGTCCCGGTTGTCCACACTTGAAGCATGCCCTGTTGGTGGTTGTGTTAGGAGCAACGGGTCCTGCTGGGGTGCTTGCTTGCGGAGGAGCAGTTGGTGCCCGTTGAGTTTGTTGCCCAGAACTGCCACTAGCTGGTGTACTTGGAGTGGTAGTATAGCGAGGACGGGAACTACTTCCAGCCTGCCCTTGGTTGGTCGCCCTTCTTTTCTCTCCAAATATACTCCTCTTGTTTTCTACAGCTATAGCTTTGTCAAGTAGCCTTTGGAAGGATGGGAATGTGTGTGATACCAGTTGATATTGCAAGGGTCCAATCAAACCGTCCAGAAAAAGCTCCTGCTTTTGCTCATCATCCTCAACATCTCTAGGAGCATATCGAGATAACTGGATGAATTTGTCCCTATATTCACTCACGGACATACTTCCTTGCTTGAGGGATAGAAACTCCTTTCTCTTAATCTTCATGAGCCCAGCAGGAATATGGTAATTCCTAAATTGAGTGGAGAATTCTGCCCAGGTAATTGTATCGACAACAGCATGAGCAGCGCAGTACGCATCCCACCAATCCGCAGCGGGACCAGCAAGACGGCCTGATGCATAGAGTACTTTCTCTCTATCCGTGCACTGAGCTATGTTGAGCATCTTCTCTATGGACTTTAACCAGTCATCTGCTTGCAGCGGATCTGCGGAGTTGGAGAAGGTTGGTGGTTTGTGGCTCATGAATTCCCGGTGCTTGTCCCGGGGTGGAACTGGTGGAGGAGGTGGGGGCAGTGGCACTTGTTGCTGTTGCTGTTGCGCCCTTCTTTCTTGACGTATCTCCTCCCGCTCTTGGCGCATCTCCCGACGTGCATCCTCTCTTTCCTGGCGCATTTCCTGGCGTTCTTGCTGCATCTCAGCGCGCATATCTGCCATAGTGTCCGCCATTTGCTGCATCATCCTCATCTGAGCTGCAATCAATGGGTCAACTCCGCCTGTTGGAGGATTAGGAGGATTCATCTCTGCTGGCTGTGGTTGGGGTTGTCTATATATCCACCGAGTGTGTCGATTAGGAGGTAAATCAATTCCACCACCCTGCCTGGTATTGACCATCTGAGTTAGATACATATGGTAAGATAGTCAAAGGAATCATTTGTAGGCAGAATGAATAAGCTAATAGTTGGTTATGGACTGAAAATTCTTTGGCAGGGTTTGACCAGATATTTTATGTCAAGACTAGGGTAACTAATTGTATGAGGTGAATGTCCAAAGGTAAGATAGATCCTGTCAAGACGAGATAGATACGGAATGCTAGATTTTTTTTCTAAGGGGAATAATCTAGATTGTCTAGTTGTCTTACAAATACTACCCTTTATGCCTAGGTGTATATGCAGATGTAATTGTGGACATTGATCCACAACTCATCACACTCAATCGAAGATCCAAATCACACAAATATCATAAGAACAAGCATTCAAGTTCATAGATATCTATATAAAAAAATAGTTTTGTTTTTGTTCCTAAGATGAGGTCTCCTATTCCTAGAAGTTACTCTAGGCACAGGATTTCAAAGTGTGAAATCCACATTTGTCTTTGGAAAAGAAAAGGTAAAAGTAATCAGAGTAAAGCGGAAATAGATGAGAAAAAGATTAAGGAAAGTTTTAGAAAGAATCAGAGTAGCAAAGGTAAGTAGATAATGGTTGTCCGGTTCTATCTAGGTTTCGTACTACAGTCAACATTCCTCTGATACCACTTCTGTCACACCCGGGTTTTAGGGGTCCAAGCCCGGGTGCGAACATAAACACCAGGTGTGCTGGGTCCAAGTCTCACACATATGATGCATAGTGGCACAGGATCGAATGTCACATCTTTACTATATAACAGGAGTTCTATACAAAATAATTAAGTAATTACATCATATGAGGAAACGATCCAGCAACCCAAAGTTGACTGGGAGACGACGGCCTAGATCTCTCACGAACTCATCGCAGCATCCTCCTTGCGCCTCATCCTGTGGTACCTGTTCTTGACCTGTGGGGGGGTGTGAGACAGCAAGAGTGAGCTCACATACGCTCATCGCTCAACAAGTTGTGGGGAATAATGTGCATGAGTTCGCCAAAGGTGGGAACTCACGTGAAGTGTAAGGCTTACCAAAGAGGATGGTTAGAGCTGAGCATTGCTTTTAAAGTTGGTCAAAATTTTATTAGCAATTACTAAGTATAAGTACATACCAACCCAATTAAGTAGTAGAACAAAAGTAACAACATCACCTGCGATGCAATGCATATGACAAATTGAATTTAGTTCCATAAGTTAATCATGTGAGGGTCCGAGCTGCTCATGACCGTGAGCACGGCTAGTATACCAGTTTTACACTCTGCAGAGGTTGCGCATCTTTACCCACAAGTCGTGTTACCCCTCTGCCAAGAGACGGCCAATCCCATACACCTCTACCGAGGAGGCGAGGTAGGGTAACACTACGAGGCCTTTACAAAGTTCCACTAGCTTCAGAAAACCCGCTACAGTTTATAGGAAGTTCCAATGCAGGAATCCCTTGCAGGACCGCCATCGCAGCAAAATCCTCCCGAGGGCCTCCCTACACTGACCACTCCCCTACTGCCCTTGCCCCTTTCGGGTAAGGTAGTCTTCCACTAGCTTTCCTAATTAATCGGCCAAGGGCGTCCCATTAAACCCTTGTGGTAGCACTGTTTTCCCGGGTGGTCGCTCCATGTTCCAATTAACATAATGATCTTATCATGAACAATAAATAACAACTGATAACAAAAGTATGAATAATATGTATCTCAATGCCCAAATCCACATATAGCACTAGCAAGTACTACCCAGAAAGTTTAGTCAAGGCTTAAAGATAGACAAACTAGGGTAACCTATTAGGTCCATCAAATTAACCTATGCAGATCATTATGATTAATTAGAACATGAGTAGGTAAAAGAAGTGATCAAGGGCACAACTTGCCTGGCACTTGAGATTCCAGGTACCAACTTGCACTTCAAGTAACTCGTAACCTCGCTGCTAGTCGTAGCAATACAAACAAACATGGTATGGACAAAATTAACATTACACCAAACATAAGAACAACTGAATAATAATAATCTACGCGTTGCTACGAGACTAACGGAACTTGAACGGATCAAATTGGAGTTAAAACGGAGGGGATACGAATTTCCTAAGGTTTTATGTATTTGATACGAGGTTAATTAAGAAATAAATTTTAATACTATTTTCATGTTAAAACAGAGACACGGGGTGATAAACAACATTATGACAAAATTATAGAAACTAAAATGGATTAATTTGGACTTAGTATCCATTTTCTAGGAATTAAACAAATTCTAGCATTTATTTTTGCATAAAAAATCATTTTCTAATTCCTTTTATCTGATTTCTTAACTCCTTGGACTGGGCGCACAAAACCAGATGACTGCAGGGGGCTCTGCGCAAGGTTTTCTAGACTCAAAGAACAGCACCCGAGGACTGCGGGTTGATTACTTGATTTTAGAGGGGCGCTTGTACAAAACGGATGGCCGAAGGGGTATGGAGGTCTCTGAGCCATCCGATCGCACGTGGGTGGACCAGATCATAGCGTGTGTTTATGAACCAGTATCGAACCGTAGCCGCCCGATCGCGATCCAACGGTTTAAAGCGAATCTCGCGAAGAGGGCACACGATCTAATTTGAATCGCTCATCGAGGAATCAACGGCTATCTACGCTTCTTCCTTATTTCCTCACACTCCCACCGGCGCCAGACCGACAGCGCAAGGCTGAAGCACGGCGGTGCCATAGACGGAGCCTCCCACCTGAGTGCAGACGAGCTCTAAACCTAACGCGATCATGCGCAAAACATAGAGCAGTGGATTGCGAGACTGGTACAGGAGTTCTCACCACGGTTGGTAGCGTGGATAGCCCTGGCCACGGGAACCTGCGGGTCAGCGGCGACGCTTTCCTTCGGTGGCGCTGCGTGGGGCGAACAAGGCTACGGCACAAGGTAGATGACGAGAGAGAGGTGGGGGTCGCCTTTATACACAGGTGCAGGTGGAGTCCGAGCTAGGAACGAAGGAGTTGCGAGAGAAACGGCTGGCGTGAGTAACAGCCAAAGATCTCGGAGTTCGGCGCGGCCATCAGAGAATCGGATAAGGAAGAAGAAGTTCCTGAAGGTCGGGGCCCGCCAAGCAGAGGCGCAAGGCAACCGGGCAGGCGTGAGGTTGGCATAACAACCCCGGAGATCACGGCCTCACGGGATTGCAGCCGAACCCGACGAAATCGGCGGTCGTTGCCACAATCTCGGAGCCGAGCGGAGCTCCCTCGTTTCCGGTAGCGGCGGCGCATCCCAACAACCAGAGGAAGAAGGGGTACCCTGACCCAGCGGGCCCGCAGGTCAGACCCAAGGGAGGGTTGGCGCGCCGCATCAGTTGGACCGGTAGAAGCTTGGGATAGTGGGCCGAATGGAGGAGAATCGGCCCACACGCGGGTTTCCTCTTTTCTTTTTTTATTTTACTTTCTTTCACCTTTTCGAATTTCTATTTCCATTTCAACTTGATTCAACTTTGAATTCAAACATAATTCTATTGTGTACATAAATCCAATCTTAATCTTTATTATTATTATTATTATTATTATTTTTGTTTATCTTCCTTCTCACCATGTAATTCTAGGATTAAATGTTTTAGAATTATATGATTACCTTTCTCTAGCTCTTTCCTATTTTAATTTTTAGATTCTAATTAGATTTTAAATTCAAACAAAGTTCTAATTTTCACACCAAAAATATATTTCAACATGAATGCAAAGCATGCCTTTATTTATTTATTATTTTTCTTATGTGTATAGTTCCATGATAAGATAACTTAATTCATCCAGTAGTATTTTATTAGGAAAGAAATTTTTTTTCTAGGAGAAGTAACTTTAAGTTAAGAAAATATAATTAAAGAATATTTTAATTCAAAAGCTCTAGGGATTTTTTTTCATAAATTCTTAATGTAAGATTTTTGGGCTCTACACACGTACAGTCTCTCTCGAGGGTCAGACGGGGTTGGGAATGGCTCTATCGGCCGGTCTACAGTGGCAGGGGGATCGGGCGGCTGCGGACACGCTGTGCACGGCAGCGCCGGTGAGATTTTGAGCTCTGGTGAGGTCAAGCGCGTGCGGAGGGGTACGGTCAAGGCTTCTGGGCATTTTATAGGCGCGGGCGCGGGCCATGGCGCTGGCTTGGCTTGGGCGCGGCGCTGGGCACGCGGGGGCGCGCGCAGGCGTGCTCTGGCGCGCGCAGAACGCGTCGAACACGTGGAGGTTTATTTCTTCCATTGTTCAAACGTCTGCAGAGATCGCAAACGTGCGAATCTTGCCATGAATCTGGCGCAGACCTCTTCCTGGCACCTAGGGCTATCTCTTATATGTGAGTTCCAAAGGAGGATACGCCCTAGATCAGGAGATATGCGGGCGCCAAATCTGGCTTATCTCTCTGCCCACATCGCGACAAAAAAGATGCCAAGACATGTCAAACGTCAAGGGCTCGGTCTCAACTTTTTCCAGGGGGTGCCTTAGGTGGTATGCCACATTTTTGGTATAGAACCTAAGTGGTTTTGGTGCCATCTTCAAGGTGAACACGGTTGATCTTTAGATTAGGGTTAAAATTTGACTTAGAGAAAATTAGAGGGCTCTAGCTCTCTCTCTCTATTTAAGGAATGGATTTGGGGTTTCTTAAGGGGACTTTTTGCAATGTTTTCTCTCTATATTTATAAATTAAAATATCACTTAACTTTTGGCCAAAGGTTAGTTCATGATTTGCACATTTGCTTAATCTTTCCCTTTAACCAAGGTTTTAGGAGATAGGGGTTCCAAGAGGGGTCTAGGGGTTTACTCCCCTGTTGTCCAAGGTGACAAGTGCACAAAGCTTGGGTAATGTTTTTAGGTTATTTGCTTTCTTGGTTAATACATGGTCTCCAAGATTCTTATGCTCTTCTCCTTAAGTTTCTTCCACATGTGATCACAGTCATTAGTGCATTGGTGTGCCATAGCCATGGTAACACTTGGTGTGTTACAACTCTTGGGTGACGTGGTCTTGGACCCTGATCTTCTTCCTTGTCTTGATCAATAGTATCTCCCCCTTGATCATTGTCCTCCTCTTGAGGTGGCTCTTCTTTATCTTCATTTTTCTCATCTTGAGCTTGATCCTCATCTTGAGTTGGTTGAGATGCTTGCATGGAAGAAGATGTTTGATCTTGTGCTTGTGGAGGCTCTTCGGATTCCTTAGGACACACATCCCCAATGGACATGTTCCTTAGCACGACGCATGGAGCCTCTTCATCATCTAGCTCATCAAGATCAACTTTCTCTACTTGAGAGCCGTTAGTTTCATCAAACACAATGTCACAAGAAACTTCAACTACTCCAGTGGACTTGTTAAAGACTCTATATGCCCTTGTGTTTGAGTCATAACCAAGTAAAAAACCCTCTACAGCCTTAGGAGCAAATTTAGATTTTCTACCTCTTTTAACAAGAATAAAACATTTGCTACCAAAGGCTCTAAAATATGAAACATTAGGCTTTTACCGGTGAGGAGTTCATAGTATGTCTTCTTGAGGATTCGGTGAAGGTAGAGACGGTTGATGGCCTAGCATGCGGTGTTGATTGCTTCCACCCAAAACCGGTCCGAAGTCTTGTACTTATCAAGCATGGTCCTCGCCATGTCAAGTAGAGTTCTATTCTTCCTCTCCACTACACCATTTTGTTGTGGTGTGTAGGGAGAAGAGAACTCATGCTTGGTGCCCTCGTCCTCAAGAAAGCCTTCTATTTGAGAGTTCTTGAACTCCGTCCCATTGTCACTTCTAATCTTTTTGATCCTCAAGCCGAACTCATTTTGAGCCCGTCTCAAGAATCCCTTTAAGGTCTCTTCGGTTTGAGATTTTTCCTGCAAAAAGAACACCCAAGTGAAGCGAGAATAGTCATCCACAATTACAAGACATTACTTACTCCCGCTGATGCTTATGTAAGCTATCGAGCCGAATAGGTCCATGTGGAGTAGCTCAAGCGGCCTGTCGGTCGTCATGATGTTCTTGTGTGGATGATAAACACCAACTTGCTTCCCTGCTTGACATGCGCTACAAATCCTGTCTTTCTCAAAATGAACATTTGTTAGTCCTGAAATGTGCTCTCCCTTTAGAAGCTTATGAAGAATCTTCATCCCAACGTGGGCTAGTCGGCGATGCCAGAGCCAACCCATGTTAGTCTTAGCAATTAAGCAAGTGTCGAGTTCAGCTTTATTAAAATCAACTAAGTATAGCTGACCCTCTAACACTCCCTTAAATGCTACTGAATCATCACTTCTTCTAAAGACAGTAACACCTATATCCGTAAAAAGACAGTTGTAACCCATTTTACATAATTGCGAAACTGAAAGCAAATTGTAATTTAAAGAATCTACAAGAAAAACATTGGAAATAAAATGGTCAGGTGATATAGCAATTTTACCAAGTCCTTTGACAAAACCTTGATTTCCATCCCCGAATGTGATAGTTCTTTGGGGATCATGGTTTTTCTCATAGGAGGAGAACATCCTTTTCTCCCCAGTCATGTGGTTTGTGCACCCACTATCAATTATCCAACTTGAGCCCCCAGATGCATAAACCTATAAAACAAGTTTAGGCCTTGTTCTTAGGTACCCAAACGGTCTTGGGTCCTTTGACATTAGAAACAAGCACCTTGGGTACCCAAACACAAGTCTTTGACCCCTTGTGTTTTCCCCCAACATATTTGGCAACTATTTTGCCTGATTTGTTAGTGAGCACATATGAAGCATCAAAAGTCTTAAATGAAACAATAGGCTCATTTGATGCAATAGGAGTTTTCTTTTTAGGCAATTTAACATGAGTGGATTGCCTAGAGCTAGATGCCTCACTCTTATACATAAAAGCATGATGAGAGCCAGAGTGAAAATTCCTAGAATGAATTCTCCTAATTTTGTGCTTGGGATAACCAGCAGGATATAAAATGTAACCCTCGTTATCCTGAGCCATGGGACTTTGCCCTTAACAAAGTTAGACAATTTCTTAGGGGCATTAAGCTTGACATTGTCTCCCTGTTGGAAGCCAATGCCATCCTTAATGCCAGGGCGTCTCCCGCTATAGAGCATACTATGAGCAAATTTAAAATTTTCATTCTCTAATTCATGCTCGACAATTTTAGCATCTAATTTTGCTATATGATCATTTTTTTTGTTTAATCATACCAATGTGGTCATGGATAGCATCAACATTAACATCTCTATATCTAGTGCAAATAGAGACATGACTGACAGTAGATGTAGAGGGTTTGCAAGCATTTAATTCATCAATCTTAGCATGTAAAATAGCATTCTCATCTCTAAGATTGGAAATAGAAATATTGCAAACATTTAAGCCTTTAGCCTTAGCAATTAATTTTTCATTCTCAATTTTAAGGCTAGAGAGTGATGCATTCAACTTGTCAATCTTAGTAATCAAACTAGCATTATCATTTCTAAGACTAACAATTGAATCATCACAAACATCTATCTTCTCAACCTTAGCAATTAATTTGGAATTTTCATTTCTAAGGTTTGAGATAATATCACGGCAAGTGCTTAGCTCACTAGTCAATTTTTCACACTTCTCTACTTCCTGAGCATAAGCATTTTTAACCTTAACATGCTTCTTGTTCTCCTTAGTAAGGAAGTGCTCTTGGCTATCCAAGAGTTCTTCCTTCTCATGAATAGCACCTATCAATTCATTTAATTTTTCTTTTTGTTGCATGTTTAGGTTGGCAAAAAGGGCAAGCAAATTATCCTCATCATCACTATAGTTCTCCTCATCACTAGATGTTGCATATTTAGTGGAGGCTCTAGATTTTACCTTCTTTTTGCCATACTTTGCCATGAGGCACTTGTGGTCGACGTTGGGGAAGAGAGGACCTTTGTTGATGGTGATGTTTGCGGCCTCCTCGTCGGAGGAGGAGTCGGCGGAGCTCTCATCGGAGTCCCACACTCGGCATACATGGGCATCGCCGCCCTTCTTCTTGTAGTATCTCTTCTTTTCTCTTCTCTTTCCCTTCTTGTCGTCGCCCCTGTCACTATCACTAGATAATGGACATTTAGCAATAAAATGACCGGGCTTACCACATTTGTAGCAAACTTTCTTGGAGAGGGGCTTGTAGTCCTTCCCCCTCCTTTGCTTGAGGATTTGGTGGAAACTTTTGATGATGAGTGCCATCTCCTCATTGTCGAGCTTAGAGGCATCGATGGGGAGCCTACTTGATGTAGACTCTTCTTTCTTATCCTCCGTTGCTTTGAAGGCAATGGGTTGCACCTCGGGTGTGGAGGTGGCGCCTCGCTCGATGACTTGTTTGGAGCCTTTGATCATCAACTCAAAGCTCACAAACTTTCCTATAACTTCCTAGGGAGACATTAGCTTATATCTAGGATCACCACGAATTAATTGTACTTGAGTAGGATTAAGAAAAATAAGTGATCTAAGAATAACCTTGACCATTTCATGGTCATCCCATTTTGTGCTCCCGAGGTTGCGCACTTGGTTGACCAAAATCTTGAGCTGGTTGTACATAGCTTGTGGCTCCTCTCCTTGATTGAGCATGAACCGACCGAGCTCCCCCTCGATTGTTTCCCTCTTGGTGATCTTGGTCATCTCGTCTCCTTCGTGTGCGGTCTTTAGTATGTCCCAAATCTCTTTGGCACTCTTCAACCCTTGCACCTTATTATACTCCTCTCGACTTAGAGAGGTGAGGAGTATAGTAGTTGCTTGGGAATTGAAGTGCCGGATTTGGGCGACTTCGTCCTCATCATAATCTTCATCCCCTACGGATGGTACATGTGCTCCAAATTCAACAACGTCCCATATGCTTGTGTGGAGTGAGGTTAGGTGATATTTCATCATATCACTCCACCTACTATAATCTTCACCATCAAAAACCGGTGGTTTGCCTAATGGAACGGAAAGTAAAGGAGTGTGCTTAGAAATGTGAGGGTAGCGTAGGGGGATCTTACTAAACTTTTTGCGCTCATGGCGCTTAGAAGTGATGGATGGCGCGTCGGAGCCGGAGGTGGATGGCGACGAAGAGTCGGTCTCGTAGTAGACCACCTTCTTCATCTTCTTTTTCTTCTCGCCGCTTCGATGCGTCTTGTTGTGTGAATGGGATCCCTTCACCTTGTTGCCAGACTCTCCCGATGGAGCCTTCCCGTGGCTTGTGGCGGGCTTCTCGCCGATCACCATCTCCTTCTTGGCGTGATCTCCCGACATCACTTCGAGCGGTTAGGCTCTAATGAAGTATCGAGCTCTGATACCAATTGAAAGTCGCCTAGAGGGGGGTGAATAGGCAAGTCTGAAATTTATAAACTTTAAGCACCACTACAAGCCGGGGCTAGCGTTAGAAATAAAAGCGAGTCCAAAAGAGAGGGCGAAAAACAAATCACAAGCAAATGAAGAGTGTGACACGATGATTTGTTTAGGTTTGGTTCTTGCAAACCTACTCCCCGTTGAGGTGGTCACAAAGACCGGGTCTCTTTCAACCCTTTCCCTCTCTCAAACGGTCACTTAGACCGAGTGAGCTTTTCTCCTCAATCAATTGGGACACTTAGTCCCCACAAGGACCACCAAACAATTGGTGTCTCTTACTTTGATTACAATGATGGTGAGAACAAGAAATGGGAAGAAGAAAAGCGATCCAAGCGCAAGAGCTCAAAGAACATGGGCAAAACTCTCTCTTCTAGTCACTAATTGCTTTGAGTGGAATTGGGACATGGAGAGGCTTTGATTCAATCTAATTGTGTCTTGTATTGAATGCACTAGCTCTTGTATTGAATGTGTTGGCTGAAAAACATGGATGCCTTGAAGTGTGGTGGTTGGGGGGTATTTATAGCCCCAACCACCAAAGTGGCCGTTGGGAGGGGTTGCTGTCGATGGACGCACCGGACACTGTCCGGTGCGTGGGCCACGTCACCCAACCGTTAGGTTCGACCGTTGGAGCTCTGACATGTGGGGCCACAGGACAGTTCGGTGGTGCACCGGACAGGTACTGTTCACTTTCCGGTGCGCCTTCTGGTGCCTGCTCTGACTCTGAGCGAACTGTCCACGCACTGTAGCGTTGTCAGCTGACCGTTGAACTCGACCGTTGCGCTGGCGACCGTTGCTCTGCTTGGCACATCGGACAGTCCGGTGCCACACCGGACAGTCTAGTGAATTATAGCGGAGTGGCTCCCTAAAAACCCGAAGCTGAGCAGTTCAGAGCTGATCTCCCTGGTGCACCGGACACTGTCCGGTGGTGCACCGGACAGTCCAGTGCGCCAGACCAGGGCAGCCTTCGGTTGTTTTTGCTCCTTTCTATTTGAACCCTTTCTTGGACTTTTTTTGGTTTGTGTTGAACCTTTGGCACCTTTAGAACTTATAATCTAGAGCAAACTAGTTAGTCCAATTATTTGTGTTGGGCAATTCAACCACCAAAATTAATTAGGAAAAGGTTTGACCCTATTTCCCTTTCAATAACACAATAAAATTGCAATTGCATTGGCTAGGTTGGTTTATTTAAGTCTCTCATATATGTGGGTGTGTGTTCAAGCCCCCATAGCTACACATTTTTTGTTAAATTATACAATATACTCAGATGAGCCAACGTGCTACCGAGCCGGCCCGACCCGGCTAGCAGGCCGATGGTCCGTGCTCGTACGAAGCGAACACACTATCGCCCCAGGACTGTTCACACATGGTTCTTTTCTTTTCACTTCTAGGGAGATTTATGTGTCGTTCGGTGGGCTTCTGATGCTACCTAGATGTGCCCTTCCACTATTGCTAGCTTCGAGCTTGATCAGAGACTCTTTCCACTGCTGCTAGTTTATATTTCTTGCCAAAAAGATAATTGTTCATTAAGGATCTTTAACAGATGTTTTTTGTTATTTTCTCGAGACATAAATGTTCATCGACCAAACTTGTTTTTGTATCAGTGTATAATATTATTGTCACTGTTTTTTATGTCGTGGACTATGTTTTTTGTACGTTATTGAAACTACCTATAAAATTGTCACCGTGTATCAGTGTATGTGTTTGCAGTTGGCTTGATGTGAGACAATAAGCTAAACCCATGGGGTTTCCATGGGTTTCCACTGAATTATGGGTTGGTTTGGGGTCAATACTATTATTGGATGGGTTGGGTTTAATTTCCTTCATATATTTTGGGGTGGGTGTGGAATGGATATCAAAGTTATTATAATTGGGTATGGGTGGGAGTGGGTTGGATTTTTTTGCCATTAGCGGGCCTAGTCTCAATTGGTATCAAAGGCATTCTCTTCATCTAAGGGACTAATCGCCCGAATAGATGGATCCTAAGGGAAAGGGGATGATGATCAACGACAAGGAGGAGTCCCTCTTCAACGAGCCAAGGGACGACAAGCCCACTAACTCAGGATCGAGTCACAAGAAGAGGGACGGGAAGAAGAAGAGGCGCATCAAGAAGATCATTTACTACGACAGCGACGCCTCCTCTTCTTCACTAAGAGACGACAACGACGATGACTCGTCTAAAAAGAAACCGGTTAATCAAAACTATTCATTTGATTATTCTCGTATTCCATTCAATTCTAATGCTCATTTGCTATCAATTCCACTTGGTAAACCTCCACACTTTGATGGAGAAGACTACTCTTTTTGGAGTCACAAAATGCGTAGTCACTTATTTTCTCTCCATCCTAGTATTTGGGAGATAGTTGAAAATGGAATGCATTTCGACAGTACGGATAACCCTGTGTTTATTAATGAGCAAATTCATAAGAATGCACAAGCTACCACTATTTTGCTAGCATCTTTGTGCAGGGATGAATACAACAAGGTGAGCGGCTTGGACAACGCCAAGCAAATCTGGGACACCCTCAAGATATCTCATGAGGGAAACGACGCCACCATGATCACCAAAATGGAGTTGGTGGAAGGCGAGCTGGGGAGATTTGTGATGATTAGGGGAGAGGAGCCAACGCAGACCTACAACAGGCTCAAGACCCTCATCAACAAAATTAGAAGCTATGGAAGCACAAGATGGACGGACCACGACGTCATCTGACTTATGCTAAGGTCATTCATGGTAATTGACCCCCATCTTGTAAACCTTATTCGTGAAAATCCCAGGTACACCAAAATGACGTCCGAGGAGATACTCGGAAAATTCGTGAGCAGGCGTATGATGGTTATGGAAGCGCGATACATGGATGATGCTCTTAATGGCCCTCTACCCGTCTACGAGCCTCAACCCGTTGCTCTCAAAGCAACAAGCAGCAGGGAGGCGCTACCAAGCAAGGTGGCATAAGTTGAGGCTGCCGGGCTAAACAAAGATGAGATGGCTTCAAGACCGCACTGAAAGGATGCAAGGAGTACCCCAACAAGAACAAAGCAAGGGGAAAGCACTCCTGTTTCAAATGCGGTAAGACTAGTCATTTCATAGCGCAATGCCCCGATAATGATCAGGAACAAGAAAAGCATGGGAAGAGGGAGAAGAAGAAAGTTTACAAGAAGGTGAAGGGCGAGGCACACCTTGGCAAAGAATGGGATTCAGACTGCTCTTCATCCGACTCCGACGATGAAGGACTGGCAGCCTCGGCCTTCGACAAGTCTTCGCTCTTCCCCAACAAACGCCACACTTGCCTCATGGCCAAGGAGAAGAAGGTAAGTGTTCGAGATTCCCCTAAGTACTCTACTTCTAGTGATGAGGATTCCTTCGATGATGAAGTAGATTACTCTAGTTTATTTAAAGGATTAGATAGAGCTAAAGTAGAAAAGATTAATGAATTAATTGATTCTCTAAATGAAAAGGATAGACTTTTAGAAAAGCAAGATGATATTTTGTATGAAGAGCATGATAAATTTGTTAGTGTTCAAAAATCTCTTGCTCTAGAAATTAAGAGAAATGAAATGTTATCCTCTGAATTGTCTGTTTGTCATGAATCCATCTCTAGTTTAAAGATTTTGAATGATGGTTTAAATGCTAAGCTAGAGGAAGCTAATAAATCTAGTTCATGTATAGAGCATGTTAGTATTTGTAATAGATGTAAGGACTTTGATGTTGATGCACGTAATGAACATCTTATTTCTATTGCTAAACTAGATGATGAGGTGGCAAGTCTTAATGCTCAACTTAAGACTTGCAAAATTAATTTTGATAAATTAAAATTTGCTAGGGATGCCTACACAATTGGTAGACACCCCTCTATTAAGGATGGACTTGGTTTTCGAAAGGAAACCAAGAACTTAACAAGCCAAAAGGCTCCCATTCTCAACAAGGAGAAAGGGAAGGCTCCTATGGCTAATAGTTCTCAAAAGTGTCATGCCTACATTTATGATAGAAAATATTCTAGGAATGTTCATAGGAGTTATGATCATAATGCTTTTGATTCACATGCTATGTTTGCTTCTAGGTCTACTTTTGTGCATGGTAGAAGTAGGCCTAGGAGAAATCATGTTGGGCATCATGTGCCTAGGAGAGTATGTAATGAACCTTCTACCATTTACCATGCTTGCAATACTTCATTTGCGCTCTTATGTAAGAATGAAAAAGTAGTTGCTAGAAAGTTGGGATCCAAATGCAAGGGAGACAAGACTTGTATTTGGGTTCCAAAGGCTATTGTGACTAACCTTGTAGGACCCAACAAGAGTTGGGTACCTAAAACCCAAGTGTAAATTGCCTTGCAGGTTTATGCATCCGGGGGCTCAAGCTGGATTATCGATAGCGGATGCACAAACCACATGACAGGGGAGAAGAAGATGTTCACCTCCTACGTCAAGAATAAGGATTCGATCATCTTTGGAGATGGGAACCAAGGCAAGGTTAAAGGTGTCGGCGTTTCGAGACCGGGGGGTCCCTAATGCCGACGAGTGAATGTCGCCGCGTGCCCCAGCCCAGATGGGTCGACGCGAGGCCGAGCGCGAAGGGGGGAAGAGAGGTGGCCGGAAGCGAGCGTGAGAGAGGAGTGGGAATCCCGCGGCCTTCGTGTTCGTCCCGCGCCCCGGTCGGGTGCGCTTGCAGTAGGGGGTTACAAGCGTCCACGCGGGAGAGGGAGCGAGCGGCCTCACGCGAGCGCCTTGTCTCGTCCTCGTCCCCGCGCAGCCAACCTTCTCTAAGAAGGCCCTGGTCCCTCCTTTTATATGCGTAAGGAGAGGATCCAGGTGTACAATGGGGGTGTAGCAGAGTGCTACGTGTCTAGCGGAGGAGAGCTAGCGCCCTGAGTACATGCCGTTGTGGCAGCCGGAGAGACTTTGGCACCCTGTTGGCGTGATGTCGTGGCCGTCGGAGGAGCGCTGGAGCCTGGCGGAGGGACAGCTGTCGGAGCTGTGGAGTCCTTGCTGACGTCTTCTTGCTTCCGTAAGGGGGCTGAGAGCCGCCATCGTCACTGCGTATGCGGGGCGCCATCATTGCCTGTCTGGTGGAGTGTGCCAGATGGGACGCTGGTCTTGTTCCCTGTGGCTCGAGTCTGCCCGGGGTAGGGTGATGATGGCGCCTCCTGTTGACGTAGCCGGTCCGCGCCCTAGGTTGGGAGATGTGGAAGCTCCTCCGAAGCCGAGGTCGAGTCTGTCTTCTGTGGTCGAGGTCGAGTCCGATCCCTTGGGTCGGGCGAGACGGAGATCATCGGCCGAGGCCAGAGCGGAGTCCGAGCCCCGGGGTCGGGCGAAGCGGAGTTCGTCGGCTGACGCTAGGGTGGAGTCCGAGCCCTGGGGTCAGGCGGAGCGGAGTTCGTCGTCTTCTGAGGCCGTAGCCTAGTCCGAGCCCTGGGTCGGGCGGAGTTCGCCGTCTTCCGAGGCTGTAGCCTAGTCCGAGCCCTGGGTCGGGCGGAGTTCGCCATCTTCCGAGGCCGTAGCCTAGTCCGAGCCCTAGGTCGGGTGGAGTTCGCCATCTTCCGAGGCCGTAGCCTAGTCCGAGCCCTAGGTCGGGCGGAGTTCGCTGTCTTCCGAGGCCGTAGCCTAGTCCGAGCCCTGGGTCGGGCAGAGCGGAGTTTCCTATGGTGTCCGCGGCCGGGCCTGACCGCCTGTCAGCCTCACTCTGTCAGGCGGCACCGCAGTCGGAGTGGCGCAGGCGGCGCTGTCTTTCTGTCTGGCCGGTCAGTGGAGCGGCGAAGTGACGGCGGTCACTTCGGCTCTGTCGACTGCAGGGCGCGCGTCAGGATAAGGACGTCAGGCTGCCTTTGCATTAAATGCCTCTGCGATTTGGTCGGTCGGCGCGGCGATTCGGTCAGGGTTGCTTCTTGGCGAAGACAGGGCCTCGGGCGAGCCGGAAATACGTTAGCCGCTGAAGGGGGGGCGGGCTTGGGCGAGGCGGAGATCCTCCTGGGTCGGTCGCCCTTGTCCGAGGCTAGGCTCGGGCGAGGTGTGATCGCGTCCTTCGAATGGACCGATCCCTGACTTAATCGCACCCATCAGGCCTCTGCAGCTTTATGCTGATAGGGGTTACCAGCTGAGAATTAGGAACCTCAGGGGTACCCCTAATTATGGTCCCCGACAGTAGCCCCCGAGCCTCCAAGGGAGTGTTAATACTCGCTTGGAGGCTTTTGTCGCACTTTTTTGCAAGGGGACCAGCCTTTCCCGGTTGCTGTTTGTTCCGGCGGGGGCGCGCGAGCGCACCCGTCGGGTGTAGCCCCCGGCCTCGGAGGAGTGGTTAGACTCCTTCGAGGTCTTAGTGCGTTTCGTGATGCTTTGGCCAGTCTGGTTGTCCCCTCATGCGAACTGGCCGTAGCCCGGGTGCACCGTCGAGTCCCAAGTTCTCGGGCTGGTATGTTGACGCTGCCAACGGTTTGGCCGGAGCCGATTTTGCGAGAGCAGCCCCCGAGCCTCCACACAGAGCGAGAGGACGATCAAGGATAGACTCGACTTTTTTACATACGCCCCTGTGTCGCCTTTCCGTAAGGAGGAGGAGGGGAAAGCGCCATGTTGCCCTCGATGGGCATCAAACATGGTGTCTCCAGCGAGCTGCGAACGGGTGATCCGAGTGGACGCCCGTGCCCCATTCGTTAGGGGTCGACTGTGGCCCGGAGGCGTGCCCAATGGTACCTGCGGGTGATTTGCCGGACCCGGTCCCCTAGCGACGGGGTCTAAGGGCTCGATGCCTCCCTCTGATGGGATTCCGTTACAAGATCGTTCTCGCTGGTCTCGGAAATGTCCTAGGGTACCTCGGGAGCGCAGCCCGAGCCTTGGTTATGTATCGAACGTACCCATGGTCATCCCTCGCTCTGTGTCTGAGGCGGCTGTGAACCCTTCGGGGGCCAGCCTTCGAACCCTTGATCAGTAGTGGGTGCGGAGCCCGAGTAGCCTGAGGCGGTCGTTGAACCCTTCGAGGGGCTGGCCTTCGAACCTCTGACCAGTAGTGGGTGTAGAGCCCACACGATCTGAGGCGGCTGTTGAACCCTTCCGAGGGGCCAGCCTTCGAACCTCTGATCAGTAGGGAGGCTCGGGGCCTGGTTCCTTCACGGAGAAGGATCCTTTTCGGGGTATCCCCCTTTCCCGGTCCCTGTTGCAAGAGAGAGAAAGAGGAAAAAAGGAGAAGGATACGAAATTGAACGACGTAGCGTACCTTTTTCGACGCGGTCATTGTGGCAAAGGCGAAGCGTCGCTCGCTTCTCCTGCCAGAGGCGCCGCCTGCCCTGCCGTAGAGTTAATGCGATGGGACAAGTGGTTCGCGGGGTAGCCGTTGCGCATGCGCGTGCCGTTCGAGGAACGAAACACGGACGCGTTGTCTTTACGCCGTGAGGGAGGGCTCCCTCGCTGCCCCTGGATGGGACGTGAGCTCGGCTGGCGACGTGACCGCTGCTGCTGCCCGCCTGTCACCGCCATTACTGCCGGCCCATTTTTGACCGCTTTTGACCGTCGCGTCGGGCTGGCACTGCAGGGTTGCCTTGAGTCGCGGTATCGACTCCGCAGTCGAGGAGGCGCGGTAGTGGCGTGAGTGGCGGCGCAGTTTCTTGCACGTAGCAACCGACGCGCCGGTTGCATGACGCGTGGGCCTGGACTTCCATGCTGGGCTCGTTGGAGTTGAAGGGGCGCGCCCATCTGGCACGGTTGCATGCCACCTGCATGGCTGTCCGCTCTTTCACCCGCTGGTCCGGGCGAAAGTGGAGGAGTGCTTGTAACCGTCGGGTGGTCGCATACACCGCGCACGCGTGGCGGTTTGGCTTCTTTTCCCCTGGACCGGCTTGCATGTCGTGTGGGACCCAGCCCCCGCGACGTGGGGGAAAGGACCTTGGGGCGTACTGGAGAAGACTCTGCCTGCGACGGCTGAGGACGCAAGTGGGGAGAGTTGCCTTTAAAAGGAGGGTGACCCCTTCGAAAGGCAACCATGTCTTCGTGCTTCCCTTATGCATCGTGTCTTTCCACCTTCCAGGCCCCCGGGCGGGGAGCGCCCACGTCGTCTTTGCCTTGTCGTTGAAGGAAGGCGACTCCGTGGGAGTTGGCACCTTTCAGCCATCGTTCGGCTTCAAGGATTTTCGTCACGCAGCCTGGCTACAGCCCCTCACCAATGGTCAGTCTGGTAGGGAGAAGCGAACTAGGCTGCGGCCTCTACCTCGCCCTCAGCCTCAAGGATTTTCGTCATCCGGGCTGAGGCGGAGGAGCGCACCGAGCGGGGGTCGCCTTCGTGGGGGTCGGGAACCCTTTTCTTCCTTCGGCATTTGGGGGAGAAAAGCACCCTCCAGCCCCGCGGAGGCTTCCTCCAGCCATGCCGGGGAAGGCGAACTGCTGCTGCCCAGCCAGGGTGCAGCATTCTGCCCTCTGTCCGGGCGATGGTCGTGCCGCGTGCGGGTCAGCCACGTCCAGGTCTTCCTCGCACCGACAGCCGCGCCAGAGGGTTGCCCAGCACGTCGGACACCGCGAGGGTGGTGCTCATGTTCTGGGGGCGGCCTCGGCGAGGGCGGAAGCGAGGACCTGCCAGTGCACTTTGGGGTACCCAGCGCCTGCTGGCATGGTGTTGGTGGACAGGGGGGCGTCGCCTCCCCCTGGCCTGAATGGCTGGTTCTCGTCCTCGGTGGGCGAGAACTCTTTCGCCGCAGCGCTTGCTCGGAAGCCGTTGCTGCAGCTGTCAGAGCGGGCGGCGGTGAGCCGCTTGGAGTTCGTCGGTATTCTATTGCCCCACAGGCCCTCCCCTCCATCGAGTGGGGTTGTTCGTACCTGCGGAGGTGGAACCGGAGTTCCATTTGTGATGGCACCTTGAGTGCCGGTGTCTGTTCATTGTGGCTTTCGGGGCCTGAACATGTATGTAACTTCGGCACGGAGCCGTGTTTTTTCCTCATTTCGAGCACTAAGACTCGCCTATCGATTACCTGAACCGCTTCGCCGAGCGTGAGTTGCCTCGTGCAAAGGTGACGACTGAGGTATCCGTATCCCGGAGGAGTAGGAGTCCCTTGGCTCGGTCGGCCTTGCTGTCCGAGGCCCCTCTTGCTTGGTTAAAGGAACCCCTCAGCCGCTCTTCGATGAGCCGAAGCCGGAGGTAGCGGTGTCAGCATGGACGGAGGCAGAGTTGGCCCCGAAAAGGAGGTGTGGTTGGCCAGAGCCTGGCCAGGTCGTCTACTGGCGGAACCAACGCCGAAGTCGAGCTACCGAGTCCACGAGTCGAGCTGATGTCTTTGGGGGTCTGCTGGCCGAGGCCTCGGGGTGGCCGGCCGAGCCGCCTGCTCAGGCCGGATTCTCGAAGAACACCCTGGCGGCGATGCAAGGGTGTGGTGCTGATGTCGTCCTTCCGAGTGGGGGCTCTCCGACCGCGTCGCCATCCGAGGCTAGGTCAGACCCCACCGAAGGTGTAGCTGATGCCGAGGGTGCTGCCGCCCCTTTCGGCTGTCGACGTCAGAGCCTGCAGGATCAGGTTGTCTTGTAGTGTGTGTATGTTTTCTGCGGCCGCCGAGGCCTAAACACACCGTCGCCGTGTTGTAAAGCTGCGTCTCCTTTCCTTTTGTTTCGAGTATCTGGACTTTTTTGTCGGTAACAGAATTGCTGGCGCGAGCGAGAGTTGCTTCTCACAGAAGGTGGCGAGTGAGGTATCCGTATCCCGGAGGCGTAGGAGTCCCTCAGCTCGGTCGACCTTGTTGCTTACGCGCACTCTTACCCGTCCATGGGGTTCTGTCACCGACGTAGTCGAGAAGGCTCAAAGAATCGCTTCGGCAGAAGAGCTTTCGAATGTGAAGACTTGTTCGGTCTGCGGAGTCACTTATCCGAGCGCGAGTTACTTATCGCAGAAGGTGACGAGTGAGGTATCCGTATCCCGGAGGCGTAGGAGTTCCTCGGCTCGGTCGGCCTTGGCTGCTTACGTGTACTCCATCGTTTTCAGGATCCACTTTCGAAGTAGTCAAAAAGCACGAAAGACAATCTGGCAGAAAGGATCTTTTTTCGAGGAAAAAATTTGACGCAGAGGGGGTTCCCCCCTTTTAGCCCTCGAGGGAGGGTCGGACTTTGCCGAGGCAAGGTTGACCCTTCCTTGATGACTAAACTTTGTGTAGGAGCGAGGTATATGAACAACTTGAAAACATCTTAAGGGTAGAAGCGACGTAGCTGTTGGATGTTCCAAGCGTTGCTGTAGACCTCGCCTTGACTGTTGGCCAGCTTGTACGTTCCGGGTTTCAGAACCTTGGCGATGATGTACGGCCCCTCCCAGGGGGGCATGAGCTTGTGCCGCCCTCGGGCGTCTTGTCGCAGCCGAAGCACCAAGTCGCCCACCTGGAGGTCTCGAGACTGGACCCCTCGGGCGTGGTAGCGTCACATGGACTGCTGGTACCGTGCCGAGTGTAGTAAGGCCCTGTCCCGAGCCTCTTCCAGCTGGTCCAGCGAGTCTTCTCGACTAGCTTGGTTGCTTTGGTCGGCATAGGCCTTCGCCCTCGGGGAACCGTATTCCAGGTCCGTGGGCAAGATGGCCTCGGCCCCATAGACTAGAAAGAACGGCATGAAGCCCGTGGCTCGGCTCGGTGTTGTCCTCAGGCTCCAGACCACCGAGGGGAGTTCCTTTATCCATCGCTTGCTGAACTTGTTGAGGTCGTTGTAGATCCAAGGCTTGAGTCCTTGTAGAATCATGCCGTTGGCACGCTCTACTTGCCCATTCGTCATGGGATGAGCCACGGCGGCCCAGTCCACCCAGATGTGGTGATCCTCGCAGAAGTCCAGGAACTTTCTGCCATTGAACTGGGTGCCGTTGTCGGTGATGATGGAGTTCGGGACCCCGAAACGATGGATGATGTTGGTGAAGAACGCTACCGCCTGCTCGGACCTGATGCTGTTTAGGGCTCGGACCTCGATCCACTTGGAGAATTTGTCGATGGCGACCAACAGGTGCGTGTAGCCCCCAGGTGCCTTCTGCAAGAGGCCGACAAGGTCCAGACCCCACACAGCAAAAGGCCAAGTGATGGGAATCGTCTGCAGAGCCTGAGCAGGCAGGTGGGTCTGCCTTGCGTAGAATTGGCACCCTTGGCAGGTGCGGACAATCCTAGTAGCGTCGGCCACCGCTGTTGGCCAGTAGAAACCTTGTCGGAAAGCTTTTCCGACAAGGGCTCGAGGCGCTGCGTGATGACCGCAAGTCCCCGAGTGTATTTCTTGTAGTAACTCCTGACCTTCGATGATGGAGATGCATCGCTGGAGGATGCCTGAGGGGCTGTGGTGGTAGAGCTCCTTCCCGTCTCCCAGCAAGACGAACGACTTGGCGCGCCGCGCCAACCGCCGAGCTTCGGCTTGGTCGGGGGGTAGTTCCCCTTGGTGGAGATACTGTAGGTACGGGGTCTGCCAGTTTCGATTAGGCGCGACCCCGCTCCGCTCCTCCTCGACGCGCAGTGTCTCACCCTCGAGGGCCGAGGGTGGCTCGGGCGGAGCCGAGGGCGCCTCGGGCTCGGCCGAGGGTGCCTCGGGCTGGACCGAGGCCTTCTCGGGCTCGGGCGAGTCATCAGTCTTGACTAAGGGTTGATGTAGGTCTCGGGAGAAGACGTCCGGGGGAACCGTTGTTCGCCCCGAGGCTATCTTAGCCAGCTCGTCCGCAGTCTCGTTGTAGCGTCGGGCGACGTGGTTGAGCTCGAGCCCATAGAACTTGTCTTCCAGACGCCGAACTTCATCGCAATAGGCCTCCATCTTCGGGTCGCGGCAGTGGGAGTTCTTCATGACTTGGTCGATGACGAGCTGCGAGTCACCGCGAGCGTCGAGGCGTCGGACCCCCAGCTCGATGGCGATCCGCAACTCGTTGACCTGAGCCTCATATTCGGCCACATTGTTGGACGCCGGGAAATGGAGGCGTAGCACATAGCGTATGTGCTTCCCGAGGGGCGAGATGAAGAGCAGGCCCGCGCTCGCCCCTGTTTTCATCAGCGACCCGTCAAAGAACATGGTCCAGAGCTCCGGCTGGATCGGAGCTGTTGGGAGCTGGGTGTCGACCCATTCAGCTACGAAGTCCGCCAAGACCTGGGACTTGATGGCCTTCTGAGGGGCGAACGAGATTGTCTCGCCCATGATTTCCACCGCCCACTTTGCAATCCTCACCGAGGCCTCCCGGCACTGGATGATCTCCCCCAGGGGGAAGGATGACGACACCGTTACCGGATGAGACTCAAAGTAGTGTTGCAACTTCCGCCGTGTCAGGATCACCGCATACAGCAGCTTCTGAACTTGTGGGTAGCGGATCTTGGTTTCGGACAGTACCTCGCTGACGAAGTAGACTGGCCTCTGAACGGGCAATGCATGCCCCTCTTCCTGCCTCTCGACCACAATCGCGGCGCTAACCACCTGAGTGGTTGCGGCGACGTAGACCAAGAGGGCTTCTCCAGCGGCTGGGGGCACCAAGATAGGCGCCTTCGTGAGGAGCGCCTTCAGGTTCCCGAGGGCTTCCTTGGCCTCGGGGGTCCAAGTGAAGCACTCGGCCTTCCTCAAGAGGCGGTACAGAGGTAGACCTCTTTCGCCGAGGCGTGAGATGAAGCGGCTCAGAGCCGTGAGACATCCCATGACCCTCTGTACGCCTTTCAAGTCCTTGATGGGCCCCATGCCGGTGATGGCTGCGATCTTCTCCGGCTTAGCTTCGATGCCCCGCTCGGAGACGATGAACCCCAAGAGCATGCCTCGGGGCACCCCAAAGACACACTTTTCGGGATTGAGCTTGACGCCTTTCGCCTTGAGACATCAGAATGTCACTTCGAGGTCGGAAAGGAGGTCGGAGGCTTTCCTCGTCTTGACTACGATGTCATCAATGTAGGCCTCGACCGTACGGCCAATGTGTTCGCCGAACACATGGTTCATGCACCGCTGGTACGTCGCGCCCGCATTCCTCAAGCCGAACGGCATGGTGACATAGCAGTACATGCCGAAGGGTGTGATGAAAGAAGTCGCGAGCTAGTCGGACTCTTTCATCCTGATTTGGTGATACCCTGAGTAAGCATCGAGGAAAGACAGGGTTTCGCACCCAGCGGTAGAATCCACGATTTGATCGATGCGAGGTAGATGGTAGGGAACCTTCGGACATGCTTTGTTCAGACCAGTGTAGTCCACACACATCCGCCATTTCCCACCTTTCTTTCTCACAAGCACAGGGTTGGCAAGCCATTCGGGATGGAATACCTCTTTGATGAACCCTGCCGCCATTAGCTTGTGGATCTCCTCGCCTATGGCTCTGCGCTTCTCCTCGTCGAATCGGCGCAGAGGTTGCTTGATGGGTCGGGCCCTGGCTCGGATGTCCAGCGAGTGCTCGGCGACATCCCTCGGTATGCCGGGCATGTCCGAGGGACTCCACGCGAAGACGTCGGCGTTCACGCGGAGAAAGTCGACGAGCATTGCTTCCTATTTGGGGTCGAGCCCGGAGCCGATCCGGACCTGCTTGGAGACGTCGTTGCTGGGGTCGAGGGGGACGGGCTTGACCGTCTCTGCTGGCTCGAAGTTGCCGGCATGGCGCTTCATGTCTGGCACCTCCTTGGAGAGGCTCTCCAGGTCGGCGATGAGGGCCTCGGACTCGACGAGGGCCTCGGCGTACTCCACGCACTCCACATCGCATTCGAACGCGTGTTTGTATGTGGGGCCGACGGTGATGACCCCGTTGGGGCCCGGCATCTTGAGCTTCAGGTAGGTGTAGTTGGGGACGGCCATGAACTTCGTGTAGCATGGTCTTCCCAGTACCGCGTGGTAGGTCCCTCGGAACCCGACCACCTCGAACATCAGGGTTTCCCTTCGGAAGTTGGAGGGTGTTCCGAAGCAGACGGGAAGGTCGAGTTGTCCGAGGGGCTGAACGCGCTTCTCGGGAATGATCCCATGGAAGGGCGTAGCACCTGCCCGGACGGAGGACAGACTGACACGCAGGAGCCTGAGGGTCTCGGCGTAGATGATGTTGAGGCTGCTGCCTCCGTCCATGAGGATCTTGGTGAGTCTGACGTCGCCGATGACGGGGTCGACGATGAGCGGGTATTTCCCCGGGCTTGGCACATGGTCGGGATGGTTGGCTTGGTCGAAGGTGATGGGCCTGTCGGACCAGTCTAGGTAGACTGGCGCCACCACCCTCACCGAACAGACCTCCTGGCGCTCTTGCTTGCGGTGCCGAGCCGAGGCATTCGCCGCTTGCCCATCGTAGATCATGAAGCAGTCGCGGACCTCAGGGAACTCTCCTGCTTGGCGATCTTCCTTCTTATCGTCGTCGTGGGCCCTGCCACCCTTCCGGGGGTGGCCCAGCCCTGTGGAAGTGGCGCCAAAGCATGACGCATTCCTCAAGGGTATGCTTGACGGGCCCCTGGTGATAGGGGCACGTCTCCTTGAGCATTTTGTCGAAGAGGTTGGCACCTCCTGGGGGTTTTCGAGGGTTCTTGTACTCGGCGGCGGCGACAAGGTTCGCGTCGGCAGCGTCGCGTTTCGCTTGCGACTTCTTCTTGCCCTTCTTCTTGGCACCGCGCTGAGTTGACGCCTCGGGGGCTTCTTCCGATGGGTGGCCCTGGGGCTGCTCGTCCTTCCGGAAGATAGCCTCAACCGCCTCCTGGCCGGAGGCGAACTTGGTGGTGACGTCCATCAGCTCGCTTGCCCTGGTGGGGGTCTTGCGACCCAGCTTGCTCACCAGGTCACGGCAGGTGGTGCCTGCGAGGAACGCGCCGATGACATCCGAGTCGGTGACGTTGGGTAGCTCGGTACGCTGCTTCGAGAATCACCGGATGTAGTCCCGGAGGGACTCTCCCGGCTGCCGTCGGCAGCTTTGGAGGTCCCAGGAATTCCCGGGGCGCACGTATGTGCCCTGGAAATTGCCAGCGAAGGCTTGGACTAGGTCGTCCCAGTTGGAGATCTGCCCCGGAGGCAGGTGCTCCAACCAGGCGCGAGCGGTGTCGGAGAGGAACAGGGGGAGGTTGCGGATGATGAGGTTGTCATCGTCCGTTCCACCCAGTTGGCAGGCCAGACGATAGTCCGCGAGCCACAGTTCCGGCCTCGTCTCCCCCGAGTACTTGGTGATAGTAGTCGGGGGTCGGAACCGGGTCGGGAACGGCGCCCGTCGTATGGCCCGGCTAAAAACCTGCGGACCGGGTGGTTCGGGCGAAGGACTCCGATCCTCCCCGCTGTCGTAGCATCCCTCACGCCTGGGGTGGTAGCCTCGGCGCACTCCTTCGTCGAGGCGGGCCCGACAGTCGCGGTGAGGGTGCTCGTTGCCAAGGCGGACCGGGGCCGCAGGCGCTGTGTGGCGCGTGCGCCCGGTGTAGACCGAGGCTTCCCACGTGAATCGGGAAGTCGTGGCATGATGTTTCGAGGGGTACCCCTGCCTTCGGGAGGTGGAGCTCTCGGCCCGTCGGACCGCGGCGCCTTCCAGGAGATTCTTGAGCTCTCCCTGGATTCGCCGCCCCTCGGTGGTTGATGGCTCCGGCATCGCGTGGAGGAGCATTGCTGCTGCAGCTAGGTTCTGGCCAACCCCACTGGATGTGGGTGGCGGCCTGACCCTGACATCATCGGCGATGCGGTGCTGGAAGCCTTGGGGTAGATGACGTATCTCTCCGGCTGGAGGTTGAGCCACCCCTGCCTGCCCAACGTCCCGGCGGATCGGCTCAAGCGATCCTGCTCCCGCGTCGAGCCTGGCCTGCACCTCGCGGATTTGCTCGAGCTGTGTGTCCTGACCCCCCGCAGGGACTGGGACCACAGCTAGCTCCCGAAGGATGTCAACGCAAGGCACCAGCCTAGGGAGATCACCGTCCTCTGGCATGCCGAGACGGTTGCCTTCGGAGGGGCCCCCTAGATCGACGTGGAAACATTCGCGGCTCGGGCCGTAGTCCTCGTCGCCGAGGCTACGGCTGCCGTCGGAACAGTCGGAGAGGCAGTAGTCGCATGCGGTCATAAAGTCCCGCATGGCACTGGGGTTGCCAAGTCCAGAGAAATCCCAACAGAAGCTGGACTCGTCATCTTCCTCGGACCCAGAGGGCCCGTAGGTCGAGACGTCCGTCAGCCGGTCCCAAGATGACCGCATACGAATCCCCAAAGGGTTGGGTCTCGCCTCTACGAGAGCGTCCGCCAAAGCGAGGCCGCTTGGCGGATCGAGGCTGAATGCGAAAGACACGAGACGGGAATCGGTCGGTACCTCTTGGTCGACGGGCGGTGATGAAGTCATGTCGGGGGCTGACTGCACCGTCGTCCCAGGTACGAGGGTGACGCCCAGCAAGCCTTCCGCGAGTGTGCTGGCGTCGTCCGTCTGCTCAGAGTAGGCGTGTCACGGGGAAACGGCGCTCGTCTTCGTCTCAGATGCGAGGGCGACGCGTGACGTGCCCCCCGTTGGGGCGTCGGTGTCGTCGACTCGCTCGACAGCCGACGAGGTGCCGCCTCCTGCTTGGCCTTGGTTGCCCCGTCCCCTCCTTCATCGGCGGGGGAGGCGACGGGACAAGCTCGAATGTAGATCTTCCGTCACGTGGGGAAGACGTCGTCGATTCTGCCGCCGGCGGACGGGTTGTCGGCCGCCATTGCCGCTGTCGCCCACCGGTGGAATGAGTATCATGTCGTAGCCGCCGTCGAGGGACAAGAACTCGAGGTTCCCGAAACGGAGCACCGTCCCGGGTCGGAGAAGTTGCTGGAGACTGCCCATCTGGAGCTTGACGGGTAGCTGTTCGTCAACACGCAGCAGGCCCCTACCTGGCGCGCCAACTGTCGGCGTTTCGAGACCGGGGGGTCCCTAATGCCGACGAGTGAATGTCGCCGCGTGCCCCAGCCCAGATGGGTCGACGCGAGGCCGAGCGCGAAGGGGGGAAGAGAGGTGGCCGGAAGCGAGCGTGAGAGAGGAGTGGGAATCCCGCGGCCTTCGTGTTCGTCCCGCGCCCCGGTCGGGTGCGCTTGCAGTAGGGGGTTACAAGCATCCACGCGGGAGAGGGAGCGAGCGGCCTCACGCGAGCGCCTTGTCTCGTCCTCGTCCCCGCGCGGCCAACCTTCTCTAAGAAGGCCCTGGTCCCTCCTTTTATATGCGTAAGGAGAGGATCCAGGTGTACAATGGGGGGTGTAGCAGAGTGCTACGTGTCTAGCGGAGGAGAGCTAGCGCCCTGAGTACATGCCGTTGTGGCAGCCGGAGAGACTTTGGCACCCTGTTGGCGTGATGTCGTGGCCGTCGGAGGAGCGCTGGAGCCTGGCGGAGGGACAGCTATCAGAGCTGTGGAGTCCTTGCTGACGTCTTCTTGCTTCCGTAAGGGGGCTGAGAGCCACCATCGTCACTGCGTATGCGGGGCACCATCATTGCCTGTCTGGTGGAGTGTGCCAGATGGGACGCCGGTCTTGTTCCCTGTGGCTCGAGTCTGCCCGGGGTAGGGTGATGATGGCGCCTCCTGTTGACGTAGCCGGTCCGCGCCCTAGGTTGGGCGATGTGGAAGCTCCTCCGAAGCCGAGGTCGAGTCTGTCTTCTGTGGTCGAGGTCGAGTCCGATCCCTTGGGTCGGGCGAGACAGAGATCGTCGGCCGAGGCCAGAGCGGAGTCCGAGCCCCAGGGTCGGGCGAAGCGGAGATCGTCGGCTGACGCTAGGGCGGAGTCCGAGCCCTGGGGTCGGGCGGAGCGGAGTTCGTCGTCTTCTGAGGCCGTAGCCTAGTTCGAGCCCTGGGTCGGGCAGAGTTCGCCGTCTTCCGAGGCCGTAGCCTAGTCCGAGCCCTAGGTCGGGCGGAGTTCGCCGTATTCCGAGGCTGTAGCCTAGTCCGAGCCCTGGGTTGGGTGGAGTTCGCCATCTTCCGAGGCCGTAGCCTAGTCCGAGCCCTGGGTCGGGCGGAGTTCGCCGTCTTCCGAGGCCGTAGCCTAGTCCGAGCCCTGGGTCAGGCGGAGTTCGCTGTCTTCCGAGGCCGTAGCCTAGTCCGAGCCCTGGGTCGGGCGGAGCGGAGTTTCCTATGGTGTCCGCGGTCGGGCCTGACCGCCTGTCAGCCTCACTCTGTCAGGCGGCACCGCAGTCGGAGTGGCGCAGGCGGCGCTGTCTTTCTGTCTGGCCGGTCAATGGAGCGGCGAAGTGACGGCGGTCACTTTGGCTCTGTCGACTGCAGGGCGCGCGTCAGGATAAGGACGTCAGGCTGCCTTTGCATTAAATGCCTCTGCGATTTGGTCGGTCGGCGCGGCGATTCGGTCAGGGTTGCTTCTTGGCAAAGACAGGGCCTCGGGCGAGCCGGAAATACGTTAGCCGCTGAAGGGGGGGGCCTCGGGCGAGGCGGAGATCCTCCTGGGTCGGCCGCCCTTGTCCGAGGCTAGGCTCGGGCGAGGCGTGATCACGTCCTTCGAATGGACCGATCCCTGACTTAATCGCACCCATCAGGCCTCTGCAGCTTTATGCTGATGGGGGTTACCAGCTGAGAATTAGGAACCTTGGGGGTACCCCTAATTATGGTCCCCAACAAAAGGATTGGGAAAGATAGCCATTACATCCGAGCATTCTATATCCAATGTGTTCTTAGTTGAATCGCTCGGGTACAACTTATTGTCTGTGAGTCAATTATGTAACATGGGTTATAATTGTCTATTTACCAATATAGATGTATCTATCTTTAGAAGGAGTGATGGTTCATTAGCTTTTAAGGGTGTATTAGACGGCAAACTCTACTTAGTCGATTTTTCAAAAGAGGAGGCCGATCTAGATGCATGCTTAATAGCTAAGACTAGTATGGGCTAGCTGTGGCATCACCGTCTAGCACATGTTGGAATAAAGAACCTTCATAAACTTCTAAAGGGAGAACATGTGTTAGGACTAACGAATGTATGTTTCGAAAAAGATAAACCTTGTGCAGCTTGTCAGGTAGGGAAACAGGTGGGAAGCACTCATCACAGCAATAATATGATGACAACATCAAGACCACTGGAGCTTCTCCACATGGACCTCTTCGGACCCGTCGCCTACCTTAGCATCGGGGGAAGTAAGTATGGTCTTGTAATTGTTGATGACTTTTCCCGCTTCACTTGGGTGTTCTTTTTGCAGGATAAATCAGAAACCCAAGGGACCCTAAAGCGCTTTCTAAGGAGGGCTCAAAACGAATTTGAGCTAAAGGCGAAAAAGATAAGAAGCGACAACGGGTCCGAGTTCAAGAACCTACAAGTTGAGGAGTATCTTGAGGAGGAAGGCGTCAAGCACGAGTTCTCCGCTCCCTACACACCACAGCAAAATGGGGTGGTAGAGAGGAAGAATAGGACGCTTATCGACATGGCGAGGACGATGCTTGGAGAGTTCAAGACGCTCGAGCGGTTTTGGTCGGAAGCTGTGAACACAACTTGCCACGCCATAAACCGGCTCTATCTACATCGCCTCCTCAAGAAGACCTCGTACGAACTTCTTACCGGTAACAAACCCAACGTCTCTTACTTTCGTGTATTTGGGAGCAAATGCTATATTTTGGTGAAGAAAGGTAGACATTCTAAATTTGCTCCCAAAGCTGTAGAAGGGTTTTTACTAGGGTATGACTCAAATACAAAGGCGTATAGAGTCTTCAACAAATCATTGGGTTTGGTTGAAGTCTCTAGCGACGTTGTATTTGAAGAGACTAATGGCTCTCCAAGAGAGCAAGTTGATCTTGATGATATAGATGAAGATGATGTTCCGACGGCCGCAATGCGCATGATGGCGATAGGTGATGTGCGACCACAGGAACAACAAGAGCAAGATCAGCCATCCTCCTCTACAATGGTGTATTCCCCAACTCAAGATGATGGATAGGTCCATCAAGAAGAGGTGCGTGATCAAGGGGAGCACAAGAAGAACAAGTTATGGAGGAAGAAGCACCACCGGCCCCTCCAACTCAAGTCCGAGCGACGATCCAAAGAAATCACCCCGTCGATCAGATTCTGGGTGATATCAGCAAGGGAGTAACAACTCGCTCACGTTTAGCAAAATTTTGTGAGCATTACTTGTTTGTCTCTTCTATTGAGCCTTTCAGGGTAGAAGAGGCCTTGCAAGATCCGGACTGGGTGTTGGCCATGCAGGAAGAGCTCAACAACTTCAAGAGGAATGAAGTTTGGAGCCTGGTGCCACGTCCAAAGCAAAATGTTGTGGGAACCAAGTGGGTGTTCCGCAATAAGAAAGACGAGCACGGAGTGGTGAGAAGAAACAAGGCTAGACTTGTGGCAAAAGGATATGCCCAAGTCGCAGGTTTGGATTTCGAGGAGACTTTTGCTCCTGTGGCTAGGCTAGAGTCTATTCGAATATTATTAGCCTATACCGCTCACCACTCTTTCAGGTTGTTTCAAATGGATGTGAAGAGCGCTTTCCTCAATGGGCCAATCAAGGAGGAGGTATACGTGGAACAACCCCCTGGCTTTGAGGATGACAGGTACCCCGACCATGTATTCAAGCTCTCTAAGGCGCTCTATGGACTTAAGCAAGCCCCAAGAGCATGGTATGAATGCCTTAGAGATTTCTTAATTGCTAATGCTTTCAAGGTTGGGAAAGTCGATCCCACTCTTTTCACTAAGACTTGTGATGGTGACGTTTTTGTGTGCCAAATTTATGTCGATGACATAATATTTGGTTCTACTAACCAAATGTCTTGTGAGGAGTTTAGCAGGGTGATGACTCAAAAGTTTGAGATGTCGATGATGGGCGAGTTGAACTACTTCCTTGGGTTCCAAGTGAAGCAACTCAAGGAAGGCACCTTCCTCTCCCAAACAAAGTACACTCAAGATCTTCTCAAGAGGTTTGGGATGAAGCATGCCAAGCCCGCGAAGACACCTATGGGAACCGACGGACATGTCGACCTCAACAAAGGAGGTAAGTCCGTTGATCAAAATGCATACCGGTCTATGATAGGGTCATTACTTTATTTATGTGCCAGTAGACCGGATATTATGCTTAGCGTATGCATGTGTGCTAGATATCAATCCGACCCTAGGGAATGTCACCTTGTGGTCGTTAAGCGAATTCTTAGATATTTAGTTTCTACGCCTTGCTTCGGGATCTGGTATCCAAAGGGGTCTACTTTTGACTTGATTGGATATTCAGAATCCGATTATGCTAGATGCAATGTTGATAGGAAGAGTACATCAGGGACGTGCCAATTCCTAGGAAGGTCCCTGGTGTCTTGGAGTTCAAAGAAACAAACCTCCGTTGCCCTATCCACCGCTGAGGCTGAGTATGTTGCCGTAGGATAGTGTTGCGTGCAACTACTTTGGATGAGGCAAAGCCTCCGAGACTTTGGCTACAATCTGAGCAAAGTCCCACTCCTATGTGACAATGAGAGTGCAATCCGCTTGGCGGATAATCCTGTTGAACACAGCCGCACTAAGCACATAGACATCCGACATCACTTTCTGAGAGACCACCAGCAAAAGGGAGATATCGAGGTGTACCATGTTAGCACCGAGAACCAGCTAGTCGATATCTTTACCAAGCCGTTGGATGAGAAAACCTTTTGCAGGTTGCGTAGTGAGCTCAATGTCTTAGATTCACGTAACTTGGATTGATCTATAGCATACATGTGTTCTATGCCTTTGATCATGTTACTTTATGTATTTAAATCCATTGTTGTTTAGTTATGATGCTCAAGTTGTGCAAGGGATCCCCGAACCTCACAAGTACATGTGTGAATGATGCACATATTTAGGGGGAGATGAGCTACAACTTGACCCTTTGAGACTAATCCGTTTGTTTGAGTATACTTGATGTAGTCTCAAAGGTGGATTGAAAGGGAAAGGTGAGCTTGGACCATGCAAAGACTTCCATTGCACTCTGGTATTAGTGTACTTAATTCCAAGTTCATCCTTATGCTCTTATTGCCTTTTTGCTCTTAATTGACATTTTTGGTGAGGTAATGGGGTTAAAGGGCCAAGAATGATCCCGTTTTGGTGCTTAATGCCAAAGGGGGAGAAATTAAGGCCAAAGCAAATGGATCAGCTACCACTTGAGAATTTTTTTAAAAAAATAGAGTTATAATTTTTGATTTGTCCAAAATACTCTTATTGCAAAATTTGGCCTCGTGTGGGGGGGGGGAGAATTTTGATTATGGCAAAAAGGAGGGTTTTTTGTACTTGATCAATTTTTCCATTGGAACATCTCTCCTTGTGCCTGAACAAGTGTGTTTGACTTAGAGATAGGAAAATGAATTTGATTTGCAAAAACAAACCAAGTGGTGGCAAAGAATGATCCAAATATGTCAAAACTTGTGCAAAGACAATTTTGTCCTCAATTGCATTGATGTTGCACTTCTTTTGGTTGCTTTTGGATGTGTTGGTATAAATCACCAAAAAGGGGGAGATTGAAAGGGAAATGTGCCCTTGGGCAATTTCTATTATGTTTTGGTGATTAAGTGCCCAATACATTTAATTAAGTTCTTATGTTCTAAATGAAGAGAAAAGTGCAAATCAAGACATGAGGTATGTTTCTAGACTTAGTACATTGATTTGAGTACTAACATATTTTGTATAAGTGCTAGAAACAGGAAAAGAAAGAATTGCAAAAGACTTGGCTGTGTGCAGCCAAAGTCCAGCTCGGCCTGGCACACCGGACTGTCCGGTGGTGCATCGGACAGTGTCCGGTGCGCCAGACTGTCTCCGGTGAAAAGGCCGCTCTCAGGAAAAGTTTGGCAGCGTACGGCTATAATTCACTGGACTATCCGGTGGTTCACCGGACTATCCGGTGAGCCAACGGTCGCTAGCGCAACAGTCGGCCGCGTAATCCGCGGGCGACGCGTGGCCCACGTCAACGGTCGGCAGGGGGCACCGGACTGTCCGGTGTGCACCGGACAGTGTCCGGTGCGCCAACCGGCCCGGAGCTACAACGGTCGTCTGCGCCAGAAAAGGAAGGAGATTGGCACCGGACCGTCTACAGTGACTGTCCGGTGGTGCACTGGACTGTCCGGTGCGCCACTCGACAGAAGGCAAGGATAGCCTTCCTTGTTGATCTTCAATGGCTCCTAGCTGCCTTGGGGCTATAAAAGTACCCCTAGGCGCATGGAGGAGCAACCCAAGCTTACAAGAAACATTCTAAGACTCCAAGACTCCAACTTCACGCATTCGATTCTTTGAGATAGTACCTTGAGCTCCATTTGAGTTGTGAACTCCGTGCGTTGTGTTTTGAGCTCAAGTTGTGACTTGTGTGCGTGATTGTGCTGTGGATTTGAGTCTTGTGTGTGTTGTTCTCCCCTCCCTTACTTCTGTGCTTCTTTTGTGATCATCATTGTAAGGGCGAGAGGCTCCAAGTTATGGAGATTCCTCGCAAACGGGAGAAAGACTAAGAAAGGAAAAACAGTGGTATTCAAGTTGATCGTCGGATCACTTGAAAGGGGTTGAGTGCAACCCTCGTCCATTGGGACGCCACAACGTGGAAGTAGGCAAGTGTTACTTGGCCGAACCACGGGATAAAATCGCGTGTCTCTTGTGTGCTTTCTCTTTGATTGTCTGTGTTCACAAGAGCTCGTTTCAAGCTACTTAGCCATTCTAACTTTCATAACTAAGTTTCATGGCTATTAGTGTTGAATTTTACAGGATCACCTATTCACCCCCTAGGTGCTCTCAGTACTGTCTAGGGAAGGAATGAGGGATCAAGATTTATAGCTTCGGGGTGAGCCGGCGACCGACAAAGACGGGAAATCCCAACCGAAACCTGTATTCCTGGGGCATTCGTTCAGCCCGGCGCGCACAAAACGGGGAGAGAGATAGAGTCGGAGACGAAGGTTTGTTTTGGCCTACTGCGGAGTGGAGATAAAGCTGACAGTGGGCCCGAGTAGTCGGCGAGAGAAGGGAGGGGAAAAGAAGGCTGCACCGAGCGGTCCCAAGCATCAGTGGCATGGCCAAGGCACGCGCAGTGTGTGACGGGGCGGCTCCATGCATCAACGCGGTGCTCTTCGCGGGCCAGGGGCGCTCACACACTAGGCCGAGGCAGGATGGGGGTAACTTGGGCTGCAGAGAAGCGAAGCCGGCCCAAGGGCAGGTTTATTCCTCTCCTTTTATTTTAATCCCTTTTACATTTTTCAAATTTCTATTTCAAGTTCAAACTTGATGAAACTTTCTGTTCTTAAATTTCATGCTTTTATTTTCAATCATAATCCTATAGATCCTAGTTTTTTCAATGTTATTATTTATTCTTCTTCTCATTATTTTAATTCTAGAAATAATAGATGATTGTTAAAATTTTCCTTTCTCACTTTCTAATTTTCCACTTTCATTTAAAATTTGAGGTTGAGTAAAATGTATCCCAACAAAATCTTAAGCATGGGATGCACACTCCTATTTATTTATGGGTTAATCGACTAATAATACTCCATTATTTGGCTATGAAAATAGAATGGTCCAAATAAATCTACCATGGTTTCAAAATCCTCAAATATATTTATTCATTTATATTATCATCATTTTTTTCTTTGACAAATTTTGGGCTTTACAGTAGCCCCCTCCTTGGCTCCCTTCCCATCGCTCTCCCTCTGTAGTAGCTCCCTGGGAGATTCCCTCACTGGCACCTCCTCTACTCCGCCATCCGTAGCTCGCCCCCATCTCCTCCTTTCCCCATGGCTGCCAAGCCCCTTCCATGGTGCTCGCCCAGTTCCTCTGCTCCTCCATCCCCATCTTGCCCTTTAGCCATGGACGCCGCCAATCCTGGTGCTCGCCCTGGAACTGCTCGTTCCTATGCTGCCCCAACCCCAGCTCGCCTCAGCCCCTAGCTCTGATGCCCCTGCCTTTTCCCCCAGCTCTGGAGTCCGTCGCGTCTTGCCCTTCCCTCGGCTTCCGCCCCTGACCATGGACGCCGATAGTCCCCAGCTCCCTTCCATGGCCGCCTGCAGCTCTCCTTAGTGGCCGAGTCATCCCCCTAGACACGCCCCTTCCCTTTTTACTTCCTATGGTTGCCCTAGCCGACCTCTCTCATGGAGCAGGGAACAGCAACACCTCCCTCCATGGATGCCTCGTTGTCGACTTGTCATGTTCATAGTCATCGGTGAGGTCCCTTTGGCTTGTGCTACATATCTCCTTAATTGATACGTGTGGTTTGTGGTTGATTGTGATTATGTGTGTGCTTATGTGTGAGATGTGAGGGGGAAATCCGAGGATTTGGTGGTGAAGAGGCACAGTCCAATATGACGCCCGTCAGGTGTTCGACGAAATGTCGAATTGGGATTCATCGTTGATATTGTAGATCTGAGTCATGTTTTGTATTGTTGAGCTGGTTCACTATTTCTCTTCTTCGTTGGATGGATGTTTTAATTATGTCGGTCCTCTTGACAGTAGCATGTGTGTGTCATAGTTGTAGGTATAATACTTATTGAAATGCACGATTCACTTGCAGCGATTTGGTCGATGTCGTGTCTATGTGTATGGATTGATGTTAGTGGAGAAGAAAGTTAGGTGAGGAAATCATGGTGAATACAATCGTGTATACATGGTGGTTGTGTTTATGTCTATAATGAATTTCATTTGATGTATGGAGTTCATGTCCAGTTATGGGAATCATTATTCTATATGTGGTGATAGATTAGGAGTCTTGACCAAGTGTTGATTAATACTTGAGTATGAAATAGACTAGTTTATATACATGATTAACTAGGTGGTTTTAGCTCTAATTTAGGATGATGTGTTAGAATAGTTGAAGTACCAAGCACATGGTGATTGTAGAAGTTAACCAGGAGCTAAATTGAATTCTTGTTGTTTGGGACTGTATGACCAGTTTTAGTTGTGCAGCTAGTTCAATGTAAACAATGTTTTCTGTAGAAATGTTATATAGGAAAGGTGTAGATCACTTCTTTATCTTGCTTGTATTACAATTTCATGGCCATAGGTTTAGTAGTTTAGGAGTTAAGATTTTTCTAAATCCAGTATCAGAATCTGCCCAGATTCTATACATATTTCGAAAATGACCTTGTTTGACCAAGATAAACTTAGAATCAGTTCTTATAAATTATAAAGAAGTTGTAGTACTTTTCTTAAGCTTTCCAAAAAAAAGTCTTGGATCACCCTTTTTTGCGGTCTAGAGGCCAAGTTATAGCTGTTTGAAGTGTGATATCTGAATCTATCCAAATTTGGACAACAGGGCCTTTCTCATGTCTCTTGACCTTGATATGCATTGAATTAACGTGATATGTTTATGTAGACAATTCTACTAGATTTCTAAAAAGTCTATGATCACCTAATTTGGATGTCTGAGACTCCAGTTATGGATTTTTGAAGTGAGTAGTCGAATTCTGTCCAAATCTAGATAGAATTTACGTTTAGCATTGTTTGACATTTCTAAGTGTCAAATCTTGTTGTGACGATAATATCAAAGTTGTAAAGGATTTCTTAAGATTTCTAGAGAGTCTTAGTTCATTATTTTTGGATGAATATTTTGTGAGTTATGAGCAAAACAATTGACTACAGTATGACTGTCCAGAAATTCTGTAAATGTTGAATGCTTAACTTTGCTCTTGTTTGGCTAAGTAAGTTTAATTGATTCTCAATTGGTGAAGTGATGGCTTGTGTTAGTAATTGTCATGTTCTATGTTTGTTGATTGAGTAAATGTCATAGATGGAGATTGGTCGCTTAAGTTAATTATCTTGAATAAATGTTCATCATTGTCCTTATTAGTTGGAAGCAAATAGCATCAATAGGTTCATTTCAGTTGTAATCCGAGAGTTATATAGTGGAAGTGCATTTAGGCGCTTAAAGTCTTTTGCTTCTAGGTTATAATCGAATGGGATTATTGAAAGGGAAATGTGCCCTTGGGCCATTTCTAAAGTATTTTGGTGATTAAGTGCCCAACACAAATGCTTTAAGTGTTAATTTGTGCCAAAGACTCAAGAAGTGCAAATCAAGGTTCAAGGTACATATCTAGACTTAGTACATTGATTTGAAGACTAATGTATTGCGTCTAAGTGCTAGAAACAGGAGAAATCATTATGAAAAAGAAGTTGGCTGAGTACAGCTGACTGCTGCTCGGTCTGGGTGCACCGGACTGTCTGGTGTGCCAGAACCAGTCTCTGTGAACAGCCCGCTCTTGGGACTCGACGGTGGTGTACGGATATAAATCACCAGACTGTCCGGTGGTGCACCGGACTGTCCGGTGAGGCCAACGGTCGACAGCGCCAACGGTCGGCCGCGCAATCCGCGCGCGACGCGTGGGCGCGCCAACAGTCGGCAGGGTGCACCAGACTGTGTCCGGTGTGCCAACTGCCGCAAAACTGCAACGGTCGGATGCACCAGAAATAGAAGAAGATCGCGCACCGGACAGCTACAGGGACTGTCTGTAACACCCCTGGTGTTTTTATTCCGCTCGACAACGAGTATGAATTTAAGCACGTAATATCAGTGGATGAAACAGATGCTAAATTTTAAACATCTTCGTCTATCGTGATTTTTATATCGCATCGGTGTCGTCTGTCGCGAGTTCGACATCATTTTTAGCTATCCGAGCTCGTCCTAAATTTTCGTGATGTTCGGAACATAACTGTTCCGAAAATCGGTGTGTCCGATGATTATTTAAAAATTCATCGCTCGCGCAAATACGAATTCGGAAGCCTAACCCACTCGGATGATTTTTATTCCAAGCAAATTAAATTGAACTCGTCGACTAAGGTTTTCGGAGCGAATAATCCGGTTCCCCCTCGTCAACCGTGAAATCGCGTACGAGGATCCAAAATTGAGCTTCGATCCACTGATAAATTATCCTGGCTGTGGAACCAGGTGTTCAGATGTTAGACGTATGTTCATCTGATTTTTAACCAGATCAAATCCCGTTTGGTTCGATTCGTGTGTATCTCGTCTCGATCTAAATCTCCAAATTTAAATAATGGGTAAAGATTCATCTGAACTCCAGAATATTCACCAAATCAAATCCTGTCCAAATATTGTTATCGATCTCATTTTGTTCGATCCATTTGTACATCTTTTAGACTCTAATTTCATACCTAAAATATATGTTGCGCTAAAAATTTGAATCGGTGAGGAGAATATTTACTAATAAAAAAACAAGAGAAAGAAAAATCTATTTTCCCCACCGTCCTTTCTCCTTCCTCATCCTGTACACACGTTGATTTTCTTTGGTACCTTATCCTCTCACTTGAGCGCTCTCTGGATTGGAATTCACCCAGCATTGCACGTCACCAGTACACGTCTCCTCACCATTGGCTGCTCGCCTGCCTCGGCATGCACAGCCGCTCGGCTTCCAGCCTCATCCAGTGTCGCCCTTATCCTCTTCCTTCCCGTCTCCCAGCTCGGACCGAGCGTCCTCTCTAGCACCGCGCCCCTCAGCTCGCTCCGGCCGTGGGGTGCCTGACCAAGTAACCAGGTCTTCCAGCTCACCGGCGACCAGTGTCTTATCCCTGCGCCGCTTACTAAATCGGATGAGTCTCCTGCGAGCCTTCCTTTTCCTTATCCACATCATCCTGGCAACAGCTCGATCCTTGCTTTTAACCATCACACGAAGCCGTGGAGCCTCACGTCGGATGTCTGCTCCAATCTATGGCCGCCGCAGCCCAGCTCTCTCACGCCACGTTCCTCCCCTAGCCTCTACTCCTTCAATAGGCTGGCCATGGATTTGTTCTACGCGCTCCGAGTCTTTCAGTCCTCTGCTTCTCTCGGCCTCCTGTTTTTTTTGTGTCGACCACCATGGAGCTCACGGCGCCTCCTGCTGGTTAGCCTTGGGCGTCGGGATGCTGTTCCCTACTCGTCCTCGACTCTGTGGTGCTCCAGCTTGCCGAGTTCCTTGCTCGCGCAAGTCTTCTGCGCGGCCTCCTGCTCGCCCGGCCGAAGCGCCCTGCTCGCCCTCCTGCGTCGAGCTCCCTCGCTGTCTGCGCTGTCGAAGCTCCCTGCCGTGCGCTTGCCAGCTCGGATTTCGCTAGCCTCCGTTCTCTAACCCATGTGTCAGTCGGTGTCGTGGAGTTTTTGTTTGATCAGCTCGTCATCGCATTGTTTGCCGTCGAGTCGTCAAACACGTCATCCTCTGCTCAAACCCCACCTCACCAGCTCGCTCCCGACTTCAGCTGAAAGTCGTCGTCGTTCCGCGCGTCAGCAAGAAATCCTAAGAATCGGGTGAAGACAAAGCTAGCAGCGCGATATTCCCTAGGCGCTCGATAAATTGCCTGGATCGGAAAATCGCTACCGATCTCGCGGATTCGAGTCAGCTTTGAAACGGTAAGCTGATGAATTACTCAGAATAATTCGATCGTGGAATAAATTAATGTGCTAGTGCGATGATCATTAGGTGCTCGATAAATTGCGTGGGTCACGAAACTCTCGTCGACTTCGCAGTTCTTGCGATTATCGAGCCAGATTCAACTATGGCGAATTATTTCGCTATTCTGATTAATTAGATGAATTAGTGTACCGAGTAGAATATTAGTAGGCCTATGTGATAATAAAATATTTTAATCACTTACAAAGATGTGTATGTATTTACGGTAAAGAAATGCTTGAGTAATTGTTGACATGTAAAATATGTGAGGAGTAAAATAGAACTAAAATAATTCTTTGTGAGCAATGTAGTATAATTTATAAAACGAGGGATAAGTTTAGAATTTAATTAATTAGCTGATAAGTTGTGTTAGGCTAATCATATTAAATGTGTATAATTTGTTGTTTCGTGATGTTTGCGATAGGTTCGAGAAGTGTAATTATTGCGCTTAATCGTACGTCGATAATTAGTGTCTCTATATGAAATTGTTCAACGCCTCGCCACTAGGTGTTTAATTCGTTTAATTCGTTATCGCGAGCACTATTTAGGTTTGCGATATTTATATTTATATGCATTCATGTGCATAATGCATTTCATTCAGGTACGTTAATTAATCGCGTGATGCGGAAGATAAGCCAAGTCGACCCCCAAGCGCGGGCTACTCCGCATGATGATGCTGATGGACGTACCTGCTGGATCAAGTGCTAGGACAAGGATGATCGTCAAGTGGACGTCACCTAACAACACTAACATAGTGTTACTCAGGCAAGCCCCGGTGCATGCAACCCCTTCCTTGTGTTTTTAAATTATTTTTACACACTTTAAGTCTAGTGAAATGTGCATTAGGTTTATAGGAGTTGCTTGGAACCCTTTGATGCATTGCCTTCCTTGATATCCATACCTTTATAGATACTTCTTGTGAAGTATCAAAAATCTGATTTACAAAAATGCTTAGCCCTGCTCAGATCTTGTGGATAGAGGTTGTCTTTTGCATTATGGCCTAGCTCAGGGGTTATCCTGAGGAAAGATGGCTTCTACCTGCAAGAATATTTTCATTGAGAGCGTGGTGGGATCTTACTGCAAAGTTCCCTATGATGCTCTTTTCATCCTAGGAACATAAACAATCCTAAGGATGGAAGTACTTAAATCGAGACTTGGGCTAGGAACAGGTGATGTTCTACCCAGGTTAGTTAAGGATTGGATGCGTATGTAGGCCTGTTGATCAAGGACTATCTTAACTAGCCACATGCCCTGGAAATGGGACAGGGTAAGCCTGAACCCGGCTATTCCATACATGAAAAGACAATCGCGCACTGGGAGTGGAGAGATGGCGAGAGTGGCACGTACCCTCCTGGCAAAGGACCGCCTAAAAGGGGTGGTGTGCTCTCGGGTGGCGCGGACCTGTTCATGCAGTGGAGGATCCGTGGGAATGGTAGACATGCAAGGTTTACAAGAAACATATGTCGTGTGGTTAGAGATCCTCAGCTGAGTAAATCGATTCGGATCGCCGTTATATCCCCGGAGAGTGGAGACTTGATCTCCGACCTACAACCTAAGTCAGGATGTGAACCTCATGAATAAAAATGATGTTGTATTGATGAGATGGTGAAATTAGACTAGATGCAAATAGAGTCTATTAATACTTAATCTGGCGTTAAAATATTGAAAGTAATGACTCACTTTAGTAAGCTATTTCTGCAAAAGTATCTAAGTTGATTCTTGCTAAAGCCTCTCCTTGATTCCCAAATCCAGCATACCCTTGAGAGTCTTTTCTTTAGTCGGGTAAGTCTTGCTGAGTAATTCCATACTCAGGGTTTTATTCCCTGTTGTTTTTCAGGATATAGTCTTGTGCTGCTGTTGATGGTGTTAAGTGCCGGTGGGCTCGGCCTTCTTATATGAGTATACCCCGCCTTTATCTTCTTACTGAGGATGGTCATTTGAGCTAGCATATATTTCAAACTTATATTTTTGTTATCACTCCGGTAAAATAATATAAAACTTTTGTAACTTGTAAAATTTGGTAATAAGATTTCCGCTGCAAAAATATTGGTGTGTGTGATTTGTGTTACTTAATCCCGCAGTTCTGGTTGTAAGTGGTTTATCCGATGTCCTTGAGGCAATCGGACGGATCCTGTTAAGTTATCTGGTGCACATGCATAGCTGTCTGAGGTCTTTGAGACAAGGACAGGTGCATGTGGGCCCAATAACTTGGGAGGTTCTGCCACAGCTGGTATCGGAGCGAGATTAAGTATAATACGGTCACATACGTATTTTAAAAACAAAGTTTTGGTTTTAGAAAACCTATTTTCAACTAAACACATTGTTTGATTTTGAAAAACAGCTTTGAAAAACTATAATGCTAGCGACATCCTCTGTTAAGCCCTAAACTAAGGACTATCAGGTGGCTTAGTTGAAAACCATAAACCACAATCAGGTGGGTAGTGCATACATGTGTATTGTTATTTTTGAGGCCATTCAGTTTTGAATGGATCGACGCTCAGGTAAGGTGAGATGTGAGAGCATGACCGAACAAACGTCGGTCTAGGGGAGTGCTTAATTGTGGCGCTTGATTATATACATGTTCCACATATGTATATATGAAGGCTGCGATATGGAGTATTTACTTTTGTGGGGATTCAGTACCCCATGGATGTGTATGGGTATACAGACATGGGAATACTGAGAAGTGTAATGTACTTGTAACGACGCACCTACGCTCAGGTAAGAAGGTGAGTTACCATAATGTGTTGCCCTATGGTTAAAGTGTGGCAACGGCGCCTATGCGTGGCTCGGCGCTTAATGATGAGCTGGCCTCCATATAGCAATATATGAAGTATAAACTGTGATAAACTGTCATGTGTGAATTGCATCATTGGGTAATGGGCTGTAATGAATTTTCTGCAGGTACACTAACCTCGAAAACGTATGTGTAGCGGACGACTAGCAAAATACCATGAGAGTCGTTAGTATGCCACCGATATAGAACATTATTGCCACATTATGTTGGCAAAATCAGTGAGGACGTATAGGACGAGCATGCATCCTGATTGTTGCATCATGTTTGTCGCCTATACACCCAAAATGCTTCTCTCATCTTTATTCCAGTAACCATTGATTGTGGATAATGTGGTGCAAGGTAGTATTATGAACTTCTGTGAAATAGCTGTCTTCCATTCGTTAGGTAATCTATTTAGGTGTTATAGGTGTTTGCTCTTGTACTTGATGTGCCGATAGAAGGTTAGAGACTCGTTTACCTAAACCCAAAATTAGACCATGTTCTTAACTGGTGAACTATGACCTAAGGTTGATTTTTTTTCCGTTATCCCTCCATGACCAAAAACATAAAAATAAATACTTAGATAATTTATGTGTTGGACATAAAATGTACCTAAGCTTAAAACAAGGATTTCAAGTCACGTCTCCTTCTAGAACCATTCCTTTGTTCAGTTGATGCCTTGGTTTCCTCATGTTTATCGACGACGTATCAACTTAATCCTTGACCTTGTGATCCCTACGATGGGCATAGAAATATACTTGGGGCTGAAGTAACAGTCTCCCATCATACTCCTTTTATCAAGTTTAGGTTATGGCCATGTCTTGTTCATTTCCTTGGGCCATAATCTATTTGGCTCTCTACTTGTAACCATTCTTATGGGTGGAGTCTCTTTTGTATATTGTCATCCTTGCCCAGTCTAATTGTGTTGTGTGAGATTTCTTATTGGTTATGTCTGATAATGGTGTTATGACTAAAACCGATGGTGCAGTGACGAAACCGAGGGCCTCCTGTGAATGTACACACATGGTTGCGCTACTTGGCACGCGCTGGTATCACGGTTAGTAGTTGTAATCCATTATGAGACTATATCAATGTGTTATCTTGGCACAATCTAGTTTTGCTACGTGAGATTCTTTATTGGTGCTGGTTCGGTGATGGTGTCATGATTAAGGACTTATGGTGCCGCAGCGAGACTGAGAGCCTCCTGTGAATGCGCACACAGGATTGTGCTACTCGACGCATGCTGGTATCAAGGTCTCTAGTCATGATCCATTGTGGAACTACACTGATGTGTTATCTTCCGTAAACTACTTCCTTGAAACAATTTCTATGTTGTTTGTCAAGTGATCAAGCAACATCTATCATCTCCGTTGGATTAAAAGGGCATATCCCTTTCATGTGTGGTCTCTTTTCCCTTGACTTTGATAGTGACTGCACGCATACAAGTTCCCTTTACGTCCTTTGTGTAAAGGTGAAGCCTTGGAACTTTTTAGTGTTAAGAGACAACTACTTAGTTCTCAAGGTGGAGATCTGTTTCCCCTGCTACTGAGATGCAGGAGTTTGTTCATTCGCTCTCCTATTAATCCATGTATTCCCTAACTAAATCCGTTCATCTCGTATAAAGAAACGGATGAACATCCTGACCAAATGAATTTCTACCCAAGTGCATGATCTCCTCTCAACCCTTGGTTTACCGATGATACTGAGAGGACATGCCCAATGTCAACAGTAGTTCAACAAGTTGGTTTTTGACTAACTTGTAACTGCCCAATGAACAATGGTTGAGTTTAGAGATCGTTTGGTCGAGTTGTCTAAACTCACTTTTGTACAACCCCTCTTAAGGAAGTATTTATAAGAATCAAGATTAAGTTGGCTAGAAACCACCTAATTATCGCTCTAGTCATGCCTCGAACGTCTCAGGTGTGCTTTTCAGCATGGGTGAGCAGGTCGAATCATGCTTAGAGCTCGATAAAATGGACTGGTTACAAAGTCCGCATCTACAGGTCCCTCCGCGGGTGATTTTCTCGAATCTATATCACCTTTTGTGGACTTGAATTCTCGGGTTAACCACATGTTAACCGCGACAGTATTCAACATCCACACCCGTCTCCTGTGCTATCAATTTCCTATAACCACTTGTTGGTAAACCTCTTTCTGTGTGTTTTACCCAAGAGGTTGCGTCTGATTCTGTTTGAGTAAAGTCGTATATCTACCGCTCGCCCAATAAACTCAGATAGTACAGTGTCATCAGAAAAAGTAAACTGCACACATGAACCTTATGTGTACTTCTGGCAGACAGCGTCTCTATTGGTGGGCATTTCTAAATTAGCCTAAGGCGATACATGTTATGTCCACTAGAGAAACAATATTCTGAAGCACTTGCCTTCGCCCAAGACTGCCTTATGGTTATCGCTGATATGGACGTGGTTACATGCTTCTCTACTCTTGAAAGTCTTTCGCTCCGAATCTCGGGACGAGATTATTTTAAGGGGGAAGGGCTGTAACACCCCTGGTGTTTTTATTCCGCTCGACAACGAGTATGAATTTAAGCACGTAATATCAGTGGATGAAACAGATGCTAAATTTTAAACATCTTCGTCTATCGTGATTTTTATATCGCATCGGTGTCGTCTGTCGCGAGTTCGACATCATTTTTAGCTATCCGAGCTCGTCCTAAATTTTCGTGATGTTCGGAACATAACTGTTCCGAAAATCGGTGTGTCCGATGATTATTTAAAAATTCATCGCTCGCGCAAATACGAATTCGGAAGCCTAACCCACTCGGATGATTTTTATTCCAAGCAAATTAAATTGAACTCGTCGACTAAGGTTTTCGGAGCGAATAATCCGGTTCCCCCTCGTCAACCGTGAAATCGCGTACGAGGATCCAAAATTGAGCTTCGATCCACTGATAAATTATCCTGGCTGTGGAACCAGGTGTTCAGATGTTAGACGTATGTTCATCTGATTTTTAACCAGATCAAATCCCGTTTGGTTCGATTCGTGTGTATCTCGTCTCGATCTAAATCTCCAAATTTAAATAATGGGTAAAGATTCATCTGAACTCCAGAATATTCACCAAATCAAATCCTGTCCAAATATTGTTATCGATCTCATTTTGTTCGATCCATTTGTACATCTTTTAGACTCTAATTTCATACTTAAAATATATGTTGCGCTAAAAATTCGAATCGGTGAGGAGAATATTTACTAATAAAAAAACAAGAGAAAGAAAAATCTATTTTCCCCACCGTCCTTTCTCCTTCCTCATCCTGTACACACGTTGATTTTCTTTGGTACCTTATCCTCTCACTTGAGCGCTCTCTGGATTGGAATTCACCCAGCATTGCACGTCACCAGTACACGTCTCCTCACATTGGCTGCTCGCCTGCCTCGGCATGCACAGCCGCTCGGCTTCCAGCCTCATCCAGTGTCGCCCTTATCCTCTTCCTTCCCGTCTCCCAGCTCGGACCGAGCGTCCTCTCTAGCACCGCGCCCCTCAGCTCGCTCCGGCCGTGGGGTGCCTGACCAAGTAACCAGGTCTTCCAGCTCACCGGCGACCAGTGTCTTATCCCTGCGCCGCTTACTAAATCGGATGAGTCTCCTGCGAGCCTTCCTTTTCCTTATCCACATCATCCTGGCAACAGCTCGATCCTTGCTTTTAACCATCACACGAAGCCGTGGAGCCTCACGTCGGATGTTTGCTCCAATCCATGGCCGCCGCAGCCCAGCTCTCTCACGCCACGTTCCTCCCCTAGCCTCTACTCCTTCAATAGGCTGGCCATGGATTTGTTCTACGCGCTCCGAGTCTTTCAGTCCTCTGCTTCTCTCGGCCTCCTGTTTTTTTTGTGTCGACCACCATGGAGCTCACGGCGCCTCCTGCTGGTTAGCCTTGGGCGTCGGGATGCTGTTCCCTACTCGTCCTCGACTCTGTGGTGCTCCAGCTTGCCGAGTTCCTTGCTCGCGCAAGTCTTCTGCGCGGCCTCCTGCTCGCCCGGCCGAAGCGCCCTGCTCGCCCTCCTGCGTCGAGCTCCCTCGCTGTCTGCGCTGTCGAAGCTCCCTGCCGTGCGCTTGCCAGTTCGGATTTCGCTAGCCTCCGTTCTCTAACCCATGTGCCAGTCGGTGTCGTGGAGTTTTTGTTTGATCAGCTCGTCATCGCATTGTTTGCCGTCGAGTCGTCAAACACGTCATCCTCTGCTCAAACCCCACCTCACCAGCTCGCTCCCGACTTCAGCTGAAAGTCGTCGTCGTTCCGCGCGTCAGCAAGAAATCCTAAGAATCGGGTGAAGACAAAGCTAGCAGCGCGATATTCCCTAGGCGCTCGATAAATTGCCTGGATCGGAAAATCGCTACCGATCTCGCGGATTCGAGTCAGCTTTGAAACGGTAAGCTGATGAATTACTCAGAATAATTCGATCGTGGAATAAATTAATGTGCTAGTGCGATGATCATTAGGTGCTCGATAAATTGCGTGGGTCACGAAACTCTCGTCGACTTCGCAGTTCTTGCGATTATCGAGCCAGATTCAACTATGGCGAATTATTTCGCTATTCTGATTAATTAGATGAATTAGTGTACCGAGTAGAATATTAGTAGGCCTATATGATAATAAAATATTTTAATCACTTACAAAGATGTGTATGTATTTACGGTAAAGAAATGCTTGAGTAATTGTTGACATGTAAAATATGTGAGGAGTAAAATAGAACTAAAATAATTCTTTGTGAGCAATGTAGTATAATTTATAAAACGAGGGATAAGTTTAGAATTTAATTAATTAGCTGATAAGTTGTGTTAGGCTAATCATATTAAATGTGTATAATTTGTTGTTTCGTGATGTTTGCGATAGGTTCGAGAAGTGTAATTATTGCGCTTAATCGTACGTCGATAATTAGTGTCTCTATATGAAATTGTTCAACGCCTCGCCACTAGGTGTTTAATTCGTTTAATTCGTTATCGCGAGCACTATTTAGGTTTGCGATATTTATATTTATATGCATTCATGTGCATAATGCATTTCATTCAGGTACGTTAATTAATCGCGTGATGCGGAAGATAAGCCAAGTCGACCCCCAAGCGCGGGCTACTCCGCATGATGATGCTGATGGACGTACCTGCTGGATCAAGTGCTAGGACAAGGATGATCGTCAAGTGGACGTCACCTAACAACACTAACATAGTGTTACTCAGGCAAGCCCCGGTGCATGCAACCCCTTCCTTGTGTTTTTAAATTATTTTTACACACTTTAAGTCTAGTGAAATGTGCATTAGGTTTATAGGAGTTGCTTGGAACCCTTTGATGCATTGCCTTCCTTGATATCCATACCTTTATAGATACTTCTTGTGAAGTATCAAAAATCTGATTTACAAAAATGCTTAGCCCTGCTCAGATCTTGTGGATAGAGGTTGTCTTTTGCATTATGGCCTAGCTCAGGGGTTATCCTGAGGAAAGATGGCTTCTACCTGCAAGAATATTTTCATTGAGAGCGTGGTGGGATCTTACTGCAAAGTTCCCTATGATGCTCTTTTCATCCTAGGAACATAAACAATCCTAAGGATGGAAGTACTTAAATCGAGACTTGGGCTAGGAACAGGTGATGTTCTACCCAGGTTAGTTAAGGATTGGATGCGTATGTAGGCCTGTTGATCAAGGACTATCTTAACTAGCCACATGCCCTGGAAATGGGACAGGGTAAGCCTGAACCCGGCTATTCCATACATGAAAAGACAATCGCGCACTGGGAGTGGAGAGATGGCGAGAGTGGCACGTACCCTCCTGGCAAAGGACCGCCTAAAAGGGGTGGTGTGCTCTCGGGTGGCGCGGACCTGTTCATGCAGTGGAGGATCCGTGGGAATGGTAGACATGCAAGGTTTACGAGAAACATATGTCGTGTGGTTAGAGATCCTCAGCTGAGTAAATCGATTCGGATCGCCGTTATATCCCCGGAGAGTGGAGACTTGATCTCCGACCTACAACCTAAGTCAGGATGTGAACCTCATGAATAAAAATGATGTTGTATTGATGAGATGGTGAAATTAGACTAGATGCAAATAGAGTCTATTAATACTTAATCTGGCGTTAAAATATTGAAAGTAAGGACTCACTTTAGTAAGCTATTTCTGCAAAAGTATCTAAGTTGATTCTTGCTAAAGCCTCTCCTTGATTCCCAAATCCAGCATACCCTTGAGAGTCTTTTCTTTAGTCGGGTAAGTCTTGCTGAGTAATTCCATACTCAGGGTTTTATTCCCTGTTGTTTTTCAGGATATAGTCTTGTGCTGCTGTTGATGGTGTTAAGTGCCGGTGGGCTCGGCCTTCTTATATGAGTATACCCCGCCTTTATCTTCTTACTGAGGATGGTCATTTGAGCTAGCATATATTTCAAACTTATATTTTTGTTATCACTTCGGTAAAATAATATAAAACTTTTGTAACTTGTAAAATTTGGTAATAAGATTTCCGCTGCAAAAATATTGGTGTGTGTGGTTTGTGTTACTTAATCCCGCGGTTCTGGTTGTAAGTGGTTTATCCGATGTCCTTGAGGCAATCGGACGGATCCTGTTAAGTTATCTGGTGCACATGCATAGCTGTCTGAGGTCTTTGAGACAAGGACAGGTGCATGTGGGCCCAATAACTTGGGAGGTTCTGCCACACTGTCCGGTGGCACACCGGACTGTTCGGTGCGCCACCCGACATAAGGCAAGAATTGCCTTCCAAGAATGCCTTCAACGACTCCTAGCTGCCTTGGGGCTATGAAAGGGACCCCTAGGCGCATGGAGGAGTCACCAAAAGCATACTTTGAGCATTCTAAGTCTTCCACACTCCATCTCCGCGCACTTGATTGACTTTCTTAGTGATTTGAGCTCTGTTCTAGTGGTGAACTTGTTTCGATTCATTTGAGCTCAAGTCTTGGCTGTGTGTGTGTGTGTGTGTTGCTGTGGATTTATTGCTTCCCTCCCTTACTCTAAGTGCTTTCACTTTGATCTTTGTTGTAAGGGCGAGAGACTCCAAGTTGTGGAGATTCCTCGCAAATGGGAAAGAGTATAAGAAAGAAAACAACCATGGTATTCAAGTGGATCATTGGATCACTTGAAAGGGGTTGAGTGCAACCCTCGTCCATTGGGACACCACAACATGGAGTAGGCAAGTGTTATGCTTGGCCGAACCATGGGATAAATCATCGTGTCTCTTGTGCTTGTTTTCTTTGTGACTATTGTGTTTCACAAGAGCTCAGTTCTTAGCCACTTTGATTCTATTGTGCTAACACTTAATCAAGTTTTATGGCTATAAGTTTTAAGTTTTTACAGGATCACCTATTCACCCCCCCTCTAGGTGCTCTCAATTGGTATCGGAGCCGTTCTCTTCACGAAAGGGACTAATCGCCCAAAGAGATGGATCCTAAGGGAAAGGGGATGGTGGTCAACAATAAGGAGAAGGAATCCGTCTTCAACGAGCCAAGAGACGATAAGCCCACTGACTCTGGCTCAAGTCACAAGAAGAAGGACGGGAAGAAGAAGAGGCGCATCAAGAAGATAGTCTACTACGACAGCGACGAGTCTTCCTCTTCCCAAAGAGACGACGACGAGAAAAAGAAAACGGTTAACTCAAACTTTTCTTTTGACTATTCTCGTATTCCGTCTAACTCCAATGCTCATTTACTTTCGATTCCACTTGGGAAACCTCCGCACTTTGATGGAGAAGACTACTCATTTTGGAGTCACAAAATGTGTAGTCACCTTTTCTCTCTCCATCCAAGTATTTGGGAGATCGTTGAAAATAGAATGCTTTTTGATAGTACTAACAATCATGTTTTCATTAATGAGCAAATCCATAAAAATGCACAAGCTACCACTGTTTTGCTAGCATCCTTGTGCAGGGACGAGTACCACAAGGTGAGCAGCTTGGATAATGCCAAGCAAATTTGGGACACCCTCAAGATTTCTCACGAGGGGAATGACGCCACCATGATCACCAAAATGGAGTTGGTGGAAGGCGAACTAGGAAGGTTCGCAATGATCAGGGGGGAGGAGACAACCCAAACGTATAACAGGCTCAAGACCCTGGTCAACAAGATTAGGAGTTATGGAAGCACGAGATGGACGGACCACGACGTCGTCCGACTTATGCTCAGGTCCTTCACTGTACTTGATCCTCATCTTATGAATTCTATCCGTGAAAATCCTAGGTACACCAAGATGACACCCGAGGAAATACTCGGAAAGTTCGTAACGGGTGTATGATGATCAAGGAAGCAAGATACGTTGATGAGGCATTGAATGGTCCAATGCCCATCTACGAGCCTCAAACGGTTGCTCTCAAAGCAACAAGTAGCAGGGAGGCACTACCCAGCAAGGTGGCGCAAGTTGAGGCGGCCGGGCTAAATGAGGATGAAATGGCCCTCATTATCAAGCGCTTCAAGACCGCATTGAAGGGACGCAAGGAGTACTCAAACAAGAACAAGGCAAAGGGAAAGCGTTCCTGCTTCAAGTGCGGTAAGACAGGTCATTTTATTGCTCAATGTCCCTATAATGAAAATGACCAGGGAGACGAAAGACATGGGAAGAGAGAGAACAAGAAGGTTTACAAGAAGGTGAAAGGCGAGGCACACCTTGGCAAAGAGTGGGACTCGGATTGTTCTTCGTCCGACTCCGACGACGAAGGACTCGCCGCTTCAGCCTTCAACAAATCGTCGCTCTTCCCCAACGAGCGCCATACTTGCCTAATGGCAAAGGAGAAGAAGGTAAACACTCAAGAAACTCCTAAGTACTCTACTTCTAGTGATGAGGACTCTAGTGATGATGAAGTAGATTACACTAGCTTGTTCAAAGGATTAGATAGAGCTAAAGTAGAAAAGATTAATGAGTTGATTGATGCATTGAATGAAAAAGATAGACTGCTAGAGAGGCAAGAGGACATCTTGTATGAGGAACATGACAAATTTGTTAGTGTTCAAAAGTCTCTTGCCTTAGAGATTAAAAGGAATGAATTACTATCTTCTGAATTATCTATTTGCAATGAATCTATTTCTAGCTTGAAGATTTTGAATAATGATTTAAATGCTAAGCTAGAGGTAGTTAATAAATCTAGTCCTTGTGTAGAGCATGTTGTAATTTGCAATAGATGCAAGGATTTTAATGTTGATGCTTGTGATGAACATTTAATTTCTATTTCTAAATTAAATGATGAAGTAGCAAGTCTTAATGCTGAACTTAAGACTTGCAAAAGTGATTTTGATAAATTAAAATTTGCTAGGGATGCCTACACTGTTGGTAGACACCCCTCAATTAAGGATGGGCTTGGATTTAAGAGGGAAGCCAAGAACTTAACAAGCCAAAGGGCTCCCATGTTCAACAAGGAAAAAGGGAAGGCTCCTATGGCTAGTAGTAGTCAAAAGAATCATGCATTTATTTATGATAGAAAATTTTCTAGGAATGCTCATCATAATAGGAGTTATAATGCTTATGATTCACATGCCATGATTGTTTCAAGTTCTTCCTTTGTGCATAGTAGAAATATGCCTAGAAACAATGTTGTTCATCATGTGCCTAAGAACATGCAAAATATATCTGCTACTGTTTTTCATGCCTACAACACTGATTTTGTACTTTCATGTAAAAATAAGAAAGTGGTTGCTAGGAAATTGGGGGCAAAATGCAAGGGAGATAAAACCTGCATTTGGGTCCCTAAGACTATTGTTACTAACCTTGTAGGACCCAACAAGAGTTGGGTACCTAAAACCCAAGCCTAATTTGCCTTACAGGTTTATGCATCCGGGGGCTCAAGCTGGATTATCGATAGCGGATGCACAAACCACATGACGGGGGAGAAGAAAATGTTCACCTCCTACGTCAAGAACAAAGATTCCCAAGATTCGATCATCTTTGGAGACGGGAATCAAGGCAAGGTAAACAGGTGGGAAGTTCTCATCATAGCAAAAATGTGATGACCACATCAAGACCTTTGGAGCTACTTCACATGGACCTCTTCGGACCCGTCGCCTACCTCAGCATCGGAGAAAGTAAGTATGGTCTTGTTATTGTTGATGATTTTTCCCGCTTCACTTGGGTATTCTTTTTGAAGGATAAAATAGAAACCTAAGGGACCCTAAAGCGCTTGCTAAGGAGAGCTCAAAATGAATTTGAGCTCAAGGTGAAAAAGATAAGGAGCGACAACGGGTCCGAGTTCAAGAATCTGCAAGTGGAGGAGTACCTTGAGGAGGAAGGAATCAAGCACGAGTTCTCCGCTCCCTACACACCACAGCAAAATGGTGTGGTAGAGAGGAAGAACAGGACACTTATAGACATGGCGAAGACGACGCTTGGTGAATTCAAGACTCCCGAGCAGTTTTGGTCGGAAGCTGTGAACACAGCCTGCCACGCCATAAACCGGGTCTACCTTCATCGCCTCCTCAAGAAGACGTCGTATGAACTTCTAACCGGTAACAAACCCAACGTATCATACTTTCGTGTATTTGGGAGTAAATGTTATATTCTAGTGAAGAAAGGTAGGAATACCAAATTTTCTCCCAAGGCTGTTGTTGGGGGCCTTCGGCTTCCGAAGGTCCTCAAAAACATGATTTAACAAAGTTTCTGGAGTATAATGCGTAAACAGGTATCTTCGGACTTGGATTAATACCACGGTGTAAAGAAGCACAAGAGGAATACGAAGGATGGCGCAAAGCCGAAGCTGCACGCAGGATAGCTTCGGCAAGATAGCGGATTGTTGGGACCATGCTTCGTCGCCGAAGGTGAAAGCTGCTTATGCGAAATGTCGAAGCTACCACTTGTGAAGCTTCGGAGTTATAACATGCCCGAAGGTGAAGAATTGAACCGACTTAAAGATAGATTGACCCTTTAGTCCATAAGGGCCTGAGTCATCATTGTAAACCTTTGTAAAGGGCATGAATGTAATTCTGCATGGGCTGTGTCCCTTGCCTATAAATAGGCCCGTACTGTTCACGCTGACTTGGTATTTACTTTTGCGTCACGCTTGTACTCTTGCCTTCTCTTAGGACCGAAGGTACATTTGTAATTTGAAACCATTTCTATTTTTCCATGATAATAAAATAGAAATGATTCTATGATGATGTTTAAATGTTTATATTATATCTCATGCTTTATATGAACCCTTCATCATTACTTGTTGTATTTACGAAGGTATGTCTTTTTTAACCTTCGTCTGAAACTCATTATTTCCCGAAGGGGTATAATGTTTCGAAGGACGAAGGACCTTAACACTTAACACTTTTTATGTTGCCTTGTTCTTAACTCTTAGCATTTGAGAACAAGTCCCCAACATTGGCGCCCACCTCCGGTGAACTCACTTCCACTCTTTGAGTTTTGAACATCTTCGGCAAGCAAGGACCTTCGTCATGGCGCCGAAAAAAGCTTCAGCAACAGGGGCTGCGGCTCTGCAACCACTGGACCCCAATCAGGAAACTCTCTCTCTCTTCGGGAGGCCCAAAGCCAGAAGAGGAAGGTTGCTAGCCCGACGCCTCAAGAGGACGAGCTAGACCAAGAAATCAGAGATATGGAGATCCTTCATCAACAAGTTCAAAGGAAGAAGGAAAAGATGACCAGACTAGCTGAACTGCAAAGGCAAATAGACGAAGCCTCCGAAGAAGTTCGTCATCTTACTCAAGATGAGCAGAACCGAAGGCCTCAGCACAAAGACCTTCATCAGGAGGGTTTCTTCAATGAAGATGACTGGTATGAGAATTTCCACCATGGAAATTTTGCTTTTGATGATGCTTCTCCCCTGTCCGCTGAGCTGCAGGCTACACCTTGGCCTCCGTCCTACAAGCCGCCCCAACTTCCCATGTACGACGGCCATTCAGATCCGAAGCAGTTTTTGATGAGCTACGAAGCAACAATATCTTCATATGGTGGCAATACTGCAGTCATGGCAAAGTCTTTTGTCATGGCTGTCAGGAGTGTTGCTCAAACCTGGTACTCTTCTCTTCGGCCAGGAACAATCACTTCATGGCAAAAGCTGAAGGACATGTTGTTAACCAGCTTTCAAGGGTTTCAGACGAAGCCGGTCACTGCTCAAGCTCTATTCTAGTGCACCCAGGATCACGAAGAATACCTTCAGGCGTATGTCCGAAGGTTCCTACGTCTGAGGGCACAGGCACCAACAGTGCCCAATGAAATCGTCATTGAGGCCATGATCAAGGGACTTCGGCCGGGACCTTCAGCTCAATACTTCGCCAGGAAGCCCCCTCAAACTTTGGAGAAGCTGCTCCAGAAGATGGACGAGTACATCCGAGCTGACAATGATTTCCGCCAAAGAAGGGAGGAAGCGTACAGATTCTCTGAGATGACTAGGGGCTTCGGAGGAAGATTTTACCCAAGGCATGTCAGGTCAATTCACAATTCTACTCAAAATGATGACAAAGGGGGCCAACAGCAAAGGCCACAGTGCTCCTCGCAAGCTTCGGGGCAGCAGCAAAGCTCCTTCCGGTCGCCAGCTCCAAGGGGCAGAGGCGCCAGGGGCTTCGGCGGAAGATTTGGAGATCAACCAAGGAAAATTTTCTGTTTATTCTGTGGTGAAAACAAGGGCCATACCACCAGGATGTGCCATGTTACCATCCAAAAGCAAAAGGAGATAGCCGAAGCTGCAGCACAACAGAGTCAGCCGAAGCAAGTCATGCACACTGCTTCGTATCATTCGCCCTACATTCCAGAATATGTAGGCAACCACCCTGCAGCTTCCGTTGCTTCGGCAAGTCAACCCCAAGCATCTTGGCAACAGCTTTCGCCTCCACCACCGTTGCAACGAGGCCAGCAGCCAGAAGGGAGCCAGCATACTCAACACCAAAGGGACTTCAAAGAGGAATCCGAAGCTCGCACAGTCAATAGCATTGTGCCAGAGTCGAAGCACATTTACTGATAAATATCCTGCCTTGATAGCAGTCTTTTACATTCAGTATCATTTTCTTTTTAACAAGGAACACTTATGGGAGACTATAATATTTTTTGTTGTTTTAAATCTCTTGGAATAGTCTTGCTCTTTGCCACAAAGAAAATATATCTTCTCCACAGGCCTAAGTTGCCGAAGCTTAAAGATTTGCGATAGCAAGGAGGACCTTCGAATTACCAAAAATTTATTTTAAAGGCACACAGTGTGCATTCTTCGAAGCAACAAAAAGTCGTTCTAAGGAACGCAGTGTAAGTTTGCCGAAGCTACAAAAGCCGTTCCTAAGGGAGCGCAGTGTAAGTTTTCTGCTCAAAAGTCGTTCCAAAGGGAATGCAGAGCTTACAGCGAAAAATAAACGCTGATACCGCTGAAAGTAAAATGCGAAGAAGCTCCTAAGGGAGGCTTACAGCGAAAAATAAACGCTGATACCGCTGAAAGTAAAAGGCGAAGAAGCTCCTAAGGGAGGCTTACAGCGAAAAATAAACGTTGATTCCGCTGAAGTAAAAGGTGAAGAAGCTCCTAAGGGAGGCTTATAGCGAAAAGTCAACGCTGATACAAAAAGATTGTGTATTTTGCTGCAGGGATGTGTATCTTCAGCACAAATATCATTTTGCATAGCATAACATCATCACATCATTTCGCATAACATGAGCATCATACATCATGCTACATATGGCACAAGAAGGGGATACAATATCGATCTTCGGAGAACATTTTGAAAAAGTGAAAATTGTGCTAAGGCAGAAAAAGGGAATACGATATTAACCTTCGGAGTACATCTTCGGAGAAAATTTTTACGAAGCGTGGTTATACTTCATCAGAGCAGTATCGAAATTGTTGGGATACACAAAAGTTTTTCTTCACGAAGCATGAAAAGAAGGGAAGGTGTTTTTTCGCCGAAGGCTCAAAAACGGCATGTATGTAAAGTTTCATGCATCGTAAAAAATTGAATCATAAAAAGAAACTTGTATATTACATTCAAAGTTACAAAATATCACATGGATTACATTTCAAATGTTTTTACAATAACATCTAGTCCTCCCTAAGCACTATTTCTGCAGCTTCATTAAGTAGTTGTTCAACAACTTTGTCCATGATAGCTTCGGCCATTTGTCTAATTTCGTCATCCCCCTTCGTGTGGGGGCCCGCAGATGATTCAGCAGGTTCTGAGGGAAAGTAGATACAGACTTATTACTATTACAAGCCATCGTCAAGTTTGAAATCAAAAATTACAACAAAGAGACAAAAACCACTAATTAATACCTATTTGCCCTTCGGGCTCTGCGCTTTTCTCGGCAGCCTCTGCTACTTTTCTAGCATCATGGATGCCTTGTTCGCTTCTTCGAATAATTTCCTGGGCCATTTCTCGGCCACCATTGTCCCAGATGTCGGTGAAAAATTTTCCACCAACCTGTCTAGCTTCGGCCGAGGGGTCTTTAATATCTTCGGAGGACAAGGCGGCTTCGGATTGCGCAAGAAGCTTAACATGATCGCAGCCTTTTCTTTCCAGCATAGTAGCAATCCCCCTGGCACCCGAAAAGGCACAAATGTCTCCACGACTGTTTAGAATCTCTTCAAAGGCTTCAGCTTTGTGGCTGATCCACTCGATCGGGCCTTCTGGGTTACCTCTCACAAAGTCCTCTTCGCTTGAGAATGCGCCAACACTGGCGAAGCTAGTTTTTATTTTCTTTACACATTCCATGGATTTTTCGTAACATTTCTTTTTGGATGCGCGAAGCTCTTCAACACTTACTTCCAAATGATTTGCCCATTGTTCGCTAATTTCTCGCCTCGTTTCTTCAAGAGTGCGCTCTTCTTTAGCCCTGGCCAGTTGCCTCCGAAGATCTTCAATTTCGTGCTTCTGAGCTTCAGCTTCAGCTTTCGAAGTAGCTTCGTCTTCTTTCATTCGATTCATTAATGAATACAATATTTTGTCCTTTTCTAAACCTTCGTTCCTTAGTTCGATTACTTCGGAACGAAGGTTGTTCAGAGCAATCACGCATCCTTCGTCTTCAGCATATTTTTGCGCTCTTAGAGCATTGCTAAGTATTAGGCCCTACAAAGCACAAAATGCGTTCACGTCAACAAACTTAAGTAAACGAGAAATTTTAGTTTCAAAAAATAATACAAAGATCTCATTTTTTACCTTCAAGCTATTGTATGCCAGGCTGTTGGCTAATTCGTCCTTCGACAATACTGAGAGCCCGTCTTCTAGCGTTGGGAAGCCGAAGCTCTTGCTCATCTCCCGACAGACAGAAATTTCTTTATTGTCAGGGAGACAATACAAGAAGTCTTCTTCTCCGCTGCCGTTAAAAATTAATGCCCCCTTTGGGTATTTCAGTTTTTGGGCGCAAGACTGGGCCTCTTGTTTTTCTTTCTCACTTAGCTTTTTCCCCAAAGCAGGTCGTAAGATATAGTCCAAAGTTTCGGAAAAAGCTTCGGGTGTGGCGGTGCCGGTTTCTTCAGCCAAAACGTGTTCTATTGGCTTTGAAGGTGCTGCTTCAGTCTCAAATTGTTGCTTCGAAGCTCCGGCATTAAGGGTTTCAATTCGTACCCCGGAAGTTTTAATAGTTTTCTTCGGAGTGGTACTGGAAGATTTTATTGTCTCCAAAACATCAAGTACATTGACCATCCTTTTCCTTTTTGGGGTCACTGCTGGCCCCCTTTGGCTTGTTGTTGCCTCAGTTTTTGTTGGAGGACTTAAAATTTCAGATGTCTTTGGTTCCTCAGCCTGTGTTTCTTTTATTTTTTCTGTCTCCAGCACTTCGGCCGGCTCTGCAATGGTTGGCAGGGGTGATGGTTCCTTAGCTTCGGTCGACGAAGGGGCCTCACCAACAAAATCAGGCACTGTAGCCACTTCAATGTAACATGGCCGCTGTGTGAGAATTTTTACTCTCTTTCTCTTCGGCTCTGACTCGCTGGGAGCAGTTGGAGCAGCTTCTTTTGCAGAAGATTTATTCTTTCTTTTTTGGCCCCGTGTGGAATAGTGGTAGTCGGGGTAAACAAACCCAACCGCATCAAATACGCGATTGAGTCTTTTCTTCTTTCGGCCTCCGAAGGCCGCTGATAATGCAGTATCTTCGGCCTTCGAAAATAGTCCGAGCAATTCATCACTTACAGCTTCAATGCTTTTCAGCCAGTCGTCGTCTGGCTCGATAAACTTATCCCCGTATTTGAATGTGTATTTCAGCCTAACCAATCCACCTTCGTCAGCTTTTTTGACGACTTCCTTTGGCATTTCCCACTCTTCTGCAAGTGGCCACACTCTGAAGGCAATATGTTCTTGGACTAGGTCTCTTGTTCCAATATAAGAGCAAACCACGCCGAAGGCTCTCTGGCACTCTTCGGCTGCTTCGTCCATTTCCACCTTCGGCTTTCGGAGGCCGAAGCGTTGCCAGATAGGGCGCATAATAATACCTTTAACATCCTCTCGTGCTATCAAGTCATTCTTTACATAGAACCATTCTGTCATCCAGTCTCCGGGCCACCTCTTCCGAAAGGTTGTTACGGGGCAGCTTGACCCAGAGCGGGCACCAAAGCTATAACAACCAAAGTTGTTATGATATTGTTCTTTTCCCCAGGGCTTCGTCTCATATACTAGCTCATGAATATTGCAAAAGCTTTTAGCATTCGGTTCCAAACCTTGGCTTCTTACAGCCCAGACAAAGATTCCCATTCTTATAATAGCTTCGGGTGTAATCTGGTGGAGATAGATCTGGAATGTCTTTAGAACGTCAACTACGAAGCTGCTCAGGGGGAGTCGAAGTCCAGCCTTGAAAAAGCTTCGGAAAATCACGACCTCATTTTCTTCAGGAGTAGGAGAAGTTTTCTCTCCGTCATCAGCCCTCACAATAGCCACATATCGAAAATATCTCCCCCTCATATTGTCAAGATGACTCTGTTTAATGCTTGACTTTCCGAAAACCGTGTGGCTTGGTCGCCATGGTCGATCTTCGGACTCTTCCCCGCCGCTCTCTACATCATAACTGTCACTATCACCAGTATCTTCAGATAAACCTTCCAAAATCTCTTTGGTAATCTTCTCTGTATTTGTCTTCGCCATTGATTCAAGAAAGCCAAGGTGCATTTCCTCAGAAAGACTTAGCTTCGGATCAGCATCAACTTTCTTGTCTGAAGACATCTTCGTAAGCACTGGAAAAGTGCTCTCAAAACCGAAGCTTAAAATTTAAGCAAGTTTTGTTGCGCAAGCTAAAGGTTGACTGAGCAGGAGCAGATGGCAAGAAAGCGTGCCAATTAAGCTCGTGGTGTGCTCTTATTTATACGCCTGGTGCGTTGAATGCTACAGGGCCCGCCTGTCAATGATTGTTGCTATCCTAGCAAAGGGAAGGTGTTTTTCGGACCTTCAGCTTAGGGCCTTCGTCCATATCGCAATCTGAATTTATCATTCTAACAAATTAATATTGCGAGGGGCTACTGTTGGGGGCATTCGGCTTCCGAAGGTCCTCAAAAACATGATTTAACAAAGTTTCTGGAGTATAATGCGTAAACAGGTATCTTCGGACTTGGATTAATACCACGGTGTAAAGAAGCACAAGAGGAATACGAAGGATGGCGCAAAGCCGAAGCTGCACGCAGGATAGCTTCGGCAAGATAGCGGATTGTTGGGACCATGCTTCGTCGCCGAAGGTGAAAGCTGCTTATGCGAAATGTCGAAGCTACCACTTGTGAAGCTTCGGAGTTATAACATGCCCGAAGGTGAAGAATTGAACCGACTTAAAGATAGATTGACCCTTTAGTCCATAAGGGCCTAAGTCATCATTGTAAACCTTTGTAAAGGGCATGAATGTAATTCTGCATGGGCTGTGTCCCTTGCCTATAAATAGGTGAACAGTACTCCCGTACTGTTCACGCTGACTTGGCATTTACTTTTGCGTCACGCTTGTACTCTTGCCTTCTCTTAGGACCGAAGGTACATTTGTAATTTGAAATCATTTCTATTTTTCCATGATAATAAAATAGAAATGATTCTATGATGATGTTTAAATGTTTATATTATATCTCATGCTTTATATGAACCCTTCGTCATTACTTGTTGTATTTACGAAGGTATGTCTTTTTTAACCTTCGTCCGAAACTCATTATTTCCCGAAGGGGTATAATGTTTCGAAGGACGAAGGACCTTAACACTTAACACTTTTTATGTTGCCTTGTTCTTAACTCTTAGCATTTGAGAACAAGTCCCCAACAGCTGTAGAAGTGTTCTTGTTAGGATATGACTCAAATCCAAAGGCATATAGGGTCTTCAACAAATCATCGGGTTTGGTTGAAGTCTCTAGCGACGTTGTATTTGATGAGACTAATGGCTCTCCAAGAGAGCAAGTTGATCTTGATGATGTAGATGAAGATGACGTTCCAACGGCCACAATACGCACCATGGCAATTGGAGATGTGCGACCACATGAACAAAAATAGCAAGATCAACCTTCTTCCTCAACAATGGTGCATCCCCCAACTCAAGACGATGAACAGGTTCATCAAGAAGAGGCGTGTGATCAAGGGAGAGCACAAGATGATCAAGTTATGGAGGAAGAAGCACCACAAGCGCCTCCCACTCTAGTCCGAGCGACGATTCAAAGAAATCATCCCGTCGACCAGATTTTGGGTGATATAAGCAAGGGAGTAACTACTTGCTCTAGATTAGTTAATTTTTGTGAGCATTACTCGTTTGTCTCTTCTATTGAGCCTTTCAGGGTAGAAGAGGCCTTGCTAGATCCAGACTGGGTGTTAGCCATGCAGGAAGAGCTCAATAACTTCAAACGAAATGAAGTTTGGCCCTGGTGCCACGTCCAAAACAAAACATTGTGGGAACCAAGTGGGTGTTCCGCAACAAGCAAGACGAGCACGGAGTGGTGACAAGGAACAAGGCTCGACTTGTGGCAAAAGGTTATGCCCAAGTCGTAGGTTTGGATTTTGAGGAGACTTTTGCTCCTGTGGCTAGGCTAGAGTCTATTTGCATTTTGTTAGCCTATGCCGCTCACCATTCCTTCAGGTTGTTCCAAATGGATGTGAAGAGCGCCTTCCTCAACGGGCCAATCAAGGAGGAGGTGTACGTGGAGCAACCCCCTGGCTTTGAGGATGAACGGTACCCCGACCATGTGTGTAAGCTCTCTAAGGCGCTCTATGGACTTAAGCAAGCCCCAAGAGCATGGTATGAATGCCTTAGAGAATTTCTAATTACTAATGCTTTCAAGGTTGGGAAAGCCGATCCAACTCTTTTCACTAAGACTTGTGATGGTGATCTATTTGTATGCCAAATTTATGTTGATGACATAATATTTGGTTCTACTAACCAAAAGTCTTGTGAAGAGTTTAGCAGGGTGATGACACAGAAATTCGAGATGTCGATGATGGGCGAGTTAAACTACTTCCTTGGGTTCCAAGTGAAGCAACTCAAGGATGGCACCTTAAGAGCACCTAGAGGGGGGTGAATAGGTGATCCTGTAAAAACTTGAAACTTATAGCCACAAAACTTGGTTAAGTGTTAGTAGGCTAAATAGCAAGCTCTTGTGAACACAAGTATCACAGAAAAGCAATCACAAAAGACACGCGAGTTATCCCGTGGTTCGGCCAAGTACAACACTTGCCTACTCCACGTTGTGGCATCCCAATGGACGAGGGTTGCACTCAACCCCTTTCAAGTGATCCAAAGATCCACTTGAATACCATGGTGTTTTTCTTTATTTTACTATATCCTGTTCGCAAGGAATCTCCACAACTTGGAGCCTCTCGCCCTTACAATTTGATGATCACAAAGAAGCACAGATGTAAGGGAGGGAAAAGCAACACACACAAGACTCAAAGCAAGAGACAAACACGCCCACTTGTCACAACTTGAGCTCTAAGTTCACACACGGAGTTCTCAACTCAAGAGGAGCTCAAATTGCTATCACAACGAATCAAATGCGCTAGAATGAAGTCTTGGTGCTTAGAGATGATCAAAGAATGCTTGTGTGTCTCCTCCATGCGCCTAGGGGTCCCTTTTATAGCCCCAAGGCAGCTAGGAGCCGTTGGAGGCAATCCGGGAAGGCAATTCTTGCCTTCTGTCGGGTGGCGCACCGGACAGTCCGGTGCACCACTGGACAGGCACTGTTTAGTGTCCGGTGCATATTGCTTTCCTAAATTGGCGCAGCCGACCGTTAAAGATTTGGAGCCGTTGGCGCACCGGACAGTCCGGTGCCCCCATCTGACCGTTGGCTCAGTCACGCGTCACACGCGGATTGCGCGGTCGACCGTTGGCTCACCGGACAGTCTGGTGATTTTTAGCCGTACGCTGTTGACTGTTTCCCGAGAGCGGCGACTTCACCGCAGACGACTCACCGGACAGTCCGGTGCACCACCGGACAGTCCGGTGATTTATAGTCGTACGCCACCGTCGAGACCCGAGAGCAGGCTGTTCACCGGGACTGGTCCTGGCACACCGGACACTGTCCGGTGCACCACCGGACAGTCCGGTGCACCCAGACCGAGCAGCTTTTTGGCTGTACACAGCCAACTTTTCTCCAAAACGATTTCTCCTGTTTCTAGCACTTAGACACAATACATTAGTCTTCAAAACAATGTACTTAGTCTGGAAACATACCTTTAATCTTGATTTGCACTTCTTGAGTCTTTGGCACAAATATCACTCAAAGCATTTGTGTGGAGCACTTAATCACCAAAATCTTATAGAAATGGCCCAAGGGCACATTTCCCTTTCAATCTCCCCCTTTTTGGTGATTTATGCCAACACAACAAAAAGCAACTAAAAGAAGTGCAACATCAATGCAAATGAGAACAAAAATTTGTTTTTGATTCAAATTTGGCATATTTGGATCATTCTTTGCCACCACTTGGTTTGTTTTTGCAAATCAAACTCAATTTCCTATCTCTAAGTCAAATTCACTTGTTGAGGCATAGAGAGAGGTATTCCAAGAGAAATTGATCAAAGATTCAAAAACTCCCCCTTTTTCCCATAATCAAACATTCTCCCCACTAGAGACCAACTTTTGACAATAAGAGACAATAAGAGTATTTTGACAAAAACAAAAACTCTAACTCTACTATTTTCAAAATTCTCAAGTGGTAGCTGATCCATTTCTTGCTTTGGCCTTAATTTCTCCCCCTTTGGCATCAAGCACCAAAACGGGATCATTTTTGGCCCTTGAACCCCATTGTCTCACCAAAAATCTTCAATTAAGAGCAAAAAGGCAATAAGAGCATGGAGATGAACTTAGAGTTAGTTACCCTATCATCGGAGTGCAGTGGAAGTCTTTCATGGTCCAAGTCCATCTTTCCCTTTCAATCCACCTTTGAGACTAAATCAAGCAAACTCAAGCACACGGTTAGTCTCAAAGGGTCAAGTTGTAGCATGCCTCCCCCTAAATAAGTGCATCACTTGCAAATGGACTTGTGAGGTCTGGGGATCATGAGTACAACTTGAGCACCACAAATGACCAAAATAGATTGGAATGCATAAATTACATAATCAAAAGAATAAACCACATGTATGCTATAGATCAATCCAAGTTACGTGAATCTAAGACATTTAGCTCACTACGCAGCCTGCAAAAGGTCTTTTCATCTAAAGGCTTGGTAAAGATATTGGCTAGCTGGTTCTCGGTGCTAACATAAAACACTTTGATATCTCCCTTTTGCTGGTGGTCTCTCAAAAAGTGACGTCGGATGTCTATGTGCTTTGTGTGGCTGTGTTCAACAGGATTGTCCGCCATGCGGATAGCACTCTCATTATCACATAGGAGTGGGAGTTTGCTCAGATTGTAGCCAAAGTCCCGGAGGGTTCGCCTCATCCAAAGTAGTTGCGCACAACACTGTCCTGCGGCAACATACTCGGCCTCAGCGGTGGATAGGGCAACAGAAGTTTGTTTCTTAGAACTCCAAGACACCAGGGACCTTCCTAGGAATTGGCACGTCCCTGATGTACTCTTCCTATCAACCTTGCACCTGGCATAATCGGAGTCTGAATATCCAATTAAGTCAAAGGTAGACCCCTTTGGATACCAGATTCCGAAGTAAGGCGTAGCAACTAAATATCTAAGGATTCGCTTAACGGCCACAAGGTGACACTCCCTTGGGTCGGATTGAAATCTAGCACACATGCATACGCTTAGCATAATATCCGGTCTACTAGCACATAAGTAAAGCAAGGATCCTATCATAGACCGGTATGCTTTTTGATCAACGAACTTACCTCCTTTGTTGAGGTCGACGTGTCTGTCAGTTCCCATTGGAGTCTTTGTGGGCTTGGCGTCCTTCATCCTGAACCGCTTGAGCAAGTTTTGCGTGTACTTCGTTTGGGAAATGAAGCTGCCGTCCTTGAGTTGCTTCACTTGAAATCCAAGGAAGTAGTTCAACTCGCCCATCATCGACATCTCAAATTTCTGAGTCATCGCCCTGCTAAACTCTTCACAAGACTTTTGGTTAGTAGAACCATATATTATGTCATCGACATAAATTTGGCACACAAATAAGTCACCATCACAAGTCTTAGTGAAAAGAGTTGGATCGGCTTTCCCAACCTTGAAAGCATTAGCAATTAGAAAGTCTCTAAGGCATTCATACCATGCTCTTGGGGCTTGCTTAAGTCCATAGAGCGCCTTAGAGAGCTTACACACGTGGTCGAGGTACCGTTCATCCTCAAAGCCAGGGGGTTGCTCTACATACACCTCCTCCTTGATTGGCCCGTTGAGGAAAGCGCTCTTCACATCCATTTGGAACAACCTGAAAGAATGGTGAGCAGCATAGGCTAACAATATGTGAATTGAGTCTAGCCTAGCCACAGGAGCAAAAGTCTCTTCAAAGTCCAAACCTACGACTTGGGCGTAGCCTTTTGCCACAAGTCTAGCCTTGTTCCTTGTAATCACCCCGTGCTTGTCCTGTTTGTTGTGGAACACCCACTTGGTTCCCATAACGTTTTGCTTTGGACGTGGCACCAGTGTCTAAACTTCATTTCTCTTGAAGTTATTGAGCTCTTCCTGCATGGCCAACACCCAGTCCGGATCTAGCAAGGCCTCTTCTACCCTAAAAGGCTCAATAGAAGATACAAAAGAGTAATGCTCACAAAAATTAGCTAATCTAGAGCGAGTAGTTACTCCCTTGCTTATATCACCCAAAATTTGGTCGACGGGATGATTCCTTTGAATCGTCGCTCGGACTTGAGTTGGAGGGGCCCGAGGTGCTTCTTCCTCCACAACTTGATCTTCTTGAGCTCCCCCTTGATCACACGCCTCCTCTTGAGGAACTTATCCATCATCTTGAGTTGGGAGTTGCACCATTGTTGAGGAAGAAGGTTGATCTTGCTCTTGGTGTTCCTGTGGTCGCACATCTCCAATCGCCATGGTACGAATTGCGTCCGTTGGAACATCATCTTCATCTACATCATCAAGATCAACTCGCTCTCTTGGAGAGCCATCAGTCTCATCAAATACAACGTCGCTAGAGACTTCAACCAAACCCGATGATTCGTTGAAGACCCTATACGCCTTTGTATTTGAGTCATAACCTAACAAAAACCCTTCTACAGCTTTGGGAGCAAATTTGGAATTTCTACCTTTCTTCACTAGAATGTAGCATTTACTCCCAAATACCCGAAAATACGAAACATTGGGCTTGTTACCGGTTAGAAGTTCGTACGACGTCTTCTTGAGGAGGCGATGAAGGTAGACCCGGTTTATGGCGTGGCAAGCCGTGTTCACTGCTTCCGACTAAAACCGCTCGGGTGTCTTGAATTCTCCAAGCATCGTCCTTGCCATGTCTATGAGCGTCCTGTTCTTCCTCTCTACCACACCATTTTGCTGTGGTGTATAGGGAGCGGAGAACTCGTGCTTGATTCCTTCCTCCTCAAGGTACTCCTCCACTTGAAGGTTCTTGAACTCGGACCCATTGTCGCTTCTTATCTTTTTCACCTTCAGCTCAAATTCATTTTGAGCTCTCCTTAGGAAGCACTTTAGGGTCCCTTGGGTTTCTAATTTATCCTGCAAAAAGAATACCCAAGTGAAGCGGGAAAAATCATCAACTATAACAAGACCATACTTACTTCCCCCGATGCTGAGGTAGGCGACGGGTTCGAAGAGATCCATATGAAGTAGCTCCAGAGGTCTTGATGTGGTCATCACATTCTTGTTGTGATGAGCACTTCCCACTTGTTTACCTGCTTGACAAGCTGCACAAGGTCTATCTTTTTCGAAAGTTACATTTGTTAGACCTAACACATGTTCTCCCTTTAGAAGTTTGTGAAGGTTCTTCATCCCCACATGTGCTAGATGGCGATGCCACAACCAGCCCATGCTAGTCTTAGCGATTAAGCATGCATCTAGATCGACCTCCTCCTTCGAAAAATCAACTAAATAGAGTTTGCCGTCTAGTACACCCTTAAAAGCTAATGAACCATCACTCCTTCTAAAGACAGACACATCTACGTTTGTAAATAAGCAATTGTAACCCATATTACATAATTGACTAACGGACAACAAGTTATACCCGAGCGATTCTACTAAAAACACATTAGATATGGAATGCTCGGATGAAATAGCTATCTTTCCTAGTCCTTTAACCTTGCCTTGATTCCCATCACCGAATATGATTGAATCTTGGGAATCTTTGTTCTTGACGTAGGAGGTGAACATCTTCTTCTCCCCCGTTATGTGGTTTGTGCATCCGCTGTCGATAATCTAGCTTGAGCCTCCGGATGCATAAACCTGCAAGGCAAATTAGGCTTGGGTTTTAGGTACCCAACTCTTGTTGGGTCCTACAAGGTTAGTTACAATAGCCTTAGGGACCCAAATGCAAGTCTTGTCTCCCTTGCATTTGGCCCCCACCTTTTTAGCAATCACCTTTTATTTTTGCATGAAAGAACAAATTTAGTATTGCATGCAAGAAATACAGTGGTAGATCCATTACACACCTTCTTAGGAGCATAAGACACAAAATTTCTCCTAGGCCTACCATTAAAATTTGAATTCAAAGCAATCATGGCATGTGAGTCAAAAGCATTATAACTCCTATTATAATGAACATTTCTAGAATATTTCCTATCATGATACATGAAAGCATGGTTCTTTTGACTATCATTGGCCATGGGGGCCTTCCCTTTCACCTTTTTGGGAATGGGAGCCCTTTGACTTGTGTAGTTCTTGGCTTCCCTTCGAAAGCCAAGCCCATCTTTAATTGAGGGATGTCTACCAATAGTGTAGGCATCCCTTGCAAATTTTAGTTTATCAAACTCACTTTTGCAAGTCTTAAGTTGGGCATTAAGACTTCCCACTTCATCATTAAGTTTTGTAATGGAAGTAAGGTGCTCAACACATGCATCAACATTGAAGTCCTTACACCTATTACAAATCACAACATGCTCTACACAAGAACTAGATTTATTTGCTACTTCTAGCTTAGCATTTAAATCATCATTAATACTTCATAAGCTAGCCACAGTCTCATGACAAATAGATAATTCACAAGAAAGCATTTCATTCCTTTTAACATCTAAAGCAAGAGACTTTTGCACACTTACAAATTTATCATGCTCTTCATATAAAAGATCCTCTTGCTTATTTAAAAGTCTATTCTTTTCATTTAGAGCATCAATCAATTCATTGATCTTTTCTACTTTTGCTCTATCTAATCCTTTGAACAAGCTAGTGTAATCAATTTCATCATCACTAGAGTCCTCATCACTAGAAGTAGAGTACTTAGGAGTTTCTCTAGTGTTTACCTTCTTTTCCTTTGCCATTAGACAAGTATGGCGCTCGTTGGGGAAGAGCGAAGACTTATTGAAGGCCAAGGCAGCGAGTCCTTCGTCGTCGGAGTCGGACGACGAACAATTCGAGTCCCACTCTTTGCCGAGGTGCGCCTCGCCCTTCGCCTTCTTGTAGGCCTTCTTCTTTTCCCTCTTCCCGCTTTTCTCTTGTTCCTGGTCATTAGTAATGTTGGGACAATTTGCTATAAAATGACCATACTTACCACATTTAAAGCAGGAGTGTTTTCCCTTTGCTTTGCTCTTGTTGGGATGCTCCTTTCTTCCTTTTAGCACCGTCTTGAAGCGCTTGATAATGAGGGCCATTTCATCCTCATTTAGCTCGGCCGCCTCAACTTGCGCCACCTTGCTAGGTAGCCTCTCCCTGCTACTTATTGCTTTGAGAGCAACGGTTTGAGGCTCGTGGATCAGCATTGGGCCATTCAATGCCTCATCAACATATCTTGCCTCCTTGATCATCATTCGCCCATTTACAAACTTTCCGAGTATTTCCTCGGGCGTCATCTTGGTGTACCTAGGATTTTCACGAATAGAGTTTACAAGATGAGGATCAAGGACAGTGAAGGACCTTAGCATAAGCCGGACGACATCGTGGTCCGTCCATCTCGTGCTTCCATAGCTCCTGATTTTGTTGACCAGGGTTTGAGCCTGTTGTACGTTTGGGTTAGCTCCTCCCCCCTGATCATTGCGAACCTTCCTAGTTCGCCCTCCACCAACTCCATCTTGGTGATCATGGTGGCATCATTCCCCTCATGCGAGATCTTGAGGGTGTCCCAAATATGCTTGGCGTTATCCAAGCCGCTCACCTTATGGTACTCTTCCCTGCACAAGGATGCTAATATAACAGTGGTAGCTTGTGCATTTTTGTGAATTTGTTCATTGATAAACATGGGATTATCTGTACTATCAAATTGCATTCCATTCTCCACTATCTCCCATATACTTGGATGAAGAGAGAACAAGTGGCTACGCATTTTGTGACTCCAAAATCCATAGTCCTCTCCATCAAAGTGTGGAGGTTTACCAAGAGGAATGGAAAGCAAATGAGCATTCGAATTATGTGGAATACGAGAATAATCAAAAGAGAAGTTTGAGTTGACCGGTTTCTTTTGCTCGTTGTAGTCGTCTTTTGAAGATGAAGAAGACTCATCGCTGTCATAGTAGACTATCTTCTTAATGCGCTTCTTCTTCTTCCCGTCTCTTCTCTTATGGCTTGAGCCAGAGTCCGAGGGCTTATCCTCTCTTGGCTCATTGATGATGGACTCCTTTGTCTTGTTGTTGACCACCATCCCCTTTCCCTTAGGATCCATCTCTTCGGGCGATTAGTCCCTTTCGTGAAGAGAACAGCTCTGATACCAATTGAGAGCACCTAGAGGGGGTGAATAGGTGATCCTGTAAAAACTTGAAAGTTATAGCCACAAAACTTGGTTAAGTGTTAGTAGGCTAAATAGCGAGCTCTTGTGAACACAAGTATCACAGAAAAGCAATCACAAAAGACACGCGAGTTATCCCATGGTTCGACCAAGTACAACACTTGCCTACTCCACGTTGTGGCGTCCCAATGGACGAGGGTTGCACTCAACCCCTTTCAAGTGATCCAAAGATCCACTTGAATACCACGGTGTTTTCTTTCTTTTACTATATCTCGTTCACAAGGAATCTCCACAACTTGGAGCCTCTCGCCCTTACATTTTGATGATCACAAAGAAGCACAGATGTAAGGGAGGGAAAAGCAACACACACAAGACTCAAAGCAAGAGACAAACACGCACACTTGTCACAACTTGAGCTCTAAGTTCACACACGGAGTTCTCAACTCAAGAGGAGCTCAAATTGCTATCACAACGAATCAAATGCGCTAGAATGATGTCTTGGTGCTTAGAGATGATCAAAGAATGCTTGTGTATCTCCTCCATACGCCTAGGGGTCCCTTTTATAGCCCCAAGGCAGCTAGGAGCCGTTGGAGGCAATCCAGGAAGGCAATTCTTGCCTTCTGTCGGGTGGCGCACCCGACAGTCCGGTGCACCACCGGACAGGCACTGTTTAGTGTCCGGTGCAGATTGCTTTCCTAAATTGGTGCAGCCGACCGTTGAAGATTTGGAGCCGTTGGCGCACCGGACACTTTTCGGTGCGCACCGGACAGTTCGGTGCCCCCATCTGACCGTTGGCCCAGCCACGCATCACACGCAGATTGCGTGGCCGACCGTTGGCTCACCGGACAGTCTGGTGCACCACCGTACAATCCGGTGATTTTTAGTCGTACGCTGTTGATTGTTTCCCGAGAGCGGCGACTTCGCCGAAGACGACTCACCGGACAGTCCGGTGCACCACCGGACAGTCCGGTGATTTATAGCCGTACGCCGCCGTCGAGACCCAAGAGCAGGTTGTTCACTGGGACTGGTCCTGGCACACCGGACACTGTCCGGTGCACCACCAGATAGTCCGGTGCACCCAGACCGAGCAGCTTTTTGGCTGTACACAGCCAACTTTTCTCCAAAACGATTTCTCCTGTTTCTAGCACTTAGACACAATACATTAGTCTTCAAAACAATGTACTAAGTCTGGAAACATACCTTTAATCTTGATTTGCACTTCTTGAGTCTTTGGCACAAATATCACTCAAAGCATTTGTGTGGAGCACTTAATCACCAAAACCTTATAGAAATGGCCCCAGGGCACATTTCCCTTTCACACCTTCATCTCCCAAATGAAGTTCACGCAAGACTTGATCAAGCGGTTTGGGATGAAGGACGCCAAGCCCGCAAAGACACCAATGGGAACTGACGGACACATCGACCTCAACAAAGGAGGTAAGTCCGTTGATCAAAAGGCATACCGGTCTATGATAGGTTCCTTGCTTTACTTATGTGCTAGTAGACCGGATATCATGCTTAGCGTATGCATGTGTGCTAGATTTCAATCCGATCCAAGGGAGTGCCACCTAGTGGCCGTTAAGCGAATTCTTAGATATTTAGTTGCTATGCCTTGCTTCGGGATCTGGTATCCAAAGGGGTCAACCTTTGACCTGATTGGATACTCAGACTCCGATTATGCTGGATGCAAGGTTGATAGGAAGAGTACATCAGGGACGTGCCAATTCCTAGGAAGGTCCCTGGTGTCATGGAGTTCTAAGAAACAAACCTCCGTTGCCCTATCCACCGCTGAGGCCGAGTACGTTGCCGCAAGACAGTGTTGCGCGCAACTACTTTGGATGAGGCAAACCCTCCGGGACTTTGGCTACAATCTGAGCAAAGTCCCACTCCTATGTGACAATGAGAGTGCAATCCGCATGGCGGATAATCCTATTGAACACAGTCGTACTAAGCACATAGACATCTGGCATCACTTTTTGAGAGACCACCAGCAAAAGGGAGATATCGAAGTGTTTTATGTTAGCACCGAGAACCAGCTAGCCGATATCTTTACCAAGCCTTTATATGATAAGACCTTTTGCAGGCTGCGTAGTGAGCTAAATGTCTTAGATTCGCGGAACTTGGATTGATCTACAGCATACATGTGTTTTATGCCTTTGATCATGTAATTTATGCATTTCAATCGATTTTGTTCATTTGTAGTGCTCAAGTTGTACCCATGACCCCCGGACCTCACAAATCCATTTGCAAGTGATGCACTTATTTAGGGGGAGGCATGCTACAACTTGACACTTTGATTCTAACCTTGTGTTTGAGTTTATTTGTTTTAGTCTCAAAAATGGATTGAAAGGGAAAGGTGGACTTGGACCATGAAAGACTTCCACTGCACTCCGATGAGAGGGTACTTAACTCCAAGTTCATCTCCATACTCATATTGCCTTTTGCTCTTAGTTGACAATTTTGGTGAGGCAATGAGGTTAAAGGGCCAAAAATGATCCCGTTTTGGTGCTTGATGCCAAAGGGGGAGAAATTAAGGCCAAAGCAAGCAAATGGATCAGCTACCACTTGAGAATTCTGAAAATAGAAGAGTTAGAACTTTTGATTTGTCAAAATGCTCTTATTGTCTCTTATTGTCAAAAGTTGGTCTCTTGTGGGGAGAATGTTTGATTATGGGAAAAAGGGGGAGTTTTTTGGATCTTTGATCAATTTCTCTTGGAATACCTCTCTTTATGCCTCAACAAATGTGTTTGACTTAGAGATAGGAAATTGAATTTGATTTGCAAAAACAAACCAAGTGGTGGCAAAGAATGATCCAAATATGCCAAATTTGAATCAAAAACAATTCTTGTTCTCATTTGCATTGATGTTGCACTTCTAGTTTTTGCTTTTTGATGTGTTGGCATAAATCACCAAAAAGGGGGAGATTGAAAGGGAAATGTGCCCTTGGGCCATTTCTAAAGTATTTTGGTGATTAAGTGCCCAACACAAATGCTTTAAGTGTTAATTTGTGCCAAAGACTCAAGAAGTACAAATCAAGGTTCAAGGTACGTTTCTAGACTTAGTACATTGATTTGAAGATTAATGTATTGCGTCTAAGTGCTAGAAACAGGAGAAATCATTATGAAAAAGAAGTTGGCTGAGTACAGCTGACTGCTGCTCGGTCTGGGTGCACCGGACAGTGTCCGGTGCGCCAGGACCAGTCTCTGTGAACAGCCCGCTCTCGAGACTCGATGGTGGTGTATGACTATAAATCACCGGATTGTCAGATGGTGCACCGGACTGTCCGGTGAGTCGTCCGCGGCGAAGTCGTCGCTCTCGGGAAACGTTCAACGGCGTACGGCTAAAATTCATCGGACTGTCCGGTGGTGCACCGGACTGTCCGGTGAGGCCAACGGTCGACTGCGCCAACGGTCGGCCGTGCAATCCGCGTGCGACGCGTGGGCGCGCCAACGGTCGGCAGGGGGCACCGGACAGTGTCCGGTGTGCCAACTGCCGCAAAACTGCAATGGTCGGATGCGCTAGAAATGGAAGGAGATCGCGCACCGGACAGCTACCGGGACTGTCCGGTGGCACACCGAACTGTCCGGTGCGCCACCCGATAGAAGGCAAGAATTGCCTTCCAAGAATGCCTTCAACGGCTCCTAGCTGCCTTGGGGCTATAAAAGGGACCCCTGGGCGCATGGAGGAGTCACCAAAAGCATACTTTGAGCATTCTAAGTCTTCCACACTCCATCTCCGCGCACTTGATTGACTTTCTTAGTGATTTGAGCTCTGTTCTAGTGGTGAACTTGTTGCGATTCATTTGAGCTCAAGTCTTGGCTATGTGTGTGCGTATTGCTGCGAATTTATTGCTTCCCTCCCTTACTCTAAGTGCTTTCACTTTGATATTTGTTGTAAGGGCGAGAGACTCCAAGTTGTGGAGATTCCTCGCAAACGGGAAAGAGTATAAGAAAGAAAACAACCGTGGTATTCAAGTGGATCATTAGATCACTTGAAAGGGGTTGAGTGCAACTCTCGTCCATTGGGACGCCACAACGTGGAGTAGGCAAGTGTTATACTTGGCCAAACCACGGGATAAATCATCGTGTCTCTTGTGCTTGTTTTCTTTGTGACTATTGTGTTTCACAAGAGCTCGGTTCTTAGCCACTTGATTCTATTGTGCTAACACTTAATCAAGTTTTGTGGCTATAAGTTTTAAGTTTTTTCAGGATCACCTATTCACCCCCCCCCCCTCTAGGTGCTCTCAATTATGTAGTATTTGATGATGCTCTACTTGCTAGGACAAATAGTGTGATGTGTTATTTAGCTCGTGTGATATGCTACTTAATCAGATGAAATGGTTTAGAAAGCTAGTTAAAGTATTTATATTCATATTCGAAGTGTAGATGTCCAAGGCTAATAAGTTTAAATTATGGTAATCGTTTGGTGTATGTTCTAGTTAAAGAAGATTTATACATGGTTCACGATTGTTTGGTGTTTGAGTGAGGTTTGATTAATTAGAAGATCATGATTGTTGTGTTAGAGAGTCATAGGTATCTAGTGTTTCCATATAAGAGTTGTAATGTTAGATTTAAGTGTTTAATCCTCTTCCATATAATATTATGTTGTAGTATGCTATTCCTCTGTTTGCTCATCCATGTGCATTTTACGTTTCATTTAGGTACATTAATTGATCACGGAGTGTGGAGAACAAGAGTTGAGTTGATCTCAAGGTGATACTGATGGTTGAACCTAAGGATGGATGATCTGATCAAGTACCAGGATGGGAGATGCTCACCAAGTGATCGTCATCTAACAACACTGACCTAGTGTTATCCTAGGCAAGCCCTGGTGCATTTGTCACCATTGCTGTTTTAAAACTTTTATCACTTATATGCTGCAATAGATGACAGGAGTTGAGTGATGAAACATTTGATGCATTACCATTCCTTGGAATTTGATTATCCGCCTTGCTACCTGTCTTATAAAAAAGAACTAATGATGCTTAGCCCTGCCCAGAGAATTAAAACTTGTTTCTTTTAAAAAGAATGTTGTGTAACAATGGGTATGGGTTTGTTTTATGAAAAAAGACTTGTAATGGTGAGAGCATCATCTGCAGTCATGAATTCATCATTTAAGTGTGGTACCTCTGTCAGGTACATGGTCTTGGGAAGGAAATAATAATTTTAGACCAGACGTTGAGCAGGAAAGGTCGCCCGTTTATGTCGATTAAGGACTGCAATGAAAGTAGGCTTGCTGATCTAAGACCCTTTAACTTGCCACATGCCTCGTCATGGGTAAGCTTAGCCTCGGTTGGACCAATACCAGAAAGGCCGGCCCGCAATGAGAGTGGAGAGATGGCAAGAGTATCGTGTATCCACCTGGCAAGAGGCTGGATGGTGGAGTACTGAGCTCTCGGTTGGCGGGGACCCGTTTTGGTCTTGAGAAACCCGGGTGCGAGTTGACATATGCAAGGGTTAAGTGCTACATATGTCGTGTGGTTGAAGATCCCCAGCTGGGTATTAATCGATTCGGATCGCCGTTACTTCTCAAATATGAAGACTGGATCACTGCCATGCATCGTATTTAACAAGTGTAACATAAAAAGTATTAAAAGCAAGCTAGATTAGACCAAGTGTATGATCTAGATTAGGTCAATCTAGATTCAGGAAAAATATTAACTTGTGAAGTAAAATTTTGGCATAAGGATCCACTACTAGTAAGCTCTTCTGCAAAAAGAGTCTTTGAATCTTGATAAGCCTTACCTTGATTCCCAACAAGTCAGCATATCCTTGAGAGTTTTTTCTTTAGTCGGGTAAGTCTTGCTGAGTAATAGCGTACTCAGGGTTTTATTCTATGTTGTTTTTCATGTTATAATTTTGTTCTGTTGTGAATGGTGCTAAGTGTCGATGGGCTTGGCCGTCTTATATAAGTATATCTCATATTTAGCTTCTTTATTAAGGAGTGTCACTTAAGCTAGCATGTATTTTAAAACTTATAAATGTTTTATTCATTCAAATTAAACTTTTGAATCAATTTCTTTTGTAATCAACTTCGAGGATATATATTGTACCCTGTTATAATTTGTAACTAGTATAACTTATAATCATGCTGTAATAAAGAATTTATTTCCGCTGCAAATGTTTGTGTGTGGGTTATGTTTAATTAATCCCGCGATCTTGGCGTTAAGTGTTTATCCAGGGTCCCTCGGACACTCGGACAGATCCTGTTAAGTTGTTTGGTGCACATGCATAGCCGTCTGAGGTCTTTGAGACAAGAACAGGTGCATGTGGGCCTAATAACTTGGGAGGTTCTGCGACACTTGGTGTCATGCCCCTAACACCAAAGTGGTCACCGATAAGTAGACCTTCCGCCACAAGCTCAAATCCAATGGGTCCTAGATCGGTACAAGGCCTATTGGGTCCTTTGGTGTTTCACTCAGTGCCATGGAATGGACTATGACGAGACCTTCAGCCCTGTCGTTAAGCCCGCCATCGTTCGGACCATCCTCTCCCTCGCCCTCTCCCGGGACTGGCCAGACCACCATTTGGACATCTAGAATTTCTTCCTACACGGTACTCTGACCGAGACAGTGTACTACGGCTAGCTATCCCATTGGCTTTGTCAACTCTGCTCACCCGGGTATGATCTGTAAGTTAAATTATTCTCTGTATGGTCTCAAGTAAGCACCACAAGCTTGGTACAGTCACTTCACCTCTTACTTGGTATTCCTCGACTTTATCGAGGCCAAGTCGGACACGTACCTATTCATCCATTAGCATGGCCACGACACATTCTACCTCCTCTACAACAACGACATCATGCTCACGGTGTCCAGTGCCACCCTCCTCAAGCACACGATCACCGTCCTTCAACGTGAGTTCGCGATGAAGGACCTCGGTCCTCTCCACCACTTCCTTGGGGTCACCGTGGAGCGGTGCCTCTAAGGTCTCTTCCTTCACCAGTGCCAATACGCCCTTGCCATTTTGAAGCAGGGTGGCATATCTGACTGCCAGCCTTGTTCCATGGTTATCGATACTCAGGCAAAGCTCCCCGACGACATCGGTGCGTCGGTCAACGACGTGACGACCTACCGGAGCTTCGTCGGGGCTCTCCAATACCTCACGTTCACTAGGCCCTATATCGTCTACGCGGTCCAACAGGTGTGCCTTCACAAGCACATCTCGCGGTAGCCCCACCTCACTGTTGTCAAGCGGATTCTTCGCTACCTTCGTGGCTCCCTCGACTTTGGTCTCCTTCTTGAGCCCTCTCCGACTTCAAAGTTGGTGGTCTACACCAACGCCGATTGGGTTGGCTGCCTCGATACACGCCGGTCCACATTCAGTTATGTCGTGTTTCTAGACGCCGACCTCATCTCCTAATCCTTGAAGTGGCATCCCATCGTCTCCAGCTTCAACGCTGAGACCGAGTATCGTGTTGTGGCTAATGGTGTGGTCGAGACTTCCTGGCTCCTTCAGCTTTTTAATGAGCTCCACAACCCCCCTTATTTACAGGGACAACGTCAGCACGGTCTATCTCTCCACTGATCCTGTGCAACATCAATGCACGAAGCACATGGAGATCTATCTCCATTTCATCCACGAGTGTGTCGTTGTCGTCAATATTCGCGTTCTCTACGTCCTTGCAGTTCGCCGACATCTTCACCAAAGGCATCCTTCCACCGTCTTCATCAAGTTTCGGTCTAGTGTCAATATCTATACACGATAGTTTTCCTTGAGTTTATGTCCGGTGTCAATATCTATACATAGTTGTGACTGAAGGATGTTAGCGTGACCGTAACTATGTCTCTCTCTTGTAATATTGTAATAGGCCTTAAACCCAGTTACCGTGCTATATTAATATACTCTCAACCTACACTAGAGTTAGGTTTCATTTTCCTAGCAACACGTACTGTCTGAGCAACCTAGAGCAGCGTCATGAACCAAAGGTACATAGATATTCTGATTCAAGTAATATAAAATATAAAACGATTATTCTGTATTTTTCATAATCATGCCTCATGAAAATCGAGGTTACATCACATGTTCATTCTGTAAATAAATAGTACAAGTATAGCCTTTTTCGCCAACATCAAGTACTAATGGTCTAAAGCCTTTATCACATGCCCACTTCGGTTTCGTTGACATCTTTGGACGAATACTCAAGTACCTCCCCCTCAATCTTCTCAAGGAAACGGTGCATGACCACTAAACTCTCGTCATCTGCACGCCATGGAACAGCCATACATTGTGGAATTAGTTTGGCTGACTGCCGTTCGTATATATCGAGGCGAAAAGGAAAAAAAAATATGTTTGTTGCTAGATGACCCAGGGTTTTGGTTCAAGGTACGTAGTTTCTCGTTTGGCTGAAGAAGGGGGTCTCAAACGCGGGATTAGACCGAAGAAGATGAGCTTACCGAGCCTTGGAACTGTGTGGCCCTTAGGGTGACGGATTACGAATGGGTCCACGCATGATTCTATCAGCTTTTCACCATGGACTTTGAGGAAGTCGTTTTCACCTGCATCAAGCAAATTTGGAAACGTGTTCAGACTTGAGTGGTGCCTCGTAGTCAGCTAAACACCGGTTCGCCTATTTAAATAAAAGATACCAAGACAAATAACGAACAGAAATGACTAGAGAATTGGACCATGTGCATCTTATAATAAACCTAATCGAAGCATTCTAGAACAGTGGACATGATGGAGGGCGAAAGCGTACATTATTTTCCATGCGGAAATCAAAGTTGGCATATATTCATTTGGGTTTTTTTAATGGTGGACACAAGTTTCTTGAACCTTTCTTGACAGCATTATGCAGCACCACTAGTACTGGTAAGCAAGCCCTGTCTCTTTCGATCAATTAACAAGAGAAGCCGGCAGGCAAGAGCAACGAATACGTAGACGACGTCCGTACGCCATAACGTTTCCACCAACGCAACGCTTGAACGCAACCCGACAAACAAACTTGGCATGACAATGGAATGATGCGCGACGATGCCATTGACGTAACGTACCGATGAAGTGAAGCGAGGGGCATGCGATCTTGTTGGCGTACGCCTTGCCGGCCACCGTCGGTGACTGGAACTTGGCGCCACCGATGATGATGAGGTACTTGACCTTCGGGACTCTAGTCAGGGCCAGCCCCTGCCACGAAAACACAAAGGCGGCAGAGTAAGAACTAGCAGCAAGCAAAACAGAACCTGCTCTGCTTCAGAGTCTTGTATGAACCACATGATCTCTCACTTGTTCTTGGAGACCCGGAAGCGCCGCCGACAGAATGGAACCCTGGAACCAACAACGCCGCACCACAATTCGCAACCGTTAATCGAGCAGCTGGTTCATCGCCACAGAAATTGAAGGGGAGGTGGTCTCATCTCAACCCGTGCTGTGCTGCTTGTTAATGTTACCTGGGAGAAACCCATCAGTCCGTCGAAGGGGCCGTCTTTTATCATCAGCTCTTCGATGTAGGCCAGGCACTTGTCGAAATTCCTGTACTCCATAAAACTCTGTTTTGCGTCGTACAGTACATAAGGAATTTGGTAGTAAGTGCGTCGCACGAGTCGGTGTTGTATAAAAGGTCAAGTTGGTAAGTGCGTCGCACGAGCTAGCGACACGCGCACGGCAAAAAAAAAAGACAAGGGGAAAAAATAAGCAGGGATGACGGGATCGGGGAGGAGAGGGGGGCGGGGGCGGGTAATGGGCGGGCGGATGCGCGTGCGCGGCGGCGGACCTTGTCGAACTGGAACCACTCGTAGTAGGGCGGGTCGAAGATGCCGTCGACGTCGGACTTGCCCTCGGCGGGGAACGGCGCGTCGGCGAAGACGAGGTCGAGGCGCGCCGTGACGTCGGCGGGCCACTTCCCGAGCACCTGCTTGCGCATGATCTCGCCGCTGGTGCGGAACCCGTGCAGGCACAGGAACCGCGGCCGCCGCCTCGCGCCCTGCGGCTCCGCGTCGCCGCCGAGGCTGCCCATCGGGTGCGGATCCGGGAGGCGAGGTGGGGCCGGGTGGTGGTGGGATGGGTCGGGGACTCGGGGGTCTCGCCTCGACGCGGCTGTTCTGGTCCTGGGTTCTCGGGTGTCCTGGAAACGGAAACGGAGCCGGAGCGTGGGTATATATGATGGTTCCATTCCGCGCGCGGCCACGGCGTGGTGGGGGCGGATGTGGGTGACCGCCCGTTTTCTGCGTGCAGTTGGGTGTGGACCGCGTGCGCCCTGTCGCTGTTTGGCTGCCCTGCCTACTGGCTGTGGCTGGCGCGCCCGTGTCGTGGCGCCTTCGTGCTGGCCACGACCACGACCACGAACGCTCGAGGCTGGCTGTACGCCATGACGTTCGCTGGGCGGCTCGCGGGGTTCGTGGGTACGTAGACGTACGTCACCAGGTGACCGGTGGGAACTGGGAAGGTAGATCGGACGGCTGGTTTTCGCTTTGGTAGGTGGCTAGGCGCAGAGCTGCAGAACCAGTCCAGCTGTGAAGCGGACAAGCGGCATTTGGGTCGCCGGTAGCCGCCATGCAGAGGAGCTGCAGTAGTCCAGGTCCAGCCGTCCAGGGGACGAAGACCCCTTCCGAAACCATGCAACTGTACCTATGCCTGCCGCCTGCGGTTCTGGAAATTGAAAGGCCCCAAGTCCCCAACGATGCTGCAGGAAAGAGAAAATAGAGAGTAAAATCTAAATTGGCTGCATAGTGAAAATTTTAGAGAAGACAGTTACAGACAGTCTAAAGAAAAGGATCTATAGCCTTTGACCACCTGTGGCACTGTGGCTCCTCGACCGTTGGATTTGGTGAGAACGGTTGGCAGCTCTCGGACATCCAGACATGGTATACTGGCCAAGCGGCCCGGACCCGGACGACCGGCTCCACTCTTCGCAAATCCACGTGTCGTAGTCGTATTAGCAAGTGCACGTCACTCCGATGCGAGGTAGTACCATGCGTGGCTTCGATCTCTCGATCGAGCTCATCACTGCCAGATTTTGGCTCTTTATCGATTACTAAATATTTTGCTGAGTGTTTTTTTCGGCACTCCACAAAGAAGCTCTTTACCGAGTGGCACACAAAAAACCCTCGGTAAAAGAAAATACTCGGCGAAGAAGCTATTTGTCGAGTGTTTTATCTCTTTTCCGAGTGTCAAAAATAAAACACTCGACAAAGAGCTTCTTTGTCGAGTGCTTTTTTCAACACTAGACAAAAACAATTAAAAAATCACATTTTAAAGCAATAAATTAATTTAAATGAAAAAGTTTTCAACTACAAATTTGTATAACTTATCATAATATACAATTTATATTTTGAACATTTCTTCACATGACAAAATAAAAATAAATTTTTTCATAAAACCTATATCTCTCTCGTAGTTCATGAAACTGCGAAAGAGATATATAAGATTTGTGCATATTGTTAGAATCATCATGTAAGATAAACAAATGACCAAATAACCAAAATAAACTTTGTAGATCTTGAGAAGTTATAGATTTTTGTAGTTGGCAACCTTTTCATTTAAAGTCATCTTGTCAACGAAAACTACTTTTGACTTTTTTAAAAAAAATTGAAATTTGAAAACGACCTCGAAAGAAAAAACCACCAACATGAAAGTTGTAGGTATTGAAGAGTTATGAAACTCTGTAGTTGACAATGTTTTGGTTTGAAATCATCTTGTCTTGCAAAACTATGTTTGAATTTTAAAATTTGAATTTTTCAAACTACATCGAATTGAAAAACTATCAAAATAAAAGTTGTAGGTCTTAAAATGTATTGAAACTTTGTAATTAACAATTTTTTGATTTGAAATCATCTTATCATTGAAAAAATCGCGTAAAGTTTTCAAATTTGAAATTCAAATTTTGTCAACGGCCTCGGATATAGAAACTATCAAAATAGAACTTGTAGATCTCGAAAAGTTATGCAACGTTATAGTTGGTCACATTTTTAAATGAATTCATTTAGTGCCTTAAATAATCAAATTAGTCTTGGTTTGTTATAGTACATGAGGAATGAAAATGTAACATAGATATAATTGATGTAGTATTATAGTGGTAGAGGAGGGTATGCGTGAGAGAGAGGTTGCGAGTTCGAATCTCACCATCCACAAAACATCTAAATTTGATTCAAAATAATAGTAGTGGTTGTAGAGTTATTCCTATAATTTTAAAAAATGTTTTGCTATTTTTTAGGGAAGGTTCGATTCATAATTTGTCGAGTGCTTTTCGACACTCGGCAAAGTGTCTGAAAAAATACTCAGCAAAGAACTCTTTACTGATAGAATGTTTGCCGAGTATTTTTTGCTGAGTGTAACACTCGACAAAGGCTTTGCCGAGTATTTTAGACACTCGGCGAAGAACGTGATTCCGGTAGTGGATCGCTCAACTCCAAGCAACGGTGCATATGTTGTTGGTGCCACGGCGCCCAGTTCTAACTGACACACTAAGCTTTGCATGGTCCTTAGTCTGATGCTCGTGCAATCGTTGTCAGAAATCTACAGATTCTACAAAATCTGATAGTGCACCAAATCTAATGCAAATGCGATTACCAAGCTTACATGAAGATTTTGATATTCTAGGAACAAAATCCAATGTACAATACAAATTGTTCAGTCAATAATCGATAATCTATCCCCATACCTATCTGCATATCCATCATGGGTGCAAAACTCATCCTATACGTATCCCCAATTAAGGGATAACTAGGTACTAACAGCTAGTACAAACTATCCAGATTTCATACATCACCACGTCGACAAGCACTCATCCATAAAACATGATCTATTCATCCATTGATCAAAAAAGAAATCAGTACTTCGGGAACCAATAAAAGAAATGGAGAAATGGAGTCTCCTTACCTTCCTTGGTCACCATCCGAGTTCGTTGGCGCCGAGAATCCATGGTCGTCACCGTCGTCCCAGGCTCCTAGCAGTCGGCGTAGTGTATGGCTAGTTATTTTAGGGTTTGTTTTTTTGCTAGTCTGCTAGTTATCTTGTTGGGCTAGGACCTGGGGTTTGGTGCGCTGTCGTGCTGGACTTGGTGGTCGACTCGGCCTTAACTCATTCATACAAACAGGACAGGTGTACACATATGAAATACCCATGGGTAATCGGGTTCGGATTATTGCTTCCCAAACCCATATCTGTTTACCCAATTGGTGGAAATTTTGTTCCATATCCACACTGAAAGTGCATTCATCCCTTTTGTGAGTTTTGGTGATTTGGATAAAAACACATTTAAAAGACTAACAAGTTTGCTAAGTGTTGAACAGGAAATTCAGTATGACAAACATACTTGAATAGTGTATAATGATCAGTGAACAAAGGTTCAACACGAGGTTAAATAACCAATGGGACAATGTAAATGGATATAATATGATCTCTATATTGGTTTGAATATATGGACAAGACCTGAGAAATCACTACATACATATGATCAGAATAGAGGATAAAGTGATTAAGAGGATTGGTTAAGCCAAAGTGGATAAGATATGAGGAATCGTGAATTGGCTTGACCATATTACTACCAGTCCATATATGCTTCTTTGAGAATCAAACTAGAGCTTGATTGTTTTTAACAGTTATATCTAGAAGACATTCAAGCAAGGTTCATAATACTGAAGAAATGATTTTCTAAATGGATGCTCAATATGATGTGACTCAAGAATGGCTTGATAGGGTGAAGATAGCAAGGAAAGGGCTTCGAGGAACTAAGCGAAGGTGAAGGCCAAGCGATGGCTTGTGGACCAAGGTACCATGGCTAAGGTGAAGAAGAGAGTACTTGCACTAAGTTGATGAACTAATTAGCTATGAAGAGTTATAACATGTTGATGCATCAGTAAGGTGACTTGAAACCATGATTTGAACTCATACATGGTGATATGGTACAAGTCACAGGGTTTGAGTTATGTTTGCTTCAAAAGGTGAGACAAAGATGTTTGTGATCCTTATGAAGCAACGCCATGGAGAAATCGCACATGAGACACCAATGACTCAAAGAGTTTACTTAATTAATTTTATTTAACTTGAGTATGGGAATCATCGTACTATAAAGGGGGATCCAAAAAGAAGGTTGGTGTTTGCCAAAGCTCAAGCCTCTATATTCAAAAGCTATTTTTGAAAAACAAAAATCTCTTTAACATTCTATGGTAGACCATGGTTAGGTTTGAGAAACCTAGAGTGTTCGTGTTGAAAAGCAGCTAAACTTTTTCAACTGCAGCTGAGCTTTTTAGCCGAGCTGAACTTCAGCTACAGCTGAGCTGAACTTCACCTGAGTTGAGCTTCTTCAGCTGCAGCTGAGCTAAACTTCAGCTAAGTTGAGCTTTCTCAACTCCAGCTGAACTTCAACTTCAACTGGGGTCCAGGTAAGTTCAACCGGAGTTTTGGGCAAGTTCAACTGTGGTCCGGAGAGGTTCAACCGGGGAACAGAAAAAGTTCAGCCAGGGTTTTTCCCCGGACCTCACTGGTCAATACCGGTTGAACCGGCCCTAGGGGCGGTTCAACCGGTGTCAGGGTCACCTGACCGGTCTAACCTCCTGACTGGCAGACTGACTGCCATTCTGATCCCCCAGGCGTTTGAACCGGCTCTAAGGGCGGTTCAACCGGTGTCAGGACCTATTTTTGCAGTCTGACCTGTAGTCTACCAGTCTGACTAGTAGACTGACTGTCAGCCTGCCCCAGGCGGTTCAACCGGTCCTAGGGCGGTTCAACTGGTCCTCCACAGCCAAAATCAGTCCAACGGCTAGTTTTGAAGCCCCACCTATATATACTCACTCCTACCTCTCTCCCCACACATGAGCACGACCCAAACTCCATTTCTAACTTGAAGAACACCTCCTACTCTCTCTCACACATCTCTTACCTCTCCCATTTCAAATCTTTGGAGAGAAATCTTTGAGTGAGTTTGAGAGCTGCGGTTTTTGTGCTTCATCTCCAAATCTCTCTTGCTCTTCTTCATTTGAGCTTTGGTACTACATCGAGTTCTTTGTGGATTCATTACTCTTGGAGCTTCTAGCTCCTAGACGACTAGGTGTCTCTTGTGAGTCTCCAAATCTTGTGGAAGACCACAAGAAAGTTTGTAATACCCGCTCGTTTGAGCAAAGATTAGTGTGTGAGCTTGACCTTTGTGGTTGGTAAAGGGAGGATTAGGGTTGAAAGAGACCCGACTCTTTGTGGGTGCCTCAACGAGGAAGTAGGGCACCTTAGTGGTGTGACCGAACCTCGAGATAAATCTTGTGTCTCTTGTGTTCTTGCTCATTGTGTTTATTCGTGTTCTTCGTTCTCTCACCATTCCGTGAAAGATTTGTTTATATCTTTTTTGTTTGTGGATTTTGAGAAGTGTCCTTCTCAGATCTGCTACTTTGAACCCTGTGGATCATTTAAAACATCTCATTTCCAAAGTTAACTGGGTGAATTTCGAGATCAATTCAGTTTTACCCAGTTTGCTTCTAGTTTTTGTTGAAAAAGTTTTAACTTGCCTATTCACCCCCCTTTAGGCAACTTTCAATTGGTATCAGAGCCTAATCCTCATTCTAACGCTTAACCGCGTGAGGAAAAGATCATGTCGGGGGGACTAAGAAACGAAAATGCTTCTAAACTTGAAAACGTTGAGGTTGCCTCGACTCTATCTTTTGGTGCAGATGTTGATCCTAGGGCAATAGATCTTGCCATGAGAATCGCCGAAAGGATGTTCCTCAAAATGAAGGAAGATGAGGCGAAGAACAAGATTGAAGAAGAAAATGATCGATGGAGACCAAACGATGAATCCACCTCTTCACAAGGTTTGTCTTTCAAATCCACTTCTCATATGTGCTTTGTCGCTAATGGGAGTGACAGTGAAAGCGAAAGTGAGGATGAGGAGGAGCATGAAAGTGATAGTGAAGATGAGGATGATCTTCAACAATTCCTCGCTCAACTAAGCAAGAAAAATCAAATGAGCCTGCTCAGACTCATGAAAAGAGCGAAAGAACAAAAAGAAATGCTTCATAAGCAAGAAGACTTCCTCATCAGAAAAATCAAAGACTTAGAGAAGTTGACCAAAGAGCATGAGAAGCTAAAGTGCTCTCATGATCATTTGGTCCAAAGGTACGAAAAGGTTTCAATTGAGCAAACTTGTACTTCAAATGCTTTATCATGTGTTGCTCAATTAGAAAAAGAAAATACTATGCTCAAGAACACGATAGAAAAGCTAAATATTGAAAATCTAGCTTTGCAAGAAAAACATGATATGCGTGTGCGCTCTCATAATAAATTTATGGATTCACATATCATGTTAAAAATGGCTCATGAGGTTGTGTTAACTAATTTGAAATCATACCAACCTCACTTATGCACATGTACTCAAATAGAAACTATATTATCATGTGCTAACAAATATTGCTCTCAAGAAAGCCAATCTTCCATTGAGCTAAAATTTTCAGGAACAAGTAATGTTTCCTATGCAAGAGAAAACAATGAGCTCAAGGAAGAAAATGAGAGGCTAAGAAGGAGCTTGACTCAATTGAAGGGAAAGTGTCATGCTCAACCTTCTCAAGATAACCGTGATAATTTGGTGAAAAAGCTTGAGAAAGGGACAACCGTAGCATGCACAAAACCCCTTCAAAAGAATACCAAGCTTTCCAAGAAGGGCATAAGCAAAATTCATGGTAAGAAAATTAATGCTCATACTATTTGCTCTAACAATGTACCTGTCGGGGACCATAATTAGGGGTACCCTCAAGACGCCTAATTCTCAGCTGGTAACCCCCATCAGCATAAAGCTGCAGAGGCCTGATGGGTTTGATTAAGTCAGGGATCAGTCCATACGAGTGACTTGACCACGCCACGCCCGGGCCTAGCCTCGGGCGAGGGCAGCCGACCCTAAGATGACTCCGTCTCGCCTGAGGCCTCCTCTTTCACGGCAGACGCATCTCCGGCTCGCCCTAGGCCCCGCCTTCGATAAGAAGAAACCCTGACTAAATCACCACGCCAACCGACCGAGTCATCGGGGCGATTAACGCAAAAGGTAAGACCGACGGGCGGCCAGACTTCGCCAGAGGTGCCATAGGAGGCTCCGCCCGACCCAGGGCTCGGACTCGGGCTAAGGCCCCGGAAGACGGCGAACTCCGCTCCGCCCGACCCCAGGGCTCGGACTCGGGCTAAGGCCCCGGAAGACGGCGAACTCCGCTCCGCCCAAGGGCTCGGACTCGGGCTAAGGCCCCGGAAGACGGCGAACTCCGCTCCGCCCGACCCCAGGGCTCGGACTCGGGCTAAGGCCCCGGAAGACGACGAACTCCGCCTCGCCCGACCCAGGGCTCGGACTCCGCCTCGGCCTCTGCCGAACGATCTCCGCCTCGCCCGACCCAGGGCTCGGACTCTGCCTCTGTCTTGCAGGACGGACTCGACCTCGGCTTCGGAGGAGCCTCCACGACGCCCGACCTAGGACACGAGACCGCCACGTCAACAGGAAGCGCCATCATCACCCTGCCCTGAGCCGACTTGGGTCGCAGAGGACAAGACCGGCGTCCCATCTGGCCAGCCACGCCAGATAGGCAAATGATGGCGCCCCGCTAGACCATGACGACGGCGACTCTCAGCTCCCTTACGAAAGCAGGAGGACGTCAGCAAGGGCCCAGCCACTCCGACAGCTGTCTCCCCGTCCGGCTCCGTTACTCCTCCAACAGCCACGACGCCACACCAACAGGGTGCCAAGATCTCTCCGGTTGCCACCTTGGCATGTACATAGGGCGCTAGCTCTCCCTCGCTAGACACGTAGCACCTTGCTACACCCCCATCTTGTACACCTGGATCCTCTCCTTGCGACTATAAAAGGAAGGACCAGGGCCTTCTTAGAGAAGGTTGGCCTCGCGGGGACGAAGGGCAGGGGCAGGCGCTCTCTCGGGGCCGCTCGCTTCCCCTCACCTCGCGCGGACGCTTGTAACCCCCTACTGCAAGCGCACCCGACCTGGGCGCGGGACGAACACGAAGGCCGCGGGAATTCTCCGACTCCCTCTCGACCCGGCTCCGGCCACCGACCGCTCTCTCTGTTCCCCCCTTCGCGCTCGCCCACGCGCTCGACCCATCTGGGCTGGGGCACGCGGCACTCTCACTCGTCGGCTCGGGGACCCCCCGGTCTCAGAACGCCGACAGTTGGCGCGCCAGGTAGGGGCCTGCTGCGTGTTGACGTTCGATTTCCCGTCAAGCTCCAGATGGGCAGTCTCCAACGACCTCTTCAACCCGGGACGGTGCTCCGTTTCGGGAACCTCGAGTTCATGTCTCTCGACGGCAACTACGACATGATACTCCTTCCACCGCCGCGCGGCAGCGACAATGGTGGCGGAGAGCCCGCCCGCCGGCGGCGGAATCGACGACGTCTTTCCCGCGTGGGGGAAGGACGACTTTCGAGCTCGCCCCATCCTCTCCCTCGCCATCGGAGGAGGAGGAGGCGGGGCAACCGGGGCCGAGCGGGAGATCGCGCTCCGACGGCTGTCGAGCAAATCGACATCCCCGGCGCCTCAACGGAGGACACGCCAAGCGTCGCCCTCGCGTTCGAGGCAAACGCGAGCGCCATTCCCCCGCAACACGTCGACCCCGAGCAAGTGGACGACGCCAGCACGCTCACGGAAGGCCTGCAGGACGTCGCCCTCGTACCCAAGACGACGGCGCGGTCAGCCCCCGACGTGACTTCATCGCCCTTCGTCGACAAAAAGGTACCGACTGCTCCCCATCTTTCGTCATTTCGACTCGACCTCAGCCCGCCTGGCGACCTCGCTTTGGCGGGCGCACACATTGAGGCGAGTGCAACCTCTCTGGGGTTTCGTGTGCGGTCGCCTTGGGACCGATTGACGGGTGTCTCGACCTACGGACCCTCTGGGTCCGAGGAAGATGACGACCCCAGCATCTGCTGGGATTTCTCCGGATCTGGCAACCCTAGTGCCATGCGGGACTTCATGACCGCATGTGACTACTGCCTCTCCGACTGTTCCGACGGCAGCCGCAGCCTTGGCGACAAGGACTGCGGCCCGAGTCGCGAATGTTTCCACATCGAGCTAGGGGATCCCTCCGGAGGCGGCTGTCTCGGCATGCCGGAGGATGGTGATCCCCCTAGGCCAGCGCCTCGCGCCGACATCCCGCGGGAGCTAGCTGTGGTCCCCGTTCCAGTGGGGGGTCACGACCCACAGCTCGAGCAAGTCCGCGGGTCGCAGGCCGGGCTCGATGAGGGAGCAGGAGCGCTCGAGGCAATCCGCCAGAACATCGGGCAGGTGTGGGCGAGCCAGCCCCCGGCCGGAGGAATACGTCACCTGCCCCAAGGTCTCCAGCACCGCATCGCCAACGATGCCAGGGACAGACCGCCTCCCGCATCCGGCGGAACCGGTCAGGACCTGGCCGCTGCAGCGATGCTCCTCTGCGCGATGCCGGAGTCATCAACCACCGAGGGTCGGCGAATCCAGGGAGAACTCAAGTATCTCCTGGAAGGCGCTGCGGCCCGGCGGGCCGAGAGCTCTGCCTCCCGAAGGCAGGGGTACCCCTCGGAACCTCGTGCCGCGACTTCCCGACTCACGCGGGAAGCCTCGGTCTTCACCGGGCGCACGCGCAACACCGCGCCTGCGGCCCCGGGCCACCTCGGCGACGAGCACCCTCATCGCGACCGTCGGGCACGCCTTGACGAAAGGGTGCGCCGAGGCTATCACCCTAGGCGTGGGGGACGCTACGACAGCGGGGAGGATCGGAGCCCCTCGCCCGAACCACCCGGTCCACAGGTCTTTAGCCGAGCCATTCGGCGGGCGCCGTTTCCGCCCCGATTCCGACCCCCGACTACTATCACGAAGTACTCGGGGGAAACGAGACCGGAATTGTGGCTTGCGGACTACCGCCTGGCCTGTCAACTGGGTGGGACGGACGATGACAACCTCATCATCCGAAACCTCCCCCTGTTTCACTCCGACACCGCTCGTGCCTGGTTGGAGCACCTGCCTCCGGGGCAGATTTCCAACTGGGAAGATTTGGTCCAGGCTTTCGCCGGGAACTTCCAGGGCACGTACGTGCGCCCTGGGAATTCCTGGGACCTCCGAAGCTGTCGGCAACTGCCGGGAGAGTCTCTCCGAGACTACATCCGGCGGTTCTCGAAGCAGCGCACCGAGCTGCCCAACATCACCGACTCCGATGTCATCGGCGCGTTCCTCGCCGGCACCACCTGCCGCGACCTGGTGAGCAAGTTGGGTCGCAAGACTCCCACCAGGGCGAGCGAGCTGATGGACATCGCCGCCAAGTTCGCCTCCGGCCAGGAGGCGGTTGAGGCCATCTTCCGAAAGGACAAGCAGCCCCAGGGCCGCCCGTCGGAAGATGCTCCCGAGGTGTCTACTCCGCGCGGCGCCAAGAAGAAAGGCAGGAGGAAGTCGCAAGCGAAACGCGACGTCCCCGATGCAGACCTTGTGGCCGCCGCCGAGCGCAAGAACCCTCGGAAGCCCCCCGGAGGTGCTAACCTCTTCGACAAGGCACTCAAGGAGACGTGCCCCTACCATCAGGGGCCCGTCAAGCATACCCTCGAAGAGTGCGTCATGCTTCGGCGCCACTTCCACGCCTGGAAGACAAGTTCTACGGGCTCGAGCTTAACCACATCGCCCGGCGCTACAACGAGACTGCGGACGAGCTGGCGAAGATAGCCTCGGGGCGAACGACGGTTCCCCCGGACGTCTTCTCCCGGGATCTGCACCAACCCTCCGTCAAGATAGATGACGCGCCCGAGCCCGAGGCACCCTCGGCTTCGTCCGAGGTGACCTCGGCCCAGCCCGAGCCATCCTCGGCTCAACCCGAGGAACCCTCGGAGCCCGAGGGCGAAGCGCTGCGCATCGAGGAGGAGCAGAACGGGGTCGTGCCAGATCAAGATTGGCGGACCCCGTACCTGCAATATCTCCGCCAAGGGGAACTGCCCCTCGACCGAGCCGAGGCTCGGCGGGTAGCGCGACGCGCAAAGTCGTTCGTCTTGCTGGGCGATGAGAAGGAGCTCTACCACCGCAGCCCCTCGGGCATCCTTCAGCGATGCCTCTCCATCACCGAAGGTCAGGAACTCCTGCGGGAAATACACTCGGGGGCTTGCGGTCACCATGCAGCACCTCGAACCCTCGTCGGGAAAGCTTTCCGCCAAGGCTTCTACTGGCCAACGGCGGTGGCTGACGCCACTAGAATTGTCCGCGCCTGCGAAGGGTGCCAATTCTATGCGAAGCAGACCCACCTGCCCGCTCAGGCCCTGCAGACGATACCCATCACCTGGCCCTTCGCTGTGTGGGGTCTGGACCTCGTCGGCCCTCTGCAGAAGGCGCCCGGGGGCTACACGCACCTGCTGGTCGCCATCGACAAATTCTCCAAATGGATCGAGGTCCGACCCCTGAACAGCATCAGGTCCGAGCAGGCGGTGGCGTTCTTCACCAATATCATCCATCGCTTCGGGGTCTCGAACTCCATCATCACCGACAATGGCACCCAGTTCACCGGCAAAAAATTCTTGGATTTTTGCGAGGATCACAACATCCGGGTGGACTGGGCCGCCGTAGCTCACCCCATGTCGAATGGGCAAGTGGAACGTGCCAACGGCATGATTCTGCAAGGGCTCAAGCCTCGGATTTACAACGGTCTCAACAAGTTCGGCAAGCGGTGGATGAAGGAACTCCCCTCGGTGGTCTGGAGCCTGAGGACGACGCCAAGCCGAGCCACAGGTTTCACGCCGTTCTTCCTGGTCTACGGAGCCGAGGCGATCCTGCCCACGGACCTGGAATACGGCTCCCCGTGGACGAGGGCCTACAACGAAGAAAGCAACCGAGCTAGCCGAGAAGACTCGCTGGACCAGCTGGATGAGGCTCGGGACAGGGCCTTACTACACTCGGCGCGGTATCAGCAGTCCCTGCGACGCTACCACGCCCGAGGGGTCCGACCCCGAGATCTCCAGGTGGGCGATCTGGTGCTTCGGCTGCGGCAAGACGCCCGAGGGAGGCACAAGCTCACGCCCCCCTGGGAGGGGCCGTTCATCATCGCCAAAGTTCTGAAGCCCGGAACGTACAAGTTGGCCAACAGCCAAGGCGAGGTCTACGGCAACGCTTGGAACATCCAACAGCTACGTCGCTTCTACCCTTAAGATGTTTCCAAGTTGTTTATATACCTCACACCCACGCGAAGTTTAGTCAACAAGGAAGGGTCAGCCTCGCCTCGGCAGAGCCCGACCCTCCCTCGGGGGCTAAAAGGGGGGAAACCCCCTCTGCGTCAAAATTTTCCTCGAACAAAAAATCTCTTTCACCAGAACATCTTTCGTGCTTTTTGACTACTTCGAAAAGCGGGTCCTGGAAACGACGGGGTACACGTAAGCAGTCAAGGCTGACCGAGCCGAGGGACTCCTACGCCTCCGGGATACGGATACCTCACTCATCACCTTCTGCGATAAGTAACTCGCGCTCGGATAAGGCGAATCCGCGGATCGAACGAGTCTTTACGTACGGGAGCTCTTCTGTCGAAGCGATTCTTCGAGCCTTCTCGACCGAGTCGGTGACAGGGCTTCATGGGCGGGTAAAAGTACGCGTAAGCGGCAAGGCCGACCGAGCCGAGGGACTCCCACGCCTCCGGGATACGGATACCTCACTCGTCACCTTCCGCGAGAAGCAACTCTTGCTCGCACTAACATCCCTGCTACCGACAAGAAGTCCAGATACTCGAAAGGAGAGGAAAAGAGACGCAGCTTTATAACGCAACAAGGGTATGTGTTCTGGCCTCAACGGCCGCGCAAGGCCCACGCTACAAGACGATTTGACCCTGCAGGCTCGGATCTTGACGCTGGAAGAGGGCGAAGACATCCTCGGCATCGACGGCACCTTCGGCGAGGCCCGACCTAGCCTCGGACGGCGACGCGGTCCGAGGGCCTCCGCTCCGAAGGGCGATGTCATCACCACGCTCGTGCAATCTCTGCCAGGGACTTCTCCGAGAACCCGGCCCGAGCGGACGGCTCGGCCGGCCACCTCCGGGGCCTCGGCCGACCACCTTCCGAGGGCGCCAGCTCGGCTCGAAGCCTCGGCTGAACAGCTCCGATGTCGATCCTGCCAACGAACAACCCGGCTAGGCTCCGGCCAACCAGGTTTCATTTCCGAGCCAACGACGCCTCTGCTCATGCTGATATCGCTACCCCTGGCCTCGGCTCGTCGAAGAGCGGCCGAGGGGTCTCTTTAACTAAGCCAGAGGAGCCTCGGACAACAGGTCCGACCGAGCCGAGGGATTCCTACGCCTCCGGGATACGGATACCTCACTCGTCTCCTTGACACGGGGCAACTCACGCTTGGTGAAGCGGTTCAGACAATCAGCGGACAAGCTTTAGCGCTCGGAAATGAGGAAAAAACACGGCTCTGTGCCGTAAGTAACATACATGTTCAGGCCCCGAAAGCCGAAATGAACAAAAAAGCCCGGCACCCAAAGTGCCATTACAAACGGAACTCCGGTTCCTCCCTCCGCCGCAGCACAGGCCTCAGGAGAAGGCACAGCTGCTGTCTTGCCCTCGCCCATAACGCCACCCGAGGGGCGAGGACAAGTACAAAGAGCCGGAGGTCCGAAGCGCCGATGGTGGCGGTGATCCCGTCGCTGACGGGGACTTCTCGAGCCGCCTCCACCTCGGCACCGACGCCAGGAGCCATCGGCCTACCGGCAGATCCCCACTCAAATCCTCCCCAATGAGTGGGGCACCGGCCTCCGCGCGAAGGCGCCGCCCTGGTGCAAAGGCAGGGCCACCCCAGAACACGAGCGCCGCCCTAGCGGCGTGCGGCGTCTAGGGTGGACCTCCCGTGTACACAGCGCGGCAGCCGCCCCCCGACAAAAAGGGCCGCCGGAGCCGAGCTAGCGGACCCGACACGCTGGAGGTGACGGCGTTCGCCGCCGATCCATCCCACGTTGTCGAAGTCCGCGCCGCCCGCAGGGCCAATGAGCGCCTTCTCCCTCGAATATCGTGGGAGAGGATGACCCACGAACCCGTGCGGGAGGTGGAGCGCCGGCTCAGTCCGGCACCCACCCCAGCGAGGATGATGAACATCCTTGAAGCTGAGGGTGGGACCCAGATCGCAGTCCGGTTTGCTCCTCCCCACCCAGGAGCTGGTGGTCACCGTCTCGGGTGACCCCCAGCCGAGGGGGCAACCGGGCTGCACGATGAAAATCCTTGAAGCCGAACGACGGCTGAAAGGTACCAACTCCCACGGAGTTGCGTTCCTCCAGCGATGGAGCGAAAAGGCGGCGGTTTCCCCCCATCCGGGGGCTCGGAAGATGGAGAGACACAATGCATTGGGGAGGAAGGAGATATGGTTACCTCACGAAGGGGGTCGCCCTCCTTTTAAAGGCAACTCCCCCTGCTTGCGCCCTCAACCATCACGGGCTGAGTCTTCTCCAACACGCCTCCAAAGCCCTTCCCTGCGGCGCGGGGGCTGGGGCCCGCCTGTCATGCAGACCGGCTCTAAGCGGAAGAAGCCGAACCGCCGCGCACGACGCACGCGACCACCCAGCGGTTACAAGTAACCCTCCACTTTTGCCCGGACCAGCGGGCGAAAGGGGCAGGCGGCCATGCAGGCGGCATGCAACCGCGCCAAGTGGACGCGCCTCTCCGACTCCTGACAGGCCGGCGCGACGGCCCAAGCCCACGCGTCGTGCAACTGGCGCACCGGGCGCTGCATGCGAACCGCTACGCCACTCGCTCCACCACCGCACCTCCTCGATTGCGGAACCGATACCGCGATTCGAGGCGACCCAGCCTGCGACCTGGCAGCGCCAGCCTGGCGCAGCGGTCAAAAGTGGTCAAAAATGGGCCGGCAGTAATGACGGTGGCAGGCGCGCGAGAGCAGCGGTCACGCCATCTGCCAAGCTCATGTCCCATCCGGAGGCAGCAAGAGAGCCCCCTCTCACGGCGTGAAGACGACGCGCCCGTGACCCGTACCTCGAACGGCTCGCGCACGCGCAACGGCAACCTCGCCAACTACTCACCCCGGCGCATTAACTCCGCGGCTTGACGGACAGCGCTACGGGTGGAGCGGCTGGTGACGTTTCGCCTTCGCCAAAACGACCACGCCGAAAAAGGTACGCCACGACGTTCAATTTCGAATCCTTTTTCCCTTTTCCTTCTTTCTCCATCTCTTGCAACAGGGACCGAGAAGGGGGATAACCCCAAAGGGATCCTTCCCCGTGAAGGAACTAGGCTCCGAGCCTCCCTACTGATCAGGGGTTCGAAGGCTGGCCCCCCGAGGGGTTCAACAGCCGCCTCAGATCGCGTGGGCCCGACACCCACTACTGGTCAGGGGTTCGAAGGTCGGCCTCCCGAAAGGTTCCATGACCGCCTCAGGCTACTAGGGCTCCGTGCCCCCTACTGATCAGGGGTTCGAAGGCTGGCCTGTCGAAGGGTTCACAGCCGCCTCAGACGCCGAGCGAGGGATGACCAGGGGTACGTTCGATACATAACCAAGGCTCGGGCTGCGCTCCCGAGGTACCCTAGGACATTTCCGAGACCAGCGGGAACGACTCTGTAACGGAATCCCATCGGAGGGAGGCAACGAGCCCTCGGACCCCGTCGCTAGGGGACCGGGTCCGGCAGATCACCCGCAGGTACTTTTGGGCGTGCCTCCGGGCCCCTAGCCGACCCCCAACGAACGGGGCACGGACGTCCACTCGGATTACCCGATCGCAGCTCACCGGAGACACCATGTTCGGTGCCCATCGAGGGTAACATGGCGCACTCCCCCCCTCCTCCTTGCGGAAAGGCGACGTAGGGGCGTATATAAAAAGTCGAGTCTGTCCCTGATCGTCCTCTCGCTCCGTGCGAAGGCTCGGGGGCTGCTCTCGCAAACCCGGCTCCGGCCGAACCGTTGACAGCGTCAACATACCAGCCCGAGAACTTGGGCCCCGACAGTGCACCTGGGTTACGCCCTGCTCGCATGAGGGAACCGCCAGACCAGCCGAGGCATTGCGCAAGGCATTAAGACCTCGAAGGAGTGAAACCACTCCTCCGAGGCCTCGGGGGCTACACCCGGCGGGTGCGCTCGCGCGCACCCACCGGAACAAAGTACCTCCGAGAAAGGCTGGTCCCCTTGCAAAAAAGTGCGACGCAAGCCTCCAAGCGAGTGTTAACACTCTCTTCGAGGCTCGGGGGCTACTGTCGGGGACCATAATTAGGGGTACCCTCAAGACGCCTAATTCTCAGCTGGTAACCCCCATCAGCATAAAGCTGCAGAGGCCTGATGGGTTTGATTAAGTCAGGGATCAGTCCATACGAGTGACTTGACCACGCCACGCCCGGGCCTAGCCTCGGGCGAGGGCAGCCGACCCTAAGATGACTCCGTCTCGCCTGAGGCCTCCTCTTTCATGGCAGACGCATCTCCGGCTCGCCCTAGGCCCCGCCTTCGATAAGAAGAAACCCTGACTAAATCACCGCGCCAACCGACCGAGTCATCGGGGCGATTAACGCAAAAGGTAAGACCGACGGGCGGCCAGACTTCGCCAGAGGTGCCATAGGAGGCTCCGCCCGACCCAGGGCTCGGACTCGGGCTAAGGCCCCGGAAGACGGCGAACTCCGCTCCGCCCGACCCCAGGGCTCGGACTCGGGCTAAGGCCCCGGAAGACGGCGAACTCCGCTCCGCCCAAGGGCTCGGACTCGGGCTAAGGCCCCGGAAGACGGCGAACTCCGCTCCGCCCGACCCCAGGGCTCGGACTCGGGCTAAGGCCCCGGAAGACGACGAACTCCGCCTCGCCCGACCCAGGGCTCGGACTCCGCCTCGGCCTCTGCCGAACGATCTCCGCCTCGCCCGACCCAGGGCTCGGACTCTGCCTCTGTCTTGCAGGACGGACTCGACCTCGGCTTCAGAGGAGCCTCCACGACGCCCGACCTAGGACACGAGACCGCCACGTCAACAGGAAGCGCCATCATCACCCTGCCCTGAGCCGACTTGGGTCGCAGAGGACAAGACCGGCGTCCCATCTGGCCAGCCACGCCAGATAGGCAAATGATGGTGCCCCGCTAGACCATGACGACGGCGACTCTCAGCTCCCTTACGAAAGCAGGAGGACGTCAGCAAGGGCCCAGCCACTCCGACAGCTGTCTCCCCGTCCGGCTCCGTTACTCCTCCAACAGCCACGACGCCACACCAACAGGGTGCCAAGATCTCTCCGGCTGCCACCTTGGCATGTACATAGGGCGCTAGCTCTCCCTCGCTAGACACGTAGCACCTTGCTACACCCCCATCTTGTACACCTGGATCCTCTCCTTGCGACTATAAAAGGAAGGACCAGGGCCTTCTTAGAGAAGGTTGGCCTCGTGGGGACGAAGGGCAGGGGCAGGCGCTCTCTCGGGGCCGCTCGCTTCCCCTCACCTCACGCGGACGCTTGTAACCCCCTACTGCAAGCGCACCCGACCTGGGCGCGGGACGAACACGAAGGCCGCGGGAATTCTCCGACTCCCTCTCGACCCGGCTCCGGCCACCGACCGCTCTCTCTGTTCCCCCCTTCGCGCTCGCCCACGCGCTCGACCCATCTGGGCTGGGGCACGCGGCACTCTCACTCGTCGGCTCGGGGACCCCCCGGTCTCGGAACGCCGACAGTACCTATGTGCTTCAACAAAGAAAGATCAAAGAGAAGCGATAGAAGGTGCTATGGATGCAAGGAGAAGGGTCATGAAATTGGTTCATGCCCCCACATGAAGAACCAAGATCTTGCACGATCAAGAAAGATGACCATCAAAAAGGATGAAAGCAAAAGGCAAATGCATTGCAAGGATAAGCACCGCATTTGCTACAATTGCTGTGAAAAAGGTTATCTATTCAAGGTTTGTCCAAAGGGTAAAACTCCTAAGCCTAACTTGTCGATACATTCAATTATGCTTAGGAGACCCAAATTTGACTCTTGTGCTAGAAAGGTGATGAGTTCACCACATTCTAGGACCAAGGCTATTTGGGTGCCTAAGTCCTTATTGGCTAACCTTGATGGACCCATCATGAGATGGGTACCAAAATATACTTAATAAGTTTTTGCAGGTACCTAGAGATGATATGAAGTGAAAGTCGCCTAGAGGGGGGTGAATAGGGCGAAACTGAAATTTACAAAAATAATCACAACTACAAGCCGGGTTAACGTTAGAAATAATAATGAGTCCGAGAGAGAGGGCGCAAAACAAATCGCAAGCGAATGAAGAGTGTGACACGCGAATTTGTTTTACCGAGGTTCGGTTTTCGCAAACCTACTCCCCGTTGAGGAGGCCACAAAGGCCGGGTCTTTTTCAACCCTTTCCCTCTCTCAAACGGTCCCTCGGACCGAGTGAGCTTTTCTTCTCAATCACTTGGAACACAAAGTTCCCACAAGGATCACCACACGATTGGTGTCTCTTGCCTCAATTACAAGTGAGTTTGATCTCAAGAAAGAATGAGAAAGAAAGAAGCAATCCAAGCGCAAGAGCTCAAAAGAACACGACAAATCTCTCTCACTAATCACTAAAGCCTTGTGTGGAATTGGAGAGGATTTGATCACTTGGGTGTGTCTAGAATTGAATGCTAGAGCTCTTGTAAGGTGTTGTAGTGTGAAAACTTGGATGCAATTGAATGTGGGGTGGTTGGGGTATTTATAGCCCCAACCACCAAACTAGCTGTTGGTGTGGAGGTTGTCTGTCGCATGGTGCACCGGACAGTCCGGTGCACACCGGACAGTCCGGTGCACACCGGACATGTACTGTAGAGTGTCCGGTGCGCCTGTTCGCGCGTGTCTGACTTCTGCGCGCTCTAGCGCATTTAATGCGCTGTAGGTGACCGTTGGCGCCGAAGTAGCCGTTGCTCCGCAGTTTCATCGGACAGTCCGATGTACACCGGACATGTCCGGTGAATTATAGCGGAGAGTCGTTGCGAATTCCCGAGGCTGGCGAGTTCAGCGTGTGGAGAACCCTAGTGCACCGGACAGTCCGGTGCGCCAGACCAGGGTGCCTTCGGTTGTCCCTTTGCTCTTTTTGTTGAATCCTTTTCTTGGTCTTTTTATTGGCCTTTTGTGAACCTTTGGCACCTGTATAACTTATAGAGTGGAGCAAACTAGTTAGTCCAATTATTTGTGTTGGGCAATTCAACCACCAAAATTAGTTTAGGAAATAGGTGTAAGCCTAATTCCCTTTCAATCTCCCCCTTTTTGGTGATTGATGCCAACACAAACCAAAACAAATATAGGAGTGCAGAATTTGAACTAGTTTGCATATGCAAGTGCAAAGGTTACTTAGAATTGAGCCAATAAATATTACTTACTAGATATGCATGGATTGTTTCTTTATTTTTAATATTTTGGACCACGCTTGCACCACATGTTTTGTTTTTGCAAATTCTTTTTGTAAGTCCTTTTGCAAAGTAGTCAAAGGTAAATGAATAAGATTTGGCTAAGCATTTTCAATTTCTAAAATTTTCTCCCCTTGTTTCAAATGCTTTTCCTTTGACTAAACAAAACTCCCCATCAAATAAATTCTCCTCTTAGTGTTCAAGAGGGTTTTAAGATTTCAATTTTGAAAATACTACTTTCTCCCCCTTTAGAACACAAAGAGGTACCAATTTGAAATTTACCAATTGAAAATCATTTTTAAAATTAGGGTGGTGGTGCGGTCCTTTTGCTTTAGGCTCATACTTTCTCCCCCTTTGGCATGAATCGCCAAAAACGGATACTTTGAGTGAGATATAAGCCCTTCCTAACTATTTTCTCCCCTTTGGCAAGTAAAACATATGAGTGAAGATTATACCAAAGATGAAGAGATGCTCGGAGCGATGGCGAAGGATGAGTGATAGAGTGGAGTGGAAGCCTTTGTTTTCGCCGAAGACTCCAATTCCCTTTCAATATACCTATGACTTGGTTTGAAATACACTTGAAAACACATTAGTCATAGCATATATAAAAGAGACATGATCAAAGGTATACTTAAGAGCTATGTGTGCAAATTAGAAAAAGAAATTCCTGGAATCAAGAATATTGAGCTCATGCCTAAGTTTGGTAAAAGTTTGTTCATCTAGTGGCTTGGTAAAAATATCGGCTAATTGATCTTTAGTATTAATGTATGCAATCTCGATATCCCACTTTTGTTGGTGATCCCTAAGAAAATGATACTGAATGGCTATGTGTTTAGTGCGGCTATGCTCAACGGGATTATCCGTCATGCGGATTGCACTCTCATTATCACATAGAAGAGGAACTTTGGTTAATTTGTAACCATAGTCCCGCAGGGTTTGCCTCATCCAAAGCAATTGCGCGCAACAATGGCCTGCGGCAATGTACTCGGCTTCGGCGGTAGAAAGAGCGACCGAATTTTGCTTCTTAGAAGCCCAAGACACCAAGGATCTTCCCAAGAACTGGCAATTCTTCGATGTGCTGTTTTTATTAATTTTACACCCCGCCCAATCGGCATCCGAATAACCAATTAGATCAAATGTGGATCCCCGAGGGTACCAAAGCCCAAACTTAGGAGTATAAGCCAAATATCTCAAGATTCATTTTACGGCCGTAAGGTGAGATTCCTTAGGGTCGGATTAGAATCTTGCACACGTGCATACGGAAAGCAAATATCCGGTCGAGATGCACATAAATAGAGTAATGAACCTATCATCGACCGGTATACCTTTTGATCCACGGACTTACTGTCGGTGTTTTGGGTCCGACCGCACACCCGGGGTTGCCCCTCAAGGTGTTTTAGGAGTAGGAAGGTGTCGACAACTGTAGCAAAATGGTTCGTGCCGATCGCACGAGGGACGGTGGACAAGGTTTACAGGTTCGGGCCGCTTAGTGATGCGTAACACCCTACGTCCTGATGAGTATGCTTGGTGGATGTGATTACAAGAGAGCTCTCTGGATCGAGAATACAGAGAGTTGGTGTGGGTGGCTAAGTAATGGGTCGATCGTTCTGATGGGGTGCCCCCTAGGCCTTATATACTCGACCGTGGGGCAGTACACGTGGATAAGATAACAACAAGTAGCTAAAAGATAGTGAACCTCTTGAGATTATCCCTATGTAACCCTCGCCGACTTATCCTCGCGTGGCTTTGTTGCATGGAGGCTCCTGCGCGGGAAAGTCGGATCTCTGTTGCGGTCACTCGCTCGACGCTGTGGGCCGTCCGGGTTTGCACCAATCCGGCCTCATGTCGTTCTGCGTTGCTGGTTGTTTCTCCCCAGGCCCACGAAAGAATGACCTTACGATTTATTGGGCCCTTGGGCCTTCCGTGAGGTCCTTTACTCTTTTAGTGGACTCGGGGGATATCTATCCCCCACAAGCCCCCGATCTTTGGGTTAATTTAGAGGTAATCAACCCGAAGATCCCAGGTCCAGCTTGCAGGTGATTTGAAGAAAGATGGCTTCCTGTTGTTCTCTCCTGCTCCGATCACTCGTTGACCAAAACCTATTTTCGTGCCTGTGCCTTAGAGATCGGCATTCCAATTTGTAGGATTCTGAACTTCATTGGGTGTAGCCCCCGAGCTTCGAGTAGATTTTGGAAAATAATCTACTCGAAGGTCTTCAGTAGAGATTATTTCCATTTGTGTCCCTTCATTTCGGTTGAGGATTGGCTTTTTAATCTTGTCCCATGCTCTAGAAATTGGCACTATCTCGGCTTGGAATGATAATCCATGGGGTGCACCGAAGGTGCACCCAATGGGTGTAGCCCCCGACCTTCAAGTGGATTTTTTGAGGATAATTCGCTTGAAGGTCTTCTTTTTATGTCCTTTTGCTGAAGATTACTCTTTCTGCTTATAAAAAAGTTGGCATGATGTCATCCGTGCTATGTCATCAATATTATGCTTCAAAGGTCAGCATGTATTTTGTCTTTTGCAGCCGAGTTTGCAATCCTTCCATATCTTGCTAGGTAGTGTAATTTATTTGCTCTGCGACTGATTGGACATTTGATGGACGTTCTCTGTCTAGTCTTCAAGTCGTGTCTGTCGACCATATTTTGCACTCTGCTGGCTATACTTGGCTTCCCTCTACTCTTGTTGATATCTCATTTTTGTCTTGAGGCATTCACTGCATGCTTTGCACAGATGTGAACGTTTTGAAAAATATACTGATAATTCCTGGGCGTCCCCCCCAATGGGTGTGGGCAAGGGACGGTTTGGTACGCTGAGTGTTTTAGCCGGCTGCTTCTGAGTTGCAATGTGATGGGACGGCGAGTGTAATCATACCCTTTGCGCTTTTGACTGGAGTCCCAATGGGTGTAGTGCTGCATGAAACGGCGTCAGCCGCCTGACGTGTCTCCAGACGGGTGAAAGTGCTTATTGAATGCTTTGCGACTGTTCAGTGACCGCGGTTGGAGGTGAGCGGTTGCCTTTCTCTTCTATAAATAACGATGTTGCCCCTCTGGTTTCTTCACATCCCTTCGCTGTTCTTTACTGCTTCCTTCTCTTCTCTCACGCTTGCTTCCACCATGGGCAAAAGCAACAAGCGCAAGCGCGAACCGACTCCTCCATCGGAGGATTTCGGTGACTCGGAATACTCGGAGGAGGAGTTCTCCTCCGAGTCCGAGGGGTCTCCGGCTCCCGTCTCTCCCCCGGCGTCGTCCGATGACTCGGACGACTCCCAGGGGATAGCCGCGGAAGTCTGGACGTACATCCGGGCCGTCGAGCGATCCGGGCTCGAGGGCTCGGATGAGTCGGAGTACTCCTCGGATGAGGAGGACTCGGACGGCGGCGACGAGGACGAGGACGACGACGACGACGGCGACGACGGTGGCGACGGCGACGGCAGCGGCAGTGGCAGGGGCGGCGGCGACGGCGGCAGGGGCGGTGACGGCGGCAGCAGCAGGGGCAGCACCAAGGGCGGTAGCAGCAGGGGCAGCACCAAGGGCGGCGGCGGCGGCAGGGGCAAGGCCAGTGGCTAGATGCCATTGGTCTTTTTAGATATTAGTATAGTTTAGTATAGTTAGAATAATGTAGTAGTAATGTAGAGTAGTGTAGCGTAGTATAGTAGTAGTAGTAATGTAATGTAGAAATAATAGGGAAGCATCAACTCGCAAAGAGTTGATTTGTAATCTTATTGTCTCCCCTTAATGAAAGAATGACGTTGGTTTCCTCTTGATGACTTGCTTTGCTTGATTATGAAACTGTTTCTTTTGAGACGATAGACAAATAACTTGGACATCATACTGACGCTTCCAGAAGTAGCCGCCGAGTAGTCTTGCAGTCTATATCGACGTTTTAGAAGTAATGCTGAGCGACTGAAGGTCGACGTCGGCATTTTAGAAGTAATGCCGAGCGATTGAACATGAGACCGGCGTTTTAGAGGTAACGCCGAGTGATTAAAGGTCGCCGCTGGCATCTTAGAGGCAATGCCGAGCGATTGAACACGAGATCAGCGTTTTAAAGGCAACGCCGAGTGATTGAAGGTCGCCGTCGGCACTTTAGAAGTAATGCCGAGCGATTGAACACGAGATCAGCGTTTTAGAAACAACGCCGAGTGATTGAAGGTCGCCGTCGGCACTTTAGAAGTAATGCCGAGCGATTGAACACGAGATCAGCGTTTTAGAGGCAACACCGAGTGATTGAAGGTCGCTGTCGGCACTTTAGAAGTAATGCCGAGCGATTGAACACAAGGTCAGCGTTTTGGAGGCAACGCCGAGTGATTGAAGGTCGCCATCGGCACTTTAGAAGTAATGCCGAGCGATTGAACACGAGATCAGCGTTTTAGAGGCAACACCGAGTGATTGAAGGTCGCTGTCGGCACTTTAGAAATAATGCCGAGCGATTGAATCACAAGGTCAGCGTTTTAGAGGCAACACCGAGTGATTGAAGGTCGCTGTCGACACTTTAGAAGTAATGCCGAGCGATTGAACACAAGGTCAGCGTTTTGGAGGCAACGCCGAGTGACTGAAGGTCGCCATCAGCACTTTAGAAGTAATGCCGAGCGATTGAACACGAGATCAGCGTTTTAGAGGCAACACCGAGTGATTGAAGGTCGCTGTCGGCACTTTAGAAATAATGTCGAGCGATTGAATCACAAGGTCAGCGTTTTGGAGGCAACGCCGAGTGATTGAAGGTCGCCGTCGGCACTTTAGAAGTAGTGCCGAGCGATTGAACACAAGATCAGCATTTTAGAGGCAACGCCGAGTAATAGCAGGCCGCATGAGCTATTTTGAGGATGATAACCGAGTGATGAGGTGGCCCATCGGTTTTTTGGAAATAACTGCCGAACGACCACGTGGCATGCTGGGGTTTTGGAAATAACTGCCGGGTGATGACTGGGCACTTTTTGAAACGGTATCTGGTCCGAGAATATCCCATAAGAGCTGCACTTTTAGCCGCCTTTGCTTTCCGCGCCCTAGTTCTTGCATTCCCGCTTCCGAATCCTCTCTGCGCTCGCCTCCAATCTGCTCACTGGTAGAATCGAGATGGCTCCCAAGAGGAAAATCGCGAGCTCGTCCGCTGTGGTGATTCCTCCAATCGATCCCAACAGCCAGTTGCCTTTTGCAGGTAACCACATGTCTATCATCTCCGAAGCCGAACTCCTCCACCTCGTGTCCATCGGGGTTCTTCCTCCACGGGAACTCTGTTCTTGGCGGATTTGCCACGGGACTACGGTCCCGACAGAGGATACCCACGAGTCCGTAGTTTACGCTCCTTTTCTTCTCCACGGCCTTGGCCTTCCTATTTCTCCCTTTTTCTGTGGTCTCCTTGATTTCTACCACATTAACCTGACCCATCTGAACCCTAACTCAATTCTGCAAATTTCCATCTTCGTCCACTTATGCGAAGCCTTTCTTGGCGTGCTGCCGCATTTCGGCTTGTGGAAACACCTGTATCATTGTCGCCCTGGGATGGCCGGGGGACAACATCAGTTGGTCGGGGTGCCAGTTTGGAGATGCGCCGGGGACGGAAAACTGAATATCTTGAGATTCCCCTTAAAGACAGCATTAAGGGATGGCGTCTGGAGTGGTTTATAGTTGATAATTATGGAAATTCTCTCCCCCCCCCGGTCGGGGAGACAGCCAGACGTTCGCACCCCAAGCTGGACCGAGTCTCCCACAGATGAGGAGGTAGCTGAAGCCGGTGTGTTGCTAGCTGAAGTTGGACTGTTGAAAGAGAGAGGTTTAACTGCTGAAGCTGTAGTTGCTGACTTCGTTTTCAAAAACATTCAGCCACTGAAAGATAGGGTCCACCCGGCTTATCTGTATCAAGGGCTAGCCGACTCAACTCGGGTTATCAACAAGAGAATCCCTTCTGCAGATTTGGTGAGCCGACTGGAAATGATTCTCAGGGGCAAAGTATCCAATGTTGGTGCTCCGGTGGCGTACTCGGCCTGGAATCTGCCTCCTGCCAAAGCCTTCACTCTTTTCGTGTCAAATCCACCTGCGACTGATGGCAATTTGGGCCTTAGAACGCGGCCCTCTGATGAAGAAGTCAGTGCTTTGGTTGCCTCACTTGGGGAAATTCCTGATGACGAACGACAAGTCCATTTTGAGGTGCCTTTGGATCCTAATGATGCAGAAATAAGTGCCATGCTTGATATGCTGGCTGAAGATTCTTCTGATGCTGCTCCTGCTGGGACATTGGCGGTGGCGCCTCTCCCAGAGGTTGGTACAACCTTGGATGTTCAGAGACCTGTCCGTGTTCGCTCGAGGCGTCCTTGCCGAGCCAATCAAACTGATCTTTCTGCTGATGAGCAGAAAAAGAAAAAGAGACGTCTTCGGCAAGTATCTAGTTTGAATCAGGGCGCTGGTCCCTCGGTTCCTGCTGCTGAGGAGGTTCCTATGCCTGAATTTACTGATGCTGATCCCAATGGGTGTGGTATGTCTGTTGCTGAACCCAATGGGTGTACTCCGTTTGTCGTTGATCCCAATGGGGGTGTAGCCTGTGTTGCTGATGAAGACGATAGAGAGGAAGAGAATGAGGTCCCTCTGACTCGGAAGAACAGTCGGCAATTCCTTGCCAGCGGTGAAAGTAGTGGAGTTCCCTCTCCTGCTTTGTCTGCCCTCATTGGTCTGCAAGAACTGTCTCTGGCCAACTTTGATCAGACTCTTGAGGATATGGTCCTAGAGGACTTGTTATCAGAGCCAGTGGATGATGATGCGATGGAGGCTTGCGCTGCCGTGCCTGATGCTGGGTTGAGGTCATCCCGTGCCTCATCGACCTTAGAGCGCGATCTCGAGGGTCGGGATGCTAACCTGGATTGTCCTGGTTCCATGGAAATGGCTGAGGGCCCGTCAACCTTAGAGGTGGTTACTGCGGGGAGTCTGGACCTCAAGAATGATGCTGACACATGCCCAGCCCCCGAGGATTTCGCCGGGGATGACTTAGCTCGGATGAAGAATGTAAGCCACTGCCCAGCCCCCGAGGGTGCTGCCGGGGATGATCCGGCTCGAGTGGGCAGTGCCAACTTTGACCCAGCCCCCGAGGGTGCCCAAGCAGGGTCTCCTTCCTGCACTTCCATGGATGTTCACGCGGGATCACCTCCACACTCTGGCTGCATGGTGGTAGCTCAAACTTTGGACCAGGGGGTCGCTTTAAAAGGCAGCGTCCCCATTGATCGGGCGTTCGGCTCTGTTGAAGGCGCTGAGCTGATTCCTACTAGTCCGTTACAAGCTGCTTCGGGTGGTGGCCTTGCGCCTGATTATCAGCTGATTTCTCCTGATTTGGGGATCCCTTCGTTCTTTTCCAACCTCCAGGTACTGTGTTGTTTTTTGGCTTGATCTTTACATTGCATGGGCTTTTGTCATTATGCTCATCTGTTCTTCTCATCAGGTTTTGGTGGATGGGATGGCCAGTCAGCTGAAATCGCAGGGTGTTTCTGTCCCAGAAGTGGCTTCGTCTCTCTCGTGTTGGAATCCAATGTCACTTCATCGTCGTGTATCCGAGTTGGAGGCAACTAACGCTAATTAGTGCCCTTTTTCTTTTCTTCACCTTTGTTGTGGACTGTTTTACCTTCTGACCTCGTTTTGTTTGGTTACCTCTTGCTAGGAATGACTCGGCAGATTGCAATTCTTGAGGAAAAACATTCTCGAGATCAGGCTGAATTGGCCCAGCGATGCACTGATTTTGAGGAAAAGTACTCTCAAAGTCAGATTGAGCTGAGTCAAGTCTCCGCTGCCTTAGATGATGCCAATGCGTTGAGTTCTTCTCTGCATGCTCAGCTCGACTCTGAAAAGGTGATATACGAAACTGTGCTTCGCCTTGCTGTGCTCCTATTACTTGCCTGGTTTTTTGAAGGAACTGACTTGTGCTTGCAGGAAGAAAAACGTATCCTTGCTGCTTCTCGTGACAATCTTGACAGGTTGTATCGAGATTCTAGCAATTCGCTGACCATCTTGGAAAGAAGTCATCGCTTCACCATGGAAGAATTAGACCTTCATCGTCGTAAGCTGCAGGAATCCATGGAGGAGGTAACCCGGCTTAAGCAGTTGATATCAGCGAAGGATGCTACCATCAAAGGGCTCCGGGCTTCCAAAAAATCCATTGCCCAGGAGTTGGAGAGTGCTCGACTGGCCGCTAAAACTGCTGAAGAAACTTCTGTTACTCTCAAGGCCCAACGCGACAAAGCCCTGGACAAGGCTATTCGGGCGGGACGAATCTTGATGAGGAGACCCGGCGTGGTTGTTCCCGAAGATATAAGGGCTGACGTGAACGCCGCCCCTGATTCCTCGAGTCGCCCTTCTTCGTCGGTTGCTCCTGGAAAAGACGTTGCAAAATAGAAAAACATTTCGCGTGCTCCAAGCGCGCGGTTTGCATGATCGAGTGTTTGTTAGAGGACACCAGTTTACCATTCGAATGACATAATTACTCTTTCACTGTATCAGAATTTATTAGTTAATGAGTTAGCAGTAATGACGCATGATGATTATGAAATTTGTTTGCGGGATATGGAAGTCATCCCCTGAATTATATAGGCGCGAGCATGTTGTGCCGGTCTTAAGTTGCCGCCAACTTAAGTCGATCGCTGCGTTCGTAGGGCATAGTGGTCACCCTAATTTAAGTGAGCGTGAGCGTGTTGCACCGCCTTAAGTCGTAGCCGACTTAAGTCGATTGCTCCGTTAGCAGGGCATAGTGGTCACCCTGAATTAAGTGAGCGTGAGCATGTTGCACCGCCTTAAGTCATTGCCGACTTAAGTCGATTGCTCCGTTAGCAGGGCATAGTGGTCACCCTGAGTTAAGTAAGCGCGAGCATGTTGCACCGCCTTAAGTCATTGCCGACTTAAGTCGATTGCTCCGTTAGCAGGGCATAGTGGTCACCCTGAGTTAAGTAAGCGCGAGCATGTTGCACCGCCTTAAGTCATTGCCGACTTAAGTCGATTGCTCCGTTAGCAGGGCATAGTGGTCACCCTGAGTTAAGTAAGAATGCAAGTCAATCGTAAATAAATTGAGTATCCTTGAGACCTCTTTTTTATTGACGACATATTTCCACTTTACAGAGTACATCACCATTATCCCGGCAGTTTTGAGGTACAGCTAGGGATAAAACTTTCTGAGGTGTTCTATGTTCCAGGAGTTCCCAACTTCTGTGCCATCCATCTGAGTGAGGCGATATGATCCGGGCCGAGTGACTTCTGCTACTACGAAGGGTCCTTCCCATAAGGGTGATAACTTGTGTCGTCCTTCTCCCGTTAGAATTCGGCGGAGGACGAGCTCCCCTACTGAGAAGGATTGTTGTCGCACAGCCTTATCGTGATAGCGCCTTAAAGTCTGCTGGTATCTTGCTGATTGGATTACTGTGTTTAACCGTTCTTCCTCGAGTACGTCTATATCCTCCAGCCTGGTGGTCTCAGCTTCTGCTATGCTTTCAAAGATCAGCCTTGGCGCCCCAAACTTGAGATCGGCAGGCAGCACTGCCTCCGACCCATAGACCATGAAGAAAGGAGTGTTTCCATGCAGAGCTCGGCTAGGTTGGGTTCTTAAGCTCCAAACAACATAGGGCAATTCCCTTATCCACTTTCCTGCGAATTTTTCATTCTTATCGAAAATCTTTTTCCTGAGTGCATCTAATATCATCCCGTTGGCTCGCTCAACTTGCCCGTTGGCTCTTGGATGGGCTACAGATGCATACTTGATCTGAATGCTCTTTTGCTCGCAGAAGTCAAAGAATTATGAACTCGTGAAGTTGGATCCTAAATCAGTTATGATGCTGTTTGGTATCCCGAATCTGAATATTATGTCTTGTATGAATTCCACGGCCTTAGCAGAGGTTAAGGAGGCAATGGGCTTGAATTCTATCCATTTAGTGAACTTGTCGATTGCTACCAATATATGAGTGTATCCCCCTTGAGCTTTCTTGAAAGGTCCAATCATATCCAGTCCCCAGCATGCGAAGGGCCAGGTTACTGGTATGGTCTGCAGTTGCTGTGCTGGTATGTGTTGTTGCTTTGACAAGTATTGGCAGGCCTCGCACCTTCGAACTAACTCGGCTGCATCGTTCTTTGCTGTTGGCCAATAGAATCCTGACCTGAAGACCTTCCCGACCAGTGTTCTGGAGGCTGCATGTATTCCACATTGTCCAGCATGGACTTCCTCCAGGAGTTGCCTTCCAGTGGATGGGAGAATGCATTTCATGAAGACGCCCGATGCACCCCTTCTGTATAATGTCTCTCCAATAAGTGTATAGTGAGCCGACTGTCTTGCAATGCGCTCTGCCGAATTCTTGTCGTCTGGTTCTTCTTCATTCTTTATATACTTAATGATCGGCCTTCTCCAGTCATCAGGGTCTGACTCGGGTTGATCTATGATGTTGCACTCTTCTATTTGATCCATTGAGATACTCGGCTGCAGAATTTCTTGCACGAAAACCCCGGGTGGGACCTGAGTTCGACTGGACCCTAGCTTGGACAGTACATCGGCTGCCGTGTTCCGATCTCTTTCTACATGATGAAATTCTAGACCCTTGAATTTATCTTCCAGCTTTCGGACGGCAGTGCAGTATTTTCCCATTGAATCGCTTGAGCAATCCCACTCCTTATTTATCTGGCTGATGACTACCAGAGAGTCTCCGTATACCATTAATCTTTTGACGCCCAACGATATGGCAATGTTCAATCCATGGATCAAAGCTTCATACTCGGCTGCATTGTTGGAGGCCGGGAATAGCAACTGGAGGGCGTACTTGAGGTGTTCGCCTCCAGGTGCAGTGAAGAGAATCCCCGCTCCTGCTCCCTGCAGCTTTAGTGAGCCATCAAAATACATTCGCCATACTTCTGCAGTCTCCGGGTTGTCTGGTACTTGTTGTTCAGTCCACTCCGATACGAAATCAACCAGTGCTTGAGTTTTGATGGCAGTGCGAGGCCGGAACTCGATGTCATGAGATCCCAGCTCACAAGCCCACTTGGCTATTCGACCGATGGCTTCCTTGTTGTGAAGAATATCCCCTATTGGAAAACTTGTGACTACTATGACTTTGTGATCGTCAAAGTAGTGACGCAGCTTGCGGGCAGTTAGAAGTACTACATACAATAGCTTCTGAACTTGAGGGTACTTTTTCTTTGAGGGGCCTAGGACTTCACTAATGAAGTAGACAGGATGTTGTATTGGATAGGCATGTCCTTATTCTACTCGCTCGACTACTAACGCGGTGCTTACCACGTGAGTCGTGCAAGAGATATATAGCAGCAAATCTTCGGCTGGTTGAGTTGACGTGGCTCGCCGAGGTGGTTTCAGTACTGGTGGTGTTGTCAAGAATTTTTTCAGAGCATCTAGAGCTTCTTGCGCTTCTGAAGTCCACTGGAATTTATCCACCTTTTTGAGTAACTTGTAAAATGGCAAACCTTTTTCTCCCAGCCTAGATATAAATCTGCTTAGAGCCGCCATGCATCCAGTAAGCCGTTGAACCTTCTTTTGCGATCGAGGTGCTTCCATCTTCATGATAGCTTCAATCTTATCTGGATTAGCTTCAATCCCCCGGTGGCTGACAATAAACCCGAGTAACTTTCCGGCTGGTACCCCAAAAACACATTTCTCGGGATTAAGCTTCCATCTATACCGCCTCAGACTGTTGAAAACCAGTTGCAAGTCTTCGATGAAGTCTTTTGAGTCCTGTGTTTTGATTACCACATCATCCACATAGGCTTCCACACGCTTGCCCCAGTGATCGGCTAAGCATGTTTGAATGGCTCTCTGGTAAGTTGCTCCAGCGTTTTTGAGGCCAAACGGCATGGAGGTATAACAGAAAGCACCAAACGGAGTAATGAATGCCATTTTTTCTTCATCTTCCTTCGCCAGACTAATCTGATGGTATCCAGAATAGCAATCCAGGAAAGACAGCATAGAACATCCAGCGGTGGAGTCCACCACCTGATCTATCCTCGGGAGCCCGAAAGGATCCTTCGGACAGTGTTTGTTGAGATCAGTATAATCAACACACATGCGCCAGTCCACTTTATTCTTTTTGAGTACAAGAACAGGATTGGCTAACCACTCGGGATGCAATACTTCTCTAATGAATCCAGCCGCGACCAAGCGAGCTAACTCGGCGCGAATGGCCTCTCTCTTATCAGGCGTGAAACGACGTAGTTTTTGCCGAATCGGCCTTGCCTGGGGAAAAACCTTCAGTTTGTGCTCGGCCAGTTCTCTTGGGACTCCCGGCATATCCGCAGGTTGCCATGCGAATACATCTCGGTTATCTTGCAGAAACCGGACGAGCGCGCTTTCCTATTTGTCATCCAAGCTGGAGCTGATGATGGCCGTCTTGCGCTCATCAGCGAACCCAGGTTGATTCTCTTGGTTTCTTCAGTCGGCCGCATAGAGGTCGCGGTCTGAGCTTCATTCGCCGGTATTGCAAGGTCCTCCTCAGGCTTAGAGTTCACCAGAGTAGAGGGAGCCGTCGACGGCTTGGCGGTGAGGGCTGCTTGAATAGCCACCCGGAAACACTCTGCGGCGCCTTGGAAGTCGGCGCGCACAGTTATGATCCCTTGCGGTCCTGGCATCTTCAGTATCATGTAGGTGTAATGCGGGATGGCCATGAACTTGGCCAATCCCGGCCTCCCGATGATGGCGTTGTACCCGCAGTCGAAGTTCGCCACTTCAAACCTCAGGAACTCGGTTCTGTAGTTCTCCGGAGTTCCGAAGGTGACTGGCATGTAGATGTGGCCCAGCGGGTATTCCCCTTCCGTCGGCACGATGCCGAAGAAAGGAGTGTCCGACTCGTGGAGTTCTTTGAGGTGAACTCCCAAGCCTTGGAGTGTCCGGGGGAAGGTGACGTTGATGCTGCTCCCCCCGTCCACTAACACCTTCTTCACCCGGCTCTCTCGGATCACCGGATCGACGAGAAGCGGGTATTTGCCCAGGTGGTCGAAGTTGAGCCATTGATCTGCCCGAGTGAAGGTGATCGGGTGCTCCGACCACCGGTATGGGGCGGGAGGGCCGATGGTCGCCACCAGTATCTGGCGATCGTTGAGCTTTTGCTGTCTTTTGCTCTCCTGCGATCCGTGTCCGCCGAAGATGACGTTGACCTCCCTGTCAACGCGTGGAAAAGCTCCTCCTCCTCCTCCCTCCTCCTGCCGATGGGGTTGTCGTGGTTCATCTGGTCCTCCCCTCGGCGGAGGAGGAGGTAGAGGTTGGAAAGGTCGGCCGTGTCCGACGGAGTGCTTGAAGTCTCGGCAGTTACGAAGAGTGTGGCGCATGTTCTTGTGGTACGGGCACTGGGCGTCGAGGATGTCGTCCAACGTACGTTCGCCTCCACGAGGTCCTCCTCGAGCGCGAGAGGCAGGTGGTCCGGCAGCGTGCACTTCTTCGCGAGGCCTCTTCTCCCATCGCTTGTCGGGTTGTTGATTTGTGTCGCGTCGTGGTGCTGCTGGTGCGGGCTTTGCTCCTCCGATGAGGTCCTGGGCTCGCTCGTCGGCGGTGATGTAGAGGTCGGCTTCCCGGAACAGCTCCTCGGAGGTAGTCGGCGCCTTCTGTAGTATGGCTCGGACGAAAGCCGAATCATTGGATCCTCGGTAGAAGTCCTCGATCACGGCCGCCTCCGTGACCTCGGGGATACGATTTCTCATGGTTTGAAACCTCTTGAGGTACGACCGGAGAGTCTCGTCCCCCCGGCGCTTGATAGATTTGAGGTCCCACGGTTGCGCCGGCTTGTCGGAGAGGGACTGGAAGTTAGCGGTGAAGCGTCGACTGAAGTCGCCCCAGACGTCGATGCAGTGTCGGGGTAGATGTCGCAGCCATTGCAGCGCGTCTTGCCCAAGGACAATGGGTAAGTACGCGGTCATCATGTCTTCGGACGCCCCAGCAGCTCGAGCAGCGGTGGTGTAGACGGCTAGCCAACCCCATGGATCCTGCTTAGGTTCATATTTGTCCACATTGGATACCTTGAAGTTGGGAGGCCATTGGATGGCCCTAAGGCGTGGAGTGAGGGCGGACACTCCGCACGTGTCCTCCTGTCGTCGGGGGCGATGTCTGTCCCGGGGAGGGGAGTTGTGATTGTGATTCCTCGACCGTCCCCGGGTGGTTCCGCCAGTTGAAGCCGTTGCCGACTCAGTCCTGGTAGCTTGGCTCTGAGTTGGGATGCCATGATCCCTGTCATACTCCTCCCGACGGCGAATCTCGTTCTCATGCCGCCGCTCGCGCGAAGCATTGATGGAGCTCCGCGCGTCTCGGCGACTGTTGATGGCGTGTCGTAGATCGTTCGGCGGGTGAGCAAGCGGTAGAAGGTGGTTAGCCGCCTGGGTAAACAGTCGTCGGTAGCCATCGGCGTCAGGAGTCCGAGGAAGTCCCTCAGCTATCCGAGCCAGTACCCCTCCGACTTCGCTCGGCGTGTTCATGGCTCGGGCGAAGTCGGGGTTCAGGTTGCGCCCGAAGAATGGATTCTCTCGACGCTGCCTTGCATCCTGCTCAGCCTGTTCCTGAGCTCGTCGGCGATCACGTCGTCGGGAGTTCCTTCGTTCTCTGAAGACGCGTTCTTCCGGAGTTTCTCCTACCTCCGAGACCTCGTCTCGCGAGACAGGTTGTTCCGGATTCCGCTCTCCGGCTGCATGATGTCGTTGAACGTTCCTGCGCCGGTTCCTCCGTCGATGGGACTCTCGTTGAGGCGGTTCCTCCCCAGGTACAGTCGGCTCGTCGTCGGAGATGATGGGCGACTCCGCTCTTCCGATGAAGAGAACGTCAGGGTAGAACGGTGCTGCCGTCGTGGTGATCTTCTTTCGGAGAGCCGGAGGTTGCGCTTCTCCGGTATTTTCGGAGTTCGTTGGGGGAGATTCCTTTTCCGGCGGATCCGCGATACGGTGCAGAATTCCTTCTTCGTCCGCTACGAATGAGATTGTTCCGAAGCAGAACACAGATCCGGGACGTAGGGTGATCTTGTTGTAGAAGGAGATGGCCATTGAGGTAGCTTGGATTGTCGACACACCCCCTACCTGGCGCGCCAGCTGTCGGTGTTTTGGGTCCGACCGCACACCCGGGGTTGCCCCTCAAGGTGTTTTAGGAGTAGGAAGGTGTCGACAACTGTAGCAAAATGGTTCGTGCCGATCGCACGAGGGACGGTGGATAAGGTTTACAGGTTCGGGCCGCTTAGTGATGCGTAACACCCTACGTCCTGATGAGTATGCTTGGTGGATGTGATTACAAGAGAGCTCTCTGGATCGAGAATACAGAGAGTTGGTGTGGGTGGCTAAGTAATGGGTCGATCGTTCTGATGGGGTGCCCCCTAGGCCTTATATACTCGACCGTGGGGCAGTACACGTGGATAAGATAACAACAAGTAGCTAAAAGATAGTGAACCTCTTGAGATTATCCCTACGTAACCCTCGCCGACTTATCCTCGCGTGGCTTCGTTGCATGGAGGCTCCTGCGCGGGAAAGTCGGATCTCTGTTGCGGTCACTCGCTCGACGCTGTGGGCCGTCTGGGTTTGCACCAATCCGGCCTCATGTCGTTCTGCGTTGCTGGTTGTTTCTCCCCAGGCCCACGAAAGAATGACCTTACGATTTATTGGGCCCTTGGGCCTTCCGTGAGGTCCTTTACTCTTTTAGTGGACCCGGGGGATATCTATCCCCCACACTTACCTCCCGTGTCGAGATCGAGATGCCCATTAGTTCCCATGGGAGTCTTGATGGGCTTGGCATCCTTCATTCCAAACTTGTTAAGAATGTCTTGTGTATACTTTGTTTGGCTGATGAAGGTACCCTCTTGGAGTTGCTTGACTTGAAATCCTAAGAAATACTTCAACTCCCCCATCATCGACATCTCGAATTTTTGTGTCATGATCCTACTAAATTCCTCACATGTAGATTCGTTAGTAGACCCAAATATAATGTCATCAACATAAATTTGGCATACAAACAAATCATTTGCAAGAGTCTTAGTAAATAAAGTAGGATCGGCCTTGCCGACTTTGAAGCCATTAGCTATAAGGAAATCTCTTAGGCATTCATACCATGCTCTTGGGGCTTGCTTGAGCCCATAAAGCGCCTTAGAGAGCCTATAGACATGGTTAGGGTACTCACTGTCTTCAAAGCCAGGAGGTTGCTCAACGTAGACCTCTTCCTTGATTGGTCCATTGAGGAAGGCACTCTTCACGTCCATTTGGTAAAGCTTGAAGCCATGGTAAGTAGCATAGGCCAATAATATACGAATTGACTCAAGCCTAGCTATGGGTGCATAGGTTTCACCAAAATCCAAACCTTCGACTTGTGAATACCCCTTGGCCATGAGTCGAGCTTTGTTCCTTGTCACCACACCATGCTCGTCTTGCTTGTTGCGGAAGACCCATTTGGTTCCTACAACATTTTGGTTAGGACGTGGAACTAAATGCCATACCTCGTTCCTAGTGAAATTGTTGAGCTCCTCTTGCATCGCCACCACCCAATCCGAATCTTGTAGTGCTTCCTCTACCCTGTGTGGCTCAATAGAGGAAACAAAAGAGTAATGCTCACAAAAATGTGCAACACGAGATCTAGTGGTTACCCCCTTATGGATGTTGCCGAGGATGGTGTCGACGGGGTGATCTCGTTGGATTGCTTGGTGGACTCTTGGGTGTGGCGGCCTTGGTTCTTCATCCTCCTTGTCTTGATCATTTGCATCTCCCCCTTGATCATTGCCATCATCTTGGGGTGGCTCATCATTTTGATTTTCTTCTTCATCAATTTGAGCCTCGTTCTCATTTTGAGTTGGTGGAGAAGCTTGCGTGGAGGAGGATGGTTGATCTTGTGCATTTGGAGGCTCTTCGGATTCTTTAGGACACACATCTCCAATGGACATGTTCCTTAGCGCGATGCACGGAGCCTCTTCATCACCTATCTCATCAAGATCAACTTGCTCTACTTGAGAGCCGTTAGTTTCATCAAACACAACGTCACAAGAAACTTCAACTAGTCCGGAGGACTTGTTAAAGACTCTATATGCCCTTGTGTTTGAATCATATCCTAGTAAAAAGCCTTCTACTGTCTTAGGAGCAAATTTAGATTTTCTACCTCTTTTAACAAGAATAAAGCATTTGCTACCAAAGACTCTAAAATATGAAATATTGGGCTTTTTACCGGTTAGGAGTTCGTATGATGTCTTCTTGAGGATTCGGTGTAGATATAACCGGTTGATGGCGTAGCAAGCGGTGTTAACCGCCTCAGCCCAAAACCGATCCGGCGTCTTGTACTCATCAAGCATGGTTCTTGCCATGTCCAATAGAGTTCGATTCTTCCTCTCCACTACACCATTTTGCTGTGGGGTGTAGAGAGAAGAGAACTCATGCTTGATGCCCTCCTCCTCAAGAAAGCCTTTAATTTGTGAATTCTTGAACTCCATCCCGTTGTCGCTTCTAATTTTCTTGATCCTCAAGCCGAACTCATTTTGAGCCCGTCTCAAGAATCCCTTTAAAGTCTCTTGGGTTTGTGATTTTTCCTGCAAAAAGAATACCCAAGTGAAGCGAGAATAATCATCCACAATAACTAGACAGTACTTACTCCCGCCGATGCTTATGTAAGCGATCGGGCCGAATAAATCCATGTGTAGGAGCTCTAGTGGCCTGTCAGTCGTCATGATGTTTTTGTGTGGATGATGAATGCCAACTTGCTTCCCGGCTTGGCATGCGCTACAGATTCTGTCTTTCTCAAAATGAACATCTGTTAATACTAAGATGTGTTCTCCCTTTAGAAGCTTATGAAGATTCTTCATTCCAACATGGGCTAGTCGGCGGTGCCAGAGTCAACCCATGTTAGTCTTAGCAATTAAGCAAGTGTCGAGTTCAGCTCTATCAAAATCTACCAAGTATAGCTGACCCTCTAACACTCCTTTAAAAGCTATTGAATCATCACTTCTTCTAAAGACAGTAACACCTACATCAGTAAATAGACAGTTGTAGCCCATTTGACATAATTGGGATACGGAAAGCAAATTGTAATCTAATGAATCAACAAGAAAAACATTGGAAATGGAATGGTCAGGAGATATATCAATTTTACCCAAACCTTTGACCAAACCTTGGTTTCCATCCCCGAATGTGATAGCTCGTTGGGGATCTTGGTTTTTCTCGTAGGAGGAGAACATCTTATTCTCCCCTGTCATGTGGTTTGTGCACCCGCTATCGATGATCCAACTTGAGCCCCCGGATGCATAAACCTACAAAACAATTTTAGTTCTTGACTTTAGGTACCCAAATGGTTTTGGGTCCTTTGGCATTAGACACAAGAACTTTGGGTACCCAAACACAAGTCTTTGACCCCTTGTGTTTGCCCCCGACAAACTTGGCAACTACCTTGCCGGATTTGTTAGTTAAAACATATGAAGCATCAAAAGTTTTAAATGAAATGATATGATCATTTGATGCACTAGGAGTTTTCTTCTTAGGCAACTTAGCACGGGTTGGTTGCCTAGAGCTAGATGTCTCACCATTATACATAAAAGCATGATTAGGGCCAGAGTGAGACTTCCTAGAGTGAATTCTCCTAATTTTGCTCTTAGGATAGCCGGCAGGGTACAAAATGTAGCCCTCGTTATCGTGAGGCATGGGAGCCTCGCCCTTAACAAAGTCAGACAGTTTCTTAGGAGGAGCACTAAGTTTGACATTGTCTCCCCTTTGGAAGCCAATGCCATCCTTGGTGCCAGGGCGTCTCCCACTATAGAGCATACTTCTAGCAAATTTAAACTTTTCATTCTCTAAGTTATGCTCGGCAATTTTTGCATCTAATTTTGCTATATGATCATTTTGTTGTTTAATTAAGACCATGTGATCATGAATAGCATCAATATCAATATCTCTACATCTAGTACAAATAGAAACATGCTCAATGGTAGATGTAGAGGGTTTGCAAGAATTAAGTTCAACAATCTTAGCACGCAAAATATCATTGTTATCTCTAAGATCGGAAATTGTAACATTGCAAACATCTAATTCTTTAGCCATAACACTTAATTTTTCAATTTCAAACCTAAGGCTAGCAAGAGAGGTGTTTAATTCTTCAATCTTAGCAAGCAAACCATCATTATCATTTCTAAGATTGGGAATTGAAACATCACAAACATGAGAATCAACCTTAGCAATTAATTTGGCATTTTCATTTCTAAGGTTGGCAATAGTGTCATGGCATGTGCTTAGCTCACTAGATAATTTCTCACATTTTTCCACTTCTAGAGCATAAGTGTTCTTAACCTTAACATGCTTTTTATTTTTCTTGATTAGGAAGTCCTCTTGGGAGTCCAAGAGATCATCCTTTTCATGGATGGCACTAATTAGCTCATTTAGTTTTTCCTTTTGTTGCATGTTTAGGTCGGCAAAAAGGGTTCACAAGTTATCCTCCTCATTACTAGCATTATCCTCATCGCTAGATGTTTCATATTTGGTGGAGGATCTTGATTTTACCTTCTTCCTTTTGCCATCTTTGGCCATGAGGCATTTGTGGCCGACGTTGGGGAAGAGAAGACCCTTGGTGACGGCGATGTTGGTGGCGTCCTCGTCGGAGGAGGAGTCGGTGGAGCTCTCGTCGGAGTCCCACTCACGGCACACATGGGCATCGCCGCCCTTCTTCTTGTGATATCTCTTCTTCTCCTTTCTTCTTCCCTTCTTGTCGTTGTCCCTGTCACTATCACTTGATAATGGGCATTTAGCAATAAAGTGACCGGGCTTACCACACTTGTAGCAAACTCTCTTGGAGCGGGGCTTGTAATCTTTCCCCCTCCTTTGCTTGAGGATTTGGCGGAAGCTTTTGATGATAAGCGTCATTTCCTCATTGTCGAGCTTGGAGGCGTCGATGGGTGTTCGACTTGGAGTAGATTCCTCCTTCTTCTCTTCCGTCGCCTTGAATGCGACGGTTTGTGCTTCGAACGTGGAGGGGTCGTCAAGCTCGTTGATCTTATTTGAGCCTTTGATCATTAACTCAAAGCTCACAAAATTACCTATAACTTCCTCGGGGGTCATTTGTGTATATCTAGGATTACCACGAATCAATTGAACATGAGTAGGGTTAAGGAAAACAACTGATCTTAGAATAACCTTAACCACTTCGTGGTCATCCCATTTTTTGCTCCCGAGGTTGCGCACTTGATTCACCAAGGTTTTGAGCCGGTTGTACATGTCTTGTGGCTCCTCCCCTTGACGAAGATGGAAGCGACCGAGCTCCCCCTCGATCATTTCCCGTTTAGTGATCTTGGTCACCTCATCTCCTTCGTGCGCGGTCTTTAGCATGTCCCAAATCTCCTTGGCGCTCTTCAATCCTTGCACCTTGTTATACTCCTCTCGACTTAGAGAGGTGAGGAGTATAGTGGTGGCTTGGGAGTTGAAGTGCTTGATTTGGGCCACTTCGTCCTCATCATAATCTTCATCCCCTACGGATGGTACCTGAACACCAAACTCAACGACATCCCATATACTTTTGTGGAGTGAGGTTAGGTGATATCGCATCATATCACTCCACCTAGCATAATCTTCACCATCAAATGTTGGTGGTTTGCCTAATGGGACGGAAAGTAAAGGTGTATGTTTAGACATGCGAGGGTAGCGTAGGGGGATCTTATTATACTTCTTGCGCTCTTGGCGCTTGGAAGTGACGGACGGCGCGTCGGAGCCGGAGGTCGACGTTGATGAAGTGTCGGTCTCGTAGTAGACCACTTTCCTCATCCTTTTGTGCTTGTCGCCTCTCCGATGCGACTTGTGGGAAGAGGATTTCTTCTCCTTCCCTTTCCCTTTGTTGGAGGAGTTTTTCTTCTCCTTCCTCTTGTTGCGGGACTCTTCCGATGAAGTCGACCCGTGGCTTGTAGTGGGCTTGTCGCCAGTATCCATCTCCTTCTTGGCGTGATCTCCCGACATCACTTCGAGCGGTTAGGCTCTAATGAAGCACCGGGCTTTGATACCAATTGAAAGTCGCCTAGAGGGGGGGTGAATAGGGCGAAACTGAAATTTACAAAAATAATCACAACTACAAGCCGGGTTAACGTTAGAAATAATAATGAGTCTGAGAGAGAGGGCGCAAAACAAATCGCAAGCGAATGAAGAGTGTGACACGCGGATTTGTTTTACCGAGGTTCGGTTTTCGCAAACCTACTCCCCGTTGAGGAGGCCACAAAGGCCGGGTCTTTTTCAACCCTTTCCCTCTCTCAAACGGTCCCTCGGACCGAGTGAGCTTTTCTTCTCAATCACTTGGAACACAAAGTTCCCACAAGGATCACCACACGATTGGTGTCTCTTGCCACAATTACAAGTAAGTTTGATCTCAAGAAAGAATGAGAAAGAAAGAAGCAATCCAAGCGCAAGAGCTCAAAAGAACACGGCAAATCTCTCTCACTAATCACTAAAGCCTTGTGTGGAATTGGAGAGGATTTGATCACTTGGGTGTGTCTAGAATTGAATGCTAGAGCTCTTGTAAGGTGTTGTAGTGTGAAAACTTGGATGCAATTGAATGTGGGGTGGTTGGGGTATTTAATACCCCAAACACCAAACTAGCCGTTGGTGTGGAGGCTGTCTGTCGCATGGTGCACCGGACAGTCCGGTGCACACCGGACATGTCCGGTGCGCCAGCCACGTCACCCAACCGTTAGGGTTCCGACCGTTGGAGCTCTGACTGCTGGGCCCGCCTGGATGTCCGGTGGCGCACCGGACATGTACTGTAGAGTGTCCGGTGCGCCTGTTCGCGTGTGCCTGACTTCTGCGCGCTCTGGCGCGCATTTAATGCGCTGCAGGTGACCGTTGGCGCCGAAGTAGCCGTTGCTCCGCAGTTACACCGGACAGTCCGGTGTACACCGGACATGTCCAGTGAATTATAGCGGAGAGTCGTTGCGAATTCCCGAGGCTGGCGAGTTCAGCGTGTGGAGAACCCTAGTGCACCGGACATGTCCGGTGGTGCACCGGACAGTCCGGTGCGCCAGAACAGGGTGCCTTCGGTTGTCCCTTTGCTCTTTTTGTTGAACCCTTTTCTTGGTCTTTTTATTGGCCTTTTGTGAACCTTTGGCACCTGTATAACTTATAGACTAGAGCAAACTAGTTAGTCCAATTATTTATGTTGGGCAATTCAACCACCAAAATTAGTTTAGGAAATAGGTGTAAGCCTAATTCCCTTTTATGAAGCTTTGGGGTGCTTGAGCAGTTTAACTCAATCCTTATCTCAAGCTATCAATCTTACATTGTCTATCCTTTAAGATTGACCCAAAGATGAATTTAGTTGTTATACCACTAACTTCATATTCATCTCTAGCAAGAACTTGTGTTGTAGGGAATAAGGATTAATCTTTGTGGGAATCAAGCAAAAGGCCTACAACTAAGGGATATCCAAAGGATGGTAAAAATTAAATCTTAGGTGCACGTTGCTTTTAATTATTATATTCCTTTGTGTCTTTTGTAGCCACATAGGAAAAATGAAGCACATGAGAATGAACTTAAAATTTTTTACCTTGCTTTGGAAAGGATCCAATTATATGGTAGATTGCATATTTGTTAATCTTATATATGGCAATCTACATACTTTAATTGATGATAATTAATTTGTGGCATATTTCAAATGAATTATCGTATTATTGCCATGACCTAGACATAAAGAGGATTATCCCATGTTCTTAAATGAATAGAGTGCTAAGTAAGAAATTCAAATTCTTAAAGCACTTACCAAAAGGGGAATTCTCTATATGACTAGAGTTGTGAGACTAATGTTTCTATCTAAGTGTTTATGTAGTCTCACAACATGAGAATGTGTTTCTCAAATGGAGTGTGCCATTCAACATTCAAAGAAGATCGAACCAATACTATGTGATCTATTCATTCTCGTTTAAATTGGTTTTGAGTCATCTACATTAATCACTCGCCATGCTATGAATTAAACTTGCCATGTAAACTTAATTAAATAATCATGCTTTGTTCACCTTGTTTAATTTTGGTGTTATGCATGATGCTTGTAAGGGCAATTTAGTTCATATCATGAGGTTTCCTTATTTTAGTAACCTTCTTGTCATTCATATACTAGAGGTTTATAAATAGGAAACTATTGTTTGTGTTTCTAATGCAATCTCTTTTAAGTCATTTCATGGAAATTCATAAGTAGAGATTGTGCTCTTTCATTTGGTAAAATCACAAGCATTAAAGGTTAATCTTCACCTAAAAGAAAGATTAGGAATGCTCAAGGCAAAGGTATAGAACTAGTTGTTTCATTTGGTATGTGACCAATAATAGTTCTTTTCAAGTGGCATTCTTTCAACTGGTAATAATCTATTTTATGGAAAGAAATGTCAATATGAAGGTTAAATTCCTTTTGTCTTAAATTTGTAAATTGGTGCATATTATTAATTCACTCCTCCATGTGCATTAATAAAAGGAATTTAAATTTATGCCTTTATGCCTCATAAATGATGATTTATTTGCCATTCATATATAGATATCATCATTCATTAAATACTTCCTTGTACTACTAATATCTCTTTTCAAAGTGCTATTTCAACTAGTTTTAAAAGGAAAAGAGATAACAAGCTAAAGAAGGAAGTCTCCACAAATGATGAAAAGAAGAATACTAAGGTGACACCATCACAGATAGTAAGATCTGTCAAATTGGTATAACAAATGGTACGTTCTATATGGTGGTAAGTATTCTTAGGCATAAGTTAATTCATTGCAAATTTGTCATGCCTTGACCATGATATGTAATGTACTCCTCATGAGACTCTTAACTGAATTGAAAGTGCATCTGGAAAGTCATTCAAATACTTGATGCACATATCTAATGGGAGAACATTATATATCTTGTGTCATAGAGAATAAGTTTCCCTTGAGTAAGCTATAATAACTCAATCCATAATGGTAGAATTGTATCTCATTCTTATGGATTGTAATCTTCGTTTTCTAAATAGCTACTCTTGATGCAGTTTAAAATTCCCTTATCGTTAAATCTAAAAGTGCATAAGAATCCTTTTTGTTTATATTCATCACATGCATATGCACTAACATGGATATGATTTTTAAACTATAAAAGGTGCAATTAGTGATCCATTCTCTCTAAATTTTGGAAACCTAGAAATTGATATCTTAGAAATATACTTCAATCAGTATTCATATGCTTCACACTGGATTGGATCACTAAGTTGTAAATTCCATGTATAACTTGTCTTTATGATATGAATGCTTGTGCGACTAACCTTGATAAGCTAGGTGCACCCAAGGTCAAGCTAGGTTCATCATCAAGAAGGCTACAACCCATCTAAGCATATAACATGATCAACATGGGTTGTTTGAAGAGCAAGTTAAGTGAAATGTAACAAAAGGAGAAAAGGCTCCTATTCTTAACTCTAGCTCTTATCTGTGTGATTACATATTGACATGAAACCACGTAAAATGGTTGTCAAGTATATGTGGGTGCCAACACAAAGAGAAAGGCCACAATAAGGATTGTGTGGGTACTCAAGGCTCTTACTACTACTCTCAAAGGACCCAATTCAAATTGGGTACCAAGATATGAAGCTTAAACTTGTTTTGCAGGATCACTCCTTCAATGGATCAAGTTGCGTGCTCGATAATAAATGTACAAATCATCTTTGGAGATAGTAGCAAGGGTGGTAACAACTGAATCTCAAGTGCATATTATTTTCAAATCTTATCTCTTTTGTGACTTGTGTAGCCACTAACGAAAAAGAAGTATTTGAGGATATACATCAGTTGTTGATTATGAAATAAAGGTCCAATTGGAAGATAAATGAATATTATCATATGGTCAACAATCCAAAATTACGTGATGTATTCTCTCTCTAGTTAATTTGGATTTGATTCTTCTATATTAGACACTCATCATAATATGGATTAAGTCAGCCCTTTAGACTTCATTGAACAACCATGCATATTATCCATGTCATTCAAAATATATTGTGCATGTGGGCTCAAGCGAAATTTAGTCCATATTATGAGGTTTCTCTATTTTAGCAACTCGCTTGCCTTCCACATATAAAGGGTTGCTAAATAAGAAACTAGTACTTGTGCTACTAATGTCATCTCTTGTGTTAAGTTTATCCATAGAAAATCTATGTTAAGAGATTGTGCTTGTTTTAAATTGGATAAATCACAAGCTTAAAGGATATTATTCAACTAAAGTAAGATGAAGTTGATAAGAGGCTAAGGTATGAAAACGTCCTCTCCTTCAGTTGTTTTAGTATTCTATCCTTAGTGGGATGTACCATAGTATAGGTTAAATTCCTTGCAATATAAAATGTTCAATAGTGCATATAACTTTGACATAAACTATATGTGTGCACAAATTTAAAGGAATTTAGTCTATCCTTTTGGGTTTCAATAATGATGATTCATTTGCCATCCACATATAAGGATCATCATTTGTGAAATCCTCTCCTATGTTTTTAATGCTCTCTTTTCTAAGTGTTTCAAAAAGGTCCTTCAAAGTGCTTTCAAGATGGATTCAAAATCTACAAAAAATGAATGAAGTTCAAGATCACTTGGTTGGATGAAATCATAAAGAGAAAAGAGATCACAGTGAATCAAGAAGGAAGTTAAACTATCTTGTAAACCAAATAATGAAGAAATAGTGACATAATCATATAATATCCTTCATTATGAGGTTTGAGGTTCATATTTGCATGCTTTACCCTTTAGGATTTTAATTGATATACTTTCAGTTCTTAAACTTTCAATTATTTAATTTTCATCATCTGTGTAAGGCATGTTGTGTTAAACCAAGATATAGTGCAAATATCTCCTTTAACCTCGTATTGTTGATGTGCATAAGTGTACTTTGTGTACTCTTACATGCACAAATTGAGGGAGAGTTTAGCCTATATCTTGTGAGACTAATGATTTCTTTCAAGTTCATGTTGTGTAGTCTCACACCTTGGAGAACATCAAATGAGGATGAATGGTTCCATAGAAATGAAAATGAGTTTCTCTTGATCGTTTGAAGAGGATAAGTTTCTCTTTGAAATGTCAAGCCTATCAAAAGCTAATATGGAAATTCATGATAATAATGGAGACCATGTCGCATAGAACAAAGGTGTGTCACTCCATGAACTATTGTATTACATTTTTGTATCTAGACTCTTAAATGCTAGTGTGTGCATGTATATGCAATATCTTAAGTCACGCCATAAGGTTGCACTTGTGGTGACGATTAAATAATCTCTAGATATTTGATTAATACCTCTTGTGGTGATGTCATAAGTTAGTCTTAAGTCATCTTAGTGAGATATGAGTCAAACTTGCTAACTTCACAAGAATCTTTGCTTAAAATATTGCATATCATGTCTATTAGTATACTTTTTGAGTATGAATAATTCCTTCAATTGGTACAATTTCACATTTTTCATACTTTGTTTGTACCAAGGTTCAAATTGTAGAACTTATTCCCCTGGCCTCACAAGTCCAAGTGCATAAGGTAAAACAAGTATTCATCACTTGTATGCACACATTTAGGGGGAGAATGGTCTATAATTTGAATCTTTGAGACTAACTTCATTTTCAAGTCTATTATGTGTGTAGTCTCAAATTAGAAAGGAATCTTCGGGCAAAGACAATCGCTTCCACTGCAAATTTTGATGGGTATCAAAGATTCTTTGCTCCAATAAATGTATCTTTTATACATTTCATAAGAGAATGAGTTTCTCTTTTATATGCTACTCCAATATCATCTAAACTGGTAAACATGTATCATATTCTTTTGGTTTGCAAATGTCTAAAGTAGCATAACTTATAAATTCTCCTGTCTAGAACTTAATTGATTAAATAGTGCACATGTTCCTTATGTTGCATGATTATGTTCAATTGATACTCCTTTTATGCCAATGGTCCGTTAAGTTCCAAATAAGTACTCTCAACAGGTATTAATTGAATTCATATATATGTGCGCACTAAAACTTGAGGAGAACTTAGTGTAATATGCAATTAGTGATCTGTTTTTCTATCAAATGTATCAATTGGTGGTTTTCAATTGATGTTTTTCGTACATGATCACTAGCTGTAGAATCCATACTTGTGCAATCTTCATGTTGCCTCTTGTTGTGATAAGAAAATACTAGGTGACGTCTAGACTCCAAGTATCAAGTTTCACCTTCGATTTAGTATGGCAATCTTCATTTGATATCTTGGACTTATGTCACAACTATACCAACAAGAGCGTGCAAATGAATTCTAAATCCAACACAAGTCTGGAAACCCCTTGAAAAGGTAAAATGTAAAGGTACATCATTTCATGTCACTTCTCCATTACCTTTGTGCCATCTAAGGACCCTTTTTCATGATAGTGTGTTCCCATCTTGCTTAATCATAATTTCTACCCTTTATATTTTTTGTATCCTTTTTGGAGATTTATGACAAAGGGGGAGAAATTTTGCATTAAAGCTTACCTTTAGTCTTATGTAACTAAGTGTTAGAAGACTTTTAAAAAGGGGGGAGAAATAATTAACAAAAAGGGGGAATCATAAGAAAAACATAAGATGTAGAAAGTTGATGAGTGCATACTATGTCATGAGCATCACGTTTATTTTATGACACACTGCACCCTATGAATAGTATGATATAAGTTGTCTCCATACTTTGACCCAAATATGTGCTTTTGGCATTTGAGTACAAAATTGGTATTTTCTGAAATGCACATATTTAGGGGGAGGAAATTATATCATAGGAATCAAAATCTTATTTATCAAATCATATGTAAGCTTTAAATTTGTTGTCATCAATCACCAAAAGGGGGAGATTGAAAGTGCATTCATCCCTTTTGTGTGTTTTGGTGATTTGGATAACAACACATTTAAAAGACTAACAAGTTTGCTAAGTGTTGAACAGGAAATTCAGTATGGCGAACATACTTGAATAGTGTATAATGATAAGTGAACAAAGGTTCAACACGAGGTTAAATAACCAATGGGACAATGTAAATGGATATAATATGATCTCTATATTGGTTTGAATATATGGACAAGACCTGAGAAATCACTACATACATATGATCAGAATAGAGGATAAAGTGATTAAGAGGATTGGTTAAGCCAAAGTGGATAAGATATGAGGAATCGTGAATTGGCTTGACCATATTACTACCAGTCCATATATGCTTCTTTGAGAATCAAACTAGAACTTGATTGTTTTTAATAGTTATATCTACAAGACATTCAAGCAAGGTTCACAATACTGAAGAAATGATTTTCTAAATGGATGCTCAATATGATGTGACTCAAGAATGGCTTGATAGGGTGAAGATAGCAAGGAAAGGGCTTCGAGGAACTAAGCGAAGGTGAAGGCCAAGCGACGGCTTGTGGACCGAGGTACCATGGCTAAGGTGAAGAAGAGAGTACTTGCACTAAGTCGATGAACTAATCAGCTATGAAGAGTTATAACATGTTGATGCATCAGTAAGGTGACTTGAAGCCATGATTTGAACTCATACATGGTGATATGGTACAAGTCACAGGGTTTGAGTTGTGTTTGCTTCAAAAGGTGAGACAAAGATGTTTGTGATCCTTATGAAGCAACGCCATGGAGAAATCACACATGAGACACCAATGACTCAAAGAGTTTACTTAATTAATTTTATTTAACTTGAGTATAGGAATCGTCGTACTATAAAGGGGGATCCAAAAATAAGGTTGGTGTTTGCCAAAGCTCAAGCCTCTATATTCAAAAGCTATTTTTGAAAAACAAAAATCTCTTTAACATTCTTTGGTAGACCATGGTTAGGTTTGAGAAACCTAGAGTGTTCGTGTTGAAAAGCATCTAAACTTCTTCAACTGCAGCTGAGCTTTTTAGCCGAGCTGAACTTCAGCTGCAACTGAGCTGAACTTCACCTCAGTTGAGCTTTCTCAACTCTAGCTGAACTTCAACTTCAACTGGGGTCTAGGCAAGTTCAACCGGAGTCCAGGGCAAGTTCAACCGGGGTCTAGGGAGGTTCAACCAAGGTCTAGAAAAAGTTCAACCGGGGTTTTCCCCGGACCTCACTGGTCAATACCGGTTGAACCGGCCCTAGGGGCGGTTCAACCGGTGTTAGGGTCACCTGACCAGTCTGACCTCCTGACTGGCAGACTGACTACCAGTCTGACCCCCCAGGCGGTTGAATCGGCCCTAGGGGCGGTTCAACCGGTGTCAGGACCTATTTTTGCAGTCTGTCCTGCAGTCTGCCAGTCTGACTGGTAGACTGACGGTCAGCCTGCCCCAGGCGGTTCAACCGGTCCTAGGGTAGTTCAACCGGTCCTCCACAGCCAAAATCAGTCCAACGGCTAGTTTTGAAGCCCCACCTATATATACTCACTCCTACCTCTCTCCCCACACATGAGCACGACCCAAACTCCATTTCTAACTTGAAGAACACCTTCCACTCTCTCACACACATCTCTTGCCTCTCCCATTTCAAATCTTTGGAGAGAAATCTTTGAGTGAGTTTGAGAGCTACGGTTTTTGTGCTTTATCTCCAAATCTCTCTTGCTCTTCTTCATTCGAGCTTTGGTACTATATCGAGTTCTTTGTGGATTCATTACTCTTGGAGCTTCTAGCTCCTAGACGACTAGGTGTCTCTTGTGAGTCTCCAAATCTTGTGGAAGACCACAAGAAAGTTTGTATTACCCGCTCGTTTGAGCAAAGATTAGTGTGTGAGCTTGACCTTTGTGGTTGGCAAAGGGAGGATTAGGGTTGACAGAGACTCGGCTCTTTGTGGGTGCCTCAACGAGGAAGTAGGGCACCTTAGTGGTGTGACCGAACCTTGGGATAAATCTTGTGTCTCTTGTGTTCTTGCTCATTGTGTTTATTCGTGTTCTTTGTTCTCTCACCATTCCGTGAAAGATTTGTTTATATCTTTTTGGTTTGTGGATTTTGAGAAGTGTCCTTCTCAGATCTACTACTTTGAACCCTGTGGATCATTTAAAACATCTCATTTCCAAAGTTAACTGGGTGAATTTCGAGATCAATTCAGTTTTACCCTGTTTGCTTCTAGTTTTTCTTGAAAAAGTTTTAACTTGCCTATTCACCCCCCTCTAGGCAACTTTCACACACCCATGGGGACAATTTTTGTCCCATACCCATACCTTAATAGGGGAATTCCCCACGGGTTAGCGGGTATCGGGTCCCCATTAACATCTCTAGTCCTGACACGAGGTAGGATACGAGAGCTAGCTACATTAGAATTTGGTATGTGTTTTCTACAAGTTCATAATCACGATTCTGTTCTCTAACCCTAACTTAAAATAGATTTTTGACATTTCAACTCTTCATATGTATATATAACCTATTGGATTTAATTAGAATTGATCAAGAACATTTGACAATTAAATCAAATGAAATTTCAAGGCTAAGACTAGGGCTAGGTAAAAAGTGAGGTGTTTTGAAGTGGATTAGTGGTTATTTAGTGGGATACTTAATAACCGGCAATTGATTTGTCAGTTACTAGTAATAAATGTGGACTTCGTATCATCTATTAGTACTTATTAAGGCTCTAAGGGGTATGCTGTCTTTGCTTTGTTCTACTTTCCAATGATCTCAGCCGTTCAATATGCTCTAGAGTCTCTCAGCCATCCGATGCGTGCACTCTCACCCCCCCCCATGCATCGCCCTGCCCCCACCCGGTCATCCAACCGTGTGAGCACCCTAGCTCTGCCTCTACACTCCTCCCACCGCCTCCTACCCCTCCTCCTCCACACGAGTCGCAGCCGTTCCCCGCTCGCGTCCCCCTCGCCTATACCGCGTCGCCCCACATCCATGCCTCAGCCACCCCATCTAGAGCCCAACCCTAGAGCACCCGTCGAACCCAGCCGGCCCGAGCCCCGACCCCGACGCCTCCTCGCACCGCCGCACAGATGGAGTTGCTGGTGCCGGTGCCATGGCAGTCGATGTTGACGCACCGCCAGCATCCCTCAGATCCTTCCGAGGAGGCACCGGATCCACCACAAGGGTCGTGAAGGAGCCCCTGGGTCATCGGGGAAGATTGCCACCACCTCCTGCATGGCATGGCCGCCTCCCGACCGAGATGTCCTATCACCGCCCACCTTGCTGGTGTCGGGCTTCTAGCCCCCAGCTCGGACGACAGCGAGGCAGAGAGGGGAGGAGGGAGGACGCCCGGCGGCGGCGCGGCGAGGGCACCCCGAGCCGCCTGCGGGAGCGACGCGGGGGAGGAGCTCACGCAGTGCACACCTATGAGTTTCAGTTTTAGGTACAAGCAAATCTAAAGGTCTAGCGACATGCATGTATAGGTCGTATTACTCCAATACTATGCAGATTATTAGCACCAGCGACAATGCGTGGAACCATCATCTCTGCATTGCTAGCATGTACTCCATAAGAAATCTCCATCTGTACAAACACTAACTATTCACTAATCCTGAACCTGAAAGCTGACGACTCCCTCTTGTCTCAGAAAATTACAAACCCCTGTGCAGACTCCAAACACGATTCAACACTTAATTAGCATAGTGGCTGTTTAATTTTAACCCACTCATTCAGGTAGCCAAGGGTCAGAACAAAGCAACTACAGCTTACACCAACTTGATTCCCTTTTCCCCCAAAAAAATCCAAACCAAATGATGAACAAGGTTGGCCTTATCGACGCATTTCTCTCTCTTTTTTAGGGAGCTGTTAACAAGCGCATCTCCCTCATTGTCTGTAACTCCAGCTTCAGATCGTTCTACCTTTTTTCCATGAACTAGTGTCACTACACTACTGCCATCTGCTCCTTGCCCGTGCCCCTACAGATGAGGTTCAGCTTCAGAGTGGCCTGCTGCTGCCATGCATCACTCGTAATGTTAATCAGAGACAAAGCAACATTTGGCTCTTGAGACCAGACAAAATAAAGGCAGGAGGAAGAGATGAGGAGGCCGATCTATTAGTTAATTAAAAAGCCATCAATCAAATCTCTTCGCCTCCCAGATGATAAACTCGAAGACGAGGAGGAAATGAGTTGGGGTTCGAGAAAAAGGAGGGGCATAGTTCACCGTCGACATGTTTCTGACCTAAGTAGTAGCATGTGAACGCAAGTCTAAGAACAACCAGCGTATCTATCATTTTAAATCTCAATACTTTTTTTGTTCCTGAACCAAAGTATTGAGGTTTAAAAGAGGCGAGAGCGTAGCTAGCACGCCTCGCTTCACGTTTGATTAGGTCGCCCCAATCGGAAAGGGGTTCGAGGCTTCGAGTGTATCCGAAGGTCAACATGGACAATGCTAGACCTGATCAAGCGACCGTAGACCCCAGTCCCAGCCAACTGTCAGGATATATATTAGTTTGTTTTGGAGCTCAGGTTGCAAACCATCCAAATTAAATTCTCTTTGTTAACCACCAGTACAATTGTAGTCACATGGGCTGCCCAAGGCGCACTAACCACCAATACAAATTTTGTGGGTAAAGAGGAAACTAGGCTCGGATCATCCCTGAAGGACAGCAAAACCGAAAGCGCTGGCAACCACCTCCCAGAACTAATTGGTCATTGCTTTCTTTCCATAACAAGATCCAGCGGACGAGCAAGTCGACCCGGCCTTCTGAGGCCATGTTTGGATTCGGTAGAGCTAAATTTTAGTTGGACTAAACTTTAGTCCGGCTAATGTTAGCCCATTAGCTATTAGTCATGGGGCGGTTAGATACTATGGACTAATAGGTTGTTTGTGTGTTTAGTCTTGATTAGCTCATATTTGTGGACTAATTGTTAGGGAAGCTAAAGTTTAGTCACTCTATGCCTGTTTGGCGACAAATGAACTATTGGCAACAAATGAACTAAACTTTAGTGGCTAATCCTTGTAATCCAAATAGGTCCTGCCTGAATTGGTCTAGCAGCTGCAGCACATCCTGGGTCGTCATTGCGCCCGGTCAAGCGGCTCGTTTGACAAGTAACCATTTAGACCCTAAACTTTATCTTTCTTTCATCTCCTCCTTCTACGTGTGTTAATTTCGCTACATACTAGATGTTCTGGAGATCTAAACTGTAGCTATGGGAGTTCTGACGTGGACGACGCAGGGGCTTCGGCTTCAGAACGAGGATCGTCGAGGCTCCGGCGTTAAAGGGTGCTCAAGTTTCAGCAGAGGTACTTGACATATCTATGGTTGTACGAACTATATTCTTTTTCTTTTTCAGCGGAATCTGGCCTGTAGAACTATTTGTTCCTTTTGTGTAGTAGGGCTGATTAAGAGCAGAGATTACTGGGTACCTGTATGAACTCGAAGTCTCGAAGCTCGTGTTGCTCCCATCGATTTTAGAATTCAGACCCCTGATTCTAGCCGAACTACAACTAAGCAAACCAAGAAGCCACAGAGCAAAATTGATGCTTCTGTTTGGGAAAACAACTCTAGAAGCCATTAGAGTAGAAGAATGCACATCAAATTCGGCGCATTATCGACACTACGAGCACGACGAAGTTCTCGACAACTTTCTAGAATAACGCATCAAAAGAATAATGCTTAAAGGCTACAAGGTTTTGATGCGTGTGCACAACAATTACAACAATTAAAGTTTCTCTGATTTTGTTCTTCACCTACAGTTCTATGATTTTGTGAAATTGAATTTAAAGGATCAATATATTGAAAACAAACAATATATCAGCAAGGTGAGCAAGTCCATCGGTAGGAGGCATAGTCTGTCGTTGCACGAGCTACCCACCCACGCCGGTATGTGAACTACCAACTTATGGTATTTGCTTTTATCTTCCAAGCTAACAAAATCCTAATTTGGTCTGTAGGAGAATAAAGAACTTGAGGATAAAGATGAGGGTCCGACTGAATATTTATCTTATTGGAAACCAAATGTAACAGTAAATCTTGTTGAAGACTTCACACGGTATTCACAAAATCAAGCTCTGTTTCTAAATTGGATTATGTTCCTGCAACATTGGCAATTGATTTCTACTTCTCACCCAGCCTTTTTGACAGCTTCAAATAATAACTATTAATCATGTTACCTTGCCTCTTTAGTTGACATGCAGTACTAAATTGTAGTATTGGCCCTATGCCTCATTGGCAGTTTGGCACTCCTGTTATACAGTTGCGAGTTGGTGATAAAACACTTTCAGTTCCCATTGCAATGTTTATTTTAAACAAGGTCGATGTTTTTACAATGAATTAGAATTGCTGAATCAAGAATTTGTATAACCTATGAACTTTTATCAGGTCCACTTACAACCCTCATCCATTTTGATATAAAAATTGTGTATCATATGGGAATCACAAGGTAACACTAAGACTAAATGATATTATGGTTAAATTCAAGGTTCTACTCAGGTTATATTGACATGTAGATGAAACTACATGCGTTTTTTTCTCTTGACAGCTTCAGGTTTTGCACCACAACCATTTTTAGTATATGTTTTTCTTGATCATATGACAACAAGACAATATAGCATCAGCTTTGCTGTTTTTTGTTTCCTCTTTTCTCTGTACATCGACTACATATGATTGACATTGTCCGTTTCATACTTTACAGGTATCCCAATAATAATGTACCTGTCATTGTTGCTTCATGTATCCTTCAACTGTAAAATATAGTAACATATATCATTTTTGTTTTGTGATAGTTCCACTTTTACACTTACAGACTATTGAGTACATACTTCAAATTTGCTTTTAGGCTGGGTGAGAAGTACAAATCAATACATCTCTGTAGCTCACTGAATTAACTGATTTTTCCTTTTAGTGCAAATATATTATATATTTTTTGAACCATGAAAACAAATGGTATTAACTTTTTATAAAATATATTTTAAAATCACTTGCAAACTGTAAACATACTATGCACTAACAACTCCTAAAATAGCACCAAAGGGAATCCGAGGAGGCCTTGCAACCTCAAACCAGGTCAAAATTGACTGTTTTGGTTTCTAAATTGTTCTGGCGTGCACTCTTTTGATGTAAATAGGTTGTTCATCATCTAACTGTGTTCTTTGTGCAGCATGCCTAAAAATGTCGCTCAGTTATATGCTGCTAATGAACTGTAAGCATAGAAACTGCACAATTTGTAGTATCACTATTTGTATTCTTGATGTCTAGCTTGTAGTCTTGCACTAATGCACTCTACCACTGTTTTTAAGTAAATTACTGCTCCATGTTTTCAGATACAATAAAGGGTGGTTTTACCACAAAGACTACCGTGTCTGGCTAACAAGAGCTCCTAATTCCCCACCTCTTGTGAAAACTCCACTTCATGAACGAGGGTCCTACATTTGTTTTGATCCAAGCATCTGGGATACTGTTCATAAGGTTTCGTTATCTGAATCAAACCATACATAATCATTATCTATTAGCAGAGATGTGTATCTGAGCATTCTTTTGCTTTCAGGACAACTTTGTTCTCCATTACGAAGCAGTGGAGAAGAGACCTATCCTTCCTTCTGCTAGCCAAAATATTAGGCGAGAACTATAAGGTAGCATGCTTCTATCATATTGAAAGGGAAATAGGGTCAAACCTTTTCCTAAATGATTTTGGTGGTTGAATTGTCCAACACAAACAATTGGACTAACTAGTTTGCTCTAGAATATATGTTCTATAGGTGCCAAAGGTTCACAACAAACCAATACAAAGTTAAATCAAAGGGTTCAAAACAAAGGAGCAAAGAAAACCGAAGGCTGCCCTGGTTTGGCGCACCGGACTGTTCGGTGTGCCACCGGACAGTGTCCGGTGCACCAGGGAGATCAACTCCGAACCTCGGTAAAACAAATCACTGTGTCAATCTCTTCATTTGCTTGTAATTTGTTTTCACCCTCTCTTTCGGACTCGATTTTATTTCTAACGCTAACCTCGGCTTGTAGTGTGTGCTTAAGTTTATAATTTTCAGATTCCGCCTATTCACTCCCCTCTAGGCAACTTTCAATTGGTATCAAAGCCCGGTACTTCATTAGAGCTTAACCGCTCGAAGTGATGTCGGGAGATCACGCCAAGAAGGAGGTCGTGACCGGCGAGAAGCCCGCCACAAGCCACAGGAAGACTCCATCGGGAGAGTCCGACAACAAGGGGAAGGGATCCCCTTCACACAACAAGTCGCATCAGAGCGGCGAGAAGAAAAAGAAGATGAAGAAGGTGGTCTACTACAAGACCGATTCTTCGTCGCCATCCACCTCTGGCTCCGACGCGCCGTCTGTCACTTCTAAGCGCCATGAGTGCAAGAAGTTTAGTAAGATTCCCTTACATTACCCTCAAATTTCCAAACATACTCCATTACTTTCCGTCTCTTTAGGCAAACCATCGATGTTTGATGGTGAAGATTATTCTAGGTGGAGTGATATGATGAGATATCACCTAACCTCACTCCACAAAAGCAAATGGGACATTGTTGAATTTGGAGTACAGGTACCTTCCATAGGGGATGAAGATTATGATGCGGATGAAGTCGCCCAAATCCTACACTTTAATTCCCAAGCAACTACTATACTCCTCACCTCTCTAAGTCGAGAGGAGTATAATAAGGTGCAAGGATTGAAAAGTGCTAAAGAGATTTGGGACGTACTAAAGACCGCGCACGAAGGAGACAAGGTGACCAAGATCACCAAGATGGAAACGATCGAGGGGGAGCTCGGTCGGTTCATGCTCAACCAATGAGAGGAGCCACAAGTCATGTACAACCGGCTAAAGACCTTGGTGAACCAAGCGCGCAACCTCAGGAGTACAAAATGGGATGACCATGAAATGGTCAAGGTTATTCTAAGATCACTCGTTTTTCTTAATCCTACACAAGTTCAATTAATTCATGGTGATCCTAGATATAAGCTAATGTCTCCCGAGGAGGTTATAGGAAAATTTGTGAGCTTTGAATTGATGATCAAAGGCTCCAAGAAAATCATCGAGCAAGGCGCCTCCTCCGTACCCGAGGTACAACTCGTCGCATTCAAGGTGACGGAGGAGAAGAAAGAAGAGTCTACATCAAGTAGACTTCCCATTGACGCCTCCAAGCTCGACAACGAGGAGATGGCGCTCATCATCAAGAGCTTCCGCTAAATCCTCAAGCAAAGGAGGGGGAAGGATTACAAGCCCCGCTCCAAGAAAGTTTGCTACAAGTGTGGTAAGCCCGGTCACTTTATAGAAAAATGTCCTATTTCTAGTGATAGTGACAGGGGCGACGACAAGAAGGGAAGGAGGAAGGAAAGGAAGAAGTACTACAAGAAGAAGGGCGACGATGCCCACGTGTGTCGGGAATGGGACTCCGATGAGAGCTCCACCGACTCCTCCGACGACGAGGATGCCGCCAACATCGCCATCAACAAAGGCCTCCTCTTCCCCAACGTCGGCCACAAATGCCTCATGGCAAAGGACGGCAAAAAGAAGGTAAAATCTAGAGCCTCCACTAAATATGCAACATCTAGTGATGAGGATAACTCTAGTGATGATGAAGAAAATTTGTTTGCTCTTTTTGCCAACCTAAACATACAACAAAAGGAAAATTGAATGAATTAATTAGTGCTATTCATGAGAAGGATGAAATCTTGGATAGCCAAGAGGACTTCCTTATTAAGGAAAACAAGAAGCATGTTAAGGTTAAAAATGCTTATGCTCAGGAAGTAGAAAAATGTGAAAAATTAACTAGTGAGCTTAGCATTTGCCATGACACTATCTCCAACCTTAGAATTGAGAATGCTAGTTTGATTGCTAAGGTTGAGAAGTCAAATATTTGTGATGATTCAATTACCAATCTTAGAAATGATAATGCTAGTCTAATTGCTAAGATTGATAAATTGAATGCCTCTCTTGCTAGCCTTAAGATTGAGAATGAAAAATTAATTGCTAAGGCTAAGGATTTAAATGTTTGCAATGATGCTATTTCCAATCTTAGAAATGAAAATGTCATGTTACATGCTAAGATTGATGAATTAAATGTTTGCAAACCCTCTGCATCTAGTATTGATCATGTTACTATTTGTACTAGATGTAGAGACATTAATGTTGATGCTATCCATGATCACCTAGCTTTAATTAAACAACAAAATGATCACATAGCTCAACTTAGTGCTAAAATTAATGAGCATGACTTAGAAAATGAAAAAATTAAATTTGCTAGAAGCATGCTCTATAATGGGAGACACCCTGGCATTAAGGATGGCATTGGCTTCCAATAGGGAGGAAATGTCAAAATTAATGCCCCTAAAAGATTGTCTAATTTTGTTAAGGGCAAGGCTCCCATGCCTCAGGATAACGAGGGCTATATTTTGTATCCTGCTGGTTATCCTGAGGATAAGATTAGGAGAATTCATGCTAAAAGGACTCATTTTGTTTCTCACCATGCTTTTATTTATAAGAATGAGGCTTCTAGCTCTAGGCGTTCTACCCATGTTAAAATGCCTAAAAAGAAATCTCCTATTGCATCAAATGATCATAACATTTCATTCAAGACTTTTGATGCATCATATGTGCTCACTCACAAATCAGGCAAAGTAGTTGCCAAATATGTTGGGGGCAAACACAAAGGGTCAAAGACTTGTGTTTGGGTACCCAAGGTGCTTGTTTCTAATGTGAAAGGACCCAAGACCGTTTAGGTACCTAAGAGCAAGGCCTAAATTTGTTTTGTAAGTTTATGCATCCGGGGGCACAAGTTGGATCATTGATAGCGGGTGCACAAACCACATAACTGGGGAGAAAAGAATGTTCTCCTCCTATGAGAAAAACCAAGATCCCCAAAGAGCTATCATATTCGGGGATGGAAATCAAGGTTTGGTCAAAGGACTTGGTAAAATTGCTATATCACCTGACCATTCTATTTCCAATGTTTTTCTTTTAGATTCTTTAGATTATAACTTGCTTTCTGTTTCTCAATTATGCAAAATGGGCTACAATTGTCTTTTTACGGATGTAGGTGTTACTGTCTTTAGAAGAAGTGATGATTCAATAGCATTTAAGGGAGTGTTAGACGGTCAGCTATACTTAGTTGATTTTAATAGAGCTAAACTTGACACTTGCTTAATTGCTAAGACTAATATGGGTTGGCTCTGGCATCGCCGACTAGCCCACGTTGGGATGAAGAATCTTCACAAGCTTCTAAAGGGAGAACACATTTTGGGACTAACAAATGTTTATTTTGAGAAAGACAGGATTTGTAGCGCATGTCAAGCAGGGAAGCAAGTTGGTGTTCATCATCCACACAAGAACATCATGACGACTGACATGCCGCTTGAGCTGCTCCACATGGATCTATTCGGCCTGATAGCTTACATAAGCATCGGCGGGAGTAAGTATTGTCTAGTTGTTGTGGATGATTATTCTCGCTTCACTTGGGTTTTCTTTTTGCAGGAAAAATCACAAACCCAAGAGACCTTAAAGGGATTCTTGAGACGGGCTCAAAATGAGTTCGGCTTAAGGATGAAAAAGATTAGAAGCGACAACGGAACGGAGTTCAAGAACTCTCAAATTGAAGGCTTCCTTGAGGAGGAGGGCATCAAGCATGAGTTCTATGGTGTAGTGGAGAGGAAGAACAGAACTCTACTTGACATGGCGAGGACCATGCTTGATGAGTACAAGACACCGGATCGGTTTTGGGCCGAGGCGTTTAACACCGCCTGCTACTCCATCAACCGGTTATATCTATACCGAATCCTCAAGAAGACATCATATGAACTCCTCACCGATAAAAAGCCCAATGTTTCATATTTTAGAGTCTTTGGTAGCAAATGTTTTATTCTGGTTAAAAGAGGTAGAAAATCTAAATTTGCTCCTAAGGCTGTAGAAGGCTTTTTACTTGGTTATGACTCAAACACAAGGGCATATAGAGTCTTTAACAGGTCCACTAGACTAGTTGAAGTTTCTTGTGACATTATGTTTGATGAGACTAATGGCTCCCAAGTGGAGCAAGTTGATCTTGATGAGCTAGATGATGAAGAAGCTCCATGCATCGCGCTTAGGAACATGTCCGTTGGGGATGTGTGTCCTAAGGAATCCGAGGAGCCTCCACAAGCACAAGATCAACCTTCATCTTCTACACAAGCATCTCCACCAACCCAAGATGAGGATCAAGCTCAAGATGATGAAAATGAAGATCAAGAGGATGAGCCACCTCAAGAGGAGAGCAATGGTCAAGGGGGAGATGCCAATAATCAAGACAAGGAAGATGATTAGGGTCCAAGACCGCCACACCCAAGAGTCCACCAGGCGATTCAAAGAGATCACCTCGTGAACACCATCCTCGGCGATATTCATAAGGGGGTAACCACTCGATCTCGAGTCGCTCATTTTTGTGAACATTACTCTTTTGTTTCCTCTATTGAGCCATACAGGGTAGAGGATGCACTTAAAGATTCGGATTGGGTGTTGGCGATGCAAGAGGAGCTCAACAACTTCACGAGGAATGAGGTATGACATTTAGTTCCACGTCCTAACCAAAATGTTATAGGTACCAAGTGGGTATTCCGCAACAAGCAAGATGAGCATGGTGTGGTGACAAGGAATAAAGCACGACTTGTGGCCAAGGGTTATTCACAAGTCGAAGGTTTTGATTTTGGTGAAACCTATGCACCCGTAGCTAGGCTTGAATCAATTAGTATATTACTTGCCTATGCTACTTACCATGGCTTTAAGCTATATCAAATGGACATGAAGAGTGTCTTCCTCAATGGACCAATCAAGGAAGAGGTCTATGTTGAGCAACCTCTCGGCTTTGAAGATAGTGAGTATCCTAACCATGTTTACAAACTCTCTAAGGCGCTTTATGGGCTCAAGCAAGCCCCAAGAGCATGGTATGAATGCCTAAGAGATTTCCTTATCGCTAATGGCTTCAAAGTTGGCAAAGCCGATCCTACTCTCTTTACCAAAACAATTGCAAAAGATTTGTTTGTATGCCAAATTTATGTTGATGATATTATATTTGGGTCTACTAACAAATCTACATGTGAAGAGTTTAGTAGGATCATGGTTCAAAAATTTGAGATGTCTATGATGGGGGAGTTGAAGTATTTCTTAGGATTTCAAGTGAAGAAACTCCAAGAGGGCACCTTCATCAGCCAAACCAAGTACATTCAAGATATACTCACCAAGTTTGGAATGAAGGATGCCAAGACCATCAAGACACCCATGGGAACCAATGGGCATCTCGACCTCGACATGGGAGGTAAATCCGTAGATCAAAAGGTATACCGGTCGATGATAGGATCTTTACTCTATTTATGTGCATCTCGACCGGATATTATGCTTTCTGTATGCATGTGTGCAAGGTTCCAAGCCGATCCTAAGGAAGTTCACCTTAGGGCCGTGAAGAGAATCTTGAGATATTTAGTTCATACACCTAAGTTTGGTCTTTGGTACCCCAAGGGATCCTCTTTTGATTTATTAGGATATTCAGATGCTGATTGGGCAGGGTGTAAAATTGATAGGAAGAGCACATCAGGGACTTGTCAGTTTCTAGGGAGATCCCTGGTGTCTTGGGCTTCAAAGAAACAAAACTCAGTAGCCCTTTCTACCGCCGAAGCCGAGTATATTGCCGCAGGCCATTGTTGCGCGCAATTGCTTTAGATGAGGCAAACCCTTAGGGACTATGGCTACAAATTTAGCAAAGTCCCTCTCCTATATGATAATGAGAGTGCAATCCACATGGCGGATAATCCCGTTGAGCACAGCCGCACTAAGCACATAGTCATTCGGTATCACTTTTTGAGAGATCACCAACAAAGGGGGGATATCGAGATAGCCTATATTAACACCAAAGATCAACTTGCCGATATCTTTACCAAACCACTAGATGAAAAAACCTTTACTAAACTTAGGAATGAGCTAAACATTCTCGATTCTCGGAATTTTGATTGATACTTTGCACACATAGCTCATTTATATACCTTTGATCATATCTCTTTTATTTCTATGACTAATGTGTTTTCAAGTGTATTCTCATGCTTAGTCATAGAATTGAAAGGGAAATGGAGTATTCGGCAAAGACGACACTTCCACTCAACTCCATCGGTATTATCTAATCTTTGCCGGTATTCCGCCATCTCTCCACATTGGTATAATCTTCACTCATATTTATTTGTTTGCCATTGGGGAGAAAGTAAAAGGGCTCATATTTCACTTAAAGTATCCGTTTTTGGCGATTCATGCCAAAGGGGGAGAAACTATTAGCCCAAAGCAAAAGGACCGCACCACCACCAACGATTTTTAAAAATGAAGTTTTCAAATTGGTATTAATGTTTTCAAAAGGGGGAGAAAGTACTAGTATCTTCAAAAATTTGTAAAACCCTCTTGAACACTAAGAGGAGAATTTCATTGAGGGGGAGTTTTGTTTAAGTCAAAGGAAAAACATTTGAAACAGGGGGAGAAACTTTCAAATCTTGAAAATGCTTCTTTCAATCTCATTCATACACCTTTGACTATTTGCAAAAGGTTTTTGAAAAGAATTTTACAAAGAATTTGCAAATACAAAACTAGTGGTGCAAGCGTGGTCTAAAATGTAAAATAAGAAGAAAACAATCCATGCATATCTATTAGAAATAATATATTGGTTTCATTCCAAGCAATCTTTGCACTTACCTTATGCAAACTAGTTCAATTCTGCACTTTTATATTTGCTTTGGTTTGTGTTGTCATCAATCACCAAAAAGGGGAGATTGAAAGGGAAATAGGGTCAAACCTTTTCCTAAATGATTTTGGTGGTTGAATTGCCCAACACAAACAATTGGACTAACTAGTTTTCTCTAGAATATATGTTCTACAGGTGCCAAAGGTTCACAACAAACCAATACAAAGTTAAAACAAAGGGTTCAAAACAAAGGAGCAAAGAAAACCGAAGGTTGCCCTGGTTTGGTGCACCGGACTGTCCAATGTACCACCGGACAGTGTCCAGTGCACCAGGGAGATCAACTCCGAACCTCGGTAAAACAAATCACCGTGTCACTCTCTTCATTTGCTTGTGATTTATTTTCGCCCTCTCTTTCGGACTCGATTTTATTTCTAACGCTAACCCCGGCTTGTAGTGTGTGCTTAAGTTTATAATTTTAAGATTCCGCCTATTCACCCCCTCTAGGCGACTTTCACATATATAAAAGGAATGTATAGTTATGTGTACGTTTGACTAATTGACTTTGTTCCCTGATGCACACATATTTGCCCTTGCTGCTTGCCCTAAGTTCTCCTGCATTTGAAGTTAGTTTGGTTTGATGAGTAGCTGTTGTAATGGATGGGATGAGTTCATACAAAATGATTCTATAATAACTTATGACCCCCAGGTGGCAGTTGTAGAAATGTAGCTGAGATTTAGATTTTCTTCATAATTTGTTGGCATTATTTAGTAGGGCCATTGTTGTACCAATGTTGTGACTTGATTTTCTTTTTGTTGTTGTGACGCAGTCGCCATGATGATAATAAATGTTAAATGTTTTGACCGTTTTGAGTCAGCATGAAAATATAATGAGACTTTTGATTTGAGATGTATGTGCCTGTTTGACGATAGGAATTTTGCTGAATTAACATGTGCATAGCTACAAAGAATATTAATGATTATTCCTTGTTAAACAATGAAGCCTTCACAGATCTGTTTGGCTGTTGAATTGAGCTGACTTAAACAGCTGGATCGAACAACTCTGAGCAGATCAGATAAGGCCTTGTTCAGTTAATCCCGTTATCTATGGATTGGATGAGATTGGAAAAAATTGAGAAGAAATTTGACTTGCTTGGGATTTAAACCCACCCAATCTCACTCAATCCACATGGATTGAGAGCTAACCGAACAAGCCCTAAAAGGATTTCAGTATCAATATGATTGGACGCTTCAATGCACATTAGCATCGTGTGGGTCTGAACTCTTAACATAAAGCTATTAAAAGGAGAAAGTTGTGGTTACTCTTGTTCAATCCTATAACATGGAAAAGGTGATTTGGCGGGTGTTTTGGTTCGAGGAATCACTACATCTAAAATGAGTTGGTGCATTATGGTCCATTCCTTAAATTTGGTGAGATAATCTCAATTCTCATATTAGTACTAACTAATTAAACTATAAGGAATGATGTGGTGATGAATAAACTCATTCTATTCTAAAAAAAGAGGAGCAACAAGATGGACCAACTTATTCCTTGAACCAAACACTCTATTAATCACTTGATGGCTGCTCCAACTCCTAACGGTCCAACCGAGCCCAACCGACTGTTGATAAAAAAATCACAAAATAGTATGAGATCAATTAAGATACACTTAAATTATTGGCTCTCTCATGTATTTAGCTTAGTGCTCGGAATATGAGGCGGGTTTTTTTGGGCCAGCACGAGCATAACAAAAAACATGAGCCTAAAGCACGATGCAACACAGAATAATATAGGTCGTTGAGCTAGCACGACCCGAATGCGGACCGGGTCTTAAATTCCAGTCCGTCAATCATACATGCATGTCATCGCTTCGTTCAACTACACAACGTGCATCTGCTAAGTTTTGTAAGTTTTGAATGTGCACATCATGAATTGATTGTTGTCTTATCTTATTGTGAGCTTGGCAGTTTTTAATGTGCAGATTAATGCACTTTTGTTTCCTTTCTTATTTGAAGTCTTCGTCACCGTCGCCCAGACCAACCAGATGCTCGAGGACCTTTTCTCATAACAGAATATCATACATTTGTATATAAGGTATCATATTATTATATATTCCCGTTGCAACGCACGGACATTCACCTAGTTATTAGCTAAGTTAATTAGCAAGTTACTAGTAATAAACTAGTTATATACCCGTACATTGATATAGTTTCTATATAACATATAGTTTTAAATAGTATAGTTGTTTAAACATGCTCTAAATATTTGCAATAAGCATTCGAAAGTCATGAACGTCTTGTGAGGATGGTGGTGGCGGGGTTACTCGTGTTCTCATGACTTCATACCTCATAGGCGTGACGAACGACGACATCATGACGGGTGTCTGCACTGCGTGCCCCTCCCCTCCTCAATCAAACAACTACAATCTCAGAACGAATCTAACTAATCTCAAATTTATTAAATTGAAAACCTATGTATCTCAATTAATTTGAAGTTGTAGAACTTCAAAAGTTATGTAACTTTTTAGTTGATAACTTTTTCGTTTGAATTCGTTTACAAACTCAAATAACCAATTTATACTCAGGTTGTTATAATATGTTCGTAACAAAACTGAAATATAAACAGGAAGTAAGTGATAGACGAAGTGGTAAGGAGGACTACGCGTGAGAGTGAGGTTGTGTGGGTTTGATTCTTGCCGACCACAACCACGTAGCTGCGACTTTTACGCGAAAAATAATGATACTTGCTAATTCAACGGAGACGGATATGTGGGGCCTGGGGAGGCCCTCCCCTAAAATAAATACTGGTTTTACTATTTTTAAACCCTATTTAAAGTTTCCAGCCACGTAGCCGCGCATGTAGGTATTTGAGAATTCAACAGACTCACTGGCAGGCGGGGCCTAGGAGTCCCTCCCCTAAAAGAAATAATGTTTTTACTATTTTTAAACCTTATTTGAAGTTTTCCGAAAAAAGATTTTTATCTCGATCGTCAGTGTAAATTGATTTTCACTGATGATTGTCAGTTACCCATTTATACAAATGTGTAAAGTGATATATTTTCACTGATTTTTAGCACCGACGATTTTACAAAACGCTAGTGTAAATGGGTGCACAACTATATGTATAGTGCTTCTTAGCATAATATTTAATATTGATCACAACCACCTGTAAACGTGTACATGATATTGATCATCACGATCTTAATAGTTAAAACAAATGACACAGAGTCAACACTACTTGGCACAGTGGTTGTCGGTGGCTCGGTGCTATCATCCCGCTTGATTTCGTGCAAACAAGTCACGGTGCCGATCACATCCTCCTCGGAAGATGTAATCAATTTTTAGTCTTATCTCATGATATAAGGTGTGTTGTATAAAGGTACGTATATAAAGAAAATTAATTTTTTCTTTGAATGTCGGTTGCTCGTGTATTGCGACGGCTTACAATAATATCCACATAAACTATCCACCAAAAATATATCAAATTTTTTATTGATTGTCATCGCTCTCCGTATAATATTTTTTTTATTTGACTAAATAATATTATTGTTTATTTCATCTAATATGTCTTGGTACAACACGACCGAGCGATTAGAATAGAGTCTACAACGACTGACTGGACGAACATAGATTATAAAATGACATAATTCCATCATACAGAGATCAAATAAGAGAAAGTTTGTGAGCTCAAGTTTTTAAAATAAGTCACATTAACTTAAACTTATAAAAAAGATAGATCAAAATATGGAGTGGTTGCTAAAGTCAGGCATCAATAAAAGCTCCATATAAATTATGCTACTTCGTAGCAATTACTAACGTTTAAAATCAATAAATAACCTTTCATTTTACTATTAGTGTGACAAATCATTGTTGCTCCATCCAATTCAGCAAACTCAAATACCATAGAGTCCATTGCGCCAATATGGTCTCAGAAACGACCTAATGCTTGCAAGAGCCAAGAACGTCGTGTCGTGCTTGGCTGTAGCTTCGGCCCTTAGTGCTGGTCCGGTCCGACACGATTATATTTTTTTATAAAAAACGTATATACATATATACAATTTATATTTAATATTAAAAACATTTGAGCATAATATTCTACTGGTTAGATAGTTTCACCCAGTGTCACTTGCCCTTCTTTCGTCTGGCCCATGCTGGGCCACCGTTTGGCCATCTATAGGCATGCGTCTGCCGGGCGTCTGACCCGTGCTGGACCGTCGTTTGGCCATCTATAGGCATGTAACGAGTTAATTTAAAATAGCTATGAGGTATTATTTGTAAAAAAAGATTACGCTAATTTAATCAAATGGGTCGACGGGCTAACAAGCTGGCCGGGCGTCTGGCCTGTGTCCGGCCGCCGTTTGGCCATCTATAGGCATGCAATTAGTTAATTTGAAATATCTGTGAGAGATTATTTGTAAAAAGATGACGCGGGACGATCGTTAAAACTGATGTTTTAATTATAGTAGACATATCCTGTAATCATATCCTAGGATAGGGGGAGAATGAATTGTAAATACATTATAATCAGCACAAAGCATATACATGGTGTAGTTGTGTTGTGGCCTTGTTTATGTGCAGCTCACGGAATCACGATTCACGAGCCACTCCGTCAACGACGAGCGAGTGCGCGAGCTGCGGAGCGAGCCGGCACATGCGTACAAAACGCGCGCCGGCTTCGGAGCGATCTGGGCAATTCACAGCTTCACGCGGAGCGGGCCAGCCCATGTGCAGCAGCAAAGCGCGCGCGAGCGCCGGCCCATGTGCACGAGCGGGTTACAAATGTACATCCGTTCTTTTTTATTTATCTTTTCTATTTATCATGGTTTAATTAAAAAATAAACTATCTCACAACAAATATTCCAGAATGGTGAGAGTATTTGGTAGTCAACGGGGTGCATGGCGCCGACCGGTCCGGCCGTAAATTAAAACCTAGACTCTAAACCCTGTTGACCTGGCACTGGAGACACAAGATCTGCTGCTCGATCACGGAAGAAAAAAAAGGCACGGAAGATCTCGGTACAGCTCTGCATGATCGCCGAGGTAATTGCACGACATGATCGCCGAGGTAACTGCACGCTGCTGGTGCTGGCCTTTCGTGCTAATTTGGGTGTGATCCGTGGTCACCAAATTAGCGCTCAGGGATTGTACACGGGCACACGGCCCACGGCCCAGCTAGCCTATCATTCGTTCCACCAACTAAACCTCGTGAATCGTGATCGCCTTCTGCCGTCCGCCTCCTCTCGAGCGCGTCGACCTCGTGGCTGGGAAGATAATTGTTATTATGGAAGAAGAGAGAAAGGGTTTCGATGAAATAGAGTCGTAGGCATGAGCTTCGATAATTTGGAGACACAGAGGATGAACAAACGTTGATATGGAATTGATTTAGTCATTAGCCACCGCGAATAAGGATTTAGCATTTTGAGCTCACGCCTTTTCCTACACCGCGGACGGCGCCGGCTGAGCTCTGCCACCTTATCGGCGACGCTGTACCCGGAGCGGCAGCTCATCAGGGACGACTCAACCGGCTCGACGCGGGCCTCGCGGACATCACCGTCTTCGCGGGCGGCACTACGGCGGCGGCAAGCTGCGGCTGCGCAGCGACCTGGACGTCCTGGGCGCGGCCCTCGACGCGCACATGGCGCGGCTGGACAAGGTGGTCCGCGTCCTGGACGCGGGCGCCAGCAGCGAGGCGGCCAGGGAGAGCGCCGCGCGGGTGCTCTGCAGGCTCACCAAGATGGCGCCGGCGGCGGCCTCCAGCGACCACCTCTGCCTGCCGGGCTGCGTGCCCGTGCGCGCCAAGCGGGCCTGCTGGCGGGGGCGCACTTCACCAACCACGAGTCGCTGCCGCCGCTTCCCGACGCGTACGCCGAGTTCGTCGCGGCGTTCCCGCAGTACGCCCACGGTGCCCTGGCGCGAGCGGACGCGATCCGGGGCGAGGAGTACCAGCACCTGGACCGCCACGTCTGCCTGGACTACACCGGCATCAACCTCTTCTCGCACGCGCAGATGAGGGCCTCACTGCCGTCCACCTCCTCCGCGCCGCCCGCCTGGCTCAAGATCCACGAACTGCTTTACTCTAGCGTCCTTTCTCATCTGCATTTCTTGTAGGGCGGGCGTGATGGAATTCAGCTGCTCCTTCAGGGTGCCTGCCATTTTCTCGGGCTGCAGAAATCGTTTCCAGGTTAGTTTCCAGTTGTTCCCTGTTGGACATGGATAAATATCCGCGGCATCAGGATGTTTACTCGTGTCAGGAACGATCTTTCTCCGAGGGATAGCAGCAGGTTGGTAAATTCAGCCTCTGATTAGGCTTGGTGCATCTGGATCCTGGACATGTTGGCACTGTTTACTTTTCTTCGATAAACTTCCTGGCACTCCTGCTCGAGCTCTTCGAGTATTCTCTCCCTTTCACTCTGCTCTTGCCCAACTTCATCCCATATCATCTAAGAACCAATGCAGAGTTCAGTAAGAACTGGAGCACGGGCGACGCGTGCGCGGGGCGGTGGGTGGGCGTGGGCTGCTCGGCGGATGGCCACCGCGTCACTTCGCTGACCCTGCCGTCACTGGACTTGCGCGGCCCGCTCGACCTGCTGTCCCACCTGGCGGAGCTGCGCGCGGTGGACCTGCACGAGAACCGCCTCAACGGCACGCTGGACGGAGTCGGGATCGGAGGACGCCGGCGAGGTCAGCGCTGCGAACGCCGCCGACGACTGCAGGAGGTTGCCGTTTGGCACAGCGAGCGTCATCAGCGAATAAGGATTTTGACGGCGTGAGCACGGAGTGAATTTAATGTTGACACCAGATTCAAATCTCTCTTTGTTGTCCATATCAGGAATAGTGTGTCGGCTGCGTCTCCAAATTAGAGAAGCCAACGTCAATGCCTCCATTTCGTCGAAACCCCTTCTCTACTCTTCGATAATGGAAATTATCTCCCTGGCTGGGAGTGGGAGACGACCGCTCTGCTCCGATCCGCGCCGATGATGGGAGATTGTCTCTATTTGTCTCTGGTGGAGTTGAGTCGTTGCTGGTACCGTCACTCGTGACGTTGTAATTGCAATGCTTGGTTTGCGTTTTTCGGATTTTGCCTGCGTCCCCGCGAATGGCTCCAGGGGCGGGTTGCTCGTCGCGGTTCGTGGGCCAAACATCTCCATCGCCGACGTGCTGGTCGGTTCCTACTCGGTTTCTGTCAAGCTCTCGGGCCCCAGGATTGGGGATCCTTGGTGGCTATCCACGGTGTACGGACCACAAGGGGTAACCGAGAAAGAGCTGTTCCTGGAGGAGGTCGCCGCGGCGCGTGACGCCTGCGAAGGGCCTTGGGTCGTCATGGGTGACTTCAATCTCATTCTTGACGAGACTGACAAGAGCAACGGCAGGGTTAACCGACGGCTCATGCAGGAGTTTCGGCATTGCGTCAGTGATTTGGAGCTCCAGGACTTGCATTTGCACGGAAGGTTGTTCACTTGGAGCAACGAGAGGGAGTCTCCCACGCTGATTCGCCTGGATAGGGCATTGGTTTCGCTCGATTGGGATGAGCGCTTTCCAGACTCCTTCCTCCAAGCGCTCTCCTCAGATACCTCGGATCACTGCCCGCTTCTGCTCCACACAAGCAGTGATGTTGGTCGCGGGGGCAAACCGCGGTTCCACTTCGAGAGCTTTTGGCCCAAACTCGACGGCTTTGAGGACGCGCTTCAGCGCGGGTGGCAATGCAAAGACCCCGTCGCCAATCCGTACAACCGGCTTGATCAGCTCTTCCGCAATCTAGTTCGAGCTCTACAAAGTTGGTCGGCCAAGAATGTTGGTACTGTTAGAGATCAGCTGCTAATGGCCCGGGAGGTGATATTGAGACTCGAACGGGCACAAGACTCGCGGCTGCTCTCCCCAGCAGAAGCGCGTCTCCGTGCTGACATCAAGCTAAAATGCTTGGGCCTATCCTCGCTCGAGCGCACCATCGCGCGGCTGCGATCAAGGGTACGCCAGCTCTCTGACGGCGACGCGAACACCAAGTTCTTTCACACGGTGGCGAGAGGGAAGAAGAAGAGCCTGGCCCTCCATGAACTGCGTTCCGAGGGTCAAACCGCCGTGTCCCATGACGACATGTCCTCCATGTTGTACCAGTTCTTCGACCAGATCTTTGGCACTGCAGCGGTTCGGGAGCGGGCGATCGACTTGGAGACCTTAGGCCTATGCCCCATCGACCTCGCCGCTCTCCACGAACCGTTCTCGGAGGCGGAGGTTTTAGCGGCCATTGGGCAGCTCCCGGCCGACCGCGCCCCGGGCCCAGACGGGTTCACAGGTGCGTTCTACAAGGCCGCCTGGAATACCATCAAAGCTGATGTCCTCGCGGCGCTGAACTCCTTCCACTCTGGTCGCGGACGGGGGTTCGAGAAGCTGAACAATGGCTTAATAGTCCTGCTGCCAAAGAAGCCGGACGCGGTGACTCCCGGTGATTTTCGTCCTATTGCCATGGTGCACAGCTTTGGCAAGCTTGTGTCCAAGATCCTAGCTTTGAGGCTCGCACCTTTTATGTCGTGCCTCGTTTCCACAAATCAAACCGCCTTCGTGCGTAAGAGATCGATCCTCGACAGCTACAAGTATGTGTAGTGCGCCGCTGCGGTTTTTCGCAGGAGGAAAATACCGAAGCTCCTCCTCAAACTAGACATCTCCAAGGCGTTCGACTCCCTCGCTTGGAGTTTCTTGCTTGAGGTCCTGCTGAAGCTCGGCTTTAGTACTCGTTGGTGCAATTGGATTTCAGTCTTGCTGTCTACAGCTTCCTCCAGGATACTGCTAAATGGCGTTCCTGGGGCACCGATCACACATCGCAGAGGGGTGCGCCAGGGGGATGCCCTCTCTCCACTTCTCTTCATCATCGCCATGGAGGTTCTTAACAAGCTGTTCTGCAAGGCGGACGATGCCGGGATCCTTAGACCACTTGGTCCGTCAGCTGTCAAATCCAGATGCAGCTTCTATGCAGATGACGTGATTTTATTCATGGAACCAGTCGTGGAAGAAGTCGAAGCCATCAAGAGCCTCCTGCTGCTATTTGGAGATTCCGCTGGCCTGAAGATCAATCTGGCCAAGTGCTCTGTATCTCCTTTGTCAGGCTGTGAGACAGATCTCGCCGGCGTTGTGTGCTCCTTGGGTTGCAAGATCGTCGAGCTGCATGTCACTTACTTGGGCCTGCCGTTGCATTCGGGGGCCATCCCCAAGAACAAAGTACAAGGACTCGTGGACAAGGTGGCGGCCAGACTGCCAGCGTGGCGAGGATCGATGATGTCCCTTGGTGGTCGCCTTGTGTGGATTAAATCAGTCATGACGGCGGTGCCGATCTACGCGATGATGGCCAACAGTATTCCAACTTGGGCGCGAGAGGAGATTGAGGCCTGCTGCAGACGCTTCTTGTGGGCGGGCGCGGACGCTTCTGTACGTGGCAAATGCGCCGTGGCCTGGCCCGTGGTCGCACGACCGTATGAGTTCGGCGGCCTTGGAGTATTGGATTTGCGCCTCATGGGCTTGGCTCTTCAGGTTCGCTGGCTTTGGCTTCAACGCAATCCCGCGGACGATGGCCGGGCCTGGACGGAGCTACCTCTGAAGGTCGCCCCAGAGGTCCGGTGCCTGTTCCATGCGTCTGCGAACTTTGAGGTCGGCAACGGGCAGCGGACGTTGTTCTGGAAGGACAGGTGGGTCGCTGGTTCGTCGGTCGAAGACATCGCTCCTGCGCTGATTGGCCTCGTGGCCAAACAGACAAGATCGTCACAGTCCGTAGCCGTGGCCTTGCAAGGGAATCAATGGATCAGAGAACTGAGGGGAGGATTTTCGGTTCAGGCGATCTCTCAATACCTGAAGCTGTGGGACGCTGTGCGAGAGATCAACCTTTCTCCTTCGACCCCGGACAGGTTGTTGTGGCGTTGGTCGTCTGACGGCCATTTCAGTGTGCGATCGGCGTACCAGCTGCTCCATGAAGGCTCTCTCCACCTACCCGAGATCGCGATCGTCTGGAAGACGTGGGCGCCGTTGAGGGTCAAAATCTTCTTGTGGCTTGCCTGACGGAGGCGGCTCTGGACCGCAGACAGGCGACGGCGTCACGGACTCGATACGAGAACCACTTGCTACCTCTGCAATACAGCGGAAGAAACTTGCGACCATCTACTGGCCACTTGCAGCTTCTCCCTTCGAGTTTGGGATGGCATTTTGTCGCAATTGGGGCTTCACAGACCATCGCTAACGGACTGCAGTTCAGTCCTTGGTTGGTGGCAAAGAGTGCGGGAGTTATGGCCACCGGGCGCCAGGAAGGGCGGTGATTCTCTCTTTGCGTTGGTGACTTGGGAAGTTTGGAAAGAGAGAAATGCAAGGTGCTTCCAGAGTGAGGCATCCTCAGTTGACGCCGTAGTTTCTTCCGCTCTTGGTGTTGCTAGCGAGTGGGTGAGAGCGGGCGCGAAAGCCCTTGGTTGTATTCTGAGCGAGTAGTCGGCTCTGTGTTGAGCTGGTTGGTCAGCTCTTGTTTTTATATTTGTGTTCGCACTCTTCTTCTATTAACAAAGATGCACAGCTTTCCTGCGTATTCGAAAAAAAAAAGTCGTTGCTGGTAGCTAGCTAGCTAGCTCGGACGGCGCCAGCTGCTACTGGTACCGTGGTACGTACCTGCGACGTGCGAGCTGCAGATATATAATTCTCTGATCCGCGTTTCCGTCTGTCTCCCGTGTGGGGCAGGGGCACTACCGCACTAGTGCTGTGCAGCACCCGGACCCGGCCCCCAACGACAGCCAGTCGTCGTACTCGTACACGGTCCTAGCTACTTGCACGCCGATCCGGTTCTTCAGTCGTCCACGCTTACGCCATCGTGTTATTAAGCGAACCTGATATTATTCACATGTGCCTGGGTTCTTCTTGTGATTATTTCTATATGTTTATTAGCATTTAGGGTTATTTTGGCAACTACATTTTTTTCATGGGATTTCCAATTTCACAAGGAAAAATAAACTAATTTTTATTGGAAAAACGAAAAACCTTAGAAAAATGAGGTTCCCAAATTAGCTCTTAGCAATATATAAAAAGCTCGATGCGAGCACGGGCACGGGCACGTGAAAATTCCGCGCCCAGCTGGGCATTATGCTCGCTCGAGTAAGGGCAGCCCCAATGATACAATATCACCTTTTTAGAGAAGGAATATATATATATATACTACTCTTAAGCAGATAGTGTAGACGTCCACACCCACGGTTCTGCCTCCCACTCCCACCCGCAACATCCTCCGCTCATCCCCACGTCCGCGGTCGCCCCCGCAATCAACGGGATTGCCCCCGCGATCTCCTTCACCTCCCAGATCCCGAGCTCTCCATTCACCTTCCAGATCTCGTGCTACATCCAAGGAAATGGTGATGGTCGGCGGCCACCCCCGCAATCCCCTTCTACCGACAACGCTAGCCTTCCATCAACGAAGCGGCTCTTCCTCCGCTCGAACCCTAGGCGGCGGCGGCGCGACGCCCGTAGCCTGGATCCCAAGTCCCGCTCCCCCTATCCACCATCCTTGTCCGCCCTCCCGTTCCCCCGCCGTGTCGGCCTCCTTGTCCGCCCTCCCATTCCCCGGGATCGTTGGTCGTCGAATTCCAGGTAGGGATGGCAATGGGGCCCCATTCCCCGATCCCCGGCGGGGAATTCATCCATTAGGGGACGGGGAGAAATTACTCCCCGCGGGAAAGAAATGGTTAAAAACCAATCCCCATCGGGGATGGCGGGGCCGGGTACGGATTATGGCTGCCCATACCCGCTACCCGTCGGGCACCCGATATGACAGGTGGGTCCATAATTCAGTGTCTCGGGCTCTCGGCGTATACCGCGTGGAATATCCTGATCCCTTCAGCCCGGCCCAAACACCGCTAAGTCGCTAACCCTAGCTTCTTGCTTCCGTGCGACTCCGCGCCCCGTTTTTCGCTTCCGCCGCCGCCCGCCGGTCGCTCGCCCGCAGCCGCAGGCACGCAAACGCAGCGCGCTCGGGCGCTCGGCTCCGTGCCTCTCCACGCTGTGCAGCCTTGCTCGGCTGCTCCCCGTTTCCGCTCCCTGCAGTGCTCCCTGCAGTGCTCGTGCTCCCCATTTCCGCTTCCTGCCGCGGTGCCGACGACCGCTCGCCCGCAGGCCGCAGTGTGCTGCTGCGCTGCCTGCTCCGGTACCGGTGCTCCCTGCTGCTGCCTGCTTCCAGGCGGTGACGCGGACGATGCAGCCAGCCGGCCACGCGCCCACGGCCCACCTGCTAGCTGCTGCAGTGCTGCTCGGCTGCTCGGCTTCCTCCAGCAACAACAGATCGGCGGGGATTTTTCCCCATCGGGTCCCCGTATACCCGACGGGGACGGGTACGGGGAAAAAATCTCCCCGCGGGCAGGGACGGGGACGGGGAACGGGGAATTTTATTTTTGATGGGGACGGATATGGGGATCAGTCCCCGCCGGGGAGCAGCCCCGTTGACATCCCTAATTCCAGGGGCCTCGACATGCCCAACCTGAAGAAGCAATGCGGGAGGTTCATCTCCACCACGCCCTGCCCCAGGTGCTTCGACCTCCTTGCCATGGGGGAGCACAACAGAACGGTGGAGGGCACCCCAGTCTGCGCCCGGCGGCCGGACCACGGAGGAAGGCAGCCAACAACACAGTGGTGAGCTGCGCCTTCGCTGTGCTCTCTGCCCCAAATCCTGCGCCTGCGCTCTGTGCGCCTGCGCCTGCGCTCTATTCCCTGCCCCTAATCCCGCGCCTCCGCTCTGCTCACTGTGCTCCCACGCCTCGGCTGCCCTAATCACGCGTGCCTTCCATAATCACGGATCCACAGCTCTCGCTCCACGCCTTCCATAATCCGTGATGCTCCTCAAGTTTTCCGAAATCCCTAACCCTAAATTTCTTCTCTATCTATGTAGTCCCGGTCCCGGTCATCGGACCACAGAGGAACGACGAGGAGCTCGGCAACCCGGTCCCCAAGGTGCAGTCGCGCACCACCCATCTTCGATCCCAAAACACTGTCACGCTTCCAACCTCCCTCCCCACTCCTTCCCATGCTACCTCTGGAGTCTGGATTTGACCTTGCATGTGTTTAGGTGTGTTACAGGAGCCCATCCTGTTCCTAAAGCTGACCTCATCGTTCCTCCATGCTGGCGTGGCCACCATCGCAGTCGAGATCCCAGAGACGCTCGAGTCTCTACACCACAAGGTCGAGCTCGCTGTAGTCATCTCCCGGCGTGGGCGTGATGTTCCTGAGGCGTCCGCCATGGACTTCGTCAGAGGTAATTTGAGAATTGTGTTCCAACGATGGAGCCTTTGTCACATATGTTTGTGCTCTGTGTTCTCATTGAAATGTTAACCTGAGATAATTATCGATGAACCATTCGTGAGATAATTTCGATGAACCATTCGTGAGATAATTAGGCTTTGTATTCTCGTTATGGAGAAAAGTTTGTGCGATTGCATTGCCAAAGTGTACTAAAAATCCTTTGGTTTCATTTTTTAGAAAGGTCCATTGGTTCTAGGATATGTTCATGTTATGCATGATTGTGAGTGTTCAATAAATGAACAAGGAAAATGCTAATATTTTATGTATGGATTAATTTTCTGAGTCAATCTTTTCATGGTGCTTATGCTTCAAATTTGGGTGGGCTCCGCCACTGCCCGGCTGCAACTACAAGCACTGGCTCATCGTGATGGACAAGCTTGGCGTGAGGGCGCCAGCAAGCAGCATATGATCGACTGCTACATCCAGACACTCGCCAAGGTCCTTGGAAGGTACGTACGACTTGTCCACCTCTGACCTTTTGATGCACCAATCGCTCCCTGTCGTAGTGTTCCCCTTTCAAAGCCTAGGGGAGGGTGGTTCTAGAAAAAGGTAGTCTGAGTTTTTTTTCATCTGTGATGCTGCGAGGAGGAGGCAGAGAAGAAGATTCACACAGCCTTGTGCGAGGGCCACTTCGGGTTTGGATGCAATATTGATGAGGATACATCTAACAAGCTTGAGGTTCGTTTGATCTATGCTCTAAGATGTGATTATTACTTTGCTGCCCTTTCTGCTAAGTTCAACGACCTGATACGTATTTGATGCTGCTGTTTTGTTTATGTTGTGCTACAGGACCCCTGGTGTTTCCTGGATTCGTATGTTGATGCAGAGTGCAAGGACTATAGAGGTAGCTTTCTTTTCTTGCCCCACAGATATAGTTTTTATTTTGTGGTATCGCTGTGTGATTTCTTCTATCATGGCTTATGTCGGTGCTTGTAGTAAATTTGGTCTAGCAACCATGATGATGTATGCACACCAATTTCAATCTTGTGGTGCATATGTATTGATATCTAGACTTTCTTCTAGCATACCTGAAGGAGACAAGAAATTAGGTTCATTATTTAATAGGCTTGAGACATGGTTCCATTTCAATCTTGTAGCAGTACTTAGTAATAGACCCTGAAAATCCTATAAAAGGGGCAGGAACCCTCCAATGTAGTAGAGAGCTTGAGATATAGAAAAGATAGAGCTTGGTTGTGAAGATCAAGCAAGGTGTGTAAGCATATAGTGTACAACCAGAAACCTACAACTTGATTCTTAATGCAATCGTTACATCGTATACAACTAGGAATAAGCATGATCAGATCTATATACTACCAGTGTTCTATTGTCCATTCAAACATTTTTTCTTTCAAATGCAAAACATTTTTTCTTCAACTTTGTGAGTTTCTATTCAAGGAGTGCATGAAACATGAAATTCTTGAATCCTCCTCGGCGCAGCATCTTTAATATTGACATTCGTAGTCCATTTTGTGTGAGGTCAACCTGAGCTTTGAGTTTCATTAGTAGTATGTTCACCATCATTATGTGACTTGATCAGGAACACTTCTTACGCTTATGAGTTGATATAGATTTTGGAACTCTTTGTTTAACTTTTTTTATCTCATTCAAAGTAATCTCAATTTATTAGCTGCTTTCTTATCAAGTGTTCCCGAGTCCTGATAGGAAGTTTTATTCCATGATATATACTTTTTATTTAGAAATGGATTTCAAAATATGGATGAGATTAAACATTCAAATAGGCAAGCTAAATAATTGGAAGATCTTACTGTAAAAATTAAGCAGTGCAAGCGATAGGTCAAGCTGGACAATACTATATAATCTCATTGCAAAATTGTTGTGTTTGTTTTCAATGCATGCACAAAAGTTACCCATTCATCCATATTTCTCCATTTTACTTATGCTATTTCTGATTTAAACACGCTTTATTTGGGTGAAGCTGAGTTGCAAATGATATTACCTGGTCTCTATTTGTTATGAAGATTTCCCCTTTGGAAGATTTTTATAAATAATTTCAATTCTACATTTCTAGCTTGATTAAAGAGTTTGATCGCATTCTTAAAGACGAAGAGTAAAATAATCCACCTGTGATCAACAAGCAGCTAAATTACATAAAACATTTCATGGTTGGTAATTCCAGTAGCCTGATTGTATCTCTCCTTGCACATTTTGTAATGTTTCTTGTGCACTGTATAGATCAAAGAGTTGAATTTTTATGTCACCTTGAGGAAAACATAAGTTGAAGTCCTTTCTTGAAACGAAAAGTTCGTTGCCTTTTTAATCTTAATTACAAAAATGCATACTACTAAAATTAAGAAACTTCTAATTTAAACTGTGATACCTCCTCCACATTTGTTCCACTTGGTACCTATTGTAAATTTTAAGGCTAATTCAAAAAGGTTTTTTCAGATACCAAAGTTACCTTTGTAACAACATTAAGAGGGTTTACCTCTTTCATATGGGTGCTGGAAGTAGTGGGCGTGCTGCTGAGGACAACATTCAAATGGCATCAGGTGAAATTAGTTTTTAACTTCATCACAAACTCATGATTGATAATTTCATATTGGTCTGTAAAACTTCAAGCATGTCAAAGCTCATATCCTTGACATTAACTTACAATATTTTAAAACATTAGTGCTGCTACTGCTAGGCTGCACGGATTCCTTCTGCCTTGCTCCTTGCCTTGAGTTGATGATAATATTTATGGTTCTATACAATCATGCATGACGATAATATTTTTGCCATTAGAAAATGGAGTCTGGAATTACAACCGGAACGGAGGAGGTGGCGGTGGCCGAGGACGAGGCAACTGGGGATATGGTGGTATGTACAGTCTGTCATCTCAGTAATCTCTGCTCTATATATTTTTGCAGAGTTAGTCATGACTAAAAATTTGAGTCCATTTTTTGGGTCCTTTTTTATTTCGGTATTTGGTCATGACAAGGCAATTTTCTTTTCAATTTCCATGGCAAAGTACGGACACATACGTAAATATTTTTTAACATATGCAAACCTCTTTCATATTTAAAAGATGCTAACAAGAGCATAGAATGTCAATTAGTCCTTCTATATCTCAATGAAAGTGGCAGCGAAGGCGGACGCAGCGACGATGCAGATGGTGTCCCGCAGGGGCGTCGTGCAGCTCGTGCTCGTGTCAGCCATCGCATGGGTCATACTTGGGCTCATCGCTCTCGCCTTCCACCTCCGGCCATGCATCTCCCCCATTGCCTTCCTCTCAGGTTAGCCCTGCGACTGCCCATAGATCCACTGTGATTTGCTTACCTCTTCTGTTGGCAGTATACTCTATCACTATGGCTGCCTAGCTTTGTCTTTACAGTGCCCAAATGCCTTGAGCTTGATGGTGCATCGGTAGAGCAAGCTTGCTTGCCTACATTGCATTGGGAGTAAGTTAACTAAAGTAGTAACAGGACCACATGAAAGTCGCCTAGAGGGGGGGTGAATAGGGCGAAACTGAAATTTACAAAGTAAATAACTACAAGCCGGGTTAGCATTAGAAATATAATCAAGTCCGAGAGAGGGCGTAAAAACAAATCGCAAGCGAATAAAGAAGTGAGACCCAAGGATTTGTTTTACCGAGGTTCGATTCTCTCAAACCTACTCCCCGTTGAGGTGGTCACAAAGACCGGGTCTCTTTCAACCCTTTCCCTCTCTCAAACGGTCCCTCGGACCGAGTGAGCTTCTCTTCTCAATCAACCGGGAACCAAACTTCCCTGCAAGGACCACCACACAATTGGTGTCTCTTGCCTTGATTACAATTGAGAGGATCGCAAGAAAGAATGAGAAAGAAGAAGCAATCCAAGCGCAAGAGCTCAAATGAACACAACAATCACTCTCTCTAATCACTAAAGCTTTGAGTGGAACTAGGAGAGGATTTGATCTCTTTGGTGGGTCTTGTATTGAATACCTAGCTTAGAGATGGCAATGGGTACCCGCCACCCGATACTCGGTGGGTATTTACTCCATTAGGGTATGTATGTGGGCTAAATATTCTACCCGTGGGTCTGTTTTTGGGCAAAAATCTTCACCCAATGGGTAAACGGGTATTAGAACGTTCCACCTTCACCCATACCCGTTAACCCGTGGGTATAAAATACCCAATATAAACTTAGCTCAAGCATGAACTTTGACTTTAGTCATTCATCTTTTTTACTATTTAACAAACTTTTAGGCCATAATGTCATAAAAGGCTTAACGACAATTTAATGACCATGTAATGGAACATGTAATGTGCTATGTAGTACTATCCTAGTGTTACTACTTTATCCAATTATCTTTGGTGTGTTGAATGGATGGTTAAATGATGCTAGAAATTTTGTAATGGTATTTAGATGGATATACTTGACATTTGTATCATATAATATTTTGATAGATGTTTAGCTTTTGTGGGTATGGGTGACCCGATGGGTGACCCATACCCACATGGGTATGGGTATGGGGGAAATCCATACCCGCTAGTGTATATGGGTGACCCGATGGGGTTATTTTTGTGTCGTGGGTATGGGTATGGGGTAGTAATACCCGGTGGGTATTTACCCATTGCCATCTCTAGCCTAGCTCTTGTAAGTAGTTGGAAGGTGGAAAACTTGGATGACTTGAATGTGGGATGGTTGGGGGTATTTATAACCCCAACCACCAAACTAGCCGTTTGGTGAGGGCTGCTGTCGACAGGCGCATCGGACAGTCCGGTGCGCCACCGGACAGTGTCTGGTGCGCCAGCCACGTCACCCGGCCGTTAGGGTCCGACCGTTGGAGCTCTGACAGGTGGGGTCGCCTGGCTGTCCGGTGGTGCACCGGACAGGTACTGTAGACTGTCCGGTGCGCCTCCTGCGCGTGCTCTGACTCTGGCGCGCACTGTAGCGCATTAAATGCCTCTGCAGGTGACCGTTGGCGCCGTAGTAGCCGTTGCTTCCGCTGGCACATCGGACAGTCCGATGTGCACCGGACACTGTCCGGTGACTCACTGGACAGTCCGGTGAATTATAGCGGAGCGCCCTTGACAATTCCCGACGGTAGCGAGTTTGGTTTCGATCGCCCTGGTGCACCGGACATTGTCCAGTGGTGCACCGGACACTGTCCGGTGGCACACCGGACAGTCCGGTGCGCCAGACCAGGGTGCCTTCGGTTGTCCCTTTGCTCATTTGTTTGAACCCAATCTTGGTCTTTTTATTGGCTTATTGTGAACCTTTGGCACCTGTAGAACTTATAGACTAGAGCAAACTAGTTAGTCCAATTATTTGTGTTGGGCAATTCAACCACCAAAATCAACTAGGAATATAGGTGTAAGCCTAATTCCCTTTCAATCTCCCCCTTTTTGGTGATTGATGCCAAACACAAACCAAAACAAGTATATAATTAAACTAGTTTGCATAATGTAAGTACAAAGGTTACTAGGAATTGAGCCAATATAAATACTTATAAGATACACATGGATTGTTTCTTTAATTTTTGACATTTTGGACCACGCTTGCACCACATGTTTTGTTTTTGCAGATTCTATTTGTAAATCCTTTTCAAAGTCCTTTTGCAAATAGTCAAAGGTAAATGAATAAGATTTTGAGAAGCATTTTCAAGATTTGAAATTTTCTCCCCCTATTTCAAATGCTTTTTCTTTGACTTAAACAAAATTCCCCTTCAATAAATTCTCCTCTTAGTGTTCAAGAGGGTATTAAGATATCAATTTTGAAAATACTACTTTCTCCCCCTTTTGAATATAATAAGATACCAATTTGAAATTTACCAATTCGAAAATCATTAGTTTTAAAATTAGGGTGATGGTGCGGTCCTTTTGCTTTGGGCTAATACTTTCTCCCCCCTTTGGCATGAATCGCCAAAAACGGATACTTGAGTGAAATATAAGCCCTTTACTAACTACTTTCTCCCCTTTGGCAAGTAAAACATATGAGTGAAGATTATACCAAAGACGGAGAGATGCTCGGAGCGACGGCGAAGGATGAGTGATAGTGGACTGGAAGACTTTGTATTCGCCGAAGACTCCAATTCCCTTTCAATACACCTATGACTTGGTTTGAAATTCACTTGAAAACACATTAGTCATAGCATATATAAAAGAGACATGATCAAAGGTATATTTATGAGCTATGTGTGCAAGATATCAAAAGAAATTCCTAGAACCAAGAATATTTAACTGATGCCTAAGTTTGGTAAAAGTTTGTTCATCTAGTGGCTTGGTAAAGATATCGGCTAATTGATATTTAGTGTTAATATATGCAATCTCGATATCCCCCTTTTGTTGGTGATCCCTAAGAAAATGATACCGAATGGCTATGTGTTTAGTGCGGCTATGCTCAACGGGATTATCCGCCATGCGGATTGCACTCTCATTATCACATAGAAGAGGAACTTTGGTTAATTTGTAACCATAGTCCCTAAGGGTTTGCCTCATCCAAAGCAATTGCGCACAACAATGGCCTGCGGCAATATACTCGGCTTCGGCGGTTGAAAGAGCCACAGAATTTTGCTTCTTTGAAGCCCAAGACACCAAGGACCTTCCCAAGAACTGGCAAGTCTCTGATGTGCTCTTTCTATTTATTTTACACCCCGCCCAATCGGCATCCGAATAACCAATTAAATCAAATGTGGATCCCCGAGGGTACCAAAGCCCAAACTTTGGAGTATAAGCCAAATATCTCAAGATTTGTTTTACGGCCGTAAGGTGAGATTCCTTAGGGTCAACTTGGAATCTTGCACACATGCATACGGAAAGCATAATGTCTGGTCGAGATGCACATAAATAGAGTAATGAACCTATCATTGACCAGTATACCTTTTGATCAACGGATTTACCTTCCGTGTCGAGGTCGAGATGCCCATTGGTTCCCATGGGAGTTTTGATGGGCTTGGCATCCTTCATCCCAAACTTGCTTAGAATGTCTTGAGTATACTTTGTTTGGCTAATGAAGGTGCCGTCTTGGAGTTGCTTGACTTGGAAACCTAGAAAATACTTCAACTCCCCCATCATCGACATCTCGAATTTCTGTGTCATGATCCTACTAAAATTCTTCACATGTAGATTCATTAGTAGACCCAAATATAATGTCATCAACAAAAATTTGGCATACAAACAAATCATTGTCAAGAGTTTTAGTAAATAAAGTAGGATCGGCCTTGCCGACTTTGAATCCATTAGCAATAAGGAAATCTCTTAGGCATTCATACCATGCTCTTGGGGCTTGCTTGAGCCCATAAAGCGCCTTAGAGAGCCTATAGACATGGTTAGGGTACTCACTGTCTTCAAAGCCGGGAGGTTGCTCAACGTAGACCTCTTCCTTGATTGGTCCATTGAGGAAGGCACTCTTCACGTCCATTTGGTAAAGCTTGAAGCCATGGTAAGTAGCATAGGCTAATAATATACGAATTGACTCAAGCCTAGCTACGGGTGCATAGGTTTCACCAAAATCCAAACCTTCTTCTTGGGAGTATCCCTTCGCCACAAGTCGAGCTTTGTTCCTTGTCACCACACCATGCTCATCTTGCTTGTTGCGGAAGACCCACTTGGTTCCTACAAAATTTTGATTTTGACGTGGAACTAAATGTCATACCTCGTTCCTAGTGAAATTGTTGAGCTCCTCTTGCATCGCCACCACCCAATCCGAATCTTGGAGTGCTTCCTCTACCCTGTGTGGCTCAATAGAGGAAACAAAAGAGTAATGCTCACAAAACTGTGCAACACGAGATCTAGTGGTTACCCCCTTATGAATGTCGCCGAGGATGGTGTCGACGGGGTGATCTTGTTGGATTGCTTGGTGGACTATTGGGTGTGGCGGTCTTGGTTCTTCATCCTCCTTGTCTTGATCATTTGCATCTCCCCCTTGATCATTGCCGTCATCTTGAGGTGGCTCATCATTTTGACTTTCTCCTTCATCAATTTGAGCCTTGTCCTCATTTTGAGTTGGTGGAAATGCTTGCGTGGAGGAGGATGGTTGATCTTGTGCATGTGGTGGCTCTTCGGATTCCTTAGGACACACATCCCCAATGGACATGTTCCTTAGCGCGATGCACGGAGCCTCTTCATTACCTATCTCATCAAGATCAACTTGCTCTACTTGAGAGCCATTAGTTTCATCAAACACAACGTCACAAGAAACTTTAACTAGTCCTGAGGACTTGTTAAAGAATCTATATGCCCTTGTGTTTCAATCATATCCTAGTAAAAAGCCTTCTACAGTCTTAGAAGCAAATTTAGATTTTCTACCTCTTTTAACAAGAATAAAGCATTTGCTACCAAAGACTCTAAAATATGAAATATTGGGCTTTTTACCGGTTAGGAGTTCATATGATGTCTTCTTGAGGATTCGGTGTAGATACAACCGGTTGATGGCGTAGCAGGCGGTGTTGACCGCCTCGGCCCAAAACCGATTCGAAGTCTTGTACTCATCAAGCATGGTTCTTGCCATGTCCAGTAGAGTTCTATTCTTCCTCTCCACTACACCATTTTGTTGTGGCGTGTAGGGAGAAGAGAACTCATGCTTGATGCCCTCCTCCTCAAGGAAGCCTTCAATTTGAGAGTTCTTGAACTCCATTCCGTTGTCGCTTCTTATTTTCTTGATCCTTAAGCCGAACTCATTTTGAGCCCGTCTCAAGAATCCCTTTAAGGTCTCTTGGGTTTGAGATTTTTCCTACAAAAAGAATACCCAAGTGAAGCGAGAATAATCATCCACAATAACTAGATAGTACTTACTCCCACCGATGCTTATGTAAGCGATCGGGCCGAATAAATCCATGTGTAGGAGCTCCAGTGGCCTGTCAATCGTCATGATGTTCTTGTGTGGATGATGAACACCAACTTGCGTCCCTGCTTGGCATGCGCTACAAATCCTGTCTTTCTCAAAATGAACATTTGTTAATCCTAAAATGTGCTCTCCCTTTAGAAGCTTATGAAGATTCTTCATCCCAACATGGGCTAGTCGGCGGTGCCATAGCCAACCCATGTTAGTCTTAGCAATTAAGCAAGTGTCGAGTTCAGCTCTATCAAAATCCACCAAGTATAGCTGACCCTCTAACACTCCCTTAAATGCTATTGAATCACCACTTCTTCTAAAGACAGTGACACCTACATCAGTAAAGAGACAGTTGTAGCCCATTTGACATAATTGAGATACGGAAAGCAAATTGTAGTCTAAAGAGTCTACAAGAAAAACATTGGAAATGGAATGGTCAGGTGATATAGCAATTTTACCCAATCCTTTGACCAAACCTTGATTTCCATCCCCGAATGTGATAGCTCGTTGGGGATCTTGATTTTTCTCATAGGAGGAGAACATTTTCTTCTCCCCTGTCATGTGGTTCGTGCATCCGCTATCGATGATCCAACTTGAGCCCCCGGATGCATAAACCTACAAAACAATTTTAGTTCTTGACTTTAGGTACCCAAACGGTTTTGGGTCCTTTGGCATTAGACACAAGAACTTTGGGTACCCAAACACAAGTCTTGGAGCCCTTGTGTTTGCCCCCAACAAACTTGGCAACTACCTTGCCGGATTTGTTAGTCAAAACATAAGATGCATCAAAAGTTTTAAATGAAATGTCATGACCATTTGATGCATTGGGAGTTTTCTTCTTAGGCAACTTAGCACGGATTGGTTGCCTAGAGCTAGATGTCTCACCCTTATACATAAAAGCATGGTTAGGGCCAGAGTGAGACTTCCTAGAGTGAATTCTCCTAATTTTGCTCTCAGGATAACCGACAGGGTATAAAATGTAACCCTCGTTATCTTGAGGCATGGGAGCCTTGCCCTTAACAAAGTTGGATAATTTCTTAGGAGGGGCATTGAGTTTGACATTGTCTCCCTTTTGGAAGCCAATGCCATCCTTGATGCCAGGGCGTCTCCCACTATAGAGCATACTTCTAGCAAATTTAAACTTTTCATTTTCTAAGTTATGCTCGACAATTTTAGCATCTAATATTGCTATATGATCATTTTGTTGTTTAATTAAAGTCATATGATCATGAATAGCATCAATATCAACATCTCTACATCTAGCACAGATAGACACATGCTCAACGGTAGATGTAGAGGGTTTGCAAGATTTTAATTCTACAATCTTAACATGTAATATATCATTTTTGCTTCTAAGGTCAGAAATAGTAATGTTGCAAACATCAAAATCTTTAGCCTTAGCAAGCAATTTTTCATTTTCAATCCTAAGACTAGCAAGAGAATCATTCAATTTTTCAATCTTAGCAAGTAAATTAGCATTATCATCTCTAAGATTGGAAATTGAATTATCATAAACATTAGAATCAACCTTAGCTAACAAATTTGCATTCTCATTTCTAAGGTTGTCAATAGTCTCATGGCAGGTGCTTAGCTCCCTAGATAAATTTTCACATTTCTCTACTTCTAGAGCATAAGCATTTTTAACTTTAACATGCCTTTTGTTTTCTTTAATAAGAAAGTCCTCTTGGGAGTCCAAGAGATCATCCTTTTCATGGATGGCACTAATCAATTCATTCAATTTTTCCTTTTGTTGCATGTTGAGGTTGGCAAAAAGGGTACGCAAATTATCTTCCTCATCACTAGCATTATCATCACTAGAGGACTCATATTTAGTGGAGGATTTGGATTTAACCTTCTTCTTTTTGCCGTCTTTAGCCATGAGGCACTTGTGGCCGACGTTGGGGAAGAGAAGACCCTTGGTGACGGCGATGTTTGCGACGTCCTCGTCGGAGGAGGAGTCGGTGGAGCTCTCGTCGGAGTCCCACTCGCGGCACACATGGGCATCGCCGCCCTTCTTCTTGTGATATCTCTTCTTCTCCTTTCTTCTCCCCTTCTTGTCGTCGCCCTGTCACTGTCACTAGAAATAGGACATTTGGCAATAAAGTGACCGAGCTTACCACATTTGTAGCACACTTTCTTGGAGCGGGGCTTGTAATCCTTTCCCCTCCTTTGCTTGAGGATTTGGCGGAAGCTCTTGATGATGAGCGTCATTTCCTCGTTGTCAAGCTTGGAGGCGTCAATGGGTTGTCTACTTGATGTAGACTCCTCCTTCTTCTCCTCCGTTGCTTTGAATGCGACCGGTTGGGCCTCGGACGTGGAGGGCCAGCAAGCTCGTTGATCTTCTTTGAGCCTTTGATCATCAATTCAAAGCTCACAAAATTCTCGATTACTTCCTCGGGAGTCATTAGTGTATATCTAGGATTGCTGAAAGGGAAATAGGCTTCAAACCTTTCCCTAAATGATTTTGGTGGTTGAATGCCCAACACAAATAATTGGACTAACTAGTTTGCTCTAGTTGATCATTCCACAGGTGCATAAGCTCATCTACAATTATTCTAAGTCGACTGTCCGGAATACCGTAGATTATTCCGGACAAGAGAAGCTTTTGGAAAAACAGACTAAGCGCGGACCGTCCGGGCCCTTGCGGCGGACCGTCCGCGACACCAGGATGACCCTCGGACAGAACCAATGCAAAAACACATGTCTCTACTGCAGACCGTCCGATCGAAGAGCAAGCACCGTCCGAGACCACGCGCGGACCGTCCGGGCTCAGGCGCGGACCGTCCGGTAGGTGAGGAACTGAAAACCCCGAAGGTAACGGGTTCGGCCAAATGAATTATAGCGTCCTCGCGGACCGTCCGGGTTGCACGACCGGACCGTCCACGACTGGCTTTATCTGACATCTGACGACGTATTAAATGCAATATAGCCGTTGATATAGCCGTTACTGCTGACGTTGCGTTTTCAGCCGTTGATCTGCAGGGGCGGACCGTCCGGACCAGGTGCGTGGACCGTCCGCGGTTGGCAGAAAGGTGCAACGGCTAGGAAGTGGTTGGTGGCTATAAATACAACCCCAACCACCTCCATTCACCACAACCAAGCATTCCAACCTTCAACATTCAATACAAGAGCTAGCAATCCATTCCAAGACACAATCAAAGCCTCCAATCTCTCCAAGTTCCACAATTGAGACAAGTGATCATTAGTGATTAGTGACTTGAGAGAGAGAGTGATCCGTGTGTTATTTGTCGCTCTTGTCGCTTGGCTTTTGCAATCGTGCTTTCTTCCCATTCTTATTCTCAAGGCACTTGTAATCAAAGCAAGAGACACTAAGTTTGTAGTGGTCCTTGTGGGGTCTAAGTGACTCATTTGATTAAGGAGAAAGCTCATTCGGTCTAAGTGACCGTTTGAGAGAGGGAAAGGGTTGAAAGAGACCCGGTCTTTGTGACCTCCTCAACGGGGAGTAGGTTTGCAAGAACCGAACCTCGGTAAAACAAATCATCGTGTCTCGCTCCTTATTTGCTCACGATTTGTTTTTGCGCCCTCTCTATCGGACTCATTCTTATTTCTAACGCTAACCCGGCTTGTAGTTGTGATTAAGCTTATAAATTCAGATTCGCCCTATTCACCCCCCTCTAGGCGACTTTCAATTGGTATCAGAGTGTGGTGCTTCATTAGAGCCTAACCGCTCGAAGTGATGTCGGGAGATCACACCAAGAGGGAGATGGAGACCGGCGACAAGCCCATTGCAAGCAACGGGAATGCTTCATCGGAAGAGTCCCGCAACAAGGGGAAGGGGAAGGAGAAGAAGTGCTCTTCCCACAAGTCACATCGGAGTGGCGACAAGAAAAAGAAGATGAGGAAGGTGGTCTACTACGAGACCGATACTTCATCACCTTCTACCTCCGGCTCCGACGCGCCTTCCATAACTTCTAAGCGCCATGAGCGCAAGAAGTTTAGTAAGATTCCCTTACGCTATCCTCGCATTCCTAAACATACATCTTTACTTTCCGTCCCATTAGGCAAACCACCAACTTTTGATGGTGAAGATTATGCAAGATGGAGTGATTTAATGCGATTTCATCTAACCTCACTCCACAAAAGTATATGGGATGTCGTTGAGTTTGGTATACAGGTACCATCCATAGGGGATGAAGATTATGATGAGGACGAAGTTGCCCAAATCGAGCACTTCAACTCCCAAGCGACAACTATACTCCTCGCTTCTCTAAGTAGAGAGGAGTATAACAAGGTGCAAGGATTAAAGAGCGCCAAGGAAGTTTGGGATGTGCTCAAGACCGCGCATGAGGGAGATGAGCTAACCAAGATCACCAAGCGGGAGACGATCGAGGGGGAGCTTGGTCGCTTCCGGCTTCGCAAAGGGGAGGAGCCACAAGATATGTACAACCAGCTCAAAACCTTGGTGAACCAAGTGCGCAACCTCGGGAACAAGAAATGGGATGATCACAAAATGGTTAAGGTTATCTTAAGATCACTTATTTTCCTTAACCCTACTCAAGTTCAATTAATTCGTGGTAATCCTCGATATACACTAATGACTCCCGAGGAAGTAATCGAGAATTTTGTGAGCTTTGAGTACATGATCAAGGGCTCAAAGAAAATCAACGAGCTTGACGATCCCTCCACATCCAAAGCACAACCGGTCGCATTCAAGGCGACGGAGGAAAAGAAGGAGGAGTCTACACCGAGTAGACAACCAATCGACGCCTCAAAGCTCGACAACGAGGAAATGGCGCTCGTCATCAAGAGCTTCCGCCAAATCCTCAAGCAAAGGAGGGGGAAAGATTACAAGCCCCTCTCCAAGAAGGTTTGCTACAAGTGTGGTAAGCCCAGTCACTTTATAGCAAAATGTCCTATTTCTAGTGACAGTGACAGGGGCGACGACAAGAAGGGGAGAAGAAAGGAGAAGAAGAAATACTACAAGAAGAAGGGTGGCGACGCCCATGTATGCCGTGAGTGGGACTCGGACGAGAGCTCCTCCGACTCCTCCTCCGACGAGGACGCCGCCAACATCGCCATCAACAAAGGCCTTCTCTTCCCCAACGTCGGCCACAAGTGCCTCTGCAAAGGAAGGCAAGAAGAAAAAGGTTAAATCCAAATCCTCCACTAGATATGAGTCCTCTAGCGATGATAATGCTAGTGATGAGGAAGATAATTTGCATACTCTTTTTGCCAACTTAAACATGCAACAAAAAGAGAAATTAAATGAATTGATTAGTGCTATCCATGAGAAGGATGATCTCTTGGACTCCCTAGAGGACTTCCTTATTAAAGAAAACAAGAAGCATGTTAAAGTTAAAAATGCTTACGCTCTAGAAGTAGAAAAATGTGAAAAACTATCTAGTAAGCTAAGCACTTGCCATGAGACTATAAACAACCTTAGAAATGAAAATGCTGATTTGTTAGCTAAGGTTGATTTAAATGTTTGTGATGTTTCAATTCCCAATCTTAGAAATGATAATGATAATTTGCTTGCTAAGATTGAAGAATTAAACATTACCCTTGCTAGCCTTAGAAATGAAAATGAAAAATTGCTTGCTAAGGCTAAAGAACTTGATGTTTGCAATATTACAATTTCCGATCTTAGAGATAAAAATGATATATTGCGTGCTAAGATTGTTGAACTTAATTCTTGCAAACCCTCTACATCCACCATTGAGCATGTCACTATTTGCACTAGATGTAGAGATGTTGATATTGATGCTATTCATGATCATATGGTATTAATTAAGCAACAAAATGATCATATAGCAAAATTAGATGCTAAAATTGTCGAGCATGAACTTGAAAATGAAAAATTTAAATTTGCTCGTAGTATGCTTTATAGTGGGAGACGCCCTGGCATTAAGGATGGCATTGGCTTCCAACAGGGAGGCAATGTCAAGGTTAATGCCCCTCCTAAGAAATTGTCTAATTTTGTTAAGGGCAAGGCTCCCATGCCTCAGGATAACGACAGTTACATTTTGTACCCTGCCAGCTATCCTGAGAGCAAAATTAGGAGAATTCACTCTAGGAAGTCTCACTCTGGCCCTAACCATGCTTTTATGTATAAGGGTGAGACATCTAGTTCTAGGCAACCAACCCATGCTAAGTTGCCTAAGAAGAAAACTCCTAGTGCATCAAATAATCATGACATTTTATTTAAAACTTTTGATGCATCATATGTCTTAACTAACAAATCCGGCAAGGTAGTTGCCAAGTATCTTGGGGGCAAGCACAAGGGGTCAAAGACTTGTGTTTGGGTACCCAAAGTTCTTGTGTCTAATGCCAAAGGACCCAAAACCATTTGGGTACCTAAAGTCAAGAACTAAAATTGTTTTGTAGGTTTATGCATCCGGGGGCTCGAGTTGGATCATCGATAGCGGGTGCACAAACCACATGACAGGGGAGAAGAAAATATTCTCCTCCTACGAGAAAAACCAAGATCCCCAACGAGCTATCACATTCGGGGATGGAAACCAAGGTTTGGTCAAAGGTTTGGGTAAAATAGCTATATCTCCTGACCATTCTATTTCAAATGTTTTTCTTGTTGATTCATTAGATTACAATTTGCTTTCCGTTTCTCAATTATGTCAAATGGGCTACAACTGTCTTTTTACTGATGTAGGTGTAACTGTCTTTAGAAGAAGTGATGATTCAATAGAATTTAAGGGTGTGTTAGAGGGTCAGCTATACTTAGTAGATTTTGATAGAGCTGAACTTGACACATGCTTAATTGCTAAGACTAACATGAGTTGGCTCTGGCACCGCCGACTAGCCCATGTTGGAATGAAGAATCTTCATAAGCTTCTAAAGGGAGAGCACATTTTAGGATTAACAAATGTTCATTTTTAGAAAGACAGGATTTGTAGCGCATGCCAAGCCGGGAAGCAAGTTGGTGTTCATCATCCACACAAGAACATCATGACGACTGACAGGCCACTGGAGCTCCTACACATGGATTTATTCGGCCCGATTGCTTACATAAGCATCGGCGGGAGTAAGTACTGTCTAGTTATTGTGGATGATTATTCTCGCTTCACTTGGTTGTTCTTTTTGCAGGAAAAATCACAAACCCAAGAGACTTTAAAGGGATTCTTGAGACGGGCTCAAAATGAGTTTGGCTTAAGGATCAAGAAAATTAGAAGCGACAACAGGACGGAGTTCAAGAACTCAAATAGAAGGCTTCCTTGAGGAGGAGGGCATCAAGCATGAGTTCTCTTCTCCCTACACGCCACAACAAAATGGTGTAGTGGAGAGGAAGAATCGAACTCTATTGGACATGGCAAGAACCATGCTTGATGAGTACAAGACTTCGGATCGGTTTTGGGCCGAGGCGGTCAACACCGCTTGCTACGCCATCAACCGATTATATCTACACCGAATCCTCAAGAAGACATCATACGAACTCCTAACCGGTAAAAAGCCCAATATTTCATATTTTAGAGTCTTTGGTAGCAAATGCTTTATTCTTGTTAAAAGAGGTAGAAAATATAAATTTGCTCCTAAGACTGTAGAAGGCTTTTTACTAGGATATGATTCAAACACAAGGGCATATAGAGTCTTTAACAAGTCCTCCGGACAAGTTGAAGTTTCTTGTGACGTTGTGTTTGATGAGTCTAACGGCTCTCAAGTAGAGCAAGTTGATCTTGATGAGATAGGTGATGAAGAGGCTCCGTGCATCGCGCTAAGGAACATGTCCATTGGGGATGTGTGTCCTAAGGAATCCGAAGAGCCACCACATGCACAAGATCAACCATCCTCCTCCAAGCAAGCATCTCCACCAACTCAAAATGAGGACGAGGCTCAAATTGATGAAGGAGAAAAATCAAAATGATGAGCCACCTCAAGATGATGGAAATGATCAAGGGGGAGATGCAAATGATCAAGACAAGGAGGATGAAGAACCAAGACCGTCACACCCAAGAGTCCATCAAGCAATCCAACGAGATCACCCCATCGACACCATCCTCGGCGACATCCATAAGGGGGTAACTACTAGATCTCGTGTTGCACATTTTTGTGAGCATTACTCTTTTGTTTCCTCTATTGAGCCACACAGGGTAGAGGAAGCACTACAAGATTCGGATTGGGTGGTGGCGATGCAAGAGGAGCTCAACAACTTCACTAGAAATGAGGTATGGCATTTAGTTCCACGTCCTAATCAAAATGTTGTAGGAACCAAATGGGTCTTCCACAACAAGCAAGATGAGCATGGTGTGGCGACAAGGAACAAAGCTCGACTCGTGGCCAAGGGGTATTCACAAGTCGAAGGTTTGGATTTCGGTGAAACCTATGCACCCGTAGCTAGGCTTGAGTCAATTCATATATTATTAGCCTATGCTACTTACCATGGCTTCAAGCTTTACCAAATGGACGTGAAGAGTGTCTTCCTCAACGGACCAATCAAGGAAGAGGTCTATGTTGAGAAACCTCCCGGCTTTGAAGACAGTGAGTACCCTAACCATGTCTATAGGCTCTCTAAGGCGCTTTATGGGCTCAAGCAAGCCCCAAGAGCATGGTATGAATGCCTAAGAGATTTCCTTATTGCTAATGGCTTCAAAGTCGGCAAGGCCGATCCTACTTTATTTACTAAGACTCTTGCAAATGATTTGTTCGTATGCCAAATTTATGTTGATGATATTATATTTGGGTCTACTAACTAATCTACATGTGAGGAATTTAGTAGGATCATGACACAAAAATTCGAGATGTCAATGATGGGGGAGTTGAAGTATTTCTTAGGATTTCAAGTAAAGCAACTCCAAGAGGGCACCTTCATTTGCCAAACGAAGTATACTCAAGACATTCTAAACAAGTTTGGGATGAAGGATGCCAAACCCATCAAGACACCCACGGGAACCAATGGGCATCTCGACCTTGACACGGAAGGTAAGTCCGTGGATCAAAAGGTATACCGGTCGATGATAGGTTCTCTACTCTATTTATGTGCATCTCGACCGGATATTATGCTTTCCGTATGCATGTGTGCAAGATTCCAAGCCGACCCTAAGGAAGCTCACCTTACGGCCGTAAAACAAATCTTGAGATATTTTGCTTATACTCCTAAGTTTGGGCTTTGGTATCCTAGGGGATCCACATTTGATTTGATTGGTTATTCCGATGCCGATTGGGCGGGGTGTAAGATTAATAGGAAGAGCACATCGAGGACTTGCCAGTTCTTGGGAAGATCCTTGGTGTCTTGGGCTTCAAAGAAGCAAAATTCCGTAGCTCTTTCTGCCGCCGAAGCTGAGTATATTGTCGCAGGCCATTGTTGCGCGCAACTACTTTGGATGAGGCAAACCCTTAGGGACTACGGTTACAAATTAACCAAAGTTCCTCTTCTATGTGATAATGAGAGTGCAATCTGCATGGTGGATAATCCCGTTGAGCATAGCCGCACTAAACACATAGCCATTCGGTATCAATTTCTAAGGGATCACCAACAAAAGGGAGATATCGAGATTGCATATATTAACACTAAAGATCAATTAGCCGATATCTTTACCAAGCCACTTGATGAACAAACTTTCAACAAACTTAGGCATGAGCTAAATATTCTTGATTCTAGGAACTTCTTTTGTTGATTTGCACACATAGCTCATTCATATACCTTTGATCATGTTTCTTTTATATGTACTATGACTAATATGTTTTCAAGTGAATTTCAAACCAAGTCATAGGTATATTGAAAGGGAATTGGAGTCTTCGGCGAAGACAAAGGCTTCCACTCCGTAACTCATTCTTTGTCGTCGCTCCGAGCATCTCTCCGACTTTGGTATAATCTTCACTCATATGTTTTATTTTCCAAAGGGGAGAAATGTAGTTCAAAGGGCTCTATGACTCCGTTTTTGGCGATTTATGCCAAAGGGGGAGAGCGCATGAGCCCAAAGCAAAAGGACCGCACCCCCATTCATTTTAAAAATTTTGGTTTTTTAATTGGTACTAATTTTAGAAAGAGTTTTTTCAATTGGTATGATTTTCAAATTGGTATCTCATTGTGTTCAAAAGGGGGATAGAGTAGTATTTTCAAAATCAATATCTTAAAACTCTCTTGAGCACTAAGAGGAGATTTCACTTAGGGGGAGTTTTGTTTAGTCAAAGGAAAAGCATTTGAAACAGGGGGAGAAAATTTCAAATCTTGAAAATGCTTCTTTCACTCTTACTCATATACCTTTGACTATTTGCAAAATGTTTTCGATAAGAATTTCACAAAGAATTTGCAAAAACAAAACTTATGGTGGAAATGTGGTCCAAAATGTTAAAATTATCATATCAAACTTATCTGCTTAGAAATGTCTTAATTTCAAAATAACTTTTGCACTTACCTTATGCAAACTAGTTCAATTATTCTCATATATATTTGCTTTGGTTTGTGTTGGCATCAATCACCAAAAAGGGGGAGATTGAAAGGGAAATAGGCTTCAAACCTTTCCCTAAATGATTTTGGTGGTTGAATGCCCAACACAAATAATTGGACTAACTAGTTTGCTCTAGTTGATCATTCCATAGGTGCATAAGCTCATCTACAATTATTCTAAATCGACTGTCCGGAATACCGTAGATTATTCCGGACAGGAGAAGCTTTTTGGAAAAATAGACTAAGTGCGGACCGTTCGGGCCCTTGCGGCGGACCATCCGCGACCCCAGGATCACCGTCGGACAGAACCAATGCAAAAACACATGTCTCTACTGCGGACCGTCCGATCAAAGAGCAAGCACCGTCTGAGACCACACGCGGACCGTCCGGGCTCAGGCGCGGACCGTTCGGTAGGTGAGGAACCGAAAAACCCGAAGGTAACGGGTTCGGCCAAATGAATTATAGCGTCCTCGCGGACCGTCCGGGTTGCACGACCGGACCGTCCGCGACTGGCTTTATCTGATATCTGACGACACATTAAATGCAATATAGCCGTTAATATAGTCGTTACTGCTGACCGTTGCGTTTTCAGCCGTTGATCTGCAAGGGCGGACCGTCCGGACCAGGTGCGCGGACCGTCCGCGGTTGGCAGAAAGGTGCAACGGCTAGGAAGTGGATGGTGGCTATAAATACAACCCCAACCACCTCCATTCACCACAACCAAGCATTCCAACCTTCAACATTCAATACAAGAGCTAGCAATCCATTCCAAGACACAATCAAAGCCTCCAATCTCTCCAGTTCCACAATTGAGACAAGTGATCATTAGTGATTAGTGACTTGAGAGAGAGAGAGTGATCTGTGTGTTATTTGTCGCTCTTGTCGCTTGGCTTTTGCAATCGTGCTTTCTTCCCATTCTTATTCTCAAGGCACTTGTAATCAAAGCAAGAGACACTAAGTTTGTAGTGGTCCTTGTGGGGTCTAAGTGACCCGTTTGATTAAGGCGAAAGCTCACTCAGCCTAAGTGACCGTTTGAGAGAGGGAAAGGGTTGAAAGAGACCCGGTCTTTGTGACCTCCTCAACAGGGAGTAGGTTTGCAAGAACCGAACCTCGGTAAAACAAATCATCGTGTCTTGCTCTTTATTTGCTCACGATTTGTTTTTGCGCCCTCTCTATCGGACTCATTCTTATTTCTAACGCTAACCCGGCTTGTAGTTGTGATTAAGCTTATAAATTTCAGATTCGCCCTATTCACCCCCCTCTAGGCGACTTTCAATTGCCACGAATTAATTGAACTTGAGTAGGGTTAAGGAAAACAAGTGATCTTAGAATAACCTTAACCACTTCGTGGTCATCCCATTTTTTGCTCCCAAGGTTGCGCACTTGGTTCACCAAGGTTTTGAGCCGGTTGTACATGTCTTGTGGCTCCTCCCCTTGGCGAAGACGGAAGCGATCGAGCTCCCCTCGATCGTTTCCCGCTTGGTGATCTTGGTCACCTCATCTCCTTCGTGCGCGGTCTTTAGCACGTCCCAAATTTCCTTAGCACTCTTCAACCCTTGCACCTTATTATACTCCTCTCGACTTAGAGAGGCGAGGAGTATAGTTGTGGCTTGGGAGTTGAAGTGTTGAATTTGGGCAACTTCGTCTTCATCATAATCTTCATCCCCTACGGATGGTACTTGTACACCAAACTCAACAATATCCCATATACTTTTGTGGAGTGAGGTTAGGTGATAACGCATCATATCACTCCACCTAGCATAATCTTCACCATCAAATGTTGGTGGTTTGCCTAATGGGATGGAAAGTAAAGGTGTATGTTTAGGAATGCGAGGATAGCGTAGGTGGATCTTACTAAACTTCTTGCGCTCATGGTGCTTAGAAGTTACGGTCGGCGCGTCGGAACCGGAGGTGGAAGGTGATGAAGTATCGGTCTCGTAGTAGACCACTTCCCTCATCTTATTGTGCTTGTTGCCACTCCGATGCGACTTGTGGGAGGAGGATTTCTCCTTCCCCTTCCCTTTGTTGCGGGACTCTTCCGATGAAGTCTTCCCGTGGCTTGTAGTGGGCTTGTCGCCGGTCTCCATCTCCCTCTTGGCGTGATCTCCCGATATTACTTCGAGCGGTTAGGCTCTAATGAAGCACCAGGCTTTGATACCAATTGAAAGTCGCCTAGAGGGGGGTGAATAGGGCGAAATTGAAATTTACAAAGTTAATAACTACAAGCCGGGTTAGCGTTAGAAATATAATCGAGTCCGAGAGAGGGCGTAAAAACAAATCGCAAGCGAATAAAGAAGTGAGACCCAAGGATTTGTTTTACCGAGGTTCGGTTCTCTCAAACCTACTCCCCGTTGAGGTGGTCACAAAGACCAGGTCTCTTTCAACCCTTTCCCTCTCTCAAACGGTCCCTCGGACCGAGTGAGCTTCTCTTCTCAATCAACCAGGAACCAAACTTCCCCGCAAGGACCACCACACAATTGGTGTCTCTTGCCTTGATTACAATTGAGAGGATCACAAGAAAGAATGAGAAAGAAGAAGCAATCCAAGCGCAAGAGCTCAAATGAACACAACAATCACTCTCTCTAATCACTAAAGCTTTGAGTGGAATTAGGAGAGGATTTGATCTCTTTGGTGTGTCTTGTATTGAATGCCTAGCTCTTGTAAGTAGTTGGAAGGTAGAAAACTTGGATGACTTGAATGTGGGATGGTTGGGGGTATTTATAACCCCAACCACCAAACTAGCCGTTTGGTGAGGGCTGCTGTCGACGAGCGCACTGGACAGTCCGGTGCGCCACCGGACAGTGTCCGGTGTGCCAGCCACGTCACCCGGCCGTTAGGGTCCGACCGTTGGAGCTCTGACAGGTGGGGTCGCCTGGCTGTCCGGTGGTGCACCGGACAGGTACTGTAGACTGTCCGGTGCGCCTCCAGTGCGTGCTCTGACTCTGGCGCGCACTGTAGCGCATTAAATGCCTCTGCAGGTGACTGTTGGCGCCGTAGTAGTCGTTGCTTCCGCTGGCACACCGGACAGTCCGGTGTGCACCGGACACTGTCCGGTGACTCACCAGACAGTCCGGTGAATTATAGCGGAGCGCCCTTGACAATTCCCGAAGGTAGCGAGTTTGGTTTCGATCGCCCTGGTGCACCGGACATTATCCGGTGGTGCACCAGACACTGTCCGGTGGCACACCGGACAGTCCGGTGCGCCAGACAAGGGTGCCTTCGGTTGTCCCTTTGCTCATTTGTTTGAACCCAATCTTGGTATTTTTATTGGCTTATTGTGAACCTTTGGCACCTGTAGAACTTATAGACTAGAGCAAACTAGTTAGTCCAATTATTTGTGTTGGGCAATTCAACCACCAAAATCAATTAGGAATATAGGTGTAAGCCTAATTCCCTTTCACCACCAGATTATGCTATCCACATTCTTCACGAATAGAAGCAATATCTGACAACTAAAAAAATATGTGTTATGATCCCCTTAAGCATTCATGTTTCATAGCTCCTCTCAAACCAGTATAGTTCTTGTTCTAAGCTTTTAAAATTTTCATATAACAGTTAGGATTTTCTTTGTAACTGGTGGACATTGAACCCCATGTCTTCTAAATTTTTTCTAGCTCTGGTAGTTCAATTTGATTAGCTTTCCATTTTCCCCTCAGTTTTCCTTGCAAGTTAAATCCCATCCATTAAAAAATGTTTAATCAACTTGAGTTATCAGGCTTCTCATGTTTCAGTGAATTAAGGAGAGGTATCAGGCTTGGAATGCGGACGGGTACTTTTAGGATGTCTACTGCACGCGATAATTATACTTCTTATAATATTTAGTGCTGGATTTCATTTGAATTAGGAGCAGGGTTTCGAATTTCTGTCCATTTTTAGGGAATTGTAAAATTGAACTAACATTTTTTTCTTTATGATCGAAACAGACATGATAGAGCGAAGGTTGTAGATATTCTTGTCAACGATCTTAAAGTCTTTTCGACATTCAATGAGGAGTTATATAAGGAGACAACACAACTTCTCACTCTTGAAAAATTTTAGGTTTGTTCATCCTTTTCCACTCTATGGCATCAGATCATCAAGAAGCATTTAAAATAAATATTTCTTACAGCTTCTTACTCCCTCGATTTTTTAAGTCATTAAAAATGCCTCATGTTTGGTGCAATGCAATTAATGTATCTTCACTGGTAATGAAAATAGGACTAATAGATCATGAACCATTAAGGTCTACGCTGGGGAGTGGGATGAGGTGGAGAAATACTTGTCAGGTTTCACCAAGGTAGACGACAATAGGTATTCGATGAAGATCTTCTTTGAGATTACCAAGCAAAAGTATTTGGAAGCACTTCATAGGTACTATTCTTTCATATTTCAGATTTCATTTGAATTAGGAGCTGGGTTTCGAATTTCGGTCCATTTTTAGGGAACTGTAAAATTGTACTGACTTTTTTCTTTCTTTATGTTCAAAACAGGCATGATAGAGCAAAGGCTATAGATATTCCTGTCAACGATCTTAAAGTATTTTTGACATTCAATGAGGAGTTTTATAAGGAGATAACACAACTTCTCACTCTTGAGAATTTTAGGTTTGTTCATCCTTTTCCACTTCATGGCATCAGATCATCAAGAAGCATATAAAATAAATATTTCTTAAAGCTACTTACTCCCTCGATTTTTTAAGTCATTAAAAACACTTCTCATGTTTGGTGCAATGCAATTAATGTATCTTCAGTGTTGCTGCCGCGGTGGAGCCCAAGCTGCGGTGCCTCCTCAAGGCAGACATGGCCGCCGTCTTCTGCGAGCTCGTTGCGCAGGGCGAGGCCCTCCAGGTATGCGCTGCTATTTGTGTACTTGCCGCTCCACACATAGCCCACATAAAGCTATTGGGAATAGCCTTGGTGGCTATTTTAGCGTTGCAAGGCAAATTTTTGACATATTTTGTTGATTAGTTGCCTGTTAATATGTAGATTTGCAAGTATATAATTTATAAAATCATTACTTCCTGGGGTACCCTAATTCCTTTCCTATGGCTGTGCTGGCTAAACTTTGTCATCTGCTTCTTCAGAATTTTCAACACGGGGCTGGATTTTGGAGTGCAATGACTTCAAATGTAACCTTCCAGTCAAGGAATGTGCTAAGCAAGAAATTTATGGTGAATGAATTATTACTTTTAAATTTTCTTGGGTAATCAAAGCTATCAGCTAATTGATATGTTTAGTTTCTATTTTTAATAGGTATATCCTTACATGCCTTCTATTTTTGAGATGAGACCAAATTAGTGCAGCAAGAATCAAACCAAAGGTATTGTATTCATATCACCTTTGTGGTCATAGAGGATTCTATCCGCAATCTCTTTCTCCAACTGTATATTTCGATAAACCTAAGAACATGCTTTTGAAACATTTAGACATTTTTGGCCAACTAAAGTTTGAGATGAGCAACTCAAGCTCATTAGAAATACTTACAACAGTTTAGATAAGATATCTGCTTATTAGTTAAATTTTAGATGGGAGTTCATATTGGCCAAATAAAAAAGAACTACAAAATTATAGGATCTTGACAACAATTTAATTCTTCCCTAGTAAATGTATCTGCGAACATATGGCATTTTAGCAAAGAAGAATAATTGTTTTATTATCCAAATGAGGACATGAACTATCTCTGCTTATTTTCTACATTCCACATGGGAGTTCATATTGCCTAAAGAAATGATATCTCTCATGAAGTACAAGAGCAAGAATGTTGCTCATGTGAAATTTGTTTTCAGTTTTCATTCATCTTTTGCTCGTCTAACTCAATTAAATCAGTTCCAAAATCTAGAAAAAATGCAAATTTTGTAGAAGCTACTATAGTATTGCATCTACAGGAAGGTTGGTAGGCAGACCAAGATGTGGAGGACAGTAGCCCAGTTTGCTGCCAGATCGAGCACCGCGAGGCAGGACTTCCTGAATTCGTGTCGCAAGACAGGGTCATGGAAGTTGGGCATCACTCGGGCTAAAGAAAGGTTGTTTACAGGAGACTTAAGTAATATCTGCCACTACATGCTTTCCTACGTGTCTTCAAGACAAAATAAAAGTAGATTGTTCATATCTTGTTGAGATGTTTGTTTTAATAAATGTATTACGGTTTCCATATCTAATTTTTGTAGATTGATGTTATGATGCGTACCTATTATATTTGTTGTAGCGTTAACACGAGCACCTTACTATATAATTTATGTCGTCGCAACATACGAGTATTGTATTCACTTCTTAGACTTTGTTTTTCTGATATATAATTTGATTTGTATCGGTTTAGTTCTGTATTGGTTGTTGCCAAAAAATTATTAGATATTTAGGTTGATAATATATGTGTTATTCATTTTTATGTAATCGTTGTGTCCTAACATTTTGTCGTATTGGTCGTGTGTCGTTGCAACGCACGGGCAACTAACTAGTATATATATATATATAATATATATAATATATATATACTGTGTATGTAAAAGGTTCTGTATAAAATGTTCTCATGTGTAAACATGCTAAAACGCCTTAACAACTTTTGGATCCAGAATCAAAGGCTAATCTTAATCCCACTTAATAATCTTGTGTTTTTTCTAAAGAACCCAATCCTGGTAATCTCGTGCGGCGGCGGCTAAGTGGGATTAAAATTAGCCTTTAATTCTGGATCCAAAGATTGTTAAGGCGTTTTAGCATGTTTACACAGGATAACCTTTTACACAGGAATTTACGTCCTGGTTGGGGCTTCCTCTACTAATCGAAGCCCAGGGCTTCCATTACCTATATGACAAGAAATTAAATGAAAAGAGAGTGATGCTATAAATCTGGAGCAAGTCTATATGTAGAAAAAAGAGGTGGTACGAAGAGGGTATGTAATTATTAAAAAATAGAGATAGATGTTTATATAGATACACTATCATAAAGATTCACTCACTAGTAGAAAAAGGCTCAACGCCTGCGGGACGATATATTTTTACAGACGGGTCCGGTTATCCACCGACTGTGCTATTTTTAGTGGCGGTTTCTTAAGAAAACTGCCACTAGAAATTGTATTTTTAGAGGCGGTTCCTTAAGAAAACCGCCAGTAGAAATCCATGATTTCTAGTGGCGGTTTTCTTAAGGAATCGCCTGTAGAAATCGATTTCTAGTGGCGGTTTTCTTAAGGAACCGCCACTAGAAATCATTTTTATCCTTAATTTTTCGAATTTTTCAAACGATCTTGTATGACAAAACCACCAAAATAAAAGTTGTAGATCTCTAAAAGTTATGAAACTTTGTAGTTGACAACTTTTTTATTTGAGTTTATTTCGGTTCTCAAAAATTGAATCTAAGTATGTTAAATTTAAAATTCAAATTTTGCAAACTAACTCGGATGAAAAAGTGTCAAAATAAAAGTTGTAGAAATTCAAAAGTTATTTAACTTTGTAGTTGACAACCTTTTTATTTGAATTCGTTTAAGGCCTCAAATAAGCAATTTACACTCAAATGGTTGTAATATGTGGACAAAACAACTACAAACTAGACATAAAGCATGTTATAGACGGAGTGATAGTGGAGGGTACGCACGAGGGTGAGATTACTAACAACCGCGTAGCGCGCGAATTTTGCGCGAAAAAATGCCGCGACTTGCGACTTTCGACGGTGACGGGCGGGTGGGCTGAGGCCCCCTAATAAAATAAAATTTTTTACTATTTTTAAAATCTGTTTTATGTTTTTTGGAAACGATTTGCACTGGCGGTTTTATTACGTCGACCGCCAGTGAAAATCGATTTTCACGGGCGGTTTTATTACGCCGACCGCCAGTGAAAATCGATTTTCACTGGCGGTCTTCAGTTATCCGCCTGTAAAAATGATGATTTTTACTGACCCCTAGCACTGTCGGTTACGATAAACGCCACTAAAAATAGGTTTACGACCGCCACTATAGAGCTTCTCTATACTAGTGACTATAGTAATATAGATGTTGTTATAGAGAGTGTGTTATCTATATCGTTGCGACGGAGAGCGACTTCATCGCAACTATAACTGTATAGACGACGACGACGCCGTACGTGGAGTTTGAGTTCACTGTTTGCTGGTTGTGTCGTGCGTGATCTTTATTTGATTCCGGTATATCCGGACACAAACCTAGCTTCTTACGTAGCAGTATAACTGTATAATACACTGACTCGAGACTTCCGAATAGGGTAACTCTGATCTTAAACAAACAGGGCGTATGTACACGTCGACGACTCCGTCGTACGTTACTGAGTATTAGGGGTCGATCGATTGGTCCATCCTAGTTCGTCTTCCTTCCTCTACATGCATGGTTAATTATCGATGCTTTGTCGGCAGGAGTAGTAGCTTATCACTTTATCAGCAGCTGATGACTTCAGCGAGGAGCTTGTACCGCCGCACCCTGCAGACCCTGTTCACCCGCGCCTTCCCCGCCCGCATCACCTCATCCTCCTTGCTGCGGCTGCCGCTGGCGGCAGCGGCAGTGGTAACAGTCTCCTTCTTCCCCGCGACCGCCGGCGGCGTCTTCTCCTCGGCCCTGTGCTTCTTTTTCACCGGGTGTACGAGCTCCGCAGGCGGCGGCGACGACTTCCTCAGGGTCGGGGAGCACCCCTCGTGGTCGTGGCGCTGCCGCCGCTCCTCGTCCGACGCCGCCGCCGTGGTCTTCCGTTTACCATCCTCGGGCCTGTTGTTAGCCGCGACCGCCGGCGGCGGCTGCGGCGTCTTCTCCTCGGCCCTGTGCTTCTTCTTCTTCACCGGGTGTCCGAGCTCCGCAGGTGGGCGCGGCGGCGACAACCTCTTCGGGGAGGGGGAGCACCCATCGTGGTCGTGGTCGTGGCGCTGCCGCCGCTCCTCGTCCGACGCCGACGCGGCCTTCCGTTTATCATCCTCGGGCTGCTTGTTATTAGCCGCAAATACCGCCGCGGCATGGGCATGGCCCAGGCCCGCTTGGCCGACCCCCGGCCCCGGCTCCCGCAGGCACCAGTTGCACCGCCGGTACGCGGCCGCCCTCGGGTACAGGTCGCTGCAGTACCTGTGCTGGAGCCGGGAGCGGCAGCACCTGCACCGGAACAGCTCGCCCGGCAGGCCGCGGTCGCCGCACATGCAGCACACGGTGCCGGCGCTCGCGCCCTCGTCGTGCGTGGCCGCCGCCGGCGACGGCGCCATGGCGTACGTGGTGTGGCACTGGCAGTGGGTACGGTGGGAGCGGACTCGAGCTAGCTGCTAGCAATGCATAGGTACTGGTGTACTGGCGCTTTGATGGTGGCTCGGCCAGGTAGCTGTCGACCGTGAGGCACGGGGGAGGAAAAACGAGAAGAGACCCGGGGTGTCTATTTATGCAGACGATCGAGAGATAGAGAGGTTGTCGTGGACCATAATTTCTTTCTCATAGCATCAGCGAGAACGACCCATGCATCAGTATCACCTAGGACTAGGAGGAGCTCGAACGGTCCCGGCACGCTTGTCCTGACTCCGCCGTGGCGCCGCGCGATCCAGACGGTACGTTTGGTCCGTGTCCGTCCAGTTGGACATGGACCGTTGACACCAATCGCTGATGCCAAAGTGACGATCGTTAGTGCCACAATAATTCCATGCATCAGGCGCCCGGAAAACGTGTGCGCGGCGTTTCTTTCTTCTCTCTCTCGCTTTACATGTGCAGCACGGCGCATCAGATGAGACCGTTTTTTTCAGCGTGTTTTATTCATAGCACCCATGGACGAGCTCACAAGCATGACCGTGCGTCGTCGTCGCCGTCGACGAAGAGGTGCAATGGCGGCGGACCAGCGACAAAACGGTGTAGAGTGTTTCGTCGCCGGGCAAAGACTCAGGCCGTCAGGCGGTGGGATCTTTGAGGCGCCCGATCGATTGATGGAATTATGGAAATCGTTTGCCTTTTGGCGTGTGGAGATCTTTCGCATTCACGTCTTTTGCACATCGACAGATAAGGCAAAAAGATATTTTCAGTGGTAGTTTCATCACACTACTTCCAATATTGCCACGACAATATAAGTAGGATGAAATGAGAACGAAATATGCTCTCCTAATGAAAAGTCTTATGATACAATTTTATTTGTCTCTAAATTACAAGAACTAATATTTCTCGTGGTCTGAGCCTGTACAACCCATCCAAGTGCAAGCGCGGGCGGCGTGACGATGATATGGATGTGCCGTACAAGGCATAGCGAGAAGCACACGGCACGACTTCGACTTGGACGACTTTTTGTTGCGCGCGCGCGTCTTGAGGTCTTCCTTGCGCACTAAGGGGGTGTTTGGTTGCCCCTGCTAAAGTTTAGCCCGGGTCACATCAAGCGTTTGACTTTCAAATAGGAGTATGAAATATAGACCCAACCAACTGGACTAGATTCGTCTCGTCTTTTAATCTTCGGCTGACAAATTTGTTTTATAATCCGACTACATTTAATACCCGAAACGGAGGTTCAAACATTCGATTGGACAGGGGCTAAACTTTAGTTTGGGATAACCAAACGGGGCCTAAGAGATGACGAGGGGGGCGGCATAGCATGCATAGTTTGGCTTTGCTGCGCGAGTGATTGGCGCTCCCTACTACTCCGTACTTTCGTAGGCTATCAGTGTCCTGTCGACGCCATCTATCTGGTAACGTGATGTGAAGCGGTGTGAACTGGAGGAACGGCTGGGTCGTTGTCGTTGCTTCAACCTGAATAGTCTATTAGCTTCATTGTCCACCAGTGCTAGGCTGCCATAGCTAGACCGTGCAATGTATGATGTCACGGTGCGGTGTCTCTCAAGACTCCACAAGTCTGCGGAGTTATTTCGTGTGGGCCTGTGTATGTGTGGAGTGGAGGGGGTGCGAGTTAACAATGCCCGTGATACTTGCTTAGGGCTGATTTGGTGATTACAAATCCTGAGAAGAAGAAGATCCATAGGAGAGGAATCCCCTTGATATTTAAATTTGAATACCAAGGAGATTACTCCCCTATGGATCCTCTAGGGATCCATGATCACCAAATCATCCCTTAGCAGGACGAGTTAATAATGTCCCCTTCCTCGTCTCGACATACGGTGCGGTGTCTCTTGTCCCAACGTTGTGAGGAAAGATCTTGGGTGTGTCTTGGGGTCGACAGGCTACCCAATACGTCTTTAGACGACGCCGGAACGAAGAGAGGTGAAGAAATAGGTTGGGAGAGACTAATACTAAGGCTATGCTAAGACTAGATTACATCTACTCCTAAAGAATGGAAAGAATAGAACAATGTCGGGGACCATAATTAGGGGTACCCTCAAGGCTCCTAATTCTCAGCTGGTAACCCCCATCAGCACAAAGCTGCAAAGGCCTGATGGGTGCGATGAAGTCAGGGATCGGTCCATTCGAGGGACTCGATCGCGCCTCGCCCGAGCCTAGCCTCGGGCAAGGGCAGCCGGCCCCGGAGGATCTCCGTCTCGCCCGAGGCCCCCCTCCAGCGGCGAACATACTTCCGGCTCGCCCGAGGCCCTGTCTTCGCTAAGAAGCAACCCTGACCAAATCGCCGCGCCAACCGACCAAATCGCAGGAGCATTTAATGCAAAGGTGGTGTCGGCGTTTCGAGACCGGGGGTCCCTAAGCCGACGAGTGAGTGTGCCGCGTGCCCCAGCCCAGATGGGTCGAGCGCGTGGGCGAGCGCGAAGGGGGGAGAGCGAGGTGGCCGGAGCCGGGTCGTGAGGGAGGCGGAGATCCCACGGCCTTCGTGTTCGTCCCGCGCCCAGGTCAGGTGCGCTTGCAGTAGGGGGTTACAAGCGTCCACGCGGGTGAGGGGAGCGAGCGGCCCCAAGAGAGCGCCTGCCCCTGCCCTCGTTCCCGCGGGGCCAACCTTCTCTAAGAAGGCCCTGGTCCTTCCTTTTATAGGCGCAAGGAGAGGATCCAGGTGTACAATGGGGATGCAGCAGAGTGCTACGTGTCTAGCGGGGGAGAGCTAGCGCCCTGGGTACATGCCAATGTGGCAGCCGGAGAGAACTTGGCACCCAGCTGGTGTGGTGTCGTGGCTGCCGGAGGAGTAACGGAGCCTGGTGGAGGGACAACTGTCGGAATAGTTGGGCTCTTGCTGACGTCCCCCCGCTTCCGTAAGGGAGCTGAGAGCCGCCGTCGTCATGGGTCTAGCGGGGCGCCATCATTGCCTATCTGGCGGAGCTAGCCAGATGGGACGTCGGTCTTGTTCTCTGTGGCCCAAGTCGGCTCGGGGTAGGGTGATGATGGCGCCTCCTGTTGACGTGGCGGACTTGTGCCCTAGGTCGGGCGACGTGGAGGCTCCTCCGAGGCCGAGGTTGAGTCTGTCTTCCATGGCCGAGGCCGAGCCCGAGCTCCTGGGTCGGGCGAGGCGGAGGTCGTTCGGCAGAGACCAGGGCGGAGTCCGAGCCCTGGGTCGGGCGAAGCGGGGTTCGCCGTCTTCCGGGGCCTTAGCCCGAGTCCAAGCCCTGGGTCGGGCGGAGCGGAGTTCGCCGTCTTCCGGGGCCTTCGCCCGAGTCCGAGCCCTGGGTCGGGCGGAGCGGAGTTCGCCGTCTTCCGGGGCCTTAGCCCGAGTCCGAGCCCTGGGTCGGGCGGAGCGGAGTTCGCCGTCTTCCGGGGCCTTAGCCCGAGTCCGAGCCCTGGGTCGGGCGGAGCGGAGTTCGCCGTCTTCCGGGGTCTTAGCCCGAGTCCGAGCCCTAGGTCGGGCGGAGCTTCCTATGGCGCCTTTGGCAAGGCCTGGCTGCCTGTCAGTCTCACTCTTTGCGTTAAATGCCCCTGCGACTCGGTCGGTCGGCGCGGTGATTTAGTCAGGGTTGCTTCTTAACGAAGGCAAGGCCTCGGGCGAGCCGGAGATGCGTCTGCCGTAAAAAAGGGGGCCTCGGGCGAGACGGAAACACCTCAGGGTCGACTGCCCTTGCCCGAGGCTAGGCTCGGGCGAGGCGCGATCGAGTCGCTCGTATGGACTGATCCCTGACTTAATCAAACCCATCAGGCCTCTGCAGCTTTATGCTGATGGGGGTTACCAGCTGAGAATTAGGCGTCTTGAGGGTACCCCTAATTATGGTCCCCGACAGTAGCCCCCGAGCCTCGAAGGGAGTGTTAGCACTCGCTTGGAGGCTTTCGTCGCACTTTTTTGCAAGGGGACCAGCCTTTCTCGGTTGCATTTTGTTCCGGTGGGTGCACGCGAGCGCACCCGCCGGGTGTAGCCCCCGAGGCCTCGGAGGAGTGGTTTCACTCCTTCGAGGTCTTATTGCCTTGCGTAATGCTTCGGCTAGTCTGGTGGTTCCCTCATGCGAACATGCCGTAGCCCGGGTGCACTGTCGGGGCCCAAGTTCTCGGGCTGGTATGTTGACGCTGTCAACGGTTTGGCCGGAGCCGGGTTTGCGAGAGCAGCCCCCGAGCCTCCGCACAGGGCGAGAGGGCGATCAGGGACAGACTCGGCTTTTTTACATACGCCCCTACGTCGCCTTTCCGCAAGGAGGAGGGGGGGAGAGCGCCATGTTACCCTCAATGGGCACCGAACATGGTGTCTCCGGTGAGCTGCAAGCGGGTAATCCGAGTGGACGTCCGTGCCCCGTTCGTTGGGGGTCGGCTAGGGGCCTGGAGGCACGCCCAAAAGTACCTGCGGGTGATCTGCCGGACCCGGTCCCCTGGCGACGGGGTCCGAGGGCTCGTTGCCTCCCTCCGATGGGATTCCGTTACAGGATCGTTCCCGCTGGTCTCGAAAATGTCCTAGGGTACCTCGGGAGCGCAGCCCGAGCCTTGGTTATGTATCGAACGTACCCCTGGTCATCCCTCGCTCGGTGTCTGAGGCGACTGTGAACCCTTCGGGGGGCCAGCCTTCGAACCCCTGATTAGTAATGGGCGCGGAGCCCGAGTAGCCTGAGGCGGCCGTGGAACCTTTCGGGAGGCCGACCTTCGAACCTCTGACCAGTAGTGGGTGTCGGGCCCACGCGATCTGAGGCGGCTGTTGAACCCTTCGGGGGGCCAGCCTTCAAACCCTTGATCAGTATGGAGGCTCGGAGCCTAGTTCCTTCACGGGGAAGGATCCCTTTGGGGGTATCCCCTTTCCCGGTCCCTGTTGCAAGAGATAGAGAAAGAGGAAAAAGGGAAAAAAGGATACGAATTTGAACGACGCGGCGTACCTTTTTTGGCGTGGTTATTTTGGCGAAGGCGAAGCGTCGCCAGCTGCTCCTGCCAGAAGGGCCGCCTGTCCAGCCGCGGAGTTAATGCGCTGGGGTGAGTAGTTGACGAGGCTGCCGTTGCGTGTGCGCGAGCCGTTCGAGGGACGGGTCACGGGCGTGTCGTCTTCACGCCGTGAGAGGGGGTTCTCTTGCTGCCTCCGGATGGGACGTGAGCTTGGCTGACGGCGTGACCGCTGCTCCCGCGCGCCTGCCACCGTTATTACTGCCGGCCCACTTTTGACCGCGTTTGACCGCTGCGTCAGGCTGGCGCCGCTGGGTCGCGCGCTGGGTCACCTCGGGTCGCGGTATCGGTTCCGCAATCGAGGAGGTGCGGTGGTGGCGCAAGTGGTACAGTTGCTTGCATGCAGCATCCGGCGCGCCGGTCGCGCGACGCGTGGGCTTAGGCCTCCGTGCTGGCAGGTTAGGAGTCGGAGAGGCGCGGCCACTTGGCGTGGTTGCATGCCGTCTGCATGGCTGCCTGCCCCTTTCGCCCGTTGGCCTGGGCAAAAGCGGAGGGTCGCTTGTAACCGCTGGGTGGTTGCGTGCGCTGTGCGCGGCGGTTTGGCTTCTTCTGCTCGGAGCCGGTCTTGTATGACATGCGGGACCCAACCCCCGCGCCACAGGGGAGGGCTTTGGAGGCGTGTTGGAGAAGACTCGGCCCGAGACGGTTGGGGGCGCAAGTAGGGAGAGTCGCCTTTAAAAGGAGGGCGACCCCTTCCATAAGGCGACCATGCCTTCTTCCTCCCTTATGCATCGTGTCTTTCCGCCTTTCAAGCCCTCGGATGGGGGAAACCGCCGTCTTTTCGCCCCATCGTTGGAGGAACGCAACTCCGTGGGAGTTGGCACCTTTTAGCCATCGTTCGGCTTCAAGGATTTTCATCACACAGCCCGGTTGCTCCCCTCCGCTGGTGATCACCCAAGACGGTGACCTCCAGCTCCTGGATGGGGAGAGGCAAACCGGGCTGTGGTCCTGGCCCCGCCCTCAGTGTTGAGGGTGTTCGTCATCCTCGCCGGGGCGGGGAGCGAGGCGAGCCGGGGCTCCACCTCCTGCGCGGGTCGACGGACCACCTCTTCTTCCAGCTTCTGGTGGTGGCAATCGCCCTTTAGCCCTACGGCGGAGACATCCTCCAGCCATGCCGAGGAAGGCGAACTGTTGCTGCCCAGCTAGGATGCAACATTCCGTCTTCCTCCTCGCATTCGCGGCGAGGACGGCTGCGAGGATCTGCCGGGGTGCTTGGGGGCGTCCCGCGTTTTGCTGGTGATTCGCCCAGAGCTTGTCGCTCCACGGGCTTCTCGGGCGGGGAGGTCGTCCATACCCGTGGAGACGGAACCGGAGTTCCGTTTGTGATGGCACCTTGGATGCCAGTGTTTTTTGTTCATTTCGGCTTTCGGGGCCTGAACATGTATGTAACTTCGGCACGGAGCCGTGTTTTTTCCTCATTTTTGAGCACTAAGACTCGCCTGCTGTTTGTCTGAACCGCTTCACCAAGCATGAGTCGCCCCGCGTCAAGGTGACGAGTGAGGTATCCGTATCCCGGAGGCGTAGGAGTCCTTCGGCTCGGTCGGCCCTGCTGTCCGAGGCTCCTCTAGCTTAGTTAAAGAGACCCCTCGGCCGCTCTTCGTCGAGCTGAGGCCAGGGGTAGCGATATCAGCATGAGCAGAGGCAGAGTTGGCTCGAAAATAAAACCTGGTTGGCCGGAACCTAGCCAGGTTGTCCGTTGGCTGGATCGACGTCGGAGTTGATCAGCCGAGGCTTCGGACCGGGCTGGCGCCCTCGGAAGATGGTTGGCCGAGGCCCCAGGGGTGACCGGCTGAGCCGCCTGCTCGGGCCGGGTTCTCGGAGAAGTCCCTGGCAGCGATTGCCCGGGCGTGGTGATAACGTCGTCTTTGGAGCAGAGACCCTCGGACCGCGTCGCCGTTCGAGGCTAGGTCGGGCCTCGCCGAAGGTGCCGTCGATGCCGAGGGTGTTGCTGCCCCCTTCCAGCGTCAAGACCCGAGCCTGCAGGATCAGATTGTCTTGTAGTGTGTGCTTTGTGCGACCGTCGAGGCCAGAACACACACCCTTGTTGCGTGTTAAAGCTGCGTCTCTCTTCCTCTTGTTTCGAGTATCTGGACTTTTTGTCGGTAACAGGGATGTTTGTACGAGCGAAAGTTGCTTCTCGCGCAAGGTGAGGAGTGAGGTATCCGTATCCCGGAGGCGTGGGAGTCCCTCGGCTCGATCGGCCTTGCCGCTTACGCGCGCTTTTACTCGTCCATGAGGCCCTATCACCGACTCGGTCGAGAAGACTCGAAGAATCGCTTCGACAGAAGGGCTTCCGAACGTAGAGACTTGTTCGATCCGCGGAGTCTCCTTATCCGAACGCGAGTTACTTATCGCAGAAGGTGATGAGTGAGGTATCCATATCCCGGAGGCGTAGGAGTCCCTCGGCTCGGTCAGCCTTGACTGCTTACGTGTACCCCGTCGTTTCCAGGACCCACTTTTCGAAGTAGTCAAAAAGCACGAAAGATATTCTGGTAAAAGAGATCTTTTTTTTTCGAGGAAAATTTTGACGCAGAGGGGGTTTCCCCCCTTTTAGCCCCCGAGGGAGGGTCGGGCTTTGCCGAGGCGAGGCCGACCCTTCCTTGTTGACTAAACTTTGCGTGGGTGCGAGGTATATGAACAACTTGGAAACATCTTAAGGGTAGAAGCGACGTAGCTGTTGGATGTTCCAAGCGTTGCCGTAGACCTCGCCTTGACTGTTAGCCAGCTTGTACGTTCCGGGTGAAAGGGAATTAGGCTTACACCTAGTCCCTAATTAATTTTGGTGGTTGAATTGCCCAACACAAATATTTGGACTAACTAAGTTTGCTCTAGTGTATAAGTTATACAGGTGCCAAAGGTTCACACTTAGCCAATAAAAGGACCAAGTATTGGGTTCGACCAAAGAGCACAGGGGCAACCGAAGGCACCTCTAGTCTGGCGCACCGGACGGTCCGGTGTGCCACCGGACATGTCCGGTGCACCAGAGGACTCCAACTCCAACTCGTCGCCCTCGGGAATTTTCCAGAGTCAGCGCACTAAAATTCACCGGACTGTCCGGTGTACACCGGACAGTGTCCGGTGCTCAAGGTCGCGCGGCCTCAGGAACTCGCCAGTCTCGGGATCGCGCAGCAGCCGCTTCGCTATAATTCACCGGACATGTCTGGTGTGCACCGGACTGTCCGGTGCAACCTCTGGACAACGGCTACTTCGCGCCAACGGTCACCTGCAGGCGCATTTATTGCGTGTCTGTCGCGCGCAGTCGTCAGACACGCGGAAGCAGGTGCACCGGACATCGAACAGTACATGTCCGGTGTGCACCGGACATCCAGGCGGGCCCAGTGTCAGAACTCCAACGGTCGAAACTCCAACGGCCGGGTGACGTGGCTGTCGCACCGGACATGTCCGGTGTGCACCGGACTGTCCGGTGCACCGTCGAACAGACAGCCTTCACCAACGGCTAGTTTTTGGTTGGTGGCTATAAATACCACCCCAACCGGCCACTTCAAAGTGTGGGAGCCCAAGCAACATTCCAAGTCATCTAGTTGACATACTCAAGCCCTCCCAACCACATATATTCATTGATCCATCCTATACACAAGATTTAGACCACAACAACCAACACAAGTGCCACAAAAGAGAGAGCAAGCAAAAGAGAGCTACTCATTTGAGTTTAGCACTAGTGCCTTGTGAGATTCATTGAGAGATAGTGTGTGCTTCATCTTTGTGTTCATTTGCGCGTGGAGTTTTGACTCCCATTCAAACTTCCTCCAAAGTTTTGGAGGCTTGTAAAAGCTAGCAAGAGACACCAAAGTTTGTGGTGGTCCTTGTGGGATCGAGAGTGATCCTTGAGAAGAAGAAGAGCTCACCGATCCTTGTGTGATCGGGGGAGAGAGGGAAAGGGTTGAAAAAGACCCGTCCTTAAGTGGACTCCTCAACGGGGACTAGGCCTTCGAGGGCCGAACCTCGGTAAAACAAATCACCCGTGTCCATTGTGTTTATTTCTTGTGATTTGTTTGTGTTTCCTTGTCCTAAGTTTTCTTGCATCTTTATTTGCAAATATCATTTGGTGTTGCTTCAAGTTAAATTCCCATTTAGTGAAGCAACACGTTGCAAGAAAGAACTTGTCCTAGTGCTCTTCTCATCTAAGGCTTCTTGCTTTGTTATTCTATAACTTACTAGTTGTATTGATTTATCACTTCCGCATTATTTAGCAATACTCTTTTCAAGCAAGAACTTAGTTTCTATTCTCCGATATTTGTATATCTTGTTCTAACCACTAATCAAGGGATCTAGTTGGGGGATAAAGTTTTAATTTTCAGGTTTCGCCTATTCACCCCCCCCTCTAGGCGACTTTCAATTGGTATCGGAGCTAGGCACTTCATCTTGAGTCTAACAACTCGAAGTAATGGCTCGTAGAAGATCCCAAAAGAACAAGAAGACTCCTCCATCAAACGTAACTCAAAAGGAGGTAACTCTTGAAATATTATTTGATGATTGTTCTAATTATGACTCATGGTCTACTAGTGTGATAAATGCTTTTAGAACCATAGATCCACGATTAGAACAAATTATAGACAAGAGTATTTTTTCCTCTAATTTCAATGGAAAAATTAATTCCGAGGAGGATCAAAGATGTTATCGCTTAAACTATCTATCTTTTGACATCTTAACTAATTCTCTTAGTAGAGAAGATTATCATGCCTTCATATCAAACTATGACGAATCTATCCATGATGCGCATGATATTTGGACTAGAATTAAAAATAAATTTGATGAGTCCAAACATGATAGTTCACTTTGTGCTTCTACTTCCTTTGGTATTTGTGATACTAACCCTTGCAAGGAAGAAGAAGATAATGAACGGTGGAGACCAAACGATGAATCCACCTCTCCAAAAGGTTTGTCTTCCCATTTCGATTCCCACATGTGTTGTGTGGCTAATGCAAATGATAGCGGAAGCACAAATGAGGATGAGGAGGAAGAAAGAAGCTTTGTGCATCTCTACGCTCGCCTAAGCCAAGAAGATAAGGCGGTCATGCTCAAACTTCTAGAAAGAGCGAGAGAGCAAAGCGAAGCTCGTCAAAGGCTAGAAGATATTCTCTCCATGAAAATGCTACACTTTGACGAGTTGACCAAAGAACATGAGGAGCTAAAGTGCTCTCATGTTGATTTGGTCCAAAGGTATGAAACTGTTTCAATTGAGCATGATAACGCTTTACATTGTATCGCTCAATTAGTAAATAGGAATACCTTGCTTAAGGACCAAGTAGAAAAGCTAAAAGTTGAAAATCTAGCTTTTCAAGAAAAATATGATATGCTTCTATGTTCTCATAAAAATCTTATGGATGATCATATCATATTAAACATTGCTCATGAGGTTGTGATAGAAAACTTAAAATCCCAACAACCTCACTCATGCACATGTATTCAAATTGATACTATGTTACCATGTGCTAATGCTTGTTGTCCGTCGACAAGCAAATCTTCCTTTAAGCTAGAATTTGCAGGAACAAACAATGATTCATATCAAAAGCTCAAGGAAGAAAATGAGAGGCTAAAGAAGAGCTTGACACAACTAAAAGGGAAATGCATTGCCCAACCCTCTCAAGATAACCGTGATCACATGGTGAAGAAGCTTGAGACGAGAACAACCGTGGCATGCAATACATCCCTTGAAGAAAATGTCAAGGATTTGAGGATTGCGAAGAGGAAGAAACAAAAGATGAAATTCAACACCTCCTCCAAAAGCCTCAACCACTCCTCCACAAAAGGTAACATCCAAGGTAATGATCAAGCCACACTTCACATAAAGAGGTGTAGTGAATGCTTTGAAAAGGGGCACTTGATTAGGTCATGTCCCTACATTAAAAATGGCTTGATTATTAACAAGGATGATAGACTTTGTTTTAAATGCTCCAAGAAGGGACACTTGCTTAGATCTTGTCCCCATTTAAAACAAAAAGGCATAGGGTTAGAAAAGAAAGTTTTTACTAACCATGTAGCAAGCAACAAACAAGGAAGGAAGAAAACTTCAAAACTTGAAAAACGCCTTTGCTACACATGCCGTAAGAAGGGACATCAATGCAAGGATTGTCCCATTGGTAACAATTCCACTCCTAGCTTGTCAATTAATTCTCATGTAACTAGGCAACCCAAAATTGCAACTTGTGCTAGAAAGGTAATGAGTTTACCTAGTGCTAACACAAAGGACTTTTGGGTTCCTAGATCTTTGTTGACTAACCGTGATGGACCCATCAAGCGATGGGTACCAAAATATGCTTGACAAGCTTTGTAGGAGAAGGAGATGGTATGAAGCCTTTGGGTGCTTGAGAAAGTTAATTCAATTTAACTCAAGCTATCAAATCTTCAATGATCTTTATCCGTGATTGACCCAAGGTTATTCTTCAAACTACTACATCTTAAACTCATATCATCTCGAGGAAGTCATTGATGTTGTAGGAAATAAAGAATTATCTCATGCGGAAAAATCAAGGCCTACAACATGGAGGAAAGTCAAAGGATGGTAACCTCTATGCTTTTAAAGTGCAAGTATTTTATTATGTGTCTTGTGTAGTCACATAAGAAATGTGTAGCGCTTCAAATGTCTTTAAAATTCATATCATCATTCTTTGAAGAATTTCCTCTCATATGATAGATTGCATACCCATCATTTCCATCCTATGGCAATCTACATGCTCTAATTTGTTGCAAGTATATCATGGCATGTTCTTCCCCTAATTATCTTGTTATTGCCATGATTCTAGATATAGAGAGATGTTTCATGTTCTTAAAAGAATAAGGTGTCATGTAAGGAATTCAAATCCTTAGGACACTTGTAAAAGGAAAACTCTCTCTATAACTAGAATAATGAGACTAATGATTTTTATCTAAGTAACCCAAGTAGTCTCACTTGTAGAGAATAAGTTTCTCTTTGGAAGCATGTAATCTAACATAAAAAGAAAAATCAATCCAATGATTTATGTTGATTTGCTCCTTGCCTATATTGGATTTGATTCTTTCACATTTATCGCTTTCCAAATCATGAATTAGATTTATTCCTATAATCTCAAAGGGTTATTTATGCTTGTTTTATGAGTTAAAATTGAGCATAACATCATCTATGGATAATCTAGTTCATGTTATGAAGTTTCCATGCTTTTAGTAATATAGCTTTTCATTCCCTATCAAAAATGATTACTAAATGGAAACTAGTGCTTGTGTTGCTACTAACATTTCTCTTGAGTTCAATTATGAAAATCTACAAGAAAGAAAGTGCACAAGCCCTATGGGTTGATCTTCACCCAAAGGAAGAAAGGTAAAAAGCAGAGGTATGGGAACTCGTCTTCTTAAGTTTGGTTCCCATCTCAATGGGTATTTAATCTAAATCATCATATTCTACCCTTGTGAGAAATAGATTCTTTATTGGACCGAAATTAACTAAGTATATATTCAATATCATTTTCATAAATGCGCTTGTCCATTAGAATCTAATTCATGCCTTTGCTATATCCATTCTCATATTGATGCACTTCTAAGTCATGATAATAAATTCAATATGAAAAAGTAAAATTCCTTTGATTGATCAAAAATGATTAAAAAGGTGCTCATTCCTCTTTTCTGTTAATATGCACTAACGTTAAGGAATTTACTTCATATCTATGTGACTCATGGATGATGAATTATGCTTATTTCCTATCTAAAAGAAATCATCCATCACTATATACTCCCTTGTATTACTAACATTCTTTTTGAGTATTTTCAATAAGTTTGAAAGGAAAAAGAAGCCACTGCAAAGGGAGGACTCTCAAATGAAAGAGGAGAACATCAAGAACAACACCACCTACTTATACGAAACAATCAATGGTGTGGTTGTGAGTATTCTAAACCCTTTCATATTGAGAATACTAGGCTCAAGCTGTATATTACAAATTTAATGAGCCTTGATCAAGATGTATAAATGCTTCTCTCTATTTGTCTTTAAAGTAAATGCATCCATTCAACTCATACAAATACTTGATGCATATCTTTAGGGGGAGCCTTTTATCTTGATTATGTTGAGACTATTGCTTTATCTCAGTAATTTCATATAGTCTCTTGCATGAGAATAAGTTTCTCATGAAGTATGCTACTATCTTTAAAATCTTGTCTTTCACTCTAAAGTAGCATATTTGCTGGATTCTCCTACTCTAAGCGTAATTGATAATCTAATGTGTATGTTGTTCTTTTGATCACATCTGTTATTTGTTTGATCATTGAATGACTTCAATCAACAATCATGCTTCTTAGTGCCATATATACTATCAATCAATATCTCTCTTGATATGCACTAAGTTAAAAGGAGAATTCATGATAAATTTATGCAACTTGTGATCCATTTGATATATGCTAACAATAACTTGAAAAGATCACTAGTTGTAGAACTCTCTCTTGTGCAAAATATTTTCATATATTGTCAATAAGGATAGGTCTTAAGCATCTAAGACTAAGGACAAAGCACAATGAAGAGAGCGTCCCTATGTAAAGGTACAAAAAGGTAAAACTGTCTCCTTTCATTTAAGCTTGTACCTAAATCTTCCGTTTCTATACTATCTTTATATATCTTGTTTAAAAGGAAGAGAAAGCATGTCCATGCTATCCCTGCTTCATATCTAGTTTAACTTCTCAAAAATTCATTCATGCTTTAATGCATCTTTGTTGAAACTAAATGAAGTGATTTAATTGTCAAAGAGCTTAAAGCTTAACCTTGTAACGAGGATAAGCTGCCTTTGTTTCAAAGGTGGATGGTCCTTAAGTCTCTTTGAAATCCTTAAGGGAAAATGCTTAAATTGTTTACAACATGCTTTCATAAGTGCATAAATTGTCATGAGCATCACACTTATACTATGACACAATGCACTTCACATCCTGTATGATATAGATATGTTCTCATTTACCTAATTATGTGCAATTGGCATTTGAGGCCAAAAATATGTTTTCCTCTCGCACATATTTAGGGGGAGCAATCTATGTTATATAGAACTATGATCATGCTTAATCTGTTATATCCTTTTGATCATTTCTCTTTTATATGCTATGACTAATGTGTTTTCAAGTGAATTTCAAACCAAGTCATAGGTACATTGAAAGGGAATTGGAGTCTTTGGCGAAGACAAAGCTTCCACTCTACTCTATCGGTATTATCTACCCTTCGCCATCACCCCACAATGTCTCTCCATCTTTGGTATAATCTTCACTCATATGTTTATTTGCCAAAGGGGAGAAAATAGTTAGGACAAAGGGCTTATATTTCACTCTAAGTATCCGTTTTTGGCGATTCATGCCAAAGGGGGAGAAAGTATTAGCCCAAAGCAAAAGGATCGCACCACCACCAAAGCAAAAGGATCGCACCACCACCCTAATTTTAAAAAATTGATGATTTTCAATTGGTAAATTTCAAATTGGTATCTCTTTGTGTTCTAAAGGGGGATCAAGTAGTATTTTCAAAATTGATGTCTTAAAACCCTCTTGAACACTAAGAGGAGAATTTAATTGAGGGGGAGTTTTGTTTAGTCAAAGGAAAAGCATTTCAAACAAAAGGAGAAAATTTCAAATCTTGAAAATGCTTCTCAAAATCTTATTCATTTACCTTTGACTATCTTGCAAAAGGACTTTGAAAAGATTTTACAAAAGGATTTGCAAAAACAAAACATGTGGTGCAAATGTGGTCAATTATGTTAAAAATAAAGAAACAATCCATGCATATCTAATAAGTATTTATATTGGCTCAATTCCAAGCAACCTTTGCACTTACATTATGCAAACTAGTTAAATTATGCACTCTTATATTTGCTTTGGTTTGTGTTGGCATCAATCACCAAAAAGGGGGAGATTGAAAGGGAATTAGGCTTACACCTAGTCCCTAATTAATTTTGGTGGTTGAATTGCCCAACACAAATATTTGGACTAACTAAGTTTGCTCTAGTGTATAAGTTATACAGGTGCCAAAGGTTCACACTTAGCCAATAAAAGGACCAAGTATTGGGTTCGACCAAAGAGCACAGGGGCAACCGAAGGCACCTCTGGTCTGGCGCACCGGACGGTCCGGTGTGCCACCGGACATGTCCGGTGCACCAGAGGACTCCAACTCCAACTCGTCGCCCTCGGGAATTTTCCAGAGTCAGCGCACTAAAATTCACCGGACTGTCCGGTGTACACCGGACAGTGTCCGGTGCTCAAGGTCGCGCGGCCTCAGGAACTCGCCAGTCTCGGGATCGCGCAGCAGCCGCTTCGCTATAATTCACCGGACATGTCCGGTGTGCACCGGACTGTCCGGTGCAACCTCTGGACAACGGCTACTTCGCGCCAACGGTCACCTGCAGGCGCATTTATTGCGCGTCTGTCGCGCGCAGTCGTCAGACACGCGGAAGCAGGTGCACCGGACATCGAACAGTACATGTCCGGTGTGCACCGGACATCCAGGCGGGCCCAGTGTCAGAACTCCAACGGTCGAAACTCCAACGGCCGGGTGACGTGGCTGTCGCACCGAACATGTCCGGTGTGCACCGGACTGTCCGGTGCACCGTCGAACAGACAGCCTTCACCAACGGCTAGTTTTTGGTTGGTGGCTATAAATACCACCCCAACCGGCCACTTCAAAGTGTGGGAGCCCAAGCAACATTCCAAGTCATCTAGTTGACATACTCAAGCCCTCCCAACCACATATATTCATTGATCCATCCTATACACAAGATTTAGACCACAACAACCAACACAAGTGCCACAAAAGAGAGAGCAAGCAAAAGAGAGCTACTCATTTGAGTTTAGCACTAGTGCCTTGTGAGATTCATTGAGAGATAGTGTGTGCTTCATCTTTGTGTTCATTTGCGCGTGGAGTTTTGACTCCCATTCAAACTTCCTCCAAAGTTTTGGAGGCTTGTAAAAGCTAGCAAGAGACACCAAAGTTTGTGGTGGTCCTTGTGGGATCGAGAGTGATCCTTGAGAAGAAGAAGAGCTCACCGATCCTTGTGTGATCGGGGGAGAGAGGGAAAGGGTTGAAAAAGACCCGTCCTTAAGTGGACTCCTCAACGGGGACTAGGCCTTCGAGGGCCGAACCTCGGTAAAACAAATCACCCGTGTCCATTGTGTTTATTTCTTGTGATTTGTTTGTGTTTCCTTGTCCTAAGTTTTCTTGCATCTTTATTTGCAAATATCATTTGGTGTTGCTTCAAGTTAAATTCCCATTTAGTGAAGCAACACGTTGCAAGAAAGAACTTGTCCTAGTGCTCTTCTCATCTAAGGCTTCTTGCTTTGTTATTCTATAACTTACTAGTTGTATTGATTTATCACTTCCGCATTATTTAGCAATACTCTTTTCAAGCAAGAACTTAGTTTCTATTCTCCGATATTTGTATATCTTGTTCTAACCACTAATCAAGGGATCTAGTTGGGGGATAAAGTTTTAATTTTTAGGTTTCGCCTATTCACCCCCCCCTCTAGGCGACTTTCACCGGGCTTCAGAACTTTGGCGATGACGAATGGCCCCTCCCAGGGGGGCATGAGCTTGTGCCTCCCTCGGGCGTCTTGCCGCAGCCGAAGCACCAGGTCGCCCACCTGGAGGTCTCGGGGTCGGACCCCTCGGGCGTGGTAGCGTCGCAGGGACTGCTGATACCGCGCCGAGTGTAGTAAGGCCCTGTCCCGAGCCTCTTCCAGCTGGTCCAGCGAGTCCTCTCGGCTAGCTTGGTTGCTTTGATCGTCGTAGGCTCTCGTCCTCGGGGAGCCGTATTCCAGGTCCGTGGGCAAGACGGCCTCGGCCCCGTAGACCAGGAAGAACGGCGTGAAACCCGTGGCTCGGCTCGGCGTCGTCCTCAGGCTCCAGACCACCGAGGGGAGTTCCTTCATCCATCGCTTGCCGAACCTGTTGAGGTCATTGTAAATCCGAGGCTTGAGCCCTTGTAGAATCATACCGTTGGCACGCTCTACTTGCCCATTCGACATGGGATGAGCTACGGCAGCCCAGTCCACCCGGATGTTGTGGTCCTCGCAAAAATCCAAGAATTTTTTGCCCGTGAACTGGGTGCCGTTGTCGGTGATGATGGAGTTCGGGACCCCGAAGCGATGGATGATGTTGGTGAAGAACGCCACCGCCTGCTCGGACCTGATGCTGTTCAGGGGTCGGACCTCGATCCACTTGGAGAATTTGTCGACGGCGACCAGCAGGTGCGTGTAGCCCCCGGGCGCCTTCTGCAGAGGGCCGACGAGGTCCAGACCCCACACAGCGAAGGGCCAGGTGATGGGTATCGTCTGCAGAGCCTGAGCGGGCAGGTGGGTCTGCTTCGCATAGAATTGGCACCCTTCGCAGGTGCGGACAATTCTAGTGGCGTCAGCCACCGCCGTCGGCCAGTAGAAGCCTTGCCGGAAAGCGTTCCCGACAAGGGCTCGAGGCGCTGCGTGATGGCCTCAAGCCCCCCGAGTGTATCTCTTGCAGGAGTTCCTGACCTTCGGCGATGGAGATGCACCGCTGGAGGATGCCCGAGGGGCTGCGGTGGTAAAGCTCCTTCTCATCGCCCAGCAAGACGAATGACTTGGCGCGTCGCGCTACCCGCCGTGCCTCGGCCTGGTCGAGGGGTAGCTCTCCTCGGCGGAGATATTGCAGGTACGGGGCCTGCCAATCTCGATCAGGCGTGACCCCGCTCCGCTCCTCTTCGATGCGCAGTGCCTCGTCCTCGGGGGCCGAGGGTTCCTCGAGTTGAACCGAGGATGGCTCGGGCTGGGCCGAGGTCCCCTCGGACGGGGCCGAGGGCGCCTCGGGCTCGGGCTTGTCGCTGATCTTGACGGAGGGTTGGTGCAGATCCCGGGAGAAGACGTCCGGGGGAACCGTCGTTCGCCCCGAGGCTATCTTTGCCAGCTCGTCCGCAGTCTCGTTGTAGCGCCGGGCGATGTGGTTAAGCTCGAGCCCGTAGAACTTGTCTTCCAGGCGCCGAACCTCATCACAGTAGGCCTCCATCTTCGGGTCGCGGCAGTGGGAGTTCTTCATGACTTGGTCGATGACGAGCTGCGAGTCGCCGCGAGAGTCGAGGCGTCGGACCCCTAGCTCGATGGCGATTCGCAATCCGTTGATCAGAGCTTCGTACTCAGCCACATTGTTGGACGCCGGGAAATGGAGGCGTAGCACGTAGCGCAGGTGTTTCCCGAGGGGCGAGAAGAAGAGCAGGCCCACGCCGGCTCCCGTCTTCATCAGCGACCCGTCGAAAAACATGGTCCAGAGCTCCGGTTGGATCGGAGCCGTCGGCAACTGTGTGTCGACCCATTCGGCTACGAAGTCCGCCAGTACCTGGGACTTGATGGCCTTCCAAGGGGCGAACGAGATTGTCTCGCCCATGATTTCCACCGCCCACTTCGTGATCCGTCCCGAGGCCTCTCGGCACTGGATGATCTCCCCCAGGGGGAAGGATGACACCACAGTTACCGGATGAGACTCGAAGTAATGCCGCAACTTTCGCCTCATCAGGATCACTGCATATAGCAGCTTCTGAACTTGCGGGTAGCGGATCTTGGTTTCGGACAGCACCTCGCTGACGAAGTAAACTGGCCTCTGAATGGGCAATGCATGCCCCTCTTCTTGCCTTTCGACCACGATCGCGGCGCTAACCACTTGAGTGGTAGCGGCGACGTAGACCAAGAGGGCTTCTCCATCAGCTGGGGGTACCAAGACGGGCGCCTGGGTGAGGAGCGCCTTCAGGTTCCCGAGAGCTTCCTCGGCCTCGGGAGTCCAAGTGAAGCACTCGGCCTTTCTTAAGAGACGGTACAGGGGTAGGCCTCTTTCGCCGAGGCGCGAGATGAAACGGCTCAAGGCCGCGAGACATCCCATGACCCTTTGTACGCCTTTTAAGTCCTTGATGGGCCCCATGCTGGTGATGGCTGCGATCTTCTCCGGGTTGGCTTCGATGCCCCGCTCGGAGACGATGAATCCCAGGAGCATGCCTCGGGGCACCCCGAAGACGCACTTCTCGGGATTGAGCTTGACGCCCTTCGCCTTGAGACACCGGAATGTCACTTCAAGGTCGGAGAGAAGGTCGGAGGCTTTCCTTGTCTTGACTACGATGTCATCGACGTAGGCCTCGACCGTGCGACCAATGTGTTCGCCGAACACATGGTTCATGCACCGCTGGTACGTTGCACCCGCGTTCCTCAAACCGAACGGCATGGTGACATAACAGTACATGCCGAAGGGCGTGATGAAAGAAGTCGCGAGCTGGTCGGACTCTTTCATCTTGATTTGATGATACCCTGAGTAGGCATCGAGGAAAGACAGGGTTTCGCACCCAGCGGTGGAATCCACGATTTGATCGATGCGAGGTAGAGGGTAGGGAACCTTCGGACATGCTTTGTTGAGACCAGTGTAGTCTACACACATCCGCCATTTCCCCCCTTTCTTCCTCACGAGCACAGGGTTGGCAAGCCATTCGGGATGGAATACCTCTTTGATGAACCCTGCTGCCATCAGCTTGTGGATCTCCTCGCCTATCACCCTGCGCCTTTCCTCGTCGAATCGGCGCAGAGGCTGTCTGACCGGTCGGGCTCCGGCCCGAATATCCAGTGAGTGCTCGGCGACATCCCTCGGTATGCCGGGCATGTCCGAGGGACTCCACGCAAAGACGTCGGCGTTTGCGCGGAGAAAGTCGACGAGCACTGCTTCCTATTTGGGGTCAAGCCCGGAACCGATCCGGATCTGCTTGGAGGTGTCGCCACTGGGGTCGAGAGGGACGGCCTTAACCGTCTCCGCTGGCTGGAAGTTGCCGACGTGTCGCTTCACGTCTGGCACCTCTCGGGAGAGGTTTTCCAGGTCGGCGATGAGGGCCTCGGACTCGGCGTACTCCACGCACTCCACATCACATTCGAACGCGTGTTTGTACGTGGGGCCGACGGTGATGACCCCGTTGGGGCCCGGCATCTTGAGCTTCAGGTAGGTGTAGTTGGGGATGGCCATGAACTTCGCGTAGCATGGCCTTCCCAATACTGCGTGGTAGGTTCCTCGGAACCCGACCACCGCGAACGTCAAAGTCTCCCTTCGGAAGTTGGAGGGTGTTCCGAAGTAGACAGGAAGGTCGAGCTATCCGAGGGGCTGGACGCGCTTCCCGGGAATGATCCCGTGGAAGGGCGCAGCGCCTGCTCGGACGGAGGACAGATCGACGCGCAGGAGCCTGAGGGTCTCGGCGTAGACGATATTGAGGCAGCTGCCCCCATCCATCAGTGTCACACCCGGTTTTGGAAGGCAAACCGAATGCGAACTATGTACGTGCCAGGATCAGAACTCACGTACACAGCGATTACATAAATGAACATCGTCGCACAATGCTCGAATAATAACATAAAAGAGTATTAACTTATTACATCACAGAGTCATAGACATCCACATAGTCATCAAGTTAACAGTTAAATCAAAGTGCTAGCGAAACGCAGTAAAGATAAGGCCTTCACAGACAGCTGACTGGGGGTTGCCGCCAACCCACACCTAGAATTCGTCGTAGTCTTGGAACTCCTGGAAGTCTCCTTCCACGACTTCGCCTTCTCCGGAGCAGTGATTACAATGCGGACAACCTGGTGTTTGGTGGTAAAGCAAGGATGAGTACACATCAACGTACTCAGCAAATGTCCCGTTTGGCTGAAGTGGACTAGCTTTATGTGGGGTTAGGCTCAAGCAGTTGCTTTTAGTTGGTCAGGTATTTATCATTAGTAGAAGCCAGATTTTAGCATTAACCAACCCATGAACCATTTCCTCATCGAGGAACAACATCATCATATTCGAACCAAAACCATAACATAATCCTTGTATCTCGAACCATCTATATCTCTAATCAAAGAGGATCCCAAGGCTGCTCTTAACCGTGAGCACGGCTGATATATCAGTTTCACTACCCTCTGCAGAGGTCGCACACTTTACCCATGAGCCATGATTCCCTTTCTGCCCGGGGAGAGCTAATCCCCATTGACCACTACCTAGGTGGTCCGGCAGGGTATCACTACGTAGCTTTTACAAAGATTCCCTAGAGATCATACCTGCCCGTTAGGTTTCTCCAGTTTGATAAACACAGTACTCCTCCCCGCAGGAGAGTGACTAACAAAAGCAAAACGAAAGAACCTCGGCACTCAGCCTCGGCAGAGCAAGCACTGTGCCTGGACCCCATTGACGGCACGACGGCGAAGCAACTACACCTCTAGTTCCTCTAATTAATTAGCTAAGGGTGCCCCATTTCACCCTCATGGTTGCACTGTTATCCCGGGTGGTCTCTCAACGAACAGGTCCTTACGGAGAGGTACTCAGGAAACAGCCTGAGCCCCCTAGAGTATCACAAGATCATCAACATCATCAGGATAACAGTATCATAAATATTCACATCATGTTCATTGATTAAGTTAAGGCAGTAGCAGAATGCTAACCATAATAGCCCATAAGGTCATCAAGGATAAAGTAAAGTGTAAAGCTAGTCAATCCTTAGGTTTCAAGTAAGTAATGCGGGACAGTGTATTATAAAGTAAATGGGACATAATGGGACTGAGGACACTTGCCTTCACCAAACTGCTGATCAGGAACTTCCTCTGCAACTCCCTCGGGAAACACAGACTGCTCGTTGTCTACGTAAAGCAATCATTCACACTATGCACTTGGGAAATAACAAACAAAAACAATATACCAAACATATGCAGCAGAGAGAGGTCACATGTTCATAACAGAAAAGGGATAGGCACTCTGGTGTTCCCTAGGTCTGGGGTAGAGGACTATACAAAGTGAGTCATTATCCACTACTCAGGTTTAAGTCAGTGGTGGGATTAAATAATTATCTGGTTTAAGTTCCTAAACTTAAGGGTTTGAGTCCATAAACTTAAGTGCTCCAACTTTTATTAAAGTCTACTATCTTTTATTTATCTCAAATAGGGTTCCCATAACATTAATCCTATCCTAATGATTAACCATTAATTGGGACATAGAAACAGCAGGGAAACATTGCATAAACAGATAGATAATAATTTTATGAACATTTTGCAATTTGAAGCACCTAATTTGGAGTTCATATGGCAAAGTTATGAATTTTACAAGTTTAGGGGTTAAAAATATACCCTAAGGACCTATTTTGAATTAAATAAAAGGTCCGAGGACCTAACTGCGAGAAACCAGGGACGGCGGGCGCAAAATCCAGAAAACCGGGGGTCTCTTTAAGAAAACGCGCAGGCGAAGGGGTATCGGGCGCTTACAGCCGTTAGATCTCAGATCAACGGCCAGGATTAGATCCTGCGGCGGGCGCGCGGGCGCGCGGCGGCTTGGGTGGCTGACAGGCGGGGCCGGGCGGGCAGCGCGGGGCGCAGGCGAGGCGACTGACAGGCGGGGCCAGCGGGCAGCGCGGGCGCAGGCGGCTGGCAGGCGGGACCGGGCAGGCAGAGCGAGCGCGCGGGCGGGCTGACAGGCGGGGCCCAGCGACAGAGAGGCGGGGCGCGGGGAAAGCGGCCCTGGGCCGTTGGATCTTGGGCGGACGGCTACGATTGGGTTCGGGTTATTTAAAACGGGATCGTCCGATCTGAGATGGACGGCGGAGATGGGGTGGCTGGCTGCTACCTCCTTCGGCTAGCTGGGGCGGCGGCGCTCGTCCCCGCGGCGGAGGAGCTCGCCGGAGACGAGGGGAGCGGGGGCCCTACGGGTTCCCAGGGCGACCTGAGTGGCCGGGGAGGTTGGGGAGGGCACGGGAAACTCTCTGGTGGGGTCTGGGCCGGGGTAGGGGCACCGGAGGAGGGCGGTCCACGGTGGAGCGGCTCGGCGGCGGCGCTAAGGGTCTCCGGTGAGGAATTAAGCGCGACAGAGTGTAAGACAAGGACCAATAGGGGTGGGAGATGTTCCTTACCTCAAGGCGAACTCCGGGGACCCCTCGGCGGCGACGGAGACGTGACGGTGGCCCGGGTCGACGGTGGTGGCTGCACGGCGGACGGCGGGTGAGCGCGGGCAGAGAGAAATAGGGAGGGGGAGAGGGAATTGGGGCGCGTCCCGGGTTGCGGACGTCGGGGCGGAGCTCACCGTGGCAATGGACACGGCGGAGCTCCAACGGCGACGGAGGAACAAGCTCGGGCGGCGGCGGTTCGCGGCGATGGCGCTTGGGCGTGCGCGCAGCGAGGGAGAGGGCGAGAGAGAGGGCCGGTTGGTGCGCAAATGAGGGAGGGGGAGAGGGCGAGTGAGGTTCGGGGCTCTAGTGGCCGAGGGCGGGGTTGGGGCGAGCTCCCCACGCGCGACGTGGGCGCGGAGAAGGCGGGCGCGCGCAGCTCGGCGGCGGTTACGCGAGGACGAGAGAGCTGACAGCTCGGGCCCGCGGTGCAGAGAGAGAGGAGAAAGCGGGCGCGGGCGCGAGGAAAGCGGGGCTGACGGGCCGGGCCCACGGGCAGAGAGAGCGAGGGAGCGGGCGCACGCGGGGAACGGCTGCGCCGACAGGCGGGGCCCACGAGCAGAGAGAGAGAGCGAGGGAGATGGCGCACGCGCGGTGAAGCGGGAGCGCCGATAGGTGGGGCCCGCCAGGCAGAGAGAGGAGGGGGGGGGGGGGGGGGGGGAAGGCGCGCGCGCGGGTTGGGCTTCATGGGCCGAAAGGCCGAGGGGGCGGGGGTAGTGGGCTGCTTTCCTTTTTTCTTTTATTTTGGAATTTCCTTTCTCTTTTCTTTTTATTTTCTCTATTTGATTCAAATTCAAATGAGCCACAAATTCAAATTAGACTTTTTGAGAATTAAGCACCAAACAAAAGTGAAATCTAGGGTTCAACATGATGCAACAATTCATACTCCCTTAGGGTTTAACCTATCACACTATTATTACAAATAAAATAAGCACTTTTCCCCTATAGAAATGAGAAAGAAAAGATTGGGGAAGGATGAGAAAAGAAAAGTAACACCTGAATTTGTGAATATGAGCAAAGAAATTTTATACCCCCAAATTCAGGGTGTTACAAACCTATCCCCCTTAAAAGAATCTCGCCCCCGAGATTCAGGGTTGGTCAGCAAAGAGTTCAGGGTATTTGGCTTTCAGATCGTCTTCTCGCTCCCAGGTTGCTTCTTCCTCGGAGTGATGACCTCATCTGACTTTGCACATTCTGATGGTATTCCTCCGGGTGACTCTGTCTGCAAACTCCAGAATCTGCGTTGGCTTCTCTATGTATGTCAGATCCTCCTGGACTTCCAAACCCTCCACTGGCAACTGTTCTTCTGGTACTCGCAGACATTTCTTCAATTGTGACACGTGGAACACGTTGTGCACTGCCGACAAACTTTCTCGTAGGTTGAGTTGGTAAGCCACTTCTCCACGCTTTGCTTGAATCTGATATGGTCCAACGTACCGGGGTGCTAACTTGCCTTTAACTCCGAACCTTCTGACTCCCCTGATAGGTGACACTTTCAGATAGACGTAATCTCCCACTTCAAAACTCAGTTCTCTTCTCCTTCTGTCCGCATAGCTTCGCTGTCTTGACTGGGCTATCTTTAGATTCTCCCGAACCATTTTGATATTCTCTTCGACTTCAAGCAGGATGTCGGGGCCAAACACCTGTCTCTCTCCAGGCTGGTCCCAATGCAGCGGAGTCCTACAACTCCGTCCATAGAGTGCCTGAAATGGCGACATCTTCAAGCTAGCCTGATAGCTATTGTTGTAGGAGAATTCTGCATAAGGTAACCTTTTGTCCCATCCTGACTTGTCTTGCAACGCACAGGCTCTCAGCATATCTTCTAGGATCTGGTTAGTTCTTTCAGTCTGACCGTCTGTCTGCGGATGATAAGCCGAGCTGAAGTTCAAATGGGTGCCCAAAGCTTCTTGTAGCTGTTGCCAAAAATGAGAGGTGAACTGCGTTCCTCGATCTGACACTATCTTCTTCGGCACACCATGAAGGCAAACTATCCGTGACATGTATAACTCAGCTAACGTTGCTCCGGTGTATGTGGTCTTCACAGGTATGAAATGGGCCACCTTTGTTAAGCGGTCCACAACCACCCAGATGGAATCATAGCCGGCCCGGGTACGAGGTAGGCCAACTATAAAATCCATCCCGATCTCATCCCACTTCCACTGAGGAATCCGCAATGGCTGCAACAACCCGGCGGGCCTTTGATGCTCTGCTTTGGTTCTTTGACAGCTATCACAGATGGCGACATATTCTGCGATCTCTCTTTTCATGCCATACCACCAAAACCTCCTTTTTAAATCCTGATACATCTTTTCACTTCCCGGGTGTATGGAGTAGGCTGTCTCATGAGCTTCCTTCAGGATCAGCTCCCGAATGGGTCTGAGGTCGGGGACACACAATCGGTCCTTGAACCATATTACTCCCTCTTCATCCTCTCGAAAGTCTTTGCCTCTTCCTTCTAAGATTAGCTGCCGGATCTTGTTGATGCTTTCATCATCCTTCTGCCCTTCTTTGATCTCCCGCTCTAGGGTGGGCTCTAATTCCACTGTTACTCCTTGCGTACTGTTCAGGAAACCGAGACTCAGTCTGTCGAACTCCTTGGCTAACTCATATGGCATTGGGTACGTGGCCATCATATTGACTTGACTCTTCCTGCTCAGCGCATCTGCAACCACATTGGCTTTGCCTGGATGGTAATGTATCTCCAACTCATAGTCTTTGATCAACTCTAACCATCTTCGCTGTCTCATGTTTAACTCTGACTGGGTGAATATGTACTTCAGACTTTTATGATCTGTGTAGATGTCGCACTTCTGCCCATACAGGTAATGTCTCCAGGTCTTCAAAGCATGAACCACTGCTGCCAACTCCAGATCATGTGTGGGATAATTTTTCTCATGGATCTTCAGCTGCCGAGATGAATATGCTACAACTCTTCCTTCTTGCATTAGCACACATCCCAATCCGGTGTAAGAAGCATCGCAATACACTGAGAATGGCTTGTGAACATCAGGCAGGACTAACACCGGAGCTGTAGTCAATCTACTTTTCAGTTCTTCAAATGCTTCCTGACACTTTTGGGTCCACTTGAACTCAACTTTCTTCGCTAGTAACGCTGTCATTGGTCTTGCAATCTTTGAGAAGCCTTCGATGAAACGCCTGTAATACCCAGCCATTCCAATGAAGCTCTTGATCCCACGAACATCCTTTGGTGCTTTCCAGTTCAGGATATCTGCCACTTTCTTTGGATCCACTGCCAACCCATTTTGATTTATGATGTGACCCAGAAACAGGACTTCATGAATCCAGAACTCACATTTGCTCAGCTTGGCATACAACTGATGCTCTCGAAGTCTTTGCAATGCCATCTTCAAATGCTCTACATGATCTTCCTCACTTTGAGAGTATATGAGAATATCATCGATAAACACTACCACAAACTTGTCCAGATAATCCATGAACACACTGTTCATCAAGTACATAAAGAAAGCTGGCGCATTTGTCAAACCAAAGGACATAACTGTGAATTCATATAATCCGTACTTGGTGATGAATGCCGTCTTCGGTATGTCCGAGGGTCGGATTCTGAGTTGATGGTAGCCTGATCTCAGATCTATCTTCGAGAATACGCTGGCACCTCTGAGCTGGTCGAACAAATCTTCTATCCTTGGCAGGGGGTACTTGTTCTTGACAGTGACTTCATTCAAGGCCCTGTAGTCTATGCACATCCTTTTGGTACCATCTTTCTTCTCTACAAACAACACCGGAGCGGCCCAAGGCGAGGTACTTGGTCTGATGTAACCCTTCTCTAACATCTCATCTATCTGCTTCTTGAGTTCCACCAATTCTGGTCCAGACACTCGGTAGGCTCTTTTGGAGATGGGGGCGGTACCAGGGATAAGCTCTATGGCAAACTCAACCTTTCTCTCGGGTGGCATGCCCGTTAGCTCCTCGGGAAATACGTCCGAAAAGTCCGACACAACCTTGATAGTCTCGAGCGGGTTGGGCTCCTTACTATCCACTGAAATCTGGTGACAGACACCCTCCGCTGATTTAGGCATCCTTAGCTTGGCCACTACCTCTTCTCCTGACGGGGACTTCAATGTTACGGTCCTCTTGTCACAGCTAACATTTGCTTCATACTTCATTAACCAATTCATCCCTAGAATAACATCTATCCCAGGGGTGTCTATTACTATTAAGTCACTGGGGAACCCTATCCCCCTTATTTCCACCCTTATATTTGAGCATATTTTATCTGTTTGCACCTTGCCACCAACCGAATTAATCCTCATGGGCGGCATCATTGCCTCTACTGAGATGTTATGCAATTCTACCCAGGTTGCAGTGACAAATGAATGAGTTGCACCAGTATCAAATAGCACTTTCGTGGGATGAGATTCGACTGAGAACATACCTACTGCCACATCTGGTGCATCCTGGATTGCTTCGGCCTCCAAGTGGTTCACCTTTCCACGGTTGTACGCTTGGTTACGATTGCCTGCTGTCGGCTGCAGTACACCTTGCCTTGTTGGAGCATTGGGGTTGGTCTGCTGCTGCGCCGCCTTCTTCGGGCACTGCATCGCCCAGTGGCCTTGTTCTCCACAGTGGAAACATCCTCTGCCTCCTCCTTGGGCTGGGGCTGCTTGGTTACTCTGGTTTGCTGCTGGGGCAGGAAGGCGAGGTGCCTGGTTGTTCTGCTTCTGATACTGATTACCTCCCTGCTGGCTGTTCTGACGATACTGCTGCTGTTGTGGGTACTGCCTCTGGAACTGCTGCTGATGCGGACGCTGGTTCTGATTCTGATATCCCTGTGGGTGACCAGGCCTGCCTTGCTGAGATGAACTGCCTGAGAAACGTGGACGGCTGATGCCTCTGGTCTGGGGTCCGCTCATCTTGCGCTTCCGATCTTCCATATCCTTATGCTTCTTCTCAGTCATAATTGCCCTATCGATCAGGTGCTGGAAGGTGGGGAAGGTGTGGTTCATCAGCTGGTAATGCAGGGGATCCACCAAACCTCTCATGAACCTGTACTGCCTTTTAGCATCAGTGTTGACATCCTCAGGTGCATAACGAGATAGCTGCAGAAATTTGTCTCTATACTCACTAACAGACAGGGGTCCCTGCTTCAGAGCCAGAAACTCCTCCTTCTTCACGATCATCAGTCCCTCCGGCACATGGTACCTGCGGAAACTCTCGCTGAATTCTTCCCAGGTGATGGCTTCGGGGTCAGCATGTGTGGCGAGATAGGACTCCCACCAGGACTGGGCTGCTCCCCTTAGCTGACGGGGGCCATACAGAACCTTCTCCCTGTCGTCACATTGGGCGGTGCGCAGTTCTCTTTCCACTGCGTGCAGCCAGTCTTCTGCATCCATGGGGTCGGCAGAATGGGCGAAGGTAGGAGGGTGCCCTCTCATGAACTCACCACGCTTATCCCGTGGCATCTGGGGCATCTGCACTTGCAACTGGGGTTGGGGTTGTTGTTGAGCCTGCTGCATGGCTGCCAGAGTCTGCCCAATGGCCTGCACTGCCTGAGTCTGCATCAAGAACATCTGCTCCACTATCATCGGGGGTGGTGGGGGAGGCTGCCTCTGTTGTTCCTCCTGCTGGTCATGCTGCTCTTGCTGAGCACGCCTGTTGCATCGGCGCCTGTTGTCAGACATCTGTGGAAGACATTCATACATCAGCGTTGATCTTACAACCCTCCAGCATAAGAAAAGGAAATTCAGAATTCTTCATGACACTGAGTGAACAAAGAGCTTCACTGATCCTCATTATGATTCAACACAGCTTCTCAGATAGAAAGGAAAGTAGAAGTAAATAGCTTCCCAACTAAATAACTGACTTTACTAACATTATAGCTAGGCCAAACTGCAGGAGAAACCCACAGGTTGGCAACAGTCATTACAAAGATTCAAATCCAGCATAAGTTCATCATAACAAGCATGCAAGCAACTGATAAGCAAACTAAGCTAATTGGAAGCAACTGATAAGCAAACTAAACTAACTATTTAAGACTGATACATCTGACTTAAGAATTATTACAAACTTCGACGCTAATGATCTAAGGATCCATATCTATCTTGGTCTTACAGGCAGGGGAACCATAAGTGTGGTGACCACGTGGCGGCGAGCGGTATGGGTGCTGAGTCCCAACAGGAGCGGGAGAACCACCCTCCTGGTGATGGCGCTCTGCCAACTCAGCACGCAACTCCGCAATCTCCGTTCGAGCCCTGCTCAGCTCGTCCAGAGAGTGATCCAGCTCAGTGTTAAGCACTGCGACTAGGTTGACTGTGCTGCTCAACCTAGGGTTAGCCTCACCAACAGGTGAGACAACCACACTCTCTGTGCTGCCAGTAGGGCGGCGGGGGTAGTACCGAAGGTTAAGACCGTCGGCCACGCCACCGAACAAAGAACAGTACTGGGAGAGTGCACGTCGTGCTGCATCCTGCATAGCCGCCTCTGCAGTGTCCCTCTCGGAGATGGAATAGTGCTCCAAAACGGCCTCCGCACCCCGGAGGTCATCCTTCGGACGGCGAACTAGGCAGGTAGCCTCCCAGCGGTCCGGGTACCTCCCGCGACTGTGCTGGTAGACTACACAACGATACTCGATCGACCAGGTGTGCCGGTCAAAAGCCTGGCGTAGCAAGGTGTCGAGTGCGTCGTGGAAGTGACAACCGCGAGCGGCGTCACGGGTGATGGGTCGGGCGACCCATCCTTCCGCCTCCTGCGGCTCAGAAGACTCCGTGCTGTGGTCTGAGTCGTCGTCGTCGGGGTCTCCTCCAAGACCTCCTCCAGTAGCTCCTCCAACAGCCGGGGCGTCCCGCGGTGGTGCAGGGGGCGCCTCCAGCTGGGCAACAGAGGAACGGGGCCTCACAGACTCCACCTCATGCTGGGATGAGGAGGAAGAGCCCTGCTGCTCTCTGTGCTGGCGTCGGCGTTCCTGCTCCTCACACAGGCGGTGATGCAGTCTCTCCAGGTGACTCGACTGACCGGACACGGTGCGGTGCAGAGGACGCTCCGCAAGTCGAGACGGCAGGAAAGGAATCACCGACTTACGTGCAGTGTGTCTAAGACGAGCCATCTACAAAAGACACCGTAAGCATAAGAGTAAGAGCAGAACTAATATGACAAGTGAATAAACCATAGACAGAATAAGATAAAAATTTTAACAAGGTATAATATAGTATATATATGTAGTAAAACATAGGGTTGGTCGAAATGACCGACTTTTGAAGTAACATCAGAGGTCAAGGTGAGAGGGAAGGTCAATAGTCCTTAGTACGACCAGTGCTACTCTAGGTCAGCGGTCCTACAGTCAGCACGGCTTTGATACCACTTATGTCACACCCGGTTTTGGAAGGCAAACCGAATGTGAACTATGTACGTGCCAGGATCAGAACTCACGTACACAGCGATTACATAAATGAACATCGTCGCACAATGCTCGAATAATAACATAAAAGAGTATTAACTTATTACATCACAGAGTCATAGACATCCACATAGTCATCAAGTTAACAGTTAAATCAAAGTGCTAGCGAAACGCAGTAAAGATAAGGCCTTCACAGGCAGCTTTCTGGGGGTTGCCGCCAACCCACACCTAGAATTCGTCGTAGTCTTGGAACTCCTGGAAGTCTCCTTCCACGACTTCGCCTTCTCCGGAGCAGTGATTACAATGCGGACAACCTGGTGTTTGGTGGTAAAGCAAGGATGAGTACACATCAACGTACTCAGCAAATGTCCCGTTTGGCTGAAGTGGACTAGCTTTATGTGGGGTTAGGCTCAAGCAGTTGCTTTTAGTTGGTCAGGTATTTATCATTAGTAGAAGCCAGATTTTAGCATTAACCAACCCATGAACCATTTCCTCATCGAGGAACAACATCATCATATTCGAACCAAAACCATAACATAATCCTTGTATCTCGAACCATCTATATCTCTAATCAAAGAGGATCCCAAGGCTGCTCTTAACCGTGAGCACGGCTGATATATCAGTTTCACTACCCTCTGCAGAGGTCGCACACTTTACCCATGAGCCATGATTCCCTTTCTGCCCGGGGAGAGCTAATCCCCATTGACCACTACCTAGGTGGTCCGGCAGGGTATCACTACGTAGCTTTTACAAAGATTCCCTAGAGATCATAGCTGTCCGTTAGGTTTCTCCAGTTTGATAAACACAGTACTCCTCCCCGCAGGAGAGTGACTAACAAAAGCAAAACGAAAGAACCTCGGCACTCAGCCTCGGCAGAGCAAGCACTGTGCCTGGACCCCATTGACGGCACGACGGCGAAGCAACTACACCTCTAGTTCCTCTAATTAATTAGCTAAGGGTGCCCCATTTCACCCTCATGGTTGCACTGTTATCCCGGGTGGTCTCTCAACGAACAGGTCCTTACGGAGAGGTACTCAGGAAACAGCCTGAGCCCCCTAGAGTATCACAAGATCATCAACATCATCAGGATAACAGTATCATAAATATTCACATCATGTTCATTGATTAAGTTAAGGCAGTAGCAGAATGCTAACCATAATAGCCCATAAGGTCATCAAGGATAAAGTAAAGTGTAAAGCTAGTCAATCCTTAGGTTTCAAGTAAGTAATGCGGGACAGTGTATTATAAAGTAAATGGGACATAATGGGACTGAGGACACTTGCCTTCACCAAACTGCTGATCAGGAACTTCCTCTGCAACTCCCTCGGGAAACACAGACTGCTCGTTGTCTACGTAAAGCAATCATTCACACTATGCACTTGGGAAATAACAAACAAAAACAATATACCAAACATATGCAGCAGAGAGAGGTCACATGTTCATAACAGAAAAGGGATAGGCACTCTGGTGTTCCCTAGGTCTAGGGTAGAGGACTATACAAAGTGAGTCATTATCCACTACTCAGGTTTAAGTCAGTGGTGGGATTAAATAATTATCTGGTTTAAGTTCCTAAACTTAAGGGTTTGAGTCCATAAACTTAAGTGCTCCAACTTTTATTAAAGTCTACTATCTTTTATTTATCTCAAATAGGGTTCCCATAACATTAATCCTATCCTAATGATTAACCATTAATTGGGACATAGAAACAGCAGGGAAACATTGCATAAACAGATAGATAATAATTTTATGAACATTTTGCAATTTGAAGCACCTAATTTGGAGTTCATATGGCAAAGTTATGAATTTTACAAGTTTAGGGGTTAAAAATATACCCTAAGGACCTATTTTGAATTAAATAAAAGGTCCGAGGACCTAACTGCGAGAAACCAGGGACGGCGGGCGCAAAATCCAGAAAACCGGGGGTCTCTTTAAGAAAACGCGCGGGCGAAGGGGTATCGGGCGCTTACAGCCGTTAGATCTCAGATCAACGGCCAGGATTAGATCCTGCGGCGGGCGCGCGAGCGCGCGGCGGCTTGGGTGGCTGACAGGCGGGGCCGGGCGGGCAGCGCGGGGCGCAGGCGGGGCGACTGATAGGCGGGGCCAGCGGGCAGCGCGGGCGCAGGCGGCTGGCAGGCGGGACCGGGCAGGCAGAGCGAGCGCGCGGGCGGGCTGACAGGCGGGGCCCAGCGGCAGAGAGGCGGGGCGCGGGGGAAAGCGGCCCTGGGCCGTTGGATCTTGGGCGGACGGCTACGATTGGGTTCGGGTTATTTAAAACGGGATCGTCCAATCTGAGATGGACGGCGGGGATGGGGTGGCTGGCTGCTACCTCCTTCGGCTAGCTGGGGCGGCGGCGCTCGTCCCCGCGGCGGAGGAGCTCGCCGGAGACGAGGGGAGCAGGGGAGGTTGGGGAGGGCACGGGAAACTCTCTGGTGGGGTCTGGGCCGGGGTAGGGGCACCAGAGGAGGGCGGTCCACGGCGGAGCGGCTCGGCGGCGGCGCTAAGGGTCTCCGGCGAGGAATTAAGCGCGACAGAGTGTAAGACAAGGGCCAATAGGGGCGGGAGAGGTTCCTTACCTCAAGGCGAACTCCGGGGACCCCTCGGCGGCGACGGAGACGCAACGGTGGCCCGGGTCGACGGTGGCGGCTGCACGGCGGACGGCGGGTGAGCGCGGGCAGAGAGAAATAGGGAGGGGGAGAGGGAATTGGGGCGCGTCCCGGGTTGCGGACGTCGGGGCGGAGCTCACCGTGGCAATGGACACGGCGGAGCTCCAACGGCGACGGAGGAACAAGCTCGGGCGGCGGCGGTTCGCGGCGATGGCGCTTGGGCGTGCGCGCAGCGAGGGAGAGGGCGAGAGAGAGGGCCGGTTGGTGCGCAAATGAGGGAGGGGGAGAGGGTGAGTGAGGTTCGGGGCTCTAGTGGCCGAGGGCGGGGTTGGGGCGAGCTCCCCATGCGCGACGTGGGCGCGGAGAAGGCGGGCGCGCGCAGCTCGGCGGCGGTTACGCGAGGACGAGAGAGCTGACAGCTCGGGCCCGCGGCGCAGAGAGAGAGGAGAAAGCGGGCGCGGGCGCGAGGAAAGCGGGGCTGACGGGCCGGGCCCATGGGCAGAGAGAGCGAGGGAGCGGGCGCACGCGGGGAACGGCTGCGCCGACAGGCGGGGCCCGCGAGCAGAGAGAGAGAGCGAGGGAGATGGCGCACACGCGGTGAAGCGGGAGCGCCGACAGGTGGGGCCCGCCAGGCAGAGAGAGGAGGGGGGGAAGGCGCGCGCGCGGGTTGGGCTTCATGGGCCGAAATGCCGAGGGGGCGGGGGTAGTGGGCTGCTTTCCTTTTTTCTTTTATTTTGGAATTTCCTTTCTCTTTTCTTTTTATTTTCTCTATTTGATTCAAATTCAAATGAGCCACAAATTCAAATTAGACTTTTTGAGAATTAAGCACCAAACAAAAGTGAAATCTAGGGTTCAACATGATGCAACAATTCATACTCCCTTAGGGTTTAACCTATCACACTATTATTACAAATAAAATAAGCACTTTTCCCCTATAGAAATGAGAAAGAAAAGATTGGGGAAGGATGAGAAAAGAAAAGTAACACCTGAATTTGTGAATATGAGCAAAGAAATTTTATACCCCCAAATTTAGGGTGTTACAATCAGGACCTTGGTGAGCCTGACGTCACCGTTGATGGGATCGACGACGAGCGGGTACTTCCCCGGGCTCGGCACGTGGTCAGGGTGGTCATCTTGGTCGAAGGTGATGGGCTTGTCGGACCAGTCTAGGTAGACTGGCGCCGCCACCTTCACCGAGCAGACCTCCTGACGCTCTCGCTTGCGATGCCGAGCCGAGGCATTCGCCGCATGCCCTCCGCAGATCATGAAGCAGTCGCGGACCTCGGGGAACTCTCCTGCTTGGTGATCTTCCTTTTTGTCGTCGTCGCGGGCCCTGCCACCCTCTGCGGGTGGCCCGGCCTTGTGGAAGTGGCGCCGAAGCATGACGCACTCCTCGAGGGTGTGCTTGACAGGCCCCTGATGGTGAGGGCACGTCTCCTTGAGCATCTTGTCGAAGAGGTTGGCACCTCCGGGGGGCTTCCGAGGGTTCTTGTACTCGGCGGCGGCGACAAGGTCTGCGTCGGCAGCGTCGCGTTTCGCTTGCGACTTCCTCCTGCCTTTCTTCTTGGCGCCGCGCGGAGTAGACGCCTCGGGAGCATCCTCCGACGGGCGGCCCTGGGGCTGCTTGTCCTTTCGGAAGATGGCTTCGACCGCCTCCTGGCCGGAGGCGAACTTGGTGGCGATGTCCATCAGCTCGCTCGCCCTGGTGGGGGTCTTGCGACCCAACTTGCTCACCAGGTCACGGCAGGTGGTGCCGGCAAGGAACGCGCCGATGACATCGGAATCGGTGATGTTGGGCAGTTCGGTGCGCTGCTTCGAGAACCGCCGGATGTAGTCCCGAAGAGACTCTCCCGGCTGTTGCCGGCAGCTTCGGAGGTCCCAGGAATTCCCGGGGCGCACGTACGTGCCCTGGAAGTTGCCAGCAAAAGCTTGGACCAAATCCTCCCAGTTGGAAATCTGCCCCGGAGGCAGGTGCTCCAACCAAGCGCGAGCAGTGTCGGAGAGGAATAGGGGGAGGTTGCGGATGATGAGGTTGTCGTCGTCCGTTCCACCCAGTTGACAGGCCAGGCGGTAGTCCGCGAGCCACAATTCCGGTCTTGTTTCCCCCGAGTACTTTGTGATAGTAGTCGGGGGTCAGAATCGGGTCGGAAACGGCGCCCGCCGAATGGCCCGGCTGAAGACCTGCGGACCGGGTGGTTCGGGCAAGGGACTCCGATCCTCCCCGCTGTCGTAGCGTCCCCCACGCCTGGGGTGATAGCCTCGGCGCACCCTTTCGTCGAGGCGGGCCCGACGGTCGCGATGAGGGTGCTCGTCGCCGAGGTGGCCCGGGGCCGCAGGCGCGGTGTTGCGCGTGCGCCCGGTGTAGACCGAGGCTTCCCGCATGAGTCGGGAAGTCGCGGCACGAGGTTCCGAGGGGTACCCCTGCCTTCGGGAGGCAGAGCTCTCGGCCCGCCGGGCCGCAGCGCCTTCCAGGAGATGCTTGAGCTCTCCCTGGATTCGCCGACCCTCGGTGGTTGATGACTCCGGCATCGCGCGGAGGAGCATCGCCGCGGCTGCCAGGTCCTGACCGGTTCCGCCGGATGCGGGTGGCGGCCTGTCCCTGGCATCGTTGGCGATGCGGTGCTGGAGACCCTGGGGCAGGTGACGTATTTCTCCGGTCGGGGGCTGGCCCGCCCATACCTGCCCGACGTCCCGGCGGATCGACTCGAGCGCTCCTGCCCCCTCGTCGAGCCCGGCCTGCGCCCCGCGGACTTGCTCGAGCTGTGGGTCGTGACCCCCGCCGGAACGGGGACCACAGCTAGCTCCCGTGGGATGTCGGCGCGAGGCACTGGCCTAGGGAGATCACCATCCTCCGGCATGCCGAGACGACTGCCTCCGGAGGGATCCCCTAGCTCGACGTGGAAACATTCGCGGCTCGGGCCGCAGTCCTTGTCGTCAAGGCTGCGGCTGCCGTCGGAACAGTCGGAGAGGCAGTAGTTGCATGCGGTCATGAAGTCCCGCATGGCACTGGGGTTGCCAGATCCAGAGAAATCCCAGCGGATGCTGGGGTCGTCATCTTCCTCGGACCCAGAGGGCCCGTAGGTCGAGACGCCCTTCAATCGGTCCCAAGGCGACCGCACACGAAACCCAAAAGGGGTTGCACTCGCCTCAACGTGAGCGCCCGCCAGAGCGAGGTCGCTAGGCGGGTTGAGGTCGAGTCGAAATGACGAAGGATGGGGATCAGTCGGTACCTTTTGGTCGACGAGGAGCGACGAGGTCACATCGGGGGCTGATCGCGCCGTCGTCCTGGGTACGAGGGCGACGTCCCGCAGGCCCTCCGTGAGCGTGCTGGCGTCGTCCACCTGCTCGGGGTTGGCGTGTTGTGGGGGGACGGCGCTCGCCTTCGCCTCAAACGCGTGGGTGACGCCCGACGCGTCCTCCGTTGGGGCACTGGGGATGTCGATTCGCTCGACAGCCGACGGAGCGCAGCCTCCCGCTCGGCCCTGGTTGCCCCGCCTCCTCCTCCGATGGCGAGGGAGAGGTTGGGGCGAGCTCGAATGTTGTTCTTCCCCCACGCGGGAAAGACGTCGTCGATTCCGCCGCCGGCGGGCGAGCTGTCGGCCGCCATTGTCGCCGCCGCGCGGCGGTGGAAGGAGTATCATGTCGTAGCCGCTGTCGAAAGACATGAACTCGAGGCTCCCGAAACGGAGCACCGTCCCGGGTTGGAGAGGTCGTTGGAGACTGCCCATCTGGAGCTTGACGGGAAACTGCTCGTCAACACGCAGCAGGCCCCTACCTGGCGCGCCAACTGTCGGCGTTTCGAGACCGGGGGGTCCCTAAGCCGACGAGTGAGTGTGCCGCGTGCCCCAGCCCAGATGGGTCGAGCGCGTGGGCGAGCGCGAAGGGGGGAGAGCGAGGTGGCCGGAGCCGGGTCGTGAGGGAGGCGGAGATCCCGTGGCCTTCGTGTTTGTCCCGCGCCCAGGTCGGGTGCGCTTGCAGTAAGGGGTTACAAGCGTCCATGCGGGTGAGGGGAGCGAGCGGCCCCAAGAGAGCGCCTGCCCCTGCCCTCGTTCCTGCGGGGCCAACCTTCTCTAAGAAGGCCCTGGTCCTTCCTTTTATAGGCGCAAGGAGAGGATCCAGGTGTACAATGGGGATGCAGCAGAGTGCTACGTGTCTAGCGGGGGAGAGCTAGCGCCCTGGGTACATGCCAATGTGGCAGCCGGAGAGAACTTGGCACCCAGCTGGTGTGGTGTCGTGGCTGTCGGAGGAGTAACGGAGCCTGGTGGAGGGACAGCTGTCGGAATAGTTGGGCTCTTGCTGACGTCCCCCCGCTTCCGTAAGGGAGCTGAGAGCCGCCGTCGTCATGGGTCTAGCGGGGCGCCATCATTGCCTATCTGGCGGAGCTAGCCAGATGGGACGTCGGTCTTGTTCTCTGCGGCCCAAGTCGGCTCGGGGTAGGGTGATGATGGCGCCTCCTGTTGACGTGGCGGACTTGTGCCCTAGGTCGGGCGATGTGGAGGCTCCTCCGAGGCTGAGGTCGAGTCTGTCTTCCATGGCCGAGGCCGAGCCCGAGCTCCTGGGTCGGGCGAGGCGGAGGTCGTTCGGCAGAGACCAGGGCGGAGTCCGAGCCCTGGGTCGGGCGAAGCGGGGTTCGTCGTCTTCCGGGGCCTTAGCCCGAGTCCGAGCCCTGGGTCGGGCGGAGCGGAGTTCGCCGTCTTCCGGGGCCTTAGCCCGAGTCCGAGCCCTGGGTCGGGCGGAGCGGAGTTCGCCGTCTTCCGGGGCCTTAGCCCGAGTCCGAGCCCTGGGTCGGGCGGAGCGGAGTTCGCCGTCTTCCGGGGCCTTAGCCCGAGTCTGAGCCCTAGGATGGGCGGAGCGGAGTTCGCCGTCTTCCGGGGCCTTAGCCCGAGTCCGAGCCCTGGGTCGGGCGGAGCGGAGTTCGCCGTCTTCAGGGGTCTTAGCCCGAGTCCGAGCCCTGGGTCGGGCGGAGCTTCCTATGGCGCCTTTGGCAAGGCCTGGCTGCCTGTCAGTCTCACTCTTTGCGTTAAATGCCCCTGCGACTCGGTCGGTCGGCGCGATGATTTAGTCAGGGTTGCTTCTTAACGAAGGCAAGGCCTCGGGCGAGCCGGAGATGCGTCTGCCATAAAAAAGGGGGCCTCGGGCGAGACGGAAACACCTCAGGGTCGGCTGCCCTTGCCCGAGGCTAGGCTCGGGCGAGGCGCGATCGAGTCGCTCGTATGGACTGATCCCTGACTTAATCAAACCCATCAGGCCTCAGCAGCTTTATGCTGATGGGGGTTACTAGCTGAGAATTAGGCGTCTTGAGGGTACCCCTAATTATGGTCCCCGAAAGGTGGCTTGACACCTTTATCCTGACGCGCGCCCCTCAGTCGACAGAGCCGAAGTGACCGCCGTCACTTCGCCGCTCCACTGACCGGCCTGACAGAAAGACAGCGCCGCCTGCACCGCTCCGACTACGGTGCCACTTGACAGAGTGAGGCTGACAGGCAGCCAGGCCCGGCCGCAGGCACCATAGGAAGCTCCGCTTCGCCCGACCTAGGGCTCGGACTCGGGCTAAGCCCCGGAAGACGGCGAACTCCGCTCCGCCCGACCTAGGGCTCGGACTCGGGCTTAGCCCCGGAAGACGGCGAACTCCGCTCCGCCCGACCCAGGGCTCGGACTCGGGCTAAGCCCCGGAAGACGGCGAACTCCGCTCCGCCCGATCCAGGGCTCGGACTCGGGTTAAGCCCCGGAAGACGGCGAACTCCGTTCCGCCCGACCCAGGGCTCGGACTTGGGCTCAGCCCCAGAAGACGACGAACTCCGCTCCGCCCGACCCAGGGCTCGGACTCGGGCTAAGCCCCGGAAGACGACGAACTCCGCTTCGCCCGACCCCAGGGCTCGGACTCAGCCCTGGCCTCAGCCGACGATCTCCGCCTCGCCCGACCCGGGGGCTCGGACTCGACCTTGACCTCGACCTCGGAGGAGCCTCCACATCGCCCAACCTAGGGCGCAGACCAGCCACGTCAACGGGAGGCACCATCATTACCCTACCCCAAGCTGACTCAAGCTACGGGAAACAAGACCGGCGTCCCATCTGGCTCGCTCCGCCAGATAGGCAATGATGGCTCCCCGCACGCTCCCTGACGACGGCGGCTCTCAGCCCCCTTACGGAAGCAAGAGGACGTCAGCAAGGACTCGACAGCTCCGACAGATGTCCCTCCGCCAAGCTCCAGCGCTCCTCCGACGGCCACGGCATCACACGAACCGGGCGCCAAAACCTCTCCAGCCGCCACGATGGCGTGTACTTAGGGCGCTAGCTCTCCTCCGCTAGACACATAGCACTCTGCTACACCCCCCATTGTACACCTGGATCCTCTCCTTACGCCTATAAAAGGAAGAACCAGGGCCCTCTTAGAGAGGGTTGGCCGCGTGGGGACGAGGACGAGACAGGTGCTCGCTTGAAGCCGCTCGCTCCCTCTCCCGCGTGGACGCTTGTAATCCCCTACTGCAAGCGCACCCGACCTGGGCGCGGGACGAACACGAAGGCCGCGGGATTTCCACCTCTCTCACGCCGGTCTCCGGCCACCTCACTTTCCCCCCTTCGCGCTCGGCCTCGCGTCGACCCATCTGGGCTGGGGCACGCGGCGACATTCACTCGTCGGCCCAGGGACCCCCCGGTCTCAAAACGCCGACAGTTGGCGCGCTAGGTAGGGGCCTGCTGCGTGTTGACGAACAGCTTCCCGTCAAGCTCCAGATGGGCAGTCTCCAGCAACCTCTCCGGCCCAGGACGGTGCTCCGTTTCAGGAGTCTTGAGTTCATGTCCCTCGACGACAGCTACGACATGATACTCCTTCCACCGCCGTGCGACAGCGACAATGGCGGCCGACAGCCCGCCCACCGGCGGCGGAATCGACGACGTCTTCCCCGCATGGTGGAAGAACAACATTCGAGCTCACCCCGTCCTCTCCCCCACCGACGGAGGAGGAGGCGGGGCAACCAAGGCCAAGCAGGAGGCAGCGCCTCGTCGGCTGTCGAGCGAGTCGACGGTGCCAGCACCCCAACGGGGGGTGCGCCGGGCGTCGACCTCGCGTTTGAGATGAAGACGAGCGCCGTCTCCCCGCGACACGCCAATCTCGAGCAAACGGACGATGCCAGCACGCTCGCGAAAGGCTTGCTGGACGTCACCCTCGTACCTGAGACGACGGTGCAGTCAGTCCCCGACGTGACTTCATCACCGCCCGTCAACCAAGAGGTACCGACCGATTCCCATCTCATGCCCCTTGGATTCAGCCTCGACCCGCCAAGCGGCTTCGCTTTGGCGGATGCTCTCGTAGAGGCGAGTCCAAACCCTCTAGGGTTTCGTATGCGGTCACCTTGGGACCGGCTGACGGACGTCTCGACCTACGGGCCCTCTGGGTCCGAGGAAGACGACGTGCCCGACTTCTATTGGGATTTCTCTGGACTTGGCAACCCCAGTGCCATGCGGGACTTCATGACCGCATGCGACTACTGCCTTTCCGACTGTTCCGACGGTAGCCGCAGCCTCGGCGACGAGGACTGCGGCCCAAGCCGCGAATGTTTCCACGTCGATCTAGGGGGTCCCTCCGAAGGCAACCATCTCGGCATGCCGGAGGACGGTGATCTCCCTAGGCCGGTGCCTCGCGTTGACATCCCACGGGAGCTAGCTGTGGTCCCCATTCAGGCGGGGGGCCATGACCCACAGCTCGAGCAAATCCGCGGGGTGCAGGCCAGGCTCGACGAAGGAGCAGGAGCGCTTGAGCCAATCCGCTGGGACATCGGGCAGGAATGGGCGGGCCAACCTCCGACCGGAGAAATGCGTCATCTACCCCAGGGCTTCCAGCACCGCATCGCCGACGATGTCAGGATGAGGCCGCCACCCGCTTCCAGTGGGGTCGGCCAGAACCTGGCTATAGCAGCAATGCTCCTCCATGCGATGCCAGAGCCATCAACCACCGAGGGGCGGCGAATCCAGGGAGAGCTCAAGAATCTCCTGGAAGGCGCCGCGGTCCGACGGGCCGAGAGCTCCGCCTCCCGAAGGCAGGGGCACCTCTCGGAACATCGCGCCGCGACTTCCCGATTCATGCGGGAAGCCTCGGTCTACACCGGGCGCACGCGCAACACAGCACCTGCGGCCCCGGGACGCCTCGGCAACGAGCACCATCACCGTGACCGTCGGGCTCACCTCGACGAGAGGGTGCGCCGAGGCTACCACCCCAGGCGTGGGGGACGCTACGACAGCGGGGAGGATCGGAGTCCCTCGCCCGAACCACCCGGTCCGAAGGCCTTCAGCCGGGCCATACGACGGGCGCCGTTCCCGACCCGGTTCCGACCCCCAGCTACTATCACAAAGTACTCAGGGGAGACGAGACCGGAGCTGTGGCTCGCGGACTACCGGCTGGCCTGCCAACTGGGTGGAACGGACGATGACAACCTCATCATCCGCAACCTCCCCCTGTTCCTCTCCGACACCGCTCGCGCCTGGTTGGAGCACCTGCCTCCGGGGCAGATCTCCAACTGGGACAACCTGGTCCAAGCCTTCGCCGGCAATTTCTAGGGCACGTACGTGTGCCCTGGGAATTCCTGGGACCTCCGAAGCTGCCGACAGCAGCCGGGAGAGTCTCTTAGGGAATACATCCGGCGATTCTCGAAGCAGCGCACCGAGCTGCCCAACATCACCGACTCGGATGTCATCGGCGCGTTCCTCGCCGGCACCACCTGCCGCGACCTGGTGAGCAAGCTGGGTCACAAGACCCCCACCAGGGCGAGCGAGCTGATGGACATCGCCACCAAGTTCGCCTCTGGCCAGGAGGAGGTCGAGGCTACCTTCCGGAAGGACAAGCAACCCCAGGGCCGCCCACAGGAAGATGCCCCAAGGCGTCAACTCAGCGCGGCGCCAAGAAGAAGGGCAAGAAGAAGTCGCAAGCGAAACGCGACGCCACCGACGCGGACCTTGTCGCCGCCGCCGAGTACAAGAACCCTCGGAAACCCCACGGAGGTGCCAACCTCTTCGACAAGATGCTCAAGGAGTCGTGCCCCTATCACCAGGGGCCCGTCAAGCACACCCTTGAGGAGTGCGCCATGCTTCGGCATCACTTCCACTTCCACAGGGCCGGGCCACCCGCGGAGGGTGGCAGGGCTCACGACGACGACAAGAAGGAAGATCACCAGGCAGGAGAGTTCCCTGAGGTCCGCGACTGCTTCATGATCTACGGTGGGCAAGCGGCGAACGCCTTGGCTCGGCACCGTAAGCAAGAGCGCCGGGAGGTCTGTTCGGTGAAGGTGGCGGCGCTAGTCTACCTAGACTGGTCCGACAAGCCCATCACCTTCGACCAAGCCGACCACCCCGACCACGTGCCGAGCCCGGGAAAATACCCGCTCGTTGTCGACCCCGTCATCGGCGACGTCAGGCTCACCAAGGTCCTCATGGACGGAGGCAGCAGCCTCAACATCATCTACGCCGAGACCCTCGGGCTCCTGCGTGTCGATCTGTCCTCAGTCTGGGCAGGCGCTGTGCCTTTCCATGGGATCATCCCCGGGAAGCGCGTCCAGCCCCTCGGACAACTCGACCTTCCCGTCTGCTTCGGAACACCCTCCAACTTTCGAAGGGAGACACTGACGTTCGAGGTGGTCGGGTTCCAAGGAACCTACCACGCGGTACTGGGAAGGCCATGCTACACGAAGTTCATGGCCGTCCCCAACTACACCTACCTCAAGCTCAAGATGCCGGGCCCCAACGGGGTCATCACCGTTGGCCCCACGTACAAACACTCGTTCGAATGCGACGTGGAGTGTGTGGAGTACGCCGAGGCCCTCGCCGAGTCCGAGGCCATCATCGCCGACCTGGAGAGCCTCTCTAAGGAGGTGCCAGACGTGAAGCGTCATGCCGGCAACTTCGAGCCAACGGAGACGGTTAAGTCCGTCCCCTCGACCCCAGCAGCGACGCCTCCAAGAAAATCCGGATCGGCTCCAAGCTCGATCCCAAATAGGAAGCAGTGCTCGTCGACTTTCTCCACGCGAACGCCGACGTCTTCGCGTGGAGTCCCTCAGACATGCCCGGCATACCGAGGGATGTCGCCGAGCACTCGCTGGACATCCGGGCCAGAGCCCGACCCGTCAAGCAGCCTCTGCGCCGATTCGACGGAGAGAAGCGCAGAGCCATAGGCGAGGAGATCCACAAGCTAATGGCGGCAGGGTTCATCAAAGAGGTATTCCATCCCGAATGGCTTGCCAACCCTGTGCTTGTGAGAAAGAAAGGAGGGCAATGGTGGATGTGTGTAGACTACACTGGTCTAAACAGAGCATGTCCGAAGGTTCCCTACCCTCTGCCTCGCATCGATCAAATCGTGGATTCCACTGCTGGGTGCGAAACCCTGTCTTTCCTCGATGCCTACTCCGGGTATCACCAAATCAGGATGAAGGAGTCTGACCAGCTCGCGACTTCTTTCATCACACCCTTCGACATGTACTGCTATGTCACCATGCCGTTCGGCTTGAGGAATGCGGGCGCGACGTACCAGCGGTGCATGAACCATGTGTTCGGCGAACACATTGGCCGGACGGTCAAGGCCTACGTCGATGACATCGTAGTCAAGGCGAGGAAAGACTCCGACCTCCTTTCCGACCTTGAAGTGACATTCCGATGTCTCAAGGCGAAAGGCGTGAAGCTCAATCCCGAAAAGTGTGTCTTCGGGGTACCCTGAGGCATGCTCTTGGGGTTCATCGTCTCCGAGCGGGGCATCGAAACCAACCCGGAGAAGATCGCAGCCGTCACCAGCATGGGGCCATCAAGGACTTGAAAGGCGTATAGAGAGTCACGGGATGTTTTGCGGCCCTGAGCCGTTTCATCCCGCACCTCGGCGAAAGAGGCCTGCCTCTGTACCGCCTCAGGGCGAATAACGGTTCCCTCGGAAGCCTTCTCCCGAGACCTGCAAGATCGACGATACGGCCGAGCCCGAGGCACCCTCGGCCCAGCCCGAGGTACCCTTGGCTCGGTCCAAGGTACCCACGGTTCGGCCCGAGGTACCCTCGGCCCCCGAGGGTGAGGCACTGCGCGTCGAGGAGGAGCGAAGCGGGGTCACGCCTAATCGAAACTGGCAGACCCCGTACCTGCAATATCTCCACCGAGGAGAGCTGCCCCTCGACCGAGCCAAAGCTCGGCGGTTGGCACGGCGCGCCAAGTCATTCGTCTTGCTGGGAAATAGGAAGGAGCTCCACCACCGTAGCCCCTCAGGCTTCCTCCAGTGATGCATTTCCATCGCCAAAGGCCAGGGGCCCCTACGAGAGGTACACTCGGGGGCTTGCGACCATCGCGCAGCACCCCGAGCCCTTGTTGGAGACACCCAGGGGCTACACGCACCCCTAGGAAGGGCCGCTTGTCATCGCCAAAGTTCTGAAGCTCGGAACAAACGAACTGGCCGATAGTCAAGGCGAGGTCTGCACCAACACTTCGAACGTCTAACAGCTACGTCGCCTCTACCCTTAAGATGCTTTCAAGTTGTTCGCTTACTTCGCCCCCACACAAGTTTTAGTCATCAAGGAAGGGTCAGCCTTGCCTCGGCAGAGCCCGACCCTCCCTCGGGGGCTAAAAAGGGGGGAACCCCTCTGCGTCAAAATTTTCAATCAAAAAGGCTTTTGCGTTCCCCCGGCTATGTCAGAAGCAGGACCCCAAGGAGCGAACGCAGGTGCATGTAAGTGGCAGGGCTGACTGAGCCGAGGGACTCCTACGCCTCTGGGTTACGGACACCTCACTCGTCACCCACCACGAAAAGTGACTCCTACTTGGGGAAGCCACCCTGCTACTGACAGGCGGGGCTGGACACACAAAATGAAAGGGAAAGGAGCACGACTTTATGCAACGGTAATAAAGTGTTCAGGCCTCAGCGGCCACAGAAAGACACACGTGCATCCAACAGAAATCGCTCCGACAGAGTTAGGCGTCGCCCAGGGAAGGAGCTGCGCCTTCAGCTTCGTCCCCGCCCTCGGCAAAGTCCATCCTGACTTCGAACGACGGCGCAGGCGGGAGGATCTCTACCTCAAAGGTGGTCGCCAGCACTGCGCTCGGACCCGCGGCAGTCGCATCGAGCCTCTGGACTTCTGCCAGGGCGGCTTCATCTTCGTTAGGAAGGCAATACCCCTCACTGACCCATTCTAGGTCCACGACATAGTGGGAAGCGAGCACGGCGAAGGCCCACCTGACGCCGTGGTGTAGCGCCTCGCGGAGTCTGTCGCGCACATGATCGCCCAAGGCCTGCAGGCGACTTTGAGGGGAGCTTCCTAAGGGGACGTCGCCGAAGCCAAGGACCCGGCAGAAGTCCGAGACGGCCTCGGACATGGCCGCGTGGTCGGCCTCCCTCTGCTCGGCCGCCCCGGCAAGCGCCACGGCAAGCGCCTTGGCGGACTCATCGAGGGCAGACTCGAGCTCTGCGAGCAGCCAGAACGAAAGATCTCAAACACAAGCAGAGGAAACAAGTTATAATGAAAACCGAAGATGGCCAGGGGGTACCTCCGACTCGGGCACGCTGCTCCGAGGCTGCGACCTGGGCTACGGCTAGGTCGGCTGCAAAGGCTCTAGCCCGGCTTTCGGCCTCGGCAGCCTGGCCCCGAGATTGGTCCCGCTCATTGACGATCTGGTCGAACTCCAACTGCTGTCGTCGCACTTCTGCGCGTGCCGCTGCCGCCTCTGCGCGTGCCGCTGCCGCCTCGGCCCTCAAATTGGTGCAGAGCAACCGAAGGTCCACTACCTCAGCGCCCTGCTGAGAGAGGCACGCAGTAGCCCCGGCGAGCGAGGTCCTCAGGGATCGCAGCGAGCCCCAGACGTCGACCTCGTGGCGGATGAAGGACGACTTGGCCGCGCTCAGATCCGTCAGATCCTGAGGGAAGGAAGCGGGGCGTCACAAAAGACGCCTTGGTCACAAAAAAGGGGTATGCCTGAAACCGTTACCTGGAGGATTTTGGGGACGTCCCTGCAGAAAACCTCCAGTGACGACCGGAGCGACCCCACCGTTGCTTCGGCACATTCGCGGAGCTCGTCCCAGGACTGCTCCTCCCTCTCATCGTCGAGAACGAAGAAGGGATCCGAGGCCCCACGGGTCCGGAACCGGAGCAACTGGCGCCGACCCTCAGAGCTCCGCCGCACAGCGACAAGGCCGCCGCTCGGCGGGACGGATCGCGTCTCCACGCCCCCCTCCTCCGAGGCACCGAGCGACGACGCCTCGGCCATCTCAGCGTCGGCAGCAACCGGTCAATCCCCGACTGGGACGACAGCGGCTTCAGTGGCAACAGGTGCCAGCACCGCCGGCACGTCCGGTGAGGCCGGGGCCATGTCCGCGTCAGCCGCCTCCTCTAGCACGATGGCCGCCTCGGCAGAAGAGCCGGCCTCGGGAACTCGCTCCACGACGACTGGTGCCGCCTGAGCCCCCTGCTGTGGGGCGCCTTGCGAGAAGGTCAGCTGAACGGCAAGGCCCGGAGCGGCGCTGGCTACGGAAGCCGACACCGTCTTAAGGGCCTTTCGGGGAGCCAGATCAGTCAGGCCATGGCTTCGCTTGCTGAGGAGGAAAGAAAAATCGCGGTCGGGACATACGAATGAAAAGCCAGGACGAAGACGTTCCAAGATACTTACCCGCTCCGGGCCATGATCAACCGTGCCTGAGGGGAGGTCTCTCGGATCTCGACCCCCGAAGGCGCCGCCGAGGTCCGCCTCGCCGGCAGCTTCGGCACCACCCTTGCTTTGGGCGCCTTGGACGCCCAGGAGACGGACTGCCCAGGCACTTCCATGGTGACCTGAGGGTCGCTCTCCTGCGTTGCCGGCATGGGCAACGGCTCTCGGGGAACAGACGCCTCGGCTTGGCTCCCCGGGGTCACCTCAACTCCCCCGGCCGAGGGGTCAAGTACCCTCTCGGTCTGCCCCCGCTCTTCAGGCCGGGACCTCGGCATCCCGACTTCGGGGACTGACGGCATCAGCCCACTCGGGGGCTGGCTTGACGGCTCCTAGCCAAACCTCAAGCCAGGGCTGAAGCCGAGGCGGGCAGCCATGTCGTCTTCCTCGTCATCATCGTCGTCATCATCAGGCGTTTCCGGCGACGGCTCCCTCGGGAGCCCCTCCCTCTCCTGCCGACGACGGAGCTTTTCCAAGGCGTCTCGAGCCCGCCTCCGCTCGCGGGCCCGGGCCTTCTCCGCGTCTTTATTTTTCTTCTTCTCCTCCGCGGCAACCCGCCGCGCTGCTCGGTCCACCGCATCCTGCGGGACCCATGGCAGGGAAGGCTTGTGCCACCCTACCTCCTGGAGAAGGACGGAAATCCCGACCGTAAGAACCAGGGGCAACCCGACGCAAGAAGAAGGAAGGAGCGGACACTCACCAGAGTCACGCACCCTTGGTCAGGGCGCATCAAGGGCTGGGAGAAGGTGCTAGTGTCCGGTTTTCCCAACGCGACAGCCACCCGCCCGTGGAGAACGTCGAAGGGAAGAGGATCCGAGGACATCCGCGAGCCCTCCAAGTCAGCCTCCGGCGTCATCTCCCAAAGCGGAAACCGTCGCTCCGCCAAGGGAAGCACCCTCCAGCGATGGATGGCCGCAATCACTCCCGCGGCGGTGAGTCCCCCTTTCTGCAACGCCTCTAAGGCCTTGAGAAGGGGTTCGAGGTTCTTCTGTCTTTCGTGCGGGGTCCCGTGGCGCCAGGCATCGGCGGCGACGGTGACCACTCGCTGGGAAAACGGCGGGAGCAACTCACCGTCATTACGGAGGTAGAACCACCGGCGCTGCCACCCTTTATTCGAAGACGCAAGGATGGCGGGAATATACAGCGACGCCCGCGACTGCCTCAGCTAGAGGATGCAGTCGTCGGCCCGCACTACCGCGCGGACCTTTCTCTCCCCCGTCGGCGAAGCAAAAAGCTCCGCGGAAAAGAGATGAGTCCATAAGTCCCAGTGGGGGGCGATCCCCAAGTACCCCTCGCACACCGCTACGAAGATGGCGGCCTGCGAGATGGAGTTGGGGCTGAGGTTGTGCAACTCCACCCCGTAGTGGTGCAGGATCGCTGTCACACCCGGGTTTTAGGGGCACCAAGACCCGGGCGCGAACATAATCACCAGGTGTGCTGGGACCAAGTCTCACACATATGATGAATCATGGCACAGGATCGAATGTCACATCTTTACTATATAATCGGAGTTCTATACAAAATAAATAAATAATTACATTATAAGGAGACAACGGTCCAGCAACCCAAAGTTGACTGGGAGACGACGGCCTAGACCTCTCACGAACACATCGCAGCATCCTCCATGCGCCTCATCCTGTGGTACCTGTTCTTGACCTGTGGGGGTGTGAGACAGCAAGAGTGAGCTCACATACGTTCATCGCTCAACAAGTTGTGGGGAATAATGTGAATGAACTCGCCAAAGGTGGGAGCTCACGTGAAGTGTAAGGCTTACAAAAGAGGATGGTTAGAGCGGAGCATTGCTTTTAAAGTTGGTCAAAATTTTATTAGCAGTTACTAAGTATAAGTAAATACCAACCCAATTAAGAAAAGTAATAACATCACCTACGATGCAATGCATATGACAAATTGAATTTAGTTCCATAAATTAATCATGTGAGGGTCCTGAGCTGCTCATGACCGTGAGCTCGGCTAGTATACCAGTTTTACACTCAACAGAGGTGGTACCCTTTACCCACAAGTCATGTTACCCGTCTGCCAAGGGATCGTGACTTCCCATACACCTCTACCGAGGAGGCGAGGTAGGGTAACACTACGAGGCCTTTACAAAGTTCCACTAGCTTCAGAAAACCCGCTACAGTTTATAGGAAGCTCCAATGCAGGGTTCTTGCCTGACCGCCATCGCAGCAAAATCAACCAAGGACCTCCCTACACTGATCACTCCCCTACTGCCCTTGCCCCTTTCGGGTAAGGTAGTCCTCCACTAGCTTTCCTAATTAATCAGCCAAGGGCGTCCATAAACCCTTGTGGTGGCACGTGTTTCTCAAGTTAAGCTCTATGTTCCAATTAACATTAATGATCTTGACATGAACAGTAAATAACAACGGATAACAAAAGTATAATCATGAATAATGTGTATCTCAATGCCCAAAACCACATATAGCACTAGCAAGTACTACCCAAAAAGTTCAGTGGTAAACAAGGCATAAAGATAGACAAACTAGGGTAACCTATTAGGTCCCATCAAAATTAACCTATGCATATCATTATGATTAATTAGAACATGAGTGGGTAAAAGAAGTGATCAAGGGCACAACTTGCCTGTGACTTGAGATTCCAGGTACCAACTTGCTCTTCAGATTCTCGTGACCTCACCGCTATTCGTAGCAATACATACAAATAGGCAAGAATCATATAAAAATAGCAGTACACCAAACATGAGAACAAACAACGTAAGAATATTCTACGCGATGCTACAAGGTCGTGGGATCGAGAACCACTAAAATCGGAGTTATGATTTATAGAAGATCTATGTGATTAAAATATTAAACTATATTATAAATTGGTTAGTGTAAATCATATGAGAGATTATTCTATAAATAATTATCTCAACTTTAATCTAAGTCATTATTTGATTAAAGATCATCTTTTAGTCAAATTATAACCATAAGATCGGAACACTATATTAACAAGGTTAATTCCAATAAACATAGTTTAATCCAATTAGTTACTTAATTATAGAGATACATGATATCGTATAATTAGTGTTGCTACTGTGTAGTAAATATCTCTCTGAGGCTAACGCAATTCGAATGGACCAAATCGGGGTTAAAACGAATTAGTTATGATTTTCCGAAGTTATTAAATGCATGGTATAGAATAAATCAAGTGGATAATTTTGATCAATGTTTCATGACTAAACAGGGTTACTAGATGATAGACAATTTAAAAACAAAATTATTGCAACTGGAATGGATCAATTTGGAGCTAAAATGAATTAAATATGAATTTCACAAGTTTCTGGAATTATTTTTGTATTAAAAATCAAATCCTGTAATTAATTATCCATTTTCATTATTCTCTGGACCGAGCACTAATTACAGAGAACTCCGTGGGCAATTCCAGAAGTTTTCCCCAGACTCATATTCACCCCGCGGTGGACGGCGGGTTTATATAAAGAAAAGATAGGGTTTCTTATGCATAAGTCACTCGGCGAAGGGGTACAAAGAGGTTTCAACCGTTGGATCGACATTTGAGGGCTCGGATTAGATCGCCATCTTATGTGAACCGGTCACCACCCGATGCCGTTGGATCCTGTGTCAATGCCTCAAATTTAAACAACCGCGATCTCCTCCCAACCCTCCATCTATCGATCAACGACTGGGATCAATCACGCCGAAGCAGCATGCGCCCTCTAATCGTGACCGTTAATCCCAATATCAACGTTCGCAATCCATTCTCCCACCCATCTCTCCTACCGCAGACAGCACGCGGCGGCGCCGCCCTGCTCTATGGCGGAGAGCGCACCGGCGACACGCCATTCCACGAGCCGATGTCCCAAGCTTTGACCGACCAGCACGACGCAATGAGGAGGCCGAGGCGAACTCAGAGGAGGACTTCTTACCAGTGATGTGGGCGCAGACTGCCCCAGCCACGGTGTCGCGCGGCCCACGGCGGAGTAGGGGCTCCCGGTGAGCAATTCCGGTGGCTACAGGGTCCTTCCCCCGCCCCTGACGCCCCATAAGCTCTCATGCGCATCTCCGAACCCGACAGTGCACCATTCGAGTCCCCAACAACGGTATTCCTCCGATTAGCCGGTGACGGTGCGATGACAGTCCCACCCGGCGTTGATGGTAGAGGAGGAGGGGGTTCACCTACGACGACGATGGCTAGGGACAAAGCGGGGCTGGATTTTTATACTGAGGTAGAGTCCGCGTTTAAGGAGTCCATGGCCGAGAATCTTGCCGACGCCGTTGCCCGAGATCCCTGGCGGCTCTACCGGGTTTGGTTGTAACGAACCGAGCTGGGAGAGGATTCTTACGAGTTGGTCCCACACGGCAGAGGGCGACGCGAGCCAGTTGCGTGTGGAGGAGATTGCTGGCGAGATGGCCCATTTGTCAGTGCGTGGGGGGGTCACGGCGTTCGCCCCATTTTGGGCCGTCGGTAGAGAGGGAAAGGTAAGGGCTTTTTGGGCTGAGATAAATTTGGCCCAGGTAGCACAGGGTGAGTCCTTCTCTTTTTCTTTTCTTTTTTTATTTATTTAATTTCCTGGTTTCTATTTAAAACTCAAATCAATCTCAAGGTTGAATTACAAACTTTTATTTTTTTTAGATGCACACGTAAAACACCAGCATGGATGCAAAAATTTATATTTGTTTTATTTTAGTTCTTTTATACATGATTCCAATCATGAACTAGATATTAGTTCACATCTCATGAATTTTAGGAAGATATAATGTATATTGTAAAGTATATATTTAGTTTAGTCATAGTTCATATAATTTCACTCCAAGAATAATTTAGTTTATCTAGGTATCTTTTTAGAAGAAAAAAAAATTATATTACTTTCGGGAGTAGTAACATTGAAATTATGAATATTCTTAAGGAAAGGTGTTTTAATTTAAAACCCCCAAAGAATTTTCCTTATTTTCATGTGATTAACTTTAGGGTGTTACAAATCCTACCCCCTTAAAAATAATCTCGTCCTCGAGATTTGTAAGAAAAGGGATACAATAAGTTTGGTCTAGAATTTTAGTTTCTCATTTGGTTTTGGGAATCAAAGTTTTGTTTTAAGTTTTTTATATGTATATGTATGTCTAGCCATTTATTATATCAGATGAGGTACGGTTATGACAAGTATAGGTTGTGGCAAGGTAGAGTATAATAAGGAAAGACTTCATCCAGAACCGTGGATCTTGATTCCGCTGGCGATTCAACTTGATCTTTGAAGACTTGAGTTGGTGCTTATCCTTTCTTGATGACGTTGATCCTCTTCGGTCTTCGTTCTTGATGTTGTTATCCGAATTAGAGATATGTGGTTAAGGCAGTTTCGTAGGTAAACAAAATAGGTTAGTCGGTGGTTATGAGTTAAATAAGTTTAAACAGAACATGTCTTGTTGTTTTGCTTCTAGGTCGGGTTAGGCAGGTTATGCAACCCAACATGTAGGTCAGGTTGGTTGTATATGACCGAGTTAGTGCAGGGCACCAATTTTTAGGTTAAAACATGACTATAGAAGTAGAGTCTAATCTATTTCACCAAGATTAACTAACATGTTAGATGACTCACTTTAGATTGGATCATATTAGATTAGATGGGATCTAGATTAGATTGGTATAATTAGATTAGACTAGATAATATCTAATTACATTGGATTAGATCATGGTTGTTACACTAGGGCGGGATAAATATGCTTATTGGGGCAAGATGAATCCATAAGGATAAGATAGAATCTTTTTAAGATGAGATAGATATTGTTAGGCTAGATATTTTAATGAGGGATAATCTAGTTTGTCTAGTTAGTTTTATAAGCATTATATATATGTAGATGTAATTGTGGACATTACTCCACAACCCATCACACTCAATCAAAGATCCAAATCATACAAGTATCATAAGAACAAACACTCAAGTATACAAATATTTATAAAAATAGTTTTGATTTTTTTCCTAAGAGTAGGTCTCCTATTCCTAAAGGTCACTTTAGGCACAGGATTTCAAAGTGTGAAATCCACATTTGTCTTTTAGAAAGAAAAGATAAGAATAGTCAGAGTAAAGCGGAAATAGATGAGAAAAGATTAAGGAAAGTTTAGAAAAGAATCACAGTAGCAAAGGTGAGTAAGTATTGGTTGTCCAGTTCTATCTAGGTTTCGTCCTACAGTCAACATTCCTCTGATACCACTTCTGTCACACCCGGGTTTTAGGGGCACCAAGACCCGGGCGCGAACATAATCACCAGGTGTGCTGGGACCAAGTCTCACACATATGATGAATCATGGCACAAGATCGAATGTCACATCTTTACTATATAATCGGAGTTCTATACAAAATAAATAAATAATTACATTATAAGGAGACAACGGTCCAGCAACCCAAAGTTGACTGGGAGACGACGGCCTAGACCTCTCACGAACACATCGCAGCATCCTCCATGCGCCTCATCCTGTGGTACCTGTTCTTGACCTGTGGGGGTGTGAGACAGCAAGAGTGAGCTCACATACGTTCATCGCTCAACAAGTTGTGGGGAATAATGTGAATGAACTCGCCAAAGGTGGGAGCTCACGTGAAGTGTAAGGCTTACAAAAGAGGATGATTAGAGCGGAGCATTGCTTTTAAAGTTGGTCAAAATTTTATTAGCAGTTACTAAGTATAAGTAAATACCAACCCAATTAAGAAAAGTAATAACATCACCTACGATGCAATGCATATGACAAATTGAATTTAGTTCCATAAATTAATCATGTGAGGGTCCTGAGCTGCTCATGACCGTGAGCTCGGCTAGTATACCAGTTTTACACTCAACAGAGGTAGTACCCTTTACCCACAAGTCATGTTACCCGTCTGCCAAGGGATCGTGACTTCCCATACACCTCTACCGAGGAGGCGAGGTAGGGTAACACTACGAGGCCTTTACAAAGTTCCACTAGCTTCAGAAAACCCGCTACAGTTTATAGGAAGCTCCAATGCAGGGTTCTTGCCTGACCGCCATCGCAGCAAAATCAACCAAGGACCTCCCTACACTGATCACTCCCCTACTGCCCTTGCCCCTTTCGGGTAAGGTAGTCCTCCACTAGCTTTCCTAATTAATCAGCCAAGGGCGTCCATAAACCCTTGTGGTGGCACGTGTTTCTCAAGTTAAGCTCTATGTTCCAATTAACATTAATGATCTTGACATGAACAGTAAATAACAACGGATAACAAAAGTATAATCATGAATAATGTGTATCTCAATGCCCAAAACCACATATAGCACTAGCAAGTACTACCCAAAAAGTTCAGTGGTAAACAAGGCATAAAGATAGACAAACTAGGGTAACCTATTAGGTCCCATCAAAATTAACCTATGCATATCATTATGATTAATTAGAACATGAGTGGGTAAAAGAAGTGATCAAGGGCACAACTTGCCTGTGACTTGAGATTCCAGGTACCAACTTGCTCTTCAGATTCTCGTGACCTCACCGCTATTCGTAGTAATACATACAAATAGGCAAGAATCATATAAAAATAGCAGTACACCAAACATGAGAACAAACAACGTAAGAATATTCTACGCGATGCTACAAGGTCGTGGGATCGAGAACCACTAAAATCGGAGTTATGATTTATAGAAGATCTATGTGATTAAAATATTAAACTATATTATAAATTGGTTAGTGTAAATCATATGAGAGATTATTCTATAAATAATTATCTCAACTTTAATCTAAGTCATTATTTGATTAAAGATCATCTTTTAGTCAAATTATAACCATAAGATCGGAACACTATATTAACAAGGTTAATTCCAATAAACATAGTTTAATCCAATTAGTTACTTAATTATAGAGATACATGATATCGTATAATTAGTGTTGCTACTGCGTAGTAAATATCTCTCTGAGGCTAACGCAATTCGAATGGACCAAATCGGGGTTAAAACGAATTAGTTATGATTTTCCGAAGTTATTAAATGCATGGTATAGAATAAATCAAGTGGATAATTTTGATCAATGTTTCATGACTAAACAGGGTTACTAGATGATAGACAATTTAAAAACAAAATTATTGCAACTGGAATGGATCAATTTGGAGCTAAAATGAATTAAATATGAATTTCACAAGTTTCTGGAATTATTTTTGTATTAAAAATCAAATCCTGTAATTAATTATCCATTTTCATTATTCTCTGGACTGAGCACTAATTACAGAGAACTCCGTGGGCAATTCCAGAAGTTTTCCCCAGACTCATATTCACCCCGCGGTGGACGGCGGGTTTATATAAAGAAAAGATAGGGTTTCTTATGCATAAGTCACTCGGCGAAGGGGTACAAAGAGGTTTCAACCGTTGGATCGACATTTGAGGGCTCGGATTAGATCGCCATCTTATGTGAACCGGTCACCACCCGATGCCGTTGGATCCTGTGTCAATGCCTCAAATTTAAACAACCGCGATCTCCTCCCAACCCTCCATCTATCGATCAACGACTGGGATCAATCACGCCGAAGCAGCATGCGCCCTCTAATCGTGACCGTTAATCCCAATATCAACGTTCGCAATCCATTCTCCCACCCATCTCTCCTACCGCAGACAGCACGTGGTGGCGCCGCCCTGCTCTATGGCGGAGAGCGCACCGGCGACACGCCATTCCACGAGCCGATGTCCCAAGCTTTGACCGACCAGCACGACGCAATGAGGAGGCCGAGGCGAACTCAGAGGAGGACTTCTTACCAGTGATGTGGGCGCAGACTGCCCCAGCCACGGTGTCGCGCGGCCCACGGCGGAGTAGGGGCTCCCGGTGAGCAATTCCGGTGGCTACAGGGTCCTTCCCCCGCCCCTGACGCCCCATAAGCTCTCATGCGCATCTCCGAACCCGACAGTGCACCATTCGAGTCCCCAACAACGGTATTCCTCCGATTAGCCGGTGACGGCGCGATGACAGTCCCACCCGGCATTGATGGTAGAGGAGGAGGGGGTTCACCTACGACGACGATGGCTAGGGACAAAGCGGGGCTGGATTTTTATACTGAGGTAGAGTCCGCGTTTAAGGAGTCCATGGCCGAGAATCTTGCCGACGCCGTTGCCCGAGATCCCTGGCGGCTCTACCGGGTTTGGTTGTAACGAACCGAGCTGGGAGAGGATTCTTACGAGTTGGTCCCACACGGCAGAGGGCGGCGCGAGCCAGTTGCGTGTGGAGGAGATTGCTGGCGTGATGGCCCATTTGTCAGTGCGTGGGGGGGTCACGGCGTTCGCCCCATTTTGGGCCGTCGGTAGAGAGGGAAAGGTAAGGGCTTTTTGGGCTGAGATAAATTTGGCCCAGGTAGCACAGGGTGAGTCCTTCTCTTTTTCTTTTCTTTTTTTATTTATTTAATTTCCTGGTTTCTATTTAAAACTCAAATCAATCTCAAGGTTGAATTACAAACTTTTATTTTTTTTAGATGCACACGTAAAACACCAGCATGGATGCAAAAATTTATATTTGTTTTATTTTAGTTCTTTTATACATGATTCCAATCATGAACTAGATATTAGTTCACATCTCATGAATTTTAGGAAGATATAATGTATATTGTAAAGTATATATTTAGTTTAGTCATAGTTCATATAATTTCACTCCAAGAATAATTTAGTTTATCTAGGTATCTTTTTAGAAGAAAAAAAAATTATATTACTTTCGGGAGTAGTAACATTGAAATTATGAATATTCTTAAGGAAAGGTGTTTTAATTTAAAACCCCCAAAGAATTTTCCTTATTTTCATGTGATTAACTTTAGGGTGTTACAAATCCTACCCCCTTAAAAATAATCTCGTCCTCGAGATTTGTAAGAAAAGGGATACAATAAGTTTGGTCTAGAATTTTAGTTTCTCATTTGGTTTTGGGAATCAAAGTTTTGTTTTAAGTTTTTTATATGTATATGTATGTCTAGCCATTTATTATATCAGATGAGGTACGGTTATGACAAGTATAGGTTGTGGCAAGGTAGAGTATAATAAGGAAAGACTTCATCCAGAACCGTGGATCTTGATTCCGCTGGCGATTCAACTTGATCTTTGAAGACTTGAGTTGGTGCTTATCCTTTCTTGATGACGTTGATCCTCTTCGGTCTTCGTTCTTGATGTTGTTATCCGAATTAGAGATATGTGGTTAAGGCAGTTTCGTAGGTAAACAAAATAGGTTAGTCGGTGGTTATGAGTTAAATAAGTTTAAACAGAACATGTCTTGTTGTTTTGCTTCTAGGTCGGGTTAGGCAGGTTATGCAACCCAACATGTAGGTCAGGTTGGTTGTATATGACCGAGTTAGTGCAGGGCACCAATTTTTAGGTTAAAACATGACTATAGAAGTAGAGTCTAATCTATTTCACCAAGATTAACTAACATGTTAGATGACTCACTTTAGATTGGATAATATTAGATTAGATGGGATCTAGATTAGATTGGTATAATTAGATTAGACTAGATAATATCTAATTACATTGGATTAGATCATGGTTGTTACACTAGTGCGGGATAAATATGCTTATTGGGGCAAGATGAATCCATAAGGATAAGATAGAATCTTTTTAAGATGAGATAGATATTGTTAGGCTAGATATTTTAATGAGGGATAATCTAGTTTGTCTAGTTAGTTTTATAAGCATTATATATATGTAGATGTAATTGTGGACATTACTCCACAACCCATCACACTCAATCAAAGATCCAAATCATACAAGTATCATAAGAACAAACACTCAAGTATACAAATATTTATAAAAATAGTTTTGATTTTTTTTCCTAAGAGTAGGTCTCCTATTCCTAAAGGTCACTTTAGGCACAGGATTTCAAAGTGTGAAATCCACATTTGTCTTTTAGAAAGAAAAGATAAGAATAGTCAGAGTAAAGCGGAAATAGATGAGAAAAGATTAAGGAAAGTTTAGAAAAGAATCACAGTAGCAAAGGTGAGTAAGTATTGGTTGTCCAGTTCTATCTAGGTTTCGTCCTACAGTCAACATTCCTCTGATACCACTTCTGTCACACCCGGGTTTTAGGGGCACCAAGACCCGGGCGCGAACATAATCACCAGGTGTGCTGGGACCAAGTCTCACACATATGATGAATCATGGCACAGGATCGAATGTCACATCTTTACTATATAATCGGAGTTCTATACAAAATAAATAAATAATTACATTATAAGGAGACAACGGTCCAGCAACCCAAAGTTGACTGGGAGACGACGGCCTAGACCTCTCACGAACACATCGCAGCATCCTCCATGCGCTTCATCCTGTGGTACCTGTTCTTGACCTGTGGGGGTGTGAGACAGCAAGAGTGAGCTCACATACGTTCATCGCTCAACAAGTTGTGGGGAATAATGTGAATGAACTCGCCAAAGGTGGGAGCTCACGTGAAGTGTAAGGCTTACAAAAGAGGATGATTAGAGCGGAGCATTGCTTTTAAAGTTGGTCAAAATTTTATTAGCAGTTACTAAGTATAAGTAAATACCAACCCAATTAAGAAAAGTAATAACATCACCTACGATGCAATGCATATGACAAATTGAATTTAGTTCCATAAATTAATCATGTGAGGGTCCTGAGCTGCTCATGACCGTGAGCTCGGCTAGTATACCAGTTTTACACTCAGCAGAGGTGGTACCCTTTACCCACAAGTCATGTTACCCGTCTGCCAAGGGATCGTGACTTCCCATACACCTCTACCGAGGAGGCGAGGTAGGGTAACACTACGAGGCCTTTACAAAGTTCCACTAGCTTCAGAAAACCCGCTACAGTTTATAGGAAGCTCCAATGCAGGGTTCTTGCTTGACCGCCATCGCAGCAAAATCAACCAAGGACCTCCCTACACTGATCACTCCCCTACTGCCCTTGCCCCTTTCGGGTAAGGTAGTCCTCCATTAGCTTTCCTAATTAATCAGCCAAGGGCGTCCATAAACCCTTGTGGTGGCACGTGTTTCTCAAGTTAAGCTCTATGTTCCAATTAACATTAATGATCTTGACATGAACAGTAAATAACAACGGATAACAAAAGTATAATCATGAATAATGTGTATCTCAATGCCCAAAACCACATATAGCACTAGCAAGTACTACCCAAAAAGTTCAGTGGTAAACAAGGCATAAAGATAGACAAACTAGGGTAACCTATTAGGTCCCATCAAAATTAACCTATGCATATCATTATGATTAATTAGAACATGAGTGGGTAAAAGAAGTGATCAAGGGCACAACTTGCCTGTGACTTGAGATTCCAGGTACCAACTTGCTCTTCAGATTCTCGTGACCTCACCGCTATTCGTAGCAATACATACAAATAGGCAAGAATCATATAAAAATAGCAGTACACCAAACATGAGAACAAACAACGTAAGAATATTCTACGCGATGCTACAAGGTCGTGGGATCGAGAACCACTAAAATCGGAGTTATGATTTATAGAAGATCTATGTGATTAAAATATTAAACTATATTATAAATTGGTTAGTGTAAATCATATGAGAGATTATTCTATAAATAATTATCTCAACTTTAATCTAAGTCATTATTTGATTAAAGATCATCTTTTAGTCAAATTATAACCATAAGATCGGAACACTATATTAACAAGGTTAATTCCAATAAACATAGTTTAATCCAATTAGTTACTTAATTATAGAGATACATGATATTGTATAATTAGTGTTGCTACTGCGTAGTAAATATCTCTCTGAGGCTAACGCAATTCGAATGGACCAAATTGGGGTTAAAACGAATTAGTTATGATTTTCCGAAGTTATTAAATGCATGGTATAGAATAAATCAAGTGGATAATTTTGATCAATGTTTCATGACTAAACAGGGTTACTAGATGATAGACAATTTAAAAACAAAATTATTGCAACTGGAATGGATCAATTTGGAGCTAAAATGAATTAAATATGAATTTCACAAGTTTCTGGAATTATTTTTGTATTAAAAATCAAATCCTGTAATTAATTATCCATTTTCATTATTCTCTGGACCGAGCACTAATTACAGAGAACTCCGTGGGCAATTCCAGAAGTTTTCCCCAGACTCATATTCACCCCGCGGTGGACGGCGGGTTTATATAAAGAAAAGATAGGGTTTCTTATGCATAAGTCACTCGGCGAAGGGGTACAAAGAGGTTTCAACCGTTGGATCGACATTTGAGGGCTCGGATTAGATCGCCATCTTATGTGAACCGGTCACCACCCGATGCCATTGGATCCTGTGTCATTGCCTCAGATTTAAACAACCGCGATCTCCTCCCAACCCTCCATCTATCGATCAACGGCTGGGATCAATCACGCCGAAGCAGCATGCGCCCTCTAATCGTGACCGTTAATCCCAATATCAACGTTCGCAATCCATTCTCCCACCCATCTCTCCTACCGCAGACAGCATGCGGCGGCGCCGCCCTGCTCTATGGCGGAGAGCGCACCGGCGACACGCCATTCCACGAGCCGATGTCCCAAGCTTTGACCGACCAGCACGACGCAATGAGGAGGCCGAGGCGAACTCAGAGGAGGACTTCTTACCAGTGATGTGGGCGCAGACTACCCCAGCCACGGTGTCGCGTGGCCCACGGCGGAGTAGGGGCTCCCGATGAGCAATTCCGGTGGCTACAGGGTCCTTCCCCCGCCCCTGACGCCCCCATAAGCTCTCATGCGCATCTCCGAACCCGACAGTGCACCATTCGAGTCCCCAACAACGGTATTCCTCCGATTAGCCGGTGACGGCGCGATGACAGTCCCACCCGGCGTTGATGGTAGAGGAGGAGGGGGTTCACCTGCGATGACGATGGCTAGGGACAAAGCGGGGCTGGATTTTTATACCGAGGTAGAGTCCGCGTTTAAGGAGTCCATGGCCGAGAATCTTGCCGACGCCGTTGCCCGAGATCCCTGGTGGCTCTACCGGGTTTGGTTGTAACGAACCGAGCTGGGAGAGGATTCTTACGAGTTGGTCCCACACGGCAGAGGGCGGCGCGAGCCAGTCGCGTGTGGAGGAGATTGCTGGCGAGAAGGCCCATTTGTCAGTGCGTGGGGGGGTCACGGCGTTCGCCCCATTTTGGGCCGTCGGTAGAGAGGGAAAGGTAAGGGTTTTCTGGGCTGAGATAAATTTGGCCCAGGTAGCACAGGGTGAGTCCTTCTCTTTTTCTTTTCTTTTTTTTATTTATTTAATTTCCTGGTTTTTATTTAAAACTCAAATCAATCTCAAGGTTGAATTACAAACTTTTATTTTTTTTAGATGCACACGTAAAACACCAGCATGGATGCAAAAATTTATATTTGTTTTATTTTAGTTCTTTTATACATGATTCCAATCATGAACTAGATATTAGTTCACATCTCATGAATTTTAGGAAGATATAATGTATATTGTAAAGTATATATTTAGTTTAGTCATAGTTCATATAATTTCACTCCAAGAATAATTTAGTTTATCTAGGTATCTTTTTAGAAGAAAAAAAATTATATTACTTTCGGGAGTAGTAACATTGAAATTATGAATATTCTTAAGGAAAGGTGTTTTAATTTAAAACCCCCAAAGAATTTTCCTTATTTTCATGTGATTAACTTTAGGGTGTTACAATCGCCCGCATAAAGCGGCTCGCCGGCACACCAAATCCCCGCTCGTGGAAGGAGACGAAGCTCACGATGTACCCCGGCGGTGGGGACGGAGCGGCTCCGCTCACGGGGGGAATCCATTCCAGCCACCTCTCATCAGAGAGAGGGCGAAGTAAACCCTCAGCAACAAGATCCTCTAGATGACCCGCCGTCACTGTGGAGAAAGGCCATGGGTCGCGCAGCGAGATGATGGTCACCCGGTCGGCCATCACCGATCAGAAGGGGTGGCGGCGTAAAGGACAGGGTGGGCGGTTTCCTTTTCTCTGGCTAAGTCTCTCAGGTTCTGAAAACCTAAGAGGGAGGCAAGAAGCGGAGCAAAGAACCATCGCCAGACCCTCCCCCGAGTATATAAAGACCAAGGCAAAACCCGTTCAACGTTCCGCCCGGACCGGCCGCGGGATTCAAAAACACGAAGCGAAACAGCCGTTCCTCGAACGGCTCGCGCACGCGCAACGGCCGCCCCGCGAGCCACACGCCCCGTCACATTAACTCCGTGGCGGGAAAGGCGGCGCCTCTGGTAGGGGAAGCGAGCGACGCTTCGCCTTCGCCATAATGACCGCATCAAAAAAGGTACGCCATGTCATTCGATTTCGTATCCTTTTCCTCTTTCTCTCTCTTACAACAGGGACCGGGAAAGGGTGTAACACCCACTTTGTTAAAAAAAATCTAGAAAGAGAAATCATATTACTCTATAGATATTGTGTTATCTCTATTCATTATTTCATGTGGACATCGCACTTACAAAAAAAAATAATAACAAATAACAAAGGACACCAAAAATAATACATGCATCATGTTGGACTTCACTTTGTGCGCATTATTTCTTGTGATAATATAAAAAAAAGTGTATTGATATCCAAATTTGGGAATTTAACCCTAATTCGCAAGATTGGAATAAGAGGAAAGAGAATGCCTTATAAAAAGAAAACTACATAAAAATAAAATTTAGCTTTCCAAATTGATGACCTTGAATTATACGTTATACTTGGGTACAAATTCACAACAATAATTGAGTTCAAATTGGGGTTCAAAACAAAAAGAAAAGAAAGAAAACAGAAATCAAAAAAAAAGAATGAAACCCCTAACCGGGCCTCAGATTCACGTTTGGCCCACCCCGAAAACCCCTCCGCGCGGCCCAACTTGAATTTCCCCTCCCGCGCACGACTCATTGTCGGGTGGGCCGTGTTGTGTGTCGCTGGGGCGCGCGCACTCGCAACCGTGTTTCGCCGCCTGGTGGGACCCCCATGTCGGCTGTTCCTTCGACCTCCAGCTCTGTGCGTCTTCTTGCAACCACCTCGCCGAACGGAGCGGCGGAAATTGTGGCAACGACCACGGCAACTACGGAGGACCGAGTCCAGCTTGGAACATTCGGAAGCGTGACCCTCGGCCTATAAAGCGTCGTGCACCAGGCCCTCGCGGTTTCCCCTTTTACAGCACCGCCGCCGTGAGCCATTAACGAAAAAGAAAGCAAGCCGCCTCCGTCCAGGAGATAGCCGGGCGCAGTGTACACGTGTGGAACCTGGGCGCGCTACCTCGTGGGTCGTGCTCCGGTGGGCAATCATACGCGTATGGTGGCGGTCTGCTGGCAATTGCTCGTCGTAGGGATGGCGGGCATTTGAGTCGTGGTCGGCTGTGTCGTCAAACTGCACCGTGGGTAAGTTGTGATTCATACTCTTCGCCATCGCCTACGCTCCGTGTAACGCCGTTAGGTTTGATGTTTGGTGCTCTGTGTGGCGAGAGCATGGAACTCCGGCGTGCTCCCCATCGGGTGTTCGGGCGGCGCCGCCGTCCTGGGATGCCTGGGGTGGATAAGCTCTCGGACCGTTGATTTGAACTGGGCGGCTGCGATTAGATCAACGTGACTATTTGCCTAGGGCACGACTTGGTCGTTGGATCGGCCACGGGCGCTCTGGATCAGTTTAGAGATTTTTAATCTGGGGCGTCGAGATCAGATCCGAGGGTGCATAGTGCTCGCTGGTTCGTGTGAGAGGTGAGTCAATCCGGGCGCTTGGATTCTAATTCGACGGTCAGTGCGTCACGATACCCCTTCACCGTGGCAGAGTTTCTAAAGAGCCCCTCTACTTTTCTTATATCAACCCGCGGTCCAGCGCGGATGGCTCTGTGTCTTAGAGAATTTTGCCCCGAGACCCCTGTGCTTCACAGATATTGAGGCCCAGTCCAGAACATAATAAAATCAGGAAAAATGACTATTAAATAGATTTTTAATAGAAAAATAATAGCTAGAACTTCAATAATTCATAGAAAATTCATACTAACTCCAAATCACTTCATTCCAGTTCCTAAAATTTTGTAATTTTATTCTCTACCACTTAGTATCTCTGTTTTACCATGACAACAGTCAGAAAATTAATCCCACACTTAATCCCATTTTAAACACATAAAACCTTTGAAAATTCATATCTTAAAATCTATAACTCCAAAAATTATGATTCCAGTTCCTAGGTTTTTATTTTAATATGTATAATATCTCTGTGTATTTTGTATATATGTTTGGTGTAATGTTAATTTCTCTATATGCACTGTGCTTGTTTGTATTGTGGCGAGTAGAAGAGCCCGTTGCTGTGGATACTGGTGAGCAGCAGGTTGAAGTAGCTGAGCAGGAGCTCATTGAAGGCAAGTTGTGCCCTTGACCACTTTTTACCCAATAATGTTCTTTAATATCACATACTCATGCATAGGTTAATTTTGATGGGGCCCAATAGGTCACCCTAGATTGTTTACCTCATTACCTTGTTTACCCCTGAATCACTTGGGTAGTTTGCTATTGCTTTATATGGTTTTGGGATAATCATTTATTACCTCTATGTTCCAATTCTTGTTGTTATTCTGTTTATGTTCATGTTGTTATCATTAATGTTAATTGGAACATAGAGCTTAACTTGAGAACCACGTGCCACCACAAGGGAGGAATGGGACCCCTTGGCTGACTAATTAGGAAAGCTAGTGGAAGACTACCTTACCCGAAAGGGGCAAGGGCAGTAGGGGAGAGGTCAGTGCGGGGAGGTCCCTGGTTGATTTTGCTGCGATGGCGGTCAGCCAGGAACCCTGCATTGGATCTTCCTATAAACTGTAGCGGGTTTTCGGAAGCTAGTGGAACTTTGTAAAGGCCTCGTAGTGTTGCCCTGCCGCGCTTCCTAGGTAGAGGTGTATGGGATTCGCGACCCCTTGGCAGATGGGTAACATGACTTGTGGGTAAAGGGTACAACCTCTGCAGAGTGTAAAACTGGTATACTAGCCGAGCTCACGGTCACGAGCAGCTCAGGACTCTCTGATGTTTAAATTATGGAACTTAAATTCAATTTGTCATTCGCATTGCATGGGTTTATTATTAATTTTTGTTCTATTACTTTACTATTGGTTTGGTATTTACTTACACTTAGTAACTGCTAATAAAATTTTGACCAACTACTTAAAAGCAACGCTCGGCTTTAACCCCTGTCATTGATTAAGCCTTACACTTCACATGAACTCACACCTTTGTGAGTTTATGTCCACTGGTTTCCCCACAACTTGTTGAGCTATGATCATGTGTGAGCTCACCCTTGCTGTCTCACACCCCCCCCCCCCACAGGAGAAGATCGGGTGGTTCAGGAGGAGCCGCCTAACACTGAGGAGTTCGATCTGATCTAGGTGGCGTTTCCCAGTCGACATTGGCGCCGACGATCCTTAGTTCGTTTTATCTTTATAACTTTATTTTGTAATAAGTCTTCCGCTATGTAATAAATACTCTGATGTTAATGACATTTATCTCTATACACTCTGTTATTATATATGTTGTCTTCTTGGCGCATGTATGAGATGCACTTGGCTTTGTTCCTTAAAGCCGGGTGTTACAGAAGTGGTATCAGAGGAAATGTTGACTGTAGGACGAAACCTAGATAGAAATGGACAAAACCCTTACCTACTTACCTTATTCTGATTCATTCTATACTCGTCTCATCTTGGTCTTGTCTCACCTTCTGCTTTTCTACTCTGATTAATCTTATCCTTTCTACTCTGAAACAAGATGGATTTCACACCTTGGAATCCCTACCCCTATGATATTTTTAAGAGATAGGAGGCCTAAGACCAAACCAAAACTATTTTCTCTATTAAAAAAATGTTGGTTGATTGTTCTGATGATAAATGCTTGATTTGCTTCTTTGATTGATTGCAACATTATAGTTGGGCATTTTAGCATGTACCACTATAAGGTACTGTATTAGCTTTAGTAGGTGACACACTAATCTACTTAGCTAATAAGTCCCCCAAAGTAACATGATTGTAATTACTGCCTTGTCTACTGCTCTTTCTTACCTTATGTATCTAACTCAGATGGTCAATACCAGGAAAGGAAAGATTATCACGCAACAGCAAACAGAGATGAATCCTCCAAATCCTTCACCTGTTGAAACCGAGCAAGTGATCGCAACCCAAAGGCTGGTAATACAGCAATTGACAGACATGATGACCGAAATGCAAAGCCAGATAAGACAAGAACGCGAGGAAATACGTCAGGCCCGTCTGGAGATACAGCAAGAAATAAGGCAATCACGGTTGGAGAGACAACGACAAGAGCAACCACCATCTCCACCACCACCAGCTCCACCAAGCTACATAAACATATATATAAATTACTACTATTTGTAAGGTCTACATGTTCCTTTAGTTAGTATTCGGTATGATACCATTTTAGGAGGAATAAAAAGGTCTATTTGACCCCATGAGTTGCTAATAAAATTATGCGTCATGATGAGATTTTGGTTTGGGCATATGTGTTGGACAATATGAGAAAACCCATGAGAGTAATTGCACCTAAAGGGACTGAAGAATCAAGTGAACGGAATTACAAGAGGCTAGTTACTTACATCCGAGTTCCTCACCTTGTGGAGTGCCAGTTCTGTCTGTACAAAAGAAAGACGGATCGCAAGGGATGTATGTGGATTATAGGACCCTTAATGATGTTACGGTGAAAAACAAGTACCTATTACCCCGTATTGAGGATTTGTTTGACCAAATGAGAGGAGCAAGGGTACTCTCGAAGATTGACCTCCGATCGGGATGCCATCAGATGAAGATTGGACCATCAGATATTCCTAAGACGGCTTTCTCGACTCGATATGGATTATATGAGTTCATCGTTATGTCGTTTGGATTAACTAATGCACCAGCTTATTTTATGGATTTGATGCATAAGATGTTCTTGGAGTATTTGGACAGATTCGTCGTGGTGTTCATCGATGATATTCTTATCTATTCTAAGAATGAGAGTGACCATGAAGAACATCTAAGGTTGGTGCTACAGAAGTTGCAAGATAATCAACTCTACGCTAAGTTTAGCAAGTGCGAGTTTTGGATTGGCGAGGGGTCATTTCTTGGACATATCATTTCTAATGGAGGAATAGCAGTGGATCCTGCTAAAGTTAAGGAGATAATGGAGTGGAGAGTGCCCACTACAGTCACTGAGATTCGGAGTTTCTTGGGACTTGCAGGACCTCACTTCTGGAGAAGGAAAGAGAATTTAAGTGGGAACGAAGTGCCAAGTATATACGGATCATAAGAGTTTGAAGTATATATTCACTCAGAAGGATCTCAACCTTAGGCAACGCCGTTGGATGGAGCTTATTAAGGATTATGATTTGGAGATTCACTATCACCCAGGCAGGGCAAATTTGGTTGTAGATGCCTTGAGTCGCAAGGAGCATGTTCATTTAGCTGTTGTTGCCCAGCTACTCGATGGGATTGTTGAGAATTTCAGGAGACTTAACCTGGGGATAGTCGCTCATACTGAGGGAGTTACTATTGATGTGGAACCTACTTTGGAGCAAGAAATTCGTAAAGGTCAAGTTGGTGATGCCAAAATAAAAGAGATTAAGGATCTGATTACTGAAGGTCGAGTTCCGGAATTCACGGAAGATGAGCAGGGCACTGTATGGTTCAAGGACAGGATGTGTGTCCCTGATATTCAAAGCCTTCGGGAGACTATTTTAAAGGAGGCCCATGATTCGGATTATTCTATTCATCCTGGTAGTACTAAGATGTATCAGGATTTGAAGCGGAAGTATTGGTGGTATGGATTGAAAAGAGATGTAGCTGCACATGTGGATATGTGCGATGTATGTCAAAGAGTTAAGGCTGAACATCAGAGGCCAGTTGGACTATTGCACCCACTGAAGATACCTGAGTGGAAGTGGGAAGAGATTGGTATGGATTTCATTACTGGATTGCCTCGCACCCAGAAAGGATATGATGCTATATGGGTGATTGTGGATAGATTGACTAAAGTGGCTCACTTTATTCCTGTCAAGACTACTTATAAAGGTTCTCAGCTAGCAGAGTTATATATGGCTCGGATTGTGTGTTTGCATGGAGTACCGAAGAAGATCGTGTCTGATCGAGGTTCGCAGTTTACCTCAAGATTTTGGAGAAGCTTTCATGAGAACATGAGTACAAAGTTGAATTTTAGTACAGCTTATCACCCTCAGACTGATGGACAGACTGAAAGGACTAATCAAGTTTTGGAAGATATGTTGAGAGCTTGTGCCCTTCAGCATGGAGGAAGTTGGGATAAAAGTCTACCTTATGCTGAGTTCTCATACAACAATAGTTACCAGGCCAGTCTGAAGATGTCACCTTTTGAAGCTTTATATGGGAGGAAGTGCAGGACTCCTTTGTATTGGGATCAGACTGGAGAGAGACAGTTCTTTGGGCCTGAACTGATTCAAGAAGCAGAAGAACAAGTTCGTATAATTCGAGAGAATTTGAGGGTGGCTCAAACCAGGCAAAAGAGTTATGCTGATAATAGAAGGAGACCACTGGAATTTGAAGAAGGAGATTATGTGTACCTCAAGGTGTCACCACTGCGTGGAATGAGGAGATTTAAAGTCAAGGGCAAATTGTCCCCTCGTTATATTGGACCATTCCTGATCTTTAGAAGAGTTGGGGAGATGGCATACCAGCTCAAGTTACCTGCTACTCTATCGGATGTGCATAATGTGTTCCATGTGTCTCAACTTAAGAAGTGTCTCCGTGTTCCCGAGGAACAGTTACCCATGGAAGAGCTCAGTGTTCAAGGTGATTTAACTTACACGGAGTATCCTACCAAGATTCTTGATACTTTGACTCGAGTTACAAGAGATAAGGTGATAAAGATGTGCAAAGTACGATGGAGCCATCATGGAGAAGATGAAGCTACGTGGGAGAGAGAAGAAGAGCTTCGCATAGATTTTCCCCACCTGTTCCCTAGATCTTCCTAAATCTCGAGGACGAGATTATTTTTAAGGGGGGTAGGATTTGTAACACCCACTTTGTTAAAAAAAAATCTAGAAAGAGAAATCATATTACTCTATAGATATTGTGTTATCTCTATTCATTATTTCATGTGGACATCGCACTTACAAAAAAAAATAATAACAAATAACAAAGGACACCAAAAATAATACATGCATCATGTTGGACTTCACTTTGTGCGCATTATTTCTTGTGATAATATAAAAAAAAGTGTATTGATATCCAAATTTGGGAATTTAACCCTAATTCGCAAGATTGGAATAAGAGGAAAGAGAATGCCTTATAAAAAGAAAACTACATAAAAATAAAATTTAGCTTTCCAAATTGATGACCTTGAATTATACGTTATACTTGGGTACAAATTCACAACAATAATTGAGTTCAAATTGGGGTTCAAAACAAAAAGAAAAGAAAGAAAACAGAAATCAAAAAAAAAGAATGAAACCCCTAACCGGGCCTCAGATTCACGTTTGGCCCACCCCGAAAACCCCTCCGCGCGGCCCAACTTGAATTTCCCCTCCCGCGCACGACTCATTGTCGGGTGGGCCGTGTTGTGTGTCGCTGGGGCGCGCGCACTCGCAACCGTGTTTCGCCGCCTGGTGGGACCCCCATGTCGGCTGTTCCTTCGACCTCCAGCTCTGTGCGTCTTCTTGCAACCACCTCGCCGAACGGAGCGGCGGAAATTGTGGCAACGACCACGGCAACTACGGAGGACCGAGTCCAGCTTGGAACATTCGGAAGCGTGACCCTCGGCCTATAAAGCGTCGTGCACCAGGCCCTCGCGGTTTCCCCTTTTACAGCACCGCCGCCGTGAGCCATTAACGAAAAAGAAAGCAAGCCGCCTCCGTCCAGGAGATAGCCGGGCGCAGTGTACACGTGTGGAACCTGGGCGCGCTACCTCGTGGGTCGTGCTCCGGTGGGCAATCATACGCGTATGGTGGCGGTCTGCTGGCAATTGCTCGTCGTAGGGATGGCGGGCATTTGAGTCGTGGTCGGCTGTGTCGTCAAACTGCACCGTGGGTAAGTTGTGATTCATACTCTTCGCCATCGCCTACGCTCCGTGTAACGCCGTTAGGTTTGATGTTTGGTGCTCTGTGTGGCGAGAGCATGGAACTCCGGCGTGCTCCCCATCGGGTGTTCGGGCGGCGCCGCCGTCCTGGGATGCCTGGGGTGGATAAGCTCTCGGACCGTTGATTTGAACTGGGCGGCTGCGATTAGATCAACGTGACTATTTGCCTAGGGCACGACTTGGTCGTTGGATCGGCCACGGGCGCTCTGGATCAGTTTAGAGATTTTTAATCTGGGGCGTCGAGATCAGATCCGAGGGTGCATAGTGCTCGCTGGTTCGCGTGAGAGGTGAGTCAATCCGGGCGCTTGGATTCTAATTCGACGGTCAGTGCGTCACGATACCCCTTCACCGTGGCAGAGTTTCTAAAGAGCCCCTCTACTTTTCTTATATCAACCCGCGGTCCAGCGCGGATGGCTCTGTGTCTTAGAGAATTTTGCCCCGAGACCCCTGTGCTTCACAGATATTGAGGCCCAGTCCAGAACATAATAAAATCAGGAAAAATGACTATTAAATAGATTTTTAATAGAAAAATAATAGCTAGAACTTCAATAATTCATAGAAAATTCATACTAACTCCAAATCACTTCATTCCAGTTCCTAAAATTTTGTAATTTTATTCTCTACCACTTAGTATCTCTGTTTTACCATGACAACAGTCAGAAAATTAATCCCACACTTAATCCCATTTTAAACACATAAAACCTTTGAAAATTCATATCTTAAAATCTATAACTCCAAAAATTATGATTCCAGTTCCTAGGTTTTTATTTTAATATGTATAATATCTCTGTGTATTTTGTATATATGTTTGGTGTAATGTTAATTTCTCTATATGCACTGTGCTTGTTTGTATTGTGGCGAGTAGAAGAGCCCGTTGCTGTGGATACTGGTGAGCAGCAGGTTGAAGTAGCTGAGCAGGAGCTCATTGAAGGCAAGTTGTGCCCTTGACCACTTTTTACCCAATAATGTTCTTTAATATCACATACTCATGCATAGGTTAATTTTGATGGGGCCCAATAGGTCACCCTAGATTGTTTACCTCATTACCTTGTTTACCCCTGAATCACTTGGGTAGTTTGCTATTGCTTTATATGGTTTTGGGATAATCATTTATTACCTCTATGTTCCAATTCTTGTTGTTATTCTGTTTATGTTCATGTTGTTATCATTAATGTTAATTGGAACATAGAGCTTAACTTGAGAACCACGTGCCACCACAAGGGAGGAATGGGACCCCTTGGCTGACTAATTAGGAAAGCTAGTGGAAGACTACCTTACCCGAAAGGGGCAAGGGCAGTAGGGGAGAGGTCAGTGCGGGGAGGTCCCTGGTTGATTTTGCTGCGATGGCGGTCAGCCAGGAACCCTGCATTGGATCTTCCTATAAACTGTAGCGGGTTTTCGGAAGCTAGTGGAACTTTGTAAAGGCCTCGTAGTGTTGCCCTGCCGCACTTCCTAGGTAGAGGTGTATGGGATTCGCGACCCCTTGGCAGATGGGTAACATGACTTGTGGGTAAAGGGTACAACCTCTGCAGAGTGTAAAACTGGTATACTAGCCGAGCTCACGGTCACGAGCAGCTCAGGACTCTCTGATGTTTAAATTATGGAACTTAAATTCAATTTGTCATTCGCATTGCATGGGTTTATTATTAATTTTTGTTCTATTACTTTACTATTGGTTTGGTATTTACTTACACTTAGTAACTGCTAATAAAATTTTTACCAACTACTTAAAAGCAACGCTCGGCTTTAACCCCTGTCATTGATTAAGCCTTACACTTCACATGAACTCACACCTTTGTGAGTTTATGTCCACTGGTTTCCCCACAACTTGTTGAGCTATGATCATGTGTGAGCTCACCCTTGCTGTCTCACACCCCCCCCCCACAGGAGAAGATCGGGTGGTTCAGGAGGAGCCGCCTAACACTGAGGAGTTCGATCTGATCTAGGTGGCGTTTCCCAGTCGACATTGGCGCCGACGATCCTTAGTTCGTTTTATCTTTATAACTTTATTTTGTAATAAGTCTTCCGCTATGTAATAAATACTCTGATGTTAATGACATTTATCTCTATACACTCTGTTATTATATATGTTGTCTTCTTGGCGCATGTATGAGATGCACTTGGCTTTGTTCCTTAAAGCCGGGTGTTACAAAGGGGGATACCCCGAAAAGGATCCTTCCCCGTGAAGGAACCAGGCTCCGAGCCTCCCTACTGATCAGAGGTTCGAAGGCTGGCCCCTCGGAGGGGTTCAACAGCCGCCTCAGAGCGCATGGGCTCCACACCCACTACTGGTCAGAGGTTCGAAGGCCGGCCCCTCGGAAGGGTTCAACGGCTGCCTCAGGCCACTCGGGCTCCGCACCCACTACTGATCAGGGGTTCGTAGGCTGGCCCTCGAAGGGTTCATAGTCGCCTTAGACACAGAGCGAGGGATGACCATGGGTACGTTTGATACATAACCAAGGCTCGGGCTGCGCTCCCGAGGTACCCTAGGACATTTCCGAGACCAGCGGGAACGATCATGTAACGGAATCCCATCAGAGGGAGGCATCGAGCCCCCGGACCCCGTCGACAGGGGACCGGGTCCGGTAGATCACCCGCAGATACTTTTGGGCACGCCTCTGGGCCTCTAGCCGACCCCTAGCAAATGGGGCACGGACGTCCGCTCGGATTACCCGCCAGCAGCTCACCGGAGACACCATGTTCGGCGCCCACCGAGGGCAACATGGCGCTTCCCCCCCCCCCCTCCTCCTTGCGGAAAGGCAACGCAGGGGTGTATGTAAAAAAGTCGAGTCTGTCCCTGATCGTCCTCTCGCCCTGTGCAGAGGCTCGGGGGCTGCTCTTGCAAACCCGGTTCCGGCCAAACCGTTGACAGCGTCAACATACCAGCCCGAGAACCTGGAACCCGACCGTGCACCCGGGCTACAGCCAGCTCGCATGAGGGAACGACCAGACCAGCCAAAGCATTGTGCGAGGCATTAAGACCTCGGAGGAGTCAAACCACTCCTCCGAGGCCTCGGGGGCTACACTCGGCGGGTGCGCTCGCGCGCACCCACTGGAACAAAACACAACCGAGAAAGGCTGGTCCCCTTGCAAAAAAGTGCGGCAAAAGCCTCCAAGCGAGTGTTAACACTCCCTTCGAGGTTCGGGGGCTACTGTCGGGGACCATAATTAGGGGTACCCTCAAGGCTCCTAATTCTCAGCTGGTAACCCCCATCAGCACAAAGCTGCAAAGGCCTGATGGGTGCGATTAAGTCAGGGATCGGTCCATTCGAGGGACTCGATCGCGCCTCGCCCGAGCCTAGCCTCGGGCAAGGGCAGCCGGCCCCGGAGGATCTCCGTCTCGCCCGAGGCCCCCCTCCAGCGGCAAACATACTTTCGGCTCGCCTGAGGCCCTGTCTTCGCTAAGAAGCAACCCTGACCAAATCGCCGCACCAACCGACCAAATCGCAGGAGCATTTAATGCAAAGGTGGCCTGACACCTTTATCCTGACGCGCGCCTCTCAGTCGATAGAGCCGAAGTGACCGCCGTCACTTCGCCGGTCCACTGACCGGCCTGACAGAAAGACAGCGCCGCCTGCGCCGCTCCGACTGCGGTGCCACTTGACAGAGTGAGGCTGACAGGCAGCCAGGCCCGGCCGCAGGCACCATAGGAAGCTCCGCTTCGCCCGACCCAGGGCTCGGACTCGGGCTAAGCCCCGGAAGACGGCGAACTCCGCTCCGCCCGACCCAGGGCTCGGACTCGGGCTAAGCCCCAGAAGAAGGCAAACTCCGCTCCGCCCGACCCAGGGCTCGGACTCGGGCTAAGCCCCGGAAGACGGCGAACTCCGCTCCGCCCGACCTAGGGCTCGGACTCGGGCTAAGCCCCGGAAGACGGCGAACTCCATTCCGCCCGACCCAGGGCTCGGACTTGGGCTCAGCCCCAGAAGACGACGAACTCCGCTCCGCCCGACCCAGGGCTCGGACTCGGGCTAAGCCCCGGAAGACGACGAACTCCGCTTCGCCTGACCCCAGGGCTCGGACTCAGCCCTGGCCTCAGCCAACGATCTCCGCCTCGCCCGACCCGGGGGCTCGGACTCGACCCCGGCCATGGAAGATAGACTCTACCTCGACCTCGGAGGAGCCTCCACATCGCCCAACCTAGGGCGCAGACCAGCCACGTCAACGGGAGGCGCCATCATTACCCTACCCCAAGCTGACTCAGGCTACGGGAAACAAGACTGGCGTCCCATCTGGCTCGCTCCGCCAGATAGGCAATGATGGCTCCCCGCACGCTCCCTGACGACGGCGGCTCTTAGCCCCCTTACGGAAGCAAGAGGACATCAGCAAGGACTCGACAGCTCCGACAGCTGTCCCTCCGCCAAGCTCCAGTGCTCCTCCGACGGCCACGGCATCACACGAACCGGGCGCCAAAACCTCTCCAGCCGCCACGATGGCGTGTACTTAGGGCGCTAGCTCTCCTCCGCTAGACACGTAGCACTCTGCTACACCCCCCATTGTACACCTGGATCCTCTCCTTACGCCTATAAAAGGAAGGACCAGGGCCCTCTTAGAGAGGGTTGGCCGCGCGGGGACGAGGACGAGACAGGCGCTCGCTTGAAGCCGCTCGCTCCCTCTCCCGCGTGGATGCTTGTAATCCCCTACTGCAAGCGCACTCGACCTGGGCGCGGGACGAACACGAAGGCCGCGGGATTTCCACCTCTCTCATGCCGGTCTCCGGCCACCTCACTTTCCCCCCTTCGCGCTCGGCCTCGCGTCGACCCATCTGGGCTGGGGCACGCGGCGACATTCACTCGTCGGCCCAGGGATCCCCCGGTCTCGAAACGCCGACAAACAAATAAGGTAAATTTGATAAGTAGATTTAATTGGATCGATTGTGTGAGCTTCAATCGGTCGTACCCCTTCATGTATATAAAGGGGGAAGTGTGGACCCGTTACAAATCAGTTCCTGAGCTTATCTCGTGGATTTTTTTCTAAAAAATCTCGCAAAAAAATTCGGAACTCTAATTGATTCTGCATACACGCGGACGGTCTGCGCCGCACACGGCAAACGGTCAGAAAAAAACAGTGTTCAACAATAACATACTCCCTTAGTTCCAAAAGGACAATACAACTGCAGAATTGAATATGGGTGATATCAACAATTAATTTATACCCCCTAAAAATACAAAAAAGGTTATAATGTGGAAATGTTCACCTTATGTGCACCTTCGTTACTTGATGTCTATGTACCCATAAGACAATTGCACACCCTTTAGCTCTAGCTTCGCTGTAGAGAATTGACTTCTTTAGGGTTTGTTCGGTTATTTTGATTCCATATGAATTTGAGGGAATTGGTATGAATTGGAAGATATTTTGACTTACTAGAATGTAAACCACCTCGATCCCTTCAATCCATATGGGCTGGAGTTCAAACTGTTAAGTAACCCTAGTTAGGGTTATGTGGGCAAATACCTGCTTTGCCCCTAAGGGGTCTCACATCTCTATATAAAAAACATGTACACCACCTCATAATACAGAAAAGAGAAAGAGGCCAGAGGCCCAACCCTATATCATGTGTCTCGTGTGTTTCCTTTGTCGTGCTTATGGGAAGGGAGACAGGTCCTCTACAGCTTCTTGCGTCTCTACTGCTGACGGGAGGGAAGGGAGCGGATCTGGTGATCCGTGGTAACGTAGTTCTCAACACGTTATCATGTGTTATGTTCATACATTAATTCCGGTGTTTATTTTTTCTGCATTAATATTATTTCCTGTAGTAAATAATTAGCAGAAAATTATTAAAACATATGTGAAAGCTATACTGCGCATATTCAAATCGCTCTGATTTTTTTGTGTTGCTTTAGAACTTTTGACCTCACATCGAGAGATTAAATGATATAGTGGGTACTCAGACACGTCGATCAGACTACATTATTATCGGCTGAGTTATGGCATTAGCTTAATATTGACTGCGCTCTGGCAACACGACGCAATATTTGTGTCGTTCGAACTTGGTTGCGTCATGTGATTCCTATGTCGCGCTCTCACTTAATCGGATTGCTCCCGTTGAGTCGTACCGTCATCGCCGAGTCACACATTTTTCATGGGCCCTGAAGGCATTGCATGTGTGTCGCAACTATTGAGTCACAGTTGCGCGTGTCGTGCCTGTTGTGTGTACTTATCGTGTACCCCAACTACCAAGCCACAAGTGCGCCTATAGGTGTACATTTGGGCCGGGCCTAATGGGCGGGCACGAAGCACGAAAAAAAAGCACGGCACGACACGAAATTATTTTGGGCCGGGCCGGCCCGGCCCGTTGCATCGGGTCGTGCTTGGTGAGAGCACCTAGAGGGGGGTGAATAGGTGATCCTGTAAAAACTTAAATCTTAAAGCCACAAACTTGATTAATTGTTAGAGCAATAAAGCCAAGTGGCTAGAGAGGAGTTCTTGCGAAACACAATAACCACAAAAAGATCAACACAGAGAGGCACAATGGTTTATCTCGTGGTTCGGCCAAGTCCAACACTTGCCTACTCCACGTTGTGGCGTCCCAACGAACGAGGGTTGCACTAAACCCCTTTCAAGTGGTCCAAAGACCCACTTGAATACCAAAGTGTTTCTCTTCCTTTCACTATATCCCGTTTGTGAGGAATCTCCACAACTTGGAGTCTCTTGCCCTTACAAAAGATGATCACAAATGAACACGGAAGTAAGGATGGGATGAGCAACACACACAAGTCCACTGCAATACTGTCGGGGACCATAATTAGGGGTACCCCCAAGACTCCTAAACTCGGCTGGTAACCACCATCAGCACAAAGCTGCAAAGGCCTGATGGGCGCAATACAGGTCTAAGCTCCGCCCACTCAAGGGACATGATCTCGCCTCGCCCGAGCCCAGCCTTGGGCAGGAACAGCAGACCAAGGTGGATTCACGTCTCGCCCGAGGGTCTCCTCAAGCAACGGACGCACCTTCGACTCGCCCGAGGCCTAGCTCGGGCAGGCTTCGCGGAGAAGCAACCTTGGCCAGATCGCCTCGCCAACCGACCGGATCATAGGAGCATTCAATGCAAGGATCGCCTGACACCTTATCCTAACGCGCGCTCCTCAGTCGACAAGGCCGAAGTGACCGCAATCACTTCACCCCTCCACTGACTGACCTGACGGGAAAACAGCGCCGCCTGCCCTGCTCCGACTGCTGTGCCACCCGCCTGGGTGAGGCTGACAGCAGCCAAGTCCAGCCTCGGGCGCCATAGGAAGCTCCACCTCGCCCGACCCTAGGGCTCGGACTCAACCTCGACCTCGGACGACGGACTCTGCCTCGCCCGACCCCAGGGCTCGGACTCAGCCTCGACCTCGGAAGACGGTCTCCGCCTCGCCTGATCCCAGGGCTCGGACTCAGCCTCGACCTCGGACGACGGTCTCCGCCTCGCTCGACCCCAGGGCTCGAACTCAGCCTCGACCTCGGAGGAATCACCGCCTCGCCCAACCTTGGGCTCGGACCGACCACGTTACAGGAGGGCCCATCATTACCCTACCCCTAGCTAGCTTAGGCTAGGGGAACAAGACCGACGTCCCATCTGGCTCGCCCCGGTAAACAAGTAATGATGGCACCCTGCGTGCTCCATGACGACGGCGGTTCTCAGCCCCTTACGGAAGCAAGGAGACGTCAGGAAGGACCCGACAGCTCCGACAGCTGTGCTCCTATAGGGCTCAAGCGCTCCTCCGACGGCCATGACATCACATGAACAGGGCAGCAACACCTCTCCAACAGCCACGTCGGCATGTACGTAGGACTCTGGCTCCTCTCTGCTAGACACGTTAGCACATTGCTACGCTCCCCGTTGTACACCTGGACCCTCTCCTTACATCTATAAAAGGAAGTTCCAGGGCCCTCGTACGGGAGGGTGGCCGCGCGGGAGAACGGGCTGACGCACAGGCTCTCGCTCTCTCTCTCTCTCCCTCATGAACGCTTGTAACCCCCTACTGCAAGCGCATCCGCCCTGGGCGCAGGATAAACACGAGCCGTGGTTCCCTCTTTTGCTCCCCCTTGTGTTTCGTCTCGCGTCGACCCATCTAGGCTGGGACACGCAACGACAATTTACTCGTCGGTCCAGGGATCCCCCGGGGTCGAAATGCTGACAGTTGGCGCGCCAGGTAGGGGACTGCTGCGTGTTGATGAACAGCTTCCCGTCAAGCTCCAGATGGGTAGTCTCCAGCAACCTCTCCAGCCCAGGACGATGCTCCATTTCGGGAGTCTCGAGTTCATGTCCCTCGACGGCAGCTACGACATGGTACTCCTTCCTCCGCCGTGCGACAACGACAATGGCGGCCGTCAGCCTGCCCGCCAGTGGCGGAATCGACGACGTCTTCCCCACGTGGCGGAAGAGCAGCATCCGGGTCTGTCCCGTCACCTTCCCCACCGACGGAGGAGGAGGCGGGGCAACCATGGCCAAGTAGGAGGCGGCACCTCGTCGGCTGTCGAGCGAGCCGATGGCGCCGGCGCCCCAGCGGGGGACACGTCGGGCGTTGACCTCGCGTCTAAGACGAAGACGAGCGTCGTTTCCCCGCAACACGCCAACCCCAAGCAGACGGACGACGCCAGCACGCTCGCGAAGGACTTGCTGGGCGTTAGCCTCGTACCTGAGATAACGGTGCAGTCCGTCCCCAACGCGACTTCGTCACCATCCGTCGATCAGGAGGAACCGTCCGTTTTCCATCCTGTGCCTTTTAGATTCAGCTTCGACCCACCAAGCGATCCCGCTTCGGTGGACGCTTTCATAAAGGCATATCCTGACCTTCCGGGGTACCATATGTGGTCAACCTGGGACCGACTGACGGCTGTCTCGACCTACGGGCCCCCGGGTTCCGAGGAAGATGACGAGCCTGACTCTGGTTAGGATTTCTCCGGGCTCGGTGACCCTAGTGCCATGCGGGACTTCATGACCGCATGTGACTACTGCCTCTCCGATTGCTCCGATGATGGCCACAGCCTTAACGACGAGGACTATGGCCCAAGTCGCGAATGTTTCCACGTCGATCTAGGGGGTCTCGACGAAGGCAACCACCTTGGTATGCCGGAGGACGGTGATCCCCCTAGGCCTGCGCCTCGCATTGACATCCTTCGGGAGCTAGCTGTGGTCCTAGTCCCTGCGGGGGGTCAGGACGCATAGCTCGAGCAAATCCGCGAGATGCAGGCCAGGCTCGATGAGGAAGCAGGACAACTTGTGCAGCTCCGGCAGAATATCGGGCAGGAGTGGGCAGACCGAGCACCGGCTGGAGAAGCGCATCATCTGGCCCAGGACGTCCAGCACCGCATCACCGACGATGCCAGGGCAAGGCTGCCCCCCGCTTCCAGTGGGGTCGGCCAGAACCTGGCTGCGGCAGCAATACTACTCCGAGCGATGCCGGAACCATCCACCACCGAGGGGCGGCGTATCCAGGGAGAGCTCAAGAATCTCCTGGAGGATGCCGCGGTCCGACGGGCCGAAATCTCTACCTCCCGAAGGCAGGGGTACCCCCCGGAGCATCGCACCGTGACTTCCCGATTCATGCGGGAAGCCTCGGTCCACACCGGGCGCACGCGGAACACATCGCCTGCGGCCCCGGGTCGCCTCGGCAACGAGCACCACCGCCGCGACCGTCGAGCCCACCTCGACGAGAAGGTGCGCCGAGGCTACCACCCTAGGCGTGGGGGACGCTACGACAGCGGGGAGGATCGGAGCCCTTCGCCCGAACCACCTGGTCCGCAAGCTTTCAGCCGGGCCATACGACGGGCGCCATTCCCGACCCGGTTCCGAACCCCGACTACCATCACCAAGTACTCGGCGGAGACAAGGCCGGAACTGTGGCTCGCGGACTACCGGCTGGCCTACCAGCTGGGCGGAACGAACGATGACAACCTCATCATCCGCTACCTCCCCCTGTTCCTCTCCGACGCCGCCCGAGCCTGGCTGGAGCATCTGTCTCCTGCGCAGATCTCCAACTGGGACGACCTGGTCAAAGCCTTCGCCGGCAACTTCCAGGGCACATACGTGCGCCGTAGGAACTCCTGGGATCTCCGAAGCTGCCGCCAGCAGCCGGGAGAATCCCTGTGGGACTACATCCGGCGATTTTCGAAGCAGCGCACCGAGCTGCCCAACATCACCGACTCGGATGTCATCGGCGCGTTCCTCGCCGGCACCACTTACCATGACCTGGTGAGCAAGCTGGGTCGCAAGACCCCCACCAGGGCGAGCGAGCTGATGGACATCGCCACCAAGTTCGCCTCTGGTCAGGAGGCGGTCGAGGCCATCTTTCGGAAGGACAAGCAGCCCTAGGGGCGCCAGCAGGAAGACGTCCCCGAGGCGTCTGCTCAGCGCGGCACCAAGAAGAAGGGCAAGAAGAAGTCGCAAGCGAAACGTGTCATCGCCGATGCAGACCTTGTCGCCGCCGCCGAGCACAGGAACCCTCGGAAGCCTCCCGGAGGCGCCAACCTGTTCGACAAGATGCTCAAGGAGTCGTGCCCCTATCAGTAGGGTCCCGTCAAGCACACCCTTGAGGAGTGCGTCATGCTTCGGCGCTACTTCCACAAGGCCGGGCCCCCGACGGAAGGTGGCAGAGCCTACGACAACGACAAGAAGGAGGGTCACAAGGCAAAGGAGTTCCCCGAGGTCCACGACTGCTTCATGATCTATGGTGAGCAAGTGGCAAACGCCTCGGCACGGCACCGCAAGCAAGAGCTCCGGGAGGTCTGCTCAGTGAAGGTGGCGGCGCTAGTCTACCTAGACTGGTCCGACAAGCCCATAACCTTCGACCAAGGCGACCACCCCGACCGCGTGCTGAGCCTAGGGAAGTACCCGCTCGTTGTCGATCCCGTCATCGGCAACGTTAGGCTTACCAAGGTCCTCATGGACGGAGGCAGCAGCCTCAACATCATCTACGCCGAGACCCTCGGGCTCCTGCAGATCGGTCTGTCCACGATCCGGGCCGGTGCGACGCCCTTTTACGGGATCATCCCCGGGAAACGCGTCCAACCCCTTGGGCAACTCGATCTGCCCATCTGCTTCGGTACTCCCTCCAACTTCCGAAAGGAAACCCTCACGTTCGAGGTGGTCGGGTTCCGAGGAACCTACCACGCAGTGCTGGGGAGACCATGCTACGCCAAGTTCATGGCCGTCCCCAACTACACCTACCTCAAGCTCAAGATGTCGGGCCCCAACGGGGTCATCACCGTTGGCTCCACGTACCGACACGCGTACGAATGCGACGTGGAGTGCGTGGAGTACGCCGAGGCCCTCGCCGAATCCGAGGCCCTCATCGCCGACCTGGAGAGCCTCTCCAAGGAGGTGCCAGATGCGAAGCGCCACACCGGCAACTTCGAGCCAGCTGAGACGGTTAAGTCCGTCCCTCTCGACCCCAGCAACGACGCCTCCAAGCAGGTCCGGATCGGCTCCGAGCTCGACCCCAAATAGGAAGCAGTGCTCGTCGACTTTCTCCGCGCGAACGCCAAGGTTTTTGCGTGGAGTCCCTCGGACATGTCCGGCATACCGAGGGATGTCACCGAGCACTCACTGGATATCCAAGCTGGAGCCCGACCCGTGAAGCAGCCTCTGCGCCGATTTGACAAAGAAAAGCGCAGAGCCATAGGCGAGGAGATCCACAAGCTGATGGCTGCAGGGTTCATCAAAGAGGTATTCCATCCCGAATGGTTAGCCAACCCTGTGCTTGTGAAAAAGAAAGGTGGGAAATGGTGGATGTGTGTAGACTACACTGGTCTAAACAAAGCATGTCTGAAAGTTTCCTACCCTCTGCCTCGCATCGATCAAATCGTGGATTCCACTACTGGGTGCGAAACCCTATCGTTCCTCGATGCCTACTCAGGCTATCACCAAATCAGGATGAAAGAGTCCGACCAGCTCGTGACTTCTTTCATCACACCTTTTGGCATGTACTGCTACATTACTATGCCATTTGGTTTGAGGAATGCAGGCGCGACATACCAAAGGTGCATGAACCACGTGTTCGGAGAGCACATTGGTCGAACGGTCGAGGCTTACGTCGATGACATCGTAGTCAAGACGAGGAAAGCCTCCGACCTCCTCGCCGACCTTGAAACGACATTTAGGTGTCTCAAGGCGAAAGGCGTAAAACTCAATCCTGAGAAGTGTGTCTTCGGAGTCCCCCGAGTCATGCTCCTGGGGTTCATCGTCTCCGAGCGGGGCATCGAGGCCAACCCGGAGAAAATCGCGGCCATCACCAACATGGGGCCCATCAAGGACTTGAAAGGAGTATAGAGGGTCATGGGATGCCTTGTGGCTCTGAGCCGCTTCATCTCGCGCCTCAGCGAAAGAGGACTACCCCTGTACTGCCTCTTAAGGAACACCGAGCGCTTCACTTGGACCCCCGAGGCCGAGGAAGCCCTCGGGAACTTAAAGGCGCTCCTTTCAAGCGCGCCCATCTTGGTGCCCCCCGCTGCCGGAGAAACCCTCTTGATCTACGTAGCCGCAACCACTCAGGTGGCCAGCGCCGCGATCGTAGTCGAGAGACGAGAAGAAGGGCATGCATTGCCCGTCCAGAGGCCGGTCTACTTCATCAGTGAGGTACTGTCCGAGACCAAAATCCACTACCCACAAATTCAGAAGCTACTGTACGCGGTAATTCTGACGCGGCGGAAGTTGCGACACTACTTCGAGTCTCATCCGGGGACTGTGGTGTCGTCCTTCCCCCTGGGGGAGATCACCCAGTGCCGAGAGGCCTCGGGTAGGATTGCAAAGTGGGCGGTGGAGATCATGGGCGAGACAATCTCATTCACTCCTAGGAAGGCCATCAAGTCCCATGTCTTGGTGGACTTTGTGGCTGAATGGGTCGACACCTAGCTTCCAGCAGCTCCGATCCAGCCGGAACTCTGGACCATGTTTTTCAATGGGTCGCTGATGAAGACAGGAGCGGGCGCTGGCCTGCTCTTCATCTCGTCCCTCGGGAAGCACCTCGGCTACGTGTTGTGCCTCCATTTCCCGGCGTCCAACAACGTGGCCGAGTACGAGGCTCTGGTTAACGGGTTGCGCATCGCCATCGAGCTAGGGGTCCGGCGCCTCGACGCTCGTGGCGACTCGCAGCTTGTCATCGACCAAGTCAGGAAGAACTCCCATTGCCGCGACCCGAAGATGGAAGCCTACTGCGACAAGGTTCGGCGCCTGGAGGACAAGTTCTACGGGCTCGAGCTCAACCACATCGCTCGACGATACAACGAGACTACGGACGAGCTGGCTAAGATAGCCTCGAGGCGGACAACGGTTCCTCCGGACGTCTTCTCCTGAGACCTACATCAACCCTCCGTCAAGACCGACGACACGCCCGAGCCTGAGGAGGCCTCGGCCCAGCCCGAGGCACCCTCGGCCCCCGAGGGTGAGGCACTGCGCGTCGAGGAAGAGCGGAATGGGGTCACGCCTAATCAAAACTGGTAGACCCCGTACCTACAATATCTCCACCGAGGAGAGCTACCCCTCGACAGAGCCGAGGCTCAACGACTGGCGCGGCGCGCCAAGTCGTTCGTCTTGCTGGGTGACGGAAAGGAGCTCTACCACTGTAACACCATAAAAACCATCAATTAAAATAATAAATTTAGATATTATATTAATTAGGGTAATAAAATTTTTAGTGTTTAATTATTCATTTGCATCGTTTTCTTTGCATGCGCTTGATTGATTATCGGATGATTGTTGTTAATTTCCTTTAAAAAGAAATCTTAGTAATTAAACAATAATTAAGAAATATAATAATTATTAGTCTAAAAATGAGTATTTTGTTTATAAATATTTTTGGTGAATTTTTATAAATTTTTGAACTCCTTAAATAAGCGTTTCGGAATTGTAAAAAAAAAACCCAACCGACCGGCCCACTAGGGGCCCATGCCCCAAACCCTAAAAACTACACAGCGCGCGCGCGCTCAGGGCAAAGCCCCAGCCGCCGCCGCCCTCCCTCTTCTCTCCCTCACTTCTCTCTCTTTCACGCTACTCTCTCCCTCACGTTTCTCTCTCTCTCACGCTACTCTCTCTCTCCCGTTTCTCTCCCTCCCTCGCCGCTCTCTCTCCCCAGCCGCCCGGCTCCCCGCGTCGAGCCCCGCGCGCGCCCAGGACCTGGGCTAGCCGAGCACGCCACCCGGCCCTGCCGCGACGGCGCCCGCTCCTGCCGAGCCGCGCGCTCCCTGCCGCACCTGGACGCGCGAGCCGCGCGCCCTGCAGCCACCGCGACCGACGGCCGAGCCGACGCCGCGCCGTGCGCAGCCGGCGCCCAACGCACGAGCCACGCCATGAAGCCGCGAACGTTTCACTTCTGTGATTAATGGATTTCATTTCTTCTGTTTCTTCTTCCCCATTACCTCCCTCTATTAGTGGAGAAACCGACGTCATTAACAGTGTAATGGAGTTAAACACAGGCGCCCCATGATCTCTCTGGTGTCCCTTCTTCTTCCCTCCCTCTCTCTATAAAAGGGCAGCAGAGGTCTCCCCTTTCTGTCCACTCGAATTTACCTCTCTCTCTAGCACTCCCTGCTCCTCGCTAGTGCCGTTGCCATAGTTCGTCGCCGGAGCGTGCCGTTCGTCGCCAGCGTGTGCCGTTCGTCGCCGGAGTTCGCCGGAGCTACGCCATCCGCTGTCCGTAGTCGAGCCCCGCTCTCCGTCGATCCGTCCCCGTCACACGCACGAACCCGAGGTTGATGACGACCCAGATTTATTTTATGTATTTTATAAAGAGCTTTTGATTCGATTCATGAGGTGTATATTTTGTTTGTTGTAATATGAACACATGTGGTTTCGATTTATGTGTATGTGAGCGTTATGGAATTGTTTGGTAGATTCATGCGATTATTAGCACCGTGTTATGTCATGTTAGTCGTGGCGTTGAATTTTGGATTAGAGAAATATGACAACATTTAGTAGTCACTTTGGCAATAAAATGCTAGATAGGAATTTTTGTAGTTAAATTTGGTCACGATAAATGTTAGAAACTACTTGGAGAATTATAGGTGCATTTTAATGGATATGGAAAATGGTATAGATGTCATATGAATATTATAGGATTTTTAGATGATTTATCTAATTATTTTATTAGCATTTTCTTTTTTGAAAGAAAAGGGGAAAATATCACCGGTAGTGTGGTAAATGGATTTTTACTAGTTAAATAATCATGTTCGCAAATTGAGCACTTAGATTTTTGGATTAAACAAAATACTAGTTTATGTCAGAATATCCTCACTTGTTTTATAAAAAGTACAATTACCAATTTATGTAGACTTTTAGAATATTAATATTATTAGATTCGTTTTTGGTCATACTAAACAATTTGAGTTAGAAATAATAAAGGGTATTAATTTATTTATTAGTATTAAAGATCATAAGTATTATTTACCTTCATTGATGGTGTTAAAATAAATTAATATTAGTTAAAATTATACTTATTGCACCCACTCCTAAATTCACCATTAGGATTCACATTAATAGCCATAATTAAATTAATAGGTATTTACGCGATTAGTACGTAATTAAAATGTGATTAGTACGACGTGTTAATGTGCATGTAATGGTGTATGATTATGTAATGGTGCATGTTTACTTATGGATGTATACTTTATTTTTGTATGTGCGATGTGCGACTATAATAGAAGCGGACCGTGTGGTAGAGGATTCGAATACGTTCGAAGACGAACCACAGGACTCGCTTGAGCAAGGCAAGTGGATTCTCCCTCTGCATACTCTTTTTGTACCCAGTCATTGCATTTAATAATGTTTACTTTTGATATACTGCATAATTTGATGGGTTTCGCCTAATTAAGGATTTCCTAGATTTACTACCTGTATTCCTTGTTTAACCTGGGGAAATAATTAAGCTGTGCGAGATTTACGCTACTGCTCAACCTAATAATTTCTTAATGTCACTCATTAATTGATTTTAATGTTCCAAAGATTTAATTGGCAATTATGGCATTAACCCGATGGTTAAGATAACTTCATTGCAAATTTAATTGGAACATGGAGTGACCACCCAGGATAACAGTGCAACCACGAGTGCTATCATGGCTCTGGCTTTGGTAATTAGCTCTATATACTTAGTGCCTAGCAACCTTACCTGAAAGATGGGCAAGAGGGGGAGCGGTAGGTGCTGGCAGCCCATGTTAACATGGGGTCGTATTCTTGGCTAAGGTACTTCACCCAGGGGGCCACCACCATCGTCTTAGAAACCTTAGCGGGTTGCTTCGTATTAAGTGTATTTTGTGAAAACCTCATAATGGATCCCTAGCCATTCACCTCGGCGGTGTCTAAGGGTCCGATCAACCCGGGCTAGATGGGATACATGGCTTGTGGGTAAAGTTGTACCACCTCTGCAGAGTGTAAAACTGATATATCAGCCGTGCTCCTGGTTATGAGCGACCTGGACTCCTCACATGATAATTGAACTTAAAGATGGACATAAATTGAGATCCGATGATCTGCCCACAGTTTGCTTAAGTGGTTTCACTTAAGTGTTTTTGTTATATTCATATTCCTTTGTTTAATTGGGATATTTGGGATTCACTCTTGTTAGTAAGGCAGGTGTTGATAATAAAATGTTGACCAACTAAAATGCTTGCTGCTCAACCTTAGCCTCACCTTGTTATACCTGCATTAATTTTTCCCCCACTTGCTGAGCCCCGACCATAAGTGAGCTCACCCTTGCTAATATTTTGATCAGAGGGTGATGCTGGAGACTTTGATGGAGAATTTATCGACGAAGAATTCTAAGTCTAACGATGCGCCGGTCAACTTCCTGTGGAAGATTGCCCAGTTGTTTATTTCCGCTCTACTTTGATGTGATACTTGTTTAAGACACAATGTCTCAGATGATGTAATAAAGTTTTATACTCTCTTTACGCCTTTATTGCATTGTCTTTTGATATATTACACTTGTGACGTCAACATATGTGTGGAAATGGATCCTAGCACACATATGGTATGCGCTCAGTTCTACCCCCTGGAACCGGGTGTGACAGAAGTGGTATCAAAGCTATGCTGACCCTAGGTCGTTAGATTAGTTAGAAATGGAAAGCCTAGTTGTTTAAAACTTGCTAATTTCATTCCTATAAATTCCTTTATCAGTCTTACCTCTTTGAAATTCAACTAAGTTGACTCTTCTCTTATAGATGGTTCGCACTCTCCAAACCACCCGCGTCAACACCAGCTACGCCCCTCAGCCCCGGCAGATCCCGGTCTACCCAGTGGTAGTCGAGGATGCTCCAGCAAATCTCCCTCCCGTCCGAGTGGAGAACGTCATCAACCTGGAGGACAGCTCGGAGGAGCAGCTGCCGACCCCCACCCCGTTGGCCGAGTCCCTAGCCTTCGCGGCTGCGTCATCGACGTCAGCATCGCCGGCACCAACCTTCCAAGCACCTGCACCTGGAGGCGACGACCCCGATGACTCCAGAGACGGCGACGACGAGGATGACGACGACGACGATGGAGAGGACGAACACGTCCACGAGGAAGCTGACTACGCCCAGGAGGACCACTTCATGGGGATTGGTCCAGTTGTCGAACATTATACATCAATGTTCGAAACAGGGCACTTCCCCAACCTGCTGCAGGCAGTGCTGCACGAGCTAGGAGCCTACGTCCGCCCCCTGTACGAGACGAGGCGAGTGAGCGAGCCTCCCCGGGCTTGCTATTACATCACTCGCATCCATGTCAGGGTGATGGATGCAGGTGACAGGGGATTCAGGACTCTGTCTGCTCACGAGTCCCTGATACCGCTGTCTACCTACGCTGCCTCTGTCAGCGACGCTGCCCGTCGGACCCTGTGGTCGCTTAGCCACACCTACCGGCAGCAGCTGCAGAACACAAGGTTCAGGCATCTCCCTCAGCGCCTGCGTGGAGAAAGCCAGACCAACATTGTCCCAGGTGGACCTGGTGAGGATCGCCTCAACACCCTAGCTGGTGTAGTGGCCGGTCTCAACACCGACCTGGACAGTGCCACTCTAGACCTCTACAGTGTGCACTTGGAGCTGGAGAATGCCCACGCCAGGATTGCAGCCCTGGAAGCTCAACTGCAAGGACTGAATCCGCCGGAAGCTCAGGTTCCCGCCGTGGCGTTGTCTCCTCCCCGCAAGAGGCTGCGCTACGGAGAGGCCGGATCCGTCACTAGGCTGCTTTAGGAGTGTTGATCATGATGTAATAAGTTACGCTTCGCGTTAGACGATGAAACTATCTTTAAATTTTTATATTAATAAATATCAACTATGTGATGGTGATTGGTTGAAATGCTTGATTTGAATCTTTGTTTGAGTGCTATGGTCTTATGGAATGATGGCCATAAGAACATATAAAATTTGTAAAACTTAAGCTACTTTCCCTCTTGAATCTTTTCTACTCCTCACTTTTCTAAAGACTTCACTTCCTAACAAATCAGATGGTGAACCAACGTCAAGGACCTAACAACCGGAACCAGCGTGGACAACAAGCACCACCACCACCGCCACCACCTAATCCTAACATGGAGCAGTTCATCACCGCTCAAATGCAGATTCTGCAAGGACTCACTGCTGCGGTTCAACAATTGCAACAGAACCAACAGAATCAGCAACCCCAGCAGCAGCAATATGCACCCCCGGCCAGAGATAAACACCGGGACTTCATGAGTCATCACCCGCCTACATTCTCTCATGCGGTTGATCCCCTGGATGCCGATGACTGGCTTAAAGTCATTGGAAAGAAGCTGGACATCACTCAGTGCAACGACCGGGAGAAGGTCTTGTACGCCTCGGGAAGACTCGAGGGAGCTGCGTCCGATTGGTGGGATGCCTTCACAGCGGCACATCCCAACGTTGCTACCATAACCTGGCAGGAGTTCCAAGAGAACTTCCGCGCTCACCACATCCCCTCTGGAATCATGAAGCTGAAGAAGAAGGAGTTCCTTTCCCTTACTCAAGGGAATATGTCTGTCAGTGAGTATCGTGATCGCTTCACTCAGCTTTCACGTTATGCCCCTGAGGAAGTGGACACTGATGAGAAGCGCCAAGAGCGTTTCTTGGAAGGGTTGATTGGACCTCTGAACTATCAACTTCAGAGTCACACATTCCCCAACTTCCAGACACTCCTGAACAAGGCAATTGGCCTTGAGAGCAAAAGGAAGGAATTATCTGACCATAAAAGGAAGTTCCAAGGTCAGTCAAGCAGGAACACTCGTCCGAATAATGCTCAAGGTTCGCAGTTCCGCTCTGGAAATCAGGGTGGAAATAATTATCAAGTGCAACGCTCTGGACAGCAAAGCCAGAGAAGTAACCAAAACCAGAACCAGCAAAGAAGCAACCCCCAGACCAACCAGAGGTCTGGTGGAAATTCACAGAACCGTCAGGGTGGCACCAACAACACTCAGGCCAGAAACAACGCACCTGTCCAACCCAACGGCTGTTTCAAGTGCGGTGAACTAGGCCACTATGCCAACAATTGCCCAAGGCGCAACCAGCAAACACCTCAAAGGAGCAACACTCAGAGAAATGACCAGAGCACCCCCGCTCGTGGATCTGCTCAAAACAAGACTCCGCAGAACCAGAGCAGAGGAAGGGTCAATCACGTCACTGCGGAATCAGTGCCTGAGGATGCCGACATTGTGTATGGTATGTTCCTTGTTAACTCCATACCTGCATCAGTTTTATTTGACTCTGGAGCATCACATTCATTTATAACTGAGTCATTTGTGGAAAAACATAACATACCTAAGTACCCTCTGAAGAGGATATTACACATTAGTTCACCGGGAGGTGACATGAAGGCCACACACTCATGCCCTCATGTTAATATCAAGATTCAAGGAATAGATTTTACAGTCGACCCAGTGGTCCTAGGATCCAACGGGATTGATGTGATTCTTGGATGCAACTGGTTGAAAAGTTGTGATGGAGTGATACGGTGTGCCAACGGAACAATTACGTTGACAAGTCCTAAAGGTGAAAGAATCCAAGTCAACATAGACAAGTCAACAGATGAAAAGGGAAGACAGTGATCAATCACTTGGAAGAAAAGCCCTTGGAAAATATCAAAGTAGTGTGCGAATACCCAGACGTATTTCCGGAAGAATTACCAGGTATGCCACCTGACCGTGATATAGAGTTTTCTATTGAATTAGTACCTGGAACCGCACCTATCTCGAAAAGACCTTATAGAATGGATGGCAAAGATTTAGTAGAACTGAAGAAACAAATAGAAGAATTACTAGAAAAAGGTTTTATTCGCCCAAGTTCATCCCCTTGGGGAGCCCCAGTGCTGTTTGTGAACAAGAAGGATGGTTCGAGAAGAATGTGCGTTGATTATAGAAGTTTGAATGAAGTAACCATCAAGAATAAATACCCACTACCTCGGATTGAAGATTTATTCGATCAAATGAAGGGAGCTAAGATATTCTCGAAGATAGATCTGAGATTGGGATATCATCAGTTAAAGATTCGAGCAGAAGATGTACCGAAGACAGCCTTCACCACGAGATATGGATTATATGAGTTTTTGGTCATGTCGTTTGGACTGACTAATGCACCAGCATACTTTATGAACTTGATGAATAAAGTATTCATGGAATATCTGGATCAGTTTGTGGTCGTATTCATTGACGACATACTGATATATTCTCCGAATGAAGAAACACACGAAGATCATCTAAGGCTAGTCCTACAAAAGCTTCGTGACAACCAACTGTACGCAAAATTCTCGAAGTGTGATTTTTGGTTGAAAGAAGTTGCTTTCTTAGGGCATATTGTTACCGATGGTGGAATTAAAGTGGACCCAGGAAAGATAAGTGAGATACTAAATTGGAAGCAACCCACAGATGCGTCCAAGATCAGAAGTTTTCTTGGATTAGCAGGATACTATAGAAGATTTATTGAAGGTTTTTCCAAGTTAGTGAAGCCTCTTACTTCTCTACTGGAGAAAGGCAAAGAGTTCAAATGGGATGAAGCTTGTCAGAATTGTTTTGAGGAACTCAAGAAGAGGTTAACCACTGCACCAATACTGGTAATGCCAGACATCCACAAGGGATTTGATGTGTATTGCGATGCATCACACCTTGGACTTGGATGTGTGCTAATGCAAGAAGGAAAGGTGATTGCTTATGCTTCAAGACAGTTGAGGAAACATGAGAAGAATTATCCTACACATGATTTGGAACTAGCAGCCGTAGTGCATGCTTTGAAGATTTGGAGGCACTATATGATTGGAAACAAGTGCAAAATCTTCACGGATCACAAAAGCCTGAAATATATATTCACTCAGAAGGAACTCAACCTCAGACAGAGAAGATGGCTTGAGTTGATTAAAGATTATGATTTGGAAATACAATATCACCCCGGAAAAGCAAATGTAGTAGCAGATGCTTTGAGCCGTAAGGGTCAAGTGAACAACATCACTACTCATTTGATGTCACAAGAATTATGCTGGGAAATGGAACGACTCAACCTTGGATTTCTCAATAATGTAGAAGCAACGGTGATGGAAGTCGAATCTACTTTGGAAGAAGAGATTCGTAAAGGACAAGAGTCCGATGAGAAGATTAAGGGAATTAAAACTTTGATTAGTTTGGGTAAAGCCCCAGATTTCACAGAAGATGAACAAGACACAATATGGTTTAAGAAGAGAATCTGTGTACCGGAAAGCGAGCACTTACGCCAACTTATTTTGAGAGAAGCTCATGATTCAGCTTACTATATTCACCCTGGAAGCACAAAGATGTACCAGGATCTTAAGGAAAAGTATTGGTGGTACGGTTTGAAAAGAGATGTTGCTACTCATGTTGCATTATGTGACGTGTGTCAGCGAGTTAAAGCCGAACACCAAAGACCAGCAGGATTGCTACAACCTCTCAAGGTACCTGAATGGAAATGGGAAGAAATCAGTATGGATTTCATAGTTGGGCTACCCCGTACTCGAGATGGCTATGATTCAATATGGGTCATAGTAGACAGGTTAACCAAAGTGGCACATTTTATACCTGTGAAGACAACTTACTCAGGAGCCCAGTTAGCAGAATTATACATGTCAAGGATTGTTTGTCTGCATGGAGTACCGAAGAAGATCGTATCAGATCGAGGGACCCAGTTTACCTCGTGCTTTTGGAAAAGACTTCATGAGTCCATGGATACCAAGCTAAACTTTAGTTCAGCTTATCATCCTCAAACGGATGGGCAAACGGAAAGAACAAACCAAGTCTTGGAAGATATGCTAAGAGCTTGCGCTCTAAAGCATGGTAGAAGCTGGGATAAAAGTTTGCCTTATGCAGAATTTTCATATAACAACAGTTATCAAGCAAGTCTCAAAATGGCACCGTTTGAAGCACTATATGGACGAAAGTGTAGAACACCACTTTATTGGAATCAGACTGGAGAAAGTCAAGTATTTGGTCCAGAAATTCTCCAAGAGGCGGAAAAGCAAGTACAAATTATCAGAGAAAATTTGATGATAGCACAGTCAAGACAGAAGAGCTATGCTGATAATAGAAGAAGAGAATTGATGTTTGAAGTAGGAGACTTTGTCTACCTTAAAGTTTCACCGATGAGAGGAATGAAAAGGTTTAAGGTTAAAGGAAAATTATCACCTCGCTATATCGGCCCATTTAAGATTTTGGAAAGAAAAGGTGAAGTAGCCTACCAGTTAGAGCTACCCGATAGATTATCGGATGTGCATGACGTATTTCACGTATCACAACTCAAGAAGTGCTTAAGAGTACCAGAAGAACAGTTACCCATGGAGGAACTGAATGTTAATGAGGATTTGACTTATTCGGAGTACCCAATCAGAATTCTGGAAACATCTCGCAGAATTACGCGGAGTAAAGTCATTAACATGTGCAAAGTTCAGTGGAGTCATCATTCGGAAGATGAGGCCACTTGGGAAAGAGAAGATGAACTCAGAGCAGAATTTCCCCAGTTATTCTCGGAAGTTTCTTAATCTCGAGGACGAGATTCTTTTTAAGAGGGGTAGGTTTGTAACACCATAAAAACCATCAATTAAAATAATAAATTTAGATATTATATTAATTAGGGTAATAAAATTTTTAGTGTTTAATTATTCATTTGCATCGTTTTCTTTGCATGCGCTTGATTGATTATCGGATGATTGTTGTTAATTTTCTTTAAAAAGAAATCTTAGTAATTAAACAATAATTAAGAAATATAATAATTATTAGTCTAAAAATGAGTATTTTGTTTATAAATATTTTTGGTGAATTTTTATAAATTTTTGAACTCCTTAAATAAGCGTTTCGGAATTGTAAAAAAAAACCCAACCGACCGGCCCACTAGGGGCCCATGCCCCAAACCCTAAAAACTACACAGCGCGCGCGCGCGCTCAGGGCAAAGCCCCAGCCGCCGCCGCCCTCCCTCTTCTCTCCCTCACTTCTCTCTCTTTCACGCTACTCTCTCCCTCACGTTTCTCTCTCTCTCACGCTACTCTCTCTCTCCCGTTTCTCTCCCTCCCTCGCCGCTCTCTCTCCCCAGCCGCCCGGCTCCCCGCGTCGAGCCCCGCGCGCGCCCAGGACCTGGGCTGGCCGAGCGCGCCACCCGGCCCTGCCGCGACGGCGCCCGCTCCTGCCGAGCCGCGCGCTCCCTGCCGCACCTGGACGCGCGAGCCGCGCGCCCTGCAGCCACCGCGACCGACGGCCGAGCCGACGCCGCGCCGTGCGCAGCCGGCGCCCAACGCACGAGCCACGCCATGAAGCCGCGAACGTTTCACTTCTGTGATTAATGGATTTCATTTCTTCTGTTTCTTCTTCCCCATTACCTCCCTCTATTAGTGGAGAAACCGACGTCATTAACAGTGTAATGGAGTTAAACACAGGCGCCCCATGATCTCTCTGGTGTCCCTTCTTCTTCCCTCCCTCTCTCTATAAAAGGGCAGCAGAGGTCTCCCCTTCCTGTCCACTCGAATTTACCTCTCTCTCTAGCACTCCCTGCTCCTCGCTAGTGCCGTTGCCATAGTTCGTCGCCGGAGCGTGCCGTTCGTCGCCAGCGTGTGCCGTTCGTCGCCGGAGTTCGCCGGAGCTACGCCATCCGCTGTCCGTAGTCGAGCCCCGCTCTCCGTCGATCCGTCCCCGTCACACGCACGAACCCGAGGTTGATGACGACCCAGATTTATTTTATGTATTTTATAAAGAGCTTTTGATTCGATTCATGAGGTGTATATTTTGTTTGTTGTAATATGAACACATGTGGTTTCGATTTATGTGTATGTGAGCGTTATGGAATTGTTTGGTAGATTCATGCGATTATTAGCACCGTGTTATGTCATGTTAGTCGTGGCGTTGAATTTTGGATTAGAGAAATATGACAACATTTAGTAGTCACTTTGGCAATAAAATGCTAGATAGGAATTTTTGTAGTTAAATTTGGTCACGATAAATGTTAGAAACTACTTGGAGAATTATAGGTGCATTTTAATGGATATGGAAAATGGTATAGATGTCATATGAATATTATAGGATTTTTAGATGATTTATCTAATTATTTTATTAGCATTTTCTTTTTTGAAAGAAAAGGGGAAAATATCACCGGTAGTGTGGTAAATGGATTTTTACTAGTTAAATAATCATGTTCGCAAATTGAGCACTTAGATTTTTGGATTAAACAAAATACTAGTTTATGTCAGAATATCCTCACTTGTTTTATAAAAAGTACAATTACCAATTTATGTAGACTTTTAGAATATTAATATTATTAGATTCGTTTTTGGTCATACTAAACAATTTGAGTTAGAAATAATAAAGGGTATTAATTTATTTATTAGTATTAAAGATCATAAGTATTATTTACCTTCATTGATGGTGTTAAAATAAATTAATATTAGTTAAAATTATACTTATTGCACCCACTCCTAAATTCACCATTAGGATTCACATTAATAGCCATAATTAAATTAATAAGTATTTACGCGATTAGTACGTAATTAAAATGTGATTAGTACGACGTGTTAATGTGCATGTAATGGTGTATGATTATGTAATGGTGCATGTTTACTTATGGATGTATACTTTATTTTTGTATGTGCGATGTGCGACTATAATAGAAGCGGACCGTGTGGTAGAGGATTCGAATACGTTCGAAGACGAACCACAGGACTCGCTTGAGCAAGGCAAGTGGATTCTCCCTCTGCATACTCTTTTTGTACCCAGTCATTGCATTTAATAATGTTTACTTTTGATATACTGCATAATTTGATGGGTTTCGCCTAATTAAGGATTTCCTAGATTTACTACCTGTATTCCTTGTTTAACCTGGGGAAATAATTAAGCTGTGCGAGATTTACGCTACTGCTCAACCTAATAATTTCTTAATGTCACTCATTAATTGATTTTAATGTTCCAAAGATTTAATTGGCAATTATGGCATTAACCCGATGGTTAAGATAACTTCATTGCAAATTTAATTGGAACATGGAGTGACCACCCAGGATAACAGTGCAACCACGAGTGCTATCATGGCTCTGGCTTTGGTAATTAGCTCTATATGCTTAGTGCCTAGCAACCTTACCTGAAAGATGGGCAAGAGGGGGAGCGGTAGGTGCTGGCAGCCCACGTTAACATGGGGTCGTATTCTTGGCTAAGGTACTTCACCCAGGGGGCCACCACCATCGTCTTAGAAACCTTAGCGGGTTGCTTCGTATTAAGTGTATTTTGTGAAAACCTCATAATGGATCCCTAGCCATTCACCTCGGCAGTGTCTAAGGGTCCGATCAACCCGGGCTAGATGGGATACATGGCTTGTGGGTAAAGTTGTACCACCTCTGCAGAGTGTAAAACTGATATATCAGCCGTGCTCCCGGTTATGAGCGACCTGGACTCCTCACATGATAATTGAACTTAAAGATGGACATAAATTGAGATCCGATGATCTGCCCACAGTTTGCTTAAGTGGTTTCACTTAAGTGTTTTTGTTATATTCATATTCCTTTGTTTAATTGGGATATTTGGGATTCACTCTTGTTAGTAAGGCAGGTGTTGATAATAAAATGTTGACCAACTAAAATGCTTGCTGCTCAACCTTAGCCTCACCTTGTTATACCTGCATTAATTTTTCCCCCACTTGCTGAGCCCCGACCATAAGTGAGCTCACCCTTGCTAATATTTTGATCAGAGGGTGATGCTGGAGACTTTGATGGAGAATTTATCGACGAAGAATTCTAAGTCTAACGATGCGCCGGTCAACTTCCTGTGGAAGATTGCCCAGTTGTTTATTTCCGCTCTACTTTGATGTGATACTTGTTTAAGACACAATGTCTCAGATGATGTAATAAAGTTTTATACTCTCTTTACGCCTTTATTGCATTGTCTTTTGATATATTACACTTGTGACGTCAACATATGTGTGGAAATGGATCCTGGCACACATATGGTATGCGCTCGGTTCTACCCCCTGGAACCGGGTGTGACAACCACCGCAGCCCCCCAGGCATCCTCCAGCGATGCATATCCATCGCCGAAGGTCAGGAGCTATTGCAAGAAATACACTCGGGGGCTTGCGGTCACCACGCAGCACCTCGAGCCCTCGTTGGAAATGCCTTCCGACAGGGTTTCTACTGGCCAACCACGGTGGCCGACGCCACTAGGATTGTACGCACCTGCCAAGGGTGTCAATTCTACGCAAGGCAGACACACCTGCCCGCTCAGGCCTTGCAAACAATACCCATCACCTGGCCGTTTGCTGTGTGGGGTCTGGACCTCGTCGGTCCCTTGCATAAGGCACCCGGGGGCTACACGCACCTGCTGGTCACTATCGACAAATTCTCCAAGTGGATTGAGGTCCGACCCCTAAACAGCATCAGGTCCGAACAGGCGGTGGAGTTCTTCACCAACATCATCCATCGCTTCGGGGTCCGGAACTCCATCATCACCGACAACGGCACCCAGTTCACTGGCAGAAAGTTCCTGGACTTCTGCGAGGACCACCACATCCGGGTGGACTGGGCCGCCGTAGCTCACCCCATGACGAATGGGCAGGTAGAGCGTGCCAATGGCATGATTCTGCAGGGACTCAAGCCGAGGATCTACAACGACCTCAACAAGTTCGGCAGGGGATGGATGAAGGAACTCCCCTCGGTGGTCTGGAGTCTAAGGATGACGCCAAGCCGAGCCACGGGCTTCACGCCGTTCTTTCTAGTCTATGGGGTCGAGGCTATCTTGCCCACAGACTTAGAATACGGTTCCCCGAGGACGAGGGCGTACGACGACCAAAACAACCAGTCCAGCCGAGAAGACTCACTGGACCAGCTGGAAGAGGCTTGGGACATGGCCTTACTACACTCGGCAAGGTAACAGTAGTCCCTGCGACGCTACCACGCCCGAGGGGTTCGGTCCCGAGACCTCCGGGTGGGGGACTTGGTGCTTCGGCTTCGACAAGACGCCCGAGGGCTCCACAAGCTCATGCCTCCCTAGGAAGGGCCGTTCATCATCGCTAAGATTTTGAAGCCCAGAACATACAAGCTGGTCAACAGTCAAGGCGATGTCTACAGCAACGCTTGGAACATCCGACAGCTACGTCACTTTTACCCTTAAGATGTTTTCAAGTCGTTCATATACCTCGTTTACATACACAAATAAAGTCTAACCATCAAGGAAGGGTCAGCCTTGCCTCGGCAAAGCCCGACCCTCCCTCGGGGGCTAGAAGGTGGAACCCCCTCCGCGTCAAAATTTTCCTCGGAAAAAGTCTTCCACCAAAACGACTTTCGTGTTTCCCGACTATATCAGTAACAGAACCCCGAGAAACGAATAAGAGTGCATGTAAGCGGCAAGGCCGACCGAGCCGAAGACTCCTACGCCTCAGGGATACGGATACCTCACTTGTCACCTACCGCGAAAAATAACTCTTACTTGGGTAAGCGATCCTGCTACTAACGAACAAGTCCGGATACTCGAAACAGGAGGAAAAGAGACACAGCTTTATATCACGACGACAAAGTGTTCTGGCCTCGGCGGCCATGAAAGACACATACATATTCAAAATAAACTGCTCCGGCAGAATCAGGCATCGCCCGGGGGAGGAGCTGCACCCTCGGCTTCGTTTCCACCCTCGGCGAGATCCGCCCCGGCCTCGGACGACGGCGCAAGCGGAAGGATCTCCACCTTGAAGGAGAACGCCAGCACCGCGCTTAGGCCCGCGGCGGCCGCGTCAAGCCTCTGAACTTCGGCCAGGGCAGCTTCATCTTTGTCGGGAAGGCAGTACCCTTCGCTGACCCGCTCCAGATCCACATGGTAGTGGGAAGCGAGCACGACGAAGGCCCGCCTAACGCCGTGATGCAGCGCCTCGCGGAGTCTGCCGCGCGCGTGGTCACCTAAGGCCTGCAGGCGACTCTGGGGGGAGCTTCCCGAAGGGACGTCGTCAAGACCAAAGACCTGGCAGAAGGTCGAGATAGCCTCGGACATGGCCACGTGGTCGGCCTCCCTCTAGTCAACCGCCTGGGCAAGTGCCTTGGCGGACTCGTTGATGGCAGACTCAAACTATGCAAACAGCCAAAGCAGAAGTCTTCAAACACGAGTTGAAGAGTGAAGCTGAATCAAAATCTCAAAACAGCCAAGACATACCTTCAGCCCAGACACGCTGCTCCGAGGCTGCGGCTTGGGCGGACTAAGCAGACCCGATGGCCGTGGCCAGGTCCGCCGCAAGGGCTCCGGCCCGAGTAGACGTCTCGGCTAGCTGGCCTCCAAGGGCCTCAGCCCGGCTTTCAGCCTCGGCGGCCCGACCCCGAGATTGGTCCCGCTCACCGATGACCTGGCCAAGCTCCAACTGCCGCCTCTGCGCGTGCCGCCGCTGCCTCTGCCTGTCACACCCGTTTCCAAGGGCAGAGCCGGGTGCATAGCATATGTGTGCCAGGATCTATTTCAACACATATGTTGACGTCACAAGTGTAATATATCAAAATAACAATTCATAAGAGCGTAAATAACAATTATATTAACATATTACACTTTGAACAGACATAATGTCTTAACCTTTATTCATCAAAGTACAGCGAACATGGACATCCATCCACAGGAAGATGATCGAGGGTATCACTAGACTAGCATCCATGGAGCTCAGCATCATAACTTCATCTGCAAACTTCTGATCAAAATTAAGCAAGGGTGAGCTCACTTATGGTCGGGGCTCAGCAAGTGGGGGAAAACTAATGCAAGGTAACAAGGTGAGGCTAAGGTTGAGCAGTAAGCATTTTAGTTGGTCAACATTTTATTAACAACACCTGTCTTACTAATAAGTGTGAATCCCAAGTATTCCCATTAGGCAAAGGTACAAGAGTATATCAAAAAAACACTTAAGTGAAACCACTCAAGCAAACCATTGGCAGATCATCGGATCTCGATTTATTTTCATCTTCAAGTTCGATTATCATGTGAGGAGTCCAGGCTGCTCATAACCGTGAGCACGGCTGATATATCAGTTTTACACTCTGTAGAGGTGGCGCATCTTTACCCATGAGTCGCGATTCCCTTCTAGCCCGGGTTAGCTAGACCCGTATTCACTTCCGAGGTGAATGGCCAGGGTCTCACTACGAGGCTTCTCCTTAGAGTCCTCATTACGCAAATGCTGGAAATGGTCAAACTGCATAAGGCACACCTACCGTAACCAACTTATAGTCCAGACTACAGGGTAAAGCTTTGGGAACTATGCCCGTATCCAATCTGCATGAGCCGAAACTATAAGAGCTTGCCAGATGCCCCCGTTCCTGTCGACCACGACCAGCACCCAACATAAGACTTCCCTAGTTATTTAGCCAAGATCAGAGCCATGATAGTTCTCATGGTAGCACTGTTTTCCCGGGTGGTCACTCCATGTTCCAATTAATATGCAATAATCTTGTTTAACCATCGGGTTAACAACAATAATGTAAACTTACCATTTTGGAACATTAATATCATAAGCGGGAGTGACTGCATAAAGTTAAGTTGTAGCAATAGCATAGCTACTTTATTAAATCATAATACCAGGTTAAACAAGGAGTAAGGTTGGAAAGGTTATCTAAATAGGTAACCCGTCAAATTATGCATATATTCATAGAAGAATAAACTTTATTAAATATATTGTTTGGGATCAAACAGAGTATGCAGAGGGAGAAGTCCACTTGCCTTGCTTATTGAAAACTTGAGGTCCTTCCACGGATAGGAATAGATCTTGATTCTTAACTACTAGGTCAACCGCTGAATATCACACAATCAAACAAGAAGAACAAACACCACCCAATAACATACAACATTCACCATACGTAAAGCTAAAAGAAAGCCTAACGAAAAGAGAGTTCGCTTTTTAAAAATGTCGCAAGTAATGGTTAAAATAAGAAGGTATTCTTTTCAAAAATGTGTGATCTATACTTTATAAAACAAGACATGAGCTTAAAAATACCTTAATTAAAATTTACAAATATTAGGTTCACCAAATTAATCTTTTATAAAACGTCATACGTGATATGTCTAAGATAAAGGGTTTATAAGATGATAAAACACGTTATAACAATATTAAACATTTTTAACCTTTTAGAACATATATAAGTTATATATCTAAGGTTAATGCGCTACTAATCACGTTATTAATTTTAGAAGCATTATGGAACATATTATAAATATTGTTAACCAATCACTTATGACAAATTAAGATATAAGTCTAAATAGGTTTTATGTGAAAAGATCATTACTATTAAACACATATTTATGGAAAGTTAGGATATATGCCTTGAATGAACTTTTGTGTAAAAGATAATGAATATACAACTATATTTTATTTTTATTAGAAAGTACATAGCCTATATTATTATATTTGAAGTTCATATATAAAGTAACATTTTAAGTTATAAAAGAACTTAAACTCTTATTACTTTATTTTATCTTTTAGGAAAAACTAAGTGATTCATATATAAAGCGGACTAAATTCTATGAAATCATTAATCATGCCATAAATCTAGTTAAGAACAAATTGACTATCAGTTTGGATAATAAATTATGATAAAGAATAATTAATCTATTAATTATCTTTAATTCTATTGTAAAGCATATTATTATGGGTACTTAAACATGAGACTAAATGAGTTTTATTTGAAGGGATAATAAATAATTATCATTCTATTAAGAAAACACTAAATCTATATTTGTTGAGAAAACTACACACTACAACAAACATAATACAAATTAATTTACAAAAACATATAAATCATTACATCTATCAATTCAAAGTGATTAGCGTACTAACATGTAGCTATCTAAATACTATTATTGAATACACATAAATCGATTATAGCAAACATAATTCAAATTTATTTGCGAAAACATGTAAATTATTGGAATCACTGATTTTAAATGTTTAACATAAATTTACGAAGTTAAAAAAATTATTATTTAATTTTTTTAAGTCTCACATGCACATTTTAGAATGGAAAAAATTATTGCGGTGGTTAGTTCGAAATTAAACATAGATGATATGAGGTAATGTATAAAAATTGGATCTTTCTTCTACCTCACGTCGAGAAACAGCATGGGCTAGACATTGCGGCACAGCACAGGGATCCAGGGCACAGAACTTGGCAAGGCGACGATGCGATGATGAGGGCATGATGTCGACGATCCACGAAGTTTCGGCGAGGTGGCGATGTCCCGACTGGTGATGGCGAGCAGCGAGAATGGCGCAACAACAGCATGGCGTAAGACGTGGGCAGCGTGTCAACGTAGAGCAGCCGCAGCAATGGACAGAGGTGCGCAAGGTACCGACGTCGCAATGCGGGACCAAGCGGAGCCGTGGCGAGCAGCTGCAACACGGACTGAGAGGCTCGGCTTAGGGACTACAGCACGGACTGAGAGGCTCGGCTTAGGGAGGCTCGGGCACCGACGAGCAGGGTCAAACGCAGGACGTCGATGGCGCAGGAGAGAACTTCGGCGAGGAGGTGCGTTCGCTTGGCATCCATGAAGAATGGCGCTGGCAGAGCTGGCGAGCAAAAAGTGTCTGTGCGGCCATGGAGCTTGGACAGCGAGCAGAGGAGGGAGGCGAGCAGAGGGATGAGCAGGCTAGGACAGACAATTTATAGCCGGACCATGAGATGTGAGAGGAATGGGCAGCTGTCAGCTGTTGCCACTATTAAAGGGAAGAAACTGCTGCACTGATGGGGAAGAAGAAGGGACAGTCTGGTGCGAGTGGGAGAGGAAGGGGAAGCAAACAGACGGCAGCGACACAGTGGCACACTGCGAGTCGAGCGGCCGCGCGGAGCCGGGCTATCGGTGGCGTTCGGCGTTAGAACGGCCATGCGGTGGCTGTGAAGACGTGAAGAAGTCCAGGGGCTAGGCAGGGGAGTAATTGGGGAGGGTAGTAGAAAGTCCGTTAATGGGGAAGAAGGAAGGTCGACGACAAAAATTATGGCGACGACGGTTATGAGTGAGAAAAGAAACGGGCGTCCGCGGCGTTAGCGGAGGTGAAGGGAAGGGGAAGAGATGGCTCGGTTACTGGGAGAAGAAGCGGATGAGTCGCGGTGGAGGCTCCACAATGGGAAGGCAAGGACATGGTGAGCAGGTGAGCTGCTGGCGCAGTGGTGCTGACCGGTGGCGACATGTACCTATTTTTTTTCAACATGTCTAGTGGTGCTGACCGGTAGCGACATGTACCTATTTTTTTCAACACAGACATGGCGTTGGGCGTGCGTGCCAGTCTGCCAGAGCTAGAAGAAAACGACCCTAGCTGGTCGGCCCATCATGCAAACTGAAAGGAGGGAGGAGAGAGAGCATACGGGTGATAAAATAAATGGAGGTGGGCCCGCATGCATGGCGTGAGAGGGAGAGGCTGCTAGTGAGCCATGCATCTCGGAAGGAAAAATCGAGTGTTTTAGCTTTCTTTTTTTCATTTTTTAATCAATATATATATATATATATATATATATATATTCTAAAAATTAAAATTAATAAAAAAAAGTTATATTAATATAAAACACTCAACCATTTATAAAATAATTTATTTTAGTATAAATCCACTAATTAAATAAAATGGATTTTACAAAAAAAATCAATAAAATGGATTTTTGCAAACAATTACAAACAAATGATCAATCATATGAAAATACATATTTTTCTAACTATATATTTTAACAATTCATTATTATTGTATAAAATGAACGTTTCTCAAACAATTACATCCAAAAATTCGATTTAAAAATCAAGTCAAACAAAATTTATGTTTCAGCATGAATGCATCAAACACTTGACAAAATTTTATTTAATCAAGAAATAATTGAATTTAATTATGTCACCATTTCATTATTTATAAACATAAATATTTTTCTTTCTATTGAAAATTAATACATCAAACTGGGTTGTTTTCATTTGATGGATTTAGGATGTTACAAAATCTACCCCCTAAAAAGAATCTCGTCCTCGAGATTAGGGAAGGCTAGCAAGAAAACAAAGGTGATACATGGTTATTCGTAGGTTCTTGGTTCATATTGAACTCTTCTAATATTAAGGAACTTCCTTTCTTCTTTAGTCGGTCTAGACGCTTCTTAGGGCATTCGCGAATAATATGTCCTTCATTTTTGAAGTAGTAGCAAGCACCTCTTGCTTTGAGTTCTTTGCGAGTCAACTTTGCTTGGCCAATAGGGGGTGAGGGTTGACTGGGTGTCTGTATCTCATATAGCTGAGTCTGACTTGATTCTTCTATTTGGGTATCCATGTGTTTCGTGGCTTTTGCTTGTGGTTGAGGTGGACTACTCATATATCCAAACATTTTCCTATTCCTTTTGTTGTTCTTCACGATGCTGGTAGAAGTTTCTGTGCATTTTTGTTCATATTCCATGTCTGGAGACTAAGATAGCTTAATCTCGGAGGTGTTCGGTAGTGAACTCTTCTCAGGACAATTACGAAGGTAATGATCTTCACGTCCACATAGATAGCAAGCTTTTCTTGCAGTTATTTCTTGACTTTTTCCATGTTTCCATTTTTGTTTCTTGGACCTGATGTGACGACGGGGCTGAAACTGTGTGCAAGTAATAGTCCATCCATCAATGTAACACTCATGTGTTTCTTCTTGGGGCTGGGCATTCTTGTGATGCTTCCTTTTTGAAATACCTGACAATTCATCGTCTGATAGTGCATCTGCTATTAGTTGTTCTTGGGGAGACCATTGTCTTTTTATACCAGAAAACAAAATCCGGTTCTTCTGTTTTGTAGTTTCACTTTCGTTTGTACTGATCTGGCGACAAGGAATTCCATAATACTCGCAACAACAACAGGTTCCAGGGTTAATTGTCTGTTGGTTTGGTTGTGCGTCCTTTTGGGTCTTGAATTTCTGTTCATCAGTTGTTTTATTCATAGTGTTGTTTTGATTTGCCAACACACCACATTCTTTGCATTTAGTGACATCACTTGTCGTTGATATTCCAAGGTCTGACATCTGTATGGGTATGGAAGAATGGAAGGGACGATAGGGTTGAGCAAAGACAGATTATAGAGAGCAGAGAAACCCCATTTATCTAAGGTTTTTCCTAGCTAATTGATGCCATTGTGGACAAAAGTCACACAATACACCAACAATCATTTCAAAGAAGCGAATCAAACATGAACATAAAGGACAATGAACTCAAACATACCAGCACAACACAATCCAATTCTACTCATTCAACCAAAACAAACAGTGAGATAAGGTTTGGAATAAGAAAGATATTATAAAGTCAAGGAGTTGGGTAAGAATTATCAAGGAGTTAGGCAAGACATATTTGTTGGTGGCCAAGAGTGAAATAAGATAACCATGAACTATTAAAATGAGGATAAATGATACAACCAAGGATATGAAGTGAGTTAGGGAGAAAGCATTATCAAGGGGAAAAGTAGAGAGGCAAAGGTTTAATATATATCAAGGTAGATATTGCACAAAGGGGGCAATACAATGGCACGAAAGCAAAAGTGTAAGAATTTAAGTAGGGAGAAATCATTATCAAGGAGAAAAGTAGAGAGGCAAAAATATATCAAGGTAGATATTGCGCAAGGATGGCAATACAATGGCAAGAAAACAAAAGTATAAGAAGTCAAGGGTTATATAGCAATATTAGGGATTAGAAAACCACTTATAATATAATATCGCTATTACCGATCTAGTCGAAAATCTTAATACTAAAGAACAATCCTATCAACCTAACCAAGAAGTCAAGTAATAGATCCAGGGAATCCATAACAGAACTTCTTGCGGAGTGGGGATAAGACAGAGAATAGGGCATCGTCGATAGCTTCGAGAGGGTTTCTTCTGGCAAACTTCGCTTCAAGTTCCGCAATCCTAGCTTGATCATCTTGCAATGCTTCTCATTAGAACCTTCTGATAGACGAAGAATCAGACAAGAAGAGTTGAAAATAAAAGAGACGAGTTTTGATATAAGTAAGTTTTTATGGAGGAAAATATATCAGGCTTTGAAAGACTGACTGGGCTTTCCATTTCTAACTAATCTAGCGACCTACGGTCACATTGCTTTGATACCACTTCTGTCACACCCGTTTCCAAGGGCAGAGCCGGGTGCATAGCATATGTGTGCCAGGATCTATTTCCACACATATGTTGACGTCACAAGTGTAATATATCAAAAGGACAATGCATAAGAGCGTAAATAACGATTATATTAACATATTACACTTTGAACAGACATAATGTCTTAACCTTTATTCATCAAAGTACAGCGAACATGGACATCCATCCACAGGCAGATGATCGAGGGTATCACTAGACTAGCATCCATGGAGCTCAGCATCATAACTTCATCTGCAAACTTCTGATCAAAATTAAGCAAGAGTGAGCTCACTTATGGTCGGGGCTCAACAAGTGGGGGGAAAACTAATGCAAGGTAACAAGGTGAGGCTAAGGTTGAGCAGTAAGCATTTTAGTTGGTCAACATTTTATTAACAACACCTGTCTTACTAATAAGTGTGAATCCCAAGTATTCCCATTAGGCAAAGGTACAAGAGTATATAAAAAAACACTTAAGTGAAACCACTCAAGCAAACCATTGGCAGATCTCCGGGTGGGGGACTTGGTGCTTCGGCTACGACAAGACGCCCGAGGGCTCCACAAGCTCACGCCTCCCTGGGAAGGGCCGTTCATCACCGCCAAGATTTTGAAGCCCGAAACATACGAGCTGGTCAACAGTCAAGGCGAGGTCTACAGCAACGCTTGGAACATCCGACAACTACGTCGCTTTTACCCTTAAGATGTTTTCAAGTCGTTCATATACCTCGTTTACATACACAAATAAAGTCTAACCATCAAGGAAGGGTCAGCCTTGCCTCGGTAAAGCCCGACCCTCCCTCGGGGGCTAGAAGGGGGGAACCCCCTCTGCGTCAAAATTTTCCTCGGAAAAAGTCTTCCACCAAAACGACTTTCATGTTTCCCGGCTATATTAGTAATAGAACCCCGAGAAACGAATAAGAGTGCATGTAAGCAGCAAGGCCGACCGAGCCGAGGGACTCCTACGCCTCCGGGATACGGATACCTCACTCGTCACCTACCGCGAAAAATAACTCTTACTTGGGTAAGCGATCCTGCTACTAACGAACAAGTCCGGATACTCGAAACAGGAGGAAAAGAGACACAACTTTATATCACGACGACAAAGTGTTCAGGCCTCGGCGGCCACGAAAGACACATACATATTCAAAATAAACTGCTCCGGTAGAATCAGGCATCGCCCGGGGGAGGAGCTGCACCCTCGGCTTCGTTTCCACCCTCGGCGAGATTCGCCCCAGCCTCGGACGGCGGCGCAAGCGGAAGGATCTCCACCTCGAAGGAGAACGCCAGCACCGCGCTTGGGCCCGCGGCGGCCGCGTCAAGCCTCTGATCTTCGGCCAGGGCAACTTCATCTTCGTCGGGAAGGCAGTACCCTTCGCTGACCCGCTCTAGATCCACATCGTAGTGGGAAGCGAGCACGGCGAAGGCCCGCCTAACACCGTGATGCAGCGCCTCGCGGAGTCTGTCGTGCGCGTGGTCACCTAAGGCCTGTAGGCGACTCTGGGGGGAGCTTCCCGAAGGGACGTCGTCAAGACCAAAGACCTGGCAAAAGGCCGAGATAGCCTCGGACATGGCCACGTGGTCGGCCTCCCTCTGCTCAGCCGCCTGGGCAAGTGCCTTGGCGGACTCGTTGAGGGCAGACTCGAACTCTGCAAACAGCCAAAGTAGAAGTCTTCAAACACGAGTTGAAGAGTGAAGCTGAATCAAAATCTCAAAACAGCCAAGACATACCTTCAGCCCGGGCACGCTGCTCCGAGGCTGCGGCTTGGGTGGACTGAGCAGACCCGATGGCCGTGGCCAGGTCCGCCGCAAGGGCTCCGGCCCGAGCAGACGCCTCGGCTAGCTGGCCTCCAAGGGCCTCAGCCCGGCTTTCAGCCTCGGCGGCCCGGCCCCGAGATTGGTTGTGGCAGAACCTCCCAAGTTATTGGGCCCACATGCACCTGTCCTTGTCTCAAAGACCTCAGACTGCTATGCATGTGCACCAGATAACTTAACAGGATCCGTCCGATTGCCCCAAGGACACCGGATAAACCACTTACAACTAGAACCGCGGGATTAAGTAACACAAATCACACACACCAATATTTTGCAGCGGAAATCTTATTACCAATTTTTACAAGTTACAAAAATTTTACTTCGTACATGATCGGAGTGATTACTACAGTGATTCAAAGAAAGAAACTTTGAACTGTTATAAATTATTTATAGTTTTGAAATATATGCTAGCTCAAGTGACCATCCTCAATAAGAAGATAAAGACGGGGTATACTTATATAATAAGGCCGAGCCCACCGGCACTTAACACCATCAACAGCAGCACAAAACTATAACATGAAAAACAACAGGGAATAAAACCCTGAGTATGGAATTACTCAGCAAGACTTACCCGACTAAAGAAAAGACTCTCAAGGATATGCTGGATTTGGGAATCAAGGAGAGGCTTTAGCAAGAATCAACTTAGATACTTTTGCAGAATTAGCTTACTAAAGTGAGTCCTTACTTTCAATATTTTAGTGCCAGATTAAATATTAATAGACTCTGTTTGCATCTGGTCTTATTTCACCATCTCATCAATACAACATCATTTTTATTCATGAGGTTCACATCCTGACTTAGGTTGCAGGGCAGCGAACAAGTCTCCACTCTCCGGGGATATAACGACGATCCGAATCGATTTACTCAGCTGAGGATCTCTAACCACACGACATATGTAGCACTTAACCCTTGCATATGTCAACCGTTCCCACGGATCCTCCACTACATGAACAGGTCCACGCCACCTGAGAGCACACCACACCTTTTAGGCGATCCTTTGCCAGGAGGGTACGTGCCACTTTCGCCATCTCTCCACTCCCAGTGCGCGATTGTCTTTTCATGTATGGAATAGCCGGGTTCAAGCTTACCCTGTCCCATATCCAGGGCATGTGGCTAGTTAAGATAGTCCTTGATCATACATGCCTACATACGCATCCAATCCTTAACTAACTTGGGCGGAGCATCACCTGTTCCTAGCCCAAGTCCTGATTTAAGTACTTCCATCCTTAGGATTGTTTGTGTTCCTTAGGATGAAAAGAGCATCAAAGGGAACTTTGCAGTAAGATCCCACCACGCTCTTAATGAAAATATTCTTGCAGGTAGAAGCCATCTTTCCTCAGGATAACCCCTGAGCTAGGCATTAATGCAAAAGACAACCTCTATCTACAAGATCTAAGCAGGGCTAAGCATTTTTGTAAATCATATTTTGATACTTCACAAGGAAGTATCTATAAAGGTATGGATATCAAGGAAGGCAATGCATCAAAGGGTTTCCAAGCAACTCCTATAAACCTAATGCACATTTCACTAGACTTAAAGTGTGCAAAATTTATTTAAAAACACAAGGAAGGGGTTGCATGCACCGGGGCTTGCCTGGGTAACACTAGGTTAGTGTTTGTTAGACGATGTCCACTTGACGATCATCCTTGTCCTAGCACGCACTCGTTCAGATTATCCATCTTCCGGTTCGTCCATCAACATCATCTTGCGGATTAGCCCGCGCTTGGGGTCGACTTGGGTTATCTTCCACATCACGCAGTCAATAAACGTACCTAAATGATTTGCATAATGCACATGAATGCATAGCACTGACTTCACTGTACAACTAAAATTCTTCGCATAAAATGCCGATAGCGCCTACCGGCAAGGCACTAAAATTACTAAGCAAATAAATTCAACTTACCAGCATCAAACGTGACTCACTACTCGCGAGAATGCCGATAAATCCTGGCTCGAGCTTGTCGTTGAACACCATACAGGGTAAGTCCGATGCAGCGCTGCGTGGTGGAGATCGACAGGCGGGTGTCGACGAGTGCACGGAGTCTTATAGAACCATGATGCTGAAGATGGCGTGGTAACGAGTGAACACGTGGTCGAGTGTCGACAAGGTAAAACGGGTTCAACGGCTCGACGACAAACGCGAGCACACGTGAAGCCCGATGGACGAAGAGCGAGCGTGACGCAGTAACAACGAGCAGGCGCGCGAGTGTTAATGCGAGCGAGTGGCAAGCACGAATGCTGAGGTACAACCGACAACATTCGGCGAGCACGCAGCGAAGCACACAATAGCGAGGACAGTCGAATCGGCAACAGAGCGTTGGCAAACTCGACGAACATGACCACGGTCGCGTGCGAGCGCGGATAGGATAACGACAGCTGACGAGTTGGAGCACCAGCGAGTAGCCGACGCGAGTGAGCAAAGCAGGCAGGACACCGGGCGTCGCGGCGAGCTAGAAAAAGATTCGGCGCGCGAGCTCGACGCGCATGGATTTTTGTTTCGTTGCTCGACGCACGACATGTGGACACGCGGCAAAATCCCGGGCGAGACGCCGGGGACTTCACGATGGACAGCAAGGCTCGTAAGGAAGGAAGACAGGGAAGGCGCGGGCCGGGAGCACCAGGGACGACCAGGCGGCACGCGCACATCCAGCTCCACAAAACGACATGACGATGAAGGAACTCAGTGCCATGGGGAAGATGGAGCAGAGGGGTGCTGGCCTGCTGCAGGAAAGGGAGGGCTCCATCTATGGAAGAAGCTGGAGCCGAGCAGGAAAGGCGAGGCACTGCGAGCTGCAGCTGGGCACGACGAGCAGCACAGCAAGGGAAAGGGGCGAGCTGCCGCAGGGAAGCCGCGCACCGGAAGCTCCACGGCTGGGCATGGCGACCATGGACAGGGAACTCGTGGAAGAGAGAGCAGCGGCGTGCAGAAGCTCGGCGCGCAGGGGGGTCCGAGCTGAAGCTGAGCACGCGCCATGGGGAACTCGCCGGCAGGGCAGAGAGAGCTGGAGGCGTGGCTTGCTGGGAGATTGAGAGAAGGAAACGAGCTCGGCTGGCTGGGGTTGGGGCTCGGCAGGGGAGCCGCCATGGGAGCAGGCAAAGGGCGAGCAGGACGCGCCACGGGAGAGCTGGAAGGAGCAGAGACGCCCGCGGAAGATGACCAGGCAGGATATTTGAAGAGTCCTAGGGGCGGCGCTGTGAGGAGATAAACACCGACAGCCAGGATTTTTGCAAGCCAAAGCGGCGCAGAGGATAACGCCGGCGAGCTGGAGGGAGAAGAACTGCTGCCGGCGTGCGGCAGAGGAAGATGCTGAGCGCTGAAATATCCAGGGAGTAGAGCGGCGGCTGCAAAAATCCAACAGAGAGAGAGCGGATCAGGCTGAGGGAGAAGTTCGGCTGGGAAATAAGAAAATGTGTTCAGCGGCAGGATTTTTCAGAAAACGACTGCAGGAGAGAACGACCATGAACAAAAATCTACGGGAGGCTGACGAGCGAAGAAATATCAGGGAGAGAAGGAGATTGACGTGAGCAGATTTTTGTTTTTTAATTTTCCTTTCCCATTCTTTTTAATAATGAAAATTGTAGACATTTCGGAATGAGAATTTTCAATGATCACTAAAGGGTCGATAGTACGGGTAACACGGTTTTGATTTAGCGAATACTTAGAATCAGATGAATTTGTACCCGGCATTTATATCCAAAGTTTTGGATCGGGCAAGAAACGACAGACCGAAATAAACTGATTTTGGCACTGATAATTTGTTTGACGTGATTCGACCGAAATTAGCCGAAACAATGTCTGCGAACGTATACACGATTTTATCTTCGAAACAGCGTGCTGAAAAATAAATTGGATCTTAACCTCGCGCAAGACTTCACGCGATCCAGATTATTCTGCCCCGAACATTTTAGTCGTCGAGTTCAAATTAATTTGTTCGGGATAAAAATCATCCAAGTGGTTCGGGCATTCGAATTCGTATTCGCGCGAGCGATGAATTTTAAAGAATCACCGGACGCACCGATTTTCGGAACAACTCTGTTCTGAACATCACGAAAATTTTAGGAGAGCCCGGACAGATAAAAATGAAAACGACGTCGCACTCGCGACAAACGAAACAGATGCGATATTAAAATCGTGATAGGCAAAAATAATTAGACCTTAGTGTCCGTCTTATTTACTGATATCACGTGCTTAAATCTGTACTCATTGTCAAGCGGAATATAAACACCTGGGGTGTTACATTGGTCCCGCTCACCGATGACCTAGCCAAGCTCCAACTGCCGCCGCTGCGCCTCTACGCGTGCCGACGCTGCCTCTGCCCCCAGCTCGTCACAGAGCAACCGAAGGTCCGCCGCCTCGGCGCTCCGTTGGGAGAGGCGCTCGGTAGCCTCGGCAAGCGCGGTCCTCAAGAACCGCAGCGAACCCCAGACGTCGGCTTCGCGGCGGATGAACGATGACTTGGCGGTGCTCAGATCCGTCAGATCCTGAGGAAGGGAAGCAGGGCGTCACAAAGAATGCCTTGATCACGTGAAAGGTATGCCTGAAATCCTTACCTGGAGGATCCTGGGAACGTCCCTGGATAGAACCTCCATGGTCGACCGAAGCGACCCCATCGTTGCCTCGGCACACTCACGAAGCTCGTCCCGAGACTGCTCCTCCCGCTCATCGTCAAGAACGAAGAGGGGTTTCAAAGCGCCACGGGTCCAGAACTGGAGCGCCTGCCCACGCTGCTCGTTGGGACCGTGCCGCGCGAGGACAAGGTCGCCGCTCCCCAGGACGGGCCGCGGTTCTGCGCCCCCCTCCTCCAAAGCATCGGCACCACCCGCAGTCGGCGCATCGGGTACCTCCTCGGCTACAGGGGCAGGTTTCCGATCGCCGGCCTCGAGTAGCGGCGCCTCGGCCATCTCAGCATCGGCGGCGACGGGTGACTCCACGGCCAGAGCGGCAACAGCCTCAGCAGAGGCCGGTGCCAGCGCCGGCAACACGTCTGGTGGGCTCGAGGCCGCGGCCGCGCCAGCAGTCTCCCTCGGCACGACGGCCGCCTCGACGGAGGGGCCAGCCTCGGGAGCTCGCCCCACGGCAACTCGTACCGCCTGAGCCCCTGCTTGAGGGCATCTTGTGAGGGGGCCAACCGACCGGCGTGGCCCGGTGCGACGCTGGCTGCAGAAGCCGGCGCCGTCTTGAGGACCTTCCGGGGAGCCAGACCAGTCGAACCATGCCTCCGTTTGCTGGGAAGAAAAGGAAAAGCAAGATCAGGACACACGAAGAAGGAGCCGGGACAGAGGTATCCTTAGATACTTACCCACTCTGGACCACGGCCAATCGTGCCTGCGGGGAGGCCCCTCGAGCCTCGGTCCCCGCGTGCGCTACCAAGGCTTGCCCCGCTGCCGGCTTCGGCACCATCCCTGCCTCGGGCGCCCGGGGCGCTGAAGGGACGATCCGCCCAGGCGCAGACACGACGACCTGAGGATCAGCCTCCTGTGCAGCCGGCACGGGCAATAGCTCTTGGGGGACAGGCAGGTCGGCCTGACTCCCCGAGGTCACCTCAACTACCTCGGCCAAGGGGTCAAGTACCCCTCAGCCTGCCCCTGTTCTTCGGACCGGGACCCTGATGTCCCGGCCCTGGATACCGACGGTGCCAGCCCACTCGGGGGCTGGCTCGACGACCCCTGGCCCAGCCTCAAATCCGGACTGAGGCCAAGGCGGGCAGCCATGTCGTCGTCTTCATCGTCGTCGTCATGCGTCTCTGGCGACGGCTCCCTCGAGAGCCCGTCCCTCTCCTGCGTCCGACGACGCCTCTCCAAGGCGTCTCGAGCCCGCATCCGCTCGCGGGCCCGAGCCTTCTTCGCGTCCTTCTTCTCCTTCTTCTTCTCCGCAGCAACCCTCCGCGCGGTTCGGTCCACCGCGTCCTTTGGGACCGGTGGCAGGGAAGGCTTGTGAAACCCCAACTCCTGGAGACGGACGGAAAGTCTCGACTGTGAGAATCAAGGGCAATCTGACACAAGAAAGAAGAAGGAGCGGACACTCACCAGGGACATGCACCCGTGTTAGGGACGCATCGGGAGCTAGGTAAGGGCGCCAGCGTCTAGCCTCCCTACCGTGCCAGCTACCCGCCTGTGGAGGTCATCGGCGGAGAGGGGGACAGAGGACATCTGTGAGCCCCCCAAGTCGACCCCCGGCGTCATCTCTAAAAGCAGCAACTGCCGCTCCGTCAAGGGAAGCACCCTCCGGCGATGGATGGCGGCGACCACCCCCGCGATGGTAAGCCCTCCGTCTTGCAGCTCCTGCAAGGCCTCCAGAAGGGGCTGGAGATTCTTCTGTCTATCGCGTGGGGCCCCATAGCGCCAGTTGCTGCCGGCGACAGTCACCAATCGTTGAGAAAACGACGGGACCCTCCCGTCATCGTTTCGGAGGTAAAACCACCGGCGCTGCCACCCCTTGTTCGAAGACACAAGGATGGCGGGGATGTACTGTTGCGCGCGCGCCTGCCTCAACTGGAGGATGCAGCCACCGGCCCGCACCGCCATGTGGACTCTCCTTTCCCCAGTCGTCGAGGCAAAAGGCTCCGCGGAGAAGAGATGGGTCCACAGATCCCAGTGGGGGTCAATCCCCAAAAATCCTTCGCAAACCACCGCGAAGATGGCTGCTTGCGCGATGGAGTTGGGGTTGAGGTTGTGCAGCTCCACCCCATAGAAATGCAGAATCGCCCGCATAAAACGGCTTGCTAGCACTCCGAACCCCCGCTCATGGAAAGAGACGAAACTCAGCACATACCCCGACGGCGGGGATGGGGCGGCTCCGCTCGGAGGAGCCATCCACTCCGGCTGTGGGTCACCGGAGAGGGGACGAAGCAAGCCATCGGCAACAAGGGCCTCCAGATCATCCACCGTGACGGTGGAGAAAGGCCACAGGTCGCGCGGTGGAACGACGGTTACCCGGTCGGCCATCACCAAGCGAAGGAGGTGGCGGCGGAGCGGACAAGGTGCGCGGTTTTCTTTCTCTGGCTATTCCCTCAGGTTGCGGAAACCTAAGCGAGAGGCGAGCAGCAGAGCAAAGAACCACCACCGGTCCCTCTTCCGAATATATAAAGGCCCAGGCAAGACCTGTTCAACATTTCACCCAAACCCACCGCGAAATTCAAAACTCGAAGGCGAAACACCCGTTCCTCGAACGACTCGCGCAACGGCTGCCCCGCGAACCACTCATCCTGTCGCATTAACTCCGCGGCAGGGCAGGCGACACCTTTGGCAGGCGAAGCGGGCGACGCTTCACCTCCACCATAATGACCGCGTCAAAAAAGGTGTGCCACGTCGTTCAATTTCGTATCCTTTTCCTCTTCCCCTTTCTCTCTCTTGCTACAGGGACCGGGAAAGGGGATACTCCGAAAGGGATCCTTCTCCGCGAAGGAAGCGGGCCCCGAGCCCTCCTACTGATCAGAGGTTCGAAGGCTGGCCCCTCAGAAGGGTTCGACAGCCGCCTTAGAGCACTCGGGCTCCACGCCCATTACTGGTCAGAGGTTCGAAGGCTGGCCCCTCGGAAGGGTTCGACAGCTGCCTCAGGCCACTCAGGCTCCGCACCCACTACTGATCAGGGGTTCGAAGGCTGGCCCCCCGAAGGGTTCGACAGCCGCCTCAGAACACGCAGAGCAAGGGATGACTCTGGGTACGTCCGATACATGGCTGAGGCTCGGGCTATGCTCCCGAGGTACCCTAGGACATTTCCGAGACCGGCAGGAGCGGTTCTGTAACGGAATCCCATCAGAGGGAGGCATCGAGCCCTCGAACCCTATCAAACGGGACCGGGTCCGGCAAATCACCTACAGGTACTTTTGGAGCGCGCCTCTGGGCCACTAGCCGACCCTTATCGAACGGGGCACCGGCGTCCACTCGGATCACCCGTTAGCAACTCACTGGAGACACCATGTTCGGCGCCCTTCGAGGGCAACATGGCGCTTTCCCCCCCCCCCCTCCTCCTTGCGGAAAGGCGACGAAGGGGCATATGATAAAAGCCGAGTCAGTCCTTGACCGTCCTCTCGCTCTGTGCCGAGGCTTGAGGGCTGCTCTCGCAAACCCGGCTCCAGCCAAACCGTTGACAGCGTCAACATACCAGCCCGAGAACTCGAAACCTGACCATGCACCCGGGCTACGACCAGTTCGCATGAGGGAACAACCAGACCGACCGAGGCTTCACGAAACGCGCTAAGACCTCGGAGGAGTCAAACCACTCCTCCGAGGCCTCGGGGGCTACACCCGGCGGGTGCGCTCGCGCGCACCCACCGGAACGAAATGCAACCGAGAAAGGCCGGTCCCCTTGCAAAAAAGTGCGACAAAGCCTCCAAGCGAGTACCAACACTCCCTTTGAGGCTCGGGGGCTACTGTCGGAGACCATAATTAGGGGTACCCCCAAGACTCCTAAACTCGGCTGGTAACCACCATCAGCATAAAGCTGCAAAGGCCTGATGGGCGCAATACAGGTCTAAGCTCTGCCCACTCAAGGGATACGATCTCGCCTCGTCCGAGCCCAGCCTCGGGCAGGAACAGCAGACCAAGGTGGATTCACGTCTCGCCCGAGGGTCTCCTCAAGCAACGGGCGCACCTTCGACTCGCCCGAGGCCCAGCTCGGGCAGGCTTCGCGGAGAAGCAACCTTGGCCAGATCGCCTCGCCAGCCGACCGGATCACAGGAGCATTCAATGCAAGGATCGCTTGACACCTTATCCTGACGCGCGCTCCTCAGTCGACAAGGCCGAAGTGAACGCAGTCACTTCGCCCTCCACTGACTGACCTGACAGGAAAACAGTGCCGCCTGCCCTGCTCCGACTGCTGTGCCACCCGCCAGGGTGAGGCTGACAGCAGCCAAGTCCAGCCTCGGGCGCCATAGGAAGCTCCGCCTCGCCTGACCCCAGGGCTCGGACTCAACCTCGACCTCGGACGACGGACTCCGCCTCGCCCAACCCTAGGGCTCGGACTCAGCCTCGACCTCGGAAGACGGTCTCCACCTCGCCCGACCCCAGGGCTCGGACTCAGCCTCGACCTTGGATGATGGTCTCCGCCTCGCCCGACCCCACGGCTCGGACTCAGCCTCGACCTCGGAGGAATCACCGCCTCGCCCGACCTTGGGCTTGGACCGACCACGTTACAGGAGGGCCCATCATTACCCTACCCCTAGCTAGCTCAGGCTACGGGGAAAAAGACCGGCGTCCCATCTGGCTCGCCCCGGTAAACAAGTAATGATGGCACCCCGCGTGCTCCATGACGACGACGGTTCTCAGCACCTTACGGTAGCAAGGAGACGTCAGCAAGGACCCGACAGCTCCGACAGCTGTGCTCCTATAGGGCTCAACCGCTCCTCCGACGACCACGACATCACATGAACAGGGCAGCAACACCTCTCCAACAGCCACGTCGGCATGTACATTTGACTCTGGCTCCTCTCTGCTAGACACGTTAGCACATTGCTACGCTCCATGTTGTACACCTGGACCCTCTCCTTACATCTATAAAAGGAAGGTCCAGGGCCCTCGTACGGGAGGGTGGCCGCGCAGGAGAATGGGCTGACTCACAGGCTCTCACTCTCTCTCTCTCTCTCCCTCGCGAACGCTTGTAACCCCCTACTGCAAGCGCATCCGCCCTGGGCGATGGATAAACACGAGCTGTGGTTCCCTCTTTTGCTCCCCCTTGTGTTCCGTCTCACGCCGACCCATCTGGGCTGGGACACGCAGTGACAATTTACTCGTCGGTCCAGGGACCCCCCGGGGTCGAAACACCGACAAATACGCACACACACGGCCAAGACTTGAGCTCAAATGAGTATCACAAAGTTCTCACTAGAACGGAGCTCAAATCACTAAGAATGTCAAAAGAGTGCGCAAAGACGAAGTGTGAATGATCAAGAATGCTCAAAGTATACTTGGTGTTCTCCTTCATGTGCCTAGGGGTCCCTTTTATAGCCCCAAGGCAGCTAGGAGCCATTGAGAGCAATCCAGCAAGGCAAATCTTGTCATCTGTTGACTGGTGCACCGGACAGTCTGGTGCACCACCGGACACTGTCCGGTGCAGATTTCTTTCCTGTTCTGGCGCAGCCGACCGTTGATGATTTGGAGTCGTTGGCGCACCGGACACTGTCCGGTGCCCCTATCAGACCGTTGGCCCGGCCACGCGTCACGCGCGGATTGCGCGGCCGACCGTTGGCTCACCGGACAGTCCGGTGCACCACCGGACAGTCTGGTGATTTATAGCCGTACGCCGCCGTTCAATTCCCGAGAGCGGCCTTTTCACCAAAGCCAGCCTGGCGAACCGGACACTGTCCAGTGCACCACCGGACAGTCCGGTGCACCCAGACTGAGCAGAGTCTTGGCTGCTCGAGCCAAGTCTTTTCCATTTGTCTTTTCTCTAATTCTAGCACTTAGATCAATATGTTAGTACACAAAAACCAATGTACTAAGTCTAGAATCATACCTTTGTATTGATTTGCACTTTGTCCACCATTTGGCATAGTTTAACACATAACCATTTGTGTTGGTCACTTAATCACCAAAATACTTAGAAATGGCCCAAGGGCACATTTCCCTTTCAATCTCCCCCTTTTTGGTGATTTATGCCAACACAACAAAAAGCAACATATAGAAGTGCAACATCAATGCAAATGAGAACAAGAATTTGTTTTGATTCAAATTTGGCATATTTGGATCATTCTTTGCCACCGCTTGGTTTGTTTTTGCAAATCAAACTCAATTTCCTATCTCTAAGTCAAATTCACTTATCGAGGCATAGAGAAAGGTATTCCAAGAGAATTTGATCAAAGATTCAAAACTCCCCCTTTTTCCCATAATCAAACAATCTCCCCACAAGAGACCAACTTTTGACAAGAAGAGACATTAAGAGGATTTTGACAAAACAAAAACTCTAACTCTACTATTTTCAAAATTCTCAAGTGGTAGCTGATCCATTTCTTGCTTTGGCCTTATTTTCTCCCCCTTTGGCATCAAGCACCAAAACGGGATCAATCTTGGCCCTTAAACCCCATTGCCTCACCAAAATCTTCAAATAAGAGTAAAAGGCAATAAGAATAAGGAGATGAACTTGGAGTAAGTTACCCTCTCATCGGAGTGCAGTGGAAGTCTTTCATGGTCCAAGTCCACCTTTCCCACATGGTTAGTCTCAAAGGATCAAGTTGTAGCACATCTCCCCCTAAGTATGTGCATCACTCACACATGGACTTTTGAGATCCGGGGATTGTGTTGTACAATTTGATCACCATAATTAAGCAACAAAATGCACAAAGGAACATGATCAAAGGCATAAAACACATGTATGCTAGAAATCAATCCAAGTTCCGCGAGTCTAAGACATTTAGCTCACTACACAGCCTGCAAAAGGTCTTCTCATCTAGAGGCTTGGTAAAGATATCGGCTAGCTGGTTCTCGGTGCTAACATAAAACACTTCGATATCTCCCTTTTGCTGGTGGTCTCTCAAGAAGTGATGTCGGATGTATATGTGCTTTGTGCGGCTGTGTTCAACAGGATTATCCGCCATGCGGATAGCACTCTCATTATCACATAGGAGTGGGACTTTGCTCAGATTGTAGCCAAAGTCATGGAGGGTTTGCTTCATCCAAAGTAGTTGCGCGCAACACTGTCCTGCGGCAACATACTCGGCCTCAGCGGTGGATAGGGCAACGGAAGTTTGTTTCTTAGAACTCCAAGACACCAGAACCTTCCTAAGAATTGGCACGTCCCTGATGTACTCTTCCTATCGACCTTGCATCCAGCATAATCGGAGTCTGAATATCTAATCAAGTCAAAGCTAGACCCCTTTGGATACCAGATCTCGAAGCAAGGCGTAGCGACTAAATATCTAAGAATTCGCTTCACGGCCACTAAGTGACACTCCCTTGGATCGGTTTGAAATCTAGCACACATGCATACACTAAGCATAATATCCGGTCTACTAGCGCATAAGTAAAGCAAGGAACCTATCATAGACCGGTATGCTTTTTGATCAACGGACTTACCTCCTTTGTTGAGGTCGATGTGTCCGTCAGTTCCCATTGGAGTCTGTGCGGGCTTGGCATCCTTCATCCCAAACTGCTTGATCAAGTCTTGCGTGTACTTTGTTTGGGAGATGAAAGTGTCGTCCTTGAGTTGCTTCACTTGGAACCCAAGGAAGTAGTTTAGCTCGCCCATCATCGACATTTCAAACTTTTGAGTCATCACCCTGCTAAACTCTTCACAAGACTTTTGGTTAGTAGAACCAAATATTATGTCATCGACATAAATTTGGCACACAAATAAGTCACCATCACAAGTCTTAGTGAATAAAGTTGGATCAGCTTTCCCAACCTTGAAAGCATTAGCAATTAAAAAGTCTCTAAGGCATTCATACCATGCTCTTGGGGCTTGCTTAAGTCCATAGAGCGCCTTAGAGAGCTTACACACGTGGTCGGGGTACCGTTCATCCTCAAAGCCAGGGGGTTGCTCTACATACACCTCCTCCTTGATTGGCCCGTTGAGGAAAGCGCTCTTCACATCCATTTGGAACAACCTGAAAGAATGGTGAGCGGCATAGGCTAACAATATGTGAATTGACTCTAGCCTAGCCACAGGAGTAAAAGTCTCCTCAAAGTCCAAACCTGCGACTTGGGCATAACCTTTTGCCACAAGTCGTGCCTTGTTCCTTGTCACCACCCCGTGCTCGTCCTGTTTGTTGCGGAACACCCACTTGGTTCCCACAATGTTTTGCTTGGGACATGGCACCAATGTCCAAACTTCATTTCTCTTGAAATTGTTGAGCTCCTCCTGCATGGCCAACACCCAGTCTGGATCTAGCAAGGCCTCTTCTACCCTGAAAGGCTCAATAGAAGAGACAAAAGAGTAATGCTCACAAAAACTAACTAATCTAGAGTGAGTAGTTACTCCCTTGCTTATATCACCCAGAATCTGGTCGACGGGATGATTCCGTTGAATCGTCGCTCGGACTTGTGTTGGAGGGGCTTGGGGTGGTTCTTCCTCCATAACATGATCATCTTGTGCTCCCCCTTGATCACACTCCTCTTCTTGATGAACCTGTTCATCGTCTTGAGTTGGGGGGTGCACCATTGTTGAGGAAGAAGGTTGATCTTGCTCTTGGTGTTCCTGTGGTCGCACATCTCCAATTGCCATGGTGCGAATTGCGTCCGTTGGAACATCATATTCATCTACATCATTAGGATCAACTTGCTCTCTTGGAGAGCCATCAGTCTCATCAAATACAATGTCGCTAGAGACTTGAAAGGGAAATGTGCCCTTGGGCCATTTCTAAGTATTTTGGTGATTAAGTGTCCAACACAAGTCCTTAAGTGTTAAATTATGCCAAGGAATCAAGAAGTGCAAATCAAGATTAAAGGTATGTTTCTAGACTTAGTACATTGTTTTGAAGACTAATGTATTGTGTCTAAGTGCTAGAAACAGGAGAAACAATTATGAAGAAGTTGGCTGTGTACAGCCAAAAGGCTGCTCGGTCTGGGTGCACCGGACTGTCCGGTGGTGCACCGGACAGTGTCCGATGCGCTAGGCTGGCTCTGGTGAAAAGGCCGCTCTCGGGAATTCGTCGACGGCGTATGGCTAAAATTCACCGGACTGTCCGGTGTGCACCGGACTGTCCGGTGAGCCAACGGTCGGTCGCGCAATCCGCGCGTGACGCTTGGCTGGTCCAATGGTCTGAAGGGGGCACCAGACTGTCCGGTGTGCACCGGACAGTGTCCGGTGCGCCAATGGCTCCAAATCGCCAACGGTCGGCTGCGCCAGAATAGGAAAGAAATCTGCACCAGACAGTGTCCGGTGGTGCACCGGACTGTCCGGTGCGCCAGGCGACAGAAGGCAAGAATTGCCTTCCTGGAATGCTCTCAACGGCTCCTAGCTGCCTTGGGGCTATAAAAGGGACCCCTAGGTGCAAGGAGGAGCACACCAAGCATTCCTAAGCACCAAGACTCCAATTCCGCGCATTTGATTCTCTGTGATAGCAACTAGAGCTCCATTTGAGTAGAGAACTCTTCGGGTTGTGTTGTGAGCTCGAGTTGTGACTTGTGTGTGTGGTTGTGCTCTAATTTTGTGTCTTGTGTGCGTTGCTCATCCCATCCTTACTTCTGTGCTTCTTTGTGAACATCAAAGTGTAAGGGTGAGAGGCTCCAAGTTGTGGAGATTCCTCGCAAGCGGGATATAGTGAAGTAAAGCAAAACACCGTGGTATTCAAGTGGGTCTTTGGACCGCTTGAGAGGGGTTGAGTGCAACCCTTGTCCGTTGGGACGCCACAACGTGGAGTAGGCAAGTGTTGGACTTGGCCGAACCACGGGATAAACCACTGTGCCTATCTGTGTTGATCTTCTTGTGGTTTTTGTGTTTTGCAAGAACTCCTCTCTAGCCATTTGGCTTTATTGTGCTAACTCCTAATCAAGTTTTGTGGCATTAAGTTTCAAGTTTTTACAGGATCACCTATTCACCCCCCCCCCCCCCCCCCGCCGCCGCCCTCTAGGTGCTCTCAATTGGTATCGGAGCCATTCTCTTCACGTAAGGGATTAATCACCCGAAGAGATGGATCCTAAGGGCAAGGGGATGGTGATCAATGATAAGGAGGAGTCCTTCATCAATGAGCCAAAAGATGACAAGCCTACCGACTCGGGCTCAAGTCATAAGAAGAATGACGGGAAGAAGAAGAGGCGCATCAAGAAGATTGTCTACTACGACGACAGCGACGAGTCCTCTTCTTCCCAAAAGGACGACGACGACTACGAGAAAAAGAAAACGGTCAATTCAAACTTTTATTTTGATTATTCTCGTATTCCGCAAAGTTCAAATGCTCATTTGCTTTCCATTCCCCTTGGTAAACCTCCTCACTTTGATGGAGAGGACTACGGATTTTGGAGTCATAAAATGTGTAGCCACTTGTTCTCTCTCCATCCAAGTATATGGGAGATAGTTGAAAATGGAATGCAATTTGATAGTACAGATAGTCCCTTGTTTATTAATGAACAAATTCATAAAAATGCACAAGCTACTACTGTGTTGTTAGCCTCATTGTGCAGGGATGAATACCATAAGGTGAAATTTTTCTGAGAGGTTATTCTAAGAAATTTTTCACTATGTTGGTGTGAAAAACCATTATGTGTTCCCGTCGAACCACTTTACTCGTTCTGTCTAGTACCTCTATGCTTGTGTCGCATACATCTCTCGGAATTGTAAATACTTATAGTCAATGAATTGACTCGAGATAATCCTTTGACAAGTTTGGTATACACTGTAAGCTAAATGGTAAAGGTCGGTCCTGAATGGCCACATACCTGGGGTTTATGTAGCCGAACTACACTGAATTCCACCCTTTGGCATGCCTACCATTATCTACCTCCGATCTACCAGAAGTGAGAAGAGTAGACAAATAACTATGAAATCCCACATCACCACAGAGCTTGAAGCTAAATTAGACATTAACATGTCCTTGGTCCTCGGAGCCAGAAGAGCCATATGTCTGGACCACTAGACTACTAGTGATGATAATTTGTGATAGAAATATGAAGATCTTGTAGAGACCTGTTGTATCCTCTCTACTCCTTGAAAGTCGCCTAGAGGGGGGTGAATAGGGCGAAACTGAAATTTACAAAATTAATCACAACTACAAGTCGGGTTAGCGTTCGAAATAGAAACGAGTCCGAGAGAGAGGGCGCAAAACAAATTGCAAGCGAATGAAGAGTGTGACACGCGGATTTGTTTTACCGAGGTTCGGTTCTTGCAAACCTACTCCCCGTTGAGGTGGTCACAAAGACCGGGTCTCTTTCAACCCTTTCCCTCTCTCAAACGATCCCTCGGACCGAGTGAGCTTTTCTTCTCAATCACTTGGAACACAAAGTTCCCACAAGGATCACCACAAGGTTGGTGTCTCTTGCCTCGATTACAAGTGAGTTTGATCTCAAGAAAGAATGAGAAAGAAAGCAATCCAAGCGCAACAGCTCAAAAGAACACAACAAATCACTCTCACTTAACACTAAAGCTTTTGTGGAATTGGGAGAGGATTTGATCACTTGGGTGTGTCTTGTATTGAATGCCTAGCTCTTGTAAGTAGTTGGAAGGTGGAAAACTTTGATGACTTGAATGTGGGGTGGTTGGGGTATTTATAACCCCAACCACCAAACTAGCCGTTTGGTGGAGGCTGCTGTCGCATGGCGCACCGGACAGTCCGGTGCGCCAGCCACGTCACCAGGCCGTTGGGTTCCGACCGTTGGAGCTCTGACGTGTGGGCCCACCTGGCTGTCCGGTGGTGCACCGGACAAATCCTGTAGATTGTTCGGTGTGCCACCCGCGCGTGCTCTGCTCCTCTACGCGCGCTGGCGCGCATTTAATGCGTTGCAGACGACCGTTGGCGCGAAGTAGCCGTTGCTCCGCTAGCTCACCGGACAGTCCGGTGTGCACCGGACATGTCCGGTGAATTATAGCGGAGCGGAAATCCGAAGCTGGCGAGTTTAGAGCCGCTCTCCTCTGGAGCACCGGACACTGTCCGGTGTGCACCGGACATGTCCGGTGAATTATAGCGAAGCGCCTCTGAAAATTCCCGAAGGTGCGAAGTTGGGCTTGGAGTCCCCTGGTGCACCGGACACTGTCCGGTGGCACACCGGACAGTCCGATGCGCCAGACCAGGGGAGCCTTCGGTTATCCCTTGCTCTTTTGGTTGAACCCATTTCTTGGTCTTTTTATTGGCTAAGTGTGAACCTTTGGCACCTGTATAACTTATACACTAGAGCAAACTAGTTAGTCCAATTATTTGTGTTGGGCAATTCAACCACCAAAATCATTTAGGAAATAGGTGTAAGCCTAATTCCCTTTCAATCTCCCCCTTTTTGGTGATTGATGCCAACACAAACCAAAGCAAGTATAGAAGTGCATAATTGAACTAATTTGCATAATATAAGTGCAAAGGTTACTTAGAATTGAGCCAATATAAATTCTTATAAGATATGCATGGATTGTTCCTTTCTTTTACATTTTGGACCACGCTTGCACCACTTGTTTTGTTTTGCAAATTCTTTTGTAAATCCTTTTCAAAGTTCTTTTGCAATATGGTCAAAGGTAAATGAATAAGATTTTGCGAAGCATTTTCAAGATTTGAAATTTTCTCCCCTGTTTCAAATGCTTTTCCTTTGACTTAAACAAAACTCCCCCTTGATAAATTCCTCCTCTTAGTGTTCAAGAGGGTTTTAAGATATCGATTTTGAGAATACTACTTTCTCCCCCTTTTGAACACAATGAGATACCAATTGAGAAATTCTTTTTAAAATTAGGTGGTGGTGCGGTCCTTTTGCTTTGGGCTCATGCCTCTCTCCCCCTTTGGCATAAATCACCAAAAACGGAATCATTAGAGCCCTTTATAACTACTTTCTCCCCTTTGGCAAATGAAATACGGGTGAAAATTATACCAAAGACGGAGAGGTGCTCGGAGTGACGGCGAAGGGTGAGTTACAGAGTGGAAGCCTTTGTTTTCGCTGAAGACTCCAATTCCCTTTCAATACACCTATGACTTGGTTTGAAATATACTTGAAAACATATTAGTCATAGCATATAAAAGAGACATGATCAAAGGTATATGAATGTACTATGTGTGCAAATCAACAAAAGAAGTTCCTAGAATCAAGAATATTTAGCTCATGCCTAAGTTTGTTAAAGGTTTGTTCATCTAGTGGCTTGGTAAAGATATCGGCTAATTGATCTTTAGTATTAATGTATGCAATCTCGATATCTCCCTTTTGTTGGTGATCCCTTAGAAAATGATACCGAATGGCTATGTGTTTAGTGCAGCTATGCTCAACGGGATTATCCGCCATGCGGATTGCACTCTCATTATCACATAGAAGAGGAACTTTGGTTAATTTGTAACCGTAGTCCCTAAGGGTTTGCCTCATCCAAAGTAGTTGCGCGCAACAATGGCCTGCGGCAATGTACTCGGCTTCAGCGGTAGAAAGAGCTACAGAATTTTGCTTCTTTGAAGCCCAAGACACCAAGGATCTTCCCAAGAACTGGCAAGTCCCCGATGTGCTCTTTCTATTAATCTTACACCCCGCCCAATCGGCATCCGAATAACCAATTAAATCAAAAGTGGATCCCCTAGGATACCAAAGCCCAAACTTAGGAGTATAAACTAAATATCTCAAGATTCGTTTTACGGCCGTAAGGTGAGCTTCCTTAGGGTCAGCTTGAAATCTTGCACTCATGCATACAGAAAGCATAATATCCGGTCGAGATGCACATAAATAGAGTAAAGAACCTATCATCGACCGGTATACCTTTTGATCCACGGACTTACCTTCCGTGTCGAGGTCGAGATGCCCATTGGTTCCCATGGGTGTCTTGATGGGTTTGGCATCCTTCATCCCAAACTTGTTTAGAATATCTTGAGTATACTTCGTTTGGCTTAGGAAGGTGCCCTCTTGGAGTTGCTTCACTTGAAATCCCAAGAAGTACTTCAACTCCCCCATCATAGACATCTCGAATTTTTGTGTCATGATCCTACTAAACTCTTCACATGTAGATTCGTTAGTAGACCCAAATATAATATCATCAACATAAATTTGGCATACAAACAAATCATTTTCAAGTGTTTTGGTAAAGAGTGTAGGATCGGCCTTTCCGACTTTGAATCCATTAGTGATAAGGAAATCTCTAAGGCATTCATACCATGCTCTTGGGGCTTGCTTGAGCCCATAAAGCGCCTTAGAGAGTTTGTAAACATGGTTAGGGTACTCACTATCTTCAAAGCCGGGAGGTTGCTCAACATAGACCTCTTCCTTGATCGGTCCATTGAGGAAGGCACTCTTCACGTCTATTTGGTAAAGCTTGAAACCATGGTAAGTAGCATAGGCTAATAATATACGAATTGACTCAAGCCTAGCTACGGGTGCATAGGTTTCACCGAAATCCAAACCTTCGACTTGGGAGTATCCTTTGGCCACAAGTCGATCTTTGTTCCTTGTCACCACACCATGCTCGTCTTGCTTGTTGCGGAAGACCCACTTGGTTCCTACAACATTTTGATTAGGACATGGAACTAAATGTCATACCTCATTCCTCGTGAAGTTGTTGAGCTCCTCTTGCATCGCCACCACCCAATCCGAATCTTGAAGTGCTTCCTCTACCCTGTGTGGCTCAATAGAGGAAACAAAAGAGTAATGCTCACAAAAATGTGCAACACAAGATCTAGTGGTTACCCCCTTATGAATGTCGCCGAGGATGGTGTCGACGGGGTGATCTCGTTGGATTGCTTGGTGGACTCTTGGGTGTGGTGGCCTTGCTTCTTCATCCTCCTTGTCTTGATCATTTGCATCTCCCCCTTGATCATTGTCGTCATCTTGAGGTGGCTCATTTGCTTGATCTTCTCCTTCATCAACTTGAGCCTCATCCTCATTTTGAGTTGGTGGAGATGCTTGCGTGGAGGAGGATGGTTGATCTTGTGCATTTGGAGGCTCTTCGGATTCTTTAGGACACACATCCCCAATGGACATGTTCCTTAGCGCGATGCATGGAGCCTCTCCATCACCTATCTCATCAAGATCAACTTGCTCTACTTGAGAGCCGTTAGTATCATCAAACACAACGTCACAAGAAACTTCAACTTGTCCAGTGGACTTGTTAAAGACTCTATGTGCCCTTGTGTTTGAATCATATCCTAGTAAAAAGCCTTCTACAGTCTTAGGAGCAAATTTAGATTTTCTACCTCTTTTAACAAGAATAAAGCATTTGCTACCAAAGACTCTAAAATATGAAATATTGGGCTTTTTACCGGTTAGGAGTTCATATGATGTCTTCTTGAGGATTCGGTGTAGATATAACCGGTTGATGGCATAGCAAGCGGTGTTGACCGCCTCGGCCCAAAACCGATCCGAAGTCTTGTACTCATCAAGCATGGTTCTTGCCATGTCCAATAGAGTTCTATTCTTCCTCTCCACTACACCATTTTGTTGTGGCGTGTAGGGAGAAGAGAACTCATGCTTGATGCCCTCCTCCTTAAGGAAGCCTTCGATTTGTGAGTTCTTGAACTCCGTCCCGTTGTCGCTTCTAATCTTTTTGATCCTTAAGCCGAACTCATTTTGAGCCCGTCTCAAGAATCCTTTTAATGTCTCTTGGGTATGAGATTTTTCCTGCAAAAAGAATACCCAAGTGAAGCGAGAATAATCATCCACAATAACTAGACAGTACGTACTCCCGTCGATGCTTATGTAAGCGATCGGGCCGAATAGATCCATGTGTAGGAGCTCCAGTGGCCTGTCGGTCGTCATGATGTTCTTGTGTGGATGGTGAGCACCAACTTGCTTCCCTGCTTGGCATGCGCTACAAATCTTGTCTTTCTCAAAATGAACATTTGTTAATCCTAGAATGTGCTCTCCCTTTAGAAGCTTATGAAGGTTCTTCATCCCAACATGTGCTAGTCGGCGATGCCAGAGCCAGCCCATGTTAGTCTTAGCAATTAAGCAAGTGTCGAGTTCAGCTCTATCAAAATCTACTAAGTATAGCTGACCCTCTAACACTCCCTTAAATGCTATTGAATCATCACTTCTTCTAAAGACAGTGACACCTACATCAGTAAAAAGACAGTTGTAGCCCATTTGACATAATTGAGATACGGAAAGCAAATTGTAATCTAAAGAGTCTACAAGGAAAACATTGGAAATGGAATGGTCAGGTGAAATAGCAATTTTACCCAATCCTTTGACCAAACCTTGATTTCCATCCCTGAATGTGATAGCTCTTTGGGGATCTTGGTTTTTCTCGTAGGAGGAGAACATCTTCTTCTCCCCTGTCATGTGGTTTGTGCACCCGCTATCGATGATCCAACTTGAGCCCCCGGATGCATAAACCTACAAAACAAGTTTAGTTTTTGACTTTAGGTACCCAAATGGTTTTGGGTCCTTTGGCATTAGACACAAGAACTTTGGGTACCCAAACACAAGTTTTTGACCCCTTGTGCTTGCCCCCAACATATTTGACAACTACTTTTCCGGATTTGTTAGTTAACACATATGATGCATCAGAAGTTTTAAATGAAATGTCATGATCATTTGATGCACTAGGAGTTTTCTTCTTAGGCAACTTAGCACGGGTTGGTTGCCTAGAACTAGATGTCTCACCCTTATACATAAAAGCATGGTTAGGGCCAGAGTGAGATTTCCTAGAATGAATTCTCCTAATTTTGCTCTCAGGATAACCGGCAGAGTACAAAATGTAACCCTCGTTATCTTGAGGCATGGGAGCCTTGCCCTTAACAAAGTTTGACAATTTCTTAGGAGGGGCATTAAGTTTGACATTGCCTCCCTGTTGGAAGCCGATGCCATCCTTAATGCCAAGGCGTCTCCCATTATAAAGCATACTACGAGCAAATTTAAATTTTTCATTTTCAAGTTCATGCTTGGCAATTTTAGCATCTAATTTTGAAGCATGAGCGCTTTCTCCTAATTTTTCAAGTTCATTTTCAAGTTCATTATCGGGACAGTTAGCAATGAAATGACCAAGCTTACCGCATTTGAAGCATGAGCGCTTCCCCTTGGCTTTGGTCTTGCTTGGTTGTCCCTTGTGACCTTTAAGCACCGTCTTGAATCTCTTAATGATGAGAGCCATCTCTTCATCATTAAGGCCAGCCGCCTCAACTTGCGCCACCTTGCTAGGTAGCGACTCCTTGCTCCTCGTTGCCTTTAGAGCAATGGGTTGAGGCTCGTGGAGTGGTCCGTTCAACGCGTCGTCGACGTATCTTGCCTCCTTGATCATCATCCGCCCGCTCACGAATTTTCCAAGCACTTCCTCGGGCGTCATCATCGTGTACCTGGGATTCTCACGAATATTGTTCACGAGATGAGGATCAAGTACGGTAAAGGACCTGAGCATTAGGCGGACGACGTCGTGGTCCGTCCATCGCGTGCTCCCGTAGCTTCTTATCTTGTTGATAAGGGTCTTGAGCCGGTTGTACGTTTGCGTTGGCTCCTCGCCCCTTATCATCGCGAACCGTCCAAGCTCGCCCTCCACCAACTCCATCTTGGTGAGTAAGGTGACGTCGTTCCCCTCATGAGAAATCTTGAGGGTGTCCCAGATTTGCTTGGCGTTGTCCAAGCCGCTCACCTTATGGTATTCATCCCTGCACAAGGAAGCTAGAAGAACAGTAGTAGCTTGTGCATTTTTATGAATTTGTTCATTAATGAACATGGGACTATCCGAACTATCAAAGTGCATTCCACTCTCTACAATCTCCCATATACTAGGATGGAGAGAGAATAGGTGACTACGCATTTTGTGACTCCAAAATCCGTAGTCCTCTCCATCAAAGTGTGGGGGCTTGCCAAGTGGAATGGAGAGCAAATGAGAATGTGAACTTTGCGGAATACGAGAGTAATCAAAGGAAAAGTTCGAATTAACCGGTTTTCTCCTCTCGTAGTCGTTGTGGTCCTCATCCTTTTGGGAAGAAGTAGACTCGTCGCTGTCGTAGTAGATGATCTCCTTGATGCGCCTGGTCTTCTTCTTCTTCCCATCCTTTCGTCTTTGACCCGAGCCGGAGTCGGTAGGCTTGTCGTCCTTCGGCTCGTTGACGAAGGTCTCCTTCTCTTTGTCGTTGATCACTATACCCTTCCCCTTAGGATCCATCTATTCGGGCGGTTAGTCCCTTTGTGAATAGAACGGCTCTGATACCAATTGAGAGCACCTAGAGGGGGGGGTGAATAGGTGATCCTGTAAAAACTTCAAACTTAAGCCACAAAAACTTGTTAAGCGTTAGCACAGTTAATGCCAAGTGGCTAAGGTGAAGTCTTCAACAAAACACAATACCACAAGAATCAAGCACAGAGGGACACGGTGGTTTATCCCGTGGTTCGGCCAAGCCAATGCTTGCCTACTTCCACGTTGTGGCGTCCCAACGGACGAGGGTTGCAATCAACCCCTCTCAAGCGGTCCAAAGACCCACTTGAATACCACGGTGTTTTGTTGTTCTTATCTCAATCCCGTTTGCGAGGAATCTCCACAACTTGGAGTCTCTCGCCCTTACAAAAGATGTTCACAAAGAATCACGGAGTAAGGGAGGGATTAGCAACTCACACACAACACAAAGATCACAGCGAATACGCACACACAAAACCCAGACTTGAGCTCAAGAGGCTAACACACTAGAACAGAGCTCAAATCACTAGAATTTCAAACAAGTGCGCAAGATTGATGTGTGAGTGATCAAGAGTGCTCAAGGAATGCTTGGGTACTTCCTCCATGCGCCAAGGGGTCCCTTTTATAGCCCCAAGGCAGCTAGGAGCCGTTGGGAACAAATCTGGAAGGCCATCTTTGCCTTCTGTCTCGTGGCGCACCGGACAGTCCGGTGCACACCGGACACTGTCCGGTGCCCGATTTGTTTCCAAAAACAGCACTTCTGACCGTTGCTGGCTGCTTCAGATCTGCGCTTAGTTGGCGCACCGGACATGTCCGGTGCACACCGGACAGTCCGGTGTTCCTTCCCGACCGTTGGCTCGGCCACGTGTCTCGCGCGGATTGCGCGGCCGACCGTTGGCCCTGGCCGACCGTTGGCTCACCGGACAGTCCGGTGCACACCGGACAGTCCGGTGAATTATAGCCGTACGCCGTCGGCGAATTCCCGAGAGCGGCCAGTTCGCGCCGAGGAGGCCTGGCGCACCGGACACTGTCCGGTGCACACCGGACAGTCCGGTGCTCCAGACCGAGCAGGGACTTGGCTGCACACAGCCAAGTCATTCTCTCCCCTTTTCTCTATTTCTTCATGCTGTTTCTAACACTTAGACAAACATGTTAGTCCACAAAACCAATGTACTAAGGCTTAGAAACATACCTTTACTTCATGATTTGCACCTTGTTCCATTTTACAAATAGGTACCTGTGTTGAGCACTAAATCACCAAAATCCTTAGAAATGGCCCAAGGGCTCATTTCCCTTTCAATCTCCCCCTTTTTGGTGATTTATGCCAACACTTCATAAAGCCACTAGAACAAGTGCAAACTCAATTCAAATAACATAAATTTAGGTGTTATTCAATTTTGGCATATATGGATCATCCTTTGCCACCACTTGGTTTGTTTTTGCAAATCAAACACAAATCTCTATCTCTAAGTTAAACACACATGTTTAAGCATAAAGAGAGTCATTCAAAAAGAGATTGATCAAGAATTTCAAAAACTCCCCCTTTTTCCCATAATCAATACTTCTCCCCACAAGAAGCCAACTTTTGACAAGAGAGACATCAAAAGAGTTTTGACAAACCAAACGCTCTATTCTACTATTTTCAAAAACTCTCAAGTGGTAGCTGATCCATTTATCACTTTGGCCTTTATTTTCTCCCCCTTTGGCATCAAGCACCAAAACGGGATCAATCTTGGCCCTTTAACCCCATTGCCTCACCAAAATCTTCAATTAAGAGCAAATGGCAATAAGAGTTCATGAGATGGACTTGGAATAAGTTACCCCTCATCGGAGTGCAGTGGAAGTCTTTCATGGTCCAAGTCCACCTTTTCCCTTTCAATTCTCCTTTGTGACTAACACAAGCAAACTCAAACATATGGTTAGTCTCAAAGGGTCAAGTTGCAACACATCTCCCCCTAAACATGTGCATCACATTGCAACGGACTTGTGAGGTCCAGGGAGTGTTTGTACAACTTGAGCACCATAATAAGCAACAAAATGCAGAAGGGAACATGATCAAAAGCATAAATACATGTATGCTACAATTCAATCCAAGTTCCGCGAATCTAAGACATTTAGCTCACTACGCAGCCTGCAAAAGGTCTTCTCATCTAAAGGCTTGGTAAAGATATCGGCTAGCTGGTTCTCGGTGCTAACATAAAACACTTCGATATCTCCCTTTTGCTGGTGGTCTCTCAAAAAGTGATGCCGGATGTCTATGTGCTTTGTGCGGCTGTGCTCAACGGGATTTTCCGCTATTCGGATAGCACTCTCATTATCACATAGGAGTGGGACTTTGCTCAGATTGTAGCCAAAGTCCCTGAGGGTTTGCCTCATCCAAAGTAGTTGCGCACAACACTGTCCTGCGGCAACGTACTCGGCCTCAGCGGTGGATAGGGCAACGGAGGTTTGTTTCTTAGAGTTCCATGACACCAGGGACCTTCCTAAGAATTGGCACGTCCCCGATGTACTCTTCCTATCGACCTTACATCCAGCATAGTCGGAATCTGAGTACCCAATTAAGTCAAAGTTAGACCCCTTTGGATACCAGATCCCGAAGCAAGGCGTAGCGACTAAATATCTAAGAATTCGCTTCACCGCCACCAAGTGACACTCCTTAGGATCGGATTGAAATCTGGCACACATGCATACGCTAAGCATAATATCCGGTCTACTAGCACATAAATAAAGTAGAGATCCTATCATTGACCGGTATGCTTTTTGATCAACGGACTTACCTCCTTTGTTGAGGTCGGTGTGTCCGTCGGTTCCCATCGGAGTCTTTGCGGGCTTGGCGTCCTTCATCCCAAACCGCTTCAGCAGATCTTGCGTGTACTTCGTTTGGGAGATGAAGGTGCCGTCCTTGAGTTGCTTCACTTGGAACCCAAGGAAGTAGTTCAACTCACCCATCATCGACATCTCGAATTTCTGCGTCATCACCCTGCTAAACTCTTCACAAGACTTTTGATTAGTAGAACCAAATATTATGTCATCGACATAAATTTGGCATACAAACAAATCACCATCACATGTCTTTGTAAAAAGAGTTGGATCGGCTTTCCCAACCTTGAAAGCATTAGCAAGTAAGAAATCTCTAAGGCATTCATACCATGCTCTTGGGGCTTGTTTAAGTCCATAGAGCGCCTTAGAGAGCTTACACACGTGGTCGGGGTACCGCTCATCCTCGAAGCCAGGGGGTTGCTCCACGTACACCTCCTCCTTTATTGGCCCGTTGAGGAACGCGCTCTTCACATCCATTTGGTACAACCTGAAAGAATGGTGAGCGGCATATGCTAGCAAGATACGAATGGACTCTAGCCTAGCCACAGGAGCAAAAGTCTCCTCAAAGTCCAAACCTGCGACTTGGGCATAACCTTTTGCCACAAGTCGAGCCTTGTTCCTCGTCACCACCCCGTGCTCGTCCTGTTTGTTGCGGAACACCCACTTGGTTCCCACAACATTTTGCTTGGGACGAGGCACCAGTGTCCAAACTTCGTTGCGCTTGAAGTTATTGAGTTCCTCCTGCATGGCCAACACCCAATCCGGATCTAGCAAGGCCTCCTCTACCCTGAAAGGCTCAATAGAGGAGACAAAAGAGTAATGCTCACAAAAATTAACTAATCGAGATCGAGTAGTTACTCCCTTGCTAATGTCACCCAAAATTTGGTCGACGGGATGATCCCTTTGAATCATCGCTCGAACTTGGGTTGGAGGTGCCGGTTGCGCTTCTTCCTCCATCACTTGATCTTCTTGTGCTCCCCCTTGATCACACGCCTCCTTTTGATGAACCTGTTCATCGTCTTGAAGTGGGGGATGCACCGTCGTTGAGGAAGAAGGTTGATTACGTTCATCCTGTTCCTGTGGCCGAACGTCTCCAATCGCCATGGTTCGTATAGCAGCCGACGGAACATCTTCTTCATCTACATCATCATAATCAACAACTTGCTCTCTTGGAGAGCCATTAGTCTCATCAAATACAACGTCGCTAGAGACTTCAACCAAACCCGATGATTTGTTGAAGACCCTATACGCCTTTGTATTTGAATCATAACCTAATAAAAACCCTTCTACAGCTTTGGGAGCAAACTTAGAATTTCTACCCTTCTTTACTAGAATGTAGCACTTGCTCCCAAAAACACGAAAGTACGATACATTGGGTTTGTTACCGGTTAGTAGCTCATATGACGTCTTCTTGAGGAGGCGGTGAAGGTAGACCCTGTTGATGGCGTGGCAAGCCGTGTTCACGGCTTCCGACCAAAAGCACTCGGGGGTCTTGAACTCTCCAAGCATTGTCCTCGCCATATCAATTAGCGTCCTGTTCTTCCTCTCTACCACACCATTTTGTTGTGGTGTGTAGGGAGCGGAGAACTCGTGCTTGATCCCTTCCTCCTCAAGAAACTCCTCCACTTGAAGGTTCTTGAACTCGGACCCGTTGTCGCTCCTTATCTTCTTCACCTTGAGCTCAAACTCATTTTGAGCTCTCCTGAGGAAGCGCTTGATGGTCCCTTGGGTTTCAGACTTATCCTGCAAAAAGAATACCCAAGTGAAGCGGGAAAAGTCATCAACAATAACTAAACCATACTTACTTCCTCCTATGCTTAGATAGGCGACGGGTCCGAAGAGGTCCATATGCAGCAGCTCCAGGGGTCTCGACGTGGTCATCACGTTCTTGCTGTGATGTGCTCCTCCCACTTGTTTACCTGCCTGACAAGCTGCACAAGGTCTATCTTTTTCGAAATAAACATTTGTTAGACCTATCACGTGTTCTCCCTTTAGAAGCTTGTGGAGGTTCTTCATCCCCACATGTGCTAAGCGGCGATGCCACAGCCAGCCCATGCAAGTCTTAGCCATTAAGCATGCATCTAGACCGGCCTCTTCTTTTGCAAAATCAACTAAATAAAGCTTGCCGTCTAGTACACCCTTAAAAGCTAGTGAACCATCACATCTTCTAAAGACAGACACATCTACATTTGTAAAAAGGCAATTGTATCCCATTTGACATAATTGACTAACAGATAGCAAATTATATCCAAGACTCTCCACTAGGAATACATTTGAGATAGAATGCTCATTAGAAATTGCAATTTTACCTAGCCCTTTTACCTTGCCTTGATTCCCATCACCGAATATAATTGAATCTTGGGAATCCTTATTCTTGACGTAGGAGGTGAACATCTTCTTCTCCCCCGTCATATGGTTTGTGCATCCGCTGTCGATAATCCAGCTTGAACCCCCGGATGCATAAACCTGCAAGGCAAATTTAGGCTTGGGTCTTAGGTACCCAACTCATGTTGGGTCCTGCAAGGTTAGCACAAATATCTTTAGGGACCCAAATGCAAGATTTTTCTCCCTTGCATCTAGCCCCTAATTTCCTAGCAACTACCTTCTTACCCTTTCTACAAATAGCAAAGGGAGCATTACAAGCATAATAAATGGTAGAAGGTTCATTCACTACTTTCCTAGGAGCATGAATAACATTCTTTCTAGGTACATGAGCAATATCTCTCCTAGGCATATGTACAACATTTCTCCTACACATATCTCTACCATGATTATAAGAAGAACTAGAAGCAAACATTGCATGAGAATCATAAGCATATGAATCAAAATGATTATAAGCATTTCTAGCATGTCTCCTATCATAATACATAAAAGCATGATTCTTTTTAGTATTACTAGCCATCGGGGCCTTCCCCTTCTCCTTGACGAAGATGGGAGCCTTATGGCTTGTTAAGTTCTTGGCTTCCCTCTTGAAGCCAAGCCCATCCTTAATTGAGGGGTGTCTACCAATCGTGTAGGCATCCCTTGCAAATTTGATTTTATCAACTTCATTCTGGCTAGTCTTAAGTTGGGCATTAAGACTAGCCACTTCATCATTTAATTTGGAAATTAGAACTAGGTGTTCACTACAAGCATTAACATCAAAATCCTTACACCTAGTACAAATTTCAACATGTTCAACACAAGAATTTGATTTACTAGCTACTTCTAGTTTAGCACTTAAATCAATATTAACACTTCTTAAGGTAGAAATGGTTTCATGACAGGAAGATATTTCACTAGAAAGCATTTCATTTCTTTTCACTTCTAAAGCATATGATTTTTGTGCCTCTACAAATTTATCATGTTCATCATACAATAAATCTTCTTGCTTTTCTAAAAGCCTATCCTTTTCATTCAATGCATTAATTAATTCATTGATTTTCTCTATCTTAGATCTATCTAAGCCCTTGAACAAGCAAGAATAATCTATGTCATCATCACTAGACTCACTATCACTAGATGAAGCATAAGTGGAGTCTTGAATACTCACCTTCTTCTCCCTTGCCATAAGGCAAGTGAGACGCTCGTTGGGGAAGAGAGCCGATTTGTTGAAGGCAGTGGCGGCGAGTCCTTCGTTGTCGGAGTCGGAGGAGGAGCAATCCGAGTCCCACTCCTTTCCTAGATGCGCCTCGCCTTTTGCCTTCTTGTATTGCTTCTTCTTCTCTCTTTTGTTCCCCTTTTCCTGGTCACTTTCATTATCGGGACAGTTAGCAATGAAATGACCAAGCTTACCGCATTTGAAGCATGAGCGCTTCCCCTTGGCTTTGGTCTTGCTTGGTTGTCCCTTGTGACCTTTAAGCACCGTCTTGAATCTCTTAATGATGAGAGCCATCTCTTCATCATTAAGGCCAGCCGCCTCAACTTGCGCCACCTTGCTAGGTAGCGACTCCTTGCTCCTCGTTGCCTTTAGAGCAATGGGTTGAGGCTCGTGGAGTGGTCCGTTCAACGCGTCGTCGACGTATCTTGCCTCCTTGATCATCATCCGCCCGCTCACGAATTTTCCAAGCACTTCCTCGGGCGTCATCATCGTGTACCTGGGATTCTCACGAATATTGTTCACGAGATGAGGATCAAGTACGGTAAAGGACCTGAGCATTAGGCGGACGACGTCGTGGTCCGTCCATCGCGTGCTCCCGTAGCTTCTTATCTTGTTGATAAGGGTCTTGAGCCGGTTGTACGTTTGCGTTGGCTCCTCGCCCCTTATCATCGCGAACCGTCCAAGCTCGCCCTCCACCAACTCCATCTTGGTGAGTAAGGTGACGTCGTTCCCCTCATGAGAAATCTTGAGGGTGTCCCAGATTTGCTTGGCGTTGTCCAAGCCGCTCACCTTATGGTATTCATCCCTGCACAAGGAAGCTAGAAGAACAGTAGTAGCTTGTGCATTTTTATGAATTTGTTCATTAATGAACATGGGACTATCCGAACTATCAAAGTGCATTCCACTCTCTACAATCTCCCATATACTAGGATGGAGAGAGAATAGGTGACTACGCATTTTGTGACTCCAAAATCCGTAGTCCTCTCCATCAAAGTGTGGGGGCTTGCCAAGTGGAATGGAGAGCAAATGAGAATGTGAACTTTGCGGAATACGAGAGTAATCAAAGGAAAAGTTCGAATTAACCGGTTTTCTCCTCTCGTAGTCGTTGTGGTCCTCATCCTTTTGGGAAGAAGTAGACTCGTCGCTGTCGTAGTAGATGATCTCCTTGATGCGCCTGGTCTTCTTCTTCTTCCCATCCTTTCGTCTTTGACCCGAGCCGGAGTCGGTAGGCTTGTCGTCCTTCGGCTCGTTGACGAAGGTCTCCTTCTCTTTGTCGTTGATCACTATACCCTTCCCCTTAGGATCCATCTATTCGGGCGGTTAGTCCCTTTGTGAATAGAACGGCTCTGATACCAATTGAGAGCACCTAGAGGGGGGGGTGAATAGGTGATCCTGTAAAAACTTCAAACTTAAGCCACAAAAACTTGTTAAGCGTTAGCACAGTTAATGCCAAGTGGCTAAGGTGAAGTCTTCAACAAAACACAATACCACAAGAATCAAGCACAGAGGGACACGGTGGTTTATCCCGTGGTTCGGCCAAGCCAATGCTTGCCTACTTCCACGTTGTGGCGTCCCAACGGACGAGGGTTGCAATCAACCCCTCTCAAGCGGTCCAAAGACCCACTTGAATACCACGGTGTTTTGTTGTTCTTATCTCAATCCCGTTTGCGAGGAATCTCCACAACTTGGAGTCTCTCGCCCTTACAAAAGATGTTCACAAAGAATCACGGAGTAAGGGAGGGATTAGCAACTCACACACAACACAAAGATCACAGCGAATACGCACACACAAAACCCAGACTTGAGCTCAAGAGGCTAACACACTAGAACAGAGCTCAAATCACTAGAATTTCAAACAAGTGCGCAAGATTGATGTGTGAGTGATCAAGAGTGCTCAAGGAATGCTTGGGTACTTCCTCCATGCGCCAAGGGGTCCCTTTTATAGCCCCAAGGCAGCTAGGAGCCGTTGGGAACAAATCTGGAAGGCCATCTTTGCCTTCTGTCTCGTGGCGCACCGGACAGTCCGGTGCACACCGGACACTGTCCGGTGCCCGATTTGTTTCCAAAAACAGCACTTCTGACCGTTGCTGGCTGCTTCAGATCTGCGCTTAGTTGGCGCACCGGACATGTCCGGTGCACACCGGACAGTCCGGTGTTCCTTCCCGACCGTTGGCTCGGCCACGTGTCTCGCGCGGATTGCGCGGCCGACCGTTGGCCCTGGCCGACCGTTGGCTCACCGGACAGTCCGGTGCACACCGGACAGTCCGGTGAATTATAGCCGTACGCCGTCGGCGAATTCCCGAGAGCGGCCAGTTCGCGCCGAGGAGGCCTGGCGCACCGGACACTGTCCGGTGCACACCGGACAGTCCGGTGCTCCAGACCGAGCAGGGACTTGGCTGCACACAGCCAAGTCATTCTCTCCCCTTTTCTCTATTTCTTCATGCTGTTTCTAACACTTAGACAAACATGTTAGTCCACAAAACCAATGTACTAAGGCTTAGAAACATACCTTTACTTCATGATTTGCACCTTGTTCCATTTTACAAATAGGTACCTGTGTTGAGCACTAAATCACCAAAATCCTTAGAAATGGCCCAAGGGCTCATTTCCCTTTCAAGGAGCTCTCGTCTGAGTCCCACTCGCGGCATACATGGGCGTCGCCACCCTTCTTCTTGTAGTATTTCTTCTTCTCCTTTCTTCTCCCCTTCTTGTCGTCACCCCTGTCACTGTCACTAGAAATAGGACATTTTGCTATAAAGTGACCGGGCTTACCACATTTGTAGCAAACCTTCTTGGAGCGGGGCTTGTAACCTTTCCCCCTCCTTTGCTTGAGGATTTGGCGGAAGCTCTTGATGACGAGCGCCATTTCCTCATTGTCGAGCTTTGAGGCGTCGATTGGTTGTCTACTTGATGTAGACTCCTCCTTCTTCTCCTCTGTTGCCTTGAATGCAACCGGTTGTGCCTCGGATGTGGAGGGATCATCTAGCTCATTGATTTTCTTTGAGCCCTTGATCATATACTCAAAGCTCACAAAATTCCCGATTACTTCCTCGGGAGTCATTAGTGTATATCTAGGATTACCATGAATTAATTGAACTTGAGTAGGGTTAAGGAAAATAAGTGATCTAAGAATAACCTTAACCATCTCGTGGTCATCCCACTTTTTGCTCCCGAGGTTGCGCACTTGGTCAACCAAAGTTTTGAGCTGGTTGTACATGTCTTGTGGCTCTTCTCCTTTGCGAAGCCAGAAGCGACCGAGCTCCCCCTCGATTGTCTCTCGCTTGGTGATCTTGGTTAGCTCATCTCCCTCGTGCGCGGTCTTGAGCACGTCCCAAACTTCCTTAGCGCTCTTTAATCCTTGCACCTTGTTATACTCCTCCCGACTTAGAGAGGCGAGGAGTATAGTTGTGGCTTGGGAGTTGAAGTGCTCGATTTGGGCTACCTCGTCCTCATCATAATCCTCATCCCCTACGGATGGTACCTGTGCACCAAACTCAACAACATCCCATATACTTTTGTGGAGTGAGGTTAGGTGAAACCGCATTAAATCACTCCACCTAGCATAATCTTCACCATCAAAAGTTGGTGGTTTGCCTAATGGGACGGAAAGTAAAGGCGTATGTTTAGGAATGCGAGGGTAGCGTAGGGGGATCTTACTAAACTTCTTGCGCTCATGGCGCTTAGAAGTTACGGAGGGCGCGTCGGAGCCGGAGGTGGAAGGTGATGAAGTATCGGTCTCGTAGTAGATCACCTTCCTCATCTTCTTTTTCTTGTCACCACTCCGATGCGACTTGTGGGAAGAGGCTTTCTTCTCCTTCCCTTTTTCCTTTTTGCGGGACTCTTCCGATGAAGCCTTCCTGTGGCTTGTAGTGGGCTTGTCGCTGGTCTCCATCTTCTTCTTGGTGTGTTCTCCCGACATCACTTCGAGCGGTTAGGCTCTAATGAAGCACCGGGCTCTGATACCAATTGAAAGTCACCTAGAGGGGGGTGAATAGGGCGAAACTGAAATTTACAAAATTAATCACAACTACAAGCCGGGTTAGCGTTAGAAATAGAAACGAGTCCAAGAGAGAGGGCGCAAAACAAATTGCAAGCGAATGAAGAGTGTGACACGCGGATTTGTTTTACCGAGGTTCGGTTCTTGCAAACCTACTCCCCGTTGAGGTGGTCACAAAGACCGGGTCTCTTTCAACCCTTTCCCTCTCTCAAACGGTCCCTCGGACCGAGTGAGCTTTTCTTCTCAATCACTTGGAACACAAAGTTCCCACAAGGATCACCACAAGATTGGTGTCTCTTGCCTCGATTACAAGTGAGTTTGATCTCAAGAAAGAATGAGAAAAAAGCAATCCAAGCGCAAGAGCTCAAAAGAACACAACAAATCACTCTCACTTAACACTAAAGCTTTTGTGGAATTGGGAGAGGATTTGATCACTTGGGTGTGTCTTGTATTGAATGCCTAGCTCTTGTAAGTAGTTGGAAGGTGGAAAACTTGGATGACTTGAATGTGGGGTGGTTGGGGGTATTTATAACCCCAACCACCAAACTAGCCGTTTGGTGGAGGCTGCTGTCGCATGGCGCACCGGACAGTCCGGTGCGCCAGCCACGTCACCAGGCCATTGGGTTCCGACCGTTGGAGCTCTGATGTGTGGGTCCGCCTGGCTATCCGGTGGTGCACCGGACAAGTCCTGTAGATTGTTCGGTGTGCCACCCGCGCGTGCTCTACTCCTCTGCGCACGCTGGCGCGCATTTAATGCGTTGTAGACGACCGTTGGCATGAAGTAGCTGTTGCTCCGCTGGCTCACCGGACAGTCCGGTGTGCACCGGACATGTCCGATGAATTATAGCGGAGCGGAAATCCGAAGCTGGCGAGTTCAGAGCCGCTCTCCTCTGGAGCACCGGACACTGTCCGGTGTGCACCGGACATGTCCGGTGAATTATAGCGAAGCGCCTCTGAAAATTCTCGAAGGTGCGAAGTTGGGCTTGGAGTCCCCTGGTGCACCGGACACTGTCCGATGGCACACCGGACAGTCCGGTGCGCCAGACCAGGGGAGCCTTCGGTTATCCCTTGCTCTTTTGGTTGAACCCATTTCTTGGTCTTTTTATTGGCTAAGTGTGAACCTTTGGCACCTGTATAACTTATACACTTGAGCAAACTAGTTAGTCCAATTATTTGTGTTGGGCAATTCAACCACCAAAATCATTTAGGAAATAGGTGTAAGCCTAATTCCCTTTCACTCCTGATGATTTCTTCGTATGAGAGCAGTATTATTTGTTTTTGAAGACGGATCCTAGGCGGATACCAGTCTTGTTTCGTTCTTGCCAAGCAATTATCATCATTTGTTTCATGAAAAGCTAGTTATATGGTGATTTTCCCAGATAAAAATGAATTATTGGCCTTGTCTGTTCTATTCCAAAGCTTCTCTTTTTGCCGAACAACGAAGAGACCGAAATAATGCTTTATAGAACAAATTGGTATATAATATGAGGAGAAATGATTGGCCTGCTGGCAGCATCACAAATTATTAACTATTGTTATAAATTCTCTCTCAAAATTATAATACCTAAAAATGTTGCACAAATTGATACCCAATTTCAGAACAGTATGAGTAATTGGGTAAACCATGGGTAGTGATAAAAACGAGCTGGACTATACATCTATGCATATAAAAATATTTGCTTGGCAGCATTGGCCTTATGTCGTGCACTTTACTACCATTATCTACACACATATTTTCCTATGTGCTTAAAAGCATAATGCAACCCGTGAATGTCTTTGTGAGCGTTAGACCCTGATGGTCATTTTACTTGTTGATCTGAAGTCAACTAATGGCTCCAAACGACGAATGGTATTCATGAGCCCCTGAAGGACCCTTATGGATAAAATAGTGTTGTGCATGTTAGTCTAAATCTTAATGATTGACTGTGCATTTGGTAATAATAACAATAAGTTTGCAGAATTATAACCACGAAGCAACTGGTTGTTGCGTGTCTCGTTGGATGTTAAGACTAACCCTTCATGTTGAAGGAAAAATATGTAGTATTCATGCCTGTCGGCGTTTCGACCTCGGGGGGTCCCTGGACCGACGAGTAAATTGTCGCCGCGTGCCCCAGCCCAGATGGGTCGGCGTGAGACGGAGCGCGAAGGGGGGAAAACCAGAGGGAGGGAGGCGTAAAAGGGGAAACCCACGGCCGTCGTGTTTGTCCCGCGCCCAGGTCGGGTGTGCTTGCAGTAGGGGGTTACAAGCGTCCGCGTGGGAGGGAGCGAGAGGCCTGCACGCGCCGTCCCGTCCTCCCCGCGCGGCCAACCCTCCGTACGAGTGCCTTGGCCCTTCCTTTTATAGGCGTAAGGAGAGGGCCCAGGTGTACAATGGGAGGCGTAGCAGTGTGCTAACGTGTCTAGCATAGAGGAGCTAGCGCCCTAAGTACATGTCGTCGTGGCAGCCGGAGAGGTTTTGGCACCCTGTTCATGAGATGTCGTGGCCGTCGGATGAGCGCTGGAGCCTGGCGGAAGGACAGCTGTCGGGGCTGTCGAGTCCTTGCTGACGTCCCCTTGCTTCCGTAAGGGGGATGAGAGCCGCCGTCGTCATGGAGCACGCGGGGCGCCATCATTATTTGTTTACCGGGGCGAGCCAGATGGGACGCCGGTCTTGTTCCCCATAGCCTGAGCTAGCTAGGGGTAGGGTAATGATGGCTCCCCCTGTGACGTGGTCGGTCCGAGCCCTGGGTCGGGCGAGGCGGAGGCTCCTCCGAGGTCGAGGTCGAGTCTGTCTTCCGTGGTCGAGGTCGAGCCCGAGCCCTGGGGTCGGGCGAGGCGGAGTTCGTCGTCTTCCGGGGCCGAGGCCAAGTCCGAGCCCTGGGGTCGGGCGAGGCGGAGTTCGTCGTCTTCCGGGGCCGAGGCCGAGTCCGAGCCCTGGGGTCGGGCGAGGCGGAGTTCGTCGTCTTCCGAGGCCGAGGCCGAGGCCGAGTCCGAGCCCTGGGGTCGGGCGAGGCGGAGCTTCCTATGGCGCCCGAGGCCGGACTTGGCTGCTGTCAGCCTCACTCTGTCGAGTGGCACAGCAGTCAGAGCGGCGCAGGTGGTGCTGTCTTCTCGTCAGGCCGGTCAGTGGAGCGGCGAAGTGACTGCGGTCACTTCGGCTCTATCGACTGGAGGGCGCGCGTCAGGATAAGGTGTCAGGCCATCCTCGCATTAAATGCTTCTGCGGTGCGGTCGGTCGGTGTGGCGATCTGGCCAATGTTGCTTCTTGGCGAAGACTGGGCCTCGGGCGAGCCGAAGGTGTGTCCGTTGCTTGAGGGGGCCCTCGGGCGAGACGTGAATCCTCCGGGGTCGGCTGCCCTTGCCCGAGGCTAGGCTCGGGCGAGGCGAGATCGTGTCCCTTGAGTGGACCGAGCCTTGACTTAATCGCACCCATTAGGCCTTTGCAGCTTTGTGCTGATGGGGGTTACCAGCTGAGATTAGGAGTCTTGGGGGTACCCCTAATTATGGTCCCCGACAATGCCACTACATTAATCTAAGTCCAAAGCTCACTACATAAAACCCCGGTCTGTAATGTGCGTAAGATTTCCCAAATAAATCACCACAATAACATACATTGCCCACAACTAGATGATTGTGGTTGGGGATTTTATCTGTATGCTTTTAGAACATCTCGGCATTAGGGGGAGGAATGCCCATATAGTGTAATGTCTCAATATTCTATTAAACGCACAAAAGCCAAACTGAACATGTCGTTCAGTATGTACTCCTGTGTATATGGAGTTTGTCAGAAATCGTTGAGGAGTAACCATATTGGTCTGAATGCTTCTACCTGATGTAGATGTGGATATACCCGGGATTAATATCATATCCACATTTGACTTATTGATATTTGATCTATTTTCGGGGACGCCTGCGAATATGATCCATCAGTCTTAGTCAAAGCATATGTTCTGATTGTAGGTTCACGTGGTCTGTGATAACTCTCCTCCGATTAATTCACCCTGATGGTGATTTGCCTCACAAAGAGGTTCATCTTGATCATGAAATTCCTAGCAATGCGCGCAATATCATTGTGCTGGGAATATGGAACAATGAATCTTTCGTTTTGGGAAATGGCAGAGATCATTATTAAATGTGGGAGACAAATATGTTGACACCTATCTTGCCCCTCTAGATTGCAAATGGATCCAAAACAAAGTCCTAGGCATGAGTGCTTTAAGCTCTCTTATCGGGTTATTGATAAATGCAATCGAGGCTGAACCAATAATCACAAAATGAAAGTCACGAGCTTGAAGTTCGGACATTTATGGGCACTATTGAAATAATGTGTGGTGAATGCGATGGTTCAAGTGGTCTTGAAAGAGACCCATCCGATGTATGTGTTGAATAAACACTGTTCCGCTATGTAATATATCTGGCAAATGGCATGAATTAAAATATGCAGTTAATAGGATTCTAAAGATCTGTCATGAGATCCTAGGAGGACCCATATCTTTGAATTATAAATATGCAACATATAAATCTCGTACCGAATACTACATTCCTGACGAATGAACACTCTCCTATGTAGAGAGAATATCTCCTAGATGAGATTATAGTTCCTTAATGGAACCTTTCTAGAAGAAATAAAGTCTGTGTTAAACATCAAAGTTTGATAATCCCTATAAAGGGATAAAGACCCATACAGACCCGAAAAGGAATAAGATGAGGTACCAAAGGACATGAAGTTCACCGAATAAGCACATGTGCATGAGTTTTACTCATGGTAATTTCCACTAGATGTGGAATTATGGTATCCTCTAAAGCCCTGATGGCAGAAACCTATAAGGTTTAGGTGTTACTGGCAAAATATCCCCATTGTGCCAGAATGACAGACTATAACGATGTATCTGATCGATGAAAAATCCCTGATGGATTACGATCTTAGATGGACTTTTGTTACACCATCATAGATGTTGCAATGGATGAACGCATCGAGCGATGTGTCATATTTAGAATATGTACTATTGCAACTATATTATCCCCTAAGTCCTATTGAAGGACATGTTACTTGCTTTGCACAACTATGTATAAATTATGGTGTACGATAGAAAATGATAGCACCCCAACCTCATCCATTCTCGTTATTCCAGATGAACAATGAGACATATATCTTGAAGAATATGCTTGAGTTATGAGGGATAACGACTTTGACATATGTCATCGTCAGGGGAGCGAATGCTTATATTGATCACAATCGTGAGACAATAAATGTCATATTCTATGCCCTGAAGGCGTGAGCTTGATGATCAATATGTGAACCTTTATGGAACTTTCTATCAAATATATAGATCTAGTCGATCGAACACCATCAGTCAAAGTGGCTTATTTATATTGATACGTGCACTTACCTTGTATATCCTAGAAGTGAGTAGAGGTAAAGTTCCTGAAATAGTCCTTGCAAGGATATGCAATCCGTTTGTTAAATCTTTATGTGCATATACTTCTAGAAAAAGATGTTTTGTCTTATTGATACGGTTTTGCAAGGATCAGGGGGAGCACATTTCTAAAGTTATCTCTTGTAGAAGATTCGATAGAATCTAGATCCCAAAGGATCAAAATCTGTCGCGATGACAGTTGTTGTACTCTTTTTTCCTTGGTGAGTTTTTTTGAAGTTTCTCACATGAGGTTTTTAACGAGGCAACAAAGTGCAAATGAAATTTGTATCACCATGCACTCTTTCTCCACATTTTTCCCACTGGGTTTTTCGGAGTTTTAACGAGGCATGTGTTGGTCGCGGTATTCGCCCAAGGGGGGGTGTTAAGTAACCCTAGTTAGGGTTATGTGGGCAAATATCTGCTTTGCCCCTAAGGGGTCTCACATCTCTATATAAAGAACTTGTACACCACCTCATAATACAGAAAAGAGAAAGAGGCCAGAGGCCCAACCCTATATCATATGTCTCGTGTGTTTCCTTTGTCGTGCTTATGGGAAGGAAGACGGGTCCTCTACAGCTTCTTGCGTCTCTACTGCTGACGAGAGGGAAGGAAGCGGATCTGGTGATCCGTGGTAACGTAGTTCTGAACACAAACGACGTGACTAGTCCAATACCGTGTATACTGCCACAAAGGAATGCGGTGTGTAAACTTTTGCTCTTTCCAAGTAATCCTAGCGACCTTGCTCATGATTAGTGTTTGGTGTGCGTAATCTTTCTGAACTAACGCCTTTTATATAAAAGGTCCCAAAACATTTTCTACTGTCTTCAAAAAACGTTGCTCTATTTTATTTGTTTGAAGAAGGCGTAGCTATTTTCTATTATGTTAGAATTTTTTGTTGTTGTTTTTTAAAGTCCAAACCAAACTCTAGATTTTTATTCTTCTCAAATAATATTAGTTTATTTTTTCTTAGGAAAATAGGAATCCTTTGAAAAAACAGGGTTTCCTGTTGTTGCAGATGTTGCTCTATTTCTAGACAGCAGCGTTGATGAAGCCGTTATCTCGTTGGAGCCCGTCTCGCAGAACCAAGGCCCATGGGCTAGAAGGATGGAGAGAGAGACCCAGGCCTTGGCTGGCTCGTGGGTTTGCTACTCCGTTCTTTCGTGGGCGCATGTGGGTCAGTTTGGGTTCGTCTCGGAAGTTCCTTTTCGTGCAGCATGACCGTCCGAGACATGGGTTTCGCTCGGTTGCTCCTGCTACCACTACCAGGTGTCCAGGTGAGGTGGCGTTCTCTCCGCCGCACCCGCACCGACAACTGTTGGTGGTGCTGGTGCGCCGTGCCGTGCCGTGCCGCATCTAGAGCGAAGAAATCCAGCCCACCTGCAGGCTGCACCAGCTGGCTTTTCCCCGAGGTCCTGGGCACCGGCATCTAGGGTTGAAAACGGACAGAAAAAATCCCGTCCCGACCCGTACCGTTTTCTACATTTGACCCGACCGTTTTCGTATTTACGGAAAAATATGGAAACGGGACGGAAACGGGAGAGGGCTTATTCCGTCCGTTTTTGCGGGATCCCGTTTTTTTCCGGATTGAATCCGTATTTATTCCGTATTTGACAAATATGGGACGAGCCTAATATGCATTAGTATATAAACTAAATCCTCGTGTATTTAGGTGACAAATTATAGCGCAATTGGGCATTGTAACCACCGGCTCTTTTCAAATGACAAGTGATCTAAAGTCTTAAACAACATCAGATGTAGCTAAATATACACATTTAGTAACCAAACAACAATAGAATGTTGTCTCTCTATATCTATTTGTTTTATGTTATTGTTCTGCCAACCAATCACTAGTCAAACATCAATAACATTTCTATCTATATTAAATTATGAGTTTCCGTTAGTATTTCCGTTTCCGTTCGTTTTCGCAATTCCGTTTATCCCGCTCCCGTTTCCGTTCCCGACTCTTCCGGACCCGATCCCGTTTCCGATGATAAAATGCGGATACGAAAATGGGAGAGAGGTTTTTCCGTCCGTTTTCATCCCTACCGGCATCCGATCGTGATCGAGCCGCTGAGCGCGGGTTGTTTGCTTACATAGTTATCCCTGTCTCACTTTTGCTCCTCCCGGGCCCCGGCTGGCTCGTGTGACGGAAGCCGTGACACTAGTCAGGTCGTCAGGGTCGATCGCCGTAGCAGCCCCCCCCCCCCCCCCCCCCCCCCCCCGAGCCCGGCGATTGACGGAGGGCCCTCTCTCGGCCGTACCTTTTCGGCAGCGACATGCGGCCGAATCAGCTACTGCCTACTGCTAGCACCAACACACGGTGCCACGTCAGCAGCGAGCCTCGCGTTAAGGAATAAATAATCGTGTGGGCCGTCGAAGAGACCGACGGCGTGAGCGTGACCCGTGTTCCACCAGCCGCCACCACCACACGTGGCCTCAAACTCGTGCCATTCCCCCCGCCCCTGTGCTGATTCTCTCCTCCTGTGTCAAGGGCCGGGGCATCTGTTGGTTATTATTAATGTTCTGCTGGCAATAATTTGTTGAGCTCCAATCCAACTGCAGCTTGGATGGACGCCAATGGATCTTGGGATAACGACGCGCCCCACCCTGGAATTCTTTAACGCCTGGAGGATCGAGGCGTGTAGAGTGTGCAGCAAGGCAACCTCGGCAAAATCATCCGAGGCGAGCAGCCCACGACTGCCTGCCTGTAGGGGTGAAAACGGGTAGGGTACCCGAAACGGGTACCGGATACGGATACTGATTCGGGACCATTTTTCGGATACGGATACAGGTATTTTTTAGATTCGGGACGGATACGGGTAATACCCGGATAGTATGGCTTCGGATTCGGGTCGGATACGGAGCGAGTACTACCCGGTAAATACCCGGATATTCGGGTCGGTTACGGGTACCCGGAATTCGGGTACCCGTTTTTTCTTTTTCTGCATAATAATATAGTTATAAAATCATAACTTTTACATATGAAATCGGATGAAGATAAAGTTTATATGAAAATTGTAGAGCTCGAAGAGATCTATAACTTTGCAGTACATCACATTTTTGTTTAAACATATCTTTAGGTCAAAATCATTAAAATAATGTCTAAATTTATATCAAAATAATATACTTTATCATTTTCATGTGGGGACTTAAGATTATATCCATGTGGGAACTTAGGATTATCTTTTTATAAACTATTTATTAATATTGGTAACTTATTTGCAATTTTCGGTCGACGCTACAATATTTTTATGAATTTAATTGTATTTTGATGATTTTCTACAACAAGAAATTAATAATACACCAAATAGCCTAAAAAATTCATGAATTTTTACGGGGACACAACATATATCCACATATAGTTCTCAAAAACATTTGGGCTATAAAATCCACAAGATGTTGGTGTTTCTTCCATTCTACTCCCACTTATTGCGTGAGTTACATGTGAAATCATTTTATGTATCGAAGTTTCAACATAATTAATATTTTACTTATCATTTTCATGTGGCGACTTGAGGTTTTATTTGAATAGAATGTTTATTTGTTTTGGTAAGCTTTTTGCAATTTTGGATCAAAACTAGTGTATTTATGAATTTTAATTATATTTGATGATTTTATGTAGAAAGAAATTAATAATATATAAATAGCCTCAGACATCTATGAAATTATACGAAGGTACAACATATGGCCACATATAGTCATAAAAAATAATGGGACCATAAAATTCACAGGATGTCAACGTTTCTTCTATTTTATTTCCACTTATTGCGTGAGTTACACGTGAAATCACTCTAAGTATCCAAGTTTCAACATAATCAATACTTCACTTTACCATTTTTACGTGGGAACTTGAGATTATCTTCTATTAAATGCTTATTAGTATTAATTTACTTGCAATTTCGTGGTCGAACAAGAATATTTTTTGATAACCAATTAATGTATTATCCGACAAGTATCCGATATCCAATCAAATAATATCCGTATCCGTCACTTATCCGTCCGGATAAATATCCGGTCCCTGTATCCGTATCCGTCCCGTTTCTAACTATCCGTATCCGATCCCGAATCCGTTTTAAATACATTAGGGTAGGATACGGGATGAGCTAATATCCGTCCGTATCCGCCCGTTTTCACCCCTACCTGCCTGGCTGCCTTCTCCATGGTCTCAGCTTCTGACTCGCGTACGCGCGTCAAACAGAGGGATTTTTTTTAAAAAAAAATAAGGGTGTGGGTGGGATTTTTTTATCGTCGGCCGGGGCTCATTATCCTCTGTGATGTCGTTGCCGGCAGTTTATTATTTTTTATCCGGAGCTAGCTGACTGATCTGGTTAGGCTTACGCTTACGCATCGTTAGTTTTCCTTCGTCTAGAAGACTAGAACGGGTGCGGTGACGCCGTTAGATCTTGACTTCAACGGAGAGAGTTGGAAAAAAAAAATAAGGGAGGAGGCTGTCGCCAGTAGGTAATAATAATATAGCGCATGTGACTATCTGACGATCACATAATTTGATGGCACAGGAGCGGGCTTTTCTTTGATGATGAATGAGGTGTTGTTAATTACTTGCCGTCCAACAATTATTACACGTCTAGAACAAAATATATACACTAGAGCCAACTACTGTATAGATTAGCTAAGTGATAGACTGCAAAAATCCTTGCTATCAACGAGAGTAGTCGGCTGTGCTATGAACCATGCTGTCAGGAGTCAGATTTCTCGACTGCGCTACTTCGATATATAGGTTGCCTGCAATATCCGTAAGACACATTTATGCTACACCATATGTTTTAAAACAAATGTACTTTTAGAAATCGAGAGAGAATTCTCATAAGAATATCAATAGTACCAGTAAAAAAAAATTATGTACACATCTGTAATGCAATACAACTATTATTATATCTTAAAAGGAGAGAGTAGAAAAAGGACGACTAGTTTACGCTGTCGAAAATTTTTGAACTCGCCACGGATGGAGAGCCCCGGCAGGTGGAATGCAGGTACAGCCGGACGGACCATCGAACAGTCACGCAGCATGTTCCAAGCCAGCCGCAGTGGTCGGAGACGTGTCGGCCGCCTGTGGTTGTGGCCTGCCTTGTGGGGGAAAGACGCCTGGTCTGCACGAGCACCACTGGAGACAGACAGCAGCACCTGGGAGCGGAAGCGGAGCAGCGGAGGCTGACATACAGACACAACCATGATGAGAGGCCAGGCCAGGAAACAAGGGAAGCGGACAGACGCGGGGCCGCCAGTGCGCAGCGGTAATGACAAGGCAACCACTCCCTATTATGTACTACTCGACACATCATCTCCAGCAGCCTGTATAAACGATCATGTAAATTATTATTTTATATAGTGTAGATTGAAATATAGCGTGAGATAGGAACCTGTTGAAGATAATCTAACGAGACAGGACGCTATTGGTTGATGAAATGATGAGGGCATTCTGCTAGCAGCGCCTAGCGACTGCGCAGGGTAGTTCGGGACTTCGTGCGATGTATTTGAGTATTTGACGGGTCGACGGTTATAACATATTTTATCTAGGTTTATTTGTTCGAATTTAAAAATTAATCTTACATAGAAAAAACTACACGAACTATGGCAAAATATAGAAAAAAAAATGTACGAATCGCAAAGGTCCCACTTGTATTGTGTACTGGACAATTTTGGCTGCGTCGCCCGCCCGAGCTGCCGCAATAGCTGGCATAAAACAACTAGCTAGAGAAGTGATGGTGTGGTACTCTAGACTTTGACAGCACACGGGACGAGTTTTTCGTGGCAAAAGTAGCTTCTTCGTACCACATATGTATAGTCAGGTATTAGTTAATTATTAATGGTAAATATACGTGCATTGATTTTTCTCTTTTTTTTCGAGCTCGTTTAAATATTACTATTACAACATGTCTGTAAAACATAAACACAGCACTGTTATTACAGTAGGTAAGAATCGTGTGTGTCGTCCGAATTTTTTGTTTTTGAGTCCTTTTTGTGTCAAAAATTTCCAATTAGACCCCCAGAAAACTTAAATGCAATTTTGGACCCATTTCTCGGCGCCATGAGCTATGGCGCCGAGTTTACACATCTCGGCGCCACAGATCTTGGCGCCGAGCTACCTGCCACGCTGTCATACAGCAGCTAACGCGGCGCCGACGTGGCACGGAGCTCGGCGCCAAGATCTATGGCGCCGAGCTCGAATGTGTAATCACAAAGCTTGTCTAGCTCAGTTGGTATAGCGCAAGGCTTGTAACCTTAAGGTCGTGGGTTCAAGCCCCACACGCACAGCTATGAGTAAAACTAGAGTTTAGTGAGATCAAACGGATTTAAAATATATAAACTAATTATAGAATGATAAAAGTAATATGCACTATACACAAGCAAAAGATTTTTTTTTAAAAAAAAGAAGCGTGTTTCGAGAACTGAGATGGTCTAAAAATGATAAGGCGTATTAAAAAAATCTTTTGGAAACACGCTTTTTTAAAAAAATATATTTGGACCCATTTCTCGAAACACGCTTCTTTTTTTAAAAAAAAAAATCTTTTAAACGCGCCACACACCGGAAACTTCTCGCTCGACCTCTCTCCGTCTCAACGCGTCTGGGGAAGGGCGATTTTTTCCGGCGACGCGGTGGCGTATCTGACGTCGGAAGGTGGAGTCCGCGCCGGTCCCGGTCGGGTGTGAAGAAGACGAAGTGGAGGTCGTGAGCAGGCAGTCCCGTTCGCGAGCGAAGACGAAGAGGCCTCAAATCCGCTTCCGCCGAGGCAGTCCCGTTAATTTTTCTTTGTTCATTGGAGTGTTAGTGATTGGCCGGCATGGGAAATGGGAATAGTGATCATAATAATATGTCAATGTAACAGAGATCATCAATTTGATCGATAGATGTACATATATAGCACAACGAGTCAAAAATTGTACTCACTGCTGTCTCCCAAATTATTATCAAATATTGTAAGTGGTTCCAACTTTCCTGATTTGATCAAATCTAAGATACTTTGAATGTAAAAAGTTAAAATAATTATAATGAAGGACGGGAGAGTACGTATACACATGCACCATGGGTAGAATGAAAGAGTTTTGATGAAGTTGTTCAAGTTAAATTTGATGGGATCCAAATTAAACTTTATACTTTTTTTATTTCTTTCCATTACAAGGACAATGTAACACACACCGTACTCATCAACTTCCAAATGAAACAAATGACATGATGCCGTTGGGTCGGGCAAGTCCTTCGCTTTGAGATGACAGATCAGGGGACATTTGATTTGTGCATCCCAAGGGAGGGTTTAACGAGACAGATCAGGGGGCATTTGATTTGTTCATCCCAAGGGAGGTTTTGACTTGGCTGAATTTTATTTTTATTTCTTCAAGAAGGAAACTACACTCGATGAGCGTTAAAGATCAGGCCAGGCAAGCAGATATTAAACTACAGATGATCATGTGTTGAGACAGTGAAGAAACAATACTATGATAATTCAAATTCGAGCATATGTTGTACTATTACCAAGGAAATGATATATACTATGTAACCAATTATCAATATTATATAATGTTAAAAAAATCTTTTGCTTATAGTTAGTGCATATTACTTTTATCATTCTATAATTAGTTTATATATTTTAAATCCGTTTGATCTCACTGACCAGCACAATAAAAAAACAAATTAGTAACAAAGACAAAAAATATTGAATGCTCACGATAGGGCTTGAACCCACAACCTTAAGGTTAAGAGCCTTGTGCTATACCAACTAAGCTAGACAATCTTTGTGGTTACATATTCGAGCTCGGCGCCATAGACCTTGGCGCCGAGCTCGGTGCCACATCGGCGCCGCGTCAGCTGGTGTACGACAACGCGGCATGTAGCTCGGCGCCAAGATCTATGGCGCCGAGATGTGTAAACTCGGCGCCATAGTTCATGGCGCCGAGAAATGGGTCCAAAATTGCATTTAAGTTTTCTAGGGGTCTAATTGGAAATTTTTGACACAAAAAGGACTCAAAAACAAAAAATTCGGGTGTGTCGTCCTTCAATCTAGAGGATAGTAGGATTCTAGTGGGATGTGTGTTATCCACCTTGGATCCTGTTTATATTGGATAGGAGTTTGAGAATCACTATCCAGATTCTGTTGGTTTTTAGTGTGTTTTTTTTCCAAATCTATGCAATCCATTAGTGGATATTACATGCTCTTCCATTCCAAACTAATTACACGTCTCTTTTATAGAAAAAAAACAAAAAGATTGATTAGGCACATAGAAAATAATACTCCCTCAGTTTTTTTTATATATGACGTTTTCTAGTTCAAACATGAACTATTGGGTGTCAAATATTTAGAAATGGAGGTAGTACCAATATTCATACCTTTAATAGGTTTATTATAGAATTATATCCCATGATCAGCTCATGTGTAAAGCCCAAAATTGGTATAAGAAAAAAAAATAAAATAAATAAATAAATAAATTTATAAGAGGGTGTTTTAGGGATTCCTCGAATTCCTTTTTATTTCTCTTTGCATACTCAACTAATGGCATTAAATTATGTAAATAACAAACAAACAAATAAATAAATAAATAAATAAATGTGTCTCTCATGCTGATATTATTTCTGTGATGCATTTTATTTGAATCAAGGAATCATAATTTAAATCGACCCCAACGTACAAATGAAAATATAAAAAAAAGGAATTTTAATAAAGTCATTCTTTTCTTCCCTAATTAAACAATAGGGAGAAGAATAAATAATAATAACAATAAATAAATAATATCAGTGTAGATAGAAGAAGTATTATTCATATTATACTGTTGTGTGATTTTTAAATCTAGAGTTCAAAACAAGGATTTAAATTGGGTGGGAATACATGAACTTGGATAAAAAAAAGGGAAAAAGAAAAAGGAAAAACAAACCTGTGTTGGGCCCAATCTTCAGTCGGCCTCCCCACTTCTCTCCTCCTCGCCAGCCCACTGCTCCCTGCCGTTCTCACCGTCCAGTGGGGCCCACAAGTCAGCAGCCTCAACCGGAGTCCGCGCGCGTCTATCCATGTCACGGACACGTGGGACCCGCGCCGTCGGCCGCTCTCTTCGCCGCGCGCATCACTCACCCAGGCTACTCTCGCTCTCTCCCAGAAACGCTTACGTGTGGGCCATCTTCGTCAGAACTCTTCAACCTCCCTACGCCGAACCCGTCGCGCGAACCTTGCGGGATTAGCGTGCCTTGTACCCGGGGTTGGCCCTCTCCGCTCGGTTTCCGTTGGACCTGGGTCATGGGGGTATAAATTCCTGAGCCGAGGCGCCTCATGGCCATACTCATCGGGTGCCTCGCAAGACATACGCGTTGTGGTGCCGGGTCACGGATTCTTCATCGCCGAGCTAGATGCCGCCGCCGTCCATACCCGCCAGCACCGTTCCTCACCCACACTGGCGATTGGTAGCCAAGAAGTGATTTGGGAGCCTCTCTCGGGTGTGTGGATGCCACGTCTACTGCTATTACGACGAAGAAATGGTCGTGGCTCAAGCAATTGCTCGACGGAGCAACTCCGCCGCTGCAGACCCGCCTCACGCCGCGGACTGGGTGCTCGCTGCCTCTAATCCCGGTAAGAAACCCATCCGAACGGATCTCCTCGTCCTCCTCTACGTATAGCGCAGTTCGGATTTAGGTTTGGGGGCCAAAATTCGGGGATTGGGCGCGCCGGCCATGGCCTCCGCCGTGGTCGGGTGGGCAGCGCCGCCGCGTTAGCCTGGGGGTTGGGGACGACCTGGCCGCCGTTGGTTTCCCTTCGGACGGCTCAGATTAGAGGGCGCGTAACGCTTCGGTCGGATTCACGTTGGCCGTTGATATCCGATCGGATGGATCGGGTGGCTCTGGGAAAAATTAGATCTGCGCCGTAGGATCGTGATCCTGTGAACGACATTGCGTACCGATTCGCACCGTCGCGGATCTAATCTGGGCGCCTCGTTTCAGATCGGACGGCCTGGATTCCCGGATACCCCTTCGCGTGGCAAACTTCATAAAGAGACCCTCCACTTTTCCAAAAACCAACCCGCCGTCCTAACGCTGGTACGCTGTGTCTTGGGAATCTTTTCCCGGGGACCCTGTGTTCTCTGGTTATCTTGTGCCCAGTCCAGAGAATTATGAAATTAAGTAAAAACAATTAGAAAATGATTATTGATGCAAAAATAAATGCTAGAATTTGTTTAACTCATAGAAAATTCATATTAACTCCTTTTGAGTCCATTCCAATTTCTATAATTTTATAAGATTATTGTTTATCATATAATGTCACTGATTTGACATGAAAATCACATTAAAATTTATATCCTAAGTAATCTTATACCAAATACATAAAAACTTTGAAAATTCATAACTTCCCCATTTTAATTCCAATTTGATCCGTTCGAGTTGCGTTAGTCTCGTAGCTTCGCGTAGATTATTTTTATGCAGTGTATACTTATGTTTGGTGTAATGTTAATCTTGCCTATACACTGTTTGTTTGTAATGCTACGACTAGCGTGAGGACACGAGTCACCTGAAGATCATCCTGGTACCCGGAATCTCAAATCCCAGGCAAGTTGTGCCCTTGATCACTTCTTTTTACCCACTCATGTTCTAATTAATCATAATGATCTGCATAGGTTAATTTTGATGGGACCCAATAGGTTACCCTAGTTTGTCTATCTTTATACCTTGTTTACCACTGAACTTTTTGGGTAGTACTTGCTAGTGCTTTATGTGGTTTTGGGTATGAAGGTACATTATTCATGATCACACTTTTACTATATGTTTATTATTACTGTTCATGATAAGATCATTATGTTAATTGGAACATGGAGCGACCACCCGGGAAAACAGTGCTACCACAAGGGAGGAATGGGACCCCTTGGCTGATTAATTAGGAAAGCTAGTGGAAGACTACCTTACCCGAAAGGGGCAAGGGCAGTAGGGGAGTGGTCAGTGTAGGGAGGCCCTCGGGAGGATTTTGCTGCGATGGCGGTCCTGCAAGGGATTCCTGCATTGGAACTTCCTATAAACTGTAGTGGGTTTTCTGAAGCTAGTGGAACTTTGTAAAGGCCTCGTAGTTGAGAGCACCTAGAGGGGGGGGGGGGTGAATAGGTGATCCTGTAAAAACTTCAAACTTAAGCCACAAAAACTTGTTAAGTGTTAGCACGATTATTGCCAAGTGGCTAAGGTGAAGTCTCAACAAAACACAATACCACGAAAGATCAAGCACAGATGTGACACAGTGGTTTATCCCGTGGTTCAGCCAAGACCAACGCTTGCCTACTCCACGTTGTGGCGTCCCAACGGACGAGGGTTGCAATCAACCCCTCTCAAGCGGTCCAAAGACCCACTTGAATACCACGGTGTTTTGTTTTTCCTTTCACTATCCCGTTTGCAAGGAATCTCCACAAATTGGAGTCTCTCTCCCTTACAAGTATATGATCACAAAGAAACACAGAGTAAGGGAGGGAAGCAACACACACAAATCCACAGCAAAAGCGCACACACACGGCCAAGAATCGAGCTCACAATACTATCTCAGAGTTCTCACTTAGAACAGAGCTCGAATCACTTAGAAACACAAACGAATGCGCAGAGACTTAGTGTGGATGATCAAGAATGCTCAAAGGTTGCTTGTGTATCTCCTCCATGCGCCTAGGGGCTCCTTTTATAGCCCCAAGGCAGCTAGGAGCCGTTGAGAGCAAATCCGGAAGGTCATCCTTGCCTTCTGTCGTCGGGGGCACCGGACAGTCCGGTGCACACCGGACACTGTCCGGTGCCCGATTTGTTTCCTTAAACGGCGAAGACGACCGTTGCAGACCGTTGGCAGATCTGGCGCCGTTGGCGCACCGGACATGTCCGGTGCACACCGGACAGTCCGGTGCCGTCTTCCGACCGTTGGCTCGGCCACGTGTCCCGCGCAGATTGCGCGGCTGACCGTTGGCCCGGCCGACCGTTGGCTCACCGGACAGTCCGGTGCACACCGGACAGTCCGGTGAATTTTAGCCGTACGTCGCCGGCCAATTTCCCGAGAGCGGCCAGTTCGAGTCGAGCCAGCCTGGCGCACCGGACACTGTCCGGTGCACACCGAACAGTCCGGTGCTCCAGACCGAGCTGGGTCTTGGCTGCACACAGCCAAGTCCTTTTCTCCTCTTCTCTTTTCTTCTTCTTCCTGTTTCTAACACTTAGACAAATATATTAGCACACAAAACCAATGTACTAAGGCTTAGAAACATACCTTTACTTCATGATTTGCACCTTATTCATCCATGTACATAAATTCACAATTAAGCACATGTGTTGGCACTCAATCACCAAAATACTTAGAAATGGCCCAAGGGCACATTTCCCTTTCAATCTCCCCCTTTTTGGTGATTTATGCCAACACAACATAAAGCAACTAGAACAAGTGCAAACTCACTTCAACTAAAATAAATTTATTTTGAATCAATTTTGGCATATATGGATCATCCTTTGCCACCACTTGGTTTGTTTTTGCAAATCAAACTCAAATCTCTATCTCTAAGTTAAACACACATTTTTAAGCATAAAGAGAGTCATTCCAAAAGAGATTGATCAAAGATTTCAAAAACTCCCCCTTTTTCCCATAATCAATACTTCTCCCCACAAGAAGCCAACCTTTGACAAGAGAGACAACATAAGAATTTTGACAAACAAAAAACTCTATTCTACTATTTTCAAAATCTCTCAAGTGGTAGCTGATCCATTTATTGCTTTGGCCTTTATTTTCTCCCCCTTTGGCATCAAGCACCAAAACAAGATAAATTTTGGCCCTTTAACCCCATTGCCTCACAAAAATCTTCAAATAAGAGCAAAAGGCAATAAGAGTTCATGAGATGGACTTGAAATAAGTTACCCTCTCATCGGAGTGCAGTGGAAGTCTTGCATGATCCAAGTCCACCTTTTCCCTTTCAATTCTCCTTTGTGACTAAATCAAACAAACTCAAGCATATGGTTAGTCCCAAAGGGTCAAGTTGTAACACATCTCCCCCTAAACATGTGCATCACTTTGCAACGGACTTGTGAGGTCCAGGGAGTGTTTGTACAACTTGAGCACCATAATAAGCAACAAAATGCAAAAAGGAACATGATCAAAAGCATGAATACATGTATGCTACAATTCAATCCAAGTTCCGCGAATCTAAGACATTTAGCTCACTACGCAGCCTGCAAAAGGTCTTCTCATCTAAAGGCTTGGTGAAGATATCGGCTAGCTGGTTCTCGGTGCTAACATAAAACACTTCGATATCTCCCTTTTGCTGGTGGTCTCTCAAAAAGTGATGCCGGATGTCAATGTGCTTTGTGCGGCTGTGCTCAACAGGATTTTCCGCTATTCGGATAGCACTCTCATTATCACATAGGAGTGGGACTTTGCTCAGATTGTAGCCAAAGTCCCTGAGGGTTTGCCTCATCCAAAGTAGATGCGCACAACACTGTCCTGCGGCAACGTACTCGGCCTCAGCGGTGGATAGGGCAACGGAGGTTTGTTTCTTAGAGTTCCATGACACCAGGGACCTTCCTAAGAATTGGCACGTCCCTGATGTACTCTTCCTATCGACCTTACATCCAGCATAGTCGGAATCTGAGTACCCAATCAAGTCAAAGTTAGACCCCTTTGGATACCAGATCCCGAAGCAAGGCGTAGCGACTAAATATCTAAGAATTCGCTTCACCGCCACCAAGTGACACTCCTTAGGATCGGATTGAAATCTAGCACACATGCATACGCTAAGCATAATATCCGGTCTACTAGCACATAAGTAAAGTAAAGACCCTATCATTGACCGGCATGCTTTTTGATCAACGGACTTACCTCCTTTGTTGAGGTCGGTGTGTCCGTCGGTTCCCATCGGAGTCTTTGCGGGCTTGGCGTCCTTCATCCCAAACCGCTTTAGCAGATCTTGCGTGTACTTCGTTTGGGAGATGAAGGTGCCGTCCTTGAGTTGCTTCACTTGGAACCCAAGGAAGTAGTTCAACTCGCCCATCATCGACATCTCGAATTTCTGCGTCATCACCCTGCTAAACTCTTCACAAGACTTTTGATTAGTAGAACCAAATATTATGTCATCGACATAAATTTGGCATACAAACAAATCACCATCACATGTCTTTGTAAAAAGAGTTGGATCGGCTTTCCCAACCTTGAAAGCATTAGCAAGTAAGAAATCTCTAAGGCATTCATACCATGCTCTTGGGGCTTGTTTAAGTCCATAGAGCGCCTTAGAGAGCTTACACACGTGGTCGGGGTACCGCTCATCCTCGAATCCAGGGGGTTGCTCCACGTACACCTCCTCCTTTATTGGCCCGTTGAGGAAAGCGCTCTTTACATCCATTTGGTACAACCTGAAAGAATGGTGAGCGGCATATGCTAGCAAGATACGAATTGATTCTAGCCTAGCCACAGGAGCAAAAGTCTCCTCAAAGTCCAAACCTGCGACTTGGGCATAACCTTTTGCCACAAGTCGAGCCTTGTTCCTCGTCACCACCCCGTGCTCGTCCTGTTTGTTGCGGAAAACCCACTTGGTTCCCACAACATTTTGCTTGGGACGAGGCACCAGCGTCCAAACTTCATTGCGCTTGAAGTTGTTAAGTTCCTCCTGCATGGCCAACACCCAATCCGGATCTAGCAAGGCCTCCTCTACCCTGAAAGGCTCAATAGAGGAGACAAAAGAGTAATGTTCACAAAAATTAACTAGTCGAGACCGAGTAGTTACTCCCTTGCTAATGTCACCCAGAATTTGGTCGACGGGATGATCCCTTTGAATCATCGCTCGAACTTGGTTTGGAGGTGCCGGTTGCGCTTCTTCCTCCATCACATGATCATCTTGTGCTCCCCCTTGATCACACGCCTCCTTTTGATGAACCTGTTCATCGTCTTGAGTTGGGAGATGCACAGTTGTTGAGGAAGAAGGTTGATCTCGTTCATCTTGTTCCTGTGGCCGAACGTCTCCAATCGCCATGGTTCGTATAGCGGCCGTTGGAACATCTTCTTCATCTACATCATCACAAACAACAACTTGCTCTCTTGGAGAGCCATTAGTCTCATCAAATACAACGTCGCTAGAGACTTCAACCAAACCCGATGATTTGTTGAAGACTCTATACGCCTTTGTATTTGAATCATAACCTAATAAAAACCCTTCTACAGCTTTGGGAGCAAACTTAGAATTTCTACCCTTCTTCACTAGAATGTAGCACTTGCTCCCAAATACACGAAAGTAAGATACATTGGGTTTGTTACCGGTTAGTAGCTCATACGAAGTCTTCTTGAGGAGTCGATGAAGATAGACCCTGTTGATGGCGTGGCAAGCCGTGTTCACGGCTTCCGACCAAAAGCACTCGGGGGTCTTGAACTCTCCAAGCATCGTCCTCGCCATATCGATTAGCGTCCTGTTCTTCCTCTCTACCACACCATTTTGCTGTGGTGTGTAGGGAGCGGAGAACTCGTGCTTGATCCCTTCCTCCTCAAGAAACTCCTCCACTTGAAGGTTCTTGAACTCGGACCCGTTGTCGCTCCTTATCTTCTTCACCTTGAGCTCAAACTCATTTTGAGCTCTCCTGAGGAAGCGCTTGAGGGTCCCTTGGGTTTCAGACTTATCCTGCAAAAAGAATACCCAAGTGAAGCGGGAAAAGTCATCAACAATAACTAAACCATACTTACTTCCTCCTATGCTTAGATAGGCGACGGGTCCGAAGAGGTCCATGTGCAACAGCTCCAGAGGTCTTGACGTGGTCATCACATTCTTGCTGTGATGTGCTCCTCCCACTTGTTTACCTGCCTGACAAGCTGCACAAGGTCTATCTTTTTCGAAATAAACATTTGTTAGACCTATCACGTGTTCTCCCTTTAGAAGCTTGTGGAGGTTCTTCATCCCCACATGTGTTAAGCGGCGGTGCCACAGCCAGCCCATGCAAGTCTTAGCCATTAAGCATGCATCTAGACCGGCCTCTTCTTTTGCAAAATCAACTAAGTAAAGCTTGCCGTCTAGTACACCCTTAAAAGCTAGTGAACCATCACATCTTCTAAAGACAGACACATCTACATTAGTAAAAAGGCAATTGTATCCCATGTTGCACAGTTGACTAACAGATAGCAAATTGTAACCAAGAGACTCAACTAAAAACACATTTGAAATTGAGTGCTCATTAGAAATTGCAATTTTACCTAACCCTTTTACCTTGCCTTGATTCCCATCACCGAATATAATTGAATCTTGGGAATCCTTATTCTTGACGTAGGAGGTGAACATCTTCTTCTCCCCCGTCATATGGTTTGTGCATCCGCTGTCGATAATCCAGCTTGAACCCCCGGATGCATAAACCTGCAAGGCAAATTTAGGCTTGGGTCTTAGGTACCCAACTCATGTTGGGTCCTGCAAGGTTAGCACAAATGTCCTTAGGGACCCAAATGCAAGATTTATCTCCCTTGCATCTAGCCCCTAACTTCCTAGCAATTATTTTCCTATCCTTTCTACAAATAGCAAAGGAAGTGTTTAAAGCACAATAAATTACAGAAGGTTCATTCACTACTTTCCTAGGAGCATGAATAACATTCTTTCTAGGGACATGAGCAATATTTCTCCTAGGCATATGTACAATATTTCTCCTACACATATCCCTATCATGCTTATAAGAAGAACTAGAAGCAAACATGGCATGAGAATCATAAACATGTGAATCAAAATCATTATAAGCATTTCTAGCATTTCTCCTATCATAATACATAAAAGCATGGTTCTTTTTAACATTACTAGCCATAGGGGCCTTCCCTTTCTCCTTGACGAAGATGGGAGCCTTATGGCTTGTTAAGTTCTTGGCCTCTCTCTTGAAGCCAAGACCATCCTTAATTGAGGGGTGTCTACCAACCGTGTAGGCATCCCTTGCAAATTTTATTTTATCAACTTCATTCTTGCTAGTCTTAAGTTGGGCATTAAGACTAGCCACTTCATCATTTAGTTTTGAAATTGACACTAAGTGTTCACTACAAGCATTAACATCAAAATCTTTACACCTGGTACAAATTTCAACATGTTCAACACAGGAATTAGATTTATATGCTACTTCTAATTTAGCACTTAAATCATTGTTAACACCTTGTAAGGTAGAAATGGTTTCATGACAGGTAGATAGTTCACTAGAAAGCATTTCATTTCTTTTAATTTCTAAAGCAAGAGAATTTTGTGCACTAACAAATTTATCATGCTCCTCATATAAAAGATCCTCTTGTTTTTCTAGTAATCTATTCTTGTCATTTAAAGCATCAATCAACTCATTAATCTTATTAATTTTAGATCTATCTAAGCCTTTGAACAAGCAAGAATAATCTATGTCATCATCATCACTAGACTCACTATCACTAGAAGAAGCATAAGTGGAGTCTTGAGTACTCACCTTCTTCTCCCTTGCCATAAGACAAGTGAGACGCTCGTTGGGGAAGAGAGCCGATTTGTTGAAGGCAGTGGCGGCGAGTCCTTCGTTGTCGGAGTCGGAGGAGGAGCAATCCGAGTCCCACTCCTTTCCTAGATGCGCCTCGCCCTTTGCCTTCTTGTATTGCTTCTTCTTCTCTCTTTTGTTCCCCTTTTCCTGGTCACTTTCATTATCGGGACAGTTAGCGATAAAATGACCAAGCTTACCGCATTTGAAGCATGAGCGCTTCCCCTTGGTCTTGGTCTTGCTTGGCTGCCCCTTGCGACCATTTAGCGCCGTCTTGAATCGCTTGATGATGAGAGCCATTTCTTCATCATTAAGACCAGCCGCCTCAATCTGTGCCACCTTGCTAGGTAGCGCCTCCTTGCTTCGTGTTGCCTTGAGAGCAAGGGGTTGCGGCTCGTTGATTGGACCATTCAAGGCGTCGTCCACATACCTCGCCTCCTTGATCATCATTCGCCCGCTAACAAATTTCCCAAGAACTTCTTCGGGCGACATCTTGGTGTACCTGGGATTTTCACGTATATTGTTCACCAAGTGAGGATCAAGAACGGTAAATGACCTTAGCATTAGGCGGACGACGTCGTGGTCCGTCCATCGCGTGCTCCCGTAGCTTCTTATCTTGTTGATAAGGGTCTTGAGCCGATTGTATGTTTGCGTCGGCTCCTCGCCCCTTATCATTGCGAACCGTCCAAGCTCGCCCTCCACCAACTCCATCTTGGTGAGTAAGGTGACGTCGTTCCCCTCATGAGAAATCTTGAGGGTGTCCCAGATTTGCTTGGCGTTATCCAAGCCGCTCACCTTATGGTATTCATCCCTGCACAAGGAAGCTAGAAGAACAGTAGTAGCTTGTGCATTCTTATGAATTTGTTCATTAATGAACATGGGACTATCCGAACTATCAAAGTGCATTCCACTCTCCACAATCTCCCAAATACTAGGATGAAGAGAAAATAGGTGACTACGCATTTTGTGACTCCAAAATCCGTAGTCCTCTCCATCAAAGTGTGGGGGCTTGCCGAGTGGAATGGAGAGCAAATGTGAATGTGAACTTTGCGGAATACGAGAGTAATCAAAAGAAAAGTTCGAATTAACCGGTTTTCTCCTCTCATAGTCGTTGTGGTCCTCGTCCTTTTGGGAAGAAGTAGACTCGTCGCTGTCGTAGTAGACGATCTCCTTGATGCGCCTGGTCTTCTTCTTCTTCCCTTCCTTCCGTCTTTGGCCCGAGCCAGAGTCGGTAGGCTTATCGTCCTTCGGCTCGTTGACGAAGGATTCCTTCTCTTTGTCGTTGATCACTATACCCTTCCCCTTAGGATCCATCTCTTTGGGCGGTTAGTCCCTTTGTGAAGAGAACGGCTCCGATACCAATTGAGAGCACCTAGAGGGGGGGGGGTGAATAGGTGATCCTATAAAAACTTCAAACTTAAGCCACAAAAACTTGTTAAGTGTTAGCACGATTATTGCCAAGTGGCTAAGGTGAAGTCTCAACAAAACACAATACCACGAAAGATCAAGCACAGATGTGACACAGTGGTTTATCCCGTGGTTCGGCCAAGACCAACGCTTGCCTACTCCACGTTGTGGCGTCCCAACGGATGAGGGTTGCAATCAACCCCTCTCAAGCGGTCCAAAGACCCACTTGAATACCACGGTGTTTTGTTTTTCCTTTCACTATCCCGTTTGCAAGGAATCTCCACAAATTGGAGTCTCTCGCCCTTACAAGTATATGATCACAAAGAAACACAGAGTAAGGGAGGGAAGCAACACACACAAATCCACAGCAAAAGCGCACACACACGGCCAAGAATCGAGCTCACAATACTATCTCAGAGTTCTCACTTAGAACAGAGCTCGAATCACTTAGAAACACAAACGAATGCGCAGAGACTTAGTGTGGATGATCAAGAATGCTCAAAGGTTGCTTGTGTATCTCCTCCATGCGCCTAGGGGCTCCTTTTATAGCCCCAAGGCAGCTAGGAGCCGTTGAGAGCAAATCCGGAAGGCCATCCTTGCCTTCTGTCGTCGGGGGCACCGGACAGTCCGGTGCACACCGGACACTGTCCGGTGCCCGATTTGTTTCCTTAAACGGCGAAGACGACCGTTGCAGACCGTTGGCAGATCTGGCGCCGTTGGCGCACCGGACATGTCCGGTGCACACCGGACAGTCCGGTGCCGTCTTCCGACCGTTGGCTCGGCCACGTGTCCCGCGCAGATTGCGCGGCTGACCGTTGGCCCGGCCGACCGTTGGCTCACCGGACAGTCCGGTGCACACCGGACAGTCCGGTGAATTTTAGCCGTACGTCGCCGGCCAATTTCCCGAGAGCGGCCAGTTCGAGTCGAGCCAGACTGGCGCACCGGACACTGTCCGGTGCACACCGGACAGTCCGGTGCTCCAGACCGAGCTGGGTCTTGGCTGCACACAGCCAAGTCCTTTTCTCCTCTTCTCTTTTCTTCTTCTTCCTGTTTCTAACACTTAGACAAATATATTAGCACACAAAACCAATGTACTAAGGCTTAGAAACATACCTTTACTTCATGATTTGCACCTTGTTCATCCATGTACATAAATTCACAATTAAGCACATGTGTTGGCACTCAATCACCAAAATACTTAGAAATGGCCCAAGGGCACATTTCCCTTTCAGTAGTGTTACCCTGCCTCGCCTCCTCGGTAGAGGTGTATGGGAAGTCGCGATCCCTTAGCAGATGGGTAACATGACTTGTGGGTAAAGATGCGCAACCTCTGCAGAGTGTAAAACTGGTATACTAGCCGTGCTCACGGTCATGAGCAGCTCGGACCCTCACATGATTAATTTATGGAACTAAATTCAATTTTGTCATATGCATTGCATCGCAGGTGATGTTGTTACTTTTGTTCTACTATTTAACTGGGTTGGTATTTACTTATACTTAGTAATTGCTAATAAAATTTTGACCAACTTTAAAAGCAATGCTCAGCTCTAACCATCCTCTTTGGTAAGCCTTACACTTCACGTGAGCTCCCACCTTTGGCGAGTTCATGCACATTATTCCCCACAACTTGTTGAGCGATGAACGTATGTGAGCTCACTCTTGCTGTCTCACACCCCCCCCACAGGTCAAGAACAGGTACCGCAGGATGAGGCGCATGGAGGATGCTGTGGCGAGTTCGTGAGAGGTCTAGGTCGTCGTCTCCCAGTCAACTTTGGGTTGCTGGACCGTTGTCTCCTTATAATGTAATTATTTATTTATTTTGTATAGAACTCTTGTTATGTAGTAAAGATGTGACATTCGATCCTGTGCCACTATACATCATATGTGTGAGACTTGGTCCCAGCATACCTGGTGTTTATGTTCGCGCCCGGGTCTTGGTGCCCCGAAACCCGGGTGTGACAGAAGTGGTATCAGAGGAATGTTGATTGTAGGACGAAACCTAGATAGAACTGGACAACCATTATCTACTTACCTTTGCTACTCTGATTCTTATCTAAACTTTTCTTAATCTTTTCTCATCTATTTCCGCTTTACTCTGATTATTCTTACCTTTTCTTTCTAAATACAAATGTGGATTTCACACTTTGAAATCCTGTACCTAAAGTGACCTTTAGGAATAGGAGACCTACTCTTAGGAAAAAATCGAAACTATTTTTATAAATATTTGTATATTTGAGTGTTTGTTCTTATGATACTTGTATGATTTGGATCTTTGATTGAGTGTGATGGGTTGTGGAGTAATGTCCACAATTACATCTACATATATATAATGCTTATAAAACTAACTAGACAAACTAGATTATCCCTCATTAAAATATCTAGCCTAACAATATCTATCTCATCTTAAAAAGATTCTATCCTACACTCATAGATCCATCTTATCTTAACAGATACTCTATCTTGAAAAGATTTTATCTTATCCTAATAGATCTAACTGACCTTAAAAGATTCTATCTTATCCTTATGGATTCATCTTGCCCCAATAAGCATATTTATCCCGCACTAGTGTAACAATCATGATCCAATCCAAATTAATTGGATCTTATCTAGTTCAAGCTAGTCACACCAATCTAACCTAGATCTGATCTAATCTAAGGTGACTTATCAAACATGTTAGACAATACTGATGAAATAGACTCTACTCCTATAGAACATGTCTTAACTTAGTTCACCCTGCACTAAATTAAGAACGACAGACCAAATTGGCCATATGCAACTACCTTAACCATTCGATAGTTGCAAAACCCCTCGATTTTAACCTAGCAAGGGATTCTAACCTACCTACACCACATAATCCATCCTACTCACATATATCCTAACCATATGTCCTTAACTCGGATGGCAACTCCAAGATGAAAGGCCAAAGGAGACCAACCACATCAAAGAAAGATAAGCATCAACTCAAGTATTCAAAGATCAAGTTGGATCGCCAGAAGAATCAAGATCCAGAGTTCAGGATGAAGTCCTTCCTTATTATACCCTTGCCACAACCTCTACTTGCCATAACCGTACCTCATCTGACCTAATGAATATCTAGACATACAATATTCATATCCTCTACTAACTGTTATAAACTTGAACAAAACTTTGATTCCCAAAACCAAAGGAGAAACTAAAATTCTAGACCAAACCTATTATATCCCTTTTCTTACAAATCTCGGGGACGAGATTTCTGTTAAGGGGGTAGGATTTGTAAAGCCCAAAATTGGTATAAGAAAAAAAATAATAAAATAAATAAATAAATAAATTTATAAGAGGGTGTTTTAGGGATTCCTCGAATTCCTTTTTATTTCTCTTTGCATACTCAACTAATGGCATTAAATTATGTAAATAACAAACAAACAAATAAATAAATAAATAAATAAATGTGTCTCTCATGCTGATATTATTTCTGTGATGCATTTTATTTGAATCAAGGAATCATAATTTAAATCGACCCCAACGTACAAATGAAAATATAAAAAAAAGGAATTTTAATAAAGTCATTCTTTTCTTCCCTAATTAAACAATAGGGAGAAGAATAAATAATAATAACAATAAATAAATAATATCAGTGTAGATAGAAGAAGTATTATTCATATTATACTGTTGTGTGATTTTTAAATCTAGAGTTCAAAACAAGGATTTAAATTGGGTGGGAATACATGAACTTGGATAAAAAAAGGGAAAAAGAAAAAGGAAAAACAAACCTGTGTTGGGCCCAATCTTCAGTCGGCCTCCCCACTTCTCTCCTCCTCGCCAGCCCACTGCTCCCTGCCGTTCTCACCGTCTAGTGGGGCCCACAAGTCAGTAGCCTCAACCGGAGTCCACGCGCGTCTATCCATGTCACGGACACGTGGGACCCGCGCCGTCGGCCGCTCTCTTCGCCGCGCGCATCACTCACCCAGGCTACTCTCGCTCTCTCCCAGAAACGCTTACGTGTGGGCCATCTTCGTCAGAACTCTTCAACCTCCCTACGCCGAACCCGTCGCGCGAACCTTGCGGGATTAGCGTGCCTTGTACCCGGGGTTGGCCCTCTCCGCTCGGTTTCCGTTGGACCTGGGTCATGGGGGTATAAATTCCTGAGCCGAGGCGCCTCATGGCCATACTCATCGGGTGCCTCGCAAGACATACGCGTTGTGGTGCCGGGTCACGGATTCTTCATCGCCGAGCTAGATGCCGCCGCCGTCCATACCCGCCAGCACCGTTCCTCACCCACACTGGCGATTGGTAGCCAAGAAGTGATTTGGGAGCCTCTCTCGGGTGTGTGGATGCCACGTCTACTGCTATTACGACGAAGAAATGGTCGTGGCTCAAGCAATTGCTCGACGGAGCAACTCCGCCGCCGCAGACCCGCCTCACGCCGCGGACTGGGTGCTCGCTGCCTCTAATCCCGGTAAGAAACCCATCCGAACGGATCTCCTCGTCCTCCTCTACGTATAGCGCAGTTCGGATTTAGGTTTGGGGGCCAAAATTCGGGGATTGGGCGCGCCGGCCATGGCCTCCGCCGTGGTCGGGTGGGCAGCGCCGCCGCGTTAGCCTGGGGGTTGGGGACGACCTGGCCGCCGTTGGTTTCCCTTCGGACGGCTCAGATTAGAGGGCGCGTAACGCTTCGGTCGGATTCACGTTGGCCGTTGATATCCGATCGGATGGATCGGGTGGCTCTGGGAAAAATTAGATCTGCGCCGTAGGATCGTGATCCTGTGAACGACATTGCGTACCGATTCGCACCGTCGCGGATCTAATATGGGCGCCTCGTTTCAGATCGGACGGCCTGGATTCCCGGATACCCCTTCGCGTGGCAAACTTCATAAAGAGACCCTCCACTTTTCCAAAAACCAACCCGCCGTCCTAACGCTGGTACGCTATGTCTTGGGAATCTTTTCCCGGGGACCCTGTGTTCTCTGGTTATCTTGTGCCCAGTCCAGAGAATTATGAAATTAAGTAAAAACAATTAGAAAATGATTATTGATGCAAAAATAAATGCTAGAATTTGTTTAACTCATAGAAAATTCATATTAACTCCTTTTGAGTCCATTCCAATTTCTATAATTTTATAAGATTATTGTTTATCATATAATGTCACTGATTTGACATGAAAATCACATTAAAATTTATATCCTAAGTAATCTTATACCAAATACATAAAAACTTTGAAAATTCATAACTTCCCCATTTTAATTCCAATTTGATCCGTTCGAGTTGCGTTAGTCTCGTAGCTTCGCGTAGATTATTTTTATGCAGTGTATACTTATGTTTGGTGTAATGTTAATCTTGCCTATACACTGTTTGTTTGTAATGCTACGACTAGCGTGAGGACACGAGTCACCTGAAGATCATCCTGGTACCCGGAATCTCAAATCCCAGGCAAGTTGTGCCCTTGATCACTTCTTTTTACCCACTCATGTTCTAATTAATCATAATGATCTGCATAGGTTAATTTTGATGGGACCCAATAGGTTACCCTAGTTTGTCTATCTTTATACCTTATTTACCACTGAACTTTTTGGGTAGTACTTGCTAGTGCTTTATGTGGTTTTGGGTATGAAGGTACATTATTCATGATCACACTTTTACTATATGTTTATTATTACTGTTCATGATAAGATCATTATGTTAATTGGAACATGGAGCGACCACCCGGGAAAACAGTGCTACCACAAGGGAGGAATGGGACCCCTTGGCTGATTAATTAGGAAAGCTAGTGGAAGACTACCTTACCCGAAAGGGGCAAGGGCAGTAGGGGAGTGGTCAGTGTAGGGAGGTCCTTAGGATGATTTTGCTGCGATGGCGGTCATGCGAGGGGTCCCTGCATTGGAGCTTCCTATAAACTGTAGCGGGTTTTCTGAAGCTAGTGGAACTTTGTAAAGGCCTCGTAGTGTTACCCTGCCTCGCCTCCTCGGTAGAGGTGTATGGGAAGTCGCGATCCCTTGGCAGATGGGTAACATGACTTGTGGGTAAAGATGCTCAACCTCTGCAGAGTGTAAAACTGGTATACTAGCCGTGCTCACGGTCATGAGCAGCTCGGACCCTCACATGATTAATTTATGGAACTAAATTCAATTTTGTCATATGCATTGTATCGCAGGTGATGTTGTTACTTTTGTTCTACTATTTAACTGGGTTGGTATTTACTTATACTTAGTAATTGCTAATAAAATTTTGACCAACTTTAAAAGCAATGCTCAGCTCTAACCATCCTCTTTGGTAAGCCTTACACTTCACGTGAGCTCCCACCTTTGGCGAGTTCATGCACATTATTCCCCACAACTTGTTGAGCGATGAACGTATGTGAGCTCACTCTTGCTGTCTCACACCCCCCACAGGTCAAGAACAGGTACCGCAGGATGAGGCGCATGGAGGATGCTGTGGCGAGTTCGTGAGAGGTCTAGGTCGTCGTCTCCCAGTCAACTTTGGGTTGCTGGACCGTTGTCTCCTTATAATGTAATTATTTATTTATTTTGTATAGAACTCTTGTTATGTAGTAAAGATGTGACATTCGATCCTGTGCCACTATACATCATATGTGTGAGACTTGGTCCCAGCATACCTGGTGTTTATGTTCGCGCCCGGGTCTTGGTGCCCCGAAACCCGGGTGTGACATCATGATATTTAATCAAACTTTAAAAATTGACTATTTGAGAATTTAGATAAGTTCTAAAAAATTGTTAGAATATTCTCTGATAATTTAATGTCATGATAATTTAATATCAATTTGGGCATCTGTAGGACACCCATACAGTCAGACGTAAGTTAAGTACTCCATACGTTCTAAAATACTCATCTTATAGTATTTAATTTTTGTTTTGAAATAATTGTTATTCTCACTTCTTATTACCTCTTTCTCTTCTTTTAATATATTCTTTCAATACATCTTCACCTCTTTGTTACTACTCGTTCTCGAATATTTATCGTTCATTAATTTATTTTTAAACTAAATCAGAAAGTACAAATTACAATATGGTGTTTTTTCCTTTTTACATTTTTTTTGTGAATTAATCTAAAACGTCAAGTAATACAGGATAAATAGAACAAAGCGAGTATAACGTGTCCGTGCACGCTATAAATAAAAAAATCGATCGCTTTCGTCAACGCTCTAGAAGCAGTGAAGATTATTAGGACAATCTAGAAGAGTACTCGAATCCGAGATTATTCCATGCACGCATTTATGTGATTCGTGTCAATTCACCCATCACTCGCGATTGTGGATAAACCCTGGCGATGGTGTCATGTCAACGTTTACCTGCCGTGCCATTAACTCTGGCCTTTCTTGGTCCACCGAAGGCACAGACAAGAAAGAAATAGGCTAGTTGCTTCAAATTAGACCATTTTTATTGTTTTAGATGTAATTTATAGATATAAAAACACTATTTTAATAGTAAAAAACGATACAAAAGTTCAACAAAAATACTGAACGAAAACCGCATATCTCAAGCAAAAAAAAAAACTGCTTGCAGCTTGGCACCTACTCCCGTCTCCTCCAACAAAAAAAAAATCGTTCCCCAAGAGTTAAAAGAAGCTTCGATTTTGTTGGTCTCTAGCTTATAATTGCTGAATCACAAAATAAGGCAACATAAATATTACAAAAAAGGACTTTCGTCATTCGAAGCATCAAATTCTTTTGAGTTTGATGGTTCTCGACGAAGGTTATTGTCGGCGTTTCGAGACCGGGGGTCCCTAAGCCGACGAGTGAGTGTGCCGCGTGCCCCAGCCCAGATGGGTCGAGCGCGTGGGCGAGCGCGAAGGGGGGAAAGCGAGGTGGCCGGAGACGGGTCGTGAGAGAGGTGGAAATCCCGCGGCCTTCGTGTTCGTCCCGCGCTCAGGTCGGGTGCGCTTGCAGTAAGGGGTTACAAGCGTCCACGCGGGTGAGGGAAGCGAGCGGCCCCAAGAGAGCGCCTGCCCCGTCCTCGTCCCCGCGCGGCCAACCTTCTCTAAGAAGGCTCTGGTCCTTCCTTTTATAGGCGCAAGGAGAGGATCCAGGTGTACAATGGGGGTGTAGCAGAGTGCTACGTGTCTAGCGGGGGAGAGCCAGCGCCCTAAGTACATGCCAATGTGGCAGCCGGAGAGATCTTGGCACCCAGCTGGTGTGGTGTCGTGGCTGTCGGAGGAGCAACGGAGCCTGGCGGAGGGACAGCTGTCGGAGCGGCTGGGTCCTTGCTGACGTCCCCCTGCTTCCGTAAGGGAGCTGAGAGCCGCCGTCGTCACGGGGCTAGCGGGGCGTCATCATTGCCTTTCTGGCGGAGCTGGCCAGATGGGACACCGGTCTTGTTCTCTGCGGCCCGAGTCGGCTCGGGGTAGGGTGATGATGGCGCTTCCTGTCATGGTTCTTAAGGCGGTAAGGCGAGATAAGGCGCCGGACCCCCGCCTAGACGCCTAGGCGACGCCTAGGCGACGCCTAAGGCGAGCAAGGCGACGCCTTATCAACCTGAGAATCAGCAAAACAGCCCCATGGAGGAGGAAGAAAAAGAAAAAAAGAAAAAGAAAAAAGGAGAAGGAAGGGGTAGGAGGCCCAGCCCACCAGCCAGCCCATATAATTCTTCCTCTGGCAACCCTAGGTTGCCTCTCTCCCCACCATTCAGCTGCCACTGCCCCCGATTGAGCCGCCGCCGCCTCAGATTCGCCGTCGCCACCTCAGATTCGCCGCCGCCGCCGACGATTTGGACGCTGCCGCCGACGATTCAGCCTCCGCGCGCCCTGGATTTGGCCTCTGCTGCCCTGGATTTGGCCTCCGCCGCTCCCGATTCGGCGCTGCCACCCTGAAACAGCGCCGCCCCTTTCCCTTCCCCTATGCCCTATGCCCTCTTGCTACTTCTCACCTAGGCGACGGGGACGCCTTGGATCCTTCGGGCGCCTGGACGCCTAGGCGTCGCCTAGGCGACGCCTTTAAAACAAGGCTTCCTGTTGATGTGGCGGGCTTGTGCCCTAGATCGGGCGACGTGGAGGCTCCTCCGAAGCCGAGGTCGAGTTCGTCTTTCATGGCCGAGGCCGAGCCCGAGCTCCTGGGTCGGGCGAGGTGGAGGTCGTTCGGCAGAGGCCAGGGCGGAGTCCGATCCCTGGGGTCGGGCGAAGCGGAGTTCGTCGTCTTCCGGGGCCTTAGCCCGAGTCCGAACCCTGGGTCGGGCGGAGCGGAGTTCGCCGTCTTCCGGGGCCTTAGCCCGAGTCCGAGCCCTGGGTCGGGCGGAGCGGAGTTCGCCGTCTTCCGGGGCCTTAGCCCGAGTCCGAGCCCTGGGTCGGGCGGAGCGGAGTTCGCCGTCTTCCGGGGCCTTAGCCCGAGTCCGAGCCCTGGGTCGGGCGGAGCTTCCTATGGCGCCTTTGGCAAGGCCTGACTGCCTGTCAGTCTCACTCTGTCAAGTGGCACTGCAGTCGGAATGGCGCAGGCGGCGCTGTCCTTCTGTCAGACCGGTCAGTGGAGCGGCGAAGTGACGGTGGTCACTTCGGCTCTGCCGGGGGGCGCGCGTCAGGATAAAGGTGTCAGGCTACCTTTGCGTTAAATGCTCCTGCGACTCGGTCGGTCGGCGCGGCGATTTAGTCAGGGTTGCTTCTTAGCGAAGGCAAGGCCTCGGGCGAGCCGGAGATGTGTCCGCCGTTAAAAGGGGGTCTCGGGCGAGACGGAAACCCCTCGGGGTCGGCTGCCCTTGCCCGAGGCTAGGCTCGGGCGAGGCGTGATCGAGTCGCTCGTATGGACTGATCCCTGACTTAATCGCACCCATCAGGCCTCTGCAGCTTTATGCTGATGGGGGTTACCAGCTGAGAATTAGGCGTCTTGAGGGTACCCCTAATTATGGCCCCCGACAGTAGCCCCCGAGCCTCGAAGGGAGTGTTAGCACTCGCTTGGAGGCTTTCGTCGCACTTTTTTGCAAGGGGACCAGCCTTTCTCGGTTGCATTTTGTTCCGGTGGGTGCGCGCGAGCGCACCCGCCGGGTGTAGCCCCCGAGGCCTCGGAGGAGTGGTTCCTTCGAGGTCTTAATGCCTTGCGTAATGCTTCGGCTGGTCTGGTGGTTCCCTCATGCGAACTGGCCGTAGCCCGGGTGCACGGTCGGGGCCCAAGTTCTCGGGCTGGTATGTTGACGCTGTCAACGGTTCGGCCGGAGCCGGGTTTGCGAGAGCAGCCCCCGAGCCTCCGCACAGGGCGAGAGGGCGATCAGGGACAGACTCGGCTTTTTTACATACGCCCCTACGTCGCCTTTCCGCAAGGAGGAGGGGGGGAGAGCGCCATGTTACCCTCGATGGGCACCGAACATGGTGTCTCCGGTGAGCTGCAAGCGGGTAATCCGAGTGGACGTCCGTGCCCCGTTCGTTGGGGGTCGGCTAGGGGCCCAGAGGCACGCCCAAAAGTACCTGCGGGTGATCTGCCGGACCCGGTCCCCTGGCGACGGGGTCCGAGGGCTCGATGCCTCCCTCCGATGGGATTCCGTTACAAAATCGCTCCCGCTGGTCTCGGAAATGTCCTAGGGTACCTCGGGAGCGCAGCCCGAGCCTTGGTTATGTATCGAACGTACCCCTGGTCATCCCTCGCTCGGTGTCTGAGGCGACTGTGAACCCTTCGGGGGCCAGCCTTCGAACCCCTGATCAGTAATGGGCGCGGAGCCCGAGTAGCCTGAGGCGGCCGTGGAACCCTTCGGGGGGCCGACCTTCGAACCTCTGACCAGTAGTGGGTGTAGGGCCCACGCAATCTGAGGCGGCTGTTGAACCCTTCGTGGGGCCAGCCTTCGAACCCCTGATCAGTAAGGAGGCTCGGAGCCTGGTTCCTTCACGGGGAAGGACCCCTTTCGGGGTATCCCCCTTTCCCGGTCCCTGTCGCAAGAGATAGAGAAAGAGGAAAAAAGGGAAAAGGATACGAAACCGAACGACGCGACATACCTTTTTTGGCGTGGTTGTTTCAGCGAAGGCGAAGCGTCGCCCGCTGCGCCTGCCAGAAGCGCCGCCTGTCCAGCCGCGGAGTTAGTGCGACGGGGCGAGTAGTTGGCGGGGCCGCCGTTGCGCGTGCGCGAGCCGTTCGAGGAACGGACCACGGGCGCGTTGTCTTCACGCCGTGAGAGGGGGTTCTCTTGCTGCCCTCGGATGGGACGTGAGCTTGGCTGACGACGTGTCCGCTGCTCCCGTGCGCCTGCCACCGTCATTACTGCCGGCCCACCTTTGGCCGCGTTGGCCGCCGCGCCAGGCTGGCGCTATTGGGTCGCGCGCTGGGTCGCCTCGAGTCGCGGTATTGGTTCCGCAATCGAGGAGGCGCGGTGGTGGCACAGGCGGTACAGTTGCTTGCATGCAGCATCCGGCGCGCCGGTCGCGCGACGCGTGGGCCTGGGCCTCCATGCTGGCGTGTCGGGAGTCGGAGAAGCGCGTCCACTTGGTGCGGTTGCATGCCGCCTGCATGGCTGCCCGCCCCTTTCGCCCGTTGGTCTGGGCAAAAGTGGAGGGTCACTTGTAACCGCTAGGCGGTTGCGTGCACCACGCGTGGCGGTTTGGCTTCTTCTACTCGGAGCCGGTCTGCATGACATGCGGGACTCAGCCCCCGCGCCGCAGGGGAGGGCTTTGGAGCGTGTTGGAGAAGACTCAGCCCGTGACGGTTGGGGGTGCAGGCAGGGAGAGTCGCCTTTAAAAGGAGGGCGACCCCTTTCGTAAGGCGACCATGTCTTCTTGCTCCCTTATGCACCGCATCTTTCCACCTTTCAAGCCCCCGGATGGGGGAAACTGCCGTCTTTTCGCCCCATCGTTGGAGGAACACAACTCCGTGGGAGTTGGTACCTTTCAGCCATCGTTCGGCTTCAAGGATTTTCATCACACAGCCCGGTTGCTCCCCTCCGCTAGTGGTCACCCAAGACGGTGACCTCCAGCTCCTAGATGGGGAGAGGCAAACCGGGCTGTGATCCCGGTCCCGCCCTCAGTGTTGAGGGTGTTCGTCATCCTCGCTGGGGCGGGGAGCGAGGCGAGCCGGGGCTCCACCTCCTGCGCGGGTCGGCGGACCACCTCTTCTTCCAGCTTCCGGTGGTGGCAATCGCCCTTTAGCCCTACGGCGGAGACGTCCTCCAGCCATGCCGGGGAAGGCGAACTGTTGCTGCCCAGCTAGGATGCAACATTCCGTCCTCTTCCTCGCATTCGCGGCGAGGACGGCTGCGAGGATCTGCCGGGATGCTTGGGGGCGTCCCGCGTTTTGCTGGTGATTCGCCCAGAGCTTGTCGCTCCACGGGCTTCCCCGGCGGGGAGGTTGTCCATACCCGTGGAGACGGAACCGGAGTTCCGCTTGTAATGGCACTTCGAGTGCCAGTGTTTTTGTTCATTACGGCTTTTGGGGCCTGAACATGTATGTAACTTCGGCACGGAGCCGTGTTTTTCCTCATTTCTGAGCACTAAGACTCGTCTGCTGATTATCTGAACCGCTTCACCAAGCATGAGTCGCCCCGTGTCAAGGTGACGAGTGAGGTATCCGTATCCCGGAGGCGTAGGAGTCCCTCGGCTCGGTCGGCCTTGCTGTCCGAGGTTCCTCTAGCTTAGTTAAAGAGACCCCTCGGCCGCTCTTCGACGAGCCGAGGCCAGGGGTAGCGATATCAGCATGAACAGAGGCGGAGTTGGCTCGAAAATGAAACCTGGTTGGCCGGAGCCTAGCCGGGTTGTCCGTTGGCAGGATCGACGTCGGAGTTGATCAGCCGAGGCTTCGGACCGGGCTGGCGCCCTCGGAAGATAGTTGGCCGAGGCCCCAGGGGTAACCGGCCGAGCCGCCTGCTCGGGCCGGATTCCTGGAGAAGTCCCTGGCAGCGATTGCCCGGGCGTGGTGATGACGTCGTCCTTCGGAGCGGAGACCCTCGGACCACGTCGCCGTCCGAGGCTAGGTCGGGCCTCGCCGAAGTTGCCGTCGATGCCGAGGGTGTTGCTGCCCCCTTCCAGCGTCAAGACCCGAGCCTGCAGGATCAGATTGTCTTGTAGCGTGTGCCTTGTGCGGCCGTCGAGGCCAGAACACACACCCTCGCTGCGTTGTAAAGCTGCGTCTCTTTTCCTCTTGTTTCGAGTATCTGGACTTTTTGTCGGTAACAGGGATGTTAGTGCGAGCGAGAGTTGCTTCTCGCGGAAGGTGATGAGTGAGGTATCCGTATCCCGGAGGCGTGGGAGTACCTCGGCTCGGTCGGCCTTGCCGCTTACGCGTACTTTCACCCGTCCATGAGGCCCTGTCACCGACTCGGTCGAGAAGGCTCGAAGGATCGCTTCGGCAGAAGGGCTTCCGAACGTAAAGACTTGTTCGATCCGCGGAGCCACTTTATCCGAACGCGAGTTACTTATTGCAGAAGGTGATGAATGAGGTATCCGTATCCCGGAGGCGTAGGAGTCCCTCGGCTCGGTCAGCCTTGGCTGCTTACGTGTACTCCGTCATTTCCAGGACCCACTTTTCGAAGTAGTCAAAAAGCACAAAAGATATTCTGGTAAAAGAGATTTTTTTTCGAGGAAAATTTTGACGCAGAGGGGGTTTCCCCCCCCCCCCTTTAGCCCCCGAGGGAGGGTCGGGCTTTGCCGAGGCGAGGCCGACCCTTCCTTGTTGACTAAACTTTGCGTGGGTGCGAGGTATATGAACAACTTGGAAACATCTTAAGGGTAGAAGCGACGTAGCTGTTGGATGTTCCAAGCGTTGCCGTAGACCTCGCCTTGACTGTTGGCCAGCTTGTACGTTCCAGGCTTCAGAACTTTGGCGATGACGAATGGCCCCTCCCAGGGGGGCGTGAGCTTGTGCCTCCCTCAGGCGTCTTGCCGCAGCCGAAGCACCAGGTCGCCCACCTGGAGGTCTCGGGGTCGGACCCCTCGGGCGTGGTAGCGTCGCAGGGACTGCTGATACCGTGCCGAGTGTAGTAAGGCCCTGTCCCGAGCCTCTTCCAGCTGGTCCAGCGAGTCTTCTCGGCTAGCTTGGTTGCTTTGATCGTCGTAGGCCCTCGTCCTCGGGGAGCCGTATTCCAGGTCAGTGGGCAAGACGGCCTCAGCCCCGTAGACCAGGAAGAACGGCGTGAAATCCGTGGCTCGGCTTGGCGTTGTCCTCAGGCTCCAGACCACCGAGGGGAGTTCCTTCATCCATCGCTTGCCGAACTTGTTGAGGTCGTTGTAAATCCGAGGCTTGAGCCCTTGTAGAATCATGCCGTTGGCACGCTCTACTTGCCCATTTGACATGGGATGAGCTATGGCAGCCCAGTCCACCCGGATGTGGTGATCCTCGCAAAAATCCAAGAATTTTCTGCCGGTGAACTGGGTGCCGTTGTCGGTGATGATGGAGTTTGGGACCCCGAAGCGATGGATGATGTTGGTGAAGAACGCCACCGCCTGCTCGGACCTGATGCTGTTCAGGGGTCGGACCTCGATCCACTTGGAGAATTTGTCGACGGCGACCAGCAGGTGCGTGTAGCCCCTGGGCGCCTTCTGCAGAGGGCCGACGAGGTCCAGACCCCACACAGCGAAGGGCCAGGTGATGGGTATCGTCTGAAGAGCCTGAGCGGGCAGGTGGGTCTGCTTCGCATAGAATTGACACCCTTCGCAGGTGCGGACAATTCTAGTGGCGTCAGCCACCGCCGGCGGCCAGTAGAAGCCTTGCCGGAAAGCGTTCCCGACGAGGGCTCGAGGCGCTGCATGATGGCCGCAAGCCCCCGAGTGTATCTCTTGCAGGAGTTCCTGACCTTCGGCGATGGAGATGCATCGCTGGAGGATGCCCGAGGGGCTGCGGTGGTAGAGCTCCTTCTCATCGCCCAGCAAGACGAACGACTTGGTGCGTCGCGCTACCCGCCGAGCCTCAGCTTGGTCGAGGGGTAGCTCTCCTTGGCGGAGATATTGCAGGTACGGGGTCTGCCAATCTCGATCAGGCGTGACCCCGCTCTGCTCCTCCTCGATGCGCAGCGCCTCGCCCTCGGGGGCCGAGGGTACCTCGGGCTGAACCGAGGACGCCTCGGGCTGGGCCGAGGGTACCTCGGACTCGGGCGTGTCGTTGATCTTGACGGAGGGTTGGTGCAGATCCCGGGAGAAGACGTCCGGGGGAACCGTCGTTCGCCCCGAGGCTATTTTTGCCAGCTTGTCCGCAGTCTCGTTGTAGCGCCGGGCGATGTGGTTAAGCTCAAGCCCGTAGAACTTGTCTTCCAGGCGCCGAACCTCATCGCAGTAGGCCTCCATCTTCGGGTCGCGGCAGTGGGAGTTCTTCATGACTTGGTCGATGACGAGCTGCGAGTCGCCGCGAGCGTCGAGGCGTCGGACCCCTAGCTCGATGACGATTCGCAATCTGTTGATCAGAGCTTCGTACTCAGCCACATTGTTGGACGCTAGGAAATGGAGGCGCAGCACGTAGCGTAGGTGTTTCCCGAGGGGCGAGACGAAGAGCAGGCCCACGCCGGCTCCCGTCTTCATCAGCGACCCGTCGAAAAACATGGTCCAGAGCTCCGGTTGGATCGGAGCCGTCGGCAGCTGGGTGTCGACCCATTCGGCTACGAAGTCCGCCAATACCTGGGACTTGATGGCCTTCCGAGGGGCGAACGAGATTGTCTCGCCCATGATTTCCACCGCCCACTTTGCGATCCTGCCCGAGGCCTCTCGGCACTGGATGATCTCCCCCAGGGGGAAGGATGACACCACAGCTACTGGATGAGACTCGAAGTAATGTCGCAACTTTCGCCTCGTCAGGATCACTGCATACAGTAGCTTCTGAACTTGTGGGTAGCGGATCTTGGTTTCGGACAACACCTCGCTGATGAAGTAAACTGGCCTCTGAACGGGCAATGCATGCCCCTCTTCTTGCCTTTCGACCACAATCGCGGCGCTAACCACCTGAGTGGTCGCGGCGACGTAGACCAAGAGGGCTTCTCCATCAGCTGGGGGTACCAAGATAGGCGCCTTGGTGAGGAGCGCCTTCAGGTTCCCGAGAGCTTCCTCGGCCTCAGGGGTCCAAGTGAAGCACTCGGCCTTCCTTAAGAGGCGGTACAGAGGCAGGCCTCTTTCGCCGAGGCGTGAGATGAAACGGCTCAAGGCCGCGAGACATCCCATGACCCTCTGTACACCTTTTAAGTCCCTGATGGGCCCCATGCTGGTGATGGCTGCGATCTTCTCCGGGTTGGCTTCGATGCCCCGCTTGGAGACGATGAACCCTAGGAGCATGCCTCGGGGCACCCCGAAGACACACTTCTCGGGATTGAGCTTGACGTCCTTTGCCTTGAGACACCGGAATGTCACTTCAAGGTCGGAGAGGAGGTCGGAGGCTTTCCTTGTCTTGACTACGATGTCATCGACGTAGGCCTCGACTGTACGACCGATGTGTTCGCCGAACACATGGTTCATGCACCGCTGGTACGTCGCACCCGCGTTCCTCAAACCGAACGGCATGGTGACATAGCAGTACATACCGAAGGGCGTGATGAAAGAAGTCGCGAGCTGGTCGGACTCTTTCATCTTGATTTGATGATACCCTGAGTAGGCATCGAGGAAAGACAGGGTTTCGCACCCAGCAGTGGAATCCACGATTTGATCGATGCGAGGTAGAGGGTAGGGAACCTTCGGACATGCTTTGTTGAGACCAGTGTAGTCTACACACATCCGCCATTTCCCCCCTTTCTTTCTCACAAGCACAGGGTTGGCAAGCCATTCGGGATGGAATACCTCTTTGATGAACCCTGCTGCCATTAGCTTGTGGATCTCCTCGCCTATCACTCTACGCTTCTCCTCGTCGAATCGGCGCAGAGGCTGCCTGACCGGTCGGGCTCCGGCCCGAATATCCAGCGAGTGCTCGGCGACATCCCTCGGTATGCTGGGCATGTCCGAGGGACTCCACGCAAAGACGTCGGCGTTTGCGCGGAGAAAGTCGACGAGCACTGCTTCCTATTTGGGGTCGAGCCCGGAACCGATCCGGATCTGCTTGGAGGTGTCGCCACTGGGGTCAAGAGGGACGGCCTTAACCGTCTCCGCTGGCTCGAAGTTGCCGGCGTGTCGCTTCACGTCTGGCACCTCTCTGGAGAGGTTCTCCAGGTCGGCGATGAGGGCCTCGGACTCGGCGAGGGCCTCGGCGTACTCCACGCACTCCACGTCGCATTCGAACGCGTGTTTGTACGTGGGGCCGACGGTGATGACCCCGTTGGGCCCCGACATCTTGAGCTTCAGGTAGGTGTAGTTGGGGATGGCCATGAACTTCGCGTAGCATGGCCTCCCCAATACCGCGTGGTAGGTTCCTCGGAACCCGACCACCTCGAACGTCAAAATCTCCCTTCGGAAGTTGGAGGGCGTTCCGAAGCAGACAGGAAGGTCGAGCCGTCCGAGGGGCTGGACGCGCTTCCCAGGAATGATCCCGTGGAAGGGCGCAGCGCCTGCTCGGACGGAGGACAGATCGACGCGCAGGAGCCTGAGGGTCTCGGCGTAGATGATGTTGAGGCAGCTGCCCCCATCCATCAGGACCTTGGTGAGCCTGACGTCGCCGATGATGGGGTCGACGACGAGCGGGTATTTCCCCGGGCTCGGCACGTGGTCGGGGTGGTCAGCTTGGTCGAAAGTGATGGGCTTGTCGGACCAGTCTAGGTAGACTGGCGCCGCCACCTTCACCGAGCAGACCTCCCGACGCTCTCGCTTGCGATGCCGAGCCGAGGCATTCGCCGCATGCCCTCCGTAGATCATGAAGCAGTCGCGGACCTCGGGGAACTCTCCTGCTTGGTGATCTTCCTTTTTGTCGTCGTCGCGGCCCCTGCCACCCTCTGCGGGTGGCCCGGCCTAGTGGAAGTGGCGCCGAAGCATGACGCACTCCTCGAGGGTGTGCTTGACGGGCCCCTGATGGTAGGGGCACGGTTCCTTGAGCATCTTGTCGAAGAGGTTAGCACCTCCGGGGGGCTTCCGAGGGTTCTTGTACTCGGCAGCGGCGACAAGGTCCGCGTCGGCGGCATCGCGTTTCGCTTGCGACTTCTTCTTGCCCTTCTTCCTGGCGCCGCGCGGAGTAGACGCCTCGGGAGCCTCTTCCGACGGGCGGCCCTGGGGCTGCTTGTCCTTTCGGAAGATGGCCTCGACCGCCTCCTGGCCAGAGGCGAACTTGGTGGCAATGTCCATCAGCTCGCTCGCCCTGGTGGGGGTCTTGCGACCCAACTTGCTCACCAGGTCGCGGCAGGTGGTGCCGGCAAGGAACGTGCCGATGACATCGGAGTCGGTGATGTTGGGCAGCTCGGTGCGCTGCTTCGAGAATCGCCGGATGTAGTCCCGAAGAGACTCTCCCGGCTGTTGCCGGCAGCTTCGGAGGTCCCAGGAATTCCCGGGGCGCACGTACGTGCCCTGGAAATTGCCGGCGAAGGCTTGGACCAAATCATCCCAGTTGGAGATCTGCCCCGGAGGCAGGTGCTCCAACCAGGCGCGAGCAATGTCGGAGAGGAACAGGGGGAGGTTGCGGATGATGAGGTTATCGTCGTCCGTTCCACCCAGTTGGCAGGCCAGGCGGTAGTCTGCGAGCCACAATTCCGGCCTCGTTTCCCCCGAGTACTTTGTGATAGTAGTCGGGGGTCGGAACCGGGCCGGAAACGGCGCTCGCCGGATGGCCCGGCTGAAGGCCTGCGGACCGGGTGGTTCGGGCGAGGGACTCCGATCCTCCCCGCTGTCGTAGCGTCCCCCACGCCTGGGGTGGTAGCCTCGGCGCACCCTTTCGTCGAGGTGGGCCCGACGGTCGCGACGATGGTGCTCGTTGCCGAGGTGGCCCGGGGCCGCAGGCGCGGTGTTGCGCGTGCGCCCGGTGCAGACCGAGGCTTCCCGCATGAATCGGGAAGTCGCGGCATGAGGTTCCGAGGGGTACCCCTGCCTTCGGGAGGCAGAGCTCTCGGCCCGCCGGGCCGCAGCGCCTTCCAGGAGATTCTTGAGCTCTCCCTGGATTCGCCGACCCTCGGTGGTTGATGGTTGATAGTCGCCTAGAGGGGGGGTGAATAGGGCGAAACTGAAATTTACAAATATAAACACAACTACAAGCCGGGTTAGCGTTAGAAATATAAACGAGTCCGCGAGAGAGGGTGCAAAACAAATCGCAAGCAAATAAAAGTGTGACACGTGGATTTGTTTTACCGAGGTTCGGTTCTCGCAAACCTACTCCCCGTTGAGGCGGCCACAAAGGCCGGGTCTCTTTCAACCCTTCCCTCTCTCAGACGATCCCACGGATCGAGTGAGCTTTCTCTTCTTCTCAATCAAACGGGAACAAAGCTTCCCCGCAAGGGCCACCACACAATTGGTGCCTCTTGCCTTGGTTACAATTGAGATTGATCACAAGAACAAGTGAGAAAGAAAAGAATGCGATCCAAGCGCAAGAGCTCGAAAGAACACAAGCAAATCACTCTCTCTAGTCACTATGGTGTTGTGTGGAATTTGGAGAGGACTTGATCTATTTGGTGTGTCTAGAATTGAATGCTAGAGCTCTTGTAGTAGTTGAGAAGTGGAAAACTTGGATGGCAATGAATGTGGGGTGGTTGGGGTATTTATAGCCCCAACCACCAAAAGTGACCGTTGCTGGAAGCTGTCTATTCGATGGCACACCGGACAGTCCGGTGCACACCGGACAGTCCGGTGCCCCTGCCACGTCACCATTGCCGTTGGATTCTGACCGTTGGAGCTTCTGACTTCTGGGCCCTCCTGGGTGTCCGGTGCACACCGGACATGTACTGTTTGATGTCCGGTGCACCGGTATGGGCGATCCTGACGTCTGCGCGCGCTGCGCGCGCATTAAATGCACCGCAGGGAGCCGTTGGCGCCGCAGAGAGCCGTTGCTCCGCTGGCACACGGACAGTCCGGTGCACACCGGACAGTCCGGTGAATTTTAGCGGAGCGGCTGCCGCGCGAACCCGAGGCTGGCTAGTTCCGGAGACCGCGCTTCCTTGGAGCACCGGACATGTCCGGTGCACACCGGACAGTCCGGTGAATTATAGCGCGCCGGCTTCCGAGAATTCCCGAGGGCGAAGAGTTGGAGTTGGAGTCCTCTGGGCGCACCGGACACTGTCCGGTGCACACCGGACAGTCCGGTGCCTCCAGCCAGAGGTGCCCTCGGTTGCCCCGTTGCTCCTTTGTTGAATCCAACACTTGGTCTTTTTATTGGCTAAATGTGAACCTTTTGCACCTGTATAACTTATGCACTAGAGTAAACTAGTTAGTCCAATATTTGTGTTGGTCAATTCAACCACCAAAATTATTTAGGAACTAGGTGTAAGCCTAATTCCCTTTCAATCTCCCCCTTTTTGGTGATTGATGCCAACACAAACCAAAGCAAATATAGAAGTGCATAATTGAACTAGTTTACATAATGTAAGTGCAAAGGTTGCTTGGAATTGAGCCAATATAAATACACATATGATGCGCATGGATTGTTTCTTTGTTTTTGATATATTGGACCACATTTACACCAAGAGTTTTGTTTTTGCAAATTCCTTTTTGAATTCTTTTCAGAGTCCTTTTGCAAGATAGTCAAAGGTAAATGAATAAGATTTTGCAAAGCATTTTCAAGATTTGAAATTTTCTTCCTTTGTTCAAATGCTTTTCCTTTGACTAAACAAAACTCCCCCTCAAAATAAGGTCTCCTCTTAGTGTTCAAGAGGGTTTTAAGACATCAATTTTGAAAATACTAGTTGCTCCCCCTTTAGACCATAAAGAGATACCAATTTTGAAATTTACCAAATTAAAATCATCAAATTTAAAAAATTAGGTGGTGGTGCGGTCCTTTTGCTTTGGGCTCATATTTTCTCCCCCTTTGGCATGAATCGCCAAAAACGGAACCATTAGAGCCCAATGAAGAACTTTCTCCCCCTTTGGTCATGAGATGAATGAGTGAAGATTATACCAAAGTTGGAGAGATGATGCGGAGCGACGGCGAAGGATGAGTAGTAGAGTGGAGTGGAAGCCTTGTCTTTGCCGAAGACTCCAATTCCCTTTCAATATACCTATGACTTGGTTTGAAATACACTTGGAAACACATTAGTCATAGCATATATAAAAGAGACATGATCAAAGGTATATTTATGAGCTATGTGTGCAAGACTAGCAAAAGAAATTCCTGGAATCAAGAATATTAAGCTCATGCCTAAGTCGGGTAAAAGATTGTTCATCAAGAGGCTTGGTAAAGATATCGGCTAATTGATCTTTAGTGTTAATGTATGAAATCTCGATATCCCCCTTTTGTTGGTGATCCCGAAGAAAATGATACCGAATGGCTATGTGCTTAGTGCGGCTGTGCTCGACGGGATTGTCGGCCATTTTGATTGCACTCTCATTGTCACATAGCAAAGGGACTTTGGTTAATTTGTAACCGTAGTCCCGCAGGGTTTGCCTCATCCAAAGTAATTGCGCGCAACAATGGCCTGCGGCAATATACTCGGCTTCGGCAGTAGAAAGAGCGACCGAATTTTGCTTCTTTGAAGCCCATGACACCAAGGATCTTCCCAAGAACTGGCAAGTCCCCGATGTGCTCTTCCTGTTAATCTTACACCCCGCCCAATCGGCATCCGAATAACCAATCAAATCAAAAGTGGATCCCCGAGGGTACCAAAGCCCAAACTTAGGAGTATAAGCTAAATATCTCAAGATTCGTTTTACGGCCGTAAGGTGTGATTCCTTAGGGTCGGCTTGGAATCTTGCACACATGCATACGGAAAGCATAATGTCCGGTCGAGATGCACATAAATAAAGCAATGAACCAATCATCGACCGGTATACCTTTTGATCCACGGACTTACCTCCCGTGTCGAGGTCGAGATGCCCATTTGTTCCCATGGGTGTCTTGATGGGCTTGGCATCCTTCATTCCAAACTTGGTTAGGATATCTTGAGTATACTTCGTTTGGCTAAGGAAGGTGCCCTCTTGGAGTTGCTTGACTTGAAATCCTAAGAAATATTTCAACTCCCCCATCATCGACATCTCGAATTTCTGTGTCATGATCCTACTAAATTCTTCACATGTAGATTTGTTAGTAGACCCAAATATAATATCATCAACATAAATTTGGCATACAAACAAATCATTGTCAAGAGTTTTAGTGAACAAAGTAGGATCGGCTTTGCCGACTTTGAAGCCATTTGCAATAAGGAAATCTCTAAGGCATTCATACCATGCTCTTGGGGCTTGCTTGAGCCCATAAAGCGCCTTAGAGAGCCTATAAACATGGTTAGGGTACTCACTGTCTTCAAAGCCGGGAGGTTGCTCAACATAGACCTCTTCCTTGATTGGTCCATTGAGGAAGGCACTCTTCACGTCCATTTGATAAAGCTTGAAGCCATGGTAAGTAGCATAGGCCAATAATATACGAATTGACTCAAGCCTAGCTACGGGTGCATAGGTTTCACCAAAATCCAAACCTTCGACTTGTGAATACCCCTTGGCCACGAGTCGAGCTTTGTTCCTAGTCACCACACCATGCTCGTCTTGCTTGTTGCGGAAGACCCACTTGGTTCCTACAACATTTTGGTTAGGACGTGGAACTAAGTGCCATACCTCGTTCCTCGTGAAATTGTTGAGCTCCTCTTGCATCGCCATCACCCAATCCGAATCTTGAAGTGCTTCCTCTACCCTGTGTGGCTCAATAGAGGAAACAAAAGAGTAATGTTCACAAAAATGAGCAACACGAGATCGAGTAGTTACCCCCTTATGAATATCGCCGAGAATGGTGTCGACGGGGTGATCTCGTTGTATTGCTTGGTGGACTCTTGGGTGTGGCGGCCTTGGTTGTTCATCCTCCTTGTCTTCATCATTTGTATCTCCCCCTTGATCATTGCCGCCATTTTGAGGTGGCTCATCTTCTTGATCTTCTTGTTCAATATTTTGAGCCTCATCCTCAACTTGAGTTGGTGGAGATACTTGCGTGGAGGAGGATGGTTGATCTTGTGCGTTTGAAGGCTCTTCGAATTCCTTAGGACACACATCCCCAATGGACATGTTCCTTAGCGCTATGCATGGAGCCTGTTCTTCACCTGTTTCATCAAGATCAACTTGCTCTACTTGAGAGCCGTTAGTCTCATCAAACACAACGTCACAAGAAACTTCAACAAGTCCTGAGGACTTGTTAAAGACTCTATATGCCCTTGTGTTTGAGTCATATCCTAGTAAAAAGCCTTCTACAGTTTTAGGAGCAAATTTAGATTTTCTACCTCTTTTGATAAGAATAAAACATTTGCTACCAAAAACTCTAAAATATGAAATATTGGGCTTTTTACCGGTTAGGAGTTCATAAGATGTCTTCTTGAGGATTCGGTGAAGATATAACCGGTTGATGGCGTAGCAGGCGGTGTTGACCGCCTCGGCCCAAAACCGATCCGGTGTCTTGTACTCATCAAGCATGGTCCTTGCCATGTCCAATAGAGTTCGATTCTTCCTCTCCACTACACCATTTTGTTGTGGAGTGTAGGGAGAAGAGAACTCATGCTTGATGCCCTCCTCCTCAAGGAAGCCTTCGATTTGAGAGTTCTTGAACTCCGTTCCGTTGTCGCTTCTAATTTTCTTGATCCTTAAGCCGAACTCATTTTGAGCTCGTCTCAAGAATCCTTTTAAGGTCTCTTGGGTTTGTGATTTTTCCTGCAAAAAGAATACCCAAGTGAAGCGAGAATAATCATCCACAATTACAAGACAATACTTACTACCGCCGATGCTTATGTAAGCGATCGGGCCGAATAAATCCATGTGTAGGAGCTCCAGTGGCCTGTCGGTAGTCATGATGTTTTTGTGTGGATGATGGACACCAACTTGCTTCCCGGCTTGGCATGCGCTACAAATCCTGTCTTTCTCAAAATGAACATTGGTTAGTCCTAAAATGTGTTCTCCCTTTAGAAGTTTGTGAAGATTCTTCATTCCAACATGGGCTAGTCGGCGGTGCCAGAGCCAACCCAAGTTAGTCTTAGCAACTAAGCAAGTGTCGAGTTCAGCTCTATCAAAATCTACCAAGTATAGCTGACCCTCTAACACTCCCTTAAATGCTACTGAATCATCACTTCTTCTAAAGACAGTAACACCTGTATCAGTAAAAAGACAGTTGTAGCCCATTTGACATAATTGGGATACGGAAAGCAAATTGTAATCTAGAGAATCTACAAGAAAAACATTGGAAATAGTGTGGTCAGGTGATATAGCAATTTTACCCAAACCTTTGACCAAACCTTGATTTCCATCCCCGAATGTGATGGCTCGTTGGGGATCTTGGTTTTTCTCATATGAGGAGAACATCCTTTTCTCCCCTGTCATATGGTTTGTGCACCCGCTGTCGAGTATCCAACTTGAGCCCCCGGATGCATAAACCTACAAAACAAATTTAGTTCTTTGTTTTAGGTACCCAAACGGTTTTGGGTCCTTTGGCATTAGAAACGAGAACTTTGGGTACCCAAACACAAGTCTTGGAGCCCTTGTGTTTGCCCCCAACAATCTTGGCAACTACCTTGCCGGATTTGTTAGTTAAAACATAAGATGCATCAAAAGTTTTAAATGAAATGCTATGATCATTTGATGCATTAGGAGTTTTCTTTCTAGGCAACTTGGCATGGGTTGGTTGCCTAGATCTAGATGTCTCACCCTTATACATAAAAGCATGATTAGAGCCAGAGTGAGACTTCCTAGAATGAATTTTCCTAATCTTGCTCTCAGGATAACCGGCAGGGTATAAAATGTAACCCTCGTTATCCTGAGGCATGGGAGCCTTGCCCTTAACAAAGTTAGATAAGTTCTTTGGAGGGGCATTAATTTTCACATTGTCTCCCTTTTGGAAGCCAATGCCGTCCTTAATGCCAGGGCGTCTCCCATTATAGAGCATGCTTCTAGCCAATTTAAATTTTTCATTTTCTAAGTCATGCTCTCTAATTTTAGCATTAAGTTGTGCTATGTGATCATTTTGTTTTTTAATTAAGGCTAGGTGATCATGGATAGCATCAACATTAATATCTCTACATCTAGTACAAATGGAAATATGCTCGACATTAGATGTAGAGGGTTTGCAAGATTTTAGTTCAACAACCTTAGCATGCAACATATCATTTTTAGTTCTAAGGTCGGAAATAGTAGCATTGCAAACATCAAAATCCTTAGCCTTAGCAATTAGTTTTTCATTCTCATTTCTAAGGCTAGTGATAGAAACATTCAACTCATCAATCCTAGCAAGTAAATCAACATTATCATTTCTAGGATTAATGCAGACATGAGAATCAACCTTAGCAATTAGTTTAGCATTTTCATTTCTAAGGTTGGCAATGGTGTCATGGCAAGTGCTTAGCTCACTAGATAAATTGTTACATTTTTCTACCTCTAGAGCATAAGCATTTTTAACCTTAACATGTTTCTTGTTTTCCTTGATTAGGAAGTCCTCTTGGGAGTCCAAGAGATCATCCTTTTCATGGATGGCACTAATTAGCTCATTTAATTTTTCCTTTTGTTCCATGTTAAGGTTGGCAAAAAGAACGCGCAAATTATCCTCCTCATTTTTATCATCATCCTCCTCACTAGATGTTTCATATTTAGTGGAGGACCTTGATTTTACCTTCTTTTTGCTGTCCTTGGCCATGAGACACTTGTGGCCGATGTTGGGGAAGAGGAGGCCCTTGGTGACGGCGATGTTGGCGGCGTCCTCGTCGTCGGAGGAGTCGCTTGAGCTTTCGTCGGAGTCCCACTCCTGACAAACATGGGCATCGCCGCCCTTCTTCTTGTAGTATTTCTTCTTCTCCTTCCTCTTGCCCTTCTTGTCGTCGCCCCTGTCACTATCACTAGACATAGGACATTTTGCAATAAAATGACCGGGCTTACCACACTTGTAGCAAACCTTCTTGGAACGGGATTTGTAATCCTTCCCTTTCCGTTGCTTGAGGATTTGCCGGAAGCTTTTGATGATTAGGGCCATCTCCTCGTTGTCGAGCTTGGAGGCGTCAATTGGTTGTCTACTTGGTGTAGACTCCTCCTTCTTCTCCTCCGTTGCCTTGAAGGCCACCGGTTGCGCCTCGGATGTGGAAGGCTCGTCAAGCTCGTTGATCTTCTTTGAGCCCTTAATCATGCATTCAAAGCTTACAAAATTCCCGATAACTTCCTCGGGAGTCATTAGCGGATATCTAGGATTACCACGAATTAATTGAACTTGTGTGGGGTTAAGGAAAATAAGGGCTCTTAGAATAACCTTAACCACTTCGTGGTCATCCCATTTTGCGCTCCCGAGGTTGCGCACTTGGTTCACCAAGGTCTTGAGCCGGTTGTACATGTCTTGTGGCTCCTCCCCTTGGCGAAGACGGAAGCGACCGAGCTCCCCCTCGATCGTTTCCCGCTTAGTGATCTTGGTGAGTTCATCACCCTCGTGCGCCGTCTTGAGTAGGTCCCAAATCTCCTTTGCGTTCTTCAACCCTTGCACTTTGTTGTATTCCTCCTTGCTTAGAGAGGCAAGGAGAATGGTTGCGGCTTGGGAGTTGAAGTGCTCGATTTGGGCTACTTCGTCCGTGTCATAGTCCTCATCCCCTACGGATGGTACCTGTACACCATACTCAACAACATCCCATATACTCTTGTGGAGAGAGGTTAGATGAAATCGCATTAAATTGCTCCACATAGCATAATCTTCACCATTAAAAGTTGGTGGTTTGCCTAATGGGACGGAAAGTAAAGGTGTATGTTTAGAAATGCGAGGGTAGCATAGGGGAATCTTACTATACTTCTTACGCTCTTGGCGTTTAGAAGTGACGGACGCCGCGTCGGAGCCGGAGGTAGATGTCGATGAAGTGTCGGTCTCATAGTAGACCACCTTTCTCATCCTTTTGTGCTTGTCCCCACTCCGATGCGGCTTGTGAGAAGAAGATTTTTCCTTCTTCTCCTTGTGGTGAGAAGAGGAAGATCTTTTCTCCTTCCGCTTGGAGGAGTTCTTCTTCTTCTCCCTTCTCTTGGTGCGGGACTCTTCCGATGAAGTGCTCCCTTGGCTTGTAGTGGGCTTGTCGCCGGTCTCCATCTCCTTCTTGGCGTGATCTCCCGACATCACTTCGAGCGGTTAGGCTCTAATGAAGCACCGGGCTCTGATACCAATTGATAGTCGCCTAGAGGGGGGTGAATAGGGCGAAACTGAAATTTACAAATATAAACACAACTACAAGCCGGGTTAGCGTTAGAAATATAAACGAGTCCGCGAGAGAGGGTGCAAAACAAATCGCAAGCAAATAAAAGTGTGACACGTGGATTTGTTTTACCGAGGTTCGGTTCTCGCAAACCTACTCCCCGTTGAGGCGGCCACAAAGGCCGGGTCTCTTTCAACCCTTCCCTCTCTCAGACGATCCCACGGATCGAGTGAGCTTTCTCTTCTTCTCAATCAAACGGGAACAAAGCTTCCCCGCAAGGGCCACCACACAATTGGTGCCTCTTGCCTTGGTTACAATTGAGATTGATCACAAGAACAAGTGAGAAAGAAAAGAATGCGATCCAAGCGCAAGAGCTCGAAAGAACACAAGCAAATCACTCTCTCTAGTCACTATGGTGTTGTGTGGAATTTGGAGAGGACTTGATCTATTTGGTGTGTCTAGAATTGAATGCTAGAGCTCTTGTAGTAGTTGAGAAGTGGAAAACTTGGATGGCAATGAATGTGGGGTGGTTGGGGTATTTATAGCCCCAACCACCAAAAGTGACCGTTGCTGGAAGCTGTCTGTTCGATGGCACACCGGACAGTCCGGTGCACACCGGACAGTCCGGTGCCCCTGCCACGTCACCATTGCCGTTGGATTCTGACCGTTGGAGCTTCTGACTTCTGGGCCCTCCTGGGTGTCCGGTGCACACCGGACATGTACTGTTTGATGTCCGGTGCACCGGTATGGGCGATCCTGACGTCTGCGCGCGCTGCGCGCGCATTAAATGCACCGCAGGGAGCCGTTGGCGCCGCAGAGAGCCGTTGCTCCGCTGGCACACCGGACAGTCCGGTGCACACCGGACAGTCCGGTGAATTTTAGCGGAGCGGCTGCCGCGCGAACCCGAGGCTGGCTAGTTCCGGAGACCGCGCTTCCTTGGAGCACCGGACATGTCCGGTGCACACCGGACAGTCCGGTGAATTATAGCGCGCCGGCTTCCGAGAATTCCCGAGGGCGAAGAGTTGGAGTTGGAGTCCTCTGGGCGCACCGGACACTGTCCGGTGCACACCGGACAGTCCGGTGCCTCCAGCCAGAGGTGCCCTCGGTTGCCCCGTTGCTCCTTTGTTGAATCCAACACTTGGTCTTTTTATTGGCTAAATGTGAACCTTTTGCACCTGTATAACTTATACACTAGAGTAAACTAGTTAGTCCAATATTTGTGTTGGTCAATTCAACCACCAAAATTATTTAGGAACTAGGTGTAAGCCTAATTCCCTTTCAATGGTTCTGGCATCGCACGGAGGAGCATCGCCGCGGCTGCCAGGTTCTGACCGACCCCGCTGGATGCGGGCGGTGGCCTGTCCCTGACGTCGTTGGCGACGCGGTGCTGGAAACCCTGGGGCAGGTGACGTATTTCTCCGGCCGGGGGTTGGCCCGCCCATACCTGCCCGACGTTCCGGCGGATCGACTCGAGCGCTCCTGCTCCCTCGTCGAGCCTGGCCTGCGCCCCGCGGACTTGCTCGAGCTGTGGGTCGTGACCCCCCGCCGGAACGGGGACCACAGCTAGCTCCCGCGGGATGTCGGCGTGAGGCACCGGCCTAGGGTGATCACCGTCCTCTGGCATGCCGAGATGGTTGCCTTCGGAGGGATCCCCTAGCTCGACGTGGAAACATTCGCGGCTTGGGCCGCAGTCCTTGTCGTCAAGGCTGCGGCTGCCGTTGGAACAGTCGGAGAGGCAGTAGTCACATGCGGTCATAAAGTCCCGCATGGCACTGGGGTTGCCAAATCCAGAGAAATCCCAACAGACGCTGGGATCGTCATCTTCCTCGGACCCAGAGGGCCCGTAGGTCGAGACGTCCATCAATCGGTCCCAAGGCGACCGCATACGAAACCCCAGAGGGGTTGCACTCGCCTCAACGTGAGCGCCCGCCAAAGCGAGTTCGCTAGGCGGGTTGAGGCCGAGTCGAAATGACGTAGGATGGGAATCAGTCGGTACCTTTTGGTCGACGAGGAGCGACATAGTCACGTCGGGGACTGATTGCGCCGTCGTCTTGGGTACGAGGGCGACGTCCTGCAGGCCCTCCGCGAGCGTGCTGGCGTCGTCCACTTGCTCGGGATTGGCGTGTCGCGGGGGGACGGCGCTCGCCTTCGTCTCAAACGCGAGGTCGACGCCCGACGCGCCCTCCGTTGGGGCGCTGGGGACATCGATTCGCTCGACAGCCGACGGAGCGCGGCCTCCCGCTTGGCCTTGGTTGCCCCGCCTCCTCCTCCGATGGCGGGGGAGAGGACGGGGCGAGCTCGAATGTTGTTCTTCCACCACGCGGGGAAGACGTCGTCGATTCCGCCGCCGGCGAGCGGGCTGTCGGCCGCCATTGTCGTCGTCGCGCGGCGGTGGAAGGAGTATCATGTCGTAGCTGCCGTCGAGAGACATGAACTCGAGACTCCCGAAATGGAGCACCGTCCCGGGTTGGAGAGGTCGTTGGAGACTGCCCATCTGGAGCTTGACGGGAAACTGCTCGTCAACACGCAGCGTGCCCCTACCTGGCGCGCCAACTGTCGGCGTTTCGAGACCGGGGGGTCCCTAAGCCGACGAGTGAGTGTGCCGCGTGCCCCAGCCCAGATGGGTCGAGCGCGTGGGCGAGCGCGAAGGGGGGAAAGCGAGGTGGCCGGAGACGGGTCGTGAGAGAGGTGGAAATCCCGCGGCCTTCGTGTTCGTCCCGCGCCCAGGTCGGGTGCGCTTGCAGTAGGGGGTTACAAGCGTCCACGCGGGTGAGGGAAGCGAGCGGCCCCAAGAGAGCGCCTGCCCCGTCCTCGTCCCCGCGCGGCCAACCTTCTCTAAGAAGGCCCTGGTCCTTCCTTTTATAGGCGCAAGGAGAGGATCCAGGTGTACAATGGGGGTGTAGCAGAGTGCTACGTGTCTAGCGGGGGAGAGTCAGCGCCCTAAGTACATGCCAATGTGGCAGCCGGAGAGATCTTGGCACCCAGCTGGTGTGGTGTCGTGGCTGTCGGAGGAGCAACGGAGCCTGGCGGAGGGACAGCTGTCGGAGCGGCTGGGTCCTTGCTGACGTCCCCCTGCTTCCGTAAGGGAGCTGAGAGCCGCCGTCGTCACGGGGCTAGCGGGGCGCCATCATTGCCTTTCTGGCGGAGCTGGCCAGATGGGACACCGGTCTTGTTCTCTGCGGCCCGAGTCGGCTCGGGGTAGGGTGATGATGGCGCTTCCTGTTGACGTGGCGGGCTTGTGCTCTAGATCGGGCGACGTGGAGGCTCCTCCGAAGCCGAGGTCGAGTCCATCTTTCATGGCCGAGGCCGAGCCCGAGCTCCTGGGTCGGGCGAGGTGGAGGTCGTTCGGCAGAGGCCAGGGCGGAGTCCGATCCCTGGGGTCGGGCGAAGCGGAGTTCGTCGTCTTCCGGGGCCTTAGCCCGAGTCCGAACCCTGGGTCGGGCGGAGCGGAGTTCGCCGTCTTCCGGGGCCTTAGCCCGAGTCCGAGCCCTGGGTCGGGCGGAGCGGAGTTCGCCGTCTTCCGGGGCCTTAGCCCGAGTCCGAGCCCTGGGTCGGGCGGAGCTTCCTATGGCGCCTTTGGCAAGGCCTGACTGCCTGTCAGTCTCACTCTGTCAAGTGGCACTGCAGTCGGAATGGCGCAGGCGGCGCTGTCCTTCTGTCAGACCGGTCAGTGGAGCGGCGAAGTGACGGCGGTCACTTCGGCTCTGCCGGGGGGCGCGCGTCAGGATAAAGGTGTCAGGCTACCTTTGCGTTAAATGCTCCTGCGACTCGGTCGGTCGGCGCGACGATTTAGTCAGGGTTGCTTCTTAGCGAAGGCAAGGCCTCGGACGAGCCGAAGATGTGTCCGCCGTTAAAAGGGGGCCTCGAGCGAGACGGAAACCCCTCGGGGTCGGCTACCCTTGCCCGAGGCTAGGCTCGGGCGAGGCGTGATCGAGTCGCTCGTATGGACTGATCCCTGACTTAATCGCACCCATCAGGCCTCTGCAGCTTTATGCTGATGGGGGTTACCAGCTGAGAATTAGGCGTCTTGAGGGTACCCCTAATTATGGCCCCCGACAGTTATAAAGAACAAGTCTTCGTTATCCACAAATACAAAATTGTATCTTCAAATATGACATTATAATAATTATTTATAACACATTAAACATTAAATAACATTAAAGTTTATATATATAGCATTTGTTCCTTCGTCTTGCTCAAAGGAGGAAATGAGAGTGCAATCTCAATTCTAGCTGAACAGTACGAGGAATACTGTCCATCTATTTATATGCACGTGATGCAGACTGGATAAAAATACATTTATGACCCTAACATATACATATAATTATGATATAAAACATCCGAGATTAACTAGTCTTTTCCTCTTCGACTCAACATCGTGTTTGACCTTCGTAACTAACTTAAGCCGAAGCTGTTATACTTGGCCGCTATACACATGCTTGTTATATATTCGACATTCAATCTTGTTGTTTATAAACAATTTCTCTGTCCTAAGGACATTCGGCAGAAAAGAAGACTCCAACAGTTTTAACTAAAATTATACTTATACAAAAATATCTATAATAAATGTCTTATAAAACCATATTTTATAATTATTACTGATATCATAAATATTATTATGATATATAATTAAAATATTTACATTTCCTTTGAAACCGAGGGAGTATAAGAGCATCTCCAACAATGCCTCAAACTAGTGCCTCAAATTGAAATATAGGGCTCTACACAGGAAAAACCACTCCAACAGTGCCTCAATTCAACAAATTTTGTCAAAAAACTATAGGGCACTCTCTCAAGTGCCTCAAATATAATATACCGTAGTGGGCTGCCCTATAATTTAGATTTGAGGCTTTACTGTTGGAGCGAAGTGCTTTGTTGGTGCCCTAAATTCTATAAAATTTACTTATTTTTAAATTATAAGGCATTTTTATAGGTCACGTTGTTGGAGATGCTCTAACACAGAAAAAACACAAACAGACGCAAAGGCGAACCCCCCCCCCCCCCCCTCCTCCCGCTGTCCCGCAAGAACACGAGCAGGAGGCGTGGCCGTGGCAGCTACTTTGACCCGCCCCCGAGCGTTATAAGCTGTTTCTCCGGGAACGTCTTGTCGCGCAAGTCGCTCGCGCCGGCCGCCTCCACCTGCTTGCTCGGTCTCAGATTCCCGCGCGCGAAAGCGTGGACCGGACAGCCGGCAGGCGCTCCTTTCTTTCATTCCCTGTCATAGTCTCTCGTGCTCTCCGTCCGTTCTAACTTCTGCGGCGCGCGAAGGTACTGTGGGAATCGCTGCTCTTTCCTTGATTCCGGCGGCGGCGGAGGTGCGCGGGTTCCGTTCGTCGCGCCGTGGGGGTGCGAGGGAGGCGCCACGCGCGGCCTCGGATTCGATCGGACACAGCGTCCGTCGCGCGGCGGCGGCGGCGGTGGCCGACGACGGATGGAGTCGGTGAAGGGGTGGGTGGCCGCCGACTACGCGGCGGAGCCCATGGCGTCGGTGCAGCACTCGCTGCGCGTCGCCTACGTGGTCTTCTCCTTCTGCGCCGCCTTCTTCCTCGGCGGCATCAAAGGCACGCCCTTTTCTTTCCTGTAACCGATCGCGTCTCGCTCGCCATGTTCTGGTCTGGAGCCCCGCTTTGCTGCGCCGCGCCTACGTGTTCTTACTTCTGTTGCCTGATGCGCAGCGGTGGTGGTCGGGCCCGTTGCCGCCGCCGTGATGATAGTGGGCAACGTCGGCGTCATACTCGTGCTCTTCCCGGCGCACGTCTGGTGGGCAATCTACTCGCTCATCAAGTAAGCCGCCCCACAACTATTCCTTGCGTTCTGCTTTATTCTCTATTCCATTCCATTCCAGCAAAATCCGTTGTTTTTTTCGTTCGATACTTCTGAATAATAGTTTTATTTGAATGCACCTTTCTTCCAAAATTTCTTTCGGTCGCCAATTGCATCTTCTCGAGACCAGTAGATGGTCGCGGTCATACTGTTTGACTGATCGTTGTTGCCCTGCAATCCGCGTTTTAATTCCAGGACCGATCGCATCAACGCGGGCTTGAAGCTAGCCGTGCTCTTGGCGCTGCCCGTGCTGTTCAGCCTCTGGCTGGGACTCGGCATCTTGGGCAGCGCGCTGGTGGGTCTCGGGTACGGCTTCTTCACGCCGTGGATCTCCACCTTCGAGGCGTTCCGGCAGGAAAGCGAGGCCAAGAAGTTCGTGCACGGCATTGTGGTAAGGCAGGCAGACCAGACAGCGTCTCCTGCACCGGCGCAGGTCAAACCATTCAGGTGCCCGCAGCTGGCAACCAACAACATTGTCTGAGATGGTTCTGGTTTGCTTGAGCAGGACGGGACGTGGGGCACGATCAAGGGCAGCTGCACGGTGGTCAGGGACTTCGCGGACATCTGCTTCCACTCCTACCCTGTCTACCTCAAGGAGCTGCGCGAGGGCTCCCAGAATCGTGAGCCCCATTCCATAAGGTATCCATGTCCTCCCACCAGCCACCATTCTTCCGGTTGCTTTAGGATTAGCCCTGTGCTGTGTAATCCTTGTGACAAGGAGATGAGGTTGTCATGACAAGGACATGATTAGCCTTTTTGACATAAAGTATACTGCCCTGGCAGTGTGTCATTTGTCGTGTTAGGGTGGTAAGTATATTCTCTACAAATTCTATCATTATGATATATCATCTATTTTCTAAAAAATATTGATTCATATGATCTCTTTTCTTTAAAAAACAATTGATTCATCATGTTTTTTCATGGTCTCATACACGCAGCTGCTTGAAATTTGACGTTGTAATTTTACTTAGGTTAATAAGATAAAATAAGCTGTACTGCTGGTTGTGAGTATTTCTCTCTCTCTCTCTCAAGGATGGCAAGAGATTTCCGTGAATTACAAAAGAAAAAACAACAGCTACCCTCCCCCCAATGTATAGTCCTGTGAGTACAATACAACAATCATGAATGCTGTTCTTGCAGGTTGCTGGACGTGCCCTCATGCATAGTCGTCGCTCTCCTCGGGCTAGTCGTGGACATACCACTTTACACGGTGATTGCGCTGGTCAAGAGCCCCTACATGCTCTTCAAAGGCTGGCAGAGGCTGCTGCACGACCTTATAAGCCGAGAAGGCCCGTTCCTCGAGACGGTCTGCGTGCCGATCGCCGGCCTGGCTATCCTGTTCTGGCCGCTGGTGGTGGTCGGGAGCGTCCTGCTGGCCATCGTCTCCAGCATCTTTGTGGGGCTCTACGGAGCGGTCATCGTTTTCCAGGTCTCGGCACACTGTTAAACAATCTGCAAACGCTAGCAATTTTTTTGTTTTTTGTGATGCGAGTGCTTACAAATCTTTCGCGCCTGTAATGTCGCAGGAGAGGTCGTTTCAGAGGGGGGTTTCGTATGTCGTGGCCATGGTTGCGGAGTTCGATGAGTACACCAACGACTGGCTCTACCTCCGTGAAGGAACAGTTCTCCCAAAGTACTGCATTCTCCCTTGATTGTTCTTGTTCCGATCTGACAGTCCTGATGTCCTTTGGCATGTGCTGCTTCCTCGCTATGCAATTGTTTAACCTCTTGTGTGTTCAAAAAAAAAACACAGGCCGTCCTACAGAAAGAGGAAACCGTCGAACTCCACGGAATTCTCGGTGAGAACAAACGCCTCCGGCGGCAAAGGAGCTGACCACCCTCCTGGCCCCAGTGAAGCACCGGCAATGTTGGTGCCGAATCTGGCGCCTGCGAGATCAGTGAGAGAGGCTATACAGGAAGTCAAGATGGTCCAGGTATGCATGTTCCTTTCATGGCATTCCATTTCCCAGATTGTCTTGTCTGCAGTCTGCACGCAGAATTTTCAGACACACCCTTGATTTCACACTTCCACCATAGAAACTCGCTGCAATTCACACTTAAAACCACGGCTGAAATCCTAGTTTCTTTGTTGTGCAGATATGGGAGAACATGATGAAGTCATGCGAGCAGCGGGGGAGGGACCTCCTGAACCAGAACGTGATAACGGCCGCGGGGCTTGCGGAGTGGCTGAGGGGGGCGAAGGAGGGCGGGCACCACGAGACCGTGAGCCTGGGCCTGCCGTCCTACTCGCTGCTGTGCACCGTGCTGCAGTCGATCAGGGCCGGGTCCGGAGGCCTGGTGCTGGGCAGCTTCGAGGTGAACCAGCACAACCGGCCGCAGGACCGGCTGCTGGACTGGTTCTTCCACCCCGTGCTGGTGCTCAAGGAGCAGATACATGCGCTGAGGATGACCGAGGAGGAGGTCAGGTTCCTGGAGAAGCTGACCGTCTTCGCCGGCAACGTCGCGGGCGCTGGCGCTGGCGGGTGGGAGAACGGCGCCGGGATGATGGTGGTTCCCCAGGACCCTGTGAGGCTGGCGCAGATCCAGGCCATCAGTAGAAGGCACGTGTGCTGCTCCGTTCACTTGTTGTTGTTCATGACATGCGTGTGGCGTTTCTCCTTGTTCTGAATGGGTGCTGTCTTTTTTTTCTTTCTGGCAGGCTGGTTGGGATTGTGAGGAGCCTGTCCAAGTTCCCGACGTACAGGAGGAGGTACAGGCACGTCGTGAAGCTGCTCATCGCCTACTCCGTCGAGAGGGAGAGCTCGGGCAGGTCGTCGGCTTCAGGGCGCTCGGCTTCCTACTTTGAGATAACACAGCTGGACGTGTAGTATATAGTTTGGGAAGCGTTCTCCGATTGTAATTAAGCTGTTAATTTCTAGGATCAGGTAGCTGTCAGTGCCTTCGTGTGTTTGAAGCCTAGCTGGTGAGGTTTTTGTAGAACACTAGTGCATGGTTACAGGAGAAAGGCGCTCCATTGCAGATGCTGATCAGGCGCGTTCACGTGCCAAAAGCTTCAGACAATTGTACACATTCTCTTTTGTTCTGTATATAGCCTGTCGGTTCAATGCACATGTGGTGTTCTTTTCTCTCTCTCTCTTCCAAAGCTGGAACCTTTTGTGACACGGCCGTCTTTGCTGAGGCATTAATATGGCTGCAACTACGACTTCTATAGTATTTTGTCTCTATAGTTAAAGCTACAGCCGAATAATTGCAGTAGCCGTAGGGTAAAATAGAGATAAAATTTATAGAGACAAAATATTGTAGAAGTTACAGCTGGATTAAAACCGCAACAAACGCAGCGAATAAGCTATTTTCCCTTTCCCTTCTGATGCTAGCTAAGGACCATGAGCCACCTCTCGACAGGTTTCAGGTTGGTCAGGCTGAGCTACTAATTTTCGCTATGTTCAATACATTGTAACTTGTATATTTAAGATTGATATACGTGATGTTTTTCTTCAGAGCATTTGTCATGGCTCGACTAACCCTAGGTTGTTCCTCCTGTGCTGTCACGGACGACAACGCCCCTGTTTGGTTCAGCTTCTGGGCGGCTTCTGGCCACCAGAAGCCGAAGCTGTAACCAAACGCGCAGCTTCTCGCGCGGCTTCTGCGCGGCGCGCTTCGAATAGAAGCACCCCGGCAACGGTCCGCTGGAAGCGGCCCTCACTTGGCTTCGGGCGAAAGTTTCTTCACTTCGCTAGGGTTCTCGCTGAAAGGGAAATGTGCCCTTGGGCCATTTCTAAGTATTTTGGTGATTGAGTGCCAACACATGTGCTTAATTATGAATTTATGTACATGGATGAACAAGGTGCAAATCATGAAGTAAAAGTATGTTTCTAAGCCTTAGTACATTGGTTTTGTGTACTAATATATTTGTCTAAGTGTTAGAAACAGAAAGAAGAAGAAGAGAGAAGAGGAGAAAAGACTTGGCTGTGTGTTGCCAAGACCCAGCTCGGTCTGGAGCACCGGACTGTCCGGTGTGCACCGGACAGTGTCCGGTGCGCCAGGCTGACTCGGCTCGAACTGGCCGCTCTCGGGAAATTGGCCGACGGCGTACGGCTAAAATTCACCGGACTGTCCGGTGTGCACCGGACTGTCCGGTGAGCCAACGGTCAGCCGGGCCAACGGTCGGCCGCGCAATCTGCGCGGGACACGTGGCGGAGCCAACGGTCGGAAGACGGCACCGGACTGTCCGGTGTGCACCGGACATGTCCGGTGCGCCAACGGCTCCAGATCTCCAACGGTCTGCAACGGTCGGAAGCGCCAGTTATGGAAACAAATCGGGCACCGGACAGTGTCCGGTGTGCACCGGACTGTCCGGTGCCCCCGACGACAGAAGGCAAGGATGGCCTTCCGGATTTGCTCTCAACGGCTCCTAGCTGCCTTGGGGCTATAAAAGGAGCCCCTAGGCGCATGGAGGAGACACACAAGCAACCTTTGAGCATTCTTGATCATCCACACTCAGTCTTTGCGCATTTGTTCGTCATTCTAAGTGTTTCGAGCCCCGTTCTAGTGAGAACTTTGTGATACTCTTGTGAGCTCGATTCTTGGCCGTGTGTGTGCGCGTTTCGCTGTGGATTTGTGTGTGTTGCTCCCTCTCTTACTCTGTGTTTCTTTGTGATCATATACTTGTAAGGGCAAGAGACTCCAATTTGTGGAGATTCCTTGCAAACGGGATAGTGAAAGGCAAAACAAAACACCGTGGTATTCAAGTGGGTCTTTGGACCGCTTGAGAGGGGTTGATTGCAACCCTCGTCCGTTGGGACGCCACAACGTGGAGTAGGCAAGCGTTGGTCTTGGCCGAACCACGGGATAAACCACTGTGTCACCTCTGTGCTTGATCTTTTGTGGTATTGTGTTTTGTTGAGACTTCTCTTTAGCCACTTGGCAACTATTGTGCTAACACTTAACAAGTTTTTGTGGCTTAAGTTTTAAGTTTTCACAGGATCACCTATTCACCCCCCCCCCCTCTAGGTGCTCTCACTCGCGCACCCACCGCGCCGCCGCCGGTCCCTCTCCTCCCCACATCGACGTCTTCTCGGGTACGGGTGAACTCCTCCGCGAACTCCTCCATCCCGACCGTGTCTTCTCCTCCTCCGCCGCGTCTCCTTCCCGTGACAGTCCATCTTGGCTAGGGTTGGCGCACCCACCTCGGCGCCACAGCCCCGTCGCAAAGGTACCTCTCCTCCCCCCCGTCGTCGTCTTCGCAGGTACGATCTCTCTCCTCCATCCGGACCCTCTCTTCATCATTCACCACCGCCGCCGCGGTCGTTCCCTTGACCCTTCAGTTTCGGTAGGGTTGCCGCACCCACACCGGCGCCGCTGCTCCGTCGTGAAGGTTCCTCTGCTCCCCCCCCCATTGCGTCATTGTCTTCGCAGGTAAGGTGTAGCTCGCCTCAATCCTGACCCTCGCCGCCCCCTCATATCGTGTTGTTAGGGTTCGTCCTGCCCCGTTTACATTATTGTTTAGGGTTCATCCTCGTCCGGCTGATGTAATCTCCAGTTTATTCACTACATCACAACGGGTATCGATTGACGTACTAACAAATTTTTTGTCCAATGTAATTATGGAAAACCGAATGTTAGTACTTCTGCTACTACCTTATGTTATTATGGTCCCTTGAGTGTTAATTTTGTTTTCTTCTTAAATCGACTGCACTACGTAGTTGTAAAACTCTACACTTGTTTTGCACTAGATGGACAAGTCTGGCAAAGTGATTGCAAAGTGGGATAGTAGAGCAACAAAAATTTACACAGAAATTTGGGTAGAAGAGGTCGATGCACGGAACATGCCACAACATTTTCTAAATGCAGAAGGGTATGCTAACCTCATAAGGAAGTTTAAGGAACGCACTGGTCGCACGTACACCAGGGATCAAATGAAGAATAGGTGGGACTCCTTAAAGAGAATGTTCACCCAGTGGAAAACACTTAATGAAAGGGCTACAGGTCTTGGTCGAGACCCTCATGCTGGTTCAATCAGTGCACCAGATGAGTGGTGGGCTAAGCAAAATGAAGTAGACTTAATTTTTTGTTTTCGTAGATTAAGAATACTAATCGACATCTGAAAGTAGGAAATAACATGTTACTGCAGGCAATGCCAGGGTGTATTATGTTCAAAACAGCCCCCCTTGAGAATGAGGACGAGCTTAAGGTTATGTTTGGACCCATTGTCTGCACCAATGAAACAACCCTTGTTCCTGGAGTTGAGGATGCAAATTCATCATATGATGATCACGTCGAAGCCAATTTAGGTGGGGGTGAAAACAGCACACCTGACCCCTGCTCAATTGCGACAGGGAAGCGTAAGGTGCTGCATGATTCTCCTAAACCTAAGAAGAAAAAAGATACGAAGGATGAATACATGAAACGCCTATTGAAGGCTTTTGAGTCGCGTTCCATGAACACTAACAAGTCCATAACCTCATTTGAGACCGACCCAGTTCGTGTAGAGGTTGCTGCTCAGTTGCAACAAGTGATTGAAGATGGTTCAGAGGAAGGAAGCGACTTACATTTCTTTGCCACTCATTTGTTGATGGAAAACGGTATAGAGATGTATTTGCAACCCTGAAGACCAAAGAAGGAAGGAACGCTTGGTTGCGCCGTGCTTTCGAGATGAATGTTAAGTACAGTTAGATGCTGCTCGTCTGACAACAGATGCTACTGGTCCGAACTATGTTGCTAGTGCTGTTATAGTTTCAAACTGTCGTCAGTATGAGTCTTTTCGTCGTGCAGTCGTGTTACAAACTATACATGTCGTATGCATCTTTTCCGCATCGCACAATTTTCCAATTATTCGAGTTGAACATGTATTTTCAATAATAAGAGTTGTATGTGTGTGAACAATGTCATTCTGTGAACCTTCTTTGAGTTATGATACATGAATATGTGTGTAAGATATTGTGCTTATTCAAGGAATGCGGTTATTGTTTGTGTGTTTGCAGATGTGTGAACCTGATACACACACATCTGATGATGAGAGGGATGGAGAATTGCTTGTTGCCCTATTTGCTGTAGATATTTGGGGGAGCTCGCCCAGTGGGGTTTCTAGAAGAATAATGGTTGAAACATGTATACAATGGGTTGAGCGAACATTGGAGAATAGTGACGACTGCTTCGACATGTTTTGCATGCGGCGTACTGTTTTTCTACGTTTGCATGATACGTTGGTGGAAAGTTATGGTCTGCTTCCAAGCCGTGGTGTCAGTACAACAGAAGCTTTAGGTATTTTCTTGTGGGCATGTGGGGGTCCACAATCATTTAGGCAGATAAGGAATAAGTTTGGTCACTCTTTGGAAACTATTAGTCGCAAGTATAGTGAAGTCCTTAATGCATTATATAAGATGTCTTCTGACGTAATCAAGCCCAAGGACCCAAATTTCATAGAGATTCACCCTCGATTGCGAGAGAGTAGATTTTGGCCCCATTTCAAGGATTGCATAGGAGCAATTGATGGAAGTCACTTTCCCGCGTCTGTCCTGGCCACGGAGCAAGCAAAATATATTGGTCGGCTTGGTTACGCATCACAGAATGTAATGGCCGTTTGTGACTTCGATATGAGGTTCACATTTGTTGTCACGGGTTGGCCAAGTTCAGTGCATGACACTAGAGTATTACAAGATACTTTGATAACTTATGTAGACAGGTTCCCGCATCCACCGGAAGGTATATAAGTATGTTGTACTTTTGTATCATACGTTATTAATTTATGTCATATGTATTTAAGTTGATATTTTTGTTTGTGCAGGTAAATACTATCTTGTGGATTCTGGTTATCCAAATAGAAAGGGATACCTTGCACCGTATAAGGGACAGAAGTATCACATTTCAGAATGGCAAAATGCGAGGCAACCTATTGGTACCAAAGAAGTATTTAACTTTGCACACTCTTCTCTACCTAATGTTATAGAGCGATCGTTTGGGGTGCTTAAAATGAAGTGGATAGTTCTTCTAAGTCTCCCTTCTTTTTCGCTTAGGAAACAATCCAAGATAATTATAGCTTGTATGGCATTGCATAACTTCATTAGAGACAGTGCTCTACACGATTGAGACTTTGATCAAGTTGGACCTAATAGCCTTGGTCATGATGTACCCGTAGGTGAGAGTAGTAGTAGCACATCTGATGAGTTAGACATGAGTGCATTTCGAGATGCAATTGCTAATGCATTAGTGTCGTAGTTCAATATGTCAATGTAACGATAGTTATGTTATAATGAACTCTAGTAATTATAATGTAATGACCTTTTGTTGGTTCGGTGTTCATGTGTATCGTTTGTTTAAACAGAATATGCAATCTCAGAATCTGTGTATCCAAACACCTAGATTCTAACCAACAGCTTTTCTCCACAGCAGACGAACCAAACATCTAAATTCTAACCACCAGCTTTTCCCTACAGCCAGCTTTTTAGAAAAGCTATTCAGAAAAAAACCGAACCAAACAGGTCCAACCTCAACGAGCAGGACGTCACGTCCTTTGATTCCTGCAGGTCGATATCGCTTTCTTTTTTTTTCACCAACCAAAAAACACCTTCCTGTGCCTCCTCTGATCTTGTTTGTTTACTGCATGCTAGGTCATGGTTGCTCAAACTGTTTATGTATGCGGTACCTTATTCAGCATTGAAAGCCTCACATGTCTACCATGGAAGCCTTTTTTATCATTGAAAATTACTTAACCATGTCTGCTTACAAGCAGTAGTAGCAGGATGGCCTGCTGTTTTTTTTGGTAATCTTGAATAGCCATGAGACCAAGGTGACCTGTTGAGTCTTTTTTTTAGAAACTCACGTTTTATATGTTAGGTGACTTACACTCTATTTATCTTTTATATTTTAATTATGTGATCTTTATGAAGGCTTACATAACATCGAAGTTCTAATGGGGTGTTTAGTTTTTATGGACTAATTTTTTAGTCCCTTTATTTTAGGTCCTTTTATCTCTAAATTGGCAAACACGTTTAGTCCTTGTGTTTGGTAATAAGTGATTAAAATTTAATCTCTAAAAACCAAGCACCACCTAAACATCACGCTGGTAGTATTGTTATCTGGATAACAAAACAGCATACGTGAGCGTTTACTTGGTGCGAGAGAAAAAAAGGTTCATCGAGTGCCTTTCGAAAGCTGTGGCATTCCTGCCTTCCTGCTGGCATGGTGGCACCTGGCGGTACATGCTGTGTTCGCTGCGGCTTAAAGCCGTACTGTTACGGCTGTTTGTACTGCTGCAGCTGCAATCAGTAGAGACAAAATACTGTAGAAGCCGCAGCCGCAGCCGGATTAAAGCCGCTTTAAGCCGCAGCGAACACAGTAACAGCAGCAAGTACTGCCGGCTGTTTCGGTGCTGAAACAGCGAAACTAAACAAGATGGTTTATTTGACTTTAATTCGTATCGACTTCTACTATTTTTACAATATTTTTGTATTTATAAATTATAGTTACAGTACTCAGCAGAACTTCCTTGTATCCTCGGGCCATTTGGAGGTGTTCCAGGGCAAGCTACCAGCTCCGTCGCTGATACCAGCTGGACATCTCGGGTTTGGTCGTTGAAACTGGGGCCTGAAACCGATTATTCTGATCACACACACAGTTCTCCGATGTGCCCGGCCTGCTGTCACTACTAAATGCGTCTCAGCAGCTGCTGAGACCGTAGTAAACTCCAACGAACTTCCTAGTGCACATCGTATCAGCTCTCGGTGACAGTAGGCGACGAGGTCTCGTGGCTCTCGTCGGCCGTCACGTCCATCGTCCATCGGAGCAAGATGGGCAGCGCGACGACGTCGTTGCAGTCGGTGGCCGGCCTCGCACGGGCTGCCGGCTGCGTCGCGCCCTCCGGTCTCCACCCGCCACCGAGTCATGAACAGAGACACTAGCAAAAGCCAGCAGCAGGGCCGGACGCCTAAAAAACTTTTATCTCAATAATATATATCAATAAGCAGACTAACATTACACCATCTAAGTTAAACTCAGTTAGCAGCTAGACTGTTGCTCTTCAAACACATCTATTAATACGTATGTTTATTTATATGCTCTATTACAATGTAATTTCGTAAAAACGGATAGATTTAATATAAATAGTTACAAGAGTTATCTAGTAAACCTTTTGTAACTCAGAATACATTACTTCTTTTACAATGTAATTTCAATTATATTTTTTCTATAAAATAGGGTCTCTTTTAAAGTTTAGTATAGGACCTTTAAATTTACCGGCCCGCTCCTCGCCAGCAGTATATAAAAAACACAGCTAGCTGTGTTCGCTGCGGCTTAAAGCGGCTTTAATCCGGCTGCGGCTGCGGCTTCTACAGTATTTTGTCTCTACTGATTGCAGCTGCAGCAGTACAAACAGCCGTAACAGTACGGCTTTAAGCCGCAGCGAACACACTCACAATAGGGTTTTAATCAGTCGTCCCGAGCTCGAAAGTGAGGTGACAGGATGGAATAGCGCAGAGGCGTTGCTGTTCTGGATCGAGTCAGTCATGGAGGCACCAGCTCGCGTAGATCCCGTCAAACTGACGCGAGGCAGGAAAACGAGGAGTCGGTCAGTCGGTTGCATCCACGCAAACTGGCAAACAAAGCCGAACGAAAAAGCTAGCTCCTCTTGACTGCCTAACTGTAGAATCCTCAGCAAATATCCTATCCCCTGTTGACGCTGGCTTTCATCTCAACAGTTGAATCCCTAACTGGCAAATATCCTATTGAAGTTTTCTCCTCTATATGTCACATCGAATCCCTAACTTTGAGTTGTTGCGGAAGCTCAAAAATAATTACAACATCTCCTAACTACAAAATCAGATCAATTCGTTTTTTTCACAAAACTAGAGAATACTATGTTTTACTACTAAGGCAAGATTGTTGATCAGATATACTATTGTCGGGGACCATAATTAGGGGTACCCTCAAGACGCCTAATTCTCAGCTGGTAACCCCCATCAGCATAAAGCTGCAGAGGCCTAATGGGTTTGATTAAGTCAGGGATCAGTCCATACGAGCGACTCGATCACGCCACGCCCGAGCCTAGCCTCGGGCAAGGGCAGCCGACCCTGAGGTGTTTCCGTCTCGCCCGAGGCCTCCTCTTTCACGGCAGACGCATCTCCGGCTCGCCCGAGGCCTTGCCTTCGTTAAGAAGCAACCCTGACTAAATCACCGCGCCGACCAACCAAGTCCCCGGGGCATTTAACGCAAAGAGTGAGACCGACGGGCGGCCAGGCTTTGCCAAAAACGCCATAGGAAGCTCCGCCCGACCCAGGGCTCGGACTCGGGCTAAGGCCCCGGAAGACGGCGAACTCCGTTCCGCCCGACCCAGGGCTCGGACTCGGGCTAAGGCCCCGGAAGACGGCGAACTCCGCTCCGCCCGACCCAGGGCTCGGACTCGGGCTAAGGCCCCGGAAGACGGCGAACTCCGCTCCGCCCGACCCAGGGCTCGGACTCGGGCTAAGGCCCCGGAAGACGACGAACTCCGCTTCGCCCGACCCAGGGCTCGGACTCCGCCCTGGCCTCTGCCGAACGACCTCCGCCTCGCCCGACCCAGGAGCTCGGGCTCGGCCTCGGCCATGCAGGACAGACTCGACCTCGACTTCGGAGGAGCCTCCACGTCGCCCGACCTAGGGCACGAGTCCGCCACGTCGACAGGAAGCGCCATCATCACCCTACCCCGGGCCGACTCGGGCCGCAGAGAACAGGACCGACGTCCCATCTGGCTGGCTCCGCCAGATAGGCAATGATGGCGCCCCGCTGGATCCATGACGACGACGGCTCTCAGCTCCCTTACGGAAGCAGGGGGACGTCAGCAAGGGCCCAACCACTCCGACAGCTGTCCCTCCGCCAGGCTCCATTGCTTCTCCGACCGCCACGACGCCACTCTAGCTGGGTGCCAAGATCTCTCCGGCTGCCACCTTGGCACGTACTTAGGGCACTAGCTCTCCCCCGCTAGACACGTAGCGCCTTGCTACACCCCCATTTGTACACCTGGATCCTTTCCTTACTCCTATAAAAGGAGGGACCAGGGCCTTTTTAGAAGAGGTTGGCCTCGCGGGAACGAAGGGCAGGGGCAGGCGCTCTCTTGGGGCCGCTCGCTCCCCTCACCCGCGCGGACGCTTGTAACCCCCTACTGCAAGCGCACCTGACCTGGGCGCGGGACGAACATGAAGGCCGCGGGATCTCCGACTCCCTCACGACCCGGCTCCGGCCACCTCGCTCTCGCTCTCTCCCCCCTTCGCGCTCGCCCACGCGCTCGACCCATCTGAGCTGGGGCACGCGGCACACTCACTCGTCGGCTCGGGGACCCCCCGGTCTCGAAACGCCGACAGTTGGCGCGCCAGGTAGGGGCACGCTGCGTGTTGACGAGCGGATTCCCGTCAAGCTCCAGATGGGCAGTCTCCAACGACCCCTTCAACCCGGGACGGTGCTCCGTTTCGGGAGCCTCGAGTTCATGTCTTTCGACGGCAACTACGACATGATACTCCTTCCACCGCCGCGCGACAGCGACAATGGTGGTGGACAGCCCGCCCGCCGGCGGCGGAATCGACGACGTCTTTCCCGCGTGGGGGAAGGACAACTTTCGAGCTCGCCCCATCCTCTCCCTCGCCATCGGAGGAGGAGGCGGGGCAACCAGGGCCGAGCGGGAGGCTGCGCTCAGCCGGCTGTCGAGCAAATCGACATCCCCAGCGCCCCAACGGAGGACGCGTCGGGCATCACCCACGCGTTTGAGGCGAAGGCGAGCGCCGTCCCCCCGCGACACGCCGACCCCGAGCAAGTGGACGACGCCAGCGCGCTCACGGAGGACCTGCAGGACGTCGCCCTCGCACCCAGGACGACGGCGCGATCAGCCCCCGATGTGACTTTGTCGCTCCTCGTCGACCAAAAGGTACCGGCTGATTCCCATCCTTCGTCATTTCGACTCGGCCTCAACCCGCCTAGCGACTTCGCTTTGGCGGGCGCTCACGTTGAGGCGAGTGCAACCCCTCTGGGGTTTCGTGTGCGGTCGCCTTGGGACCGATTGACGGACGTCTCGACCTACGGGCCCTCTGGGTCCGAGGAAGATGACGATCCCAGCATCTGCTGGGATTTCTCTGGATCTGGCAACCCCAGTGCCATGCGGGACTTCATGACCGCATGCAACTACTGCCTCTCCGACTGTTCCGACGGCAGCCGCAACCTTGACGACAAGGACTGCGGCCCGAGCCGCGAATGTTTCCACGTCGAGCTAGGGGATCCCTCCGGAGGCAGCTGTCTCGGCATGCCGGAGGATGGTGATCCCCCTAGGCCAGCGCCTCGCGCCGACATCCCGCGGGAGCTAGCTGTGGTCCCCGTTCCGGCGGGGGGTCACGACCCACAGCTCGAGCAAGTCCGCGGGGCGCGAGCCGGGCTCGATGAGGGAGCAGGAGCGCTCGAGGCAATCCGCCGGGACGTCGGGCAGGTATGGGCGGGCCAGCCCCCGGCCGGAGAAATACGTCACCTGCCCCAAGGTCTCCAGCACCGCATCGCCAACGATGCCAGGAACAGACCGCCGCCCGCATCCGGCGGAACCGGTCAGGACCTGGCAGCCGCAGCGATGCTCCTCCGCGCGATGCCGGAGTCATCAACCACCGAGGGTCGGCGAATCCAAGGAGAGCTCAAGCATCTCCTGGAAGGCGCTGCGGCCCGGCGGGCCGAGAGCTCTGCCTCCCGAAGGCAGGGGTACCCCTCGGAACCTCGTGCCGCGACTTCCCGACTCATGCGGGAAGCCTCGGTCTACACCGGGCGCACGCGCAACACCGCGCCTGCGGCCCCGGGCCACCTCGGCGACGAGCACCCTCATCGCGACCGTCGGGCCCGCCTCGACGAAAGGGTGCGCCGAGGCTATCCCCCCAGGCGTGGGGGACGCTACGACAGCGGGGAGGATCGGAGTCCCTCGCCCGAACCACCCGGTCCGCAGGTCTTTAGCCGAGCCATTCGGCGGGCGCCGTTTCCGCCCCGATTCCGACCCCCGACTACTATCACAAAGTACTCGGGGGAAACGAGACCGGAATTGTGGCTCGCGGACTACCGCCTGGCCTGTCAGCTGGGTGGAACGGACGATGACAACCTCATCATCCGCAACCTCCCCCTGTTCCTCTCCGACACTGCTCGCGCTTGGTTGGAGCACCTGCCTCCGGGGCAGATTTCCAACTGGGAGGATCTGGTCCAAGCATTCGCCGGCAACTTCTAGGGCACGTACGTGCGCCCCGAAAATTCCTGGGACCTCCGAAGCTGCCGGCAACAGCCGGGAGAGTCTCTCCGGGACTACATCCGGCGATTCTCGAAGCAGCGCACCGAGCTGCCCAACATCACCGACTCCGATGTCATCGGCGCGTTCCTTGCCGGCACCACCTGCCGTGACCTGGTGAGCAAGTTGGGTCGCAAGACCCCCACCAGGGCGAGCGAGCTGATGGACATCGCCACCAAGTTCGCCTCTGGTCAGGAGGCGGTCGAGGCCATCTTCCGAAAGGACAAGCAGCCCCAGGGCCGCCCGTCGGAAGATGCCCCCGAGGCGTCTACTCCTCTCGGCGCCAAGAAGAAAGGCAGGAGGAAGTCGCAAGCGAAACGCGACGCCGCCGGCACGGACCTTGTCGCCGCCGCCGAATACAAGAACCCTCGGAAGCCCCCCGGAGGCGCCAACCCCTTCGACAAGGCACTCAAGGAGACGTGCCCCTACCATCAGGGGCCCATCAAGCACACCCTCGAGGAGTGCGTCATGCTTCGGCGCCACTTCCACCGGGCCGGGCCACCCGCAGAGGGTGGCAGGGCCCGCGACGACGACAAAAAGGAAGATCACCAAGCAGGAGAGTTCCCCGAGGTCCGCGACTGCTTCATGATCTACGGAGGGCATGCGGCGAATGCCTCGGCTCGGCATCGTAAGCAAGAGCGTCGGGAGGTCTGCTCGGTGAAGGTGGCGGCGCCAGTCTACCTAGACTGGTCCGACAAGCCCATCACCTTCGACCAGAACGACCACCCCGACCACGTGCCGAGCCCGGGGAAGTACCCGCTCGTCGTCGATCCCGTCATCGGCGACGTCAGGCTCACCAAGGTTCTGATGGATGGGGGCAGCTACCTCAATATCATCTACGCCGAGACCCTTAGGCTCCTGCGCATCGATCTGTCATCCGTCCGAGCAGGCGCTGCGCCCTTCCACGGGATCATTCCTGGGAAGCGCGTCCAGCCCCTCGGACAGCTCGGCCTTCCTGTCTGCTTCGGAACACCCTCCAACTTCCGAAGGGAGACTTTGACGTTCGAGGTGGTCGGGTTCCCAGGAACCTACCACGCAGTGTTGGGAAGGCCATGCTACGCGAAGTTCATGGCCATCCCCAACTACACCTACCTGAAGCTCAAGATGCCGGGCCCCAACGGGGTCATCACCATCGGCCCCACGTACAAACACGCGTTCGAATGCGATGTGGAGTGCGTGGAGTACGCTGAGGCCCTCGCTGAGTCCGAGGCCCTCATCGATGACTTGGAAAACCCCTCCCGGGAGGTGCCAGACGTGAAGCGACATGCCGGCAACTTCGAGCCAGCGGAGACGGTTAAGGCCGTCCCTCTCGACCCCAGTGGCGACACCTCCAAGCAGATCCGGATCAGTTCCGGGCTCGACCCCAAATAGGAAGCAGTACTCGTCGACTTTCCCCGCGCAAACGCCGACATTTTTGCGTGGGGTCCCTCGGACATGCCTGGCATACCGAGGGATGTCACCGAGCACTCGCCGGATATTCGGGCAGGAGCCCGACTCGTCAAACGGCCTCTGCACGGACGACGCTCGGGGGCTACGCCCTTCCCCCACTCACACACGAGGATCAGTCATCAAGGAAGGGTCGGCCTCGCCCCGGCGGAGCCCGACCCTCCCTCGGGGGCTAAAAAGGGGAACCTCTCTCGTCGAGTTTGGATGCGCCTCTCCGCGTCAAAAAAATTCTTTTTTCGATCAAGAAGGGGTTTTTGCGTTCTCCCGGATGCGTCAGAAGCAGGGTCCCGAGGAGCGAACTTGGGTACAAATAAGTGGCGAGACCGACTGAGCCGAGGAACACCTATGCCTCCGGGCTAGGGACACCTCACTCATTGCCTGCCACGAAAAAGGACCCAGCTCGGGAAATCACCCTGTTGTTGACACGTCGGGCCAGGCGCGCAAATTGAAACAGAAAGGAGTATGACTTCACGCAAGAGAAGTAAAGTGTCCAGGCCTCGGCGGCCGCGGCAAATCGCACATCCAACAGAAATTGTCTCAACAAAAGTCAGGCGTCGCCTTGGGAAGGCGCCGCGCCCTCAGCTCCACCCCCGCCGTCGGTAAGGTCCACCTCCGCTTCCTGCGGCGGCACAGGAGGAAGAATCTCCGCCTCGAAGATGGTCGCCAGCGCCGCGCTCGGACCCGCAGCGACCGCGTCGAGCCGCTGAACTTCTGCCAGGGCGGCCTCGTCTTCGTCAGGAAGGCAATACCCCTCACTGACCCGCTCCAGGTCCACGACGTAGTGGGAAGCGAGCACGGCGAAGGCCCGCCTGACGCCGTGGTGTAGCGCCCCGCGGACTTTACCGCGCGCGTAACCACCTAGGGCTTGAAGACGGCTTTGGGGGGAGCTTCCTGAAGGGACGTCGCCGGGACCAAGGGTCCGATAGACATCCGAGACGGCCTCGGACATGGCCGCGAGATCGGCCTCCCTCTGCTCAGCAGCCCCAGCGAGCGCCTCGACGAGCGCTTTGGCAGACTCGTCGAGGGCAGACTCGAGCTCTGCGAACAACCAGAAGAAAGACCTCAAACACAAGCGGAAGAAACGGACAAGAACGAGAACCGAGGACGGTCGAAGCATACCTCCGGCTCGGACGCGCTGCTCCGAGGCCGCGACTTGGGCTGCGGCCAGGTCGGCCGCGAGGGTCTTGGCCCGGCTTTCGGCCTCGGCAGCCTGGCCCCGAGATTGGTCCCGCTCCTCGGCAACCCGGACGAGCTCCGACCGCTGCCGTAGCGCCTCCGTGCGCGCCGCCGCCGCCTCGGCCCTCAGGTCAGCACAGAGCAACTGGAGGTCCGCTATCTGAAAGGGAATTAGGCTTACACCTAGTTCCTAAATAATTTTGGTGGTTGAATTGTCCAACACAAATATTGGACTAACTAGTTTACTCTAGTGCATAAGTTATACAGGTGCAAAAGGTTCACACTCAGCAAATAAAAAGATCAAATGTTGGATTCAACAAAGGAGCAGCAAGACAACCGAGGGCTCCTCTGGCCGGAGGCACCGGACTGTCCGGTGTGCACCGGACTGTCCGGTGCGGCCAGAGGACTTCGACTTTCAAACTCTTTGCTCTCGGGATGTCTCCGTGGACAGCGCGCTATAATTCACCGGACTGTCCGGTGTGCACCGGACATGTCCGGTGCTCCAAGGAAACGCGGCCTCCGGAACTCGCCAGCCTCGGGTTTGCTCGGCAGCCGCTCCGCTAAAATTCACCGGACTGTCCGGTGTGCACCGGACTGTCCGGTGTACCAGCGGAGCAACGGCTCTCTGCGGCGCCAACGGCTCCCTGCAGTGCATTAAATGCGCGCGCAGCGCGCGCAGTCGTCAGGCACGCCCATGCCGGTGCACCGGACATCAAACAGTACATGTCCGGTGTGCACCGGACACCCAGGAGGGCCCACAAGTCAGAAGCTCCAACGGTCAGAATCCAACGGCAACCGTGACGTGGCAGGGGCACCGGACTGTCCGGTGTGCACCGGACTGTCCGGTGCGCCATCGAACAGAGGACTCCAGCCAACGGTCACTTGTGGTGGTTGGGGCTATAAATATCCCAACCACCCCACATTCATTGCCATCCAAGTTTTCCAACTCTCAACCACTTACAAGAGCTAGGCATTCAATTCTAGACACATACAAAGAGATCAAATCCTCTCCAATTCCACTCAAGCCCTTAGTGACTAGCGAGAGAGATTTGCCGTGTTCTTTTGAGCTCTTGCGCTTGGATCGCTTTCTTGCTTTCTCATTTGTTCTTGAAATCATCACTCAATTGTAACCAAGGCAAGAGGCACCAATTGTGTGGTGGCCCTTGCGGGGAAGTTTTGTTCCCGGTTGATTGAGAAGAAGAGAAAGCTCACTCGATCCGTGGGATCGTTTGAGAGAGGGAAGGGTTGAAAGAGACCCGGCCTTTGTGGCCTCCTCAACGGGGAGTAGGTTTGAGAGAACCGAACCTCGGTAAAACAAATCCTCGTGTCACACTCTTATTCGCTTGCGATTTGTTTTGTGCCCTCTCTCGCGGACTCAATTATATTTCTAACGCTAACCTTGCTTGTAGTTGTGATTATTTTTGTAAATTTCAGTTTCGCCCTATTCACCCCCCCTTCTAGGCGACTATCAATTGGTATCAGAAGCCCGGTACTTCATTAGAGCCTAACCGCTCGAAGTGATGTCGGGAGAACCCGCCAAGAAGGAGATGGAGACCGGCGACAAGCCCACTACAAGCCAAGGGAGCACTTCATCGGAAGAGTCGCGCACCAAGAGAAGGGAGAAGAAGAAGATCTCCTCCAAGCGGAAGGAGAAAAAGTCTTCCTCTTCTCACCACAAGGAGAAGAAGGAAAAGTCTTCTTCTCACAAGCCGCATCGGAGTGGGGACAAGCACAAAAGGATGAGGAAGGTGATCTTCTACGAGACCGACACCTCATCGACATCTACCTCCGGCTCCGACGCGGCGTCCGTCACTTCTAAACGCCAAGAGCGTAAGAAGTATAGTAAGATCCCCCTACGCTACCCTCGCGTTCCTAAACATACACCTTTACTTTCCGTCCCATTAGGCAAACCACCAACTTTTAATGGTGAAGATTATGCTATGTGGAGTAATTTGATGCGATTTCATCTAACTTCTCTCCACAAAAGTATATGGGATGTTGTTGAGTTTGGTGTACAGGTACCATCCGTAGGGGATGAAGACTACGACACGGACGAAGTGGCCCAAATCGAGCACTTCAACTCCCAGGCCACAACCATTCTCCTTGCCTCACTAAGCAAGGAGGAATACAACAAAGTACAAGGGTTGAAGAACGCCAAGGAGATTTGGGACCTACTCAAGACGGCGCACGAGGGTGATGAACTCACCAAGATCACCAAGCGGGAAACGATCGAGGGGGAGCTCGGTCGCTTCCGTCTTCGCCAAGGGGAGGAGCCACAAGACATGTACAACCGGCTCAAGACCTTGGTGAACCAAGTGCGCAACCTCGGGAGCGCAAAATGGGATGACCACGAAGTGGTTAAGGTTATTCTAAGAGCCCTTATTTTCCTTAACCCTACTCAAGTACAATTAATTCGTGGCAATCCTAGATATACACAAATGACCCCCGAGGAAGTCATCGGGAATTTTGTCAGTTTTGAATGCATGATTAAGGGCTCCAAGAAGATCAACGAGCTTGATGAGCCTTCCACATCCGAGGCGCAACCAGTGGCCTTCAAGGCAACGGAGGAGAAGAAGGAGGAGTCTACACCAAGTAGACAACCAATTGACGCCTCCAAGCTCGACAACGAGGAGATGGCCCTAATCATCAAAAGCTTCCGGCAAATCCTCAAACAAAGGAAGGGGAAGGACTATAAATCCCGTTCCAAGAAGGTTTGCTACAAGTGTGGTAAGCCCGGTCACTTTATTGCTAAATGTCCATTATCAAGTGATAGTGACAGGGGCGACGACAAGAAGGGCAAGAGGAAGGAGAAGAAGAAGTACTACAAGAAGAAGGGCGGCGATGCCCATGTTTGTCGGGAGTGGGACTCCGACGAAAGCTCTAGCGACTCCTCCGACGACGAGGACGCCGCCAACATCGCCGTCACCAAGGGCCTCCTCTTCCCAAACGTCGGCCACAAATGCCTCATGGCCAAGGACGGCAAAAAGAAGGTAAAATCAAAGTCCTCCACTAAATATGAAACATCTAGTGATGAGGATAATGATAAAAATGAAGAGGATAATTTGCGTATTCTTTTTGCCAACCTTAACATGGAACAAAAAGAAAAATTAAATGAGCTAATTAGTGCCATCCATGAAAAGGATGATCTCTTGGACTCCCAAGAGGACTTCCTAATCAAGGAAAACAAGAAACATGTTAAGGTTAAAAATGCTTATGCTCTAGAAAGAGAAAAATGTGAAAAATTGTCTAGTGAGCTAAGTATTTGCCATGAGACTTTAGACAACCTTAGAAATGAAAATGCAAATTTGTTAGTTAAGGTTGATTCTCATGTTTGCATTGATCCTAGAAATAATAATGTTGATTTGCTTGCTAGGATTGATAAGTTGAATGTTTCCATTGCTAGCCTTAGAAATGAAAATGAGAAATTAATTGCTAAGGCTAAGGATTTTGATGTTTGCAATGCTACTATTTCCAACCTTAGAACTAAAAATGATATGTTGCATGCTAAGGTTGTTGAACTTAAAACTTGCAAACCCTCTACATCTCATGTTGAGCATGTTTCCATTTGTACTAGATGTAGAGACATTAATGTTGATGCTATCCATGATCACCTAGCCTTAATTAAACAACAAAATGATCACATAGCTCAACTTAATGCTAAAATTAGAGAGCATGACTTAGAAAATGAAAAATTTAAATTGGCTAGAAGCATGCTCTATAATGGGAGACGCCCGGGCATTAAGGACGGCATTGGCTTCCAAAGGGGAGACAATGTCAAAATTAATGCCCCTCCTAAGAACTTGTCTAACTTTGTTAAGGGCAAGGCTCCCATGCCTCAGGATAACGAGGGTTACATTTTGTACCCTGCCGGGTATCCTGAGAGTAAAATTAAGAAAATTCATTCTAGGAAGTCTCACTCTGGCCCTAATCATGCTTTTATGTATAAGGGTGAGACATCTAGATCTAGGCAACCAACCCATGCCAAGTTGCCTAGAAAGAAAACTATTAATGCATCAAATGATCATGCCATGTCATTTAAAACTTTTGATGCATCTTATGTTTTAACTAACAAATCCGGCAAGGTAGTTGCCAAGATTGTTGGGGGCAAACACAAGGGCTCCAAGACTTGTGTTTGGGTACCCAAAGTTCTTGTATCTAATGCCAAAGGACCCAAAACCGTTTGGGTACCTAAAACAAAGAACTAAACTTGTTTTGTAGGTTTATGCATCCGGGGGCACAAGTTGGATACTCGACAGCGGGTGCACAAACCACATGACCGGGGAGAAAAGGATGTTCTCCTCATATGAGAAAAACCAAGATCCCCAACGAGCTATCACATTCGGGGATGGAAATCAAGGTTTGGTCAAAGGTTTGGGTAAAATTGCTATATCTCCTGACCATTCTATTTCCAATGTTTTTCTTGTAGATTCTTTAGATTACAATTTGCTTTCCGTTTCTCAATTATGCAAAATGGGCTACAACTGTCTTTTTACTGATATAGGTGTTACTGTCTTTAGAAGAAGTGATGATTCAATAGCTTTTAAGGGAGTGTTAGAGGGTCAGCTATACTTGGTAGATTTTAATAGAGCTGAACTCGACACTTGCTTGATTGCTAAGACTAACTTGGGTTGGCTCTGGCACCGCCGACTAGCCCATGTTGGAATGAAGAATCTTCACAAGCTTCTAAAGGGAGAACACATTTTGGGACTAACCGATGTTCATTTTGAGAAAGACAGGGTTTGTAGCGCATGCCAAGCTGGGAAGCAAGTTGGTGTCCATCATCCACACAAAAATATCATGACTACCGACAGGCCACTGGAGCTCCTACATATGGATCTATTCGGCCCGATCGCTTACATAAGCATCGGCGGTAGTAAGTATTGTCTTGTAATTGTGGATGATTATTCTCGCTTCACTTGGGTATTCTTTTTACAGGACAAATCTCATACCCAAGAGACCTTAAAGGGATTCTTAAGACGGGCTCAAAATGAGTTCGGCTTAAGGATCAAGAAAATTAGAAGCGACAATGGGACGGAGTTCAAGAACTCTCAAATAGAAGGCTTTCTTGAGGAGGAGGGCATCAAGCATGAGTTCTCTTCTCCCTACACCCCACAACAAAATGGTGTAGTGGAGAGGAAGAATCGAACTCTATTGGACATGGCAAGAACCATGCTTGATGAATACAAGACACCGGATCGGTTTTGGGCCGAAGCGGTCAACACCGCCTGCTACGCCATCAACCGGTTATATCTTCATCGAATCCTCAAGAAGACATCTTATGAACTCCTAACCGGTAAAAAGCCAAATATTTCATATTTTAGAGTTTTTGGTAGCAAATGTTTTATACTTGTTAAAAGAGGTAGAAAATCCAAATTTGCTCCTAAAACTGTAGAAGGCTTTTTACTAGGATATGACTCAAACACAAGGGCATATAGAGTCTTTAACAAATCCTCAGGACTTGTTGAAGTTTCTTGTGACGTTGTGTTTGATGAGACTAACGGCTCTCAAGTAGAGCAAGTTGATCTTGATGATGTAGGTGAAGAACAGGCTCCATGCATAGCGCTAAGGAACATGTCCATCGGGGATGTGTGTCCTAAGGAATCCGAAGAGCCTCCAAATGCACAAGATCAACCATCCTCCTCCATGCAAGCATCTCCACCAACTCAAGTTGAGGATGAGGCTCAAGATGTTGACCAAGAAAATCAAGAAGATGAGCCACCTCAAAATGACGGCAACGATCAAGGGGGAGATTCAAATGTTGAAGACAAGGAGGATGATCAACCAAGGCCGCCACACCCAAGAGTCCACCAAGCAATACAACGAGATCACCCCGTCGACACCATCCTCGGCGACATTCATAAGGGGGTAACTACTCGATCTCGTGTTGCTCATTTTTGTGAACATTACTCGTTTGTTTCCTCTATTGAGCCAACCAGGGTAGAGGAGGCACTTCAAGATTCGGATTGGGTGATGGCAATGCAAGAGGAGCTCAACAATTTCACGAGGAATGAGGTATGGCACTTAGTTCCACGTCCTAACCAAAATGTTGTAGGAACCAAGTGGGTCTTCCGCAACAAGCAAGACGAGCATGGTGTGGTGACTAGGAACAAAGCTCGACTCGTGGCCAAGGGATATTCACAAGTCGAAGGTTTGGATTTTGGTGAAACCTATGCACCCGTAGCTAGGCTTGAGTCAATTCGTATATTATTAGCCTATGCTACTTACCATGGCTTCAAGCTTTATCAAATGGACGTGAAGAGTGCCTTCCTCAATGGACCAATCAAGGAGGAGGTCTATGTTGAGCAACCTCCCGGCTTTGAAGACAGTGAGTATCCTAACCATGTTTATAGGCTCTCTAAGGCGCTTTATGGGCTCAAGCAAGCCCCAAGAGCATGGTATGAATGCCTTAGAGATTTCCTTATTGCAAATGGCTTCAAAGTCGGCAAGGCCGATCCTACTTTGTTCACTAAAACTCTTGACAATGATTTGTTTGTATGCCAAATTTATGTTGATGATATTATATTTGGGTCTACTAACAAATCTACATGTGAAGAATTTAGTAGGATCATGACACAGAAATTCGAGATGTCAATGATGGGAGAGTTGAAGTATTTTCTAGGATTTCAAGTCAAGCAACTCCAAGAAGGCACCTTCATTAGCCAAACGAAGTATACTCAAGACATTCTAAGCAAGTTTGGAATGAAGGATGCCAAGCCCATCAAGACACCCATGGGAACAAATGGGCATCTCGACCTCGACACGGGAGGTAAGTCCGTGGATCAAAAGGTATACCGGTCGATGATTGGATCATTACTTTATTTATGTGCATCTCGACCGGACATTATGCTTTCCGTTTGCATGTGTGCAAGATTCCAAGCCGACCCTAAGGAATCACACCTTACGGCCGTAAAACGAATCTTGAGATATTTGGCTTTTACTCCTAAGTTTGGGCTTTGGTACCCTCGGGGATCCACTTTTGATTTGATTGGATATTCGGATGCCGATTGGGCGGGGTGTAGGATCAATAGAAAGAGCACATCGGGGACTTGCCAGTTCTTGGGAAGATCCTTGGTGTCTTGGGCTTCAAAGAAGCAAAATTCGGTCGCTCTTTCCACCGCCGAAGCCGAGTATATTGCCGCAGGCCATTGTTGCGCGCAATTGCTTTGGATGAGGCAAACCCTGCGGGACTACGGTTACAAATTAACCAAAGTCCCTTTGCTATGTGACAATGAGAGTGCAATCAAAATGGCCGACAACCCCGTCGAGCATAGCCGCACTAAGCACATAGCCATTCGGTATCATTTTCTTCGGGATCACCAACAAAAAGGGGATATCGAGATTTCTTATATTAATTCTAAAGATCAATTAGCCGATATCTTTACCAAACCACTTGATGAACAATCTTTTACCCGACTTAGGCATGAGCTCAATATTCTTGATTCGAGAAACTTCTTTTGCTAGTCTTGCACACATAGCTCATAAATATACCTTTGATCATGTCTCTTTTATATATGCTATGACTAATATGTTTCCAAGTGTATTTCAAACAAGTCATAGGTATATTGAAAGGGAATTGGAGTCTTCGGCGAAGACAAAGGCTTCCACTCCGCTCCACTACTCACCCTTCGCCGTCGCTCCGCCGCATCTCTCCAACGTTGGTATAACCTTCACTCATTTCTTTCATGACCAAAGGGGGAGAATGTACTTCATGGGCTCTAATGATTCCGTTTTTGGCGATTCATGCCAAAGGGGGAGAAAATATGAGCCCAAAGCAAAAGGACCGCACCACCACCCCTAATTTTAAATTCAATGATTTTCAATGATAAATTTCAAAATTGGTATCTCTTTGTGTTCTAAAGGGGGAGCAAGTAGTGTTTTCAAAATTAATGGAAAACCCTCTTGAACACTAAGAGGAGACATTATTTTAGGGGGAGTTTTTTTGTTTAGTCAAAGGAAAAGCATTTGAAACAGGGGGAGAAAATTTCAAATCTTGAAAATGCTTTACAAATCTTATTCATTTACCTTTGACTATCTTACAAAAAGACTTTGAAAAGTATTTACAAAAGAATTTGCGAAAACAAAACTCTTGGTGCAAATGTGGTCCAATATGTGAAAAATAAAGAAAACCATCCATGCGCATCATATAAATTTATATTGGCTCAATTCCAAGCAACCTTTGCACTTACATTATGAAAACTAGTTAAATTATGCACTTTTATATTTGCTTTGGTTTGTGTTGGCATCAATCACCAAAAAGGGGGAGATTGAAAGGGAATTAGGCTTACACCTAGTTCCTAAATAATTTTGGTGGTTGAATTGTCCAACACAAATATTGGACTAACTAGTTTACTCTAGTGCATAAGTTATACAGGTGCAAAAGGTTCACACTCAGCAAATAAAAAGATCAAATGTTGGATTCAACAAAGGAGCAGCAAGACAACCGAGGGCTCCTCTGGCCGGAGGCACCGGACTGTCCGGTGTGCACCGGACTGTCCGGTGCGGCCAGAGGACTTCGACTTTCAAACTCTTTGCTCTCGGGATGTCTCCGTGGACAGCGCGCTATAATTCACCGGACTGTCCGGTGTGCACCGGACATGTCCGGTGCTCCAAGGAAACGCGGCCTCCGGAACTCGCCAGCCTCGGGTTTGCTCGGCAGCCGCTCCGCTAAAATTCACCGGACTGTCCGGTGTGCACCGGACTGTCCGGTGTACCAGCGGAGCAACGGCTCTCTGCGGCGCCAACGGCTCCCTGCAGTGCATTAAATGCGCGCGCAGCGCGCGCAGTCGTCAGGCACGCCCATGCCGGTGCACCGGACATCAAACAGTACATGTCCGGTGTGCACCGGACACCCAGGAGGGCCCACAAGTCAGAAGCTCCAACGGTCAGAATCCAACGGCAACCGTGACGTGGCAGGGGCACCGGACTGTCCGGTGTGCACCGGACTGTCCGGTGCGCCATCGAACAGAGGACTCCAGCCAACGGTCACTTGTGGTGGTTGGGGCTATAAATATCCCAACCACCCCACATTCATTGCCATCCAAGTTTTCCAACTCTCAACCACTTACAAGAGCTAGGCATTCAATTCTAGACACATACAAAGAGATCAAATCCTCTCCAATTCCACTCAAGCCCTTAGTGACTAGCGAGAGAGATTTGCCGTGTTCTTTTGAGCTCTTGCGCTTGGATCGCTTTCTTGCTTTCTCATTTGTTCTTGAAATCATCACTCAATTGTAACCAAGGCAAGAGGCACCAATTGTGTGGTGGCCCTTGCGGGGAAGTTTTGTTCCCGGTTGATTGAGAAGAAGAGAAAGCTCACTCGATCCGTGGGATCGTTTGAGAGAGGGAAGGGTTGAAAGAGACCCGGCCTTTGTGGCCTCCTCAACGGGGAGTAGGTTTGAGAGAACCGAACCTCGGTAAAACAAATCCTCGTGTCACACTCTTATTCGCTTGCGATTTGTTTTGTGCCCTCTCTCGCGGACTCAATTATATTTCTAACGCTAACCTTGCTTGTAGTTGTGATTATTTTTGTAAATTTCAGTTTCGCCCTATTCACCCCCCCTTCTAGGCGACTATCACTATCTTAGCGTCCTGCTGAGAAAGGCGCGCGGTAGCCCCGGCGAGCGAAGTCCTCAGGGACCGCAGCGAGCCCCAGACGTCGGCCTCGCGGCGGATGAACGATGACTTGGCGGCGCTCCGGTCCGTCAGATCCTGGAAAGGGAAACAAGACATCACGACGGACGCCTCGCTCGCAGAAGGGAGAAGGTATGCCTGAAACCGTTACCTGGAGGATTTTGGGGACGTCCCCGTAGAGAACCTCCAGCGACGACCGGAGCGACCCCACCGTTGCTTCCGCACGCTTGCGGAGCTCGTCCCAGGACTGGTCCTCCTGTTCGTCGTCAAGAACGAAGATAGGGTCCGAAGCCTCGCGGGTCCGGAATCGGAGCAACTGGCCCCGGGCCTCGGGGCTCCGCCGCACTGCGACAAGGCTGCCGCCCGCCTGGATGAGCTGCGCGTCCACGCCCACCTCTTCCGAGGCCCTGGGCGCCGACGCTGCGGCCGTCTCAACGTCGGCATCAACCATATGCTCTCCGACTGGGACGGTGCCAACTGCGGTGGCGGCAGGCACCGGCATGGCCGACACGGCAGGCGGGCTCGGGGCCGCGTCGGCGCCGGCCGCCTCCCCGATCACGATGGCCGCCTCGGCAGAGGAGCCCGCCTCAGGGACCTGCTCCCCCGGGACATGCGACGCCTGAGCCCCATGCGGCGAAGCGCCCTGCGAAAGGGTCGGCTGAGCGGCGGGGTCTGGGATGGCGCCAGCCGCCTGGACCAACGCCGTCTTAAGGGCCTTCCGGGGCTCCAGGTCGGTAGGGCCATGGCTCCGCTTGCTGGAAAAAAGAAGAAAGGGAAAATCACGGCCAAGACGTATGAATGAAGCGCCGGGACGGAGACATTCCAAGGTACTTACCCGCTCCGGGCCATGATCCACTTTGCCTGGGGGGAGGTCTCTTGACTCCCGCTCCCTGCAACCACCGCCGAGGTCCGCCTCGCCGATAGCCCTGGCACCGCCCTCGCCTTGGGCGCCCCTGACGCCCGGGAGGCGGACTGCCCAGGCGCCGCCATGGCAACCTGAGGACCGCTCCCCCGCGCTGCCGGCGCGGGGGACGGCTCTCGAGGGACGGACCCCTCGGCCCGGCTCCCTGGAGTCGCGTCAGCTCCTCCAGCCGAGGGGTCAAGTACCCTCTCGGGTTGCCCCCGCCCCTCAGGTCGGGGATCCGGCGTCTCGGCCCCAGGAACCGACGACATCGGCCCGCTCGGGGGCTGACTCGACAGCTCCCGGCCACACCCCAAGCTGGGGCTGAGGCCGAGACGGGCGGCCATGTCGTCCTCCTCCTCTTCATCATCGTCGTCGTCGTCGTCGGATGTCTCCGGCGACAGCTCCCTGGGGAGTCCTTCCCTCTCCTGCTGGCGACGGCGTTTCTCCAGGGCGTCCCGAGCCCGCCTCCGCTTGCGGGCCCGGGCCTTCTCCGCATCCTTTTTCTTCTTCTCCTCCTCCGCGGCGACCCGCCGCGCTGCCCGACCCACCGCGTCCTCCGGGACCCGCGGCAAGGAGGGTTTGTGCCGCCCCACCTCCTAAAAAGGGGGGAGGGGGAAAGAAACCCAATCGTGAGAATCAGGAGCAACCCGGTATATGAGGAAGGAAGGAGCAAACACTCACCGGAGCGATGCACCCCTGGTCGGGGCGCATTCGAGGCTGGGAGAAGGCGTGGGGGTCTGGCTTCCCCATCGCGGCCGACACCCGCCATTGGAGGGCGTCACGGGGAAGAGGATCAGGGGACATCCGTGACCCCTCCCAGTCGGCCTCCAGGGTCATCTCCCAAAGCGACAGCCGCCGTTCCGCCAGGGGGAGCACCCTCCGACGGTGGATGGCGGCAACCACTCCCGCGGTGGTGAGTCCTCCCTCCCGCAACGCCTTCAGGGCCTGGAGAAGAGGTTCGAGGTTCTTCTGCCTCTCGTGTGGAGTCCCGTGGCGCCAGGCATCGGGAGAGGCGGTGACAACCCGCTGAGAGAACGGCGGGAGCAACTCTTCGTCATTCCGGAGGTAGAACCACCGGCGCTGCCAACCCTTGTTTGAGGATGCGAGGACGGCAGGGATATACTGCGACGACCGCGACTGCCTCAACAAAAGGGTGCAGCCGCCGGCCCGCACCGCTGCGCGGACTTTCCTCTCCCCCGTCGGCGAGGCGAAAAGCTCGGCGAAGAAGAGATGGGTCCACAAATCCCAATGGGGGGCGATCCCCAAATACCCCTCGCACACCGCTACGAAGATAGCGGCCTGCGAGATGGAGTTGGGGGTGAGGTTGTGCAACTCCACCCCGTAATGGAACAGGATGGCCCGCATAAAGCGGCTCGTCGGCACACCAAATCCCCGCTCATGGAAGGAGATGAAGCTCACGACGTACCCCGGCGGAGGGGATGGAGTGACTCCGCCCGCGGGAGGAATCCATTCCGGCCGCTGCTCATCGGTGAGAGGGCGGAGCAAACCCTCGCCGACGAGGTCCTCCAGATCACCCGCCGTCACCGTGGAGAAGGGCCACGGGTCGCGCGGCGGGATGATGGTCACCCGGTCAGCCATCGCCAAAGCAGAAAGGGTGGCGGCGCGGAGGACGAGGGAGGGCGGTTTCCTTTTTCCTGGCTAGATCTCTCAGACTGCGAAAAAACCTAAGGGGGAGACAAGAAGCGGAGTCGAGAACCGTCACCGGACCCTCTCCGGGGTATATAAAGACCAAGGTGAAGACGGTTCCAACGTACCGCCCGAACCGGACGCGGGGTTCAAAAAACGCAAAGCAAAACAGCCGTTCCTCGAACGGCTCGCGCACGCAACGGCAGCCTCGCCGACCGCTCGCCCCGGCGCATTAACTCCGCGGCTCGATGGGCAGCGCTTCTGGCGGAAGCAGCTGGCGACGTTTCGCCTTCGCCAAAACGACCACACCAAAAAAGGTACGCCACGTCGTTCAATTTCGTATCCTTTTTCCCTTTTCCTTCTTTCTCTATCTCTTGCAACAGGGACCGGGAAAGGGGATACCCCCAAAGGGATCCTTCCCCGTGAAGGAACTAGGCTCCGAGCCTCCTTACTGATCAGGGGTTCGAAGGCTGGCCCCCCGAAGGGTTCAACAGCCGCCTCAGATCGCGTGGGCCCGACACCCACTACTGGTCAGAGGTTCGAAGGTCGGCCCCCCGAAAGGTTCCACGACCGCCTCAGGCTACTCGGGCTCCGCGCCCATTACTGATCAGGGGTTCGAAGGCTGGCCCTCAGAAGGGTTCACAGTCGCCTCAGACACCGAGCGAGGGATGACCAGGGGTACGTTCGATACATAACCAAGGCTCGGGCTGCGCTCCCGAGGTACCCTAGGACATTTCCGAGACCAGCGGGAACGAACCTGTAACGGAATCCCATCGGAGGGAGGCGCGTATGTAAAAAAGCCGAGTCTGTCCCTGATCGTCCTCTCGCCCTGTGCGGAGGCTCGGGGGCTGCTCTCGCAAACCCGGCTCCGGCCGAACCGTTGACAGCGTCAACATACCAGCCCGAGAACTTGGGCCCCGACAGTGCACCCGGGCTACGGCCTGTTCGCATGAGGGAACCGCCAGACCAGCCGAAGCATTACGCAAGGCATTAAGACCTCGAAGGAGTGAAACCACTCCTCCGAGGCCTCGGGGGCTACACCCGGCGGGTGCGCTCGCGCGCACCCACCGGAACAAAGTGCAACCGAGAAAGGCTGGTCCCCTTGCAAAAAAGTGCGACGAAAGCCTCCAAGCGAGTGCAAACACTCCCTTCGAGGCTCGGGGGCTACTGTCGGGGACCATAATTAGGGGTACCCTCAAGACGCCTAATTCTCAGCTGGTAACCCCCATCAGCATAAAGCTGCAGAGGCCTGATGGGTTTGATTAAGTCAGGGATCAGTCCATACGAGCGACTCGATCACGCCACGCCCGAGCCTAGCCTCGGGCAAGGGCAGCCGACCCTGAGGTGTTTCCGTCTCGCCCGAGGCCTCCTCTTTCACGGCAGACGCATCTCCGGCTCGCCCGAGGCCTTGCCTTTGTTAAGAAGCAACCCTGACTAAATCACCGCGCCGACCAACCAAGTCCCCGGGGCATTTAACGCAAAGAGTGAGACCGACGGGCGGCCAGGCTTTGCCAAAAACGCCATAGGAAGCTCCGCCCGACCCAGGGCTCGGACTCGGGCTAAGGCCCCGGAAGACGGCGAACTCCGTTCCGCCCGACCCAGGGCTCGGACTCGGGCTAAGGCCCCGGAAGACGGCGAACTCCGCTCCGCCTGACCCAGGGCTCGGACTCGGGCTAAGGCCCCGGAAGACGGCGAACTCCGCTCCGCCCGACCCAGGGCTCGGACTCGGGCTAAGGCCCCGGAAGACGGCGAACTCCGCTCCGCCCGACCCAGGGCTCGGACTCGGGCTAAGGCCCCGGAAGACGGCGAACTCCGCTCCGCCCGACCCAGGGCTCGGACTCGGGCTAAGGCCCCGGAAGACGGCGAACTCCGCTCCGCCCGACCCAGGGCTCGGACTCGGGCTAAGGCCCCGGAAGACGGCGAACTCCGCTCCGCCCGACCCAGGGCTCGGACTCGGGCTAAGGCCCCGGAAGACGACGAACTCCGCTTCGCCCGACCCAGGGCTCGGACTCCGCCCTGGCCTCTGCCGAACGACCTCCGCCTCGCCCGACCCAGGAGCTTGGGCTCGGCCTCGGCCATGCAGGACAGACTCGACCTCGGCTTCGGAGGAGCCTCCACGTCGCCCGACCTAGGGCACGAGTCCGCCACGTCGACAGGAAGCGCCATCATCACCCTACCCCGGGCCGACTCGGGCCACAGAGAACAGGACCGACGTCCCATCTGGCTGGCTCCGCCAGATAGGCAATGATGGCGCCCCGCTGGATCCATGACGACGGCGGCTCTCAGCTCCCTTACGGAAGCAGGGGGACGTCAGCAAGGGCCCAACCACTCCGACAGCTGTCCCTCCGCCAGGCTCCATTGCTTCTCCGACCGCCACGACGCCACTCTAGCTGGGTGCCAAGATCTCTCCGGCTGCCACCTTGGCACGTACTTAGGGCACTAGCTTTCCCCCGCTAGACACGTAGCGCCTTGCTACACCCCCATTTGTACACCTGGATCCTTTCCTTACTCCTATAAAAGGAGGGACCAGTGCCTTCTTAGAAGAGGTTGGCCTCGCGGGAACGAAGGGCAGGGGCAGGCGCTCTCTTGGGGCCGCTCGCTCCCCTCACCCGCGCGGACGCTTGTAACCCCCTACTGCAAGCGCACCCGACCTGGGCGCGGGACGAACATGAAGGCCGCGGGATCTCCGACTCCCTCACGACCCGGCTCCGGCCACCTCGCTCTCGCTCTCTCCCCCCTTCGCGCTCGCCCACGCGCTCGACCCATCTGGGCTGGGGCACGCGGCACACTCACTCGTCGGCTCGGGGACCCCCCGGTCTCGAAACGCCGACAACTATCATACTAAACTAGATAATAAAACTACACAGCTAACCCAACTGGAATAATCGAACTTTCGGATCTTGATATATTAACGAGAAACAAGACATCTGTGACCGAATATAACGATAATCAATCAACTTTATTTTTGTTAGTAGAAACGAGATTGTTCAAAATCTGTAACTTCGTTCGACCTGGAATTTTATCGGACTAAACTAAGTAAAAATACGCAACTAACCCGGCTAGAATCATGCTAGTCAGACTTACAGATTTTGACGTATTAATGAAATAAAGACAGATGTGACAGAGTTTAACGAGAATTGATCAACTTTGTTTTGATAGCAAAATTGAGTTTGTTCGGAGTTTGTAGCTTTGATTAACCTAAAATTTTATCATACTGGACTAGATAAAATTATGCAACTAATATACTTTGTAATCATGTGGATCCGACTTCTGTATACTTGTAAGCAACTGATTGTCAAGCAACGGAACGACGAGTCTCAATATACTGCCAGGCGACCATCCCTGCTCGGCTGAATGACCACACAAAATCTATGTGTTTTCATGTAGACGACAGTAGAGTTTTGAAAAGTATAAGAACAAACTATCATGAATTATTTTTCTAAATAAACTACAATAAAAACCATTTGCACTTATCCTTAACTTATATCACCTATAATTAATTTGTGTGCATATTTTTATATGTTAAAAATGGACAGTTTAAAAATTCTGGGCTCCACCGCGGGTTTTGCGGATGTCATGTTAGTTATCCCCATTATCCGTGCATCGGCCAGTGGAAAAGGACCACACCAACCCTATCGTTGGACTTCGGGGAAAAAATGGTTCCGGGAATCTAAATGCACATCTGATCCTGCCTCGTTCGTAGGACAGTAATGCTTTCACAGCCACATGCTGCAGAAAATTCTTGCTGATGTACTCCCTCCGGTGCAGTAATCCTGCGCGTGACCGAGCGTGCACAAAAAGAAGTCATAGCGCGCGTGGGTCTGGTATTTGGACGTTGTTGCCCCTATTAATTGCACAAAAAAGATGCATTTAAGAGGAATCGAACTTGAGACCTCCAGTCTAGAATGCCTTGGAGTTGCTGCAGCAACTAATCAAGCTTGATTGTTTTAGTGACATTAATGCACCCATATCCCTATTTAATAGGGGCAAACAAGGAAAACTCTATGATAATTAATCACTCCTTGGTATGCACAATCATGTCCTAAACGACTACCTTTACTGCACTGGAGGGAGTACAGCTACAGGACACTGCCGAGGACCTGGACGACCGGTGCTTCCACTGCCCCCGGCCAGGTGCCACCACGCGAACACCCGATCAGCTCGCTCTTCCCCCACCTGACCCACCCGCTTGCCGCGTCCCGGCGTTAAAAACGCACGCGGCCGCGCGCTCCCTCCTGCCGCTTTTCGGGATTTCATTTCGTAGGGCGAGGGGCCGGCGCGCGTGGGAGCGGGCTGGATTTGCGCGTCCTGTACCGAGCGCCCCATGTGACAGGTCGCTCGCTTGCCCCCGCTCCGCCGCTCCCTCCCTCGTCCCGCAAAGCAACCGCAACGCGCCGAGCGGGCAGCGGGGTCCCCGGCCAGCCGAGCAATCCCCCCTCCCCACCACCCCAAAAGGCGAGGCAGCGAGCGGGCGGAAAAGGCTAGTGCGCGCCTCGTGCTCGTGCTCCCCCGAGCAGACTAGACCAGCGCGCTAGCGCCAGCAAGGCCAAGGCGAGGGAGGGGCGATGCTCGCCCGATCTGCTACAGCCGCCGCCGCCGGGATCTGGCTGTGATTAAGGATGTCGGCGTCGCGGAGCGGGAGGATCAGGCGGGCCGGGAGCGTGGCGCTCGGGGACTTTCTGCGGCGGGAGGCGTCGGCGGAGCGGGCCGCGTTGGGAGGCGGCGAGCGGCCCTCGGTCGCGGCGGGGCAGGCCTGCCGGGCGAAGAAGGGCGAGGACTTCGCGCTGCTCAAGCCCGCCTGCGAGCGACGCCCCGGCGCGCCTTCCACCTCCTTCTCCGCCTTCGCCGTAAGCGCTCCCCACCTCCCTGGACTGGACCCGTCTTACCTTACGCGTCCCAATGCTAGCCTGCTACTATGCTCCGGGTTCGTGCTGACAGGGCGCCTCGCCGGTGCTTGGTCTCGTTCGCTCTTGCAGCTGTTCGATGGGCATAACGGGAGCGCCGCAGCGGTGTACGCCGAGGAGCACCTCCTCGGCAACGTGCTCGGCTGCGTCCCGGCCGATCTGAGCAGGGACGACTGGCTCGCCGCGCTCCCAAGGGCGCTCGTCGCGGGGTTCGTCAAGACCGACAAGGATTTTCAAACTAAAGGTAACTGAAATTCCTTCGATTCATGGAACTAAATTGATTGCTACCCTCACTAGTCACTACCAACTAGCAAGTACCGCGCATGTACTACTAGTTGAGTAGAGTACCGGCACATCTATTGCCAATTTGCCATCCTGGCATCTCTATGGCCAGGCGTTAGGTGGCGATTGTTTCAAATTGACCGTGTAAATGGTTTGATGGTGCTGATCCTTGTTGCCCTGTCCCGTGTACATTTTTTTTCAGCTCATTCCTCGGGGACAACCGTGACACTTGCCATAATTGATGGCTCAGTTGTAACTGTTGCGTCCGTTGGTGATTCACGTTGTGTCCTTGATGCTGCGGGATCCATCTACTATTTGTCGGCTGACCACCGCTTTGACGCTAATGAAGAGGAGTAAGACTGCTTTCTCACCGTGCACTGTTGTTCTACAGCTGGTTACACGTTTGGCTCTTCTGACTTGTTAGGTTTTGATTTGTAGGGTTGGACGTGTAACTGAATGCGGAGGTGAAGTTGGAAGGCTAAATGTTGTCGGTGGTGCTGAGGTTGCTCTTTGCCTTTTCACTCACTCCAAAGTTTTCCATCTAGTTTATGCAGTTGGTAGCCAAAAAAAAAAGGTTTCTTTATTGGAAAACAACTAACGTGCTTTTATTTTTTCTGTTTTTGGTGTATTATTTAATACTTTTTTGTTGAAGTTTCTGAGGCAGAGAACTGCTTTTTAAAGGTGTTTTCTTTGTTCTGAAAAAAACTTCGGCAGTTTGCTGCCTGTCTGTGACTGGTTTGGTGTATAGCGTGCTATTAGATGTATGACATTTTCATCGGTTAAGGGCTAGTTTAGGAACCCCATTTTCTTAAGGGATTTCTATTTTTTCAAGAAAAATAGTTTATTTTTCCTTGGAAAATAGTAATGCCTTGAAAAAATGGAGGTCCTAAACTAGCCCTAAGTGGGGCTTTAAGTCGTGCTAGATGGGAGCTTAGCTAGATAGAGCTCTGACTATTTCTAGCAGAATCCCTATCACACTCTCTATCTCACTCCATATTTTAAACTCCACTCTGCAAACAGTGTAATTTACAGTGCAAAACAGTACTTTGCACGACTCATTACACGGCCTGCTGAAATCACGCTTGTGCAACTAGCCACCAACTCTCAATTATGCTTATTTTTTGTTATTTTAATCTATGACTGACGTATCAAACTGTATTGAGTACCGGCTTGAACATTTTAATACCTGTTGTATGTTGGACATCTTCCATATGTTTTCCTTTTAGAGTCCTATCTTTTGGTTTGTAGGTGTGATTCACACCCTCTTTTGATCCTTCATTCCTTTTTTTTATCCATCCAGATTGGTCCCCTTAGATGTTGGCCAGGTGGTCTATGCCTCTCAAGATCGATTGGTGATCAGGACGTAGGTGAATTTATCATTCCGGTTCCTTATGTGAAGCAAATTAAGGTACTGTTGGAAAGTCACTTTACACCATTTCTGGATAAAACTGAATTATAAACTCCTGCTGTAGTGATATCACATTCAAATGCCAGAAGCTGTGCTGTTTGGATATTTTCATTGTCATTATCATCTGAATTTTCTGTTGTTATATGAGCCTATCCTTGTAAATTAGCTCTAACGTTTGAGGTCAAACTAAATTCTATCCTGTACCTGTTACCTGACTAGTCAGATGACACATCACTTTGTCAGGACATATATTTCCAGTATTTATATACTGACTGCCAGATTTTGTTCTCATTTCCTTTGTTTGCAAAGTTTGCTCATTGTTATGTCCAACTACATTTATGTTTTCTTTTCTGAGAGGATTATTCTGTGATTTTCTCTGAAGTGATTCTTTGTTCATTTTAATCTGATCATATTTTGAAAAATAATGCTGTATTGCAATGCTTGTAGCTGTCTAACACTGGAGGTCGTCTTATTATTTCAAGTGACGGTGTTTGGGATGCTTTGACTGCGGAAATGGCTTTTAGATGTGCACGGGGGCTTCCTCCTGAGGCTGCAGCCGAGCAAATTGTTAAAGTACAATACTAGTACCCTTCCCAGCCCATCTTAACACAAGGTCTAAAATCCTCAGTTGTACTGTTCCTAACTGGTGTACTGTTTGCAGGAAGCAGTTGAATCAAAAGGATTGAGAGATGATACAACTTGCATTGTCATTGACATAATCCCACCAGAGAAACAAAAATGCACTATAGAATCTCCAAAAACGCCAGGAAAAGGCCTTGTACTTCTAAAAAATTTCTTCTTAAGGAAAACGGCATCTGGTTCATTGTCTCTCGCTGACAAGGATAATTATCCCGAGCCAGATTTCGTGGAGGAGGTCTTTGAGGATGGATGCCCATTCCTTTCGAGGAGGTTTGTGCCCTTACCTCATCTTGATTACGGATGCATAATAGGTGTCAAATAATTGTACTATAAATTGTGCTTCGTATGGAGCACTGTTTCAGTACTGGCTAAGATATTTGTAGTCACTTCTACAATAAAGAATTATGATGTTTCCTGCTACTAACGTGATGTCACTTGGGCCAGAAGTATTTTACCTTCATGCGGAAGTTGAATGTGCGGTGCCGAAACACAAAATACATTAGTTTGTTTGATAGTGCCAGATACCATATCTTGTCTAGAAAAGTTAAATTCCTGATAGAGCATAATGATCAATGATTGCTGTTGTCAAGTAGGAGTATATAACACCTTCACAAAATATTGAAAAAAAACCAGGGTATTGCATCCTTGGGCTGAATTTTTAAAGGGTAGTCAATACTCAATAGTATTACAATTTGTGACTATGTGCTATGCTTGTCCTTCATTAAGTGCATGCTGTTCTATTAACACTTAATTAACCGTGCAGTTCCTCACAGAGTAATCAATTACTCGAGTCTCTAAGTGACATTTTGAACATTGACCTGGTCTCCAAAACAATACTTTTTCTAGTGTCCTTTCTTACAAAACTATTTATATTTCGAGACGATACTCATCAATTTTTTTTTCAAATATCCAAACTCGACACATAGAAAGTAATATTCAACCAAATTTTGAAATGGTTGACTTAGGACAACCCCAAAACGTAACTGCTTCCAGTAGTGTTTTCATTGCATGTCTCGGAAATGGAAGTAGATGTTTGTTGGAAGGAACCAGTATCTCATCAAGAGCTATCATAGCAATATTGTGAGAAAGCCATGGACTCATAAAATGTTGAAAACAAGCTTGTTTCCCCCCCAAAATGCAGGCTTAATTCTGAATATCCTGTCCGAGATATGTTCAAGCTTTTTGCATGTGCAATTTGTCAAATTGACTTGGAGTCTGGCCAAGGCATATCCATACACGAGGGTTCGTCAAAGACAGGGAAGCTGCGTCCCTGGGATGGCCCTTTCCTTTGTCACAGTTGCCAGGAAAAGAAAGAGGCGATGGAGGGGAAGCGTCACTCGCGAGGTATAAACTTTATGTTTCTATAAACTGCCCTAGTTCTTTTTTCATACAGCTTACGAAATCCACAGTGCGTTAGGGGCAGTCAACATTGTATTCTTACATGTGCAGACTCCTCGTCAAGAAATAGCGGGTCAAGTGAATAGTGACTAAAGCCAGGAGTCATCTTGAGGCGACCACCTAGCGGTGTGACGAGCTAACTCTTGTTGCAGTTGTCATTGTAGCAGCACTTCCTCTATACATGGATTACCATTGGACATAGACAGATGTTGGAACTTGGATGGTGCCATGCGTACATATGTTGGATCTAATGCGGTAATGGACCGTCGGCCAAATTCAATCGCCTCTAGGTACCACACCGGCGACGGCGTCTTCGGCAAGGCTTGTAGCAGTAGCTCATGCAGGTAGTGATGACAAAGGTACTGTTAGCGAAGAATGTCGACAGCGGCCAATGGTCATGTAAATTGTTCATCGTATAGAGGTGCAAGTGACAATTAGCCACGGTTTTGTAATTCTGAGCTAGGATTAGCTATTGGGACCCTGTAATTCGTCTGGGCAGACCTCAAACTAGAGGTCAACAACGTAGCCTGGCCTATTGTAGAATGTATCTTGCCCTACAGTCTTCATGATTCAACGCTGTAATTAGGCTGGTGCCGGTGTACCATCCTCTCGTTCTTCTACGTTAGATCTCAACTCCACTCTCGTCCTTGTCGTGTATAGCCCTATAGCAGACTATAGACTTAGTCCAAAACCACATCAACTTTGTTTATTTCTGTTGAGCACACTTTTGAGCAGGCGGACCGTCCGGCCCTGAGGCCAGACGGTCCGGACAGTCCGCGTCTGTGGGCCGGACGGTCCGCGCATGCGCAGAGCAGTTTAGGGTTCCGAGTTTTGTGCTACGATTGTTAGCTATATTCGCAGGATTAGCTCGGAATCAGTTGTGTAAAGGGTCCAGCCCCCTCCTCTATAAATAGAGAGGTCTACGGCCGATTTGTAATCATCAATCGAATCAATACAACTTTTATTTCGTATTTTATCTTAGGAGTAGTTCTAGTTTAGCCCTAGTTTAGCCTTCCAATCCCCAAATTCTCTGTCTCTCTTCGACTCTACGTCGATTAGAGGAGTCTAGGTCGGTCTACCCGAGCCTAGACAACTCTTAGGATCTCTCCTCCCCGACGGGGTCCCTCCCGGGAGCGAGATCCAGGCGCCGCCGGCGATCTTCCGCCGCCCCTGCGCACGCGCGGACCGTCCGGCCCTAGGGCGCGGACCGTCCGGCCGTCAGGCAGGGAACCCGAGCTCCTGCACCAGGTCGCGGACCGTCCGCACCTGACCAGAGAGCACCGCCGTCTCGCGCCAGGTCGCGGACCGTCCGGCCCTGGGCCGCGGACCGTCCGCGCCTGACCAGAGAGCACCGCCACTGGTTCTCTTGAGTAATTGACGCCTCCAAAAAGGCGTCAACATACTTTTTGGCGACTCTGCTGGGGATAAGAAATATAGACGCATCAAATCGGCCCTCAATGGCCGGTTCAAGAGATAGCTCTGATATTTCCCCTAGCAACATCATAGAGCCGACTTGGGAGACCTTGCCGGCTGACGAACAGCTCCAATTCGAGGAGCACAAGGAGCGTATGATCCAGGAGGCAAAAACAAAATTCTTGGCCGACTTCAAAGTGGACAGGAACAACAAGGTCGTCCGACATCGGGCGACGGATCCGGCTTCGCTCCAACCCACACCAGATATCCCCAATGTAAGTAATACCAACGAGCTACAATCTCTTAGAAATTATGTAGAAGAGCAACGTGAACAAATGCAGAACATCATAGGGGGTATGCAAAGCGATTTTAAGAGACTAGTACGTGCATTTGATAAATCTAATATCGCAAATTTTCCTTCGCACGAGGTTGAGTTAAGGGGTAACACGCGTAATACATCGGCTACAGGTTGTCACGACCAGTCACAACCCCTTTATGGAATGCCGATGGACACATACACTAAGCAACCGCAAATCGGCAGCAAATCAGCCGATCTGCACATGCCCTGACCGTCCGCACGTGAGCGCGGACCGTCCGGGCCAGCAACAGTCGGGCCTATTTCTAATGAGTTACCTAGATATGCGCCCGAGCCACCACACACGGCACAGAACCCAAACTACCCAGTCGGACGGTCCGCATACAACGACGGACGGTCCGCATATAACCACGGACGGTCCGGGTACATATCCGGACAGTCCACACATGAATCTTTTGAGGAGGATTATTACCTGAATCCTCACCCGTCCCAGCAGCACTTCCCATCACACTATGCAATGCACCAGCCCATTAATTCAAGATCCAGAGCCCAGGAAAGCTTTCCGGCCCCACCCAGGAGGCCGGAAAGAAACGATCAAACCTATGACCCATATAGGGCAAATGAAAATGCACCACGTAACTCAAACCAATGGGGGGAAAGACAACATGCTAATATCCAGCCAACCCCACCTATGTTTGACCAGAGAGCTGGTGATCTCGCACCGGCTGCCATTGATATAGTAAGGGAAGAAATAGCCGGGGCGTTTCGAGATAAGCTCGGAGTAAGCATGGTCCCTGGGGGGCAATCGTATCGGAAACCTTATGACAGCCGATTTGATCACCACCCATAACCACAGGGAACCAGGATATCCGAATTCGCAAAATTTTCGGGTGATCAAGGAAAGAACACGCGCGAACACATAGGCCAGTTTTTAGCACAATTAGGAGAATTGGCCGACACAGAGGCATTTCGCGTACGATTATTTTCATTATCTCTAACGGGAACCGCGTTTGCATGGTACGCTACTTTACCTTCTAATTCCATTTCATCATGGGGGGATCTAGAACAAAAATTTCATGATCATTTTTTCTCCGGTGATTATGAGTTGGATTTGGTAGATTTAGTGTCATTGCGACAAATAAAAGATGAATCGGTTAATGATTACATCCGGAGATTCCGAGATACAAGAAACCGATGCTTCCAAATTCATTTAGCAGAAAAACAGCTAGCGGGATTAGCCTTTAATGGTCTACAATATTATTTAAAAGAAAGATTAGAGGGCATCCAATTTTTTACACTAGCACAGTTACACCAGAGAGCTTTGGCTTGTGAAAGCCGAAGCAAAGAAACTGCTAAAGCAATTCATCATAACGTACATATAGTAGAGTGCGATCAAAGTAGCTCAGATGACGAGTCAACAAAAATATATGCTGCTGAAATGGTTTGGCCAAAGCAGGCCAAATCTTCGGCTTGTGCTTCCTTACAGCCGGTTCAAAAGAAACGGCAGGAGGAGGTAAAGTTTACATTTAATGTTGGCAAATGTGATAAAATATTTGATGAGTTACTTAAAAATGCAATATTAAAATAAATCACACTGTTCCATCCGCCGACGAGTTAAAACGACGGGCATACTGCAAGTGGCATAACTCATTTTCTCATGCCACTAATGATTGTAATGTATTCCGTCGACAGATTCAATCGGCCATTAATGAGGGACGATTGAAATTTCAGGAAATGCAGGTAGATACAGAGCCCTTTCCGATGAACATGATCGACTTCGAGGGCAAGAAAGTCCTGGTTCGGCCAAACACAGCCGATAAAGGCAAAGGCAAAGAGACAATCATCGGCCATACTAAAGAGGCCGATGAGGGTCGTAAAGTTTCTTGCAGGAAAGTAGTGGCCGAGAAGACTCCCGATGGGGGGGAGACCCTAAAGGTGACCATCACAACATCTAGCACTAGGGGGCAAGCGCAGACAGGGAGGCAGATGCAGGAACCCGTGCTGCGCATCCCGGACGGTCCGGCACATAGGCGCGGACGGTCCGGGACCCCGCCGGACGGTCCGGAGAACTCCAACGGACGGTCCGGTCATGCTCAGGACTCGCAGCGACCACGTACCTTCAAACCACGACGACCAGAGATAGGTACGTGGAAAACAAATATATTTAAAGCAGCTGGTCGGCTGATCAAGCCTTGCCCGACTTTTGATCAATTGTTGTCTAAATATGTAAAAAAGAAGGCCGACCCCAGCGACTGGCCACCAAAGCGACCCCGCTCACCCATTCATGAGCAACGTCAGGTCAGGCCGATTGGACCACCCCACCAATCGGAAGAAATGAAAGGTCATATTGTACAATTAAGACCTAACATGCCGACATGGACCCCTCCACCCTCTTATCCATCTATGACATATCCATACACATACTTACCTCCACCGTATGTCCCAAATCAAATGTGGGGCATGCCACCATATCCATTTGGGATGCCACAGTACCCCGCCTGGGGGGCACCCCAAACATCCGTTTTTGATAGGTTGGCGCCGCCAGTACAAGACCGATTGAGCGCTGTTGAATCCGGTCACCGGGCACAGGCCCAACAAGATTGCCGGACTACTCGGCCTCCTAGGCCGACCAATCCGGCAGGGGGGCATATGCCTGTAGCAACTCAAAGAACAACAAAAAAGGACATCATCAAAATAGGCACTGCAGATGTTGTCATACAGGGAGACAATAAAGGGCCGATGATTTTCGGCGAATCGGCCAACACAACCGAAAAGGATACGGCTACCATCAAAACAGTCGATCCAAAATACTCCATGCCTCGATGGTGCCCAGCGGGATTGACACGATCCCAAAAGAGAAAATTACAGCGCATAAGAGCAAAGGAGAGCCAGGAGAGGGAGGCGGAAAAGACATTTAATGACACACATCCACTATACCCGCCACCGCAAAAGAAATGGAGACCGAAGGCCGTTGAGAAAAAACAAACAGCCACAGAAATAGAAAGTCAATCTGCACCAGGCGCGGACCGTCCGGCCCCTGCGCGCGGACCGTCCGCCATTCACCAGGAAGTCTCTGGACAACCTGCACCAGGCGCGGACCGTCCGGCCCCCGCACGCGGACCGTCCGCCGTTCACCAGGAAGCCTCCAACGACACGACAACATCAATGGAAGAGGACGACCTGCTGGGAGAAGACCCGGTCGACTACGAGGCTTCTCCAGAACGCCCAGGTATGGATGTAAATATTATTACATTTTCTGTCGATTGTACTATTATCGGCGACAATGAACCTGTTGTTGCCCAGTTTGATTTCGGTCCTAAAGAAGCCGCCTTTACTAAACCAAAGGAATCGGTAAATCATTTAAAGCCGCTCTTCGTGCGCGGTCACATTGATGGAATACCGATTGCTAAGATGTTGGTAGATGGAGGGGCGGCTGTAAATCTAATGCCTTATTCATTATACAGAAAATTAGGTAAACAAGATGACGAACTTGTCAAAACCAACATGACCCTCAGCGGTGTTGGGGATAGTTCGATTAAAGCCAGGGGAGTCACGTCCGTTGAATTAACCATCGGGACTAAGACCCTTGCTGCTGCATTCTTCGTCGCTGATGTAGAAGGGAATTACAGTTTAATTCTAGGCAGAGATTGGATTCATGTCAATCAATGTATACCTTCTACATTACATCAAATGCTAATACAATGGGTAGGCGATGAGGTAGAACAAGTACATGCTGATGTATCGGCCTGCATCGCTGTGGCCGATGCCCTTGTACTCTGGACTTATGAGACTGCTACATGTCTCACAGGAGTAGATTTTTCTGATTATCAGTTCATAAGTATAGATAAGAAAGGTTTCATTCCTGTAATGCTAGAGCCGATGGAGAATCGGCTAAATCCTAAATAAAGTTTAAATGATGAATACACACGAAGTTCATGAGTCGTTGATCACGGACAATTCGGCTCTCAAAGCCGGATGGTCTGGTCTTTCACAAAACAGTTCGGACTTTAAGACCGAACATCTACCACAGCGAAAAGACAATATTACGGATGATCCGGTCACTGAGACCAGAAAGTCCACCATCACACAAAGATCATCAGATTCCTATGTGGGGGACATGATAGAGGAATTCAGAGATCTTGATAAACTAGGACAGGGGTTTACATCGGCTGATCCTTTGGAGGAGATTGACATAGGAGATGGTAAAACTCTAAGGCCGACTTTTGTAAACAAGACCCTGGAGACCGATTCTAGAAATGAGATGATCGGTCTATTGAAGGAATATTCAGATTGTTTTGCTTGGAATTACACTGAAATGCCTGGGCTAAGCCGAGAGATTGTCGAACATCGGCTGCCTATTAAGTCTGGTTTCAGACCTTTCAAGCAAAAAGCTAGAACATTTCGTCCAGATCTTCTCCTACGAATCAAGGACGAAATCCACCGGCTGCTAGAAGCTAATTTTATTAGACCTTGCAGATACGCAGAGTGGGTCTCCAATATTGTGCCGGTAGAGAAGAAGGAGTCAGGTAAGCTTAGGGTATGCATTGATTTTCGCAATTTAAATAGAGCAACTCCTAAAGATGAATATCCCATGCCCATAGCCGACACATTAATCAATAATGCATCAGGAAATAGAATTATTAGCTTCCTTGATGGTAATGCCGGATATAATCAGATTTTCATGGCCGAAGAAGATGCGTCTAAAACGGCCTTTATATGTCCAGGCTTCATTGGTTTATTTGAGTGGGTTGTCATGACATTTGGTCTGAAAAATGCTGGTGCTACTTATCAGAGGGCTATGAATTTGATCTTCCATGAATTGTTAGGAAACACTGTGGAAGTTTACATTGATGATATTGTAGTCAAATCGGCTGAGTTTAGTTCTCATATAGCTGATTTGCGCAAAGCCTTTGATAAAATGCGTCAGTACGGTTTGAAAATGAACCCACGTAAATGTGCTTTTGGAGTGTCGGCTGGTAAGTTTTTAGGATTTATCATACATGAACATGGTATAGAGATAGACCCTGACCGAATCAAGTCTATTCGGAATGTGGGACTTCCGACCTGTAAGGTCGAGGTACAGAGGTTTCTCGGCAAGGTGAATTATTTACGAAGGTTTATTTCTAACCTAGCCGGGAAGATTGATGTGTTCACCCCTATTCTTCGGCTTAAGAATGATGCCGAATTCGCTTGGGGGGCAGAACAGCAAGAAGCATTTGATCTCATCAAAAAATACTTATCTTCGGCTCCCGTATTAAAAGCACCACGAGCAGGAGTACCATTCCGATTATACATTGCAGCTGAGGATAAGGTCATTGGGGCTGTTCTGACACAAGAAACTGAGAGGAAGGAGCATGTGGTGACATATCTAAGCCGAAGGTTGGTGGATGCTGAAACAAGGTACACTTTTATTGAGAAGTTATGCTTATGCTTGTTTTATGCATGCACCAAATGTAGATGTTATTTACTGTCTAGTCATTGCACTGTTTCCGGTCAAGCCGATGTGATCAAATACATGTTGCATAACCCAATTATGAGTGGTAGAATTGGTAAGTGGGCTTATGCACTCATAGAATATGACTTGGCCTATGAACCATTGAAATCTATGAAAGGCCAAGTCGTAGCGGATTTCATTGTAGAACATCGGATTAATGATATTCATAAACTAGACATGTCATACCTCACTATTACTCCTTGGACTTTATATTTTGATGGATCGGTTTGCAATGAAGGGCAAGGAATTGGCATCGTACTTGTTTCACCAAGTAATGTCTCCTTCGACTTCTCTAGCCGATTGAAAACTTATTGCACTAATAATCAAGCCGAATATGAGGCCCTCCTATTCGGCTTAGAACTTTTAAATGGTATGGGAGTAAAACATGTGAAGGTATTTGGTGATTCTCAGCTGGTTGTCCAACAAGTGTTAGAAGAATATCAATGTTTTGATGGTACTCTAAATAGTTACCTTAAAAAATGTTGGGGTATAATTTATTCTTTTGACGAATTCAGTATTCGGCATATCTCTAGAGTTGAGAATCATAGAGCTAACAATTTGGCACAAGACGCATCAGGTTATCGGATAAAGCGAGGGAGATTTCACAACGCTGAGAATCTGATAACCAGTTGTCACACCCGGGTTTTAGGGGCACCAAGACCCGGGCGCGAACATAAACACCAGGTATGCTGGGACCAAGTCTCACACATATGATGTATAGTGGCACAGGATCGAATGTCACATCTTTATATATAACAGGAGTTCTATACAAAATAAATAATTACATTATAAGGAGACAACGGTCCAGCAACCCAAAGTTGACTGGGAGACGACGGCCTAGATCTCTCACGAACTCATCGCAGCATCCTCCTTGCGCCTCATCCTGCGGTACCTGTTCTTCACCTGTGGGGGGGGGTGTGTGAGACAGCAAGAGTGAGCTCACATACGTTCATCGCTCAACAAGTTGTGGGGAATAATGTGCATGAACTCGCCAAAGGTGGGAGCTCACGTGAAGTGTAAGGCTTACCAAAGAAGATGGTTAGAGCTGAGCATTGCTTTTAAAGTTGGTCAAAATTTTATTAGCAGTTACTAAGTATAAGTAAATACCAACCCAGTTAAATAGTAGAACAAAAGTAACAACTTCACCTGCGATGCAATGCATATGACAAATTGAGTTTAAGTTCCATAATTTAATCATGTGAGGGTCCGAGCTGCTCATGACCGTGAGCACAGCTAGTATACCAGTTTTACACTCTGCAGAGGTTGCGCATCTTTACCCACAAGTCATGTTACCCATCTGCCAAGGGATCGCGACTTCCCATACACCTCTACCGAGGAGGCGAGGCAGGGTAACACTACGAGGCCTTTACAAAGTTCCACTAGCTTCAGAAAACCTGCTACAGTTTATAGGAAGCTCCAATGCAGGAATCCCTTGCAGGACCGCCATCGCAGCAAAATCCTCCCGAGGGCCTCCCTACACTGACCACTCCCCTACTGCCCTTGCCCCTTTCGGGTAAGGTAGTCTTCCACTAGCTTTCCTAATTAATCAGCCAAGGGGTCCCATTCCTCCCTTGTGGTAGCACTGTTTTCCCGGGTGGTCGCTCCATGTTCCAATTAACATAATGATCTTATCATGAACAGTAATAATAAACAGATAATAAAAGTGTGATCATGAATAATGTATCTTCATACCCAAAACCACATAAAGCACTAGCAAGTACTACCCACAAAGTTTAGTGGTAAACAAGGTATAAAGATAGACAAACTAGGGTAACCTATTAGGTCCCATCAAAATTAACCTATGCAGATCATTATGATTAATCAGAACATGGCTGGGTAAAAAGAAGTGATCAAGGGCACAACTTGCCTGGGACTTGAGATTCCAGGTACCAGGATGATCTTCAGGTGACTCGTGACCTCACGCTAAACGTAGCAATACAGACAAACATATGTAGGCAAAATTAACATCACACCAAACACAAGAATAAATTGCGTAATAATAATCTACGCGCTTGTACGAGACTAACGCAACTTGAACGGATCAAATCGGAGTTAAAACGAAGGAGTTATGATTTTTCTAAGGTTTTATGTATTTGATATAGGATTAATTAGAATATAAATTTTAATGTGACTTTCAGGTGAAAACAGTGGTACTATATGATAAACCATAATATTACAAAATTATAGGAACTAGAATGGACTAAAAAGGAGTTAGTATGAATTTTCTAGGAATTAAACAAGATCTAGAATTATTTTTATACTAGAAAAGCATTTTCTGTATTAATTTATTCAATTTCCTATGTCACTGGACTGCGCGCATTATTATTATAAAGTGCAGGGGCCTCAGCGCAAGAAACCCAAGACTCAGAGCACAGTAGCGAGGGACGGCGAGTTAGTTTAGGAAAAGACGAGGGTCTCTTTAGAAAGTATTCCAAGCGAAGGGGTAAGCTTCGATCACAGCCGCCCGATCTGATTCCAACCGTCCAGATTAAAATCGAACGACCCCGATTAGATTCTCATCGTATGCCATATGAACCCTTAGATCAGGAACCGAGGGCGGCGATTTAAAGTAACGGAGACACGACCCCGATCCTAGATGCGGGGATCAACGGTGTTCGCTTAGTGGGGAGGAAAGGGGTATGTTGTCTTGATCCCGGCCGTTTGATTAGGCATCCAACGGCAACGGATCATCTTCTTCCCCAAGAGGAAGGACGCGGCAGAGCAGTGCGCGTGCGGCGGCGCTCACGCAGGAGAGAGAATATCGGCGCCCTGGTCACCGAATCGCGACACGGGGAGCAGCAAAATGAAGCAAAGGATCACAAAGACATCATGGACAGGTTCTTACCCTAGTAGATAGCTCGGACGCATGCGACCACGATGAGTAGCGACACCGAGGCACCGCGCGACCACGGCGAGGGATTCCTAGCCACTGGTCAATCTCACCCCCGCCAACCAACTCAATCCGCTTCCGCATATGTCGAGGAAGACTCCCTAGTAGTCAATCCAGGCACCGGCGCAAGCTTGTCGCGAATCGATGATGGCAGCCACGGCGGCGAGCGCACTCCCACACTGTCAGTGCGTTCCCACGCATGGAGCACCCAGGTTGGAGGACGAGAAGGTCACGAAGCTCCCCGAACAACCGCCAGAGACCGAGCGGTGGCACGCAGATGACTACGACCCCAAGCGGCTGATCTGTTCATGCCCCGCCATGGCGCACAATGGTGGTCAATGAAGATGGTACAGAAGAGGTCATGGCCCTGGTTTTATAGCCAAGCGGCGGAGACCGATACAGAAGCCCGGGATTGCCCCGATTCTCCCGAAACGCGCGCGCAGAGATCACGGCGGAGACCACGGCATCTGTTAGTTTGGCAGCATCGAGCGAGGGAAGAAGAAGCTGATGGGGATGGCCCACTGGTCGGCTGACCACGCGCCCACAGTGGCTGGGCCACACAGAGCAGAAGAGTTTAGGTGGGCTGGATTAACGGATGTGGCCCAGGTGAATAGATGTTCATTTTCTTTTCTTTTGTTTTTTTATTCATGCTTTCTATTCTAATTCCCACATGCAAAATTATGTTTCAAGTATGAGTTTCAAATTCTAATCTATCTGCAACATCCAAAATGAAGGCAAAGTCTATATTTTTATAAACTTATATGAGATATTTTATTCCCTTGCTTAGTTTAAGGGCTCAAAATGTGACATGCAAACTTTCATCTTATTTTAAGAGAAATATTAATTTTGAGTACGTGATCAAATTCTAATTTACAAAAAAATGAATATCTTTTATTTTACTTATTTAGGGGAACATAATGTATTCTCTTTTACCAAGAGTCTTTTTTTATCTTGATTATGTTTAAGAGCATTCTTTAAATTTCATGTGAATAATAACTTATCCTTTAGAGTGACATTGTTTTTATCTTATGTTTACTCAATTCCTTAGTATTACTTCCTATAAAAGACATAGAAGAAATAAATGAACTTATAAATTATTTCTAGGGTTTACACCAGTGCAGGGCCAATTCCCCAGGTCGCGGACCGTCCGCGTCGAGACACCGGACCGTCCGGGGTTACCAGAAATGTTCTCTTAATTGATTCGGCTGATAATGAAGCCGATGCAAGTGATTGGAGGACACCTATACTTAATTATTTAAGAAACCCCAATATCAGGACAGATAAGAACATTCGGCGAACAACTTTCAAGTATGTCTTGATGAGTGATGAACTCTACCGCCAAACAGTCAACGACGTCCTGCTTAAGTGCTTGGGCCCAGATGATGCTATATTGGCCATGGCCGAAGTACATGAAGGAATTTGTGGTACCCACCAATCGGCTCCAAAGATGAAATGGCTGTTGCGAAGGTCTGGTTTTTATTGGCCTAACATGATAGCTGATTGTTTCAAGTACTACAAGGGTTGCCAGGTGTGTCAAAAATTCGACGACCTACAGTTGGTCCCTGCAGCTGAATTACATCCTATCATCAAGCCTTGGCCTTTCAGAGGATGAGGATTAGACTTTATTGGAGAAATTCATCCTTCATCATCAAAGGGGCATCGGTTTGTGTTAGTTGCCACTGACTATTTCACCAAATGGACTGAAGTCGTTGCTCTGAAGAACATGACACACAAGGAGGTAATTGAGTTCATAACTGAGCATATTATTCATAGATTCGGCATTCCCCAGACCTTGACTACAGATCAAGGTACTTCTTTTATGCCAAAGGAGGTACGTGAATTTGCCGAATCATACAGGATTAAGCTACTTAATTCATCTCCATATTATGCTCAGGCCAATGGACAGGCCGAGTCTAGTAATAGGACATTGATTAATTTGATAAAAAAGAAGATATCTGATAATCCTAAACATTGGCATAAGATTTTGTCTGAAGCTTTATGGGCTCATAGAATATCTAGACATAGGGCTACTAAAGTATCTCCTTTTGAGCTTGTCTATGGGCAGGAAGCAGTGTTGCCTGTGGAAATAAGTTTGAATGCTGTCAGATTTGCCAGACAAAATGATTTAACTATTACTGATTATTATAATTCAATGATGGATAATATTGATGAGGTGACCGACAAGAGGATGATAGCTTTGGAAGCAATAGAAAAGGACAAGATCATGGTAGCCAGGGCCTACAACAAGAAGGTCAAAACAAAATCATTTCAAGTAGGGGACCTGGTGTGGAAGACCATTCTGCCTCTAAGGAATAAAGACCGGAAGTTTGGGAAATGGTCGCCAAGCTGGGAGGGTCCTTATAAAGTAAGACAGGTGATGTCTGGCAACGCCTATTTGCTACAAACATTACAAGGCAAGGATTTGCCTAAGGCTTTGAATGGGCGTTTTCTCAAACAGTACCATCCTAGTATATGGCAAGATGCCTAAAAGAACCGATGTAATCACATCGAGTTAGTTGCTTTTGGTTTGCTCAGCTCCACCAAAAGGCAGGGGGCATATGTTGAGCACACTTTTGAGCCGGCGGACGGTCTGGCCCTGAGGCCAGACGGTCCGCGGTCCGGACAGTTCGCGCCTGTGGGCCGGACGGTCCGCGCATGCGCAGAGCAGTTTAGGGTTCCAAGTTTTGTGCTACGATTGTTAGCTATATTCGTGGGATTAGCTCGGAATCAGTTGTGTAAAGGGTGCAGCCCCCCTCCTCTATAAATAGAGAGGTCTACGACCGATTTGTAATCATCAATCGAAGCAATACAACTTCTATTTCACATTTTATCTTAGGAGTAGTTCTAGTTTAGCCCTAGTTTAGCCTTCCAATCCCCAAATTCTCTGTCTCTCTTCGACTCTACGTCGATTAGAGGAGTCTAGATCGGTCTACCCGAGCCTAGACAACTCCTAGGATCTCTCCTCCCCGATGGGTCCATCCCGGGAGCGAGATCCAGGCGCCGCCGGCGATCTTCCACCGCCCCTGCGCACGCGCGGACCGTCCGGCCATCAGGCAGGGAACCCGAGCTCCTGCACCAGGTCGCGGACCGTCCGCGCCTTACCAAAGAGCACCGCCGCTGGTTCTCTTGAGTAATTGACGCCTCTAAAAAGGCGTCAACAATTTCAAAATTAAGTAAGCACACAGATTTGTTTCAACGCTTACAAATCATCAAACATAATATTTTTTATTGAGTAAAAATATAAAGTACTTAATAATTAGAAGAAAATACATGACAATTAAAAAATACATAATAATTAATAGAAAATTATATAAATCTAATGATGATTATGTCCCCACACATGCTCAACCAAATCATGTTGGAGTTATGTATACATTGATGTGTTCATTATCTCGGTGTCCATTTGAATCCTGGCTGCTAGGCTTGTGGGGTGCGTTGTAGTAGATCATCGGGTCATCAGTGAATAATGGTGATTGATTGAGTACGTTAATGCCATTGTTGACCCGACCACCCAAAAAAACATGCTAGATCCATCGATCATATGATGCAACTTCTAATATGATGGTGGGATTTTGATATCCCCCTTGTGAATTGACCTGTATGGGCGACCGGACAATTCCTCCATTGCCAATGCATACAATCGATACTTCCTAGCATGCCTGAAGCCATGCTCTTCTGCTTTTGCTAGTAGACATTGAGTATTCGTGACATTTGGTCCACGACAGAACTCCTCCACGTAACAGTGAACGACACCCTCACAAAACTTCTCTATACACTCTAATGCAATTGATATGGTTAGCTAAGTACTCATCTATCGAATCTGCATCGGATCCGTAGGCTAACAAGCGCATAGAGGTGGTGCACTTTTGTAGGGGAGAGAGACCGAGCCAGCCCAGAGCATCTTCTCTTTGAGTGAAATATGGAGAGTATTCACCTAATCTATGCATAATACTCAAGAAAAGCTGTCACCTCTTGCGATGCATGTGTCAAAAGTAATTCGAAGGATACACACAATCATCGACGAAGTAGTCCTGATGAAGGCGGTCATGGGCAGGCTCACAATCACCCTTGATGTAGCGTTGACGACGCTTGGACTGGCTCAACAATTCTTCATCGAGCTTGAGCATAGCCTCCTCCATGGTTGCTCCCAATGAATTGCAACTTTGTCTCCTTCACTTGAGTTTGGGCTCAAGTTAGATATGGCATGAATATGAGTAGAAAATGGGAGTTTGGAGGAGAGAAATGAGATGAAATGATGTGTGCAATGACCTCCAATAGGGTAGGGGGTATTTATAGATGGACTAGAGATAAAATTTGTGATTATTTGCAGTTTTTTTATTTTTGGGATTCCAAACTGTCACAAACGAATAGTTGCAACGACTAGTACGCGTGGTGCTTACGTCAGCTAGTTGGACCAATCACACGTCGCCACATCGCTCTCACCCCACCCTATTTCACGCGCGATGCCTGCACAAATGCAACGCCCGCTTCTCACCCTAGGCGACACTCCAACGCGAGTGAGAGTGGAGCACTATCGTTCGCTCTTGCCGAGCGCTAGAGTCATCGCCCAACCACCCTCTCTCGGCTCGCTCTCGACCCACTCTCACCAGCCACAATCTATATGACCATATTGGGGCGATATCACCTCTCATCGGCACTAGCCTTAAACTACGGCACGCCCCGTGTCCGGAGAGACGCCTGTCTCTAAACGCCTGTTGGAGGTCCATTTCATGTGTCCACGTGGGATCGCCCTGTCTGCTCCGTTTTACGCGTCGACCTCCGTTTTTTCTCTGTTGTTGCACATAGGGTGAAAACAGACAATATATATTCCGTTTCGCCCTGATTTCTACATTGACGACATTCTAATCATTTTCGTTTTTGACAAATATGAAAATAGGATGGAAACAGTATGTTCAGTTGGTCGCTTTTTTCGCTTATAGTCGAGATATCCCGTTTTATCTGATATAACATATGGTTTTAGATAATACAATAAACAAATTATAGATGATTATATTACATCACAACAAACTAATTGATAGTTGATAATTTGTTTTGGTAGCTATATGTATATAATAATATATTGTTTGCATATGTCTAGATGAAATATTTTAAATTGATTGGAATACTACTTTATTTTTATGCTCTATGCAGTGATGTTTTCGCTTGTTACGTCAGATTCTGAACTGTTATAAATTTGTTCCTTTTATTTTTGGTTCGTTTCCGTTATCCGGCTAGTCCTGTTTTTTTATTCCTGGGCAGTGAAAGCTAAGGTGCATTGTTCACGAGCGAAGATCTGTCTAGCTTTGCCCTAACTTAATCCTGAGGTCTGACAATATGGACGAGACATAGACCTATGATGATAAGACAACGAAATGGTCAGATAGCGTAAAACTTTACAGTCCAGCGTTCCAGTGTTCCACCGGCTTTGGCACGATCGAAGCATTGACCCTGCAACTCTGCTACGCTCCCCTGTTTCACTCCAGCGCGCGGCACCACCGTACCTTGCGTCATGAAGCTGCAAACTATAGTCGTCGTCGCACTCGATAACTAAGCAAGCTGATGGCTCGGCCGCTCGCTGCGGCAGTAAAGCTCGGAACTACCGGAGCCACACACGTTCCTTCCTGGTGGACGACCGGAGGCCCATCCGTGGCAGCATGGCGGCGCGGTGGCAGCTCGGCAGCAAGAGCAGATCGTCGGCCTTGCGGAGGCCGACGGTGCTGGTGGCCGCGGCGAGCGTGGCGGCCGTCCTGTTCACGGCCGCCGTCCTCTTCGGGGCCCGATGGACGCCTTCCAGCGACGCCGAAACATGGGTCTCGGCCGGAGTCCGCGTCGTCATGAACGCCAGTACGTATCTTGTCTGTTGTCGCCCAGTTATGTGACTATAGACTATAGTTATCCACTTATCCCTATTTTTTCGTAATGAAAGCGCTTGATTTTCTTTGCGCGCGGCAGTGTCTGACAAGGGCGGCATCCCGTTGGCGACGGTGCCGAACCCCGGCGACCGGCTCCTTGGCGGTCTCCTCTCGCCAGACTTCGACGACAGCTCCTGCCTGAGCCGGTACCGAGCCTCGCTCTACCGCCGGGCGTCCCTGCACGCGCTCTCACCCCGCCTCGTCTCCGCCCTCCGGCGGTACGAGTCCCTCCACCGCCTCTGCGCACCCGGCACCCCGGCCTACGCACGCGCCACGGAACGCCTGCGCGCCTCTCCCAACGCCTCTGGCGACGGCGCTGACCCCTCCTCCTCCGGCGCCCGGTGCAACTACCTCGTGTGGACACCGAACGCGGGCCTCGGCAACCGCATCCTCTCCATCGCCTCCGGCTTCCTCTACGCGCTCCTCACCGACCGCGTGCTGCTCCTCCACAGCAGCAGCAGCCACGACCTGAGCTCCCTCTTCTGCGAGCCTTTTCCGGGGTCAACGTGGATCCTGCCGGAGAAAGACCTCCCCGCCGTTCACGAGGGGCTCAGCACCCGCACCAACGCGAGCCTCGGGAACACGCTGCGACGTGGCGAGGCGCTCCGCGGGGCGCCGTGGCTCTACGTGCACCTGCTGCACAACTACAACGTCCAGGATAAGCTCTTCTTCTGCGACGAGGTGCAGGCCGAGCTGCGCCGCGTGCCCTGGCTCGTGTTCCAGGCGGACAACTACTTCGCGCCGGGCCTGTTCCTGGTCCCGCGGCACGAGCGGGAGCTCGCGCGCATGTTCCCCCGCCGCGACGCCGTGTTCCACCACCTCGGCCGCTACCTCTTCCACCCCAGCAACGCGGTGTGGGGCATGGTGACGCGGTACCACGGCTCCTACTTCGCCCGGGCGGACGAGCGCGTGGGCGTCCAGGTGCGCGTGTTCAAGTGGGCGCCCATCTCCACCGACGACTTCTACGGCCAGATCCTCAAGTGCGCGGAGCATGAGAACATCCTGCCAGGCGTCAGCGTGCCCAGAGCCAACACCACCGCCGCCGCCGTGGGCTCCGCCGCCCAGCCGGCCAAACGCAAGGCGGTGGTCGTCGTCTCCCTGTACAACGAGTACTCTGAAAAGCTCAGCGAACTGTACCACGAGCACGGCGCGGCGGGCGGGGAGGCGGTGAGCGTGTTCCAGCCGACGCACCTGGGCGAGCAACGCTTCGGTGACCGGCAGCAGGACCAGAAGGCGCTCGCGGAGATGGTGCTACTCAGCTTCGCCGACGTGCTGGTCACCACCGGCGTTTCCACGTTCGGGTACGTCAGCCAGGGGCTGGCCGGGCTGAGACCGTGGGTGCTCATGCCCCCCAACCATGGGAAGGCGCCTGACACGCCGTGCCGGCTGGCCCCCACAATCGAGCCGTGTTTTCACTCGCCGCCGAACTACGACTGCCGGGCGAAGGCCAGAGGTGACACCGGCAGGATGGTCCGGCACATCCGGCACTGCGAGGACTTCCCACAGGGTGTCCAGTTGCTGCAGTCATGAGATAATGTTATTTAGTTCATACATCACACATTCAGATTTTCCCCTCATTATACTGTGATTAAAAGTTATGAATAAAGGTTTAAAGATGACAAACTTTGGACGGCGTACATAATAACTGCTCACGTGAGGGCACATGTCACACAAACATAGCTTGAGCAAGCAATTTTGTTAAGTGCAAAAGGAGCAAAGATGAGAGTATCGGTTTTTTGTGGAGTCCAACTGTCCAAGAGTCCTGTATATTGTCAAAAACTCAAAAATACAATGAGGCATAGCAACTTCGTCTGTTTCCCCCCTTGAAAACAGCGAAGGATAAAAGCCCGCAGTCCAGTAAACCAGCATGAAAAGGGTTCGATCCTATAAAGCTACCATGAAGTTGCAGGAATGAACATTTCTGTGACCTAAAAGCCTCTGGAATGAAAAAAAACCCTCATTATCAAAATGACGAAATGCCTGATGCTTGGCGCAGCTTCTCGTAGGAAACCCAGAACACAAACTGCCATGGGCCAAGCCTTGCCCATGTTGGCAAAAAACCCTTCCACAGTGCCGTTACGCCCTCATGCCTCAAAGTCTTGACCAAGCAATCGTAAGAACTCCTGTACATAGCTTTACCCTCCTTCCCCTGGTTCATCATCCTTGTTTTGATTACATCCGCTGGGCAGCTCAAAGTTGTCGCAGACAGCCCTGAAGCGACAGAGGCCAATGTGTGGGCATAAAGGTTGTCAGAGCAAATCTGCTTGCGAATGATGAGATGCTTTGCCTGATCGTAGCACGTCAATTCACCCATGTTGACAAGAAATGCCCTCTGTGCATTTGGAACAACCCCCTTCCAAAGTCCCCGAAAGCCCTCCGCTCGTATGATTTTAGTGAGAGCATCTGCCATTCCAGTGTAACGTGGTTGAATGCCTTGGCTCAGCATCCTGCTGTCTGCTTGCATCCTTACCTTGATGAGATCAGCAGGGCTTGACACCACCTGCACTGCAAAGTAGCCGGAACAAAATTACCTCTGGTGTTATGTAGCAATACAATGGGCAAAGGAATAGTTACTTCATCAAACATTAAAAGAATAAATTAATTTGGGAACATCAATACAATGCCATATTGATTTTGGAGCATCACCTTCTAATAATACAGTATTACAGTACCATTTTATCATTGCGATTATTGGATATGCTGATTGTTCCAGTACCTTAGCAAGGAACTCTGCGAAGAAGCCTAATCAAGCATAGATGGCTTGTAGATATGCTGATCAGAAGGCCTATCTACTCCCAATCAATCAAAAGACAAATCCCCACATATTGGACCTATTTTAGGATGTCTAATTTGATTTCCTTGCCCATTTGTAAACCAGTATGTCTGAACAGAAGTGTTAGTCAAGTCACCTTTCTGTATTTTGTGTAATCATATTCGGTCACCGAAATGGGCATCACCAGCCACTCCAGTATCATCTCATCCGACAGTATGTATCAAATGTATGATTCACATTGATGCATAGCTTAAGTCTAGATCTAGATCCTGAATTCCTACCACCCCTTAGTGCATTACATGTTTTGATTTATATCTGATAGTTCATCAGTTCCTTGTCTGCAGTGGACAAGGACATCATTCTTCTTTATCAGCAACTGTAACTGTTAAGGAAGATCAGATGTGTCGGAAGCAAATGGCCACGCTATGGGGGTGAAGAAATGAAGCACAGATAGACAGCAATATAATTTGAACATATATTGAAGTTGGCATCTCACTGTTGCTGCTCCTCAATGAAGTCATTGGCTCATCATGCCATGAAACAACTGAACCCAAAAAAAAGAAGAAAAAGGCTGTGTGTTGCTCTATCACCCACCACACCAGTGTTTACAAGTCGTCCGACTAATCACGATTAATCGCGATTAGTCGGGCTGGTCGCCTGGAAGAGGGCGATTAGGAGGACGACGCGATTAGGGTTTCTAGTCGTCCGACTAGTCGTCGACCTGGGCGATTAGTCGTCTGGTCGAACACTTCCTGGTCGTTTTTTGTCGTTGCAGTTTTGGTACTGGGCTTCACTCTGGTTTTTGGCCCATCTACAGTAGCCTGCCCCTCCAAAAACCCTCCCAGCCGTCGGGACCCCTCCCAGCCGCCAGAAACACGCCAGAACCCTTCCCAGCCGCCAGAAACCCTACTCCTCTCCTTTGTCCTCTCTGGTTTCTGCCGACGTCTCTGCTCCAGTCTCCAAGTGCTCCAGCCAGCAGGTAATGCAGTTTGAATGCTCCAGCGCGATTTGTTTGGATGTTGATCTGCTCTAGGTAGCAGCCAGCAGGTAATGCGGTACTTTTTACTGAATTACTGCAAGTAATTATGCCAATATTACTTTCAGTTTGGACTTTGGACTTTGGACTTTGGATGGATTCAGATTTACACTTTTACTGAATTACTGCTAGTCTGCTACTAATTATGCCTATATTATTGCAGAAATGCAGTGTTTATATAGTTAATATATAGTTATATACATATACATATGTCCTTAAATCTATAGGACGACTAACGGACGACCAGAGGTCGACCAGGACCGATTAGGTCGACTAATCGTCGCCCTAATCGCGATTAGTCGCCTAGTCGCCCCTCTCACTCGACCAGCTGGTCGCCCGACTTGTAAACATTGCACCACACTACTTAGGGCACATTTCGATACCATGGTCTAATTGTTAGCTTACTAATTTTCTGCTCAAATTTAGCTCTAGTGCATTCAAACAGAAGGGCCAATAGATGGGCTAATCTTTTAACCAAGTCTTCAATTAGTTGTTAGCCAACTAGCTAGCCAATCATGGCTAATTTGAGCTAATTTTTAGCCCCAACTAGTAACTAGCCACGAGTATTCAAACAGGCCCGACTGGTGATAAATTGATGAAAGATCAGAAAAAGTGCCTCTCTCACTTTCGGATAAGATGCTTGTCCATGTGCAATTTAATAGGTAGAACAACAAAAGAGTAGATTCATAACTCAAAATATACAGCTTGCAATTAATCGAAGCATGTAAATCAAGTATGGTTTGATTAACATTTTGCAAACCTAGCCCAAAATAAGTCCTAACTTTCGCTCTAATTAGACTGTGAGAGTGATGCGCCACAACCTATCTGCAAATCTCATGTGGACTTACCGCTTACGGAATTGTTATTCATAAATAGTTTGGTGTATTTTATCAAGTCCATGTCACAAAATTTACCTGCGCGGCAACGCCGGAGAGTCCCCCAGCGAGCGCCTTTTCAGAAAGTCCAACCTCCCGCCCCTCGCTAGCGAGGGTGGAGCGAAGATGCTCGTACCCCACGATGCGAAGCGGGGTGTAGATCAGGTGGCGGAGGACGGCGGGGGAGAAGCCCCGATAAACCCCGCCATCGCGGACGAGCTCGGCCGCGACCCGGATTACGCCGCGCCCGGGCGCGCCGCCGGGGTTGCGGTGGAGTTGGAGGCGCGTCTTGACTGCGTCTAAGGGGTAGGTGGAGGCCTCCGCCATGGCGGCCGACACTGACGAGAGGGAGACCTTAGCAAGGGTCCTGCGGCGGCGGCCGCCGGCGCCGGCGTCGGCGTGGGCTGACATTGCCCCTGGGATTTGGGAAGCTGGTAAGAGGCCCCGCGGCGCACGTGGGTTGGGTTTTCTAAAAGCCCAATCTGAGTGAATCTGGACCGAGCAAAAGTGATCCAACGGACTGACCTGTAATCGTTCGCGTAATCGGCCTCGCCTGCACAGGCAGAGGCGCAGGGCCAGGTACAGCCCATTTCATAAGGTCCTGTTGGCTTTGCTATGAATAGGAGCCCATTTCATATCGGCCTCGCCTGCACAGTTACATAGATTCATGATTTTGCACTCCATCGAAGTGTAACCTCCTAACGGCAGTTTGCCCTGTACCAACTTGATCAACTCCAGTTAGGGCTCGATCGATTGGAGGGAATTAAATATCTTGCTAGTCAAAATTTAATAGAAAGAGATTTAATCTTCTTGATCCATATGCAACTAATAAAACATAGTCAAAACTGAATAGAAAGAGATTTAGTACACCTCAATCTCCTTTGATCCCTATGCAAATCACCTCAATCTCTCCCGATCTACATGAGGTCGGAGAAGATTGAGGTGGACTAAATATCTTTATTAAATTTTGACTAGCAAAGAATTTAATTATGGTATTGCCTAATAAATCAGTGTCTATTACTAGTAACGAAAACAACCAATACATAGTGATCATCATAGTCCACTAAACATAGTGGGCATCATAGTTGCTAAGTCATAGTGGTCATTATGATCTCATCAAACCATCAATTACAACCAAAACATCATTTAGGCTACGTACAACTCACATTTGACCCATATCTTAAGAGATATCTAAGGGGCTAAGTCCAAAAATGCAAGGAACGTTATTTAGGGTACCTCCAAAAATGCACGGTTCTCTAAGTTGATACGGCTTCAACCATACAACCCATGTAAGACTTTGTTCGGTTATTTCCATTCCATATGTACTGGAGGAGATTGAGATGTATTGAGGTGTATTTTGACTTACTATAGATTTAAACCGACTCAATTCCTCCCAATCCACATGGATTAGCATCAAACCGAACAAACCCTAAATGAGCCATATCTTGAAAGATTCTAGTGAATAAGATACAGTGTGTAGATATATTAGGTTGTATTAACAAATTGTTAGATGTATTTAGTACTTAGAAAACTGTAACGTAGTAGCTAGACTGTATATGCCCGTACACGCAGCAAAAAGAAAATCCACCATGCCGCGGGCACCTCTTGTCCTTACAAGGCTAACCATTACACTTAGCATTAACTATGGTTTTATTTATTTTTATTTAATTACTAATTAAAAATGGGCTAGGCCCAATTAAATCCAACATAATATAGTAAAAAATTTCATTGGATCATGAAATAATTTTATAGGAACAAGTTTTTCAATTCCTGCAGAAATTTTAAGGAAATTTCAACAGTTTGAGGAGCTGGCACTTGTGGAAGAACAAATCATATCTTATCTGACTCAGCTAATTGCTAAACAACTATGTACTGTATTACATGATCAAAGTGTTACTGTTCTCATGCCGTAATTACAATATGGCTTCTCGGTGTACAATATTTCCGGTGATCAAAGTGTTACTGTTCTCATGCCGTAATTACAATATGGCTTCTCGGTGTACAATATTTCCGGTGATGGTACAACGATGTACACAGTCCGACAACAGCTAAATTGTCTATCCCTATCGTACAATCCAGTTCTCGCAGAACTGCAACTTCATTATTTCAATCCGCTAGGTGCTAGTATTCAAAATCCTGTTTGACATCTTCATGGATGCAAAAATTGCATGTGTTTTGACATATCTTCTACTTCCTTCGTTTTTTTATTTATTGCGTTTTAGTTTAAAATTGAACTAGCGGGCGATAAATATTCGAGAACGGATGGAGTATATCCTTTCCGTGATGCAGTGTTGCGTCTTTACCAGATGCTGTACAGTATAGTGTGGCTGATGATAGTGGTGGTGGCCAGTGTCTCCATTCATGCTGTCTGAAGGACTTGCTGTTGCTGCCGATTCCCACTTCTTGCAGATTCATACGGGAGCGTGTTCAGCACCTTCACCCGGAACATAGCCTGTAGGTTTTGCACAAGTTAATTATAGTTCAGAAGAACAGGTTTCACAGCAACTCAGGGATGAATCCATCGGATGAACAACTGGCGAAATAAGAGGAACAAACCAAATGTGGAGGAAAAACTAAAAATGCAGTATAGCTACCTTCTTATCGGAACCAAACTCAATGACATCGGAGGGATGCAAACGAACTGGGAAGTTTGGTGGCACGCGGTAATGTCTACCTTCATTGCTGGACAATCATATGAAGGTCAGTGAATAAAATCTTGTTACTGAAATTGTTGAGGAAGGGCATAGAACCATGGCTCTTTCAGGGCTTACTCGGTAATCCAGGTACCATGTTCGCTTCCGAGATCAGTCAGATAGAAAGCTTTATTCTTGCATGTGATAGTAGCATGTCTTTCTGATATCTGCAATGAAGTTCAGAAAACTGAAGACTAGTACAAACAGTTTATGTATAGAAGGCCTTGTACAATGCAACACATGAAAAGTTCGTTAAAACCTTGTCTCCATTTCGACTAACTAACCTGTGGAGAGGACAATGATAGGGAAGAAGCTGAATCATTAGGATCTGACCGGGTTCTGCAAAAGAAAATTCATTTGAATTGTTCCATAAAGCTTTGATTGGGTGCAATTAGAGCAGAAATGAAATTGCTATTAGACATACCCAACAAAGAGTGACCTCTGCTCATCCCTAATTAAATGAATGGGCTGCAAGCTATTGCAGTTTCCTTCACTTGTTGCGATGAGGTACCATCTGCAAATAGTATTATGAATGATTTTTTGCCACAATTGCTGAAATAAATTAATAAATCAAACGCTTTGTTTCGAAATGAAATGAAAATAAAGAAGAAACAAAGAACGTACTCTCCACCCATAGCTTCTTCCAGTGCGTCATCATCCTCAAACCATTGATAAAGCTGGTCATTTGCCTTCAGAATTATGCTAGATGTCAGTAAATATTAAATGCTGGTACTAAATCAAATTTACAGGCACTATGACAACATACCTTGTCAGAAAGTCGGCAGCTTAAAAGTCTTCCTTCTAGCTTTGAGCTGTACGCAATGAAAAGTTCCGTTTGATGAGTACATATATGGTAAATGGGAACTAAGAGAGCCTGGGTGGTGTTTATTTCTTTGCGTGGAACATCTAAACAAATGTAAACCTATTACTATTGCACATGTGCTTGAGATAGGAACACATGACAGTAATTAATAATTTTGGTATGCACCTGTTGCCACCAAGCACCCAGCTCAGCATCGCAGGCATTCCATACTTGATGAAGAATCTGCCACCGACTCTTCCAGGGTGTGGTATCCGCAACCTGGTCAAAAACTACATGTAAATAATTTTAGTATGCAGTTCAAGTAGTTTCAGTATTTATTTGTTCAGTAATGCTCTTAGGAGGATGGCAATGAGATGATAAAGTTCCGATTTCCAAACCTTATTTCAGAAATCCAATAAAATTGATGGTGACATATTTCATAGCTAATTTTAAATATTGCTGAAAAGAGAATGAGATCTGTGCATTATAAGTAACAAAAAAATGTGTATGTTTATTACATACCGATAAAGGCCCTAGACCAACACCCAAGTACGGTCTATAGGTGGTAGCCATGATTGCTGCCATTCTTGCCAGTCCATGTATAATAGCAACACGCAGCCTTCTCTCTTTCTCGTAGCTGCAGGCCCAATATGCCAACAAATATTTTGCTTGTCAGCCAACTAACTATATAGTATGGACTAGAGTTTAAAATCCATGCAAGAATAGGAATATAGGATTGCTTTAAAGTTGGGGTCATTTCAAGCATCCAAATAAAATCCAGTGGATGTTTCAGGAAACACTATCTTTATACTACTAAACATGCTAGAATGTATCGAGAAACTTACCGCCTCAAGGAGGAAACTATGTCTATAGGAGTTTCAGTTTTGACACTCTCTTGCCAGGCATTCTCTAGCTCTACAGCCAGCTGGTAACCATCCTACAGAAACAAATACAAGGTTGTTACTGTGCTACGTATTAGATATCAACACCAGAACATATCCATGGCAGGCTAAGAAATTGCATACCTCAATAGCCATGCAGCCACCTTGGCCCAGATTTGGCTGCATAGCATGGACAGAATCACCAAGCAAGGTGACACGACCTTTCCCCCAATTCATAGTAGGTGGGCGGTCGTATATATCTCGGCGAAGAACTGCTTCTTCATCAGTTGCATTTATCAAATCAATAACATTATCACACCATCCGTCGAATATCTCAAGCAATTTTTTCTTTTTGCCTGTTAATGGTAAGCAGATGATAAGCTTGTGGGGAGCATATCATAATCATTGCTCTCATTTTGGCCACAACTTACAATGAGGCAGTATCTATTTCACGAATTAAGCATGAGAACTTCATAAGGGCTCACCATTTTCAGGGTCAGTGCCACCAGCCTCTTCATTGTGAAAAGCATACCATTGCATTTTACCAGCACCGACATCCGAAGAGACGAAGTACTGTTTGTGGCCAAGAAATACTCGGTACCTTCAATAGAGGAAAATGGAGGACACGGTTATGGCACAACGAAATTTCAGTCAAACTGAAAATCACAGCCATCATTCCATGATCCACGTAACATACCCAACTGTATCGATATCAGGTGGCACAAAATCTGCAATTCCAGTGTAGCAAGTGTAACCTGAATAGGTGGCATCCGAATGCCCGAATAGTGTCTTCCTTACCTATCCAGAAAAAGGAAACTTCAAAACCATGTTCCGATTTGTGCTTGTTTCTGACCAAAAGGAGAATTAGTTGTATTACCTTTGACCATATTCCATCGGCGCCAACCAAAAGGTCACCTTCAAATTTTCTACCATCCTCCAATATGGCAGTAACCTAAACTCAACCAACAAACACTCCAAGTTTAGAGACAGACAATGGCACCTCCTGCAGCAAAATCTAAGTTGGCATGGGCACAAAAACATATTTGCTCATTCACCTTACTGCCATCATCTATAAAATCGACTACATGGCTTCCATTCAATATTGCATCATCGCCGACTGCTCGAGCAAGGATTTGTTGCAGTGTCATGCGGCTAATGACCCTTGTGACTGGGAGCCCCCGCTCAGCTGCAGGAGTAAACGTATCAAACTTGATGTACCTGAATCCAACTTGGCACTGTCAAATGTCTGCCTCCGGCAAAGGAATGTCTATCTTAAAGCTAACCAGCAAAGAGACACGACATGGAAATTCGCAAACAAAAACTGTAAAATAAGCACAAAAACATCAGCGCCTAAGGGTGTGTTTGGTTTCAGGAATCAAACCATTCTAGATAATGATGCATCAACTTGTTCTATTTCATAAACCAAACAAAATTGCGTGTTAACGATAGTATCTGCGAACTGCGGTCAACTGAAACAGGCGATCATAACGACTAGCCAACCACCATTTGGCCCATACTAACTGCCAACACCGCAGACAATGAACCCTTGCCAGTTGCCAAATTCCACAAGTACCGGCCAAAGGAAGTCAAAGTTTTGTCGGGGTAGCGTAAAAAACAATCAAATTCATGGTGACTTGGTGCTAAGAATTTTGCTCTGACGCGGCGGGAACGACCCTGCCTCCCTTACCAGGAGCCAGAAACGCCGTCGATGTCAGGATATCAGCCAGGAAGATGCAAGACAAGGACGGTGAAGGCCTGAGTCAAGAAGAAGACGCCGTTCGAAGGATGGGCCGGCGTGATAGGAGGCCGAATCAGCGTGTGTCTGGAGCTGAGTGGGTCCAATAAGAAATAGCAGTGGGCTCTGGCCATGGGCCGTATTGTAATAGAGACATAAATACTGGTGTTGTTGACAGAGAAGGGGAGAAGAAATTACCAGAATCATAATTCCCAAATTCTTGTTCCTCTGTTCTTCTTCTTCCGCTCCCTTCTTCCTGTCCGACAGTGGTCACCGGACGTCCAGTTCGCTGACAAGTGGTATCAGATTCAGGCGATTCTCTGGCGACGTCCGCGTATTACACTCGTCGCGCGAAAATGGCGGGCGCGTCTGATCCCGGGGTGGCGGCGGCGCTGGAGGCGCAGTCCAAGGCGATTGATGTCCAATCCAGGACGATGGCGACCCAATCGAAGCTTCTGCAGCAACTGTGCGACCGCTTCGAACACCAGGATCAGCGGTGGAGCAGCATCGAGAAGGTAGTCGATCAGAACGCAACCAACATCGCCAATCTCCAAGGGAGGCTCAACGACGAGGAACTGACGCGCGTATTGGGGGAACGCTTGGACGGGCAGATGGCGGAATTCCAGCAAGACCAAGCGTATCGTGTCCAGGAGTTGATGGCAACTACTTCCACTCGCGTGGCGGTGCTGGAAAATGTGTCTTCCGTGTTTGAGGCATGGCGACCACGCATCGAGGGTTCCATTGATTCTGTCAGGTCTTCAGTCGACACCATGCGGTCAGAGCTCGCCCGCCTCACTCAGCTCCTGGAGGGCGGCATTGCTGGAGAACATCAAGCACGTCCGAGCCTCCTGGGAGCGTACGTACCTGTGGTGGAGCGCCCTTCTACGACCGCACACAACTCCGACTGGGCCAACGGCCACCGCAACGCTTGTCAACCTCGGGAGTATGGAATTGAGAATTCCCAAATTCCAATCCATCTCCCGAACAATGGTATGCATTCTCCCTACATTCCCCAAACTCATGATACTAGGCCAAACCGGACGAGTTGGGATAACCATCCATATACATCTGATGCTATGGGGGGTAGTGTTCAGGATCCTAATTTTGCCAGGAATTTAGGGAACCTACCAAAAATCCATTTCCCATCATTTGACGGTGGGAATCCCAAGTTGTGGCAAACTAGATGTGAGGACTACTTCCTTATGTATTCAGTGGACCCCCGTATGTGGATCAAGGTTGCTTCTATGCAATTTGTGGGACCAGCAGCTATATGGTTACAATCGATTGAATATAAGTTGGTTCAAATGTCTTGGGGGGAATTTGGGCGCCTAATTCAGGAAAGATTTGGCAAGGACCAATATCAAGGGCTCCTTAGACAGTTATTTCAGATCAGACAAACGGGGACAGTAGCTACTTATGTGGAGGAATTCTCTCAATTGATTGACAAGTTAAATGCTTACCAAACCATGTCTGATCCCTTATACTATACATTAAAATTTGTGGATGGTCTTAGAGACGACATTAAAGCTGTTGTAATGCTTCAAAGGCCACAAGACTTCGATACTGCTGCTGTTGTGGCTCAATTGCAGGAGGAGGCAGGTCTTATGTTGAGGAAGAAAGACTATCGATGGCATGAAGTTTCAGGAGCTGCCAAGTCTTCAACTCGCCAACCTGCTTATCAACAGCTAGTTTCCAAGGAAACAAGACAGCAGGGTCCAATAAAGGTGGATGAGAAACCTTCAGGGACCAGGGTTTCTTCATCTACAGATGACAGGATCGCTTCTCTGTATGCTTATCGAAAGGCTAAGGGTCTCTGTTACAAGTGCGGATTGCAGTATTCGCGTGATCACAAATGTTCAGAGACAGTGCAATTACATGTCGTAGAGGAATTATGGCAGATGGCACAAGTGGCTACTACTGAACCTGACACTACTGCACCAATGGATGAAGATGAGTATGAAATAAATGAGTTAACTCTGTCACAGGCAGCGCTCAGTGGGTTTGAAGCTCCTCGCATCATGAAATTTGTGGGACATATAGCTGGCATGGATATTCTTGCTTTGCTTGACTCAGGTAGTTCCCATTCCTTCATTAGTGCTGCTGTGGCTGCCAATTTACCAGGAGTTACTTCTATAGACAGTCCCTTACAAGTGCAGGTGGCAAATGGGTCACATCTTTCATGCCATCATCAGTTAGTGAATGCTGATTGGTCTATCAGTGGTGTTTCATTTTCTTCCACACTAAAAGTGTTACAATTATCCAATTATGATCTGATTATTGGAATGGATTGGTTAGAAAAGCACAGTCCTATGTTGATTCATTGGTCCCAGAAGTGGCTGGCTATTCCTCTTAAGAATTCAACGGTTACCTTACATGGCATTAAGTCCTCTGTAATGCAGACAGCTGTGGTTCAAGTGTGCAGTCTACAGGATCCGTCTGACAAAGAACAAACAGTTTTGGATGAGTTGCCAGATGATATTACAGCTGTTCTGTTTCAATACCCTACAGTTTTTGAAGAACCAAAGGGTATGCCTCCTGTCAGGGAAGGAGACCACCAAATTCCTTTAATTCCTGGAGCCAGACCAGTCCAGATGAGACCTTATAGGTATGCTCCTGCTCTTAAAAATGAGATTGAAGCCCAAGTTACAGACATGTTGCAAGCTGGAACTATCCAACACAGTCATAGTGAGTTTGCATCTTCTGTCATATTGGTGAAGAAGAAGGACAACACATATAGATTTTGTGTTGACTATCGACATTTGAATGCCTTGACAATCAAGACAAAATATCCTGTACCTATTATTGATGAGTTCTTGGATGAATTACATGGAGCAGCATGGTTTTCTACTCTAGATTTGAGAGCTGGATTTCATCAGATTCGCATGCATCCAGAGGACCAACATAAGACTGCTTTCCAAACCCATCATGGGCATTTTGAGTTTAAGGTTATGCCTTTTGGATTGTCAGGTGCTCCTGCCACGTTTCAAAGCGCTATGAATTCTACACTGGCTCCATTACTGAGGAAATGTGTCCTGGTATTTTTTGACGACATATTGATATACAGTAAAACTTGGGAAGATCATATGCAGCATGTGGCACAAGTTCTTCACATATTATATACAGAACAATGGTTTATCAAGCTTTCAAAGTGTGCTTTTGCCAAGCAACAGATAGCATATCTTGGTCATGTTATCAGTAAGCACGGCGTGGCTACCGATCCAACAAAAATAGAAGCGGTTTCTTCTTGGCCGGTACCTGTGAATTGTAAGGAGCTTAGAGGATTCCTGGGCTTGGCAGGATATTACAGGAAATTTGTTAAGAACTTTGGGGTCATTGCTCGCCCACTAACTGATTTATTGAAAAAGGCAGTAGTGTTTGTGTGGACACAAGTGCACGACACAGCTTTCCAAACACTGAAACAGGCACTTACTTCAGCTCCTGTCCTAGCACTTCCAAATTTTGATAAACCTTTTGCCATTGAAACAGATGCTTCGAGTAAAGGCATTGGGGCAGTGCTACTGCAGGATAATCATCCTTTGGCTTATGTGAGCAAAGCCTTGGGCGTCAAAAATCAAGGACTCTCAACATATGAAAAAGAGTATCTTGCAATTCTGCTAGCAGTAGAAAAATGGCGCCAATATCTTCAGACCTCTGAATTTGTCATTTATTCCGACCATCGAAGTTTATCACACCTCACTGAGCAGAAGTTGACAACACCATGGCAGCAACGTGTGTTTTCCAAGCTGTTGGGTCTTCAATACAAGGTGGTGTATCGGAAGGGGTCTGACAATACAGCTGCAGATGCGTTGTCTCGACGACCGACGTCTGAACTCTTTAGTATTTCTTCAGTTACTCCTGACTGGTTGCTGCAAGTCTTGGACAGTTATAGCAGGGATGAACAAGCTCAGAAGCTATTAACTGCTTTGGCAGTAAGTCCAGACACTTCAGGACATTATACATTGAAGACAGGACTTATTCGGTACAAGGGAAGAGTATGGATTGGTAATGATACAAGACTTCAGCTTCAGATTATGTCAGCCATGCACGACAGTCCAATAGGAGGCCATTCTGGATTTCCTGTGACATATCGCCGGATCAAACAACTCTTTTATTGGTCATCAATGAAGAATTCAATAAAGGATTATGTGGCTTCTTGCTCTATTTGCCAACAATCTAAGTCTGATCGCAGTAAATATCCGGGTCTGTTACAACCATTGCCGGTACCAGACCAAGCTTGGGATGTGATAAGTATGGACTTTGTTGAAGGTCTTCCACGATCTGCAAATGCAAACACCATTTTGGTCGTAGTGGACACCTTTTCTAAATATGCTCATTTTATACCTTTGCTACATCCTTATTCAGCATTGAAAGTGGCTCAACTATTTCTTGATTCGGTCTATAAGCTCCATGGCCTTCCTCTTGCCATTGTGTCCGATCGTGATCGCATATTTACCAGTCGGTTGTGGCATGAGCTGTTCAGATTGGCTGGTACATCATTGAAGATGAGTTCCTCGTATCATCCACAGACCGACGGGCAAACTGAGCGGGTCAACCAGTGTTTGGAAACTTTTTTACGCAGCTTCGTTCACGCTTGCCCATCCAAGTGGTCGTCATGGTTATCAGTGGCAGAATACTGGTATAACACCAGTTTTCATTCTTCCCTTGGGCGATCTCCATTTGAGGTGTTGTATGGACGTTCCCCTAGGAATCTAGGCCTGGACATATCAGATGCATCAACCCAGTTGGATCTTCAGACTTGGTTGCAACAACGAGAGCTGATGGTCAAGCTGATCCGGCAAAATTTGTTGAGGGCTCAACAACGGATGAAAGCGCAGGCCGACAAAGGACGTACAGAAAGAGAATTCAAAGAAGGTGACATGGTATATCTCAAGCTACAACCCTATGTGCAGTCATCTGTGGCTCGTCGTGCCAATCACAAGCTCAGTTTCAAGTTCTTCGGACCATACATGGTGCTTCAGCGTGTTGGCAAAGTAGCTTATAAGCTACAGTTACCATCTACTTCAACTATTCACCCAGTGGTTCATGTCTCCCAACTAAAGCGCTCTGTGGGTGATCGACCGGTCGGTGTAGTCTTACCAAATGATTTGGAACATCTTCAAGTGCCATTGCAGACAATTGATCGCAGGGTGGTGGTCAGGGGAGGTAAATCTGTTCCACAGGTGCTGATCCAATGGTCCAACAGTGATGCAACATTAGCCACATGGGAGGATGAAGAGGATTTACGGGACCGATTTCCAGATGCAGCCGCTTGGGGACAAGCGGCAATTCAAGGGGAGGACAATGTCAGGATATCAGCCAGGAAGATGCAAGACAAGGACGGTGAAGGCCTGAGTCAAGAAGAAGACGCCGTTCGAAGGATGGGCCGGCGTGATAGGAGGCCGAATCAGCGTGTGTCTGGAGCTGAGTGGGTCCAATAAGAAATAGCAGTGGGCTCTGGCCATGGGCCGTATTGTAATAGAGACATAAATACTGGTGTTGTTGACAGAGAAGGGGAGAAGAAATTACCAGAATCATAATTCCCAAATTCTTGTTCCTCTGTTCTTCTTCTTCCGCTCCCTTCTTCCTGTCCGACAGTGGTCACCGGACGTCCAGTTCGCTGACAGTCGACGATGCCGTTGACGCGGTCCCCCGTGACGCAGCCGCTGTCCATGATCTCGTCGGCCGCGGCGGCGTCGACGGCCTCGAGCGCGGCGAGCGCGTTGCTCTGCAGCTGGATCGGGCCGCGGTACCTCCCTTCCCCGCGGACCGCGCTCATGTCCCGCTCCAGCACCAGCACCTCGAACCCCTTGCGCTTGGCGGCGAGCGCGAAGGCTAGGCCGCCGATGCCGCCGCCGGCCACCAGGACCCGCGCCTTGGGCTCCGGCGCCGGCATTGCCGCGGTGGCGACGAGCCCCGCGCGCGCAGGAGGAGGAAGGCCGGGCCTCCGCCTCCGCCGCGGCGCGGACGGGGAGGGAAGCGCGACAAGGCGGAGCGTTCGGCTACGGCGGGAGGCGGGATGGAGCGGGATCGCCGTCCGAGAGGCCGGAGAGGAGGGGACGGGGGTCGCCTTCGGCGATGCCCACGTTGTGCTCAGCATGTTGGTGGGCTGGTGGTATGGAAGCTTTCCTCTGATTGAGCAGCTGGTAGGTATGCTGTGCTATACTACTGCTAGTCTGCTACTGCTTTATCGCCGGTCAGTCACAGTCACCTGAGCGCGGTAGCTGGAGTCAACCTCAGTCCTCAACAGAGGACTGTGTGCTAGCTCGTGCCTTCTGCCTTCAGGGGGTGTTTGGTTGCCCCTGCTAAAGTTTAGCCCGGGTCACATCAAGCGTTTGACTTTCAAATAGGAGTATGAAATATAGACCCAACCAACTGGACTAGATTCGTCTCGTCTTTTAATCTTCGGCTGACAAATTTGTTTTATAATCCGACTACATTTAATACCCGAAACGGAGGTTCAAACATTCGATTGGACAGGGGCTAAACTTTAGTTTGGGGTAACCAAACGGGGCCTCAGTGTATTTGCGGTTAGGCATTGGTTCTCGGGCAGACTGACGGGAGAGTCGGGAACTGGAAGATGAAGCTAGTTAGTTGTCTGTTGTCTCTGAAGCTCTAGAGCAGAAAGCTGCTTCGATGGATGCGCCTGCCAAGATCGCGAATTTTATGGTGGTGGCATGGCCGGTGCCGGAGAAGAATGGAATTTGCAGCTGAGTGGAGCGGAGACCGAAACTGCGGCGTCGCTTTCGGCCTCTAGTGTGCAGCAAGGAGGGGTGGTGGATTGGTCGAATGCTGGAAGCTTGGCCTCGGTGCGGTTGGGCGGTCGGGTGGGGGACGGGACGTGGCTGCCGTTGGTTGCTTGCCGCGCGGCGCAGACCGCGCGGGGTGGGGTACACCGGAATCACCGGATAGAAACGAATTGGGCACTATCTTACCGGCCGACCAGGACGCGCCATGCTCGATAGTCCATACTCCTTCGGCAACTAGCCGGAAGCAGGCAACTCGATCGTTTGGTCCCGTCGGGCGGGGTCTGGTCGGCCGCCTCTCCCGCCGTGGGCGGCACGGCGCTTCCTCCCTGGCCCTGGTTGGCCTCGTGCGCCGCGCGCACGACGGGCGGGCGCGGCGTCGTGTCGAGGTCGGCACTAGGCAGCGTGCCGGCATAGATGGCGTCTCACATGCCCAATAAAAAAAATTCCTGTGGTCGGATGAGATTGCCGCAGCAGCGAATCAATTGCTCCGGGGCGGGGGCTCGTGCGTATAAGAGCAGTCCCAACCAAGTGATTTCCATCGCCCGACAAAATAAGGTAAAATCAATAAAAATAAAATTCGAATTAAAGACAAGCGAACACTAACTCAGAGATCATTTATAAAAACTACAAACTCCAACACTACTTTTTTATTGTGGGGTCATAATAAATATAGACGCGGTGGTACGAGAAGTGAGCCGTGATGACAACAGACTTGAAAATACTGCAGTGCATGAGCTCCACAGATGGAAACTGGGTGCTCGGTTCGATCACCCTAACCTTAAACCAGTAGCTTATTGGTCTTCATTGCACGTGTAGACCTAATTTCTCATGCAAGAAACCATTTCTTCTTCTTTCTCATTAATTTTCTTGCCATGTCACTAAATTGTTTATGTGGCAACTAATTTAATGCTATAGAAACTAGATGGCGTAGAGGGTAAAGACTGCTCTAATAGAAGTATAATAAGAGACTATATAAGTTGGCTAAATGCTGAGGTAGAGGAAAGAGAAGAAGCAGGGTGCAAACTTATCGTCGGCTTCGACGCAAGAACCAAAAAGCTTTGTAAAAGATACTAGTGGGATCCTGCATTAATACTGAAGAGCTAATCACTATAAGGATGGATAAAATGGAAACCTTCACTAGTAGAAAAAGGCTCAAAGCCTGCTGTTGACGCCTTTTTGGAGCGCCAAACACTCAACAAGAACCGGTGGCGGTGCTCTCTGGTCAGGCGCGGACGGTCCGCGGCACAGGGCCGGACGGTCCGCGGCCTGGTGCAGGAGCACGGGTTCCCTGCCTGACGGCCGGACGGTCCGCGCCCTAGGGCCGGACGGTCCGCGCGTGCGCAGGGGGCGGCGAAGGTCGCCGGCGGCGCCTGGATCTCGCTCCCGGGAGGGACCCCGTCGGGGAGTAGAGATCCTAGGTGGTGTCTAGGCTCGGGCAGGCCGACCTAGACTCCTCTAATCGACGTAGAGTCGAAGAGAGACGGAGAATTTGGGGATTGGAAGGCTAAACTAGGGCTAAACTAGAACTAGACTAGAACTACTCCTAATGCATAAGGTAAAAACGAGTAATAGACTTGATTTGATCGATTGTTGGGGGGTTCAATCGGCCGTAGCCCTTCATCTATATAAAGGGGGAGGTCTGGATCCGTTTCCAACTGTTTCCCGAGTTAATCCCGCGGTTTTAGGCAACAAATCCCACGAGAAACTAGGAACCCTAACTGACTCTGCGCGCGCGCGGACCGTCCGCGCCACCACCGCGGACTGTCCGGACCGCGGACCGTCCGGCCTCAGCGCCGGACTGTCCGCGCTGCTCAATTTGAGTTCCAACATATGCCCCCCTGCCTTTTGGTGAAGGTTGACGAACCAAAAGCATATGAACTAAGCCTGATGTAAGTCACCGGCTTTTCAACATGGAGCTCATTCAACAAAGCACCAATGTATAAAGGCCGTTTCAGATTGTATCTTTCTTGGCCATGACCATTTGATCAATGGATCAATAGGAATAGAATGGAGGTGCCCCCCAGCCTGGATAGACAAAGGGACTATACATATACCATGGATTCATCATCGTACCATTCCATGTTTGAACAGGATAATATACCGACGATGAGTAAACGGGTGGAAAGTACCTTGGTCTCATAGGATGAATAGGTGATGCTTGTTGTGTCGCCTTTCGAGCCGTTTTGTTTACCCGTTTTGTTTTAGTAGGTGACCGATGTTTCTTCGTTGACCGATCACGTAGAACGGTCTTCTTGCTAGTATTCTTGGAAAGTAATTGGTCAAAAGTAGAGTCAGTTTTGATCAACCGACCATATGTGCTTTGCCGTTGCGTCTCTTTCCCTTTTAAAGCTTTGTGTGGAGGCTGACGCCTTTGGCCATAGGTGGATTGTCCGGCAGAGTTAGCCGAACCGTCTGTCTGAGCACCGGACCGTCCGCACATAGGTGTCATACCGTCTGTGATGCTCAGGCCAGGCTGTCGTGCTTGGCTCATTAATTGTGCCTGCCCCCCAGTGCCTCCGGACTTTTTAGCCTTATCATCCGGAGCCTTTCGAGCAATCTCCTTTTGCGATATATTTGACGTGCGAGGATCGTCAATGATGATGTCTTTGCTTTTGCTTTTATCGGCCATTTCGGGCCGAACTAAGATCTTTTCGCATGCGACATCTATTGTATTAACAGGAAATGGTTGTGTGTCCACTTGCATTTCCTGAAAAGACAACCAGCCTTCATTTATGGCCGATTGTACCTGTCGACGAAAGACATTACAGTCATTGGTGGCATGAGAAAAAGAATTATGCCACTTACAATAAGCACGTCTCTTTAATTCATCTATAGGAGGGATAGTATGAGTTAATTTAATGTTGCCATTTTTAAGTAGCTCATCAAATATCTTATCACATTTGACAACATTAAAGGTAAATTTAATCTCTTCTTGCCGATTCTTTTGAACCGGTTGTAAGGAAGAACATGCTGAAGATTTGGCCTTTGTTGGCCAAATAAACTCAGCGGTATATACATCTGCGGATTCATCGTCTGAATTATCATGCTCTATCAGATGTATAGCACGGGCGACCGATTTTGATGTCTCTTTAAATCGGCTTTCACAGGCTAAAGCCCGCTGATGTAGCTGGGCTATCGAAAAGAACTGGGTCCCATCTAATTTGTCTCTTAAGTAGGATAGCAACCCATTAAAAGCTAACCCTGCTAGCTCTTTGTCTGCGACATGGACCCGAAAGCATCGGTTTCTAGTGTCCCGGAACCTCCGGATATAGTCATTAACCGATTCTTCGCGTCCTTGGCGGACTGAAGCTAAGTCAGCTAGCCCTAATTCATATTCCCCGGTAAAGAAATGTTCATGAAATTTACTTTCTAACTCATTCCAGGAATTAATGGAATTAGGAGGCAGGGCGGCGTACCATGCAAAAGCGGTACCAGTAAGGGATAAAGAAAATAACCGAACACGAAATGCTTCTCCATCGGCCAATTCGCCTAGGTGTGCTAGGAACTGGCCTATGTGTTCGTGTGTGCTTCTCCCATTCTCACCAGAAAACTTAGAAAATTCCGGTATCCTTGCCCCTTGTGGATATGGGACAGTGTCAAACCGGTGATTATACGGCTTTTGGTATGATTGCCCTACTCTGGCTACACTAACTCCGAACTTATCTCGAAATAGTTCGGTCATCTCTTCCCTAATTTTTTCCATTGCACCCGGTGGCAGACCACCAGACCCTGGGCTGTGGGGCTCATTTGGTTGGGTATTAGTATACCGACCTTCTTGCCGTGACCGATCGATAGTGTTGATCGGTCTGTGGTTGTATGGTACGTTATGGTTTAAATATGTAGAGGGCGAAACATACTGCTGCTGAGGTGTGTAATAATTTGGTGCATGGTGTGCAACAACAGGTTCTGCGTATGTGTATCCAGTTTGTCCGGTGGTAAATCCGAACTGACCGGTTGCGTTCGCCATTATCGGGACGCCATGTGGTAGTCCTGGTGCAGGCCCGGACTGTCCGGCAGGGAAAGCCGGACGGTCCGTGTAATGGCCGGACGGTCCGGGCAGAAGCTCGGACGGTCCGACCGCGTCCAGGGTTACCGGTTTGCCAAGCAGGGACGGCGGTGGTCCCAGGGCGGCCCCAGACTGTCCGGCAGAGCAAGCCGGACGGTCTGCATATGGGCCGGACGGTCCGGGCAGAAGCTCGGACGGTCCGACCATGTTCATGGGCGCCGATCTGCCAAGCAGGGATGGCGGTGGTGGTACTTGCCCTGTATATGAGTTCATCGGCATACCATATAATGGCTGGGGCTGCAAATCCCCATTTGTTGCCGATGTATTAGACATAGATATCCTGTTACTAGTCTCATACGATGGAAAACTAGGAGCAACAGACTTCTCCAACGTACGCGTTAATTTTCTAATTGATTCTTCTAACCCTACAATTTGTTGTTTCATCTGATCCTGCTGCTGATCTACATAATATTTAATAGACTGGATATCGTCGGGTTTACTTACGTTGGGGACCTGAAGCGAAGATAGAAGAGACGCGACGTCGGTCTCTCCATGCTTGACAACTTTCTGGTGGCGATCCACCGTGTATTGTGATAAGAATTTCTCCCTCGCTTGACGCATGTAGTCCTCGTATTGCTGTTGCTCATCGGCCGTCAGACTTTCAACAGCTGGCTTCAGGATATTGTCCGGGGAGATATCGGTGTGATCTTTAGAACCGGCCATTTGAGGGCCTGATTTTTAGTAGATCTACACACCTTCCCCAGCGGAGTCGCCAAAAAGTATGTTGACGCCTTTTTGGAGCGCCAAACACTCAACAAGAACCGGTGGCGGTGCTCTCTGGTCAGGCGCGGACGGTCCGCGGCACAGGGCCGGACGGTCCGCGGCCTGGTGCAGGAGCACGGGTTCCCTGCCTGACGGCCGGACGGTCCACGCCCTAGGGCCGGACGGTCCGCGCGTGCGCAGGGGGCGGCGAAGGTCGCCGGCGGCGCCTGGATCTCGCTCCCGGGAGGGACCCCGTCGGGGAGTAGAGATCCTAGGTGGTGTCTAGGCTCGGGCAGGCCGACCTAGACTCCTCTAATCGACGTAGAGTCGAAGAGAGACGGAGAATTTGGGGATTGGAAGGCTAAACTAGGGCTAAACTAGAACTAGACTAGAACTACTCCTAATGCATAAGGTAAAAACGAGTAATAGACTTGATTTGATCGATTGTTGGGGGGTTCAATCGGCCGTAGCCCTTCATCTATATAAAGGGGGAGGTCTGGATCCGTTTCCAACTGTTTCCCGAGTTAATCCCGCGGTTTTAGGCAACAAATCCCGCGAGAAACTAGGAACCCTAACTGACTCTGCGCGCGCGCGGACCGTCCGCGCCACCACCGCGGACTGTCCGGACCGCGGACCGTCCGGCCTCAGCGCCGGACTGTCCGCGCTGCTCAATTTGAGTTCCAACACCTGCGGTGCGATACATCTTTTACAGGCGGATTCAGTTATCAACCGTCTGTGCTATTTTTAGTGACGGTTTCTTAAGAAAACCGCCACTAGAAATCGTATTTCCAGAGGCGGTTCCTTATGAAAACCGCCAGTAGAAATCTATGATTTCTAGTGGCGGTTTTCTTAAGGAACCGCCTGTAAAAATCGATTTCTAGCGGCGGTTTTCTTAAGGAACCGCCATTAGAAATCATTTTTATCCTTAATTTTTCGAGTTTTTCAAACGACCTCGTATGATGAAACCACAAAAATAAAAGTTGTAGATCTCTGAAAGTTATAAAACTTTATAGTTGACAACTTTTTTATTTGAAATCATTTCGGCTCTCAAAAATTGTATCTAAATTTGTCAAATTTAAAATTTAAATTTTGCAAACGACCTCGGATGAAAAAAGTGTCAAAATGAAAGTTGTAGAACTTCAAAAATTATTCAACTTTGTAGTTGACAACTTTTTTATTTGAATTCGTTTACGGTCTCAAACAAGTAATTTACACTCATTTGGTTGTAATATGTGGGCAACAAAACTACAAACTAGACACAAAGTATGTCATAGGTAGAGTGTTAGAGGAGGGTACGCGTGAGGATGAGGTCAGGGGTTCGATTTCTAACAATCACGTAGTGCACGAAAAATGCCGTAACTTGCGACTTCGACGGAGACAACCATGTGATGGGTGGGCCTAATAAAAATAATTTTTGCTATTTTTAAAATCTATTTCTTGTTTCCTGGAAACGATTTTCACTGGCGGTTTTATTACGCCGACCGCCAGTGAAAATCGATTTTCACTAGCGGTCCTCAGTTATCCGCCTGTAAAAATGATGATTTCTACTGGCCCCTAGCACTGGCGGTTACGAAAAACGCCACTGTAAATAGGTTTACGACCGCCAGTGTACTAGTGCTTACAACCACTCGTTGGCTCTATCATTAAACTTGCTCTAAGGACAAGTATAATGAGAAGCTATATATCGACTAAATGTTGAGGTGGAGGAGAGGAGAGAGAAGATGAGAGAGAGCATAAGCGGGTTGTAAATTTATAACCGGCTTTGACACAATAACCAAAAAAGTTCTGAGAAGGATAAGTAGAGTCCTACATTAATAGATAGGCTAAATGACCATCGAGACCATCGATTGGCTTGAGCCACTCGAAAAAAATATTGTTTCTAATCTATATAAATAGATATTTTTATTTATAAAATAATACCCTCCGACAGCTTATCTAAATAGCTATCAAATATAGTTATCTTCTATTCTACGTCTCTCATTATTAAAATATAGAAAACGTGAATGAATTTCTAGAGTACAAATAAGATATAAAAAGACGGGAGATTGAAAAAATATAGAAAGTGGCTTTATATAAATAACTTCAAACAAGATATAAAAAGACTTGAGATTAAAAAGATATAGAAAGTGGTTTTATGTAAATAACTCTTCAAATAATATTTTAGAGAGTAAAATTTGAAAAGTCTGATGCTCTTATTTATAAGCTTGTTCTAATCTGGTGAGGACTGAGGACCGAATTTATTATCACCACGTTTCAAGGCGCTGCGCAAGTAGCGGTGTGCACCGCGCCAGACGGCGCTGCGGCGGATGCAAAGACGCGAGCACAGCACGCAGAAACAAGCAAGTGATCCGAGACATAGAGATAGAGGGCAAGTTGCAGGAAAGGAAGGGATATGGGGCGTACCAGGAGCCGGACATGCCATCGACGAGGCCATTGATACGGTCGCCGGTGACGCAGCCGACGCGCATGACCTCCTCGGCGACGGACATGTCGATGGCCTCCAATGCGGCCAGCGCGTTGCTCTGGATCTGGATGGGTCCGCGGTACTGGCCCTCCCCGCGCACCGCGCTCAGGTCGCGCTCGAACACCGTCACGTCGTACCCCTTACGGCGCGCCGCCAGCGCGAACACGAGTCCGCCGATGCCGCCGCCGGCCACCAGCACCCGGGGCCTCTTCCGCGGCGCCTCGCCGGCCGCGGGCGTGGGAGCGGGAGCGACGGCCGTGTCCAGAGGCCGCATTGCCGCCGCGCACCGGCCCCGCGCCCGCTGCCTGGCCTTGCCCCCGCCGCCGCCGAAGCACTGCGGGTGTGGAGGCGGGAGAGCGTGCTGGTGCTGCTGCGGCTCGTCGTGGTAGGCGAGGAGCGCCGGCAGGTGCGCCTTGGCGGGTGAAGTGGAGGAGAGCAGCGCCATGGGCGCGCGAGCACGGCAACCTTCGGCTGAGCTCTGCTGAACAGGAAGCTTGCTTGCGATTTGCGAAAGAGAAGACGTTGGGCGACTGGAACTGGATCAGTGGAGGGAGGTGTTATGCCGTGCTGCCCGTGCAACCCTGCTTCTAGAACTTTGCCGTTGGTCTGAGACTCTGAGGCGGAGAAGACGGGAGCTGGACTGGAGGAGACTGGTGGTGCTGAGGGGAGGAGGAACTGGAGCCAATCACCTGATCCCATTTGGAAGAACGGATCTTGCTGGACCAGGATTTTATCTTCGCATGTCCTCACCATCCTCTATACGTTTGTGTCAGTAACTTTGTAGCTCACGGTGTAACAGTAGATACACACATATGCGAAGGGTTAAGCCTCCTCACTGTTCGGTATTTTGGGCATATTTGGTTCGCTGACTAACTTGCTATATTTTCCTAACTTGTGTGTCTAAAGTTAGTTCTTTAATTCGAACGACTAACTTAAATAAAATGTGGCACGATTAGCCACGAACCAAGCATGCCCTTAGTAGTTTAACAATTCTATTTTTTTCAAAAGATTTCTATTTTCTAAAAAACAATTTTCTTTATAGAAATAAAAATCCTTTGAAAAAATAGTTTGCCAAACTAGTCTTAAAAATATAAATCTCTATTTTTTAGAAGTTAAACAACATGAAACATATGAAATATATATAGCTATATATTTAATAGTTGTGATGCATAATAAATATCATTAGCTAGAATATGAGATAAATTTTTATAATAAATATATTTAACAATATAAATATTGCTATTTTTCTTTAAATTTAATTAAATCTAAGTTTCTTTTGACTCATCGGTAAATGAAATTTAGGTTCTTTTTGGAACTGTGCAAGTAGAAGTTCTGTTCTTATGTGTGTGTTAAAATGGAACTAGCAAGATAAACCATGCAACTATTCACATAATATATTGTTTCATTTTATGCAACTTCGTTTGCACTATTCTTGTTTGTTTTGTCGCAAAAAAGTTGATCTGCCATGATCGATGTGTGCGATAAATTTCATTGTTGGTTTGCTAACATCATGACCTTGAGTACATATAGATCTACACTTGATATAATAGCACTATAGCTTAGGAATTGTTTGGATCCTACGAAATAATTATTAGCTAATTAAGAACTAGATAAAATTAGCGTTAGCCTATTTAAACAAAAAACCAATAGATGTACTGTTTCTTAATCAATCTTCAACTAATTATTACTCCTTGATTCCCTCCTTAAGGCTATAAAAGGAGTCCAGGGCTTCCAAGGGAGGAGGACAACACACTTCACCTATTGCCCTTCGCGACCGATATTGACACTTGCCTCAATCATTCATAGAGAATTGGGATTCTCTCTCTTTCTCGACTAACTTGTACCTCCTACTACAAGCACTTAGGTGCAAGATAATATAAATCGCATCCCCCTCCGCAGAAAGTAGGCCTTCTATTGTCCGAACCAGAATAAATCTTGTGTCTTCTTGCATCATCCATATAGACGAGGACACGTAGCATAAATTTACATTACTGGTTGGTTAGGACACTCGGGTCAAAACACCGACAATCACTGTTTTAACCGCGATATCGCTTTTGCTGACTAATTAGTGTACATACATTATGTCAAAATTGTCTACTATTCTCTATCACATGACTATCAGAAATTTGCTATTTTGCCACTCTCAATTTTGGTTGTCTGTTATTATATCATTATGTGTCTATGATTTGTGAGTCCGATGGTATACTGACGAAGCCTATAAATGATAATAGCAAAATTGCCAGTGGCTCCGTGACTATGAACCTATACGCTTGAGTACTTTTGTTTATAATTTGTTTTACTTTTTACACTATTGTCTCATCTTATTAAAAAATAATAATTACTATTGATTTTTATTGTCTTATCATTTAGTATATAATATGTTTTAATTATGGCTTTGAATTTTTTATTTTTCGCAAAAATAAATAAAACGACTCTTTGAAATGGAGAGAGCACTGTTTACAACAACTTAACAGTTCCACGTCAAATGGCCTTACGTATTGCGCTGAATCTATATCTATGTATGTATTTAAGCACTACTTTATCTAATCTCTATACCGTTAACTAAACAAAAAAATATAACAACCATATTTTGCTTTACTAAGCGTGCGACGCGAGAACAACTCGACGCTCATACACGTCCACATCCGCGGCTCCAAGCAATTAGTGGGTACAGTAGCACTAATGCATGTCTGCATTTTACTGTGTAAAATTGGTAAATGATGATCGGTTGATACTCAGAGTACAAATGGTTATAGCCAGCAGGACATGAAGGTTAAAATAGAAGATGGAGATGAATAAGATGCTAAAGATACCTGTTTGGAACCAAATTGAGTTGGCGGACAGTCCGGCCCTGAGGCCGGACGGTCCGCGGTCCGGACGGTCCACACCTGTGGGCCGGATGGTCCGCGCGTGCGCAGAGCAGTTTAGGGTTCTGAGTTTTGTGCTACAGTTGTTAGCTAAATTCATGAAAATAGCTCGGAAATTAGTTTGTAAAGGGTCCAGCCCCCCTCCTCTATAAATAGAGAGGTTTACGACCGATTTGTAATCATCAATCGAATCAATACAACTTCTATTTCGCATTTATTTCCTGTACAATTAGGAGTAGTTCTAGTCTAGTTCTAGTTTAGCCTCTCGATCCCCAAATTCTCCGCCTCTCCTCGACTCTACGTCGATTAGAGGAGTCTAGGTCGGCCTGCCCGAGCCTAGACACCACCTAGGATCTCTCCTCCCCGATAGGGTCCCTCCCAGGAGCGAGATCCAGGCGCCGTCAGCGATCCTCCGCCGCCCCTGCGCACGCGCGGACCGTCCGGCCGTCAGGCAGGGAACCCTAGCCCCTGCGCCAGGTCGCGGACCGTCCGGCCCTGTGCCGCGGACCGTCCGCACCTGACCAGAGAGCACCGCCACGGTTCTTGTTGAGTGTTTGGCGCTCCGAAAAGGCGTCAACATACTTTTTGGCGACTCCGCTGGGGACAGCGAATATAGACGCATCAAGTCGACCCTCAATGGCCGGTTCAAAGGATAGCTCTGAAGTTTCCACCAGCAATATCATCACACCGACATAGGAAACCTTGCCGGCTGAAGAACATCTCCTGTTCGAGGAGCGCCAAGAGCAGCTGGTCCAAGAAGCAAAGGCGAAGTTCCTGGCCGACTTCAAAGTGGACAGGAACAACAAAGTCGTTCGGCAAGGGCGACAGATCTGGCTTCGCTCCAACCTACTACGATTACCCCCAATGTAAGTAGCACCAACGAACTCCAATCTCTTAAAGCTTACATAGACGAACAGCGAGAACAGTTACAACGTATCGTAGGTGATATACAAAATGATCATAAAAGGCTAGTGCGTGTGCTTGATAAGTCTACTATGGCAAATCTTCCTTCGCACGAGGTTGAATTGAGGGAATACACACATAATTCATCGGCTACATGTTGTCACGACCAGTCACAACCCCTTTATGGGATGCCGATGGACATGTACCCTAGGCAACGACAGCCTCCCACGCACATCGGCGATAAATTTACCGATCTGCGCATGTCCGGACCGTCCGCACGTGGGCGCGGACCGTCCGGGCCAGCGGCGACCGATCCCATTTTTAGAAGCGAATTACCGAGACCTGCACCCAAGCCACCACATGCCGTGCAAACCCTAGATAGCCCATTCGGATCATCTGTGTATGGCGCCAGACAGTCTGAATATAATGTCGGACGGTCCGACCACATGGCCGGACAGTCCGCGCACGGGGCCGGACGGTCCGCGTATTTAATTGGACAGTTCGGCATAGAGTTTTTTAAGGAGGATAGATATCCAACTCCGTATCCGTCCCAGCTAGACTCCCCATCTCACCATATGACACACCAGGACCATAATATAATCTATCAAACCCGTGAGAGTGAGTACTTTCTGGCCCCTAGAAGGTCAGAAAGGAATGGCCAGTCCTATAAACCTCATAGGGCATGCATTAACGCGCTACAAAACCCAAACTAATGGGGAGGAAAACAACATACCAACATCCAAACAAACTCACCCATATTGGATCAAAGAGCCGGTGGTCTCCCACTGGCTGCCATCGATATAGTAAGGGAGGAAATAGCTGGGGCGTTCCGAGATAAGCTCGGAGTTAGTATAGTCCCTGGGGGGCAATCATATCGGAGACCTTATGATAGCCAGTTTGACCGGCTCCCATACCCACAAGGGACCAGAATACCTGAATTCGCAAAGTTTTCGGGTGACCAAGAAAAGAGCACGCGTGAGCACATAGACCAGTTCTTAGCACAGTTAGGAGAATTGGCCGACACCGAAGCATTCCGTGTATGTTTATTTTCATTATCTTTAACAGGAACTGCATTCACATGGTATGCCACGCTCCCTCCTAACTCCATTTTGTCGTGGGGAGATTTAGAACAAAAATTTCATGAACATTTCTTCTCTGACGATTATGAGCTAGATTTAGTAGACTTAGTAGCCCTACGACAAGAAAAGGATGAATCGGTTAGTGATTACATCCGGAGATTCCGGGATACGAGAAACCGATGCTTTCAAATTCATTTAACAGATAAACAACTGGCGGGAATAGCCTTTGATGGATTGCACTATTATTTAAAAGAGAAATTAGAAGACATCCAGTTCTTTACGCTAGCACAATTACATCAGAGAGCTTCGGCTTGTGAAAGCCGAAGCAAAGAACTAGTCAAAACGGTTCATCATAATGTCCATGTAGTAGAACACAGTCAAAGTAGTTCGGACGGTGGACCAAAGGAAATTTACACTGCCGAAATAGTTTGGCCTGAGCAGGCCAAATCTTTGGCTTGCTCCTCCTTACAGCCAGTTTAAAAGAAACGGCAGGAGGAGATTAAGTTTACATTTAATGTTGGCAAATGTGATAAGATATTCGATGAATTACTAAAAAATGGTAACATTAAGATTGATTATATCGTTCCACCTACCGACGAACTAAAGCGTCGCACATATTGCAAGTGGCATAACTCATTTTCCCATGCCACTAATGATTGTAATGTGTTCCGACGACAAATCCAATCGGCCATTAATGAGGGACGATTGAAATTTCAGGAGGACACTGAGCCCTTTCCAATGAATATGATCGACTTCAATGGCAAAAAGGTCCTAATTCGGCCCAGCACAGCTGATAAGAGCAAAGATAAAGAAATCATCGACAACGCACGGGAGGCCGATGGAAACAACAAAATTGCTTGCAGGAAAGTGGTGGCCGAGAAGACTCCTGATGGAGGGGAGACACTGAAGGTGACCATCACAAACTCCGACACTGGAGGGCAAGTGCAGACAAGGGGACATGCGCAAGAACCCATACTATGCATCGCAGACGGTCCGGTGCCCAGGCGCGGATGGTCCGGTGCCCAGGCGCGGACGGTCCGTGACATCGCCAGACGGTCCGGAGCGTTCCAGCGGACGGTCCGGCAACGCCGAAGAACCAAGGCGACCACGTACCTTCAAACCACGACGACCAGAAATAGGTACGTGGAAAACTAACACGTTCAAGGCAACTGGTCGGTTGGTAAAATCCAGCCCGACCTTTGATCAATTATTATCTAAATATGTGAAAAAGAAGGCTGGCCCCAGCGACCGGCCACCAAAGCGACCTCGCTTACCCACCCAGGTGCGATGGCAGGTTAGGCCGATTGGACCACCACACCAATCGGAAAGGACGGGAGGTCATAATGTTCAATTAAGACCTAACGTACCTGCATGGACACCTCCACCACCATATCCACCTATGCCATATCCATACACATACATACCTCCACCATATGTCCCAAATCAATTGTGGGGCATTGCCACCATACCCATTTGGGATGCCACAGTACCCCGCTTGGGGGGGGCACCCCAAACATCTGTATTCAATAGGTTGACACCTCCAGTACAAGACCGATTGAGAGCCCCTCAATCTGGTCCACGAGCACAGGCCCAGCAAGATTGTCGAACAACTCGGCCCCAAAGGCTGACTAACCCGGCAGGGGGGCATACAGCTACAACCTCCAATAGTATGAAAAAAGGAGACGTCATTAAAATAGGAACGATAGATGTCGTCGTACAACAAAATAACAAAGGGCTGATGATTTTTGGTGAATCGGCTAACACAAACAAAAAAGAAGGTACGACTGTCAACAAAATAGCCGATCCAAAATACTCCATGCCCCAATGGTGCCCATCAGGATTGACACGATTACAAAAGCGAAAGTTACAGCGCCCTAGAGCAAAGGAGAATCAGAAGAAGGAGGCGGAAAAAATATTCAATGACACACATCCGCAGTATCCGCCACCACAAAAGAGATGCAGACCAAAGGCCGTTGAGGAAAATCAAACGGCCACAAAGACAGAAAATAAAACAACAACTGTGCAGCTCTTTGCAGGTATGGCAGACAATCCGGCTATAAAGACTGTACCAACCGTACAGAGCGCAGACCGTCTGACTCCTGAGGCCGACTCGTCCGCAATACACCATGACACCTGCAATGATGTACCAACACCAATGGAGAAAGACGACCTGCAAGGAGAAGACCTGGTCGACTACGAAGCTACGCCAGAACACTTAGAAAATTAGGAAAGCAAGGTGACGAATTGGTCAGGACCAGTATGGCGCTCGGCGGTATTGGGACTAACAGTTCGATCAAAGCTAAAGGGGTCACATCCGTTGAGTCAACCATCGGGACTAAGGCCACTGCGTATCATCCTAGTAAGTGTCAAGATACCTAAGAAAACTGATGTGATCACATCGAGTTAGTTGCTTTTGGTTCGCTCAGCTCCACCAAAAGGCAGGGGGCATATGTTTGGAACCAAATTGAGCTGGCGGACAGTCCGCGCCTGTGGGCCGGACGGTCCGTGCGTGCGCAGAGCAGTTTAGGGTTTCGAGTTTTGTGCTACGGTTGTTAGCTAAATTCATGGAAATAGCTCGGAAATTAGTTTGTAAAGGGTCCAGCCCCCCTCCTCTATAAATAGAGAGGTTTACGGCCGATTTGTAATCATCAATCGAATCAATACAACTTCTATTTCGCATTTATTTCCTATACAATTAGGAGTAGTTGTAGTCTAGTTCTAGTTTAGCCTCTCGATCCCCAAATTCTCCGCCTCTCCTCGACTCTACGTCGATTAGAGGAGTCTAGGTCGGCCTGCCCGAGCCTAGACACCACCTAGGATCTCTCCTCCCCGACGGGGTCCCTCCCGGGAGCGAGATCCAGGTGCCATCGGCGATCCTCCGCCGCCCCTGCGCACGCGCGGACCGTCCGGCCATCAGGCAGGGAACCCTAGCCCCTGCGCCAGGTCGCGGACCGTCCGGCCCTGTGCCGTGGACCGTCCGCACCTGACCAGAGAGCACCGCCACGGTTCTTGTTGAGTGTTTGGCGCTCCGAAAAGGCGTCAACAATACCTTTGTAGATGATTTCTTGTTTCACTCCGGAGGCAGGAGTTTGAGGACCATGAGAGAGTTTATGCCTTAGACTATCTTCAATAGATTTCATATTTTACTTTCTATTTTAAACTTTACTTTACAAATAGTGCAATTTATAGTGCAAAACAATACTTCGCACGACATGCTGAAAATGACCTAAGGTTGCCTTTGGCCTGAGAACATGTGTGGAATAGTCACGTTTTTATATTTTTCGGGTTAGTTTGGGAACCTATTTTTCCAAGAGATTTACATTTTAAGGTAAATTAGTTCATTTTCGCTTAGAAAAATGGAAATCACTTACGCCTTGTTTGGATCCTTAGAATTGAATTCCATTTTAATAATAGTAATTTAGACACATATCTAAGCTAATTAAATTTTATATAAAATATATTTGTATACTATTATTAGCAGATGTCGGAGATATTAATTTATGTGCTACACTTTTACTATAGAGGAGTGAGCCGAAGATCGTCCTATAAGTTGTAGAGTAGAAACAAATTCTATTAATACATAAAATTATTTTCCATCCTCCACCCCATGAATTTGAGATAGGCTTATATCTGAACTTTGGAAAGTAGTGGAATACTAAATTCCAAGCTAAATAGGTTACTTTCTTAAGTAAATTCTAATTCCTCCAAAATGAATGGATCCAAACGTCCTGTTAGAAAAATGAGGTTCTCAAACTAGCTTTTAGGTAGCGTTTGGTTCTAGAGTATAGTAGAATGGAACCGCTCTGTTTTAGTACTGAGACTGTTTGGTTTGAATCAAAGTGGAACAGAGCCGCTCTATTATAAAAATATTCTCTCAAGATACTGGATCTTTGGGCTCTAAAAAAACAACCAGACTCGAGCGCTCGGCAAGGACCCGACGCCTGTCGTGGCTTCCATGCCTCTCGCTGTTATTTATTTATATATATATATACACGCCTGTCATGGCTTCCATGCATCTCGTTGTTATATATATATATATAGGGCAGGTATAACGGGAGCCCTGAGCTTCCAATAGTTAAAGGAAGCCCAGACCGATCACTCCTGCAACCTGGTTCAACCCAGCGCATCGACTGGACCAGTTTGTTGGTTGCACCACCCGCGCCCACGTCTGTGCGCGCAAAAAAAAAGAAATGTATGCATAAGTCAAACACGTTCCCTTGCATGCGCGTAAATTTAGGAAAGATATGTGTGTCAGTTTCTATTTTTAAATGTTTTATTTTCTCCATAAATTTAGGATTGCTGCAACATCCATGCAGCTAGACTGGTAAGGATCATTTTATAATATATACTGCTACTAAATATACTACCCTGTGTAGATAATTATGCAATTCGGTATACTGCGTAAAAATCTGTTACCAGCTGCATGCACACGAATTTATGATAAAAATAATGTGCAATGAAAGAAAATGAATTACACGCATAGAAACAAAAAATTGTATTTAATGTTTTATTTGCTTCATAAATATAAGATTTCTCCAACAGCCATGCAGCTAAACACATTAGATCTAGTTTATGATATATACTTATATAAATTATACTACACGGTGTAGGTATTTATGCAATTCGTTACACTACATAAAAAATCTGGCATGTTGTTCACTGGTGGACGCATCTCCGGGTTGGAGTGTAATAACCTTAAGTTTTGAGCATAAAATCCCTCAATTATAAGCGTATATACCGAGCCAATGTGAGAGGTTGATAGCTCGAGTATGTTGTTATTACGATCCTATTTTTATGACAGATCCGAAAAACATGGCAGCCGCATGCATGCGGTTATACAGATCCAAAAATTATGGCAAAATGCATACATGAGTCAAACAAGTTCCCTTGCATGCGCGTAAATTTAGGAAAGATATGTGTGATAGTTTTAATTTTAAATGCTTTATTTCCTCCATAAATTTAGGATCGCTGCAACAGCCATGCAGCTAGACTCGTAATGACCATTTTATGATATATACTGATACTAAATATGCTACACTGTGTAGATAATTATGCAATTCGGTATACTGCGTAAAATCTGTTACCAGCTGCATGCACATGAATTTATGATTGGAAAGAATATGCAATGAAAGGAAATGAATTACATGCATAGAAACAAAAAATCGTATTTAATGTTTTATTTTCTTCATAAATATAGGATCCCTCCAACAGCCATGTAGCTAAACGCATTAGAACTAGTTTATGATGTATACTGAAATAAATTATACTACACGGTGTAGTTATTTATGCAATTCCTTACACTGCATAAAAAATCTGGCATGTTGTTCACTGGTGGACGCATCTCCGGGTGGAGCGTAAAAACCTTAAGTTTTAAGCATAAAATCACTCAATTATAAGCGTAAATACCGAGTTAATGTGAGGTTGATAGCTCTAGTAGGTTGTCATTACGATCCTATTTTTATAACAGATCCGAAAATATGGCAGCCGCATGCATGCGGTTTTCTATTTTTATACAGATCCAAAAATTATGGCAAAATCGTGGGAGTTTCCATTGCATGCGCGCAAATTACGAACAACATAAATCAAGGAATTGCATTTCCAATGTGCATGCAGTAAGCTGATATACGAACTCCGTGTTAAGCATAAAATCGTACAGTTTTTAGCGTAAATAATACATGTGGTTGGCATAAAACACAATAATCGAAAAGAAAACTACGCCGGATCGAAGGATGTCACGCGCGATCATCGCTGCGCGCATCTCGCGCCTTCCATGACGCCGCTCGCTCGAACATCGCGCCTCATGCGTCGCCGTCGCTACTCGCACGTCGATGGGCGTCGCTTGCTCGCTAGCCTTGGAAGTGCCGCCTCCTCGGGGCTTCGGGGACACCGCCGCTTGCCCACACAAGGGCCCCGCTGTCGCTCGCCCTCTGGATCGGGGAACCGCCGCCACTACTCCGGATCGAGGAACCTCCGCCACCGCGCGTCGATGTAATGTAGTTGCGGCCACCGGCCTGGAAACCACCGCCACCACACAAGGGTACTGCCGTCGCTCGCCCTCTGGATCGGGGGCCGCCTCCGTTGGCCTGGGAACCACCGCCACCGCATGTCGAGGTCGGGGAGCCGCGGCCACCGCAGCCACTGGCCGGGGGTCCACCGCCGCGCGCACAATCGGCAACCGATGTCGCTAATGAATCGAGATGGGGCGTGAAAAACTGATCCCTAGCACTACGGATTTTCTTTTATAGACGTCTGGACCTGGTCTGGCTCGACCGTATTGCACTGTCTGGTCTGGGCTTCCTTTAGTTATTAGAAGCACAGGGCTCCTAATATACAATATATATATATATATATATATATATATATATATATATATATATGACAAGGACGCACGATACCAATATATATATGTATATATAAATAATATTTGACAAGGACGACGCACGGTGCCAAACATAATATATATGGTTGTATTTAATATATATATATAATGGTTGTATGAATATGCTAAACGTAGAATAGAGTCGATTTGTTCTACTTCACTCTAGAACCAAACGGAGAAAAAATGGCTCTGTTCTGATTACCTTCCATATATATATATATATATATATATATATATATACTGTTTTTATATACTACACCTGGGTGCATTCAATATAGAGAATGCACCCAGGCCCAACCTACGCGCCCAGGTGCACATGGTCCGAGTCAACCGATCCACAAGTCGAACCGACGCAGCGTAACCGACGACTGGCCCCCTCCACTATTGCGCCTTTTCACTTCTCCGCCCCGACTGCGCCTTTTCCACTTTCCCGGCCCTCCGCGAACGGCTCAATCTCTTCTCTTCCCCGGCGACCTAGCCCTCGCCGTAGCCGTTATGCGCTCGCTCCCGTTCCCGTCTTCGTCCATCCCGCACGCTCCCGCTCCGGCCCCCTCCACACTTCTCCGCGAACGGATCCTCCGCGAACGGCTCCCGCCAGAATCGTTTGCTCGCCGGAGACGTAGACCGCGAACGTCGACGTAGCCCGCGCCGGAGTAGTCTGCGGGCGCGCCCGCCGTGTAAGCGCATCCGCTCTCTCTCCCGTTTCTCTGTGCCCATTTTTTGGATTTGTTTTGTTATTTTCGGTAATAGACTGGTAAACCCCATTTTTTCCCCAAGTGTTGCAACTAGTATTATTCGTTGATTGGAATTATTAATTGTTGTATTTTATGCAGATACATTTTATTTTTGAATAAGCGGTTTGTGTTCTAGATTATCAACTCAGATGTTTCCACTTTTTTTGTAACTGCAGTGTACCTTTTGTTGCAACTGGTCCATGACATAAGTTGCAACTCTATATTTTTTACTTTCAAACCACATACATCATTCCTGTCTTTTATAACTGTGTTCGTATACAACTAGTTATTTGTTTAAATTCACTGTTGCAACTGTCCCAGTAGTAATTATTTTAGCAGTCTTGTTGCAACTTGCTTATGGCGCATGTGGCAATTCTGTCCCAGTACTAATGTATGTGTGCAGCATTAGTATGTATTGCAACTATTTTTTGTTCCTATTTTGTACTGTGTGTTTTAGTTTGTTGATTAGCAATTTTTGGTTATGAGATCTGTACCATGTGTTTGTGCCCTCATGTTTTTTTCATTCCCATTTTTTCAGTGTTTTTTATAATGGATCAAGATCAGAATGTCACAGGCCAGCAAGGCGCTCATACTGTCCGTCGCTCTCCCCGTGTAGAAAACAAGAGAAAGCAATTAGATAAAAATGAATTGAAGGAAAGGAGGAAGAGATTAAGGTTGAAAGTCCCTCCTATACAAGATGCCGAAAGTGATGATGAACAAGACCCAGAGTTTGTTCCTGGTGGCGATGGGTCTGGCGATGACAATGTTGGTATTGTTGGTGGAGATGAAAATAAGGGTATAACTAAGACACGAGCTATACGATGCTCACCTGGGAAGTTTATAAAGCTTGTGAATTCTCTATCTGATGAATTGAAAAGTGAAGTAGTTGCCAAGGGGTTTGGCGACCTGCTGAGATTCAAGCCGCACTTATTGTCCAGAAAGTTGCTCAGCTGGCTGATGCGGAAGCTTAACCCAGAAACGATGAAATTAGAGATTGGTGGTGGAAAAGAGATTCAAATCACCGAGCATAGTGTTTGGTGTGTCTTGCAGTTACCAAACGTTGGCAGTGATCCGCCCCCCATGTCTGATGCAGATGCTCGTGCCTTGCGGGACGAGCTGGGGGAGCAAATTTGTGGCAAATCTTATAGACGCATAACTGGTATCAATATATCTGTTATCATTGATAGACTGCAGAAGAGGACTCTCAATGGGGAGCTGGGCCTGAGAGCCTTTTTCATGGCAGCATTTCAGTGTCTGCTATTCTCCAATACTGACACTCGCATCAGGATTGATGATGTAAAGTACACTCAGGACATCCAGAACATGGGCAACAAGAACTGGTGTAAAGCTGTAGTAGACACGCTCAGCATAGCTGCTCGTATTTATAGAAAGGATTTTGCAGAGAAAGGCATTAACGCACCCATCAGTGGATGCGGGATCTTCGTAGCTGTAAGCTCAACACACACATTCAATTTTTGCCCTTGCAACTTACTCTTCCAATTACACAAGTAGTAATTTTTTATGTTTACTGTTACAACTGTCATATGTTACAAGTTGCAATTTGATTTATTTTTTTATTTTTTTTATGATAACTTAGTTCACACATTCACATGTATTTTGTAATTTATGTTGTTCATAAAGTAGCAATAATTTTAGTATTTTATATTTCAACTGGCTTATTGCACCTGTGCCAATTTGGTTTACTTTTTTTCATTATATGAATTCAACCTAAAATACCCATGTGTCTTTTACCTAATGTTAAAAACATGCAGATGCTTTATGTCGACAACCTGCAACATGGATTAGACCCAAGTCCTTTTTCAATCCCTCGATGTGCTTTCTTGGACTCCAAGATGATTGATGCTATAGCAAATAAGGATCTCAGGGGAGATGTTCCTCCTAGGACCACTGAGTTTGGACACCTCAGGGTAAGTTGCAAATGATACTCTACAATAGTTGCAATTTGTTATTCATTTATCATTTTATCATTGTTTTTTTACTTTCAGTTGAGAAGTATCACTGACACGTGCTACGACGTCCCCATTGGTGCTCTAGCAATATTACATGCTCCAGTACCAGCACCTGCCCCAGTAGCAGTCCCTAATCCAACAGCAGCACCTAACCCAGTAGCAGCAGCAGCACCTACTAGGACATCTGCTGATGTGCTTGGCACATCCCATGATCCCGCCTGTCATGCTTCCTTCAATATCCAACCCCCAGTCTTTTACCAGTACCCTAGCTTTAGATCTTCTTTTGGTCAGAGCATTACTGATTTAGTTGGAAGGAGTAGGAAGTCAGATGCGCTGAACATCTTGAAGGCGTTTGATGAAAGCACTAGTGAAGCCCAGTCGTACGCACAGAAGGCTGCGGAGTATTCAACAATATCCCGCGACCTTATGGCAAAAGCTCACCACGAGTGCTACACTGGCATTCAGAAGCTTATCGCTGACGCTATCGTTGAGAAGCGAGCTGCCAAAGAGCGCAGGAGGAAGGTGAAGAACGACCCTAGAGCAGGAGCAGGTATTTTTTGTTGCATATAGTATAATATTATTGTTTGCAAGCACCCACCATACAAGTTGCAATTTGCCCAGACACATCAATATGTGTTTACAATCATTTTTTAAATTTGTATGCAGGAGCAGGAACTAGTTCAATTGCACCGGAGGACCAATCTAGAGGAGATGATGGTGACGAAATTATACGGAGTCCCGTTGCAATTGACACTAGAGCACGAGCAGGTATTTTTTATTGCATACAGTATAATATTATTGTTGCAACCACCCACCATACAAGTTGCAATTTTGCCCATATACATCACTTTGTGCTTTCAATCACTTTTTTAAATTTGTATGGAGGATCAGGAACTACTTCAAATGTACCGGAAGACCAATCTGGAGGAGTTGATAGTGAAGAAATACAGTTGGATTGCAGTGGTGGAGATCTTGATGACAGCTTAGATTTTATGAGAACCCCATCGTGTGGTGATGACATTGATCTGGAAGAGGGAAATTTGAATAGAAGTAAGCCTACCTATGTCTTCCATGCTTAAAAATTGTTTTATCTCATCTTGATGATTCCCTTTTTTTCATTTATATTTTTTATTCTTCCCCCTGGCAGCACCTCCTGATTTACGTGGGGCAGTCCGAAGTCTTGATGATATATTGCAAATGATATATTCCCCACAGCACTTTGCAAGCATTGATGGCGAGGTTAGTTTATTGTGTTTTTTTATTACCATCAACTCCTTTTTCTGATTAATATTATGATTTTTCCCTTTTTCTACAATTACAGTCCCCTCCCAATAGCCAGCCGACTCGTGCACGACGAATTGCTGTTCGCAAGAGGAAGGCTTCCTCAAACCCCCCTGGCAATGATCAACGGCCTGTGGTAAGATCATCTGATACCCAAGTGAAAGCAGACCATAGTTGCAATCGGCCCCCACCGATTGTAGTAATCATAGCCTATACCAACTTGCAATTAATCATATATTCTGAATAGGGAGCACCTGAGACAGAAGAGGAGCCTCTGAGTAGGGACACTGGGATGCAGCATCCTACTGCCCAGGTGTGTTCATGCAATTCATGTCTTTTTTTTATAATATAAATGATTCACTTTCATAATACAAATATGTTAATTTGGCTATTCTACTCAACTGCACCAGGAGCATATAACTTACTCAAGGAGGAGCGATAGGTCCATTCAAGTTGCCAACACACAGAAGGCAGAGGCTGAGAAGAAGAAGGCTGAGATTGAGATGAAGAATGCTGAAGCTGAGGAGGCTGAGAAGAGAAAGGCTGAAGCCGAACAAGCTGAGAAGAGAAAGGCTGAAGCCGAACAAGCTGATAAGAAGAAGGCAGAAGAAGCTGAGAATAAGAGAAAGGCTGAGGCCGAAGTAGCTGAGATCAAGAGAAAGGTTGCAGCTGAAGAAGCTGAGAAGAAGCTGAGGATAAGAGAAAGGCTGAGGCCGAAGAAGCTGAGATTAAGAGAAAGGCTGAGGCCGAAGAAGCTGAGATTAAGAGAAAGGCTGAGGCCGAAGAAGCTGAGATTAAGAGAAAGGATGAGGCCGAAGAAGCTGAGATTAAGAGAAAGGCTGAGGCCGAAGAAGCTGAGATTAAGAGAAAGGCTGCAGCTGAAGAAGTTGTGAAGAAGAAGGCTGATGCCGAGAAGAAGGTTGAAGCGGAGGAGAAAAGGATACAGGTTGCAATCCAGAAACAGCTGAAGGACAACATCAAAGCTTTGAAAAAGCCGGTGCCCGCTGCCAAGTTAAAGAAGATGTTGCAGTTACAAATGTCAAAAGAATATGCTGAGCAGCGCCAACAGTACGAGGATAGGTTGAACATGCTTCGTCAGGAGGCCAAAGCTGAGATTCACAGTTTGGAGAAGAGCATTGATGGCCAGGCAGGACCCAGCTCATCATTTGATGATATCCAGTTCCCGGCGGAGTCTGATGATGATATCAACAATTTGACCCAACCAATCCGACTTTCTCAAGACGAAGTCTCAGTAGGCCAGGCTGATTTCAGTGAGTTTCAAAGGATGATATTCAAGCGCCTAGGTGATAGAGTGCTGAAGAAGCCTAGGGAGTACATATCCCCGTTCAAGATCCCTCGTAATCGACCTGAGATACCCCTGGCCAAGGCTGTTGAACTTAGGCGGAAGATCGCATCTGATCCTGAGCTGAAAAGGTTTTTTTGTTTTCCCAAGTTGCAACTGCTATTTACTTTTTATTTTGCAATTCTAACCAAGTAGCAATTATTTTTCTTGAACAGTTAGTTACTTATATATAGCAGTAGCAATCGCACCTAATGCGTGGTTGCAATCACACCATAACAGAAGTTGCAATCTTTTTTATTTAAAAGAATTTCCCAGAGTTATATAGTACATGCAATCACAACACACTAGTTGCAATTATACCACACCAGTAGTTTGCAATCATATTTGTGTAACAGAATTTTCCAGAGTTATTCAGTACTTTGCAATCACAGTAGACCAACAGTTGCAATCACAGCACACCAGCAGTTGCACATCCTCCTGTTCTTCTCACTAATCCATATGTTTTTTCTTTTTTTTTGTTGATGCAGGAGATTTTTGTTGGAGTTTGGCCTTCTTGTTGGACTCACTGGCGAGGAAATTTTAACATCTTTTTCTAATGACACCCTTGGTGAGTCAGGAATCATAGACTTTTTTGTGCACTGCATGCGACATGATGATATTGTGCACAAGGTTGATTCTTGTGGATACAGAGTGTTTCTGACCACTGGTTTTTATGTAACTTTCTTCTCCAAAACCATGTTTTTTTGTATACTGTCTTGCATTTATGTGTTTAAACTAATTTAATCATTTATCATTTCTCTTTTTTATTTATTCTCCAAACTGGAAAACACATACAATTCAATGTATCAACGTGTGAAGCAGTACTCAACGCTGATAAATCTGAGACGGAAGAATTCATATATGTATGGAATCATCTGATGTCTGAGTGCGAAAATTATGATTTGTCAAGAGCAAAATTGGTTAGCAGACCTTTTCCCCAACCCACTTTTTTCATACCTACAATTTTTAACTTTCCATCATTTACAGTTGCAATCACCAGGACACATACTTTGCAACTGTCTATACTTTTTTCTTGCAACTTTTTTTTTCATATATGTTTTCCATTTTTAGTAATTAGTTTTCTACTCCTTCCTTGCACCAGGTTTTTGTCCCTATCAAAGATGGTGCTCACTATTTTGTATATTGCTTCAATTTTATCCATAAGCGTATTGATGTGCTGGACTCGAACGACTACTTCCTAAATTGTTCTAATCAGGAAGAACGGCACACGACTGTCTTTGCCAAAATCCCAATCATTGATGCAGCCTTCCAGAAAGTTTCCAACCTCAAGTTACCCAGAGTTAGCAAGTGGAGGCGGCCTTTTATTGATGTGCCAAAGCAAGCAGGTCAAAGCGATTGTCTTTTTTTGTATGGAAGTACATGGAATATTATGATGGGGACAAAATGACCAAGGAAATCAATCCGGTTAGCCATGCTGTCAACTGATTTTCTATCTGTTTTGGTGCTTTTTGTTGTGTGTTTTCTATGTGTGCATCATAATATAGTCACTGACCATTATGATGTTTTTATTCCATTGCAGTTCAAGGGCCCGATATACAGATGTGAGCTGTTGCATTACGAGATCTTCCACCCTTTGAACCAAGCTGAAATTCCTGGATCGCTTGATAAGTTTAGAATTGGTGGTCGTCCGTTGCCAATTGAATGGGATAGTAGTCAGTCGAACAATTAGATTCATGCAAAAACAATCTGTTGTGTTATGCAGTAGCCTGAAACAATCAGTTGTGTTATGTTATGTCCAGAAACAATACAGTAATGTTGTTTAGGTTGCAACCAGCGCACTGGTTCCATTTGCAACTGGTCTATTCATCTAGTTGTTATCGTACTCTAAACTGCAGTTTCTAATATTGTTTGAAAAATCCCAGCCATTGCAGTTGCAACCAGTGTATGTTTTAGAGTTCCAACTGGATTATAATCGTAGTTGCAAAACAGTGTATGGTTTTGCAGTTGCAACCAGTGTATATGTTTGTGTTCTGTACCCACCGGCGAGGTGGAGCCCTTCCATATGAGGCAGTTGCAACCAGCGTATATGTTACAGTTGCAACTAAAATTGTAATCGTAGTTGCAACTGACCATGACCACTCCTTTTTATTTCTATGTTTTGTAACCAGCATGATGGCAAACTTTGCAAACCTGTTTATGAGTAGTAGCAACTGTTATATGATAATAAAACAAGATATATTTTAATTATATGTCGAGACGTAAATAGATGACACAGATTCATGTATTATTCAGTGTATACATACAGTTGCAATCAGCGCAACTACGATGTTGCAATTGGTTGGTCATGTGTGTCCACTGTTTCCCGAACAGTCACAGTCATTATTGAGTTTAACTTACACAGAGTTATAAAATAAGATAAAATTGAAATATTACATTGGAGATTCTGTCAGATTCATAGTCATTCTTAATCACTTTCGTCCTGGTAATTAACATGGCAAGTTGTCGCCCTCCTAATTCTTGCAATCACCGCGTGTGTTGCTGACTCCTCCACCGCCATAGTGCACCCAGATTGCTGTGTCTCATCCCCCTCACTCTGTGCCTCATCTTGATTCCCATCTAGTCCTTTTTTTATTGTTGGGCGACCTCTTTTTCTTGGAGTCCAACCTACAGTTTTCGCACTTCTCTTTTTGTCCTTGTTCTCGGCCGTTCTGCTTCTGTTTGGGTTCTGAGGGCATGTTGTGCTATAGTGCCCCCTAACATGGCAGGTTTGGCACTCTCTTATGCCCTGACCCCCACTATATGTGCTGTATGGATTAGCAGGTTCCACACTATTTTTAGCACATTTAGCCCCACTGGCAGACTTCCTACCCTTTGTGCGCGACACTGGCGGTTCAGTCAATCTTAGATCAGTGAGGCAGTTTGCAGATCTGGATTGAGGCCCGATTCTGGTGGTGGTGTAGGTCCAGTTGGCATCACAACAGGTTCTATATTGTTGTCAGAACTTTGTTGTGTTGGTGCAATGGGACCAATATTCCGCCGTCCTTCTGCATCTTGCTGCAACTCAGTATCTGTTGCTTCTTCCGGACCAATCGGACCAATCTCCGCTGTTCGTAGAAGCTCAATCCCAGGAGTTATCATGTCGATGTGCCTGATAGTTTCAGTGTATGCTCTATCAGATTTGCTTCCTGCTCTTCCCAGTCGCATTAACTTTGGCAGCAGCTTCGACAACCTTGACTGCTCTGTCTCATTTTGACCACCAACACTCACATCGTGCCGGTCCCACGGAACCACAGATCTTGCATTACGTGTATATCGCTTCAGAATGTACTTTTCAGCTTTTGGACTTGGAGGTGGGTGAATGCCTTTATTATGTGCATGCAAAACAGACCTGCATTTTTTGTTGCAATTTGGATGTAAATATGCAGGAACATCAATGTTTAATTTTTTAATGTAACGAGGTTGCAATTAATCTCACCTGTATGCTCCCACTGCATGCATTCGCATTTATACACGCCTGCTGCTTTGTCAGCCACCACCTTGAATGCGTGTTGTGCCCAGCAAAATGTCCCATCGCCTTTCTCATGTTTCACCAAGTAACCGCATTCCACTCCCGGATCAGGCTCTATCACAAAAGCCGTGCTGTTAATATATTCCCTCTTGTATTCATTGTACACAGCCCTGGTGTACACCCTGCTGAGTTGCTCATCAAATCTTGATTTGCAGGCTCTGACAACTTCAGTCTGCATCAATACCAGCAGTTACAATCACATCAGACATCAGTTGCAATTACACCAGACAGCAGTTGTAATCATTGTTTGGTTAATAGATTTTTGGGCATAGTTATATAGAAGTTGCAATCACACCAGACCATCAGTTGCAATTACACCAGACAACAGTTGTAATCATTGTTTGTTTAACAAAATTCCCCAGAGTTATTCAGTGCTTGCATCCACACCACACCAGCAGTTGCAATTACAACACACCAGCAGTTGCAATTACAACACACCAGCAGTTGCAATCATTTTGTTTACATTTTTTAACAGATATTTGGGTAGAATTATACAGTAGTTGCAATCACACCTAATGTGGGGTTGCAATCACACCACACCAGCAGTTGGAATCATTTATGTTTAACAGTTTTTTTATAATCAGACCAAAAAATTCAGGGGTGTGGGCAAATACCTGTGAGTAGTGTGACTCCCCAGCATCCATGTGGTCTGTGTGCTGAATCGAGTCAAGCACCCTCTTTGCAAATATGTGCAGGCTTGTCACATTGTTAACATAACCATCTTTCAAAACCCTGTTTTGGCTCTCAGATCTCTGGGTGGAAGTCATTCGCCCATAGTACATGCCTTTGAAATATGTTGCTATCCATCTCTTCCTTTTCTGCCACAATGCAACAATTGCAGGGTGTTCTCTTATGCCACATTCATCCACCAGCTTATTCCACTCCACCTCAAATTGTGTGGGCCCCAGAGGATAGTTTATCAGGGACTGCAGTTTCTCCTTTAGATTATTATCATTGTGCAATTTGTACAGCTCCTCGAGCTCGTAATCCCATGTTCTGGTTATGTGCCATCGGCAATTTCGGTGTTGTGTCATGTTAAACACAATCCTTATTGCTTCCTTCATCGCTGCATCTTCATCTGTGTGTCAAAAAAAATCAGCAAAAAAACCCCAATAGGTTTGCAATCAAGCAGTTTAAAATATTGCAATCATCTTCAAAGATACAGTTGCAACAACACAGCAGTAATTATGTGACAATTATTTTTTTGTAGCCAAAGCATACCTGTAAGAATCACAAAAGGCTGCTGACCACCCATGCAACTTTTAAAGGTCTCAAAAAGCCACCTGAATGTGTCTATTGTTTCATCCCGAAGAAGTGCTTGGCCAAAGGACACATTTTTCAAATTATTGCTGCAACCCACAAACATGGCCAACGGCATATGCTTGTTGTTAGTCTTGTGTGTTGTGTCAAATGTGACTACATCCCCAAAATCCTTGTATTCTGCACGCTGACTTGCATGACACCAAAAAATGCTCCGAAGCACATTTGTTTTTGGTTCAAAATCCACATCCCAGTAAAAGTATTCATTGTGTTCTTTGCACTCCCTGAAAAATTGGAACAGTTTATCCATGTCCCCATCCCTCTCCTCCCTTGCTTGCTCAGCTTTCCTGTACCATAAAAGAAAAAACAAGTAAATATGCTGTTGTCAATATATCGCACAAAGATATGATGTCAGTTTTTTATGACCTACTTGTTATGGACATCTTTCTCTGTGAACGGCCAGTTTTGACGGCCTCCAAATAATTCTGACATTACATTCATTGCTGCCTGTGTTGGCACACCACTCTTTGACATGATTGCAAACAAGTCATCCAACGCTGCCTCCCTCTGCTTATGAGAATGCATATATCTCACCATCCTTGGTGAGGGTTCAAGTTTGTGATTGTGTGCTTCCTGAACATGATGAAAATACCAAATATTGCGCTTCTTGTCCTCCTTCACCTTCACATAAGCAGGGCAACCAATTCTCATCGATGTCTTATTTGTCATAGGCTCCTCATTCTCTTGACCTGGCTTCAGAAACCCCTCACGGTTGCAAACCCAGTGTCTGGTTTCTTTACTAGTCCTTTTTGTCCTGACACTAAAACCAGCCAACTTTGCATAGTCAAGGTAAAAGAGGTAGGCTTCTTCCTTTGTATCAAATGTTTGCTGCACCCTGGGGACAAACACATCAAGTATGTTTGCATCCTGCAGAACAACACATAATCATACAATTAGAGGATACACCTAGTTGCAATCAGCAAGCAACAAACGTTGCAACTGGAGCACAAACACACCATGCAATGGTAATCAATGAGTAAAAACAGAGACTCAAGTTTGCAATTAGAGGATACACCAAGTTGCAATCAGCAAGCAACAAACGTTGCAACTGGAGCACAAACACACCATGCAATGGTAATCAGTGAGTAAAACAGAGACTCAAGTTTTGCAATTAGAGGATACACCAAGTTGCAATCAGCAAGCAACAAACGTTGCAACTGGAGCACAAACACACCATGCAATGGTAATCAGTGAGTAAAAACAGAGACTCAAGTTTGCAATTAGAGGATACACCTAGTTGCAATCAGCAAGCAACAAACGTTGCAACTGGAGCACAAACACACCATGCAATGGTAATCAGTGAGTAAAAACAGAGACTCAAGTTTTGCAATTAGAGGATACACCAAGTTGCAATCAGCAAGCAACAAACGTTGCAACTGGAGCACAAACACACCATGCAATGGTAATCAGTGAGTAAAAATAGAGACTCAAGTTTGAAATTAGAGGATACACCTAGTTGCAATCAGCAAGCAACAAACGTTGCAACTGGAGCACAAACACACCATGCAATGGTAATCAGTGAGTAAAAACAGAGACTCAAGTTTTGCAATTAGAGGATACACCAAGTTACAATCAGCAAGCAACAAACGTTGCAACTGGAGCACAAACACACCATGCAATGGTAATCAGTGAGTAAAAACAGAGACTCAAGTTTGCAATTAGAGGATACACCAAGTTGCAATCAGCAAGCAACAAACGTTGCAACTGGAGCACAAACACACCATGCAATGGTAATCAGTGAGTAAAAACAGAGACTCAAGTTTGCAATTAGAGGATAAACCTAGTTGCAATCAGCAAGCAACAAACGTTGCAACAGAAAATCAACAAACCACGCAGTTGCAATCATTAATTGCAACCAATATTGAACAAACGACGGTGGACCAACAATTTTTGATTGTTTTTTTTCTTAACGGATGGAACAGCTGGGCTGCATCAGGAGTGACCAGCGATCCAGGTGGAATTGAAGGCGGTGGCGTCAGCAACGTCTTGTGATGCAAGGGATCACCTGATCCGCCGCATACACCCGCTCCCGTTGTCGCAATCGGAGACGGCAATATCGGATCAGCATCTCCAGCCACAACAATCGCCAAGGAATTAGGGGAGGAGCATCGAGGCGATTCAAGGTGCGGCAGCGATGGTGGGGCCATGGATCTAGGGTTAGAGGATCTGAGGAAGGAGGAGACGGCGGCGGCGCGGTGACAGGGAGGCGCTCGGAGGCTGCGGGGGAGAGGGTGGCGCGGGGTCAGGGAGGCGCGCGGCGGCGGGTGGCAGGGATGCGCGGGGACAGGACGGCCGAGGGCGCGCTGAGGCTTGATCGGGGTGTATTTATATATTACGCCTGGGTGCATTCAATATAGAGAATGCACCCAGGTGCATTTTAGTGCTGTCGTATATATATATATATATATATATATATATATATATATATATATATATATATATATATATATATATATATATATATATATATATATATATATATAGGGATAGGTAATGGAAGCCCTGGGCTTCCATTAGTACCAGGAAGCCCTAGCCAGGTATAGCCACGTCCCGCACCAGCATGCGTCCCATCGGGCATGGATTCTTACTCGGACAGATTTTAGCGTAAAACGTGAATCAAAACAGCGTAAATAATTACGAATTTTAGCGTAAATCATAGATCTGTTTCGAAACGGCGAATGCGGCCCGAAAATTACGGCGTAAAAATCTCGCGCGTCCCATCGAGCACGGGTTCTTACTCGAACAGATTTTAGCGTAAAACGTAATCCAAAACAGCGTAAATGATTACGAATTTTAGCGTAAATCATAGATCTGTTTCGAAACGGCGAATGTGGCCCGAAAATTACGGCGTAAAAAATCTCGCGCGTCCCATCGTGATCGGGTTCTGACTCGGACAGATTTTAGCGTAAAACGTGAGTCAAAACAGCGTAAATGATTACGAATTTTAGCGTAAATCGTAGATCTGTTTCGAAACGGCGAATGCGGCCCAAAAATTACGGCGTAAAAATCTCGCGCTTCCCATCGGGCACGGGTTCTTACTCGGATAGATTTTAGCGTAAAACGTGATCAAAACAGCGTAAATGATTACAAATTTTAGCATAAATCGTAGATCTGTTTTGAAACGGCGAATGTGGCCCAAAAATTACGGCGTAAAAATCTCGCACGTCCCAACGTGATTGGGTTCTGACTCGGATAGATTTTATCGTAAAACATGAACCAAAACAGCGTAAATGATTACAAATTTTAGCGTAAATCGTAGATCTGTTTCGAAACGGCGAATGCGGCCCGAAAATTACGGCGTAAAAATCTCGTGCGTTCCATCGTGATCGGGTTCTGACTCAGGTGGATTTAAACGTAAAACGTGAACCAAAACAACATAGTGTAAATGGGTATGAATTTAAGCGTAAATCGTCGATCTATTTCATAATGGCAAATGTGGCCCTGCATGAGGTTGTCGCAAAACACATCAATAAATGTCGTAAATTAAAGTAAAACATATCAATAGATGTCATAAATTGGTGAAAAAGGTAACACGTGATTTCAGGTAATTATAGCATAAAATGCAAGCTAACCATCTACAGAACAAATGTTTCAGATTTTACAATAAGATACAAGAGATAATTATTCTTGTACTCAACTATGAGAAGGACATCTTCTTTTGGCAAGGCTTTCATAAAAGAGTACGTAGTCATCATCATTGTTACCACTAAACTTCTACGGTGAACTCCTATGTTCAGTGCTCCGAATTAATGCAATAAAAACAGAATTAATAAGGCGTCTTTGAGGTGGTATATGTATGAGTACATGATGAACTGCACAGTCCAAATACTCAGCTGACTTCAAGAAGAGATCGACAGTGCCTTCCCTACTCCCTGCATACAACCACGGGTTTTATGTTGTCATCAGTCGTCACAGTGCACCAGTTGTAAAATATTTAGATCCATGCTACTACTGCTAATGAATGCATATGACAATCTAGAGCCGGTATTTTATACCTCAATTCCCCATTTTCAGACCATATGCATTCTATCAGTAAGCATAAAAACGATGTCAATGTTCATAAATATATCCCATGCCAGATTATCCCATTCAAACCAAACATACAAAATAATAGAAGGTCAAGTTCTATGCTAAGATTCACCAAAATAATTGGAGCGCAGAAAGGATGAATTAAAACAAGATAACCAGGGTGTAAAATTTGAACCTTCAAAGGTAGAAACACAATTGACTTCTTTTATAAAAATGATTAACTATTGAAATATTGCTATGATGCTGAACGTCTTGGATTTGGATCAAGGAATCTTGGTAATAACCTCTTGGTAGGAAAAGGTGTCCACGGTGAAAATGTAAACTCTGCATTTGATATCTGCCAGGAAAAGAAGGGTAAAGTCAGATAAGCATGAAAAATGAACATGTATTTGACAGGCCACAGATCAAATGGAAAATATTTGAATAAAAACGGGTTCACTTTATAATTATATGTTTACTAATATAGTTTCATTAAATCAACTTGTGGTAATAGTAAGTAGTTATTGATTCAGATCAAGGTTGGACTCACATCTAACAGAATGAAAATATTGCTTGAAAGACAACATTCCTTACCAACTCATATCCTATTAGATTCTGCTGGTTTGATGGTTGGATATTATTAGCTCCTATTACTCCTAAAATTAAAAAATTGAATTAGTCTTTTTGAGTCATATATACCAATAACAGGTATGTACTTCATGTCAAGCTTTCATACATATTGATAGCCCTGCGGGAAGACCGGAAGAGAAGCCACAAATGTGCACGCCAGTAGGCTAGTGATTCTGTAACGGACATATATAGAGGCACCAGAGAAGTCAAATCATATTATTAGCTCTGATCCTTGCTGCTACCTCTGTCACATATACCTAACCATACGAAACAAGCGAATACTCCAAAATAATTAGGTCACATCGCACAAAACATTTTACAGTGAGCAAAATGGTTACGTCTCATCTCCAATATAGTTAAGTTTCCTACAGTATTTAAGCTCTTCTTTTAGTTATATTGTTGCACATCTCAATAGTTATTAGCTTATACTAACAGTAATTTAAACATAGTGTGCCTCTAACGAAACTGTAATAGCTAGAAAATTTAAGACTAGTACCTAAACTATCGAGCTGCAACCTGATAAGTGCTAGTATGGTACAGAGATAAAGAAGCAGAAACAGGGAAGCACCTTCGTGTTGCGAATCCAGGGAGCCTAGTGAGGAAGGGGAGTCCGAGCATCCCTGTAGAGGAAGACACGAGCACGGCATCCACACCACCTTCTTTCCTGGTCGTTGGCAACCAGTAGCGTGGCACCACATGGATGAGACCCCCTGCATCACAGGCGAGGGGCACCGACGCGAAGGACACGAGGGCGAAGACGTCGATGGGCAGTCAAGGAGGAAGCAGACCCCCTCTAGCTCCAGGAGATGGCTTGCTGGCGAGTGGTAGCCGCCACCGCACAGTGGACAAGCAGATCTGCGAGGAGGCACACGTTATGGGGACATGAACAGTGTCTGAAGTTTTCACCTGGGAGTCTAGGACTGAGGCGAGGGAATACACGGAGCTCAGCGTCGGGGATGGAGCTCAGTGTCGGGGATGGAGGAGGAGTCGAGGGGGAGTGGAGGAGGAGCCACCGCGTCCGAGAGCTCCAAGGCTGGCGACGACTAGGGTTTAGAATGAGGGCGGTTGGCAATTTGGTGTGACCTGGGGGTGAATTGGGCTAGCACCCGGGCTCGCCCAGCTGGGCCTCCAGAGGTTCGGACCTCCGCCACGCACAGGTGAGCCAGACCGAATAGTATGACCAGGGCTCCCTCTAGTTATAAGAAGCCTAGGGCTTCTAATACCTAAACTATATATATATAATATTTGACAAGGACGACGCACGGTGCCAAACATAATATATATGGTCGTATTTAATATAAGTATATTTGATATATATATATACATACATATATTTATATATATAGTATTTGGAGCCCTGGGCTCTGTATAACTATTGGAAGCTTCGACCACCCACCGACCAGGTGCGCAGACCGCACCAGACCCTTTTTGGCTTATTATACCTAACTGCTTACGACAAATTATAATACGAGTTATGCTGATGTGTGTAACAATTTATGCAAATCTATGGGCCATCGCGTAGATTTTGTCCCGCATATTACGTGCATAGGGCCCACGATCCCACCCACGCGCCCGCAGTTATCCAGTCCCACGCCGCCACTATAAAAACACCCCCACGCCGCCAGGGATTAGATTTTAGCGGTGGCGGCGGTTCCCTCGGGCGTGCGAGCGCAGTTGATCCTGGGGGCCAGCAGCGGTGCCGCCCCGAGGTAGGCGACCGATGGCGGCGCTCCACCAGGAACGAGCGACAGCGACGCTCCCGAGACGAGCATGCAAGCGACGACGGCGTTCTCGAAGCGGACGGACGGCGACAACGCACCCTAGGCCCGATGGCAACGGCGTTTGTCCCGTCCGTCTCTACGATGGCCACCGCCGCTGCCGCTCCAGCGTCTGTGGCGCCGTCCCCTTGAGAGCACCTAGAGGGGGGGGTGAATAGGTGATCCTGTAAAAACTTAAACTTAAAGCCGCAAAAACTTGATTAAGCGTTAGCACAATAAGGCCAAGTGGCTAGAGAGGAGTTCTTGCAAAACACAACAACCACAAGAGGATCAACACAGATAGACACAATGGTTTATCCCGTGGTTCGGCCAAGTACAAAACTTGCCTACTCCACGTTGTGGCGTCCCAATGGACGAGGGTTGCAATCAACCCCTCTCAAGCGGTCCAAAGACCCACTTAAATACCACAGTGTTTTGCTTTGTTTACTATATCCCGTTCGCGAGGAATCTCCACAACTTGGAGTCTCTCGCCCTTACACTTGATGTTCACAAAGAAGCACAGAGTAAGGGAGGGATGAGCAACGCACACGAGACACAAAATCACAGCAAATACGCACACACAAGACCCAGACTTGAGCTCAAAAGAATATCACGAGGTTCTCACTAGAACGGAGCTCAAATCACTAAGAATGTCGAACAAGTGCGCAAGAATGAAGTGTGAGTGATCAACAATGCTCAAAGGATGCTTGGTTTCCTCCTCCATGCGCCTAGGGGTCCTTTTTATAGCCCCAAGGCAGCTAGGAGCCGTTGAGTGCATTCCAGGAAGGCAATTCTTGCCTTCAGTCGCCTGGCGCACCGGACAGTCCGGTGCAGATCTCTTTCCTTATTTGGCGAAGCCGACCGTTGTAGATTCAGAGCCGTTGGTGCACCGGACACACCGGACAGTCCGGTGCCCCCTTCTAGCCGTTGGCTCGGCCACGTGTCCCGGCGTAGATCGCGCGGCCGACCGTTGGCTCACTGGACAGTCCGGTGATTTATAGCCGTACGCCGTTAATCACTTCCTGAGAGCGACGACTTCGCCTGTGAATGGCTCACCGGACAGTCCGGTGATTTATAGCCGTACACCGCCGTCGAAGTCCCGAGAGCAGCAAGTTCGCCAGAGCTAGCCTGGCGCACCGGACAGTCCGGTGCACCCAGACCGAGCTGGCTTTGGCTGAACAAAGCCATCTCTTTTCCAATTCGATTTCTCCTATTTCCAGCACTTAGACACAATACATTAGTTCTAAAAACAATGTACTAAGTCTAGAAACATACCTTTAGACTTGATTGCACTGTTGTCCATCAATTGGCATAGATTTTCACTTAACACTTGTGTTGGCACTCAATTACCAAAATACTTAGAAATGGCCCAAGGGCACATTTCCCTTTCAATCTCCCCCTTTTTGGTGATTTATGCCAACACAACAAAAAGCAACTAAAAGAAGTGCAACATCAATACAAATGAGAACTCAAAATTGTTTTGATTCAAAATTGGCATATATGGATCATTCTTTGCCACCACTTGGTTTTGTTTTTGCAAATCAACCTCAATCTCCTATCTCTAATTCAAACACAATTGTAGAGACATAAAGAGAGTTGTTCCAAGAGAAATTGATCAAAGATTTCAAAAACTCCCCCTTTTTCCCATAATCAAGCTTTCTCCCCACAAGAGGCCAACTTTTGATAAGAGAGACAATAAGAGAGTTTTGACAAACCAAAAGCTCTATTCTACTATTTTCAAAATTTCTCAAGTGGTAGCTGATCCATTTCTTGCTTTGGCCTTATTTTCTCCCCCTTTGGCATCAAGCACCAAAACGGGATCAATCTTGGCCCTCGAACCCCATTGCCTCACCAAAATCTTCAAATAAGAGTACCAAGGCAATAAGAGTACATGAGATGAACTTGGAATAAGTTACCCTCTCATCGGAGTGCAGTGGAAGTCTTTCATGGTCCAAGTCCACCTTTTCCCTTTCAAACCTCCTTTGAGACTAAATCAAGCAAACTCAAGCACACGGTTAGTCTCAAAGGGTCAAGTTGTAGCACATCTCCCCCTAAATATGTGCATCACTTGCAAAAGGACTTGTGAGGTCCGAGGAGTGTTTGTACAACTTGAGCACTACAAGTAAACAACAAAATGCATAAGGAACATGATCAAAGCATAATACACATGTATGCTACAAAACAATCCAAGTTCCACGAATCTAAGACATTTAGCTCACTACGTAGCCTGCAAAAGGTCTTCTCATCTAAAGGCTTGGTAAAGATATCGGCTAGCTGGTTCTCGGTGCTAATATAAAACACTTCGATATCTCCCTTTTGCTGGTGGTCTCTCAAAAAGTGATGCCGGATGTCAATGTGCTTTGTGCGGCTGTGCTCAACAGGATTATCCGCTATGCGGATAGCACTCTCATTATCACATAGGAGTGGGACTTTGCTCAGATTGTAGCCAAAGTCCCGGAGGGTTTGCCTCATCCAAAGTAGTTGCGCGCAACACTGTCCTGCGGCAACGTACTCGACCTCAGCGGTGGATAGGGCAACAGAGGTTTGTTCCTTAGAACTCCATGACACTAGAGATCTTCCTAAGAATTGGCACGTCCCTGATGTACTCTTCCTATCGACTTTACATCCAGCATAATCGAAGTCTGAATATCCAATTAAGTCAAAGGTAGACCCCTTTGGATACCAGATCCCGAAGCAAGGCGTAGCGACTAAATATCTAAGAATTCGCTTCATGGCCACTAAGTGACATTCCCTTGGATCGGATTGAAATCTAGCACACATGCATACACTAAGCATAATATCCGGTCTACTAGCACATAAATAAAGCAAAGAACCTATCATGGATCGGTATGCTTTTTGATCAACGGACTTACCTCCTTTGTTGAGGTCGACGTGTCCGTCAGTTCCCATCGGAGTCTTTGCGGGCTTGGCGTCCTTCATCCCAAACCGCTTTAGCAAGTCTTGCGTGTACTTCGTTTGAGAGATGAAGGTGCCGTCCTTGAGTTGCTTCACTTGGAACCTAAGGAAGTAGTTCAACTCACCCATCATCGACATCTCGAATTTCTGCGTCATCACCCTGCTAAACTCTTCACAAGACTTTTGATTAGTAGAACCAAATATTATGTCATCGACATAAATTTGGCACACAAATAAGTCACCATCACAAGTCTTAGTGAAAAAAGTTGGATCGGCTTTCCCAACCTTGAAAGCATTAGCAATTAAAAAGTCTCTAAGGCATTCATACCATGCTCTTGGGGCTTGCTTAAGTCCATAGAGCGCCTTAGAGAGCTTACATACGTGGTCGGGGTACCGTTCATCCTCGAAGCCAGGGGGTTACTCCACGTACACCTCCTCCTTGATTGGCCCGTTGAGGAAAGCGCTCTTCACATCCATTTGGAACAACCTGAAAGAATGGTGAGCGGCATATGCTAGCAAAATACGAATGGACTTTAGCCTAGCCACAGGAGCAAAAGTCTCCTCAAAGTCAAACCTGCGACTTGGGCATAACCTTTTGCCACTAGTCGAGCCTTGTTCCTTGTCACCACCCCGTGCTCGTCCTGTTTATTGCGGAACACCCACTTGGTTCCCACAATGTTTTGCTTGGGACGCGGCACCAGTGTCCAAACTTCATTACGCTTGAAGTTGTTGAGCTCTTCCTGCATGGCCAACACCCAGTCCGGATCTAGCAAGGCCTCTTCTACCCTGAAAGGCTCAATAGAAGAGACAAAGGAGTAATGCTCACAAAAATTAACTAATCTTGAACGAGTAGTTACTCCCTTGCTAATGTCACCCAAAATTTGGTCGACAGGATGATTCCTTTGAATCGTCGCTCGAACTTGGGTTGGAGGTGCCTGAGGTGCTTCTTCCTCTTCAACTTGGACATCCTGTGCTCCGCCTTGATCACACGCCTCCACTTGAGGTACCTGTTCGTCATCTTGGGTTGGGGGATGCACCATTGTTGAGGAAGACGGTTGATCTTGCTCCTCGAGTTCCTGTGGTCGCACATCGCCAATCGCCATGGTGCGTATTGCGGCTGCTGGAACGTCTCCTTCATCGGTTAGAAGCTCATACGAAGACTTCTTGAGGAGGCGGTGAAGGTAGACCCGGTTGATGGCGTGGCAAGCCGTGTTCATGGCTTCCGACCAAAACCGCTCGGGGGTCTTGAACTCTCCAAGCATCGTCCTCGCCATATCGATGAGCGTCCTGTTCTTCCTCTCTACCACACCATTTTGCTATGGTGTGTAGGGAGCGGAGAACTCGTGCTTGATCCCTTCCTCCTCAAGGTACTCCTCCATTGGAAGGTTCTTGAATTCGGACCCGTTGTCGCTCCTTATCTTCTTCACCTTGAGCTCAAACTCATTTTGAGCTCTCCTTAGGAAGCGCTTGAGGGTCCCTTGGGTTTCAGATTTATCCTGCAAAAAGAATACCCAAGTGAAGCGGGAAAAATCATCAACTATAACAAGACCATACTTACTTCCTCCTATGCTTAGATAGGCGACGGGTCCGAAGAGGTCCATGTGAAGCATCTCTAAAGGTCTTGATGTGGTCATCACATTTTTGGGATGATGAGAGCTTCCCACCTGTTTACCTGCTTGACAAGCTGCACAAGGTCTATCTTTTTCGAAATGCACATTAGTTAGACCTAACACATGTTCTCCCTTTAGGAGTTTGTGAAGGTTCTTCATCCCCACATGTGCTAGACGGCGATGCCACAGCCAGCCCATGCAAGTCTTAGCAATTAAGTATGCATCTAGACCGGCCTCCTCTTTTGCAAAATCAACTAAATAAAGTTTGTCGTCTAGTACACCCTTAAAAGCTAGTGAACCATCACACCTTCTAAAGACAGACACATCTACATTTGTGAATAAGCAATTATATCCCATATTGCAAAGCTGACTCACAGACAACAAGTTATATCCAAGTGACTCAACTAAAAACACATTAGAAATAGAGTGCTCAGATGAAATAGCAATCTTTCCTAACTCTTTCACCTTGCCTTGGTTCCCATCACCGAATATTATTGAATCTTGGGGATCCTTGTTCTTGACGTAGGAAGAGAACATCCTCTTTTCCCCCGTCATGTGGTTTGTGCATCCGCTGTCGATAATCCAGCTTGTACCCCCGGATGCATAAACCTGCAAGGCAAATTAGGCTTGGGTTTTAGGTACCCAACTCTTGTTGGGTCCTACAAGGTTAGTCACAATGGTCTTAGGGACCCAAATGCAAGTTTTATCTCCCTTGCATCTTGCCCCTAACTTCCTAGCAATCACCTTCTTATCCTTTCTACAAATAGCAAAGGAAGCATTGCAAGCATGATAAATTGTAGAAGGTTCATTAATCTTCCTAGGAACATGAGCAACATCTCTCCTAGGCATATGATGAATGACATTTCTCCTAGGCATATCTCTATCATACATAATAGAAGAACTAGAAGCAATCATGGCATGAGAGTTAAAAACATCATAACTTCTATAAACATTCCTAGAATGTCTCCTATCATGATACATGAAAGCATGGTTCTTTTTAGCACTACTAGCCATAGGGGCCTTCCCTTTCTCCTTTGCGGAGATGGAAGCCTTATGGCTTGTTAAGTTCTTGACTTCCCTCTTGAAGTCAAGACCATCCTTGATTGAGGGGTGTCTACCAATTGTGTAGGCATCCCTTGCGAATTTTAGCTTGTCAAATTCACTCTTGCTAGTCTTAAGTTGGGCATTAAGACTAGCCACTTCATCATTCAATTTAGAAATTGAAACTAGGTGTTCACTACAAGCATCAACATTAAAATCTTTACACCTATTGCAAATTACAACATTTTCTACATAAGATGTTGATTTACCAGCTATTTCTAACTTAGCATTTAAATCATCATTAACACTTTTTAAACTAGAAATTGAGTCATGGCATGCAGACAATTCACAAGAAAGCATTTCATTCCTTTTAATTTCTAAAGTAAGAGAATTTTGCGCCTCTACAAATTTATCATGTTCTTCATACAAAAGATCCTCTTGTTTTTCTAACAATCTATTCTTATCATTCAAAGCATCAATCAATTCATTGATCTTATCAATTTTATTTCTATCTAAACCTTTAAATAAACTTGAATAGTCTATTTCATCATCATCACTAGACTCATCATCGCTTGAAGAAGCATAAGTAGTATTCCGAGTACATACCTTCTTCTCCTTTGCCATGAGGCATGTGTGACGCTCGTTGGGGGAAGAGGGCCGATTTGTTGAAGGCGGTGGCGGCGAGTCCTTCGTTGTCGGAGTCAGACGACGAACAATCTGAGTCCCACTCCTTGCCAAGGTGTGCCTCGCCCTTAGCCTTCTTGTAAGACTTCTTCTTTTCCCTCTTGTTCTCTTGTTCCTGGTCACTATCATTATCGGGACAATTAGCGATAAAATGACCAATCTTACCACATTTGAAGCATGAGCGCTTCCCCTTCGTCTTGTTCTTGTTAGGCTGCCCCTTGCGACCCTTCAGCGCCGTCTTGAAGCGCTTGATGATGAGGGCCATCTCTTCATCATTAAGCCCGACTGCCTCAACTTGTGCCACCTTGCTAGGTAGCACCTCCTTGCTCCTCGTTGCCTTGAGAGCAATAGTTTGAGGCTCTTGGATTGGGCCATTCAATGCATCATTGACGTATCTTGCCTCCTTGATCATCATCCGCCCGCTTACAAACTTTCCAAGGATCTCCTCGGGCGTCATCTTCGTGTACCTAGGATTCTCACGAATATTGTTCACAAGATGTGGATCAAGGATAGTAAAGGACCTTAGCATTAGGCGGACGACGTCGTGGTCCGTCCATCGCGTGCTTCCATAGCTCCTTATTTTGTTGACGAGGGTCTTGAGCCGGTTGTACGTTTGGGTTGGCTCCTCGCCCCTGATCATTGCAAATCTCCCAAGTTCGCCTTCCACCAATTCCATCTTGGTGAGCATGGTGACGTCGTTCCCCTCATGTGAGATCTTGAGGGTGTCCCAGATCTGCTTGGCGTTATCCAAGCCGCTCACCTTATGGTATTCGTCCCTGCACAAAGAAGCTAGAAGAACAGTAGTAGCTTGTGCATTTTTGTGAATTTGCTCATTTATGAACATGGGACTATCAATACTATCAAATTTCATTCCACTCTCTACTATCTCCCATATGCTTGGATGGAGAGAGAACAAGTGACTACGCATTTTGTGACTCCAAAATCCGTAGTCCTCCCCATCAAAGTGTGGAGGCTTGCCAAGAGGAATGGAAAGCAAATATGCATTTGAACTATGCGGAATACGAGAATAATCGAAAGAGAAGTTTGAATTAACTGTCTTCTTTTTCTCGTAGTCGTTGTCGTCGTCCTTTTGGGAAGAATAGGACTCGTCGCTGTCGTCGTAGTAGACGATCTCCTTGATGTGCCTTGTCTTCTTCTTCTTCCCATCTTTTCGTTTGTAGCCTGAGCCCGAGTCGGTAGGCTTGTCATCTTTCGGCTCGTTGACGAAGGACTCCTTCTCCTTATCATTGATCACAATCCCCTTGCCCTTAGGATCCATCTCTTCGGGCGATTAGTCCCTTTCTTGAAGAGAACGGCTCTGATACCAATTGAGAGCACCTAGAGGGGGGTGAATAGGTGATCCTGTAAAAACTTAAACTTAAAGCCACAAAAACTTGATTAAGCGTTAGCACAATAAGGCCAAGAGGCTAGAGAGGAGTTCTTGCAAAACACAACAACCACAAGAGGATCAACACAGATAGACACAATGGTTTATCCCGTGGTTCGGCCAAGTACAAAACTTGCCTACTCCACGTTGTGGCGTCCCAATGGACGAGGGTTGCAATCAACCCCTCTCAAGCGGTCCAAAGACCCACTTGAATACCATGGTGTTTTGCTTTGTTTACTATATCCCGTTCGCGAGGAATCTCCACAACTTGGAGTCTCTCGCCCTTACACTTGATGTTCACAAAGAAGCACGGAGTAAGGGAGGGATGAGCAACGCATACGAGACACAAAATCACAGCAAATACGCACACACAAGACCCAGACTTGAGCTCAAAAGAATATCACGAGGTTCTCACTAGAACGGAGCTCAAATCACTAAGAATGTTGAACAAGTGCGCAAGAATGAAGTGTGAGTGATCAACAATGCTCAAAGGATGCTTGGTTTCCTCCTCCATGTGCCTAGGGGTCCTTTTTATAGCCCCAAGGCAGCTAGGAGCCGTTGAGTGCATTCCAGGAAGGCAATTCTTGCCTTCAGTCGCCTTGCGCACCGGACAGTCCGGTGCACCACCGGACACTGTCCGATGCAGATCTCTTTCCTTATTTGGCGAAGCCGACCGTTGTAGATTCAGAGCCGTTGGCGCACCGGACACTGTCCGGTGCACACCGGACAGTCCGGTGCCCCCTTCTAGCCGTTGGCTCGGCCACGTGTCCCGCGCAGATCGCGCGGTCGACCGTTGGCCCGGCCGACCGTTGGCTCACCGGACAGTCCGGTGCACCACCGGACAGTCCGGTGATTTATAGCCGTACGCCGTTAATCACTTCCCGAGAGCGACGACTTCGCCTGTAAATGGCTCACCGGACAGTCCGGTGCACCACCGGACAGTCCGGTGATTTATAGCCGTACACCGCCATCGAAGTCCCGAGAGCAGCAAGTTCGCCAGAGCTAGCCTGGCGCACCGGACACTGTCCGGTGCACCACCGGACAGTCCGGTGCACCCAGACCGAGCTGTCTTTGGCTGAACAAAGCCATCTCTTTTCCAATTCGATTTCTCCTATTTCCAGCACTTAGACACAATACATTAGTTCTAAAAACAATGTACTAAGTCTAGAAACATACCTTTAGAGTTGATTGCACTTTTGTCCATCAATTGGCATAGATTTTCACTTAAGCACTTGTGTTGGCACTCAATTACCAAAATACTTAGAAATGGCCTAAGGGCACATTTCCCTTTCACTCCTATGCCAAAGGCCAACAACAGCAGGAAGGCGGTGGTGCCTGGGATGACTGGGTACGAGCTGCTCAAGCGCGTCAAGGAGTCGGCGACGCTCAGGGACATCCTCGTCGTCGTCATGTCGTCGGAGAACGTGCCCACCTGCATCACCCGTTGCCTGGAGGAGTTCGACCCGCGCCTCGCCGTAATTTAGGCCCTATTCGTCGTTACGAAATAAATTGATGATGTACGCTAAAATTTGTACCCATTTACGCTGTTTTGGTTCACGTTTTACGCTGAAATTTGACCGAGCCAGAATCCGTGCACAATTGAACGTCCGCAATTTTCACGCCATAATTTTCGGGCCCCATTCGCTGTTACGAAACAGGTCTATAATTTATGTAAATTTCGTATTTATTTACGCTATTTTGGTTCACGTTTTATGATTAAATCCACCCGAGCCAGAACCCTAGCACGATCGGCTGCACGCGATTTTCACGCCGTAATTTTGGGCCCCGTTTGCTGTTACAAAACAGATATAGGATTTACGCTAAATTTCGTATTCATTTACGCTGTTTTAGCTCACGTTTTACGCTGGAATCCGCCTGAGCCAGAACCCGCGCATGATCGGCTGCACGCGATTTTCACGTCGTAATTTTGGGCTTTGTTTGCTGTTACAAAATAGATATAGGATTTACGCTAAATTTTGTACTCATTTACGCTGTTTTAGCTCACGGTTTACGTTGGAATCGGCCCGAGCCAGGACCCGCGCACGATCAGCTGCACGCGATTTTCACGCCGTAATTTTAGGCCCCGTTTGCTGTTACAAAACAGATATAGGATTTACGCTAAATTTCATACTCATTTACGCTGTTTTAGCTCACGGTTTACGCTAGAATTCGCCCAAGCTAGAACCAGAACCACATACTGCATGATTTATGCTGTCAAGTACATGTCATTATGCAGTCATAAACGCTGTCCACAGTGTCATATTCGTTCCACGTGATTCGGGCGTCAAAAGGTTCCTTTATGCATGGTTTACGCATCTTTATCCATATATATATATGCATTCGTATATTGCCTTACGCTTATCGTCCTAGATTCTTGGTTGTCGACGGCATGGCAGATGCAAGTACGCGGGTGCTGGGTTGTCGGGGACCATAATTAGGGGTACCCTCAAGACTCCTAATCTCAGCTGGTAACCCCCATCAGCACAAAGCTGCAAAGGCCTGATGGGTTCGATTAAGTCAAGGATCGGTCCACTCAAGGGACACGATCTCGCCTCGCCCGAGCCCAGCCTCGGGCAAGGGCAGCCGACCCCGGAGGATTTACGTCTCGCCCGAGGACCCCCTCCAGCAACGGACACACATTCGGCTCACCCGAGGCCCAGACTTCACCAAGAGGCGACCTTGGCCAAGCCGCCACGCCGACCGACCGTATCGCAGGAGCCTTCAATGCAAAGGTGGCCTGACACCTTATCCTGACGCGCGCCCTTCAGTCGATAGAGCTGAAGTGACCGCAGTCACTTCGCCGCTCCACTGACCGGCCTGACAAGAGGACAGCGCCGCCTGCGCCGCTCCGACTGCTGTGCCACTCGGCAGAGTGAGGCTGACAGCAGCCAAGTCCGGCCTCAGGCGCCATAGGAAACTCCGCTTCGCCCGACCCCAGGGCTCGGACTCGGGCTCGGCCCCGGAAGACGACGAACTCCGTTTCGCTCGACCCCAGGGCTCGGACTCGGGCTCAGCCCCGGAAGACGACGAACTCCGCTTCGCCCGACCCCAGGGCTCGGACTCGGGCTCGGCCCCGGAAGACGACGAACTCCGTTTCACCCGACCCCAGGGCTCGGACTCAGGCTCAGCCCCAGAAGACGACTAACTCCGCTTCGCCCGACCCCAGGGCTCAGACTCGGGCTCGGCCCCGGAAGACGACAAACTCCGCTTCGCCCGACCCCAGGGCTCAGACTCGGGCTCGGCCACGGAAGACGACGAACTCCGCTTCGCCCGACCCCAGGGCTCGGACTCGGGCTCAGCCCCAGAAGACGACGAACTCCGCATCGCCCGACCCTAGGGTCGGACTCAGCCCTGGCCTCAGCCGACAGTCTCCGCCTCGCCCGACCCAGGGGCTCGGACTCGACCTCGGCCTCGGAAGACAGACTCGACCTCGACCTCGGAGGAGCCTCCGCCTCGCCCAACCCAGGGCTCGGACCGACCACGTCACAGGAGGCGCCATCATTACCCTACCCCAAGCTAACTCAGGCTACGGGGAACAAGACCAGTGTCCCATCTGGCTCGCCCGATAAACAAGTAATGATGGCGCCCCGCATGCTCCATGACGACGACGGCTCTCAGCCCCCTTACGGAAGCAAGGAGACGTCAGCAAGGACTCGACAGCCCCAACAGCTGTCCTTCCACCAGGCTCCAGCGCTCCTCCGACGGCCATGACACCACATGAACCGGGTGCCAAAACCTCTCCGGCTACCACGACGGCATGTACTTAGGGCGCTAGCTCTTCTCCGCTAGACACGTTAGCACACTGCTACACCCCCCATTGTACACCTGGATCCTCTCCTTACACCTATAAAAGGAAGGTCCAGGGCCCTCTTACAGAGGGTTGGCCGCGCGGGGAAGGATGGGACGGCGCTCGCGCAAGCCTCTCGCTCCCTCCCGCGTGGACGCTTGTAACCCCCTACTGCAAGCTCACCCGACCTGGGCGCAGGACAAACACGAAGGCCGGGGTTTCCCCTTTTACGCCTGTCTCCCTTCGGCTTCTTCCCCCCTTCGCGCTCCGTCTCGCGCCGACCCATCTGGGCTGGGGCACGCAACGACAATTTACTTGTCGGTCCAGGGACCCCCCCGGGGTCGAAACGCCGACAGTTGGCGCGCCAGGTAGGGGCCTGCTGCGTGTTGACGAACAGCTTCCCGTCAAGCTCCAGATGGGTAGTCTCCAGCAACCTTTCCAGCCCGGGACGGTGCTCCGTTTCGGGAGTCTTGAGTTCATGTCCCTCGACGGCAGCTACGACATGATACTCCTTCCCCCGCCGCGCGACAGCGACAATGGCGGCCGACAATCCGCCCGCCGGCGGCGGAATCGACGACGTCTTCCCCACGTTGCGGAAGAACGACATTCGAGCTTGTCCCGTCCCCTCCCCCGCCGACGGAGGAGGAGGCGGGGCAACCAAGGCCAAGCAGGAGGCGGCATCTCGTCGGCTATCGAGCGAGTCGACGGCGCCGGCGCCCCAACGGGGGGCACATCGGGCATCGACCTCGCGTCTGAGACGAAGATGAGCGCCGTCTCCCCGCAACACACCAGCTCCAAGCAAACGGACGATGCCAGCACACTCGCAAAGGACTTGCTGGGCGTCACCCTCGTACCTGAGACGACAGTGCAGTCTGCTCCTGACGCGGCTTCGTCACCGCCCGTCGACCAAGAGGTACCGACCGACTCCCATCTCGTGCCTTTTGGATTCAGCCTCAACCCACCAAGCGACTTCGCTTCGGTGGACGCTCTCATAGAGGCGAGTCCAAACCCTCTGGGGTATTGTATGCGGTCACCCTGGGACCGGCTGATGGCCGTCTCGACCTACGGGCCCTCGGGTTCCGAGGAAGACGACGAGCCCGACTTTTGTTGGGATTTCTCCGGACTTGGTAACCCCAGTACCATGCGGGACTTCATGACCGCACGTGACTACTGCCTTTCCGATTGTTCCGACAGTAGCCGCAGCCTCGGCGACGAGGACTGCAGCCCAAGTCGTGAATGTTTCCACGTTGAACTAGGGGGTCCCAGCGAAGGCAACCATCTTGGTACGCCGGAAAATGGTGATCCCCCTAGGCCTGCGCCTCGCGTTGACATCCTTCGGGAGCTAGCTGTGGTCCCTATCCCGGCGGGGGGTCATGACCCACAGCTCGAGCAAATCCACGAGATGCAGGTCAGGCTTGACGAGGGAGCAGGAACACTTGAGCCGTTCCGCCGGGACATCGGGCAGGAATGGGCAGGCCAACCTCAAGCCGGAGAAGCGCGTCATCTACCCCAGGGCATCCAGCACCGCATCGCCGATGATGTCAGGGCAAGGCCGCCACCGGCTTCCAGTGGGGTCGGCCAGAACCTGGCTGCAGCGGCAATACTTCTCCGCGCGATGCCGGAGCCGTCTACCACCGAGGGGCGGCGTATCCAGGGAGAGCTCAAGAATCTCCTGGAGGATGTCGCGGTCCGACGGGCCAAAAGCTCCGCCTCCCGAAGGCAGGGGTACCCCTCGGAACATCGCGCCACGACTTCCCGATTCATGCGGGAAGCCTCGGTCCACACCGGGCGCACGCGCAACACAGCGCCTGCGGCCCCGGGTCGCCTCGACAACAGACACCCTCACCGCAACCGTCGAACCCACCTCGACGAGAGGGTGCACCGATGCTACCACCCCAGACATGGGGGACGCTATGACAGCGGGGAGGATCGGAGTCCCTCGCCCGAACCGCCCGGTCCACAGGCTTTCAGCCGAGCCATACGACGGGCGCCATTCCCGACCCGGTTCCGAACCCCGACTACTATCACAAAGTACTCGGGGGAGACGAGACCAGAACTGTGGCTCGTGGACTATCGGCTGGCCTGCCAACTGGGTGGAACGGATGATGACAACCTCGTCATCCGTAACCTCCCCCTGTTCCTCTCCGACTCCGCTCGGGCCTGGCTGGAGCATCTGCCTCGGGGGCAGATCTCCAACTGGGACGACCTGGTCCAAGCCTTCGCCGGCAACTTCCAGGGCACGTACGTGCGCCCTGGGAACTCCTGGGATCTCCAAAGCTGCCGCCAGCAGCCAGGGGAGTCTCTCCGGGACTACATCCGGCGATTCTTGAAGCAGCGCACCGAGCTGCCCAACGTCACCGACTCGGATGTCATCGGCGCGTTCCTCGCCGGCACCACCTGCCGCGACCTAGTGAGCAAGCTGGGTCATAAGACCCCGACCAGGGCGAGCGAGCTGATGGACATCGCCACCAAGTTCGCCTCTGGCCAGGAGGCGGTTGAGGCCATCTTCCAGAAGGACAAGCAGCCCCAGGGCCGCCCACTGGAAGATGTCCCCGAGGCGTCAACTCAGCGCGACGCCAAGAAGAAAGGCAGGAAGAAGTCGCAAGCGAAACGCGCCGCCGCCGACGCGGACCTTGTCGCCGCTGCCGAGTACAAGAACCCTCGGAAACCTCCCGGAGGTGCCAATCTCTTCGACAAGATGTCAAGGAGCCGTGCCCCTATCACCGGGGGCCCGTCAAGCACACCCTTGAAGAGTGCGCCATGCTTCGGTGCCACTTTCACAAGGCCGGGCCACCTGCGGAAGGTGGCAGGGCCCGCGACGATGATAAGAAGGAGGATCACAAGACAGGAGAGTTCCCCGAGGTCCACGACTTCTTTATGATATACGGTGGGCCAGTGGCGAACGCCTCGGCTCGGCACCGCAAGCAAGAGCGTCAGGAGGTCTGCTCAGTAAAGGTGGCGGCGCCGGTCTACCTAGACTGGTCCGACAAGCCCATCACCTTCGACCAGGGCGATCACCCCGACCGCATGCTGAGCCCAGGGAAATACCCACTCGTTGTCGACCCCGTCATCGGCAACGTCAGGCTCACCAAGGTCCTCATGGACGGAGGCAGCAGCCTCAACATCATCTACGCCGAGACCCTCAGGCTCCTGCGGATCGATTTGTCCTTGGTCCGGGCAGGCGCTGCGCCTTTTCACGGGATCATCCCCGGGAAACGCGTCCAGCCCCTCGGACAACTCGATTTACCCGTCTGCTTTGGGACACCCTCCAACTTCCGAAGGGAGACCCTCATGTTCGAGGTGGTCGGGTTTCGAGGAACCTACCACGCAGTACTGGGGAGGCCATGCTACGCCAAGTTCATGGCCGTCCCCAACTACACCTACCTCAAGCTCAAAATGTCGGGCCCCAATGGGGTCATCACCGTCGGCCCCACGTATCGACACGCGTACGAATGCGACGTGGAGTGCGTGGAGTACGTCGAGGCCCTCGCCGAATCCGAGGCCCTCATCACCGACTTGGAGAGCCTCTCTAAGGAGGTGCCAGACGTGAAGCGCCATGCCGACAACTTCGAGCCGGCAGAGACGGCTAAGTCCGTCCCTCTCGACCCCAACAACGACGCCTCCAAGCAGATCCGGATCAGCTCCGAGCTCGACCCCAAATAGGAAGCAGTGCTCGTCGACTTTCTCCACGCGAACGCCGACGTTTTCGCGTGGAGTCCCTCGGACATGCCTGGCATACCGAGGGATGTCGCCGAGCACTCGCTGGATATCTGAGCTGGAGCCCAACCCGTGAAGCAGCCTCTGCGCCAATTCGACGAAGAAAAGCGTAGAGCCATAGGCGAGGAGATCCACAAGCTAATGGCAGCAGGGTTCATCAAAGAGGTATTCCATCCCGAATGGCTTGCCAACCCTGTGCTTGTGAGAAAGAAAGGAGGGAAATGGCGGATGTGTGTAGACTACACTGGTCTAAACAAAGCATGTCCGAAAGTTCCCTACTCTCTGCCTCGCATCGATCAAATCGTGGATTCCACTGCTGGGTGCGAAACCCTGTCTTTCCTCGATGCCTACTCAGGGTATCACCAAATCAGGATGAAAGAGTCCGACCAGCTCGCGACTTCTTTCATCATACCCTTCGGCATGTACTTCTATGTTACCATGCCGTTCGGTTTGAGGAATGCGGGTGCGACATACCAAAGGTGCATGAACCACGTGTTCGGCGAACACATTGGTCGAACGGTCGAGGCCTACATCGATGACATCGTAGTCAAGACGAGGAAAGCCTCCGACCTCCTTTCCGACCTTGAAGTGACGTTTCGATGTCTCAAGGCGAAAGGCGTAAAGCTCAATCCCGAGAAGTGCGTTTTCGGGGTCCCCCGAGGCATGCTCTTGGGGTTCATCGTCTCCGAGCGGGGCATCGAGGCCAACCCGGAAAAAATCGCGGCCATCACCAACATGGGGCCCATCAAGGACTTAAAAGGCGTACAGAGGGTCACGGGATGCCTTGCGGCTCTGAGCCGTTTCATCTCACGCCTCGGCGAAAGAGGCCTGCCTCTGTACCGCCTCTTAAGGAAGGCCGAGTGCTTCACGTGGACCCCTGAGGCCGAGGAAGCCCTCGGGAACCTGAAGGTGCTCCTCACGAACGCGCCCATCTTGGTGCCTCCCGCCGCCGGAGAAGACCTCTTGATCTACGTCGCCGCTACCACTCAGGTGGTCAGCGCCACGATCGTGGTTGAGAGACAAGAAGAAGGGCATGCATTGCCCGTCCAGAGGCCAGTCTACTTCATCAGTGAGGTACTGTCCGAGACCAAGATCCGCTACCCACAAATTCAGAAGCTGCTGAACGCGGTAATCCTGACACGGCGGAAGTTGCGACACTACTTCGAGTCTCATCCGGTAACTGTGGTGTCATCCTTCCCCCTGGGGGAGATCATCCAATGCCAAGAGGCCTCGGGTAGAATCGCAAAGTGGGCGGTGGAAATCATGGGCGAGACGATCTCGTTCGCCCCTCGGAAGGCCATCAAGTCCCAGGTCTTGGCGGACTTTGTGGCTGAATGGGTCGACACCCAGCTCCCGACAGCTCCGATTCAACCGGAACTCTGGACCATGTATTTCGATGGGTCGCTGATGAAGACAGGGGCAGGCGTGGGCCTGCTCTTCATCTCGCCCCTCGGAAAGCACCTACGCTACGTGCTACGCCTCCACTTCCTAGCGTCCAACAATGTGGCCGAGTACGAGGCTCTGGTCAACGGGTTGCGCATCGCCATCAAGCTAGGGGTCTGACGCCTCGACGCTCGCGGTGACTCGCAGCTCATCATCGACCAAGTCATGAAGAACTCCCACTGCCGCGACCCGAAGATGGAAGCCTACTGCGATGAGGTTCGGCGCCTGGAAGACAAGTTCTACGGGCTCGAGCTCAACCACATCGCCCGACGCTACAACGAGACTGTGGACGAGCTGGCTAAGATATCCTCGGGGCGAACAATGGTTCCCCCGGACATCTTCTCCCGAGACCTGCACCAACCCTCCGTCAAGACCGACGACACGCCCGAGCCCGAGAAGGCCTCAGCCCAGCCCGAGGCATCCTCGGCTCGGCCCGAGGCACCCTTGGCTCTGCTCGAGACACCCTCGGCTCAGCCCGAGGCAACCTCGGCCCCCAAAGATGAGGCACTGCGCGTTGAGGAAGAGCGAAGCGGGGTCACGCCTAATCGAAATTGTGGACCCCGTACCTGCAATATCTCCACCGAGGAGAGCTACCCCTCGACCGAGCCGAAGCTCGGCGGTTGGCGCAGCGCGCCAAGTCGTTCGTCTTGCTGGGGGACAGGAAGGAGCTCTACCACCGCAGCCCCTCAGGCATCCTCCAGCAATGCATATCCATCACCGAAGGCCAGGAGCTCTTACAAGAGATACACTCGGGGGCTTGCGGTCATCACGCAACACCTCGAGCCCTTGTTGGAAACGCCTTCCGACAAGGCTTCTACTGGCTGACCGCGGTGGCCGACACCACTAGAATTGTGCGCACCTGCAAAGGGTGTCAATTCTACGCAAGGCAGACCCACCTGCCCGCTCAGGCTCTACAGACCATACCCATCACCTGGCCGTTTGCTGTGTGGGGTCTGGACCTCGTCGGCCCCTTGTAGAAGGCACCCGGGGCTACACGCACCTGCTGGTCGCCATCGACAAATTCTCCAAGTGGATCGAGGTCCGGCCCCTAAACAGCATCAGGTCCGAACAGGCGGTAACGTTCTTCACCAACATCATCCATCGCTTTGGGGTCCCGAACTCCATCATCACCGACAACGGCACCCAGTTCATCGGCAGAAAGTTCCTGGACTTCTGCGAGGATCACCACATCCGGGTGGACTGGGCCGATGTGGCTCACCCCATGACGAATGGGCAAGTAGAGCGTGCCAACGGCATGATCCTGCAAGGACTCAAGCCGTGGATCTACAACGACCTCAACAAGTTCGGCAAGCGATGGATGAAGGAGCCCCCCTCGGTGGTCTGGAGTCTGAGGACAACGCCGAGCCGAGCCACGGGCTTCACACCGTTCTTTCTAGTTTATGGGGCCGAGGCCATCTTGCCCATAGACTTAGAATACGGTTCCCCAAGGGCGAGGGCCTACGACGATCAAAGCAACCGAGCTAACCGAGAAGCCTCACTGGACCAGCTGGAGGAGGCTCGGGACATGGCCTTGCTACACTCGGCGCGGTATCAGCAGTCCCTGCGACGCTACCACACCCGAGGGGTTCGGTCCCGAGACCTCTTGGTGGGCGACCTGGTGCTTCGGCTGCGACAAGACGCCCGAGGGCGGCACAAGCTCACGCCTCCCTGGGAAGGGCCATTCGTCATCGCCAAAGTTCTGAAGCCCGGAACGTACAAGCTGGCCAACAGTCAAGGCGAGGTCTACAGCAACGCTTGGAACATCCGACAGCTACGTCGCTTCTACCCTTAAGATGCTTTCAAGTCGTTCATACACCTCATTCACACACAAAGTCTAACCATCAAGGAAGGGTCGGCCTTGCCTCGGCAAAAAGCCCGACCCTCCCTCGGGGGCTAGAAGGGGGGAACCCCTCTGCGTCAAAATTTTTCCTCGGAAAAAGATCTTTTCTGCCAGAATATCTCTCGTGCTTTTCGACTACTTCGAAAGTGGATCCTGAAAACGACGGAGTACACGTAAGTAGCCAAGACTGACCGAGCCAAGGGACTCCTACGCCTCCGGGATACGGATACCTCACTCATCACCTTCTGCGATAAGTAACTCACGCTCGTATAAACGATTCCGCTGATCGAACAAGTCCCAACGCTCGAAGACCCTTCTGCCAAAACGATTTTTCGGGCCTTCTCGACTACATCGATAGCAGAATCCGGCGGACGAGTAAGAGTACACGTAAGCGGCAAGGCCGACCGAGCCGAGGGATTCCTACGCCTCCGGGATACGGATACCTCACTCATCACCTTCCGTGAAAAGTAACTCTCGCTTGGACAAACAACTCTGTTACTGACAAATAAGTCCGGATACTCGAAGTAAGGGGAAAAGACACGCAACTTTACAACACGACGACAGTATGTTTGGGCCTCGGTGGCCGCAGAAAACATACGCACACTACAAGATAACCCGATCCTGCAGGCTCGGACCTTGACGATTGAAGGGAGCAAGCGCCAGCCGCCCCAAAGCGCACCGGCAGGTCCTCACTCCCGTCCTCGCCACGAAAGCGAGGACAGTGGACGGAATGTTGCATCCTAGCTGGGCAGCAACAGTCCGCCCTCCCCGGCATGGCTGGAGGACGCCTCCTCCGCAGAGCTGGGGGATGGTTTCCACCGCCAGAAGCTGGAAGAAGAGGTGGCCGGCCGACCCGTGCAGAGGTGGAGCTCCGGCTCAGCCCGGCCTCCGCCCCAGCAAGGATGACGAAGATCCTTGAAGCTGAGGGCAGAACCAAGATCGCAGCCCGGCTCGCTTCCCTCCACCAAACTGCCCATTGGTGGGGGAGTGCAGCCGGGCTGCCTAACAAAAATCCTTGAAGCCGAACGATGGCTGAAAGGTACCGACTTCCACGAAGTTGCGTTTCCCCAACGACGACAAGGCGGAAGAACCATGGGCGCCCCCATCTGGGGGCTCGAAAGGTGGAAAGACACGATGCATGAGGGGAGCGTGAAGACATGGTTGCCCTTCAAGGGGGTCGCCCTCCTTTTAAAGGCAACTCTCCCCGCTTGCGTCCTCGGCCGTCGTGGGTTGAGTCTTCTCCAACACGCTCCAAGGTCCTCCCCCTACGACACGGGGGCTGGGTCCCACTCGTCATGCAAGCTGGCCCAGGGCAGAAGAAGACAAACCACCGCGCGCGGCACGCGCAACTGCCCAGCGGTTACAAGCATTCCCCCACTTTCGCCCAGACCAGCGGGTGAAAGGGCAGACCGCCATGCAGGCGGCATGCAACCGCACTTCGACTTCGACGCGTCCAGCATGGAGGCCCAGGCCCACGCGTCATGCAATCGGCGCGCCGGTCGCAACGGGCAAGAAACTGCACCGCCACTCGTGCCACTACCGCGCCTCCTCGACTGTGGAGCCAGTACCACGACTCGAGGCAACCCTGCGCATGACCCAACAGTGCCAACCAGGCACATCGGTCATGGGCCAGTCAGCTACAGGAGAAGGCGCGACGGTCGATGCGGCCAGAAATTGGCCGGTAGTAATGGCGGTGGCAGGCGAGCGAAAGCAGCAGTCAAGTCGTCAGCCAAGCTCACGTCCCCTCCCGGGACAGCGGGAGGGCCCTCTCCTACGGCGTGAAGACGGCGCGCCCGTGTCCCGTTCCTCGAACGGCTCGCGCACGCGCAACGGCTGCCTCGCGAACCACTCGTCCTGCCGCATTAACTCCGCTGCGGGACAGGCGGCACCTTTGGCAGGAGAAGCGGGCGACGCTTCACCTTCGCCATAATGACCGCGTCCAAAAAGGTACGCCGCGTCATTCGATTTCGTATCCTTTTCCTCTTTCTCTCTCTTACAACAGGGACCGGGAAAGGGGATGCCCCGAAAGGGATCCTTCTCCGTGAAGGAAACGGGCCCCGAGCCCCCCTACTGATCAGAGGTTCGAAGGCTGGCCCCTTGGAGGGGTTCAACAGCCGCCTCAGAGCGCTCGGGCTCCGCGCCCACTACTGGTCAGGGGTTCAAAGGCCGGCCCCTCGGAAGGGTTCAACGACCGCCTCAGGCCACTCGGGCTCCGCGCCCACTACTGATCAGGGGTTCGTAGGCTGGCCCTCGAAGGGTTCATAGCCGCCTCAGACGCAGAGCGAGGGATGACCCTGGGTACGTTCGATACATAACCAAGGCTCGGGCTACGCTCCCGAGGTACCCTAGGACATTTCCGAGACCAGCGGGAAAGATCTTGTAACGGAATCCCATCAGAGCGAGGCATCAAGCCCTCGGACCCCGTCAAAAGGGGACCGGGTCCGGCAGATCACCCGCAGGTACTTTTGGAGCGCGCCTCTGGGCCTCTAGCCGACCCCTAACAAATGGGGCACGGGCGTCCACTCGGATTACCCGTTAGCAGCTCACCGGAGACACCATGTTCGACGCCCTCCAAGGGCAACATGGCGCTTTCTCCCCCCTCCTCCTTGCGGAAAGGCGACGCAGGGGCGTATGTAAAGAAGTCGAGTCTGTCCTTGACCGTCCTCTCGCCCTGTGCGGAGGCTCGGGGCTGCTCTCGCAAACCCGGCTCCGGCCAAACCGTTGACAGCATCAACATACCAGCCCGAGAACTTGGGACCCGACCGTGCACCCGGGCTACGACCAGCTCGCATGAGGGAACAACCAGACCGGCCGAAGCATTGCAAAACGCATTAAGACCTCGAAGGAGTCAAACCACTCCTCCGAGGCCTCGGGGGCTACACCCGGCGGGTGCGCTTGCGCGCACCCACCGGAACAAAATGCAACCGAGAAAGGCCGGTCCCCTTGCAAAAAAGTGCGACAAAAGCCTCCAAGCGAGTATTAACACTCCCTTCGAGGCTCGGGGGCTACTGTCGGGGACCATAATTAGGGGTACCCTCAAGACTCCTAATCTCAGCTGGTAACCCCCATCAGCACAAAGCTGCAAAGGCCTGATGGGTGCGATTAAGTCAAGGATCGGTCCACTCAAGGGACACGATCTCGCCTCACCCGAGCCCAGCCTCGGGCAAGGGCAGCCGACCCCGGAGGATTTACGTCTCGCTCGAGGACCCGCTCCAACAACGGACACACCTTCAGCTCGCCCGAGGCCCAGACTTCACTAAGAGGCGACCTTGGCCAAGCCGCCACGCCGACCGACCGTATCGCAGGAGCCTTCAATGCAAAGGTGGCCTGACACCTTATCCTGACGCGCGCCCTTCAGTTGACAGAGCTGAAGTGACCGCAGTCACTTCGCCGCTCCACTGACCGGCCTGACAAGAGGACAGCGCCGCCTGTGCCGCTCCGACTGCTGTGCCACTCGGAAGAGTGAGGCTGACAGCAGCCAAGTCTGGCCTCAGGCGCCATAGGAAACTCCGCTTCGCCCGACCCCAGGGCTCAGACTCGGGCTCGGCCCCGGAAGACGACGAACTCCGTTTCGCCCGACCCTAGGGCTCGGACTCGGGCTCAGCCCCGGAAGACGACGAACTCCGCTTCGCCCGACCCCAGGGCTCGGACTCGGGCTCGGCCCCGGAAGACGACGAACTCCGTTTCGCCCGACCCCAGGGCTCGGACTCGGGCTCAGCCCCGGAAGACGACGAACTCCGCTTCGCCCGACCCCAGGGCTCGGACTCGGGCTCGGCCCCAGAAGACGACGAACTCTGCTTCACCCGACCCCAGGGCTCGGACTCGGGCTCGGCCCCGGAAGACGACAAACTCCGCTTCGCCCGACCCCAGGGCTCGGACTCGGGCTCGGCCCCGGAAGACGACGAACTCCGCATCGCCCGACCCCAGGGCTCGGACTCAGCCCTGGCCTCAGCCGACAATCTCCGCCTCGCCCGACCCAGGGGCTCGGACTTGACCTTGGCCTCGGAAGACAGACTCGACCTCGACCTCGGAGGAGCCTCCGCCTCACCCAACCCAGGGCTCGGACCGACCACGTCACAGGAGGCGCCATCATTACTGTCACACCCGGATTTTAGGGGTCCAAAACCCGGGCGCGAACATAATCACCAGGTGTGCTGGGACCAAGTCTCACACATATGATGAATCATGGCACAGGATCGAATGTCACATCTTTATATATAACAGGAGTTCTATACAAAATAAATAATTACATTATAAGGAGACAACGGTCCAGCAACCCAAAGTTGACTGGGAGACGACGACCTAGACCTCTCGCGAACACATCGCAGCATCCTCCAAGCGCTTCATCCTGCGGTACCTGTTCTTGACCTGTGGGGGGGGGTGTGAGACAGCAAGAGTGAGCTCACATACGTTCATCGCTCAACAAGTTGTGGGGAATAATGTGCACGAACTCGCCAAAGGTGGGAGCTCACGTGAAGTGTAAGGCTTACCAAAGAAGATGGTTAGAGCTGAGCATTGCTTTTAAAGTTGATCAAAATTTTATTAGCAATTACTAAATTTAAGTAAATACCAAACCCAATTAAGTAGTAGAACAAAAGTAACAACATCACCTGCGATGCAATGCATATGACAAATTGGATTTAGTTCCATAAATTAATCATGTGAGGGTCCGAGCCGCTCATGACCGTGAGCACGGCTAGTATACCAGTTTTACACTCTGCAGAGGTTGCGCATCTTTACCCACAAGTCGTGTATCCCATGTCGCCAGGGTTTGCAAGGCCCTTAGACACTACCGAGGTGAATGGCTAGGGATCCACTACGAGGCCTTTACAAAGTTCCACTAGCTTCCGAAAACCCGCTACAGTTTATAGGAAGTTCCAATGCAGGAATCCCTTGCAGGACCGCCATCGCAGCAAAATCCTCCCGAGGGCCTCCCTACACTGACCACTCCCCTACTGCCCTTGCCCCTTTCGGGTAAGGTAGTCTTCCACTAGCTTTCCTAATTAATCGGCCAAGGGGTCCCATTCCTCCCTTGTGGTAGCACTGTTTTCCCGGGTGGTCGCTCCATGTTCCAATTAACATAATGATCTTATCATGAACAGTAATAATAAACATATAATAAAAGTGTGATCATGAATAATATACCTTCATACCCAAAACCACATAAAGCACTAGCAAGTACTACCCAAAAAGTTCAGTGGTAAACAAGGTATAAAGATAGACAAACTAGGGTAACCTATTGGGTCCCATCAAAATTAACCTATGCAGATCATTATGATTAATTAGAACATGAGTGGGTAAAAAGAAGTGATCAAGGGCACAACTTGCCTGGGACTTGAGATTCCAGGTACCAGGATGATCTTCAGGTGACACGTGTCCTCACGCTAGTCGTAGCATTACAAACAAACAGTGTATAGGCAAAATTAACATTACACCAAACATATATGCAAAATACATATTAATAATCTACATGATGAAATATGATCACAGGAACAAGAATTATTAATTTTGGAGTTATAGATTTTAAGTTATGAATTTTCAAAGGTTTTATGTGTTTAAAATGGATTAAGTGAGAGATTAAATTTCTAATTGTTTTCATGACAAAACAGAGGTTCTAGGTGGTAGAGAATAAAATTACAAAATTTTAGAAAGTGGAATGGATTAATTTGGACTAAAAATGGATTTTCTATGATTTAAACAAGTTCTAGCATTTATTTTATCTATTAAAAATCCATTTATAAATTATTTTCTCTGTTTTATAATACTCTGGACTGGGCCTCAAATACAGAGAAAACCAGGGGCATTAGCGCAAAATAACCCAGACACAGGTTTCCCACGCATTGGACGGCGGGTTCATTTCGGTGAAACCCAGGGGCTCTTTAGCAAGATGCAACCGCGAAGGGGTACGAAGCTTTTCTAGCCGCTGGATCTGGTTTCAACGTTCCCGATTAGATCTGAGCCCTGCGAACCGGTATGCTTTGGCGTCCGCTCGATCCAAGTTCTACGGCCGCGATTAAATGAAGGCGCGCTTCATCACCACCCTCAGTTCAGATCGAACGGTTCAGAACACATCCGACCACGCTACACCTATCATCTAATCCTAGCCGCCCATCCATCGATCAACGACCCCCGCGTTCTCCCTCTCCTCCAGACACAAGCCACGGCGGTGCCCGGCACGGTGGTGCCATGACCGGCGACGGCGCAAAGCGGCAACCGGTGCACGAATCTTGAAATAAACCGATGCATTACGTGAAGGAGATCACCGTGAATATTATTGATGATTTCTCACCTCGGATTACGGAGCACGGGATTCCACCCACAGTGAGCGGCGGATTCATGGCAGCAACTCGCCTCCGATGAGAAATTGGGGGTGACACAGTCGATCCACATGCCCCCAGAAGCCATGCCCTGGTTCCCAGCGATCTGGAGAACATCCCCAATCACCAGCCGAGGCGCCAGCGCGAGCGTACCGAGGTTTTTTTTTTTCCGCGGCGGACCCCGACTCTCGCGCCTTCTCTCTGCCTCTGCTTGCCGATGCAGCTTGGAGCCAGTTTTATGTGCTTCTCGCCTATGGTCGATGGGAGGGTCGCGGGGCTCCACGCTTTATAGCCTCGAGACCGAAACTCGCGCCCAGCAGTTCGACCGGATCCCCGACATTAGCGGCCGCCGCGCGGAAGTCGCCCACCGTTGCGGCCGAGGACAAGGGGAGACGGGAACGTGTCTGACGAAGGGGACTAGAGTCCGTGGGGAGGTGAATTTCTGATTCCGCCCACATTCATGCGGACGCCGAGCCCCAGCACCCATGAATCGCGGACTGCGCTGGAGGGAATCTCGGTGGGTTCGGTGAAGACGATAGGTCTGACAGGGTGGGACCACCTGTCAGTGTTACGAGCGCACAAGCCAGGGCGGTGTGGGGCAATCGCGTGGGCCCGACGTGTCATCCATAAGCGCGCGATTTCCTGCGGAGGGGAGGTTCTGGTCCACTGGCCCACACGTCATCCAAACCAAGCGCAACCAGGAAGCAAGGGTATGCGACAAGACTGTGGGCCCGAGATGTCAGCCCACGGATGTGGAATGGAGCAATGCAGTGGGGAAGTTGGGCCGACCAGGGACGGATTTGGCCCATGGTGCAGGTCAGTTATTTTTGTTTTATTTATTTCTGTTTTGTTTTCTATTTAATTCAAATTTCGATATTCAATTTTGAATCAGTTTGAAAAACACAGGTTAGACTAGTACATATCGAAACCCCAGTATGAGACACAAGTTATATATATTTTCTTAGTGTATGTTATTTCCCTTTGTTTTCCCTCCATTCTCCTTTATTTCATTTTCAAATTTGTTTCACAAATTTGGATACGAATGCAATAATATAAGAATGAGATGAATATTTCTGTATTTATTTATTGTTTGACCCTTATAATTCCTATTAATTGAATATGCACAAAGAAAGAAAACCTAATAAATTTTCAAAGGTTCCACAATTCCAAAACACTTTTTTTATCAATATATGCATTTATTTATTTATTTGTTTATAAGTACATACTTTTGGATATGTTACTCCACCTAATTGTTTTGTGAACAATATTTTTGATTGCATAATCTTGATTAAACGAAGCTCTAATATTTATCCTCATAATACTTATCTTCTTCAACAAAGAATTATTTATAAAATAATCTTTTTATTGGATCTTTACTATAAAACTTTTATTTTATGAGATGTAACTTCAAATGTTATGAAAAGAAGAAAAAAAAACAAATTCAAGATTTTTGAAAGAAAAATATTACTATATTCTCAAATTGAGATTTAGGGTTCTACAATTACCCTACCCCAAGCTAACTCAGGCTACGGGGAACAAGACCGGTGTCCCATCTGGCTCGCCCGATAAACAAGTAATGATGGCGCCCCGCATGCTCCATGACGACGGCGGCTCTCAGCCCCCTTACGGAAGCAATGAGACGTCAGCAAGGACTCGACAGCCCCAACAGCTGTCCTTCCACCAGGCTCCAGTGCTCCTCCGACGGCCACGATACCACACGAACCGGGTGCCAAAACCTCTCCGGCTGCCACGACGGCATGTACTTAGGGCGCTAGCTCTTCTCCGCTAGACACGTTAGCACACTGCTACACCCCCCATTGTACACCTGGATCCTCTCCTTACACCTATAAAAGGAAGGTCCAGGGCCCTCTTACAGAGGGTTGGCCGCGCGGGGAAGGACGGGACGACGCTCGCGCAAGCCTCTCGCTCCCTCCCGCGTGGACGCTTGTAACCCCCTACTGCAAGCGCACCCGACCTGGACGTGGGACAAACACGAAGGCCGCGGGTTTCCCCTTTTATGCCTGTCTCCCTCCGGCTTCTTCCCCCCTTCGCGCTCCGTCTCGCGCCGACCCATCTGGGCTGGGGCACGCGGCGACAATTTACTCGTCGGTCCAGGGACCCCCCGGGGTCGAAACGCCGACATGGATCGACCGCGTCCTGACTGGGGCTTCCATTAGTAGGGGAAGTCAAGGGCTTCCATTACCTCTTCCCTATATATATATATATATATATATATATATATATATATATATATATATATATATATATATGGTTGTATGAATATGCCAAACGTAGAATAGAGTCGATTTGTTCTACTTCACTCTAGAACCAAACAGAGAAATAAAGTGGCTCTGTTCTGATTACCAAACACAGAATAGAGTCATTCCATACTCAGAATCTGGAATGGAACCATTCCATCCAAATAGGCTATGTAACCAAACACTACCTGTATATTTAGTTAGAGGGATATATATGTCGTTTTAGCCTTTTTTATGGGTCGAATGAGAAGCATGATGACATCGCATATTTTACACCGTTAAACAACAGTTTAAATACTATGGAGCGCACCTGACGTTTTAGTTTCGTTTTCTAGCTCGGCAGCTAATAAAGAGAAAAGTGCGTATAACGAGAGGAAACATGAATCTAAATCAATGAAACTTTTTTTTGGGTTTCCGCACTAAAGTGAGAGAAACAGCGAAATATTAGTTTATAGCGTTTCAAGCGACTACGTTTCTTGAAAGAAAGTCAGTTCTCAAAGAAAGCGAAGCCATATAATAAAGCAACCTTCACGTTGGCAAATGCTTTAAGCTGCCACATACATTTTGTAGCATTGGGCTTCCACAAAAGATCGGCCGAACAACTAGAGCAGCAGGCGAGGAGACGTGGCAAGTCGCTACGTCATAGGCGAGTTTTTGGCCTTGCGCCGAGATGTCTCTATCCCTCTCCATCTATTGGTATCACCCCCTCCCCGCGTCACAAGTCCTGACGTTCGACTCAGTTCTGAGAGCGACTGTTTGAAGATAATAGTGTTTACCGCGCGCCCAGGCGCGCGTGAGCACATATGGGTTAAGTGTTTGATGTGAGTAACCAGGTACATAAAATAAATCTAAACATGATATAACTATATAATGCGTAGGCAATAAACTAAAATATAAGTAGATAACATTGTTTTTTCCTAGTAGTTGATACCAGTTGCAGAGTGCATTTAGAGTACAATACATACTAAGTAGTGTTCAACCACCATACATCAACACTTAGCAATAGTGTGCTTGTAGGTGTTAAGTCAATATGTACAGATCCATAAATAGTCTACCAGTAGGTTCATATGCACAGGGAAGTATTCATGGTCCAAAAGTGATGATCGCTCTTGATAGGTGCGCAAAAGCAAATACCTGTGTAGGAAGGAGGAAAAAAACATTAGAGTTGCTAGAAGTTTTTTCCAAATAGTTTGCTAATGTTGCTGTGTAAAAGGGTGAGTGGAATACATTATGTTGACTGTGTATAAGTATATTTGCGGTGTATGAATAAGGTTTGCACATAGCGTTATACCTCCATGAACTTGATGACGATCTAGGAGCTTTTCTTTTTTGGGTCCGTAAGTTCTGGTGTGCCTTTGTTAGTGTGGCTATGTTTTATTCTATATAATATCATGAATGTTGTATTAGCGTGGAAAATAAGATCTATCATTTAAAAGAAGGTCGTCGTTGGTACTACTATTATGTTCAACTATCTTTGTAATACATACCTTTTTGGTGGTGACGATAACTCTTGATTGTTGACTTCACTTATGCGTTGGTCATCACCCTGCGATTAAGTGCATAAAATATATGAATGTAGTTTGCTATGACAAAGTGGAAGTTCATTTTGTCTTAGTTTATTTATTCTGTGGGTATTGTTTGTATCAATTTATATCTGGTATTAAAATGCAATAGATATGTAACTTTGTGAGTGCATGAAAATTAAGTATTTAGTAGTACTAAAGGTACCTCTGTGTCATGCGACATGTCTGAATATATTAGAACACGTCGTGCCTGTTGAATAGACTTCATCAAATTGTATGCATGAAGGAATGATATGTTTATAATAGGCTGTACATGGCAAGAAAAAATAAAAGTTTCGTACCTCGTTTTTTTTCGTTGCTACAGGTAGATAGTTTTGCCATTGATGTTGCTGGAGAGTCTTGTGTGGTCGGAAGGCTAGGTATTTCATCTTGTGTATGCAACTCTTGTTGAGGATGGCTAGGCATGTTAGATGGTATGAATGACTGTCTTCCATGATTTGTTAAAATAGACAGAATAGAGAAGACTCTATTTGTGACTGAGTAGGCTGACATATTGATGGCAACTGCAAGGGTAAATTTCAGACACACAATAGCGGCTAGGGCTGCTGGGGGACCTTGAGAAGTTGTAACTGCTGTAACAAGGTTGTCACAAGGTTTTCCTACTATTTTTCTGGCTATGCTATCAAAACAAAAGAACTCTGCTTCACATGTTCCATCAGTAGCAATGAAGCTGAGCTTGTATCTGTCAATGGAAATTCTGAGTATTTCGAAGCAGCAATTAAGTTTGTAGTAAAGATAAGACTTTATCAAGATGAAATAAATGGTAGTAAATCAAGTGTGTGTGCTAAGATTTACCTAAAGTTAATATCTGTGCAGCCACATGATGTGCAGTGATATCCAGTTGAAGTTTGAGATGAAGATTTGTGGCACCTGGAGCAAGATGGGTACCACCATTTGCTGTTTTGCACAATGCGTGAGATAGTAACAGTGCATCTGTAGCCTTCTGGCTGCAGTATAAAAGAGAAAAAGATGTATCAAGTGAGACAAACATATCGTAGATGTGTTAGATAAGTGAAATATAGGAGGATTTAGTAATGAATATGGGAAACATGTCTGGATCTATGTCGAGCAGCTCTTCAACAGTCTTGTGTTCCAAATTTGGTGGTTGAGAAACCTGGATTTCTTCTTCGGATGCTGTGGGTTGTATTAGTTGGAGGTCATTGTTTTGCAACCTTCAATTCATGTCACAACCATGATCAAATAAGACTTAGTTTTAGTATATTTTTTTTAAAAGTTTCTTTTATGTTTTATACTATCATCTTTTTCTAAGTGAAAGAGTGATAAGAAATACACGCAAATATAACACTATTCAAAAAACAATTTTTTTTGTAGATACTGTCATACTGATTCTAGGCAGCGACGATTTTTGTTTTGCACTGTCTTGGATTTTTTTGATAGAGAAAAAGAAATGAAACTCTGGTTTAGTTTTAGTTAAAAAAATAAATGTAAGTATTGAATATTTTCTAAAGAGGGAGACCAAACTGGTATGAATGTAATATATAAAGAGGTAATGGTAAAAAACAAGGTTTATGTACAATTTCATTTTAAATATTACTACTGGTAGCTTAGTATATTGTAGCTTAATAAACTGTTAGATAACTGTGGGCATAAGATTAGAGAGGAGCATATTTGAAATGTGATATAAAAAATAGTGAGTGTTTGAAGGAATTGTATCCAAATTTTATTTTGTTTTACGTGCTGTAGTAGGTCTGCGCCTCAGGAATTCCAGGATTGAAGTACCATGAACTTGCTGTAGTACCGCTTAGGTATGGTTGACCTACATTACATGTAGATTATGTGTTATCATATTTGTTGGAATAAATAATTCAAATGTTTTTTTTGAAAAGCTTGGATCATAACCTTTGAATCGTTTAGCAAGAAATCCAACAAGCAGTATGACAATAGGCTTGTTGCTGCTTTGATTGTAAACATCACTAATAGAAAATTTTGATGCTTGATTTCCCCAAAGAGTAATTTTTAGAGACATGTCACTGAAGAAATAAGAAAAATATAGCTAGTATGAATACACAATCTGATATTAGGATTAGTGGTGTAAAGATTTCGTAGTACTTGTCATGCGTTTTATGTGGCAAGATTGTAGCAGTAATACATAAAGGAGAATTTTATACCTTGCATTCTTGATGTAGATGTCTCTGATGATCGTTGAGTTGTTGTAGCCAATTAGATGTGGAGGATCAATTTGTGTCAACATTCCAAGGACATCTATATTATTGGAGAAGTAAATTATTCATTTGTAAATGATGTGTATATCCTCGCAACCTTAGTGAGTGTACTATAATTTATCAAAATGTTTCTTACCAATCAAGTAAGTTCTATTGTCAATGTTATCTTCGATGTTTTCAAAGGATGTAAGCTTGTAGATATATCTTGGAAACATTTGTGGTGGATCTTTGACTACTTTGGCTTGAGTGTACAGAGTGAATTGTATCATGAAGTTATTGTCAACAGGTTTGAAATAGTTTCTGGAAGGCGTGAACAGAAAGCGTTTGAGCTCATATACTTTTTCAATTTCTACCAGTGAGCCTTTGTCAACTGCCAGAGCCGCTGGAATCTCAGCGTGGATGGACGTACCCTGTAATCATAGTAAGATAATAAGAATAGATGACATGACATTGCATGTCAAGTAAGTATTGTGGCTACTTATCTTGAAACACATCGAATTTAATTATATATGAATTCAATGAGAAAGTGACCAAAATCTAGGGAGAAGACTATGAGAGACGTAAGCGACATCATATGTATAAGTAATATGAGGTTTATATTCATCATTGTACCATTGTGGAGTACAATTGCATATTTAGTATAATATAAGATCAAAACATACCTATTAACCGAAGAACACAAAAATATAATATGATAAGAAGAAATTACATATACAAGAACGACATCGTAACAGTTATATGTACTAACAAGCGCATAGAAACAGTTATCTATTAACATGCATTACTGTAGATAGATATTATTTTATCCAGATTAATGCCATTTCTTGTGCCAGTGCAAGGTTTGGTACTGTTCTCTACCCCTGATGAAGGAAAAATAGAACAACCATGAAATGCCAGCTTGGCTAATGCATTAGCTAAAAGAAATGATCATCATGTTCGTGACCCTACCCTGTCTATGAGGTTTGTCCAGGTTCGGGTTAATAATCTAGCTAGAAACACCACTGCATGTTTGCAAGAAGCTAGCCCAGGTGGGTGGCTGTCAATGTAGGATATGACTGGGTACTTGATCTTGGAAACGGATGCCCTGGTGATCCAGCAAGAGCTTTGGCGTCCGGCTTAATAAAAGTTTCTAACGAAATCAAACTTCTTCATTAGCTTTGAGTGTGTGTGTTTATATGTTTATTAAGACCAAGAGCATGTAATAGAGCTGCCCCTGCCCACGCCGATCGACGGAGGCAAGGCAGCATGTTCCTCCTACAATTAACTGGTTCTGAAGAAGACGATGAAGCAATAAAATGAAAACTGTTGGCGAATACAGCTGTGAAAGCGACGGGTCATGATAATGTTGTTCTAAGTTTAAAAATATTTGATCTAACTATTTATTCAATCATTGGAAAGAAAGCCTAAATGCATAAAGAAATTTATTCAATCATTTAGTTTAATAAAAAATTATTCTGAATAAACAACATGTAAATGTTCTCCACGAGGATAACATGTTGTTTAGGTGTATAAGCTGTAGTTTACGTGCAAATGCTTTGAATAATGGCAACGATATGGAAAACATATAGAAGAATTATATTGTTTTCATGTAGTTATCTTTAAAGCAGATTATCTAGTTTAGTATACGCACTCGTCAGCTAGCATTAGTATATATGCAAATGGCTTGAATAATGGCAGTAATTTTGGAAACATTTAGTATAGTACCTGTTCATCAGCTAGAACCAAATTAATGTGTTGCAGAGGACCATCATTTGTAGCACCTCAGAATTCCCATTTTCTGATCACACGCACTCTTATGACAACATTGGTAGATTGAGGATGTAATTCTGCCACAGGTGTGAATAACATTGTTACTTGGTATATCTGCACATAGAGAAGTAGAATTGTTTAGCAAGTTATTGGTAATGTACAGTGACAGATACAAATTTGCATTGTATAAAGTGGATAATGAGATTGATAATGTATGTAGTACAAAGCATACCTGTCATGTATATAATGGTCTGTCTGTACATGGTTATATATACATACACATGATTGTAAACAAACTTTTTTGTATGTATATATATATATATAAATATATATATATATATATATATATATATATATATATATATATATATATATATATATATATATATATGACATTAGAAACACGGCTTGCTATTGGTCGGAGCTTTGCTCAGCAATACGTGCGAAAACCTCTTTGTACACTATGTTTTGGGTCTTAGAACTGCATTTGCCTGAGTCATCTTCAATAAGGATTGAAAGACCTTTTTTAGATGTAACTCTTGATATGGCAACATAGAGCTGTCCATGTGTGAAAATAGGTTTCTTCAAGTATACACCAACATTTGAAAGTGTTTGCCCCTGACTTTTGTTAATTGTCATTGCATAGCATACCTTTATAGGGTATTGGCGTCTCTGAAGAACAAATGGCCATTTTGTATTCTTCAGTGTTAATGATATATGAGGAATAAGCACATTTTTTGACTTATGAATACCTGTCATAATTTGACCTTCAATCACTTTGTCACACAAGGAAGTTATGAGCAATCTTGTACCATTGCATAGACCTTCTGATTGGTTCAAATTTCTGAGAAGCATGACTGGTGTACCTTTTTTGAGAATTATTCGATGTTGTGGAAAGCTGTTTCCGTTCAATGTATTCAAAAATTCGACAAGATATAAAAGATCATAGGATTCATGAGTGTTGGGTGCTTTGATTATCTTGTCACAACTTAGATACTCTCTTGCATCCTCAGGATTAAGAGAGACAATGTACTCATTTATTGAGTCAACTATATCATTTGTTGGAGTCAATACGACACGGCTTTTTAGATACTCAAGTTTCATATAATTTTCATTGAGTTTTTCATAAATTGTATGAACTATACAAGCGATTTTATCACTTTGAGGCATTAGGAGCAATTCTTGTGGAATCTCTATCCATGTTGGCTCGTCTTCACCTTCTTGTGATGTGGCGTCTATTTTGCCTTCTCCAACATCGAGCATCCACTTGCTAAATTGAGATAGTTCTTGTCGTTCTTCTTGTGACAATGATGGCATTAGAAGTCTCATATTCTGTGTAAGATGTAGGATGTGTACATGAGACCAAAGAGAAGAATTTATTATTGCTGAATTAACAATTTGTGAGCGGTTGCCTCCTTCAATCACAGGCAATGTTTGTCTAAGATCACCACCTAGAACAACAACCTTTCCACCAAAGGGTAAGTCCTTAGCCATAAGTGATGAAGATGCCAAGATATCACGGAAAGATCTGTCTAGAGCCTCAAAAGCAAATCTATGTGTCATGAGTGCTTCATCCCATATTATTAATGATGCAACTTGAACTAACTCGGAAAGCATTGTGCCACATTTGATGTCACATACCGTTGTTTCTTCTAATTCACATGGAATTTTGAAACGAGAGTGTGCTGTTCGTCCTCCTAGTAGAAGTAAAGAGGCCACACCAGATGAAGCTACAGATAGAACTATTTGTTTGCGACTACGTAGGAATGTTATGATGCAATTCCATAAATATGTTTTCCCTGTACCGCCATAACCCGACATGAAATAGAAGCCTGCTTTGTTTGCCAAAACAGTTTCTGTAATAATCTTGAATACGTGCAACTGGTCATTATTTAACCTTGATGTCATCATTTCGGACTCATTTTGCATAATGGAAATGTCATATGATAGTTCATCATCAATAAAGCGATTTGAATTCACTAAACAAGGTGAGTCAGATCTAGTTGGTAAATTGAAATCTTGTATTCGACTTCCTCTTCTACTGAATAATGTAGTGAGTTCTTCTATCAACTGATTTTTAGGGCGTCATCACTCATTTGATAGGCTGGATGATTTAGTATTTGTCTCGTGTTGTATTGAATATCATCAGCCAGTAACGTCCAGACTTTTTCAAAGAAAGTAAATTCATCACCCACTTCACAAAAAAGAAGCATTGTGACAAATAGATCTCGAAGTTGACTGGATGTTGCCCACGAAGCAGCCTCATCAAAGGCATTATACCACTCTTGGTCATCCTCGAGGAGCCCATGAGCTCTACACGTTTCTTTGAAGCTGGGGTATAAAACATTATTGTATGTTCGCAACGATTCAAAATTCTGGGCTTCTTTTGCAACCATTAGAAGCATTCTAAGATAATATCTTTCCCCTGCAGATGGATGCACAAAGTGTATGCGGCCTATGTTACCGTGTCTATGTCTTTGTTCCCATGATCTTTTTTTTTGTCCCACCTCCACTCGGATGGAAAATCAGGGTAAGTTAAGGACCTAGCACTTTCATGTAATTGGTTAGCAACAAACCACTCTGTTAACATTGTTCGGCGTAGAAATTCTTGTGACAAGATTTGTGCATGTTGGCGCTGGCATGATATGTAATGTAATTCTCATTAGGCAAATGAACTGGCAATCTAGCAACAGGAGGAAAGTGCCTATGGATTTCGTAACCAAGAATTCTCCAACATGAATCATATGGGCATATGAATCTAGCATCTAAGTATTCTTTGACCTCATTCCTTGTGTTTGTCTCCTCATCAATAGGAGTGTCTTGACCATCTAAAACTCGTTGTAGGTATAGTTTGCTCCGGTCCGAACCTTTTGTTACATACTTGAACAAATATTTGATGAATATGCTTTTGTTACACCATTCTACATTGATGTGTGCTTGATATTTCTTGAGCAATGTCAAGTTATATGGAACAACCCATCTATTATCTAGTTTGATGTTAGACTTCATGACAAATCTATTATTGTTCGATCTTTTGTAGACTGCAAATCCATTTGTGTCAACTACAGTCTCATTTTGAAATTTTTGGGATAGTGTTTTGAACATTGACCCTTTTTCATGCAAGGTGAGCTCTGATTATAAGATCCACATGGCCCATGAACCATATGCTCCACAATCAAAGCGTATCCTAAGGGATCAATGGTTGGATCTGGTATCTCAACAGTGATAAAAGAGTCTATAAATTCAGTAGTTGGTTGCACAGTGTTGGTGGAAACCCAGAAAATAATATGTGCATGGGGGCAATCCACGTTTCTGGAACTCTACTGTGTACAAAACTGCAGAGGGAAAATAATAAGTTGAATCGAAAAAGGATAAAATTAGCTATATTAGTAGGGAAGATACTACTGGAACCATGTCTGACAATAAAGCAAACAACATTGTAATTCTAGAATTAGCTATGAAAAATCTGTTGTGAATGTTTTGTAAGCCCACTATTTAGTCTCTTATAAAAATAAGAGGGTGCATATCTTCAATTAACTGAAACAATAAACTTGTGGACAAGCAATATAAGCAATAATTTCACCAAAAATATGTTCTTTTTTGTAAGTACTAATCGTGTGTAGCAACATATCTTTGTTGTTGTAAAAGAAATCTATGATAAGCCTTACGAGAATGTTCTATAAGTCTTTTTTTAAAAGACGAGGATTTGTATGTTCAATCAATTTTAACAGTAAACTTGTGCACAAGCAATATAAGCAATAATTTCAGCAAAAAATAAGGGTTTCTTGTAAGCACTAATTGTATGAAGCAACATGTCTTTGTTGCTGCAAAAGGAACATGTGTATGTGATTATTTCTCGAAGGAGGAATATTATGTGTGGTGGTTGTACTGGAACAAAAAAGGCCATTTCACTACAACTAACAAGCTATAGTAGGAACTATGCAATATCAATTTCAAGCAAAGGAAAATTAAATGCCATAAGAACCAAGGAAGCAAAGGACAAAGATGTCAACAAATGTGCTCCGCAAAGCTAATCACAACAACTTGTAAAAGAGATGTGCGAATGAGTAGCATGGACGGTATTACACATACAGTTATGTCTGAATCCCAATTGAAAAAACACAATGCTATAGGAATGGTCCTTCTAAAACATATTACGAGGATGAAACCAATGTTTATAGTACAACCAATAATCCAGTTGATGAGCAGTATGATTAATATTAGACAAACAATCATGCTAAATTTGATGAACACAATGTTAAGGGAATTAGCCTAAACATAAGGTACAGAACCGAAGCCAATACTCATAGTATGATCAATATCCAAAATTTAAAAAATGAAATTGTTATTTGTAGGTAATGTTTGTGGACACGTATGCGAAAAAAAGAAATAGAGGGATAAAATACAATTTAATCATGAAAACATGGCAGAACAGTATCCGCACCTGCTTTGCATGGACCAAATATATTACCGGATTTTATGTCTTGTAACAACTCCTCCAACTTCATGTGGAATATTCTTACTGCAATATCGGGTGCATCTGAAGTTTTTTGGCCAGAGTGATAAAGACTTTCAACAATTTCAGGCCACTTTGCATTACATGTGAATGTTACGAAAAAATCTGGTGGCCCATGGACTCTACATATGGCTATGCTATCATGATAATTTTGAATCATATATCGTCTTCCACCGTTATGTGAAGCTGGAAGTACAATTGTTTTTCCCATTTCATCACCATTTATGCAACCTCTGCTAACAGCATCTGAAATACCTTGCAAGTTTTCTATTCGCAATCTATCCTGGTTATGCAAAATGTATGTAAGTCTATTCTCATCAATGCAGGCCCGAGCATCAACCTTAGCTTGGTTTGACAATGTCCCGTAGGACAGAAATGGATTTGGCTGGCCAGATCTGTAATGAAACTGATAGCAATAGTAGTCTTGCATGGTCATACGTGTTCTTGAATTTCTTTCCCTGGCCTCTAGACCACTATACACAACACCAACTTGGAATCCACGTTCTCCATATGGGAATAGAAGTGGATATTGAAGGGCCATATATGCTGGATGCAATGATGAAATGCGCCTCAATTCTGAATTCCTTGTCTCTATGATAATGTCTCGTTTAAAGGTATCAAGTGAGAAATCACCAATAACAAGCATGGCTAAATCATCAGTTGTTGGCATATTGTACCGCACAGGATCTCCCTCTCTAGCTCCAACAATTCTGATGATAAATTCTTCGTTTGTGTGTTCATTAAGTCTTTCTCTAGCAAGTCTAATTTTTTTAGCAAAGGGATTGTGCTCATCTAACATCTTTAGCAATTCATGAACAATTTCTGGTCGTATAGGAGAAGCAGGGGCATCAGTACTGGATAACGATTGTATTCGATTGTTAACCCCATGTGCCGTATCGTACACGTAAAGCTGAAGAAACTTTGGAGGCTCATTAGTCATCGGTAGTAATGATCCTATTCGATGGTGCACCTGACCACATACTTAAAAATGGGTGGACCATGGCCATCATTCATTGATCTATCAACTTGAGCACCCATGGATGTGAATGCAAACAAGCAGTTGTATTGCCGAATATTTTGCATGAAGGCCTTAGATATTGAATCTCCATCAAATCGTGCTAACGATAGTAATGGCTCAGGTCTAGGGCTATAAGAAGGAAGACGGACTTTGCCATTTTTACAACAATTGTTGTAGATGATGGCGCGCGATCCACCTGATGATCTTATTCTTTCGTTATACCAGAAAAGAGCAGAGCAGTGACTGCACTGGTATGATGGTGTTCCATAGTAGGATCGAGAATGGTATGAAGCTGCATTTTGGCGTACAAATTAGGAAAGATAGCGGCATATAAATAGAGAATAATGAGATTTTTTTATTCCCCACTTTTCACAAATTAGGAAAGATAGCGAAGTATACCTAGTAATGCAAACGTTTAATGGATTAGATATCTATATGACCGTACCTTTGAGTGTTTTAACAAATTCTGGGTCAAAGTGACCACATTGCAATGTCGTAGCCTGTTGAGCAGATATGCGATTACCTAATACAATTTATTCTCTTTATCATCACTAGATAGTCATGGAAACCCTATTTAAAAATTATCTGGTAATGATGCTACCTGCGGATAATAACCTTCGTTCATTCAATAAATGCCTACGTATACGACGAGCTTCGCCAGGAGGTATAGCTGATGGGGCACAACATGAATTACTATGATCTGTTACATTTAATGTGCCATGAGCATATCACAATCCGTATGGTGGAAGGGATAAAAGTCTGTGGAAGAGTTCGAAGACACTTACTCCTTTTTTTCTTCTATTTGCATTAATATGCTCCATTTTGGATATCAGTTGTAATTATGATTGTAAAATTTTTTATCGTAGCAGCATACGCTGCCTATGTTATCAATCTGCAATTTACTAAGATTATGTGAATTAACTATATGACTGAAGGTAGCCTAGAGGGGGGGGGGGTGAATAGGCTACACCTGAAATTTTTCATTAAAAACTTCGAGAAAGGTTAAATTAAAGTTGCACTGGTGCAAACTGGTTTAGTTGATTTTGTTTACAACTTAACAAGTTTGAACTTGCTCAACTTAGATAAATAAATATTGCGAAGTAGTGAAAGATTTTGCTAATGACTTGCCCTACGCAAGATCTACTCGAATAGATAATATGAACCAACCAACAAATTAAAAGAGCTTAACAAGAACACACAAGAACACGCGATATAACCCGAGGTTCGGCAACCACCACAAAGGTGTCCTACTCCTCGTTGAGGAGCCCACAAAGGGCCAGGTCTTTTCCAACCCTAATCCTCCACAAACTGACCATAAAGGTCAAGGCAATCTCTTCTCAAATATGCTCAAAGAGCGGGTGATACAAACTTCTTGGGGTCGTCCACAAATTTGGAGACTCCCAAGCAACCTCTAACCGTCAAGGAACACGAGGTTCCAAGAGTAACAAATCCGCACAAGGTTAAGTTTGCAACGAGCTCAAGAACAAAGAGAATAGGAGAATCGAGATGAAAATGACAGCGTGTTAGATCGAGTTCACCTCACACCAAGGATCCTTCAAGCGATTGAAGGAGATGTAATTGCGGGTGTGAAAGGTGAAATGAATGCACTTGTTGAGAGTTTGGTCAGCCAAGATTTCATGAGAGGGGCAAAAGTTAATGAGAGAGAGAGTGTGAGGGGGTATATAAAGGATCCCCCAAAAGCTGGCAGCCGTTGGGAGAAAAGGAGTAAAAACCGGTTGAACCGGTTTCTACCAGGGGGATCCCGGTTCACTAACCTACTCAGCCGGAGACTCGACCGGTTTCAAAACCGGTTGAGTAGGGGAAAAATCCGGTTGAACCGGTTTTCCCAAAAGATCTGCAGTGACTTTTTCTGACAGCTCTGACTGTCAGACAGGTCAGAGCAGGGGAGGCAGAGGAGCAGTCCCAAAACCGGTTGAACCGGTTTTAGGACCGGTTGAACCGGTTTCCAGGGCTGAAACCAAATTTTGAGTGTTTTGAGGAGGACAAAAGTGGAGGTTTTTGTGGGAAGTAAAATTGGTCTTTCTCAAGGGCATTCATGATTTGGAAAAATGTTCTCAAAGATGTTTTCAAAGGGTTTTGAACTTAGCTCATTGCATAACTTACTTAACCATTGCGGATCCCTCTTAATTGCACGGCGATTCCTATAACTCAAGAATTATAAAATGAGTACTACCGTTGTTTCAAAGCACTTGGAGCACGCCATTTGATGTGGAATTTTAAATCTGCTGTGCTTTCTATTTTTATGCTCGTAAGATCTGTGCTTCTCCTGTCTGTAGAATTACTGTGTACATGCTAGGAGCAAACTTGTTAGAATCTCTGTTTGTTTTGTCATTTAATCACCAAAACCCTCAATTAGGGTTGATTGCACTTACAATCTCCCCCTTTTTGGTGATTGATGCCAAAACAAACTAGAGTAGAGATAAAAATTAAAAAATTACAAGTACTTGCGAGATAAAAACATTTGTGTATGTGTAGCTCCCCCTAAATATGTGCATGAGTTTTGTGATATTAACATTGACTTGATATGTCAATTTGCAACATATTTAGAGAGAGTGAACAATCAACACCATACACAAAACAATGAGGGATGAAACACAATTATGGAGTGTGATGATAGAAAGGGTAAAATTACACAAACAAGCTCATTATTGCATAGCATATGATATGAAAAGTTACTACTGCTATTACAATAATGATATCACATCTCACCACATCATAAAAAAGTTTATGGCTTCAGAGCCATGCATGCATCACAAGATAGACTAATAATTATTACAAACCGATGTTCGTTACATAAATAGAAGGTACTGTCAAGATAAGAAACCTTCTCCCCCTTTTTGGCAACAAGAACCAAAAGAGGAGAGAACCACCAACACAAAGATCACCAGTTAGGAGGAGGCTGATGAGGAGCAAAGAAGTGGTGCGCCAGGTGAGATGCGAAGTGTTCTTCCCCAGACTGATCCGGGGGAGGAGCACTTCCAGAAGGATCCTGGGGCAGAGGGTGAGAGGATGATTGACCCAGATCCCCATGGTAGGGAGGCGGGGCAAACTGCTCGCGATCATCAAAGTAGGTTTCTTCTTCTTCTTCGTCGTCTGCTAACATAAAGGGCACCCCGTAGGCCTGCTGGTGCCACTCATTGATCTCCGGGGGAGGAAGATGAAGAGGCACGTCAGGCGAGCGAGGGGCAAATGGCATACCCATAGTGGAAGCTTGACGACGAAGATTGTCGTCAGTCTCCCGCTGACGCCTTGCCAGCTCATGTACATCAGCAGAAATGTTCCGGCATATAGAGAAAAATGCCGCAATCCCATGGGCCAAGCGGGAACCCATCCCTCGGCCACGACCTCGACCACGACCACGACCATGTGGCATGGGAGATCCGCGGCCAGGGGAGGGACGCGAGGCGCTGGCAGCAGCAGCAGGACCAGTAGACGGACCAGCAAAGGTATGTGCACGGGAGCTGGAAGAGGCTTTCCTTAAGCGCCCTGCTGGATTGTTGGGATCAATCCAGAAAGGGGTATATGATTGATGTCTTGTACTTTTATCATATCGAAACTGTGTCACAACTTCAATCATCTTCATGATAAAAGGTGCATGAAGACATCCCTTCAGTGGAAAGCAGGCAGCATGAATGATTTCCTGTCAGATCATATCAAAGACGTTGATACTCTCTGAGCTGCTGGGCTTCATGAATGAGAGCAAAACCTTGCTCTCTCCAAGAATATTCATCTGATTACCCCCTTTTGGAATGAGGGTCATCCTGCTGAGGGAGTTGATGTATCTGTAATACTTGTGAATGTTGGTGGACTCCCAATATTTCCCAGACTCAGAGAGATGAAGGTCTCTGGCTTCATCTCTGGTAGGTTGGCGGAAATCATGGATCTTGATCTTATCCCCAGAAATGTCATTGTCAGTGAATCCAAGAATGTGAGCAAACCGACGGTAGCTCACCTTGTACCAGCTACCCTTAATGTAGAAGTTAAGATAAGGATAGTTGTATGGACTTTCCTCATCCGCCAGCTTGACCCACAGAGTTGAGTAAAGCTGGGCAATGACTTCATCATTTCAATCATATTGGAATGTCATTATATTCTTCATCTTCTTTCTTTCACAGGCCCTCAATGCCTGTGTCATCTCTGGGTCCCCAATTGCCTCACATCCTTCCCAGTTGATATAGCGTTGATGTAGTATGGGTTGATGTTTCTTGGGGAGGATCACTGAATTGTAAAAATCCACATGATGAAGCGTCCAAAAACGGTTCCCATCAATCCTGGCATCACGAATGCGTAATGCAGGATTCTAGAAACGGATGTCCTGCAGAAGAGCAGAACCTCCACTGGCAGTGAAATCAGTCACTGGCTCATTGCCAGCGCGACGGGCCTCCACCCGGTGGAGGACCAAACCTCGAATAACAGGGGCGTGGGCAGGGGGAAGATCAACCTTATCATCTTTCCCACCCTCATCATCACTTGTTGCTTCCCATGCATGAGGATTTGACGTGGGTCGGGACCGACCGGATGGATTCCAGGTTGTCCGACCGCGACCTCCATGAGACCTGGAGGCCTCACCACCCTGCATGACGTTGCCACTTCCTCACCCACGCTTGGATCTGGAGCGTGGGGGAGTATCTCCATGAATCTCTTGGTCGTCAGAGGAGTCGGATTCAACCACAGAAGGATTCCTCCGACGCACCATCCTTAAAAAGAGAAGATAGAACCTATGATGAGCAAGGATCTTAACAAACACGTTTGAGTAGAGACGTGTATGATATTGAGCATGCACTTCAACCGTTCATACGAGCGGTTCAACTACAACGAACAATATCTAACCGCTAAACTCAAACAATGTTCGTGACAAATGAAGATAATCTAAGTGTTGCAAGCACTTAAACTAAAATGTACCCAACGAATGATACACTAGATAATCAAGAATGGGTGGGATTGAGTAAAAAGAGATGAACTAGGACAATACCTCGATCCGAAGTTTGAATCAAGAAATCCCAACAAGATCGAGGGAGATGATGGAGAACGCCGAGATGAACGGATTTCCAACAAAACTTCCAAAGATTGGATGGCACAAGTGGGTTTTGGAGTGGTGAAAGTGTGGAGGAGAGAGAGAAGAAAAAAAATAGGCGGCGTCGGCTGGGATAAGGAACTGAGAAGAAGATAAGAGAGGAAGGGGAGAGAAATAGGGGAGGCGCCAGCCGGTCAACAGATAGAAAACCGGTTCAACCGGTTATAAAACCGGTTCAACCGGTTTCTGGTCAGACTGCACAGTAAAAGCGCGCAGAAAAAGGGATTGACTGCGCGGATTTTATGGCAAACTGACAGCGCAGACTACGAGACTGACGGCGCAGACTGCGGCGCTGACTGACAGCACGGACGCGGAGGTGGTCAAAACCGGTTGAACCGGTTTCCACCAGGGGAAAACCGGTTGAGTGACCTACTCAGCCGATTCACTCAACCTGTTTTCAGATATTGCCCGAAAAGGCTATAATAGCACTTAGCAAATATGACATGAGTGATTTTAATGAAACAAATAGTATTTCTCATGACATATTGTGCAAACAATCAATTTATATTCATCAAATTTGATCAAAATTTTAGTTTTTAAGACACGTTTCAAAAATCCAAGATATTTAGTTCACTCCTAAGAAAGCAAAACCTAGTCTCATCAAGGGGTTTTGTGAAGATATCGGCTAGTTGATTTTCGGTGCTCACATGAAACAATTCGATATCTCCTTTGGCTTCGTGGTCTCTCAAGAAATGATGTCTAATGTCAATATGTTTGGTTCTAGAGTGTTGCACTGGATTGTTTGCAAGTTTTATGGCACTCTCATTGTCACACAATAGTGGAATCTTGTTAAACTCACAACCAAAATCTCTCAGGGTTTGCTTCATCCATAACAACTGTGCACAACATGCCCCAGCTGATATGTACTCAGCTTCTGCAGTGGAAAGTGCAACACAATTTTGTTTCTTGGAACTCCATGACACTAAGGACCGCCCAAGGAATTGGCAAGTCCCAGTAGTGCTTTTTCGATCTACTTTGCAACCGGCATAATCTGAGTCAGAGTAGCCAAGCATGTGGCGGAACTGCCCGAATTATTCCGACTTAAGTGTCTAAGTCCCGCCTTAGAGGCTAGACCACACTTAAATGGGAATAACCCGTCAATCCCTCGGATCTAGTCCGACGAGGCCACTGACAGGATCAAGTACCACAATCTCACTTGATGGTGAGTCACAGAGCAAATACAATAAAGCATAAAACCATACATTAAGGAGTATCAAATTATTACATCAGCATCTGAGTTTTTGCAAAAGTGGTCATCATTGTTCGAAGTGCAGCGGAATAAAACTAACGATAAATAAACAGAGAGATGGGGAAGCCTGTCCCATCACTCCTCATGCTCCTCCTCGGCCGAGGTGGGGTCCCACTCAACAGTCCAACCCGGTGGCAAGATGGACGGCCAAGTCACTCCAGCAACCATGTCCTCCAGAGAACCTGTAAAATTATGCCACAAGCAAGGCTGAGTATACTAATACTCAACGAGACTTACCCGGTGTGAGGAGTCTACTCCTCTACCTCTAGACATGCAGCTGTTTGGCTGTGGGGTTTGGTTGCCAAAAGCACTAGCTGAGTTTCTAAAACAAGTTTTAGCTTTGTCAAGTTTAAGTGTGACTCTCTTAAGGCTAAATGTGTACTATCTACTCATACATAGTAGCAAACATTTTTAGCAAACAACATCTTGTATCAACTCATCACATTTCCACTTGTTACTCAATGCAGTACAATGGATCAAGCAGTCTCATTAGCTGCGAGAAGCAGACGATTCAAATCGAGTTTTTATCCTTGCAAGGTAAACCTAAACACACGACGTGGCGAGGCACTCCGTCCCCACACACATCAACCGTCCCCATCGATTCCCCGTCAGTAGATCAGGGCTCACCGCCTTGGCGTACAATGCCTCACTGACCTTGACTGCCGTCGTGCAGTGACCGCACTTGTACCCACCATAACCGGAATGGGAGACCACGTCTCAGGTCGCGTGAGGGGTAAAGTCCACTGCCAGGTTCAATCAGGTACTAGGCTTACCGATTTACCATATTTCTCGGCATGTGCTTAGTACGTTCAAACGCTTGACACAGGTATCCGCACGTTAATCCTTATTCCAATTTTCCATCTCGTAGACAACCAATCCCCATGGATTGTTGTCCACAGACCAGCATCATTGTGATATGAAAGTGGGTACAACCAATTCCTGACCTCGCGCGAGTGCTAGAAAATCACTCGACTTCTACCGAGGTCCTAATTAAATAAGCAACTACTCGGCCTAGCATACTAGTATTCAGTTCAATAGGATTCCTGAGATCATGCAACTAGGGTTTCAAACAACTCCTACACTTAAGTGCACATTTAATCCTACAATCATTAAGTATAGTAAAATAGCATAAATTATAGGTTATGCATAAACCGGGGCTTGCCTTCCAAAGCTGTGGCAGGCAGATCCTCAGGTGCAGGCTCTGGTGCTGGGTCTGGGGCTACCTCCTGAGCAGCTCCTTGCTCCGGCACGAGGACGTATTCTCCGTCAGCGAGGTTACAGTCTATCGAAATGCAATGAATATGTATGTCATGATTATGCAGGATTTAATAACATTATGCTAAAGGAAGAAAAACTAAGTTAGTTAGTAACTTAGGGTTTCTTGGTCATACGTGGCTTTTGGTGGTTTATGCTTATCACTCTAGGTTTAGGTTTTATTAAGGATAAGCATAGTGGATTGGTATCTCCCTTGTATAATTCAGTGGACAACTTACAAAGGGTTTTAGGATGGCACTAATTTCCATCATCCATTTTCTCCTTCTTTATTTTCTATTTATAAATTCTATTGTAGGTTTGAACTATAACCATGATTAAACTTTCTCCAAAAATTCTGTAAAAATTACAGTGGGTTGCCATTGGTCACTATAGCCTGTTCTAGGAATTTGAGGTTCAAAATAAAAGGCTATGCCTTAGACAAAAATAACAAAAGTTGGGGCAGAGGAGTTACTTTGCACTACAACCCTTATCTAGGTGTGGGTTCTGTCTTAAGGATTATTTTTGTTGGTATCTAACAGTAATCACAAGTTTCTGTGCCAAAAAACACCAAAGGTTAATTGGTGGTTATTTAGTTGTGATTTTCTAAAGTTTTATGCCAAAAAGGTGCTTATAACTAACTTGTTATTTGAAAAATATCAAACAACAAACTTCATATTTTTCTTATGTTCATAACAACAACCCATTAGTTATCCCAAGGTTTGGGGTGTTTTTGCCTTAGGGTTATTTTTCTAAGGTTTTTCTAAGTTTTCCTTGTTTTCTCAAAATAAAAGGTATCCCAATTATTTTGTACTAAACCAGGTTATAATAAATTTTTCTAGTGATCTATACTGAATAAATATACTAACAAAAATAAGGGTGCCCCCTGGTTCCTCAATTAAATCACCTTTCCTATTTTCCTTAACTTTAAGCACAATGTGAAACAAATGGCAAACTCTACCTTAATGGGGTGTACAGAGGGGTTTATCATTTTTAATTAGGTTAGTAGGTGGTCATGTACTTCTCCAAATTTTCTTAACTTCAGTTAAATAGTGCAACTATTTTTCTTCCTATTATTTAGCTTTTGGCCAAAATAATAATTAAATCAGAACCCTAAAGTTTTCTATAGCACTTAGGGGTTTCATATTTTTCTTAGGTAGTTTACATTATTTAAGACCTGGCAAAATTGGTTTGACTTGATTTGGGTGAATAAAACAGAAGATATGAATTATTCAAGTTCTATTTGAATTTAAATCAGATTTAATAAAAGGTTTCCTGGAAAACCCACTTTTCACCGAAGTCCTCGGGTTATTTCCAAACTAACTCTCTCAGTTATACCCCCGCGCTACTATTCATCCGAGTCACTAACATTGCGCAAAACCCCCTAGCTTTCTCTTCTTCTCCCCCGCGGTCCCTCCCTGGGTTTAAAAAGTACCCGCGAGAAAGAAAAGGGCGGCGCGGCTTACCAGCGGTGAGAGAGGTCCGGCGAGGGGCGGGGTTGGCTCCGGGAGGTTCTGGCGGTCACAATGTTGTACGGCTTGATGGCGGGGGTGGCCGGAATCGTCCGGTCCACGTGCGCAGGCGGGTGCTCTTGTCGGCGGCAGGTGCTCCGGTCAAACCACGACGACCTAGTTCAATCCACGGGCACGGTGAGCTTCACGGGGTGACGTAGAGGTCGTGTGCACAAGGAATCGAGGAATGGAGCAGAGGATTACCCGGTCTACGCTCGCTGGCGGTCGGGTGGAGTCCGGCGACCGTGGACTGGCCTCTCCGGTGAAGCAAACTCTGATTCCTCGCTCGGGGAGCTTCACCGAGGTGTGCACAGTCTTCTCCAAGGGCTGGACGGGGCTAGGAAGGGTTCTACTGGCCGGTCTACGGTGGCAGGGGGATCGGGCAGCCGCGGACACACCGTGCACAGGCAAACGCCGGTGGGTTTGGGCTCCGGTGAGGTCGAGCGCGTGCGGAGGGGTACGGTCCAGGTCCCTGGGGGCTTTATAGGCACGGGCGTGGGCCATGGCACCGGCTGGGCTTTGGCGCGACGCGGGGCACGCGGGGCGCGTGTCGGGCGTGCTCTGGCGAGTCCAGAGCGCGTCGAACACGTGGTCGTTGCCTTCTGCCCTTGTTCTTACGCCTACTGAGCAGCCAAGCATGCGAATCTCGCCCTATGGCTTGTGTAAGATTTCTTCCCTGCACCTAGGGCTACCTAGTTCATGTAAGTTCCAAGAGAAGATCGGGTCTGGTTTAGAAGATATGGTGGCGCCAAGTCTTGTCTGTCTGCACTGTTCAACCCGAGACAAAATAGGTGCCAACTCGTGTCAAACGGTCTTGGCTTGGGTTCAAACTCTTCCAGGTTGTTCCTTAGATAATTTGGCTCCTTTTTGCTATTTAGACCCTAGGGTTTTGGTGTCATTAGCTAGGTGAACACCCCTGATCTCTAGATTAGGGCTGATTTTGGGACTTAGAGGGAGTGGGGTGATTCCATAGTGTTCTCCTCTTGGGGCTGATTTAGGGGTCCTTTAGGGGTCTTTTTGCAAAGTTCCTTTGCTGTCTTTTGTAAACATTTTGGTACTCTTAAACTTTGGTTAAGAGTTTAAATTATGGAATGTGCATTTGCCTAATCTTTCTCTCAACTAAAAGCTTCAAGAGAGAGGGCCCAAGGTTCAATCCTCCCTTGCCCTAGGTGATCATTGCCTAAAGGCTTGGGTAATACCTTGGTCCCTAGCATTTCTTAACTCACTCATGCTTCCAAGGTCTTAAGTGCTCCCTCTCCTCCAAGTTTTAACCACATGTGATAATAGGTATAAGTGTCATTAGGAAGCCAGACTTAGTAACACCTGGGGTGTTACAGCCCTCCCCCCTTAAAGGAATCTCGCCCCGAGATTATAGGGGGTGCTATGAAGGTGTGCTGGTGTGTTACCCTTCCCTTTATCCAAGTTTCTCTTGTTATCTGCTCTTCGAATGTTATTCTCTTTGCAACTTCAGAAGGAAGTCCTTTTTAAGTTAAATCCACAACTTAGACTACCCTTGTTATCTAAATTTTTCTTATAATTATATTCAAAGGGCAGGTGGGGGTGGGGTTTTGGGGTTACGTACCGACTCTTTTGGGCAGGAAGTCAGGGAAGCGAGAGCGTAGAAAATCCTCAGTCTCCCATGTAGCTTCTTCTACTGAATGGTGACTCCACTGAACCTTAAACATTCTGATCGACCTTGCCCGTGTTGACCTCTCTTTCTGATCCAATACCTTGACGGGGTACTCTTAATAGGACAAGTCTGGTTTTATCTCAATGTCTGGTTCAGGTAGCACTTCAGTGGGTAGGCGGACACATTTCCGCAGCTGAGATACATGGAACACATCATGAACAGCTGACATGTGTGGGAGCAACTTCAATTGATATGCCACTGGTCCACAAGTTTCCTTGATCTCATAGGGTCCAATGTAGCGAGAAGCTAATTTTCCTCGGATCCCAAATCTCTGGACACCCTTGGTGGGTGACACTTTAAGGTAAACATGATCCCCCACTTCAAACTGCAGAGGTTTCTGCCTCTTATCATGATAGCTCTTTTGCCTGGCCTGAGCAGCTTCTAAGTTCTTCTTAATGACTCTGACCTTTTCCTCTGCTTCAAGTACCAAATCTGGCCCAAATATTTCTCTCTCTCCAGCTTGCGACCAATTCAGCGGGGTCCTACATCTCCTCCCATATAAGGCTTCAAAAGGTGCCATCTTCAAACTGGACTGATAGCTGTTATTATAGGAGAATTCCGCCAAGGAAAGACACTTGTCCCAATTTTTACCATAGTGTAGCACACAGGCTCGCAACATGTCTTCGAAGATTTGATTTACTCTTTCTGTCTGGCCATCTGTTTGAGGGTGGTATGCTGAGCTTCGTATTACCTGGGTCCCAAGTGATTCTTGTAGCTGCTCCCAAAAGTGTGCCACAAACAGTGCTCCTCTGTCGGATACAATGGTTTTCGGAATGCCATGCAAACGCACTATCTGATCAACATAGATCTCTGCATATTTCTCGGTCTTGTGGGTGGTATGCACTAGTAAGAAATGAGCAGTCTTGGTCAATCTGTCCACAATAACCCAAATGGAATCATGGTGCCTGGAGGTATTGGGCAATCCCACGATAAAGTCCATGCAAATGTCCTCCCATTTCCAAGATGGTATGGGAAGGGGTTGTAAGGGGCTTGCTGCCTTCAAATGACTGGCTTTGATTCTCTGGCAGGTGTCACATTCTGATATATACTTAGCAATCTCCCTCTTCATCCTGGTCCACCAGTATAGGGATCTGAGATCATGATACATCTTGTTGCTGCTGGGGTGCATGGAGAATTTTGAAAGGTGAGCTTCATCCAATATCTTCTTTCTGAGCTCAGGGTCCTTGGGAACAACCAATCGATCGCCAAACCATAGGATTCCTTTGCTGTCCTGCCTGAAGCATTTGTATTTTTCTGCTTTCTGCTTGATCATTTCTTTGATAACCTGAACACCCTTGTCTTCAATCTGTGCTCTGACTATTTGCTCTTGCAGTGTGGGTTTCACCGAGATATAATTTAAATCACCCGAAGAAACCACTTCCAGGTTCAATTTGCACAACTCATCACACAGGGTGGTGACTCTTGCATCCATGCTCATACAATTGCACTAGGCCTTTCTGCTCGTGGCATCTGCCACAACATTGGCTTTGCCAGGATGGTAATGCACCTCCAAATCATAGTCCTTGATTAGCTCCAACCATCTTCTCTGCCTCATGTTCAGATCTGCCTGAGTGAAAATGTATTTGAGGCTCTTGTGATCAGTGTAAATGTTACAGTGAGCTCCCATCAAGTAGTGTCTCCATATCTTGAGAGCATGAACCACGGCTGCTAACTCTAGATCATGTGTAGGGTAGTTCTACTCATGAGGTCTGAGTGCTCGGGAGGCATAAGCAATTACTCTGTTATCTTGAATTAAGACACATCCCAATCCAGTACCAGAAGCATCACAATAAACTTCAAAGGGCTTGGTGTTATCAGGTTGAGCTAGCACTGGGGCCGTTGTCAAGTGCTACCTTAATGTATGAAAGGCATCCTCACACTTCTGGCTCCAATTATACTTGACTCCCTTCTTCAATAGTTCAGTCATTGGCTCGGCAATTCTGGAGAAATCCGGAATAAATCATCGATAATACCCTGCCAATCCCAGAAAACTCCGAATCTGCCTCACTGTAGTCGGGGGTTTCCAATCCATTACCTCTTGTACCTTCTTAGGATCAACTGATACCCCATCCTAAGAAATTGTGTGACCCAAGAATTTAATTTCCTTTAGCCAGAACTCACATTTAGACAACTTAGCATAAAGATGATGATCGCGCAGTCGCTGAAGCACGATGTGCAGATGCTCAGTATGTTCGTCTTCATTCTTGGAATAGACCAGAATATCATCAATGAAAACGACCACGAACTTGTCCAACTCTGGCATGAATACTGAGTTCATCAAGTACATGAAATAAGCCGGGGCATTGGTTAGCCCAAAAGACATCACCAAAAATCCATAGAGCCCATATCTTGTAGAGAAAGCGGTCTAGGGAATATCACTGGCACGGATCTTGATCTGATGGTAGCCCGAGCGAAGGTCTATCTTGGAGAATACCTTGGCTCCCACCAACTGATCAAACAAAACATCAATGCGGGGCAGTGGGTATTTGTTCTTGATGGTCACCGCATTGAGAGGGCGGTAGTCAGCACACATCCTCAGGCTTTCATCCTTCTTCTTCACAAATAAAGCAGAACATCCCCAAGGTGAAGTACTTGGGTGAATGAACCCCTTGTCCAACAACTCTTGCAGTTGCTTTTTCAGTTCTGCTAATTCTGCGGGAGGCATCCTATAGGGTCTCTTGGAGATAGGAGCAGTCCCGGGTTGCAATTCAATGGCGAACTCAATGTCTCGGTCAGGTGGCATCCCTGGCAATTCATCCGGAAAAACATCTGGGTAATCACGGACCACTGAGATCCCTTCCACTGGTGACTTTATCATAGTGAATGCACAAGAACGGGTACAACCCTGGTCAGGCAAAAATAGTGTGGTTTCACCACAAGTCGGTGAGTGCACCTCAATGACCCTAGCTGCAATATCAATAACTGCCTGATGCCTTGTTAGCCAGTCGGTTCCCAATATGATATCCACGCTATCCAAACCCAATATGAGAAGGGTGGTTTTAATTATTAGACTACCAAACTTTATGGGCACATGCCGGTTGATTTGATTGGTGGCAATCCTGCCTCCCGGTGTTGAAATTGTAACAACCCCGCTAGTGTGGTAAAAAGGTAATTGGCACTTGGCACTAAATTTGGCACTGATAAAACTGTGTGAAGCACCAGAATCAAAAAGAATAATTGCAGGATAATTCAAAACTGTAAAGGTACCAGTCATGACGGGTGCTCCCTCTGGAATATCAGCTAGGGTGGTAAAGTTCAGCCTGCCTTGCCTCACTTGCACCTTCTGCCTCTTGCCTAGGTTCTAATTAACATTCTGCCCCTGCTGGTTTCTGAGGCAATTCTTGGCATAATGTCTGGTGTTGCCGCATGTGAAACACCTGTTGTCATTTGTCTGGCGATATTGCTGCTGCTGATTGTTCCTCTGAGCTGGAAACTGGGTACGGTTGGGTGTCTGCTGCTGCTGCTGTGGTCGGATCACCCAACGCCCTTGCTGCTGCTGAGGTCCCCTGCTCTGGGTGTCAGACACAATCCTGAAGCGCTGTGGCTGAGCCGAGGGTCCTGCCACAGGGGTCTTCCTCTTCTTCTCTGCTTGACGAGCGGTGATACAGTCCTCCTGAGAAATGGCCATGTTGACCAACTCATTGTAGCTGTTGGCCCTGACGGTGTTGAGGCGGTCACGGAGCTTAGTGCTGAGCCCCCTCCTAAACCTGTCCCTCTTCTTCTCGTCCGTGTCTGCATGATACCCAGCATACTGGCACAGGTCATTAAAGGCCTGAGCATACTGCAACACTGTCCTGTTTCCCTGAATGAGTGCCAGAAACTCGTTGAGCTTACGGTCCATAATGCCAGCTGGAATATGGTGTCCCCTGAAAGCTGCCTTGAATTCTCTCCAATCCACTTCATGGTCAACTGGTTGCATAGCAAGGTAGTGGTCCCACCATGTCCGCGCGGGTCCGCGAAGCTGCTGGGTGGCGAACCTGACCTTAGTCACTGCGGAACAAACTCCATTGAGTAGTGGGAATTTAGATTCCACTACCCTCAGCCATACATCAGCATCAAGTGGGTCCTCTGCCCTGGTGAACAACGGTGGCTGAGTACTGAGGAACTCCTGGTAAGTAGCTATGGCCGGGTGACGCTGATGGTCACCACCACCATAGTGCTGAGGTGGCGGCTGACGCTGAGCTAGCTGTCTCAAGATCTCGTTCTGCTGAGCCATCAGCTCCTGCAGAGTAGGCGGTGGTGGCAGGGGTGGGGGAATGCGCTCATTCTGTCCACGACGTGCTCTTCCTGCCATATGAAAAATCATGTATATTCTTAATATCACATTTCTGAGGTTCAAGGTTCAATTGTGGCGAAAGAGTCAATTGAGCAAAACCAATATATATCGCATAACCATAAAAGATTTCACATCGTCCATACTTTTCCCTTAAATTAAGACTGACAGCATTCACCAACCATGCTTCCAAAAGAGTTCATCATGATTACATCAATAGCCCAAAAGACTCAACTGTATCTAGCCTAGTACCCAAGGGGCGCAAAAGCTAAGCTAGCTCGAGGAGTCCTACCATCCCAGACTTCTAACTCTATCCCTGCGACCTAGTGAGCGAACGAGGCAACACTCGACTCGGGGGAAGGTGGTCTCCCTGATCCCGCAGTGTCCAAACTGGAGGCAGACTCCTCTCCTCCCTCGATGTCGACATCCTCGTTGGCCCCCATATCCTGATTCTCCTGGTGATGCATATCTAGGTGCTCGTTAGCCTCGGCAAGCTGTTGCTAGGTGTTGATAAGCTGATCCTCGAGAACCTCGATGGTGTTCTCCCTTGTTCCCACTAATTCCTCTAGCTCTTGGATCTCATTTGACAGCTGCTCCACCTGCAAGTCCTTTTCCACCATCTCAGTGGACAAGTCAACCACAAGCTCCTCTCTGTTGTCTAGGGTGATCTTAGTTGCCTCCAATAATGCCATCAGATGGGACATTGCCTCACCACGCATAACTTGCAGACGATATAGGGCATTCATGCACCGCACCGTCAAGTGAGCAGTCTGGCCTGGGTAGAGAGCCCAGATGTCCTTGGCATGCTCCACTCGGTCCTTCCACATTGGGTCGTCCTCCTTCTCAGCGGGGAACAAGCCAATGGGGTGGGTGGATAGCTCCAAGGGGTGGAATCCGCAGAAAGTGGTCAACCCGTGCAGAGCAATCGCCTCGATCGTATCCTCAGCTCGGTACCCAAAAGACTCAGAGTCCAGCGAACGCCAGCCTGGCTGTAGGGGATGAGGCTCCAGGGTCATCCTCACCCTACAGTGGGGCACTCTGTGCTTCTCAAACTGCTGCACCGTGTACTGGGGAGGTGTCATGTAACCAGCTCCCTGAAGTACCTCCCACAAAATACGGGGAAAACCCTCTCGTGCAAGTTCGTCAGTGTGTGACAGTGCATTCCCTCCGCCCGAGGATCCGTGGGAAGTCATCTGTGTACGGTTAATCGTAAGTAAAAGAAAAAGAATTTAAAAAGAAAAGGAAACACAACTCAGCCTCTCTCTAATCATGACAATGGTACTGGGGTACTTAGTTGGTCATCATTTTGTATTAAGTTTTTACCCATTAGTTTAATTAAGAATGCATGCATGCTCGTCCTGAACGACCTTGCATCAATGTAAAGGAAATAGGGAAGGACTCCCATCCCTTATAGTAGCCTGTAGGGCTTAATCACTTAGCCACCTAACTACCCCTCTATCATCCTAAGGCTTCACGTTCTAGTTCTATCCTGATCGTCCTACGATCTATCCAACATTTGTTTCTATCCAGTTTTACTTAGAAAAGGATGGTATTTATAGTTTATTGATTCCTCTGTGGTGGTACAAGCTCCGATACCAGCTGTGGCGGAACTGCCCGAATTATTCTGACTTAAGTGTCTAAGTCCCGCCTTAGAGGCTAGACCACACTTAAATGGGAATAACCCGTCAATCCCTCGGATCTAGTCCGACGAGGCCACTGACAGGATCAAGTACCACAATCTCACTCGATGGTGAGTCACAGAGCAAATACAATAAAGCATAAAACCATACATTAAGGAGTATCAAATTATTACATCAACATCTGAGTTTTTGCAAAAGTGGTCATCATTGTTCGAAGTGCAGCGGAATAAAACTAACGATAAATAAACAGAGAGATGGGGAAGCCTATCCCATCACTCCTCATGCTCCTCCTCGGCCGAGGAGGGGTCCCACTGACTCAACAGTCCAACCCGGTGGCAAGATGGACGGCCAAGTCACTCCAACAACCATGTCCTCCAGAGAACCTGTAAAATTATGCCACAAGCAAGGCTGAGTATACTAATACTCAGCGAGACTTACCCGGTGTGAGGAGTCTACTCCTCTACCTCTAGACATGCAGCTGTTTGACTGTGGGGTTTGGTTGCCAAAAGCACTAGCTGAGTTTCTAAAACAAGTTTTAGCTTTGTCAAGTTTAAGTGTGACTCTCTTAAGGCTAAATGTGTACTATCTACTCATACATAGTAGCAAACATTTTTAGCAAACAACATCTTGTATCAACTCATCACATTTCCACTTGTTACTCAATGCAGTACAATGGATCAAGCAGTCTCATTAGCTGCGAGAAGCAGACGATTCGAATCGAGTTTTTATCCTTGCAAGGTAAACCTAAACACACGACGTGGCGAGGCACTCCGTCCCCACACACATCAACCGTCCCCATCGATTCCCCGTCAGCAGTGTTGGCACTTTGCTCTCAGTCGCAAGGGGGTCAACAAGGATGAACAGTGACGCTAACAGGGTTACGTGCTAGAAGCCAATAGCTCTGTTCATATGGCCTCTCACGGGCACTGTGCGGGGGTATTTATAGGTACCTGAGCGCCCGGCGCCTTGTGTTAAGGATGCATGTGCCCTCAGCTACCTAGGTTATCCCCAGAATATTCCCATAAAGCAGGGTTACAGACTGTAATTACAGGGATGCCTTTACAAATTAGGCCCGTAGCACGCGGCGGCCACGCAGGGCCCGTTACAATGGGCCGGATCACACGTGGGCCTCTGAGCTGGACGAGGCCGCACTGTGGGATGACGCCGTCGCAGGCCTTCGTCTGGTGCCGAATAGAGCGAAGGGTGTCCCTGCCCGTTTTGTCTCTACCTGACCAGCGACTGCAGCGAAGGCCTCGAGCGAAGGGTGGCGTCTTTGCCTTCGCCCCAACATTTGCCCTCCGAGGGACCAGTTCGACAAAGTCACCTGGTGCCGAAGACGTCGCTAGATGGCGGAGACGCTGCCCTCGCTCGAAGTGGTTCCGCGGGGGTTTGTGACATGACCGTTGATTGACAGCGTACTGTTAGATTGCGGGTTTCCCGAAGAGCCGCGCCCTGTCTATAAAAGGGGGCGGAGGTCGGTGCTTTTTGAACTTCACTTTCCGCGCTCCGTGAAAACCCTAGCCGCCTTTTTCACCGTCTTGTTGCTCGTCTGCACGCCACGCTCTTGTTCGCCGGAGATCTGGCTCGAGTGAAGCAGACCGCCCGCCGCCGCCGTCGGTACGTAGCGATGCCGACCTCCTCTTCTTCCGCTGCCACTACGCCGCCGGCCGACGCCTCGCCACCGGCCGACGCCTCGCCACCGGCCGACGCCTCGTCTGAGGAGACGCTGAGTAGTTTGATGGCGGAGGAGTTGCGCGCCGGCGATTCTGTGGATTTTGGCGTGTCGCGGATGTCGTCGGTCCGCGTGCAAGATATGCAGCGGTTGGGTTACTTCGGCGGCGGAGTTGCTCGTGTCCCAGGGACGGAGGAAGTCCCCGAGCCAGAGGGCGAGTTGGTTGTGTTCGAGGCGTTCTTCGCCGCCGGTCTCCGCCTGCCTGCGCACCGATTTGTTGGCGAAGTCCTGCGCAGGTTTAACGTTCAGATACATCAGCTGACACCGAACGCCGTGGTGGCTCTGTCGAAGTATGTCTAGGCGACGACTTCGTACGGCGGACAGCCATCGGTCGAAGTCTTTGCGAAGTATTATTGCTTGCACTAGCAGAAGAGGATGATTGGAGATGAAGTTGCACAGTTTGGGTCCTGCACGTTTACGCCAAAGACCGGCAAAACCATGATGCAGGTAGTCAAGTTGGTTCCTTGCGCCCGCAACAAGTGGGGCAACTGGAATGAGTTTTGGTTTTACGTTGCTGAGGGTACCATCGAAGACCATGAGGGACTCCCCGTGTCCGAGATGTGTTCTCATTTTTACTCAGCGTACCCTCCCTTTGAGGTGGCGGAGGAGGATGCGGACGAAGGGGCCTTTCGGTGCGCCACCGGCCTGAGCAGTGGGCGCTATTTGGTTGAAGAGTTTGTGGCGTACGGGGTATGGCCCTTGGCGCATGGCTGGGCGTTGGGCGAAGTGTGCCCTCGCCAGATGCCTTTCCATGGTGGGAGGGTGGTGCGAAGTCCCGCCTTCGAGCTGAATCTGCAAAGCCGCGATCCGGCCGCCTTTGTGCGTGAGGCGGAGGATGGGGCGGTGCGGCTTGTTGGTCGTTACGTGCCGAGGACAGAGGGCCAGCGCAGCTGGGATATCCGCGGGTCGAATGACCGTTTGAACAGGATTTTTGAATTGAATCAATTGCCGTATGACGGCTATCTTGGTCAAGACGATGTGGACCGCCGTGGGAAGAAGCCGGTGGTGGAGACTAGAGACGACCCTGCGCCGGCGGCCGCCCCATCCTCTAAAAAGAGGAAATTAGGTACTGCTATGGGAGGACTTGGGGTTTCCGATGGTTTCGCTAGAGAGTTGATGAGGACATGCGCGGCCCCGGGGGGAAGGATGTCTTCGCCCGAGCTCCGGGAGTCTTCGGCTCGGATGCTGAGGGTTACCGGGGGTTGTTGGCCTAGGAATGTTCCTATCCCCCGCGCGGCCGGCGAAGACTTTTTTACATCTCGCATGGCTCGTGAATGGAGAGGTTTTCCTTACGGGCGAAATATCGCTGCTGTTGTGTCGGCAGTGATGGACAAGGATCGCCAGGGAGCTGCACAAAAGCGCCAGGCGGTCGTCAGGCTTCATGAAGCCAGGCCGAAGAGGCAGCGGGGGGCTGCGAAGGCTGCGGCCCCCGGCGGAGGCAAGCCGCCGCTGGCGGCGAAGTCGGGCGTCCCTGCATCTAGCAAGGCGCCGGAGGCAGCGGCAGGCGCCGGAGGCTCCAAATCGACGAAGGCTGTGCCGCCGTCCAGCAGAGTGCCGGAGGTCGCGAAGGCGGCCCGAGTGTTGCCGTCGGCAGGCAAGCACGTCGCTGACTCCGCCACCAATATTAGTGTGGACGACTATCCTGGTGGTAGGCCGTTGGCTCGTTTTTTTTAATTCGTTGATACGTCGTAGGGTCGGACGAAGGCCAACTTGCTATAGTTGCGCCTGCCGCGGCGACCATGGCGGTTGCCGTAGTGCCGAAGGCGAAGGGCGGGGCTCTTAGCGCCGGAGGCGAGATGTCGGCACTCGCGGCGGTTAGGGATGAGGCGGGCGCTGCGTCCCGCCGGCTGAAGGAGGTGACGGAGGCACTAAGTCAGGTCCGTCGAGCTAGACTTTGGTGTTTTTTGCTGGGGCTGTGGTCTTACGTGTGTTCTGCAGGTGGCTGACTTCGCCAACCGCACAGCGTCGGGGGCCCTCATGGCAGTTGTGACTGCCGAAGTCGAGAGACTTCGGACGCAACATGCTGACGTCGTCCGTGAGAAATCGACCGCCGACAGTAAGTGCCGCAAGCTGGCGGACAAGGTAGCCGCGCTGGAGGGGGAGAAAACTGACCTCCAGCATCAACTGGCGGGGGAGAGGAGGGAGACCAATGAGGCCCTTGCCAAGGCGCAGGCTGCGCAGGCGGAGGCCGATTTGGCGAGGGCAGAGGGCAATCTTGCCAGGGAGCGCGCCGAGCAGCTGCAGGAGCGGCTCATCGCCCTGGAGAGCCGTGTGGAGAGGGCCGAGGCCGCGACGCGCGCGGAGGCAGAGCGGACGCGCAAACAGCTCATGGATTCATACTATGAGCTGGGCGCGCGGACTGGTGACTTCGAAGTGCCGGACCGAGAGCCCGGACTTCGCTGCCTGGAGTGGGTGCAGGAGGAGTTGCAGGCACTGGCCACTATCGTGGAGGGGTTTATGTCGTATGCCTCCCTGGTCACCTGCGAGGGGGCGATGAACACGCTCTCCCGCGAAGGGTGCCGGCACTTCCAGGTCTTCGACCAAGCCGATGAAGATTTTGAGCGAGATATCTACAAGGTTGAGGACCCCATAGTGAAGGACTCCGCCGGAGCCATGTACGACCGGATGTGGGGTCCGCACAGTCGCGAGGTGGTCAGGGAGCGGGCCGAGGCGGCGAGGGCTTAGGTAACGTTTGGCATTTGTTTGGCGTGTGCTGGATGTGGGCTATGTGCGGGTTTGCTGAATTTGTGTGCTGTGTCTTAGGCGGCGCGTGGCAAGAGGGTGGATGACTTCGGGGCGTTGACCAGCGCGCTGCCTGACCCGAAGCCGATCCCGGTGGAGGCCGTGTCCGGGGCCGCCCTGGAGCCGCCCCCGGAGACTGCGGAAGGCGCTCCGGATGCCCCCGTAGCTGCTGCGGCCGTCGGAGACCTTCCCCCAGAGACCGCCAAAGGCGCGCCAGATGCCCCCGCAGCCGCTGCGCCGAGTGCTGAGGATCCTGCGACGGTGGCGGCGGAGGCGACAGCGGAGGCAACGGCGGAGGCAATGGCGGAGGCTCCCGCAACGGCTGGATCTTCGCAGGTGGCGTAGTGGGTGTAGATAGTTAGGGAATTTTGGATATGTTGCTGAATTTTGGTTGCTGCGTAGGTTCAAGATTTTGGGCCTGCGCACGCAACCGCCACTACTAAATTTTTGGCGGCCTCGACCGTGGATGGTGGTAATAAATGTGATGGTTCTGCATCTGAGTTTTCTGATTTTGCTGACTCTGGGAGCTCGGTTGAGTGGACTGAGGAGTCGTCGGAGGAGGACTTGGACTACTTTGCGGCCTTGGATGTGGCTGCGGCGGAGGCTTCACCTCACGCTGTGGACACGGAAGATGTGCCTGGTCCTAGTACCGGGCGCCGGCGACGAAGGGCGGTTGCGAAGCAGAGTGAGTGAAGCGGAGGGAGGTCGGCTTCGTGTGAGTAGGGCTGGCCGGCAGGAACTGTTGTCTTTGCCAGCCGCCGTGAGTACAGGTGAAGGGGAATTGCGAAGTCTTTTTGCGGGTGAGGAGCTTAGGATGATGTTATTTAATTCTAGGGAGATGAGAATTATTCCTAAGGTTAAGCCGACGTAGAGTGTGGTGCCCTCGCTTGTACATGTGTAAAGGCTTGTATGATGAGGTTGTGTGCCCCCGCACACTTGGCTATGCTTGCGAAGGCGTTATGTACTTGGTATGGTGTGTTTTGTTATGCTGTGCTGGTGCGCATATAGCTGGTCTTGGCGTGGACAGTTTGGTGTTGTCGACTTTGCTTTTGTTGTGCTAGTTCGGCTGCACCCTTAGGCGGCTTCTGCACGGATAGTCTTCACGGTTGTAGGAAACAGGTGACGCCTAAGAGGGGGGGGGGTGAATTAGGACTTCTAAAACTTTTACTAAACTAGGCCACAATTAAATCCCTAGAGCAAAACCTATGCAAATAATCAAAACTAGAATGTGCAAACTAGGTTTTGTCTAAGTGTTGCTATCTCTACCGCAAAGGCTAAGTTTCAATCTACACTAAATAAGTATGACAATAAGATTGAAACTTAAATGCTTAATATAAATGCGGAATGTAAAGAGCTAAGTAGAGAAGAAAACTCTCGTGGATGACGCCGGTATTTTTACCGAGGTATCCGGAACCACGCAAGGTCCCGACTAATCCTCGTTGGTGCCCCTACGCAAAGGGAAGCCCACGCGAGGGCCAAGCACCACGGTCGAGTAACTCCGTAGAGAGCCACGGGCCTTCTCCACGCGCAAGTGGTGCTCCGCTTCCGGCTCCTCTCGGACGCTCCCCGCCGTCTCCACTATCGAGCTTCCGGCCGAAACGCCGCGGGCCTCGTTCCCTCCGGTACACGGTGGCGACCGTGAAACAAACGCGGTTGTCACGGTCTCGCAAGACTCTCGCCCCACTCGGTACAATTACAACGACTCACACAAGAGCCGAGGGGTTGTGAGGTTTATCTAAACTCACTCAACAATCTAGGGTTCACCTAGAGCAAGCGCTAAAGCGGTCTAACTAACCTAAGCACTTCGCAAAGCACCTACGCTAATCACCGAGTGATTCTATTAAGCACTTGGGTGTTTGAGCTCTTGGAAATGTGCACTATATGCCTTAGTATGTTGCTTGGGCTCTCACACTTGAGAATGGCTGGTTGGGGTGGTATTTATAGCCTCCACACCCCCAACTAGCCGTTGGACAGAAAGCAGCAGCTTTCTGTCGTCGGGTGCACCAGACAGTCCGGTGCACCACCGGACACTGCACAGTAGATGTCCGGTGCACGCCACGTCAGCCGACCGTTGGCGCCTGTAGCAGTCGACCGTTGGATCCGACCGTTGCCGTCTGCCCGTTGGCACACCGGACAGTCCGGTGCTAAAGCTAGAGAGCGCCTGTCTGCGGCCTCTCTGCGCAGACTGTCCGGTGCCTCACCGGACAGTCCGGTGCACACCGGACACCAATGTCCGGTGCGCCACCAGGCGCTGGCTGACAGCCCTTATCTTGGATTTCTTCGCTGATTTCTTCGGGCTTCTTTGTTCTTGAGTATTGGACTCCTATGTATCTTTTTATGTCTTCTTTTGAGGTGTTGCATCCTCATTGCCTTGGTCCAATTCTCTTCGCATCCTGTGAACTACAAACACAAACACTAGAAAACTTATTAGTTCACGAATTGTGTTGTTCATCAAACACCAAAACTCAATTAGCCGAATGGCCCGGGGTCCATTTTCCTTACAATCTCCCCCTTTTTGGTGATTGATGACAACACAACCAAAGCAAGCAAATAATACAAGTATTTGAATGAAAATATGCATTTTACTTGCTAAGATGCATGATTGTCCCCACAATGTGATATTATGGACTTAAGCCTCCCACTAACTCTATAATTCACTTACTTCCTATTTTTGGACCAAATAACCAAAACCACTTGAAAAGCCATTTGTAGATATAAAATTTTAAATTGGTGGTGTTTGGTGTTTGATAAAGTTTTCATTGCTTTGGTCCCTAAACTTCTCCCCCTTTGGCATCAACCACCGAAAAGGAAGACATTAAAAGCATGTAGGAAGTAAATAACAGCTTGCCCTCAACAAAAATTTTATCAAATGATACCACTAGAAGGATATTAAATTAAACCATATGAATGATATCAGTTGAAAGGATTACTCCCCCTAAATGAGTGTTCTCTTTAGAAAGAAGTTTCTCCCCCTTTTTAGAGATGAAGAAATACTCCCCCTGACAGAGATCCTCTACTTAGGAAAAAGCATGTGAAAATTAGAGGTGCAAGACATGATTTGAAAAGACTGACTTCCCTTATGCATAGGTAACAGAATATGAGTTAACTACTTATGCATTTTTGGCAACACAGAAGCATATGATATGAAATATAGTCTAATCAAATATTGGAGAAGACATGTAAATGATACTGAATGTAGTCTCAAAAGATACCAATTGGAGATCAATGGCGAGCTTGAGAGACATGAGAGTTCTTGGAGATTTTGCAGTGGAAGATTGTTGTCTTTCTCCGGGGACTTCATTTTCCTTACAATGAGACTATCACATGAAATAGACTTGAAAAGGTGTTAGTCTCAAAGTGTTAGATTATAGAGTAACCTCCCCCTAAAGGTGTGCATACAAGTTTTGAATACTTGTAGGAGACACGCACTTTGATTTGATATCAAGAGGGGCAAATTATCCATAATCCAAACTTTGGCACATATAAGTTAAATGATACAATTTGTAGAAATCAAAATTTTTAATTGATGCATCATTTACTATGGAATGATATAGAAGCTATGTGTCGTGCTTAAATAAACATTTTAAGCCATGTAGGTTTGCTTATGTATATGAATTAAAACCAAGCAATCCTACCATATGATTTACCTAGTATGCATGATTTTAAACAAAAGTACATAACAAATGTAATACTAGGCAAGAGAGGTAAACTAGATAAAAGATAAATAGATACGCATATCTAAAGACGAAGAATACAATAAAGCTAGTTACCTTAGTCATGGGTGGAAAATTTGGGTCCAAAATTTTCACTAACACACTTGGCAATTAACTTGATCCAATATGATGTATCCCATGATATACATCCCAAATTTGCCAAGTCTCCAAATTTCCCGCAGCCTTTGGTCCACTCACTTCCCTTTCGGGATCCAAACTTTCTTGGTGCTTTTCATGGTTGAAATTATCTCCTTTGGCACCCAGATGCGTTTGGCCCCCTTTCCTTTGTTGGCTTGCTTGTTGGCCTTGATTGCTATCACCTTTCCGTTCTTTTTCTTCTTGATCAAATATGGTGTAGCATCCTTTTTGTTCACCTTTTTGATGTAGGTGTTGGAGATTTTGCTTGATGGCTTTTGCTTGAGCTTTTGCCTTTGTTTATCCCCGGTCATCGCCTTGCATTGGAAAGACTTATGGCCTTCCATGTGGCATAGCCTACAAATCACAGTTTCTCCCTCTACAGGCTTGTTCACTCCCGCAGTGGTGTTATCCTGTGGAGGTCGGATTTGTTTGGCTTTGCCTTTCTTGTCATACAAAGCCTTGCCAAGGCGAGCCACTTCTTGCTTTAATTGTTCATTTTCCTTTGCAACCTCATCCGAACATGTCTCTACAACAATATTCTCAACAACGACTTGGTTGCAGGGGTTAGAATCGTCAATTAAATCAAAGCAGGAAGTAGAAGCATCTTTCTTAATTATTTCAGGTATTTCAACTAAAGATGCTGCTGGGGTGCTACCAATGTTTTCTAGCTTAGTAGTTAGCTCATTATTGTGTATGCTAAGAATTTCCATTTTCTCTAGCAAATTTTCAATAGCTTCTTGGGAGCTAGCTAACTTAGCCTTAAGTTTTTCATTCTTCTTAATAAGGTTGTCATCGGTAGCAGTGGATGGAGCACTAGATTCTAATAGCTCAATTTTAGTTGTTAGCTCACTATTTAAGTTTGCAAAAGTTTCAAATTTTTCTAGCAAACCTTTGTAATCATTTTGAGAGCTAACCAACTTATTTTTCAAAGTTTTAAGCTGAGCTTTTTGCTTAGTGCAAACATCCTAGAAAAATTCTACGGCTTCCGCAAGCTCATCTAGAGAGGGCTTTCCCTCCCCTTCATCATCACTACTACTTTCATCACTAGAGGATGGAATGCTTTTGTTACCTCTTGCCATAAGGCATTTGTGTGATGACCGTGATGATCGTGACGAGGACCGGTGGCTGCGCGTCCTTGGAGGTTCATCTTCACTTGAAGAATCATCCCAAGTTCTAACACTTGTTAGCGCCTTGCCTTTGCTCCTCTCCTTTTTGGGTTTGGCCATATTTGGACAGTTGTCCCTGAAGTGGCCCTTCTCCCCACATGCGAAGCATCCTCTCTTCCTTTGCTTTTTCCTGTCAATGTTAAAGAGAAGATCCTCGACCTGCAGGGGCACACCCATTAGATTAATCTTGCGGATCATCCTCATTACCTTTCCGACGCGTCGGATTGTTTCTTCGTCCTCGGAGGATGATGTGCATGGTTGATTATCTTCATCATCATCACTTTCTTCTTCTTCCTCTTCTTCACTTGAGGAACTTGGAGTGGGAGCCTTCTTTTTGCCCTTCCTTTCATCACATGCAAAAGCATATGGCCTTGAGGAAGTTGGCTCCTCTCCCCGACTCATTTTTCGCGACATCTCAAAGGCCGCGATTTTCCCAATCACAATGGTCGGGGTCATGTTGCTCAAATTCTCCATGTTGTGAAGGATGGTGATGATGCTCCCATATCTTTGTTGTGGTAGCAGGGAGATAATCTTCCTCACAATGTCCGCATCACCTAGCTTATTAATGCCAATAGAATTGAGCTCATTGATAATCAGATTCAAACGAGAATACATGTCTCAAACAAGCTCATCATCTTTCATAGCAAAAGAATTATAGTCATTTAAGACTAGGCAATGTTTTTGCTCACGGACATTGGATGTGCCGTCATGGAGCTCATGCAATTTTAGCCAAATCTCATTAGCAGTTTTCAGGGTAAATACTTGATTGAAAATATCCATGCTAAGAGATTCAAACAAGCAATTTTTGGCTCTAGCATTTAAATGGATTTCTTTTTCCTCACTCGTGGTGGGTTTCTCGAGATTCTTGAGAGGTTTCATCCCGTCACGAGTGACTCTCCAAACACCTAGATCAACGGCCTCTAGGTAACAAGCCATTCTAGCACTATAATATGGGAAGTTAGTGCCGTCAAAGTGTGGTGGCCTATGGGTATCCATCCCTTCCTCTAAAAAGCGTCGGCTCTTTTAGCGGTGAAGCTAAAGCGTTTCAAATGAGCCAAACCGGGCTCTGATACCACTTGTAGGAAACAGGTGACGCCTAAGAGGGGGGGTGAATTAGGACTTCTAAAACTTTTACTAAACTAGGCCACAATTAAATCCCTAGAGCAAAACCTATGCAAATAATCAAAACTAGAATGTGCAAACTAGGTTTTGTCTAAGTGTTGCTATCTCTACCGCAAAGGCTAAGTTTCAATCTACACTAAATAAGTATGACAATAAGATTGAAACTTAAATGCTTAATATAAATGCGGAATGTAAAGAGCTAAGTAGAGAAGAAAACTCTCGTGGATGACGCCGGTATTTTTACCGAGGTATCCGGAACCACGCAAGGTCCCGACTAATCCTCGTTGGTGCCCCTACGCAAAGGGAAGCCCACGCGAGGGCCAAGCACCACGGTCGAGTAACTCCGTAGAGAGCCACGGGCCTTCTCCACGCGCAAGTGGTGCTCCGCTTCCGGCTCCTCTTGGACGCTCCCCGCCGTCTCCACTATCGAGCTTCCGGCCGAAACGCCGCGGGCCTCATTCCCTCCGGTACACGGTGGCGGCCGTGACACAAACGCGGTTGTCACGGTCTCGCAAGACTCTCGCCCCACTCGGTACAATTACAACGACTCACGCAAGAGCCAAGGGGTTGTGAGGTTTATCTAAACTCACTCAACAATCTAGGGTTCACCTAGAGCAAGCGCTAAAGCGGTCTAACTAACCTAAGCACTTCGCAAAGCACCTACGCTAATCACCGAGTGATTCTATTAAGCACTTGGGTGTTTGAGCTCTTGGAAATGTGCACTATATGCCTTAGTATGTTGCTTGGGCTCTCACACTTGAGAATGGCCGGTTGGGGTGGTATTTATAGCCTCCACACCCCCAACTAGCCGTTGGACAGAAAGCAGCAGCTTTCTGTCGTCGGGTGCACCGGACAGTCCGGTGCACCACCGGACACTGCACAGTAGATGTCCGGTGCACGCCACGTCAGCCGACCATTGGCGCCTGTAGCAGTCGACCGTTGGATCCGACCGTTGCCGTCTGCCCGTTGGCACACCGGACAGTCCGGTGCTACAGCCAGAGAGCGCCTGTCTGCGGCCTCTCTGCGCAGACAGTCCGGTGCCTCACCGGATAGTCCGGTGCACACCGGACACCAATGTCCGGTGCGCCACCAGGCGCTGGCTGACAGCCCTTATCTTGGATTTCTTCGCTGATTTCTTCGGGCTTATTTGTTCTTGAGTATTGGACTCCTATGTATCTTTTTATGTCTTCTTTTGAGGTGTTGCATCCTCATTGCCTTGGTCCAATTCTCTTCGCATCCTGTGAACTACAAACACAAACACTAGAAAACTTATTAGTTCACGGATTGTGTTGTTCATCAAACACCAAAACTCAATTAGCCAAATGGCCCGGGGTCCATTTTCCTTACAGCGGTAGACTGAGGTTTTTCGCACTTGCTGTGCTAGTCCGGCTGCACCCTTAGGCGACTTCTGCGCGGATAGTCTTCGCGGTAGACTTCAGTTTTTTCGCACTTGTTGTGCTAGTCCGGCTGCACCCTTTGGCGACTTCTGCGCGGATTGTCTTCGCGGTACACTTCGGTTTTTTCGCACTTGTTGTGCTAGTCCGGCTGCGCCCTTAGGCGACTTCTGCGCGGATAGTCTTTGCGGTAGACTTTGGTTTTTTCGCACTTGTTGTGCTAGTCCGGCTGCAGCCTTAGGCGACTTCTGCGCGGATAGTCTTCGCGGTAGACTTCAGTTTTTTCGCACTTGTTGTGCTAGTCCGGCTGCACCCTTAGGCGACTTCTACGCGGATAGTCTTCGCGGTAGACTTCGGTTTTTTCACACTTGTTGTGCTAGTTCGGCTGCACCCTTAGGCGACTTCTGCGCGGATAGTCTTCGCGGTAGACTGAGGTTTTTCGCACTTGTTGTGCTAGTCCGGCTGCACCCTTAGGCGACTTCTGCGCGGATTGTCTTCGCAGTAGACTGAGGTTTTTCGCACTTGTTGTGCTAGTCTGGCTGCACCCTTAGGCGACTTCTGCGCGGATTTGTCGCACGCGAGGGTGGCTAGTGCTGAGCCTCGCGGTGACCTCGTATTGGTCGAATGTCGAAGACCGTCGTCGCGGTCTTTTTTCGACGCATGTTTTTGCGGGGGATTTTTCACTTGTATATTACATGGCTCCGCCTCGTTAAAAACCTCACCCCCCGGGAGGAAAAGAGTGCGGGCCAGAATAAAATTGTTTTTACGAATTACAAGGGCGAATCGGCCCTGATGAGTCAAACAAAAAATTTGCGGAGGTTGTCAATATTCCAGGAGTGCTCCAGGTCTTCGCCGTTTGGCGTCGCGAGCCTGTAAGCGCTGGGGGAAGCTTTCGTCTTGACAATGAAGGGGCCCTCCCACTTGGGCTCTAGCTTGCCCCTGGACTCTGTCCGAGCTGTTCGGACGAGTACGAGGTCTCCTTCGCTGAATTCCCTCGGGATGACTGAGTGGTCGCGCCATGCTTTTGTCTGGGCTTGGTATTTGTTTAGGGCCTGTAAGGCGAAGACTCGGTCTCCGTCGATGAGATCCTTTGAAGTTGGCTCGTCCACGTCGGGGACGGCTGACGGAGCCGTTCGTGGGGACCTATGTTTTATTTCTTGTGGGGTCATGGCCTCCGATCCGTATAGAAGGCGGAAAGGAGTGAACCCGGTCGCCCTGCACTCAGTCGTGTTTAGTGCCCAGATCGCCTCGGGTAATAATTTGGTCCATCTGCCCTTCTTTTCGTCGAGGAGCATCTTTTTGACGGCTGTGAAGATTTTTCCATTGGCGCGTTCCACAACTCCGTTGGACTGCGGGTGATAAACTGAAGCGAAGGCAAGCTTGGTGCCAATGGAGAAACAAAAATCCTTGAAGTCTTGGCTGTCAAACTGCTTGCCGTTGTCAACTGTTAGTTCGGACGGTACTCCGAAGCGGCAAACAATGTTTTGCCAGAAGAATTTTTGGGCAGTCTTTGATGTTATTGTGGAAACAGCCCTTGCCTCGATCCATTTGGTGAAGTACTCGACAGCGACGAAGGCGAACTTAAGGTTCCCCTGAGCGGTGGGCAGGGGCCCGACAATGTCCAGGCCCCAGCGCTGGAGAGGCCATGTGTGGGTGATCAGCTTTGTATACTGCGAGGGGCTGCCTGACCGAGGAGAAAACTTCTGGCAGGCTTCGCAGGACCTTGTGACTCGATTTGCGGCACAGATCATTGCGGGCCAGTAAAAGCCTTGGCGGATCACCTTAGCAGCTAGGGCCCTTGGCCCTGCGTGTGAGCCGCACGTGCCACTGTGGACTTCGCGTAGGATCTGGATGCCTTCGGTTTCGGTGACGCACTTAAGCATTGGCTGACTGACCCCTTTCTTGTAGAGTTGGCCTTCAATCAGTGCGAAGTCCCGGCTTCGATGTCTGAGGCGCTTGGCCTCGCTGATGTCGGTTGGATGATAGTACCCCTGTAGGAACAGGGTTATTGGTGCCCGCCAGTCTTCGGTCATGATTAGGTTGACTATGCGGTGGCCCTCGCTGTCATTAGTTATTTGGAGCCCTTCGGGGCTCCGGACGGCTGGCGTGCCGATGGTGTGAAAGAACACGTCGGAGGGCAAGGACTCGCCCCTGGCGGCGGCCTTGGCCAATGCGTCGGCCTCTTCATTCTTGGCCCGATCCACATGCCGCAAGGTGAATCCCTTGAATTGTCTCTCCAGACTTCGGATGGCCGCGAGGTATTGCATAAGTGCGGGGTCCTTTGCTGCATAGTCTTTCTCGACCTGGCCGGCAACTACCTTGGAGTCTGTTTTGATGATGCAGGTGGTGACTCCGAGGGCCCTTAGCTTGCGGAGGCCGAGGATGACTGCTTCATATTCTGCTATATTATTAGTGCATCTGTCGGATTCCAGAGCGAAGCTGAGGCGTGCTGCATATCTGTGCTTGACCCCGGCTGGTGAGGTGATGACTGCAGCGGCGCCTGCCCCCGCATGGCACCATGCGCCGTCGCAATGGATCGCCCAAACCTTCTCTACGGACGGGTCTGGCTGTGTTATTGGCCCAGTCCAGTCGACGACGAAGTCTGCCAGGACTTGTGACTTGATGGCTGTCCTGGGCTCGAAGCTGATGTGGTAGCCGGATAGTTCGGCTGCCCACTTGGCAATCCTCACCGATGCCTCCGGGTTTCTGAACAATTCGCCGAGTCCCCTGTCTGAGGTGACTCGGACCTTGAATGCTTCGAAGTAGTGGCGCAGTTTGCGCGAAGACATAACGACTGCGTAGGCAATCTTCTCCAGCTCTGACATGTTGCACTTGGACGGTGTCAGTACTTCGGAGACATAGTAAACAGGGCACTGCCTGACCACGCCCTCAACTATCTGCTCCTGCACTAGCGCCGCGCTGACCGCATGCGGCGAAGCCGCGACGTAGAGCCATAGGGGGAGCGAGGAGTCGGGGCTTGTGAGGACGGCCAACTCTGACAGGTACTGTTTTAGTGAGGCGAAGGCCGCTGCCTGCTCCGGTCCCCAGGCGAAGTCTTTTGCACCGTGGAGTGTTTTGAGGAAGGGGAGACTTCGCTCAGCGGACCTGGAGATGAATCTGTTGAGAGCGGCCAATCTGCCTGTCAGACGCTGGACGTCCCTGGCGGACTGCAGAGGCGTCATGTTTATGATGGCCTGGATCTTGGTTGGGTTGGCCTCGATGCCGCGGTGTGATACCAATTAGCCCAATATTTTGCCTTGGCGAACGCCGAAGACACACTTTTCTGGGTTTAGGCGGAGTCGTGCGTCTCGCATGTTTGCGAATGTCTCGGCGAGGTCGGCGAGATGGTCCTCCTTGCTCTTGCTGGCGACGACGATGTCGTCCACATATGTAAATATATTTCTGCCAACTTGCCCTTCGAGCACTGTCTTGGTGAGTCTGGAGAAGGTGGACCTGGCATTCTTGAGTCCCTCCGGCATTCTGATAAAGCAATATGTGCCGAAGGGTGTTATAAAGCTGGTGCTAGCCTTGTCTTCCTCCTTCATGTATATCTGGTGGTAACCGGAAAAGCAGTCGAGGAGTGACATGACCTCGCATCCGGCTGCGCTATCGACTATTTTGTCGATCCGCGGCAATGGGAAATTGTCCTTTGGGCAGGCCTTGTTGAGACTGGTGAAGTCTATGCACATTCGCCACTTCCCGCTTTTTTTCTGCACCATTACAACATTGGGGAGCCACGTGGGGTAAGCCACTGGCTCGATGAATTTTGCCTCCAGGAGACGGTGCACCTCCGCCTTGGCGGCCTCTGTCTTTTCGTCGGACATTTTGCGAAGCCTCTGCTTTTTTGGTCGCACCGAAGGGTCAATTCCCAAGCTGTGCTCAATTATGGATCGGCTGACTCCGACCAGGTTGAGGGCGGACCAGGCGAAGACATCTTTATTCTTGGACAGGCAGCAGAGGAGTTTCTCCTCTTCATGCGAGGTGAGGTCTTCGCTGATAGTGACTGTCTGCTTGGGCGTGGCCTGATCGAGGGGGACAGTCTTGGTCCCGTCTTGGCTCTGCAGCTGTGCCTTGTCATGCTGTTTATCGGTTGGGTTGGCGGGCGCGGGGACCTCGCGCTGGGCCATGAGGCAGTGCACGTTTCTCTGGCCGGGCACGAAGTCCCGCTCTATGTTGCGCGCCGTCTGCTGGTTGCCGTAGACCGTAATGACGCCTAACGGACCTGGTATCTTCATACATAGGTACAGTCCGTGAATGGCGGCCTCGAACTTATTGATGGAGCCCCGACCCATGATGGCGTTGTATGGATATACCATATCCACGATATCGAAAGTCACTTGCTCACTTCAGGCATTGGGTGCTACACCGAAGGAGAGGGGCAACTCTATTTTGCCGACGGGAAAGGTGCCCTTGCCGCCGAAGCCATACAACGGGTTGTCCGAAGGCTTGAGCAGGCTGTGGCTTATACCCATGCGGTCGAAGGCGTGGAGGAAGATGATGTCCGCCTGACTGCCATTGTCGACTAGGACTTTGTGTAGGTCCCAACCTGCCACGCTGCAATTGATAACCATAGCGTCGATGTGGGGGGCGCTGCGCAGGTCGACGTCTCGTGCGTCGAAGGTTAGCGGTATGTGGGACCACTTTGTCTGCACGACTGGGCCAGTGACAGCGACATGGTTGATGCTGCGGTAGTGGTCCCGCTTCTGCCGCTTGGTGTCGAAGTCAGTGCTGGACCCCCCGTTATCATGTGAATGACTCCGCGATATGGCTGATCGGCGAAGTCTTCCTGCTTTGGGGCGTGGGGGATGTTTTGATGTTGCTGGTGTGGAGGTGGGGGTGGGGGAGGTACGATTTGTACTTCCTGATGGTGTTGGTAAGCGTGGTGCGGTGGGTGCGGGGCGGGGGCGTGGATATATGGTGGAGGGGGTTGCTGGTAAGTGTGTGCGACAACTCTGGGGTTGTCGGCTGGCTGCGCCCGTGCCATTCTGTCTCTGGTGGCCTTCGTTTCGGGGCAGTCTTTGGTTTGGTGGGCGCAGTCTTCGCCATGGAAGAGGCAGTAGAATCGGCGCGGCGGCTGCGCACGCCCTCGACCCCTACCACGAGTTCCATTTCCGCGGCCCTGGGGGGGATATTCCTGGCGACGAGGGGCGTCAGTAGCGGGGTGCTGGTTGGCGATGTTGTGCACTTGCTGCTGATTGAGGCCGTCTCGACCGGAGTCTGGCTGCGGAGTCCTCGTCCATGTGCGGCTGGACTGTGGAGCATCTTTGGGTTTCCGCTGCGACTCAACCTTGCGCTGGTGGAGCTCTTCGGATTTGGCATATTTTTCAAAGAGCTGATATAGTTCCTGGAGGTTCTTGGGCGGATCTCTGATATAGTGGCTGTAGAGGACGCCGGCGCGAAGGCCATTGATAGCGTAGTGGATAGCGATCTGATCATCGACTGAGGGCAGCTGTGGCTTGAGTGTTAAAAATTTGCGGTAATACTCCCGCAGAGTCTCCTTTTCCAGCTGCTTGCAGAGCGAGAGCTTGGCCAAGGCGTCGGTGTCTGGGCGATACCCTTGGAAGTTGAGCAGGAACTTATCCCGGAGGCTTCTCCAGGAATCAATGGACAGCGGAGGCAACCTGGTGAACCAGGTGAGAGCTGGGCCCTCTAGGGCGATGATGAAAGACTTCACCATTGTGGCGTCGTCCCCTCCGGAAGATGCAACGGCTACCTGATAACTCATTATGTATTGTGCTGGGTCGGTGCTGCCGTTGTACTTGGGATATGCCCCTGCCCGGAAGTTAGCTGGCCAAGGCGTCACTTGCAGGTGTGGCGCCAGGGGACTTCGCTCGTCGAGGTAGTTGACCCCTTGGAATGGCGCGGCGTGCGGGAAGGTGTGGTCGCGCTGGGGGAAACGCGGGCCTTCCGGTTGTGCGCGCTGCTGCAGGGGTGGCTCATGCTGCGGGCCGAGGTGGCCTTCGCGCGTGTCTTCCAGTTGTGCGCGCTGCTGGAGGGGTGGCTCATGCTGCGGGCCGAGGTGGCCTTCGCACTGCATCAGCGCGATCTCCCGCTCGAGGTCCTAGGCCTTCTGCTCTTCGTCACATATCATTTGTCGCACTTTGGCTAGTGTGGACACGCGCTGGCGCTTGGCCTCCAGTATCTCTTTCTGCCTCTAGAGATTGCGGTTCTTGAGGCGCAGGGCACGCAGCTGTAGCTGTTCTTCCGCTGAAACGCCGAGGACTTCACCGTCCTCGGTGAGGTCCGCACCCTCCAGTGGGGCGAAGCCTGGGGGTGGCTGTGATTGTCCTTCAGGGCCACAAGTGCGGAGGGTGTCGTCTTCAGTGGCCTCTTGGTGGGTGGATTGGGTGAGGGCGAGGGCCTTGTCCTTTCTTGCGGCTAGCAGTGCTGCCTTCACAGCCTCGTCAGCTCTCTTGGGTGCCATCGCGGGTGGTGTTCTCGTAGACCCACGGTGGGCGCCAAATGTTGGCACTTTGCTCTCAGTCGCAAGGGGGACAACAAGGATGAACAGTGACGCTAACATGGTTACGTGCTAGAAGGCAATAGCTCTGTTCATCAGGCCTCTCACGGGCACTGTGCGGGGGTATTTATAGGTACCTGAGCGCCCAGCGCCTTGTGTTAAGGACGCATGTGCCCTCAGCTACCTAGGTTATCCCCAGAATATTCCCATAAAGCAGGGTTACAGACTATAATTACAGGGATGCCTTTACAAATTAGGCCCGTAGCACGCGGCGGCCACGCAGGGCCCGTTACAATGGGCCGGATCACACGTGGGCCTCTGAGCTGGACGAGGCCGCACTATGGGATGACACCGTCGCAGGCCTTCGTCTGGTGCCGAATAGAGCGAAGGGTGTCCCTGCCCATTTTGTCTCTGCCTGACCAGCGACTGCAACAAAGGCCTCGAGCGAATGGTGGCGTCTTTGCCTTCGCCCCAACAAGCAGATCAGGGCTCACCGCCTTGGCGTACAATGCCTCACTGACCCTGACTACCGTCGTGCAGTGACCGCACTTGTACCCACCATAACCGGAATGGGAGACCACGTCTCAGGTCGCGTGAGGGGTAAAGTCCACTGCCAGGTTCAATCAGGTACTAGGCTTACCGATTTACCATATTTCTCGGCATGTGCTTAGTACGTTCAAACGCTTGACACAGGTATCCGCACGTTAATCCTTATTCCAATTTTCCATCTCGTAGACAACCAATCCCCATGGATTGTTGTCCACAGACCAGCATCATTGTGATATGAAAGTGGGTACAACCAATTCCTGACCTCGCGCGAGTGCTAGAAAATCACTCGACTTCTACCGAGGTCCTAATTAAATAAGCAACTACTCGGCCTAGCATACTAGTATTCAGTTCAATATGATTCCTGAGATCATGCAACTAGGGTTTCAAACAACTCCTACACTTAAGTGCACATTCAATCCTACAATCATTAAGTATAGTTAAATAGCATAAATAACAGGTTATGCATAAATCGGGGCTTGCCTTCCAAAGCTGTGGCAGGCAGATCCTCAGGTGCAGCCTCTGGTGCTGGGTATGGGGCTACCTCCTGAGCAGCTCCTTGCTCCGGCACGAGGACGTATTCTCCGTCAGCGAGGTTACAGTCTATCGAAATGCAATGAATACTTATGTCATGATTATACAGGATTTAATAACATTATGCTAAAGGAAGAAAAACTAAGTTAGTAACTTAGGGTTTCTTGGTCAGCCAAGATTAAACTTTCTCCAAAAATTCTGTAAAAATTACAGTGGGTTGTCATTGGTCACTATAGCCTGTTCTAGGAATTTGAGGTTCAAAATAAAAAGGCTATGCCTTAGACAAAAATAACAAAAGTTGGGGCAGAGGGGTTACTTTGCACTACAACCCTTATCTAGGTGTGGGTTCTGTCTTAAGGATTATTTTTGTTGGTATCTAACAGTAATCACAAGTTTCTGTGCCAAAAATCACCAAAGGTTAATTGGTGGTTATTTAGTTGTGATTTTCTAAAGTTTTATGCCAAAAAGGTTCTTATAACTAACTTGTTATTTGAAAAATATCAAACAACAGACTTCATATTTTTCTTATGTTCATAACAACAACCCATTAGTTATCCCAAGGTTTGGGGTGTTTTTGCCTTAGGGTTATTTTTCTAAGGTTTTTCTAAGTTTTCCTTGTTTTCTCAAAATAAAAGGTATCCCAATTATTTTGTACTAAACCAGGGTATAATAAATTTTTCTAGTGAACTATACTGAATAAATATACTAACAAAAATAGGGGTGCCCCCTGGTTCCTCAATTAAATCACCTTTCCTATTTTCCTTAACTTTAAGCACAATGTGAAACAAATGGCAAACTCTACCTTAATGGGGTGTACAGAGGGGTTTATCATTTTTAATTAGGTTAGTAGGTGGTCATGTACTTCTCCAAATTTTCTTAACCTCAGTTAAATAGTGCAACTATTTTTCTTCCTATTATTTAGCTTTTGGCCAAAACAATAATTAAATCAGAACCCTAAAGTTTTCTATAGCACTTAGGGGTTTCATATTTTTCTTAGGTAGTTTACATTATTTAAGACCTGGCAAAATTGGTTTGACTTGATTTGGGTGAATAAAACAGAAGATATGAATTATTCAAGTTCTGTTTGAATTTAAATCAGATTTAATAAAAGGTTTCCTGGAAAACCCACTTTTCACCGAAGTCCTCGGGTTATTTCCAAACTAACTCTCTCAGTTATACCCCCGCGCTACTATTCATCCGAGTCACTGACATTGCGCAAAACCCTCTAGCTTTCTCTTCTTCTCCCCCGCGGTCCCTCCTTGGGTTTAAACAGTACCCGCGAGAAAGAAAAGGGCGGCGCAGCTTACCAGCGGTGAGAGAGGTCCAGCGAGGGGCGGGGTTGGCTCCGGGAGGTTCTGGCGGTCACAACGGTGTACGGCTCGATGGCGGGGGTGGCCGGAATCGTCCGGTCCACGTGCGCAGGCGGGTGCTCTTGTCGGCGGCAGGTGCTCCGGTCAAACCACGACGACCTAGTTCAATCCACGGGCACGGTGAGCTTCACGGGGTGACGTAGAGGCTGTGTGCACAAGGAATCGAGGAATGGAGCAGAGGATTACCCGGTCTACGCTCGCCGGCGGTCGGGTGGAGTCCGGCGACCGTGGACTGGCCTCTCCGGCGAAGCAAACTCTGATTCCTCGCTCGGGGAGCTTCACCGAGGTGTGCACAGTCTTCTCAAAGGGCTGGACGGGGCTGGGAAGGGTTCTGCTGGCCGGTCTACGGTGGCAGGGGGATCGGGCAACCGCGGACACGCCGTGCACAGGCAAACGCCGGTGGGTTTAGGCTCCGGTGAGGTCGAGCGCGTGCGGAGGGGTACGGTCTAGGTCCCTAGGGGCTTTATAGGCGCGGGCGCGAGCCATGGCGCCGGCTGGGCTTTGGCGCGACGCGGGGCACGCGTCGGGCGTGCTCTGGCGAGTCCAGAGCGCATCGAACATGTGGCCGTTGCCTTCTGCCCTTGTTCTTGCGCCTGCTGAGCAGCCAAGCGTGTGAATCTCGCCCTATGGCTTGTGTAAGATTTCTTCCCTGCACCTAGGGCTACCTAGTTCATGTAAGTTCCAAGAGAAGATCAGGTCTGGTTTAGAAGATATGGTGGCGCCAAGTCTTGTCTGTCTGCACTATTCAACCCGTGACAAAATAGGTGCCAACTCGTGTTAAACGGTCTTGGCTTGGGTTCAAACTCTTCCAGGGGGTTCCTTAGATAATTTGGCTCCTTTTTGCTATTTAGACCCTGGGGTTTTGGTGTCATTAGCTAGGTGAACACCCCTGATCTCTAGATTAGGGCTGATTTTGGGACTTAGAGGGAATGGGGTGATTCCATAGTGTTCTCCACTTGGGGCTGATTTAGGGGTCCTTTAGGGGTCTTTTTGCAAAGTTCCTTTGCTGTCTTTTGTAAACATTTTGGTACTCTTAAACTTTGGTTAAGGGTTTAAATTATGGAATGTGCATTTGCCTAATCTTTCTCTCAACTAAAAGCTTCAAGAGAGAGGGCCCAAGGTTCAATCCTCCCTTGCCCTAGGTGATCATTGCCTAAAGGCTTGGGTAATGCCTTGGTCCCTGGCATTTCTTAACTCACTCATGCTTCCAAGGTCTTAAGTGCTCCCTCTCCTCCAAGTTTTAACCACATGTGATAATAGGTATAAGTGTCATTAGGAAGCCAGCCCTTGGTAACACCTGGGGTGTTACAAAGCAAATCGAAAAGGGAGCCTTTAGGGTACCATAAGCCTAGATTTTGGGTGTGCACTAAGTATCTCAGGATTCTCTTAACGACAACAAGATGGCAATCTTTAGGATTAGCTTGAAAGCAAGCACACATGCAAACACTCAACATTATATCAGGTCTAGATGCACACAAATAAAGTAGAGACCCTATCATTGATCTATATAACTTTTGATCTACAGGTTTACCTTCTTCATTTAGGTCGAGGTGTCCATTTGATGACATTGGATTCTTGGCGTGCTTTGCCTTTTCCATGCCAAACTTCTTGAGTATATCTTGCGTATATTTAGTTTGGCATAGAAAAGTACCTTCCTTGAGTTGTTTGACTTGAAATCCCAGAAAGTATTTAAGCTCGCCCATCATAGACATCTCAAACCTGTTCGTCATTACTTTGCTAAACTCTTCACAAAATTTTTCATTAGTACTACCAAATATAATGTCATCGACATATATTTGGCACACAAATAATTCATTGTCAACTTTGCGAGTAAATAATGTAGAGTCAGCTTTTCCTATTGTAAACCCATTCTTAATTAAAAAATCTTTAAGGCAATCATACCAAGCTCTAGGGGCTTGTTTAAGCCCGTAGAGTGCCTTGTGAAGTAGATAGACATGATTTGGCTTCCTTGGATCTTCAAAGCCCGACGGTTGCTCCACATAGACCCTCTCTTGTAGTGGACCATTTAGAAACACGCTCTTGACGTCCATTTGATATAACTTGAAATCATGGTTAGTAGCATAGGCAATTAATATTCTAATTGACTCTAACCTTGCTACCGGTGCATATGTTTCACCAAAATCAAGTCCTTCCACTTGAGTGTAGCCTTGGGCAACCAACCGTGCTTTATTTCTTGTAACCACGCCATGCTCATCTTGTTTGTTCCTAAAGACCCATTTTGTCCCAATCACATTTTGCTTGGGTCTTGGAACCAAGGACCAGACTTCATTCCGGGTGAAGTTGTTCAATTCTTCTTGCATGGCAATTATCCAATCCGGATCACCCAACACTTCTTCAACCTTAAGTGGCTCAAGAGAGGAAACAAATGAGTAAAATTCACAAAAATTTGCTAAACGAGATCGAGTTGTTACCCCTCTCCTGATGCTACCCAGGATGTTGTCCACAGGATGATCTCTTTGAATAGTGTGATGAACTCAAGGATGAGGCACTGATGGTTGTCTTTGAATTTGTTCCTCCTCATCATCTACTTGATCAAGAGCCACTTCACCGTCAGTACTTTCATGTTCATCTTCTACCACCGTTGGGATCCTTTGGGGTTGATGATTTTCTTCAAGATTTGGATGACTTGAGGTTGATGGGTTTGCTTGGGTGGAGGATTTGTCATCCACCACCTTTGCACCCACATCAACAACCTCATTGGTCATCCACAAAGTTCCTTCCTCATCATCCTTTTCTTGAGGTCTCACTTCACCTATTGCAAGTTTCTTTATTGCCTCACAAGGTAGTTTTTCATTTCTTGCAGTGCCATTAGAAACATGCCCTTGCGAGCCATTAGATTCATCAAATGTCACGTCTATCGCTATTTCAACAAGACCGGTGGTATTGTTGAAAACGCGATATCTATGCGCATTTGATGCATAACCAAGCAAGAAACCCTCGTCCACTCTAGGAGCAAACTTTGAGCTCTTGACTTTCTTGTTAAGAATAAAACACTTACAACCAAAAACTCTAAAATAATCAACTTTAGGTTTGTTACCAGTGAGAAGCTCATAAGCAGTCTTTTTGTAGATCTTGTGAAGATAGAGACGGTTGATTGCATGACAGGCGGTGTTGACCGCCTCTGCCCAAAAGTTGTCAGGTGTCTTGTACTCATCCAACATGGTTCTAGCTGCTTCAATTAAAGTTCGGTTCTTTCTTTCCACAACACCATTTTGTTGTGGAGTGTAAGAAACCAAGAACTCATGTTTGATTCCTTCTTCGCCTAAAAATTCTTCGACACCTGTGTTCTTGAATTCCGTCCCATTATCACTTCTCACTTTCTTGATTTTGAGCTCAAACTCATTTTGAGCTCTCCTCATGAATTTCTTCAATATTTCTTGAGTTTCACCTTTATCACTCAAAAAGAAAACCCAGGTGAAGCGAGAAAAATCATCAACAATGACTAAACCATATTTACTACCACCAATGCTGATGTAAGCCACAGGTCCGAAGAGGTCCATGTGAAGAAGCTCCAATGGCCTTTTTGTTGTGACCACATTCTTTGATTGATGTGGGACTCCATGTTGCTTTCCTGCTTGGCATGCGCCACAAACCCTATCTTTCTCAAACACAACATTTGTTAGTCCAATAGTGTGACCATCCTTTTGAAGTTTGGCCAAGTTCCTCATGCCAACATGAGCGAGTCGGCGATGCCAAAGCCAACCCTTGTCAGATTTTGCCACTAAACAAGTCTCAGGCGTCACTCTACTTGTTGTGAAATCAACAAGATAGAGTTTGCCCTTCAAGCGACCTGTAAAGGCAACAGAGGAATCCTCCCTTCTAAGGATCTTCACATCCACATCAGAAAATAAGCAATTATAACCCATTCCACAAAGTTGTGAAACGGACATCAAATTGTAGCTTAAAGAATCTACCAATAAAACATTTGAAAGTGATTGTTGGTCAGAGATAGGAATTTTACCAATACCAATCACCTTACTCTTGCCACTATCTCCAAACACAATTTCTTGTGCTTCTTGAGTTAGTTGCAAGGAATGGAACATGTCTTCCTCCCCGGTCATGTGATTTGTGCATCCACTGTCAAGCACCCAACTTGACCCACCAGAGGAGTAGACCTGCAAAACAAATTTAGGTTATTCTTTTAGGTACCCAAATTGAATTGGGTCCTGCAGTGTTAGTTATAGCCTTGGGTACCCACACTTCTTTTCATGACTTTTCTTTTAGTGTAGGCACCCACATATTTAACAACTAATTTCCCTAAATCCCAAGTCAACATGTAGTCACAAAGATAAGAGTGAGAAATGGGAGCATTAAATTTTTCTCCACTTGTTGATGCCGCTTCCTTCATCTTACTCTTTGTGGAACTCAAGTTTACCTTTACTTGAGTTGACTTATCATTTGAGGAGTGAATCCTCCCCAAGGCATCATATAGGGTGGTTCCCTCTATGAACTTGGGGGATCTCCACCCCTTATGCACTGTGCTAGGGTTTTCCTTAGATGAGTTGAACCCAAGCCCCCTTCTTCCATTGTTGGGCTTTAGGGACTTGTACTTGGGTTCAATTTTATTTAACCCATCATTGCTAGAGCATTTTTTCAATATTTCTTTGACCTTCACCTGTGGGCTCTTCTTCCTTGCATGGTTAGTTAGACAACAAGAAGCATGATATTTGGCACAATGTTTGCAAAAAGGTATTATTTGAGGAGCTAGACTTAGATTCAATCAATAAAGATGAAGCATTGATGTTCTTGCAATTTTCAAGTTGCACTTGAAGTTCTTGATTTTGGACATTCAAGCTTAACATGCTTGATTCAAGTGCATCCTTTTTATTTGCAAGATTAGCTATAGAGGTTTTCATATTGATTACTTCTTTTTCTTTATCCTCTATAGTTATCTTGACTAAAGATACTTCCTTAGTCAAGGCATCTAGCATTTCATCTTTATTGAGTAGCAATCCTTGAAGCTCTAGGTTTCTTTCCTTTTCAAGGATAAGCAAGTCTTCTTGAGCATCAAGAGTTGCTTTTCTTTTATCTAGCTTCTCCATTAATTTGATGATAACATTATATCCATTTAAGCCAAATTCCTTAATCATTTTATTTTTCATAGCAATTTGTTCATCATCATCATCATTTTGAAAATCATTACTAAATAAAGTTACCTTATCTCCTTTTGCCATGAGGCAAGTTGGAGTGTAGGAGTCGTCTTGTAGGTTGGTGAAGAGTTGCAAGCTTGAAGTAGATTGGATGGTAACATTTGCCACCACTTCCTCTTCTTCGGAGCTAAACCTCTCTTCATCGGAGTTCCATTCTTCACCAATATGGGCTTGACCATATTTCTTCTTCTTGAAATGTCCCTTGGTCTTGCCTCCCTTTTTGAACTTGTCCTTCTTGTATTCCTTCCTGGCTTCTTGTTCCTTTTTGTTAGGACAATCCGCTATGAAATGACCGGTTTGGCCACATTCATAACATGCCCTCTTCTTTCCTTTCCTTTGAAACTTGTCATTTTTCCTTACAAATTTCTTGAATGTTTTGATGAACATAGCTGTGTCTTCATCACTTGAGCTATCTTCATCACTTGACGTCTCGGCCACTTTCTTTGCCTTGTGGTCTTTGTTCTTCTTGGGGGTGTCTTGTTCATTTGTGATCAAGGCATGAGAGTCTCTTGTCTTGATGGGGGCTTCTTCGGACTCGTGTTGTGTAATCTTTGCAAATAATTGATGAGGCGTCATATCCTCATAGTCATCACGATCCCTTATCATCCTTGCTAGACTCTTATCCTTTTCTTTTTATGCTCTCATGAATAGTCTTGTGACCTTGGAGTCACTCCAATCTTCACTTCCAAGTAATCTTATCTTGTTTACTAACACCATCAATCGATCAAAGGGAGATTAAAGCGACTCACCCTTGATCCAATCATATCTAGCAAGCTCACTTTCCAAAGCTTAGCTTTGGGATCCCCTTCATGTGACATTTTAAGAATGTTCCAAATGTCACGGGCATCTTCTCTTCCTTGAACTTTCCGGTATTCTTCCGGACAAACACTTCCTTTAATTATACTCACCGCTTGAGCATTGCGATGAACCTCTTGCATCATTTCCGGAGTCATCTCTTCTCCTTGGGCGGGCTTATACATACCTACATTAACAATCTCCCAAAGACTAGGATGTACACCGATTAAATGCGACTTCATCTTATCGGCCCACTCGTCATAGTTCAACTCACTAAGAGTTGGTAACTTTCGAAGTGGGGCGGAAGAGAAGTTGGGAATAAAATTTCTAGAGTAATCGAATTGAACTTTACTAAATTCGTTACCTTTGCTTTTGGTAGATGATCCTTCGGTGTTGAGACTTACCTTGCTCAACACCTTCGACACCAAAAGATCCACTAGGTCGTCATTGTAATCAAATTTTCCCTTACCTTTGTCTTCTTCGGCCTTTCTTCTTGATTCTTCTTCTTCAGCCTTTTTCTTAGCATCTTCCTCTTTCATCTTGAGGAACATCCTCTCGGCAATCTTCATGGCGAGGTCGAGGACCTTGGGGTCCACTTCCTCACCGGAGGATGTGACGGGAATATCCTCGAGGATAGGATCCACATGGTCCCGTTGAGTAGACATAATCGTTTCCTCACGCGGTTAAGCGCAAAACGAGGTACGATGCTCTGATACCAATTGAAGGTAGCCTAGAGGGGGGTGAATAGGCTACACCTGAAATTTTTCACTAAAAACTTCGAGAAAGGTTAAATTAAAGTTGCACTGGTGCAAACTAGTTCAGTTGATTTTGTTTACAACTGAACAAGTTTGAACCTGCTCAACTTAGATAAATAAATATTGCGAAGTAGTGAAAGATTTTGCTAATGACTTGCCCTACGCAAGATCTACTCGAATAGATAATATGAACCAACCAACAAATTTAAAGAGCTTAACAAGAACACACAAGAACACACGATATAACCCGAGGTTCGGCAACCACCACAAAGGTGTCCTACTCCTCGTTGAGGAGCCCACAAAGGACCGGGTCTTTTCCAACCCTAATCCTCCACAAACTGACCACAAAGGTCAAGGCAATCTCTTCTCAAATATGCTCAAAGAGCGGGTGATACAAACTTCTTGGGGTCGTCCACAAATTTGGAGACTCCCAAGCAACCTCTAACCATCAAGGAACACGAGGTTCCAAGAGTAACAAATCCGCACAAGGTTAAGTTTGCAACGAGCTCAAGAACAAAGAGAATAGGAGAATCGAGATGAAAATGACAGCGTGTTAGATCGAGTTCACCTCACACCAAGGATCCTTCAAGCGATTGAAGGAGATGTGATTGCGGGTGTGAAAGGTGAAATGAATGCACTTGTTGAGAGTTTGGTCAGCCAAGATTTCGTGAGAGGGGCAAAAGTTAATGAGAGAGAGAGTGTGTGAGGGGGTATATAAAGGATCCCCCAAAAGCTGGCAGCCGTTGGGAGAAAAGGAGTAAAAACTGGTTGAACCGGTTTTCAGACCGGTTGAACCGGTTTCTACCAGGGGGATCCCGGTTCACTAACCTACTCAGCCGGAGACTCGACCGATTTCAAAACCGGTTGAGTAGGTGAAAAATCCGGTTGAACCGGTTTTCCCAAAAGATCTGCAGTGACTTTTTCTGACAGCTCTGACTGTTAGACAGGTCAGAGCAGGGGAGGCAGAGGAGCAGTCCCAAAACCGGTTGAACCGGTTTCCAGGGCTGAAACCAAATTTTGAGTGTTTTGAGGAGGACAAAAGTGGAGTTTTTTGTGGGAAGTAAAATTGGTCTTTCTCAAGGGCATTCATGATCTGGAAAAATGTTCTCAAAGATGTTTTCAAAGGGTTTTGAACTTAGCTCATTGCATAACTTACTTAACCATTGCGGATCCCTCTTAATTGCACGGCGATTCCTATAACTCAAGAATTATAAAATGAGTACTGTCGTTGTTTCAAAACACTTGGAGCACGCCATTTGATGTGGAATTTTAAATCTGCTGTGCTTTCTATTTTTATGCTCGTAAGATCTGTGCTTCTCCTGTCTGTAGAATTACTGTGTACATGCTAGGAGCAAACTTGTTAGAATCTCTGTTTGTTTTGTCATTTAATCACCAAAACCCTCAATTAGGGTTGATTGCACTTACAATGACTTAGACATATAATCAGATGTATATGTATGAAATCATGCAATGACACAATTGCACGGAAATGTAGAACAACGGAAGGCAAGAGCTAATTACCTCTTTGGATGAACCGTAGATACGTGATATTGCTGCAACTAATGGGATTTAAAAAGGAGAAGGAACACTGATACAAAATATTGACAATACAATGTTAATACCAAGGTCCATGTGCAAGGAAAAGAAATATAGAGCATATGTCGCATGCCGCATATGAATAAATTATGATGAAATTAAATGTTGGACAGAGGAGCCTAATAAATAATCGTAGTATTCGATACATAAAAATGTTCTATGAAACAAATATATATAATACGAAAGCATTAGTGGTTGGTCGGTGAGGAGTCAACAGTCAAGCATCATCTGGGATGTTATGCCAAAAAATAGGCGCACCGAACAGGCCAGGCATACTTGAGGGAGTAAGTAAAAGGTTCAATAAAAACATGGCAGAAGATTTCTATGAGCTAATTTGGAAAACACATGATGCTAATACGCAAGTTGTCTTCATGCAATCTACAAATTATAAAACAACAAAATATACATAAAGGTATTTTGAAGCAGGAGTTATAAGAAGACATGCTGCTGTGTCTGAAATCGCTTGTCGATGAAGTTGTAATGCATAAAAAGAGGGTTAGAATATAAATCGACCACACTATTTTTTTTGGTACAAAGTACTGACAATACAACCCAACATGTAAATGTGAAGCCCGTTCAATACTCAATGCACTGCATAAGAAGAGGATTAGAACCTAAATAAATCCCCCACACAAAAAAAGATATTGTAGCATGGCCTTATCTAAAGTGAAAGCATTAATTGCGAAGTAGATAAAGCTGACATTTAAGCGAAGCATAACATGCAGCCGACTAATGATACCTTAATAAAAACGGAATAATACAAGCGATAGTTACCTCGTCGTTGCAGTCCTTAAGGAAGAGAGGTATTACTCAACGTGTTTCGAAAGGCAAGCTGCAATGAAAATGGGTGTAGCAGAGGAATACATTAAACCATCTGAAAGATTTTTTTATTTAATATTGAAACCCAGAAGACTGTCAAGATCACTCGTACGAAAAAATTTCTGAGACTCCAAGAAAACAAACCGTAAACCTTTGAGTATACAGTAACATATGGAAAATTGTACAGGCGGTAGACACAAATTTATAAACGATTTGTGATGGAAGTTGATGATTGTTTAGCAAAAACTCAAACCCTAAAATAGAGATAGCAAACAAACTTTAAATCAAAGTGTGGCCGGTCGTAAAAACAGGAACCCTAAAATGAAGGAGGCGCCCAAAAAATAGCGGTGCGCGGCTGGTAAAAAAACAAGAACCCTAAAACGAAGGAGACGTCAAAAAAATGGCGATGAACCGGATCAGCAGCTATGTCTAGTGCACAATAGAGGAGGGAGCATGGACGAGAAGTACCTGTAGGTCGCGGCAGCATAGGACGCTAGGACGAACAGGCGGCGGAGCGGGCGGTGTTGTCCATGTCGCCCAGGCAAAGTTGAGCGCGGTGGACTGGTGGGCAAGAGACAATGGACGCAGATGAAGTCTCTAGACCCGTATGGAATGGGAAAAGGCACAAGAGCTTCGATGGCTTGTAGCACCTGGGCGGACATGGATCGTAGATGACAAATCAGACGGTGCATAAATAAAGAAATGACGTGGATAGCTTAATCACACCCGTTTTGAACCGTGTTTGTAAATAAGAAAATTTACAATGAGCCCTTCCCTCTAAAAGACGCAAAAAGATTTGCAGCAATTGTATCATCTTCTTAACACCTTCATAAATCTGCTTAATGATCAATATAACTAGCTTGGATTCTAATTAGCTTGGATGAAATGCCCATGGTTTCCAAGCATCATCAACCACTTGATTATCTAATGAACACCTTCCTGAATTTCTTGTATTTCAATTAATACGTGTAAGCAAAATAGATCAAAACTTATTTAATTAATTTAAATTAATGTATTTTAATGTTTGATGATCAGCATAATTATTTAAAATAATGTTATTTGCTAGTGTTTATGAATATAATTTAAAGGATGTAATGTGTGCTTAGAGAAAGACATATCGACACATTAAAAGAAAATATTAGAAGATAGTAACAAATAACAAATAAACTGACATAGTACAATATTAATAAAGAGAGAGATGATTTAAAAGTTTTATGGGTGAAATAATTTTGGTAGGAATAAAACTAATTATTATTTCCTGTTGTGGCTTGGTTCCTCGCAGACTTGCTCGGCGGGGTCTTGGTTGTTCGTCTCGCCTCGTAGACTTACTCGGCGGGGGCTTTGGTTGATCGCCTCGCCTTACAGACTTGCTCGGTGGGGGCTTTGATCGGTCGCCTTGCCTCGCAGGCTTACTCAGTGGGGACTTGATCGGTCGCCCCGCCTTTAAGACTTGCTCGGTGGGGACATGGTCGGTCGCCCCACCTCTCATACTTGCTCGGCGGGACTTGTTCGGTAAATGGGCTACAGAGAGGTTCATAGGCCTCACTTCGGGTAACCCTTTCCTGGGTACCCGACAACAGCCCCCGAGCTTTCGTGTGACTCCTTGGAGTTGATCGGAGGCTTTCTTGTTGGGGGGTCTGAAGCCCCGCGTGCGCGCAAGAGCATCAGTATGATGTAGCCTCCGATCCCTCGAGTAATCGGTGATTGCTTGAGTGTTTACTTAGTTCCTGGCAAAGCCATGGGCCTGCTTTTTGCCAACCTCTTCGAAACTTCTAGCCGTGTTGGATACACTTCGTTTTGTGTCGTGGCTCTTGATACGGCCTTTTGGCTTGGTCGCTAGAGCGTAGCATCGCTTTGGTCCCGCACAGAGTTGCCCGGTGGTAGTGTTCGCTAGAGAGAGCGTAGTCTCCAGGGACAGACCCGTACGAAATTGCTCGAGGGCAGCATTCGCCGGGCCTAGTCTCTAGGGTCAGACCCGTACGGAGTTGCCTGGAGCGTGGCTTGGATGCGCGCAAGCGCATCAGTATGACAGCCCGGTGCACCCGCGGACAGTAGGCAACCAAGGCCTTACAAATAGAGCTTCGACAGCTCCTAGGTCCCTTGGGGCTATAAAAAGAACCCCCTAGGTGCATAGAGCTGTTACCCAAGCACACTTTGAGCACATTACAACTCTGAACTTCTATGACCACCCTGTGATTTGTTGGAGAAAGATTTGAGCGAGTTCTTGAGCTATAACTATGTCGTTTTTTATTCGTGCGCTCTCCCTTTTGTTTGTGTGTGTGTTGTTGCTGTGTTGTGCGCTTGTGTGTGCTTCTACTCCCCTTCTTACTCCAATTTTGATTGTGATCACTTGTGTAAAGCGTGAGAGGCTCCAATTTGTGGAGATTCCTGTTGGAGCTAAGGTCGTCCGCCCCCCTCGATCAGTTTTCTTTAACATCAATTGGACAGATGTTATCGTAGATATAGATAGCGGAGGGTACATCGATTGGTATTGGGGTCGAGGTCTTCGCCCAGAACCGCTGAAGGCATTGAAGCAAAGGGGTCTACCATATAAGATGGGGGCTCCTCATGGTTTCGTGAAGGCGACCCTGTCAGCTCGGACGGTTCCAAGCTATATACTTGGCAACATCGAAGGCTTGACACCATAAGACAAATGGTGCCATGCGCGGGCGAGGACCGCGCTACCAAACGACGGGACCCAAGTCACGTTCTACTGTCCCTTGGGCCCATTTGTAAGCCCCTCCCTGGTGTAGGGTTTACTATATATTCGATTAAGCTGTACCTAACATCGCTGTAATAATCCTGTAAGGGTAATATTCCAGGGCTGTAGCAGGTAACTAGGGGCATAATTGTACTTAGGAGAGCACAACCACTTACCTGGTTTCCTATAAATACTCCTGCATTGTTCATTGATAGGACATTCTTAACAAGACGCTACAGTTCCCTGCCTACTGTTTTGTTGAGCACCTGAGTACCCTCTTTCTAAGTGCTTGGGCCTGCTTGACCACGTGTCAATCGATACCAACAATTCCTCACAATGGGATATTGTTATAATGAAGATAAACTTTTCAACCCAACTGGAACTACCTTAAAATTCATCCAGAATCAGCGGGAATCGTCGAAACAAATCAGCGTTCAGATTTTGTTTTGGTGCTGCGACACCGTCTGTTTGGCTATTGGGTCGTGTCTCGTGTTGGAGCCTATTAGGGGTTGAAAGGGAAATAGGGTCAAACCTTTTCCAATAAGAATTTTGGTAGTTGAATTGCCCAACACAAATTATTGGACTAACTAGTTTGCTCTAGAAAATATGTTCTACAGGTGCCAAAGGTTCACAACAAACCAATACAAGTCAAAAGAAAGGGTTCAAACAAAGGGAGCAAAGTTAAACCGAAGGCAGCACTGGTCTGGCGCACCGGACTGTCCGGTGTGCCAGCGGAGCAACGGCTACTTCGCGCCAACGGTCGTCTGCAAAACGCATTTAATGCGCTACAGTGCGCGCCAGAGTCAGAGCAGCGTCAGAAGGCACACCGGACAGTGTACAGTGAATGTCCGGTGAGCCACCGGACTGTCCGGTGACCTAGAAGACAGAAGCTCCAATGGTCAAACCCTAACGGTCGGGTGACGTGGCTGGCACACCAGATAGTGTCCGGTGGCGCACCAGACTATCCGGTGCGCCATGCGACAGACAACCTTCCAATGGCCACTTTTGGTGGTTAGGGCTATAAATACCCCCAACCACCCCACATTCATTTCATCCAAGTTTTCAGACCTCCTACACCTTACAAGAGCTATAGCATTCAATACAAGACACACCAAAGAGATCAAATCCACTCCCAAGTCCAAAGATCATTCCAATCAAATAGTGACTAGTGAGAGAGTGACTTGTGTTCATTTGAGCTCTTGTGCTTGGATTGCTTTTCTTATTCATTCATTCTTTCTTGTGATCAACTCAATTGTAACCAAGGCAAGAGACACCAATTATGTGGTTATCCTTGCGGGGACTTAGTGTCCCGTTTGATTGAGAAGAGAAGCTCACTCGGTCTAAGTGACCGTTTGAGAGAGGGAAAGGGTTGAAAGAGACCCGGTCTTTGTGACCACCTCAACGGGGAGTAGGTTTGCAAGAACCGAACCTCGGTAAAACAAATCACCGCGTCTCACTCTTTGTCTGCTTGTGATTTGTTTTCACCCTCTCTCTCAAACTCATTTATATTTCTAACGCTAACCCCGGCTTGTAGTTGTGCTTAAGTTTGTAAATTTCAGATTCGCCCTATTCACCCCCCCTCTAGGTGACTTTTAATTGGTATCAGAGCCCGGTGCTTCATAAGAGCCTAACCGCTTGAAGTGATGTCGGGAGATCACGCCAAGAAGGAGATGGTGACCAGCGACAAGCCCGTTACAAGCCACGGGAAGGCTCCATCGGGAGAGTCCCGCAACAAGGGGAAGGAGAAGGAATCCCCTTCACACAAGTTGCATCGTAGTGGCGAAAAGAAGAAAAAGATGAGGAAGGTGGTCTACTACGAGACCGACTCTTCATCGCCATTGACCTCCAGATCCGATGCGCCGTCCGTAACTTCTAAGCGCCATGAGCGCAAGAAGTTTAGTAAGATTCCTCTACACTACCCTCGAATCTCTAAACGTACTCTATTACTTTCCGTTCCATTAGGCAAACCACCAGTTTTTGACGGTGAAGATTATAACATGTGGAGTGACAAAATGAGGCATCACCTAACCTCACTCCACACTAGTATTTGGAACGTTATTGAGTTTGGTGTACAGGTACCATCCGTAGGGGATGAGGACTACGATTCGGACGAAGTTGCCCAAATTCGGCACTTCAACTCCCAAGCCACCACTATACTCCTCGCCTCTCTAAGTCAAGAGGAGTATAACAAGGTGCAAGGGTTGAAGAGCGCCAAAGAGATTTGGTATGTACTCAAAACGGCGCATGAAGGAGATGAGGTGACCAAGATCACCAAAAGGGAGACGATCGAGGGGGAGCTCGGTCGATTCATGCTTCACCAAGGGGAGGAGCCACAAGCGATGTACAACCGGCTCAAGACCTTAGTGAACCAAGTGCGCAACCTCGGGAGCACCAAATGGGATGACCATGAGATGGTCAAGGTTATTCTAAGATCACTAGTTTTTCTTAATCCTACTCAAGTACAATTAATTCGTGGTGATCCTAGATACAAAATAATGTCTCCCGAGGAACTGATAGGTAAATTTGTGAGCTTTGAGCTAATGATCAAAGGCTCCAAAAAGATCATCGAGCAAGGCGCATCCTCCTCCGTACCTGAAGCACAACTCGTTGCATTCAAAGCAACGGAGGAGAAGAAAGAAGATTTTACTCCAAGTAGAATTCCCATCGACGCCTCCAAGCTCAACAATGAGGAGATGGCGCTTATTACCAAAAGCTTCCGTCAAATCCTCAAACAAAGGAAGGGGAAGGATTACAAGCCCCGTTCCAAGAAAGTGTGCTACAAGTGTGGTAAGCCCGGTCATTTTATTGCAAAATGTCCATTATCTAGTGATAGTGACAGGGGCGACGACAAGAAGGGAAAGAGGAGAGAAAAGAAGAGATACTACAAGAAGAAGGGCGGCGATGCCCATGTTTACCGGGAGTGGGACTCCGACGAGAGCTTCACCGACTCCTCCTCCGACGAGGACGCCGCCAAACTCGCCGTCAACAAAGGGCTCCTCTTCCCCAACGTCGGCCACAAATGCCTCATGGCAAAGGACGGCAAAAAGAAGAAGGTGAAATCCAAATCCTCAACTAAATATGCAACATCTAGTGATGAAGCTAATTCTAGTGATGATGAGGATGATTTATTTACTCTCTTTGCCAACTTGAACATGCAACAAAAAGAAAAATTAAATGAATTGATTAGCACTATTCATGATAAGGATGAACTCTTGGATAGCCAAGAGGACTTCCTAATTAAAGAAAACAAGAAGCATGTTAAGGTAAAAAAATGCTTATGCTCTAGAAGTTGAAAAATGTGAAAAATTAACTAGTGAGCTAAGCACTTGCCATGATGTTATTTCTAGCCTTAGAAATGAGAAAGCCAATTTAATTGCTAAGGTTGGGAAGCTTGATGATTGTGATGATTCAATTGTTAGTCTTAGAAATGATAATGTCAATCTAATTACTAAGATTGATCAATTGAATACCTCTCTTGCTAGCCTTAGAAATGAGAATGAAAAATTGATTGCTAAGGCTAACAAACTAGATGTTTGCAATGCTACTATTTCCAATCTTAGAGTTGAGAATGATATTTTGCATGCTAAGATTGTTGAATTTAATACTTGCAAACCCTCTACATCTTCTGTTGAGCATGTTACTATTTGCACTAGATGTAGAGATATTAATGTTGATGCTATTCATGATCACCTAGCCCTAACTAAACAATAAAATGATCACATAGCTACATTAACTGCTAAAATTAATGAGCATGACTTAGAAAATGAAAATTTTAAATTTGCTAGAAGCATGCTCTATAGTGGGAGACGCCCTGGCATTAAGGATGGCATTGGCTTCCAACAGGGAGACAATGTCAAGCTTAATGCCCCGCCTAAAAGATTGTCTAATTTTGTTAAGGGCAAGGCTCCCATGGTTCAGGATAACGAGGGTTACATTTTATACCCTGCCGGTTATCCCAAACATAAAATTAGGAGAATTCATTCTAGGAAGTCTCACTCTGACCCTAATCATGCTTTTATGTATGAGTGAGGCATCTAGCTCTAGGCAATCAACCCATGCTAAATTGTCTAAGAAGAAAACTCCTAAAGCATCAAATAATCATAATGTTTCATTCAAAACTTTTGATGCTTCTTATGTGCTAACTAACAAATCAGGCAAGGTTGTTGCCAAGTATGTTGGGGGCAAACACAAGGGATCAAAGACTTGTGTTTGGGTACCCAAGGTTCTTGTATCTAATGTCAAAGGACCCAAAACTGTTTGGGTACCTAAAATCAAGAACTAAATCTGTTTTGTAGGTTTATGCATCCGGGGGCTCAAGTTGGATCATCGACAGCGGGTGCACAAACCAATAAACCATATGACTGGGGAGAAAAGAATGTTCTCCTCCTACGAGAAAAACCAAGATCCCCAATGAGCTATCACATTCGGGGATGGAAATCAAGGTTTGGTCAAAGGATTGGGTAAAATTGCTATATCACCTGACCATTCTATTTCCAATGTTTTTCTTGTAGATTCTTTAGATTACAACTTGCTTTCCGTTTCTCAATTATGTAAAATGGCCTACAACTGTCTCTTTACGGATACAGGTGTTGCTGTCTTTAGAAGAAGTGATGATTCAGTAGCTTTTAAGGGAGTATTAGAGGGTCAGCTATACTTAGTTGATTTCAATAGAGCTGAACTCGATACTTGCTTAATCGTTAAGACTAACATGGGTTGGCTCTGGCATCGCCGACTAGCCCATGTGGGGATGAAGAATCTTCACAAGCTTCTAAAGGGAGAACACATTTTGGGACTAACAAATGTGCATTTTTAGAAAGACAGGATTTGTAGCGCATGCCAAGCAGGGAAGCAAGTTGGTGTTCATCATCCACACAAGAACATCATGACGACTGACAGGCCACTGGAGTTACTCCACATGGATTTATTCGGCCCGATAGCTTACATAAGCATCAGCGGGAGTAAGTACTGTCTAGTTATTGTGGATGACTATTCCCGCTTCACTTGGGTATTCTTTTTACAGGAAAAATCTCAAACCCAAGAGACCTTAAAGGGATTCTTGAGACGGGTTCAAAATGAGTTTGGCTTGAGGATCAAGAAAATTAGAAGCGATAATGGGACGGAGTTCAAGAACTCTCAAATAGAAGGTTTTCTTGAGGAGGAAGGGATCAAGCATGAGTTCTCTTCTCCCTACACGCCACAACAAAACGGTGTAGTGGAGAGGAAGAATAGAACTCTATTAGACATGGCAAGGACCATGCTTGATGAGTACAAGACTTCGGATCGATTTTGGGACGAGGCGGTCAACACCGCTTGCTACGCCATCAACCGATTGTATCTACACCGAATCCTCAAGAAGACATCATATGAACTCCTCACCGGTAAAAAGCCAAATGTTTCATATTTTAGAGTCTTTGGTAGCAAATGTTTTATTCTTGTTAAAAGAGGTAGAAAATCCAAATTTGCTCCTAAGGTTGTAGAAGGATTTTTACTAGGATATGATTCAAACACAAGGGCATATAGAGTCTTTAACAAGTCCACTGGACTAGTTGAAGTTTCTTGTGACATTGTGTTTGATGAGACTAACGGCTCTCAAGTAGAGCAAGTTGATCTTGATGAATTAGATGATGAAGAGGCTCCATGCGTCGCGCTAAGGAACATGTCCATTGGGGATGTGTGTCCTAAGGAATCCAAAGAGCCCATTCAAGCACAAGATCAACCATCTTCCTCCATGCAAGCATCTCCACCAACTCAAGATGAGGATGAGGCTCAAGATGATGAAGAAGAAGATCAAGAAGATGAGCCACCTCAAGAGGAGGGCAATGATCAAGGGGGAGATGCCCATAATCAAGACAAGGAAGATGGGCAAGACCCAAGGCCGCCACACCTAAGAGTCCACCAAGCAATCCAACGAGATCACCCCGTGAACACCATCCTTGGCGACATTCATAAGGGGGTAACTACTCGATCTCGTGTTGCTCATTTTTGTGAACATTACTCTTTTGTTTCCTCTATTGAGCCACACAGGGTAGAGGAAGCACTTCAAGATTCGGATTGGGTGATGGCGATGCAAGAGGAGCTCAACAAATTCACGAGGAATGCGGTATGGAATTTAGTTCCACGTCCTAACCAAAATGTTGTAGGAACCAAGTGGGTCTTCCGCAACAAACAAGATGAGCATGGTGTGGTGACAAGAAACAAAGCCCGACTTGTGGCCAAGGGATATTCACAAGTCGAAGGTTTGGATTTCGGTGAAACCTATGCACCCATAGCTAGGCTTGAGTCAATTCGCATTTTACTTGCCTATGCTACTTACCATGGCTTTAAGCTTTATCAAATGGACGTGAAAAGTGCCTTCCTCAATAGACCAATCAAGGAAGAAGTCTATGTTGAGCAACCTCCCGGCTTTGAAGATAGTGAGTATCCTAACCATGTTTACAAACTCTCTAAGGTGCTTTATGGGCTCAAGCAAGCCCCAAGAGCATGGTATGAATGCCTAAGAGATTTTCTTATCACTAATGGCTTCAAAGTCGGAAAGGCCGATCCTACTTTATTCACTAAAACCATTGAGAATGATTTGTTTGTATGCCAAATTTATGTTGATGATATCATATTTGGGTCTACTAACAAATCTATCTGTGAAGAGTTTAGTAGGATCATGATTCAAAAATTTGAGATGTCTATGATGGGGGAGTTGAAGTACTTCTTAGGATTTCAAGTCAAGCAACTCCAAGAGGGCACCTTCATTAGCCAAACGAAGTATATTCAAGATATTCTCACCAAGTTTGGAACGAAGGATGCCAAGCCCATCAAGACACCCATGGGAACCAATGGGCATCTCGACCTCGACACGGGAGGTAAATCCGTAGATCAAAAGGTATACCTGTCGATGATAGGATCTTTACTCTATTTATGTGCATCTCGACCGGACATTATATTTTCCGTATGCATGTGTGCAAGGTTCCAAGACGACCCTAAGGAAGTTCACCTTAGGGCCGTGAAGTGAATCTTGAGATATTTAGCTCACACACCTAAGTTTGGTCTTTGGTACCCCAAGGGATCCTCATTTGATTTATTAAGATATTCCGATGCTGATTGGGTAGGGTGTAAGATTAACAGGAAGAGCACATCAGGGACTTGTCAGTTTCTGGGAAGATCCCTGGTGTCTTGGGCTTCAAAGAAGCAAAACTCAGTAGCTCTTTCTACCGCCGAAGCCGAGTACATTGTCATAGGCCATTATTGCGCGCAATTGCTTTGGATGAGGCAAACTCTTAGGGACTATGGCTATAAGTTTAGCAAAGTCCCTCTCCTATGTGACAATGAGAGTGCAATCCGCATGGCGGATAATCCCGTTGAACACAGCCGCACTAAGCACATAGCCATTCAGTATCACTTTCTGAGAGATCACCAACAAAAGGGGGATATCGAGATAGCCTATATAAACACCAAAGATCAATTGGCCGATATCTTTACCAAGCCTCTAGATGAGCAATCCTTTACCAAACTTAGGAATGAGCTAAATATTCTTGATTCTAGGAATTTTGATTGATTCTTTGCACACATAGTTCATTCATATACCTTTGATCATATCTCTTTTTACGTCTATGACTAATGTGTTTTCAAGTGTCATCTTATGCTTAGTCACAGATATTGAAAGGGAAATGGAGTTTTCGGCAAAGAAGGCGCTTCCACTCAATTCCAATTATATTTGCCGATACTCCGCTTCGTTCTCCGCTTTGGTACAATCTTCACTCATATTTTTTGTGTTTGCCAAAGGAGGAGAAAGTTTGAAAGGGCTTATATTTCACTCACAAGTATCCGTTTTTGGCGATTCATGCCAAAAGGGGAGAAAGTATGAGCCCAAAGCAAAAGGACCGCACCACCACCAAATTTAAAAAAATGAAGTTTTCAATTTGATATCTTATTGTGTTCAAAAGGGGGAAAGTAGTATCTTCAAAAATTGCAAAACCCTCTTGAACACTAAGAGGAAGATTTATTTAGGGGGAGTTTTGTTTTAGTCAAAGGAAAAGTATTTGAGACAGGGGGAGAAAATTTCAAATCTTGAAAATGCTTTCTTCAATCTTATTCATGTACCTTTGACTAATTGCAAAAGATTTTTGAAAAGAATTTTACAAAGAATTTGCAAAACAAAACTCGTGGTGCAAACGTGGTCCAAAATTTTAATAAAGAAGAAAACAATCCATGCACATCTATTTGAGATAAGTATATTGGTTTCAACTCCAAGCAACCTTTGCACTTACATTATGCAAACTAGTTCAATTCTGCACTTTTATTTGCTTTGGTTTGTGTTGGCATCAATCACCAAAAAGGGGGAGATTGAAAGGGAAATAGGGTCAAACCTTTTCCAATAAGAATTTTGGTGGTTGAATTGCCCAACACAAATTATTGGACTAACTAGTTTGCTCTAGAAAATATGTTCTACAGGTGCCAAAGGTTCACAACAAACCAATACAAGTCAAAAGAAAGGGTTCAAACAAAGGGAGCAAAGTTAAACCGAAGGCAGCCCTGGTCTGGCGCACCGGACTGTCCGGTGCACCACCGGACAGTGTCCGGTGCACCAGAGAATCCAACTCCAAACTTGCCATTCTCAGGAATTATAGGAGCCGCTCCGCTAAAATTCACCGGACTGTCCGGTGCTACACCGGACTGTCCGGTGTGCCAGCGGAGCAACGACTACTTCGCACCAACGGTCGTCTGCAAAACGCATTTAATGCGCTACAGTGCGCGCCAGAGTCAGAGCAGCGTCAGAAGGCGCACCGGACAGTGTACAGTGACTGTCCGGTGACCCAGAAGACAGAAGCTCCAACGGTCGAACCCTAACGGTCGAGTGACGTGGCTGGCGCACCAGACAGTGTCCGGTGGTGCACCGGACTGTCCGGTGCGCCATGCGACAGACAGCCTTCCAACGGCCACTTTTGGTGGTTGGGGCTATAAATACCCCCAACCACCCCACATTTATTTCATCCATGTTTTTAGACCTCCTACACCTTACAAGAGCTATAGCATTCAATACAAGACACACCAAAGAGATCAAATCCACTCTCAAGTCCAAAGATCATTCCAATCAAATAGTGACTAGTGAGAGAGTGACTTGTGTTCATTTGAGCTCTTGCGCTTGGATTGCTTTTCTTCTTCATTCTTTCTTGTGATCAACTCAATTGTAATCAAGGCAAGAGACACCAATTATGTGGTGATCCTTGCGGGGACTTAGTGTCCCGTTTGATTGAGAAGAGAAGCTCACTCGGTCTAAGTGACCGTTTGAGAGAGAAAAAGGGTTGAAAGAGACCCGGTCTTTGTGACCACCTCAACGGGGAGTAGGTTTGCAAGAACCGAATCTCGGTAAAACAAATCACCGCGTCTCACTCTTTGTGATTTGTTTTCACCCTCTCTCTCGGACTCATTTATATTTCTAACGCTAACCCTGGCTTGTAGTTGTGCTTAAGTTTGTAAATTTTAGATTCGCCCTATTCACCCCCCCTCTAGACGACTTTCAGGGGTACCTCCAGAGGTTGTGCACGTACTAATCTTTATTTTATCAGTAGCTTCCATCATATTAGGGTTTGGGTTTTGCTTATATCATATCTATCATCAAACAGTTCATCGTTCATCGGTTTATGAGACCCCACTTCGTGATCCATGCAATTTTGATTATGTTTTTCTGTTCTTGCTTGTGTTCTTGATTGACCTTGCAGGAATAAGCCTTCGTGGCGAGGTCATTCGTGTGTCACGAGTGATAACCAACAGAGCAGTGGTGTAGTAATTGTGAGGATCCGTTCGTTCGGAGCCTTGGATCATCAACGACGAGATCTCCACTCAATCAAGTTATCATACCTAATGGAAGATCAGACCTCACCCTCTATCACTATGTGCTAAATTTTAGTAAATATTGATGTGCTAAACCTTAACGCACATAAACAAACATGGCCTAAGTTGGATGCAACCTTAAACTTTACGGAGCAAATCTAAGACACGATAAATGTAAGTAGTGCCTTCGTGTTAACTTGTCCAACGTAAACAATCTGTATAGATTAAGGGACTGTTTATTTATCTAGTGTTTTGCTAAATTTTAATATTTGTGGGTTGTTTGGATAAAGTACTAAACGTTTGCACTTACACTAGTACAGAGAAGTTCTATAGTGGCGGTCGTAAACCTATTTTTAGTGGCGTTTATCGTAACCGCCAGTGCTAGAGGCCAGTAAAAATTATTATTTTTACAGGTGGGTAACTAAAGACCGCTAGTGAAAATCGATTTTCACTGGCGGTCGACGTAATAAAACCGCCAGTGAAAATCGATTTTCACTGGCGGTCGACGTAATAAAACCGCCAGTGAAAATCGATTCCAGGAAACATAAAACAGATTTTAAATAACTTTTGAAGTTCTACAACTTTTATTTTGACTGATTTTTCATCCGAGTTAGTTTGCAAAATTTGAATTTTAAATTTAACATACTTAGTTTCATTTTTTGAGAACCGAAATGAGTTCAAATAAAAAAGTTGTTAATTACAAAGTTTCATAACTTTTAGAGATCTATAACTTTTATTTTGATGATTTTGTCATACGAGGTCGTTTGAAAAACTCGAAAAATTAAGGATAAAAATGATTTCTAGTGGCGGTTCCTTAAGAAAACCGCCACTAGAAATCGATTTCTACAGGCGGTTCCTTAAGAAAACCGCCAGTAGAAATCAACCGCCATGGCGGTTTTCTTAAGGAACCGTCTCTAAAAATACGATTTCTAGTGGCGATTTTCTTAAGAAACCGCCACTAAAAATAGCACAGTCGGTGGATAACCGGATCCGTCTGTAAAAATATATCGTCCCACAGGCGTTGAGCCTTTTTCTACTAGTGTTGCAGTCCACGAGGACCATGCGGCCAATGGTGGGGAGAGAGAAAGAGGTATTCAATGTAAAATAAGGATGGTGACCACTTTTACCCTAATGGTGGGGAGAGAGAAAGAGGTATTCAATGTAAATTTTTAGCACGACACTTTTAGTCAACCTGCTAGTTTCTTTAGTAGCTAAATTTTAGTAAAAAAATATAGTGCTGAAGTTTAGCAAGGGAAAAATAAATGGGCCCTAATTGTGTTTGTCTGTTTACATGTTATTGCATGATCTTATATTTCTAGTAAATATAGAGAATATAAAAATTTTAAATTTTTGTGTATGAATCGACTTATATAAATTTACATTATATACTCATATAAAAGCCTGACAACCACAAGTTTTAACTGTTGGTAAGTCAATAACAGATTTTATCTAGAGAAAACTTTAAGGGTGTTTAATTTTTAGAGACTAATTTATAGTCTTTAAATTGATAAATATAATAATAAAAATATATTTTAACTTTCGTATTTAATAATTTAGAGATTAAAATAAAGTAAAATAGAGTACTAAAATTAATCTCTATAAACCAAACATATTCACGCTCTCTCTTCATAATTAACTCTGAACTTTCATTGACACTGTACTGCCATATACTACTGGTAACCACTGAGTACTGACCAAGTGATCAATCACCAATGAGACTCTCGCCTCGCGCTTATTCCTCTAGAATTGACGATCTCGAAAAAGGCAGATTACCTCGAACAGTCGGACGGGGCACGCGTCATGCATGCATTCATTGGCATCACATATACACACAAAAATAATTTAGACCTTTCGTCTGGTGATCATGTTTTACAAAAAAAAAGCATTTTAGTAGGAACACAGTGCGACAAAATGATCTCTTACGAAAGCGCCAATGGTTGTTGAATGTCCTGCAGGTCCCAATGAGCGAGATCACTGACCAAACCGTGGAGAAGCCCGCAGAATGTCTTCCTGCACTTAGGGCATGTACAATGGGTGTCTTAAGTTGTGTCTTTTCTAAGGGGGATAAATGTAAAAAAACTTAAGACATATATCTTGACGAAGACACAGTGTCTTAGCTCTATGTTCGAGATAGTAGACTATTTGATTGGTCACTTTAATTTATTTAATACTCTGATTGGTATAATAAATATGGTAAGACACATGTTTTAGACATTACCACTGTATTATGTTGTGTTTTAATTGTGTCTTATACTTAAAGTACTGTGCAACAGTGTCTAGGTTGTACATCAGCAACTGGCTGAATATCTCTGCCAAAGGGATCGAGGCGCTAGGCCGGCACTGCAAGCTGCTCGTTCAGCTGAAGAGGAACGTGCCCCCTCCAGACCTTCCTCAGGGCTTCAACGCAGCAGCAGCTAAGGTGGTGGCTGAAGAAGAAGAGACGCTGTCAGTCGCGAACACCATGCCGATGCTGGAAACGGCTCGAGCTTGCCTACGGCCTGTTCAGCGACGTTGGGCTCAGCGTCATCCTTACCGAGTGTCGGCTGCTGCAGACCCTGGACTGTCAGTGTCCTCCACCTGCACACCCCGTGATCAGTTTTGGTTTCAGTCGATGATTCTGAGGTAGTTTCGGTATTGTATTTTGATGCCCGGCGGCACATCTATCCTTCATGGTCATTGCTAATCCATACCTTACGCTATACTGATTGTGCTTATACGCTTGCGCTGAGAAGCAAATAAGCTTAATTAATTAAGAGTAGAAAAGAAAAATATAGGAGCCGTGGGGGAAATAGAGAGGTGGCTCCTGACATGAGACAATTTCTGAATGTTCTTGTGGTAGCTTTTGTCATCTGAAAAGTCTATTCAAATACTTGTGGTGTTTCGCCGGATTGAAAGATTGGAACTAGAGAAATTGATGGCACTGTCTACTGAATTCTGTTTCTTCGCTTAAATACTTTTTTGTGTCCATGAAGTCTAGGCTTCTAGGGTTCATGCTGCTTCCGTTTATAATTTGCATAAACTAGCATCGGAGTGAAAGACACGATGGTCCTTTCATTTGCTACTCTGATTACTGAATGGTTACGCGTTTCTGCATATACAGTTCAGGAATTTCTGTCAGAAGCTAATATAGAGCACCAATATCTAATCTCCGATGTGCAAATTCTCTAAAACCCTGGCCCTGAGTGCAAAGATCATGAGACGAAGTTTCCAGTCCAGGCGGAACATATCTATCTATGGCAAGGAGTCGCAGCTGGCCTTGGCGAAGGTGATCTTGCCCCGGCGCAGGTTAAAGAGGACGCGCATGTTCTGCAGCTGGAAGTTTCCAAGGATGGACACCCCGCTCGTCCTGCCGATCATCAGGCACATCATCCTGCCGTCCGTCACGAACAGCCGGTCCCGGTCGAGCTCCAGCCACCGCCCGTCGAACGACAGCGACACCGTCGGCACGTACACCCGGTCCATCCCCACGCCTTCCGGCAGGATGAAGCAGAGGTCCAGCCCCAGGCGGAGCGACGGGGTGGCGCGGGGCAGCCTTATCTCCTCCTCCAGGTCGTCCGCCAGCTCGTCGTACAGCGACGTCTCCAGGAACGAGATCGTCGACGCGACGTCCACGATCATCCCGTACGCGTTGGCACCGCCAGCGCCGACGATGCGGCCTCCTCCTCCACCACCAGCACCACCCGAGGGCGGCGATGTTGCGTTCCTGGTGGTGCCGGGGGTCTGGTCGCCCACGGCCAGCCCGTCGAGGTTGAGGTAGTAGTAGGACGGGTACCGCGTGCTGGACGACATGGTGACGGTGACCCGGTCCGACACGTTCCGGACGGCGTCCGCGCCCGCGCCCGCGCCGAGCACGAGCTTTCCCGAGGTCCTAGCCATGGGCGGTGGCAGGCAGTACATGAACCGACGGACCGAGAGCTGGGACACCAGCGAGAGCGGCCCGCGGCCGAGGCCGACCAGCCCCGACGCCTGCGCGGGAGGGCCCCCGACGCTGGAGTCGCTGCAGCCGAAGACCACGACGTGGAAAACGTCGCCTCCGATGGCCAGCTTATCTATGGCCAGGGTGCCCTTCGTCACCCCGTGCCCGCTGTACTTGTAGGTGTACTGGCACGCTCCATCGTCGTCCTCGTGGCATCTGTGGCCGTCCAGCTGGGCGCAGGTGTCGCTGGTGCATGGCACGACGGCGTAGGAGGAGGAGAGCTTGGGGTTGAAGACCGGGTCGAGCTGGCGGTAGCAGCTGACGCAGGGCTGGCACTGCATCCAGACGAGGTCGCTGGCCGTGTCGATGGCCGCCGAGAAGAAGTGCTGCGGCGTGCCGATGCCGAGCTTGACCAGGTACTCGCCGCCCCCGGGCACCAGCGGGGCCTCGCTCGCGACGGCCTTGCCCGCCTCGTCCGCGGCTCCGCCGCCAGAGCGCGCCACGATCCCCGGTCGGTCGAGGCTGCGCTGCACGGCGCGCCGGATGAGCTCCTGGTCCGTGAGGTCGGCGGCCGCCGCGGCGTCCACGCGCGCCAGCTCGAGGTGGAGCGACCGCCGCGGAGTCACCGAGCCGCAGCGCGCCGGGAGGACTGGGAGGGCGAGGAAGAGCAGGAGTAGCACCAGCAGCTCCATGGCGCCGGTTGTGGTTGGCAAGCACGAGCCAGGTCCTCGAACGAGCGCGGCAAGGTGTCCTTTGCTTGACTGTGAAATGGGTTAAGTAGACGAGCGACCGACGGCGACAGCTTTCGTCGGCCACACAAAGCTGGTGCGCGGCAAAGGCGAGCTGGTTGCTGTTAGCATTGCGTCGCAGCGCACGGCCACGGCATGACATCCATGCGTTCTTTTGTGAACGTAACGTACGCGCTATCATTTTCTCAAAGAACACGAGACCCTTTTTGAATGCTCTGCTACTGCTAGAACGTTCGGCTTTTGGGTAGATAGGGATTTTCAGGAGCAGCGCAGAGCAGCCAGCAGGCCAAAAAAAAAAATCTCAGAGAGAATGGAGCCGAAAACACGAGGACGAAAGTGGAGAATGCAGGGCGGAAATGCGCCGAGGATCGCAACGCTGAGCAATATGGGCTTGTGCCAGCGGTTTGGCGACGTTTGGACCATGGAAAAACTGATGATGCTGGTGACAATCCTGGGCTGGGCTGCAGCACGCTGTACGGCTCTAGGGTCGGCTTGGACCAGTTAGCTAGGCTGAATTTTTACTGGTCTCGTTTCCTCTCGTCTTACTCTTGAACATATCAAAACTGACCACTTAACACAAACAGTTATGATAAAATGTAAAACGATAATATCGTGATGAATGTGTGCAGTTACACTACACCCAATCGTCTCCCTGCAGGTTGATCTGAGAAGCGGGTTAATCGTCTAAAGCAGTTTATCTAAAAAGCGTGTGAAAAAGCAGTTTCCACTTAGGCCTCTGCTTCTCTGAGGCGGCTTTTGCTCCCGCTTAGTTATTTTTTAATGAAGTCGTAACAAACGATGTTTTTAAAATAGCTTTGCCTTAAAAGCAGTTCCCTCATTTCTATTAGAATGGTGAAAATACTGGCTCAACCTGCTTTGACTTCCGTACATTTTGTAAAGAGCCACTCTCCACCAGATGCATATGTTCTCCACATGAATCTTCTTTCGGGTTCCAAACCGCACAGGACCACATCGTCGCCCTCGTTGTGGAGCTCCTCGCCCTCGTCTTCACGCCGACTCTACCCTCACTTGTCTCCCCACATGCATTCACCGTCGTATCGAAGCTCATGCTAAAGTGCGATCGCCGCACTAAGAATGAAGCGATCCAGCCCTCGCACAAGTTACCGACAGCCTCGGCCAAGTACGATGGATTTGGTGAGTTGGATGGACTATCCGTGGGCTCGCTGTTGCAGGAATGTCAGGTCATAGCTAATCATGGGAACACGACAACCGATGAAGGGGCATGTAACACCCCTGGTGTTAATGCCACTAAAACTTGAGCATAACATCATGAGCATTGACATACCATGTGTTTGTTACACCTAGAGTGCATTTACTAGGTAAAAATTTCAAATTAGTTGTACTGATGTGACTTGAGGTGTGATTAACCCTAGGATGAAGTGTTTAACCCTAGATCATGGCTTATGGATTTAGGTGAAGTCTAAATATGAGGAAAAGCTCAAAAGACATGAGAAATGATCATAAGATATCATATTTAATGTATTTTAGTAACATCAAAACCCTAAAGTGCTAAAAACCCTGAAAAGATCCCTGGAAAACCCTAAACTAGAACCCTAGGGGGCTAAGTGTAAAATTGGTGCACTTTTGGACCAAAGTGCAAAAAACCAAAGTATTAAAACACCACAAATCATATGTTTCACATATTTGAGGATTTGCAAGTCAAATTATGGGATTTGGACTTATTTGCAAAAAGGACACCCCATACATCCATACGCCTAAGTCTGAAATTCAGTGTATAAGGTCAACTTTGGAATCCTATATCTCTCAATTCATAAGGAATTTACCCTAGGTCAACATATCAAATTTGTAGACCTACAATAGGAGTGCAACTTTTCTTGAGTGATTAAGCCTTGATCACATATAAAATTTGGAGTAAAATGAGCTAAAAGTTGAGCTGTCAGTCACATTGATAACTGAATTATGGCCACCAGTGACATTAGCAGGACTTTGAGGTCGAATTAGAGTAGGATCTAGTGATTGGTTGGGGATGGTTACTATAGTTGAATTGTAGCTAGACTATAGGACTACAACTTTGTTAAAGGTGGATTAGCAAGTTATTACATGGAATTTTGAGATTTGGTCGCTGCAATCTGCTCTGTCAGGTGTTCTGAATAACATTCTGATGGTACAATAACTGACATAGATCCTAGGTGCAGCTCCCCTCACCGCCGGTGAACCGCGCGCTCGGATTCGCGCCGGTCGCCACGATTCGTGCCTCGGATAAGTGGATTACGCTCGGCCATGAAAAGATCTTTGTCGCAGATGAACTCGGGACACTGTGGCCGCTCTATCGTCCATCCACTTGCGCTGGCGACGTGGCCAAGCGACCATCGTCGAGGTATACGTCGCCTGCCGTGATTGCAACACACCCTGACCCTTTAACCACGTCACAGTTAGTCGCCTTAGCCCACCCGTTCATCACCGGTAGTCTTGCCACGGTAAAGTCCACAAATCGCTTGCGCCAGTAGCTTCTTCCCTCTCCGACCGCCAGCGCAATCTCTTCAAATTGAACGCCACCGCTCTCGGATCCTATAAATTGAGCGTGCCATCAGCTCCGCGCCTCTGATTATCCACCAGAGAGCTCCAATTTGGGATTTCCCCCAAATCAGTCAAAGCTCCGCCGTGAGTGAGCTCGCCGTGGCCAGCGCGCTACAGGTCCGTTCACGCTCTCTGTTCCCCAGTTTCAGTACTCTTATGTGCTCTTGATGCTTCTCGACCCAACCAATTGTGCTAGAACCCGTAGGATCACCGGAACGCCTCGGTCTATCCGTTGATCGCGCTGTCACCGTGGGCAGAGAGATTAGGGCTAGAACCTTGCAATTGATCGAGGGGAAACTATTGTTAGGCGTTGAATTAAGTGTCATCCAAGCTAGAGCACCAGCCATTGCGTATTTTGGCTGGTACAGGCTCGTCGGAGCTTGGCTTGTCGACGTCCACGGCCGGGGATCTCGGGTTGTAAAGAATAGAAAGGGGAGGGGCCTTTGTGCAGATGTCAGCGAGACAAAGAAACAATGGAGAGGACTCTTTGCGGGGTTTTTCAAATCATCAGGGTCTTCTGTGTAAACCCGTCATCGCGGGCGCATTTTCGCCTGTCATGGGCCGGCTCGGGCCAGATTGAGTCCATTACAGTGTATCCTTTCTTTTTTTCTTTTTCTGCCAGACTTAGGAAATCTATAGAAAATTGTAGAAAAATGATAAAAATATGAAACCAATTTTGTTGGACTCCTAAATTCCTCTAGTATTTAATAAAATTAGTTCCAAGATTTTTAGCCTAAAACAAGAATTATGTAGTATTTTAAATGGCCAAAACCTAGTCTCTTGGAATTTTAGGAATTATTTAATGAGTCCAAAAATCACCAAACTTTTTGGTTAAGCCTAATATGATATTTAGATCCTATGAGTAAAGTTGGACTTGCTTTGGACATTGTTTGATTCCTAAAACCAAAACCCTAGCTCCTTAAAGTAAAACTGTCCAACCCTATTAGGATACTGACCTAGACGACCCTAGATTCCCTCGTGCACCATGAAGGAAAGTTGTATTCAAGATACAACTTAATGAACCTTTTCTATTATTCCATTCTCATAAGCATCACATGAGCATTCATGGTTATATATGGTTATATATATAGAGAACGAGGAAGAAGTAGTGGTTGAAGAAGAAGGAGCCATACCACCACCTGAAGACCCACCTGCCAGGAACTACTTTTATTTTGATATTTGTGGAGCAGAGCCCGACTCTCCTACAACACAAGGCAAGCCCTGTGCATTTGCCACCTCCTTGCTGTTTTAAAATCTTTATCACCTTGTTTGATGCATTAGGTGATAGGAGTTGTGTGTTAAACCAATTGCTGCATTCCCTTCCTTGGAACTGTTTACCATTCCTTGATTACCTATTTTATGAAAAGGTTTTTATGATGCTTAGCCTTGCTTTAGAAAAACAAAATGTTTTGTTTTTAACAAAAGATGATGCTTCAAGTGGGATGGAATGATTTTCAAAAATAAAACTTGATGGTGGATCCATCATGGCCATGATGGGTTCAACATCGGAAAAGATGTACCTCTGTCAGGTACCAAACTTTGGGTGAAAATGATAAAGCTGAGACCGGGCGGGTGACTTGCACGAGAAGAGAGTCTCGGTGTAGTGTCTTCGTCTGAGTCGATTAAGGACCGTGTCGATGTGGGCCTACTGACCGAGGACCCTTTAACTGGTCACATGCCTCATCATGGGTAAGCTTTGCCTCGGGCAGACTAATACCAGAAAAGGACAACACGCAATGGGAGTGGAGAGATGGCGAGAGTAGCGTGTACCCTCCATGGCAAGAGGCTGGACGGTGGTGTATCTGTGCTCTCGGTTGGCGTGAACCCGATCTGGTCTTAAGAAACCCGGTGGCGAGTTGACATATGCAAGGGTTAAGTGCTACATATGTCGTGTGATTGGAGATCCCCAGCTGGGTATTAATCGATTCGGATCGCCGTTACTTCTCGGACATGAAGACTTGGTCACTGACTTACACGTAGCACTCCAGTAAACAAAAAGGGATTGATAAAAGGATGGCTAGTATAGGCCAAGTGCTTAAACTAGGGTAGAAAGAACTCTAGTGACAGGTAATGACTTAACTTGCTAATAAAACTAGATTTTTAAGGATCCACTATTAGTAAGCATTTTTGCAAATAGAGTCTTGATTCTCGACTAAGCCTTACCTTGACTCTCTTAAAGCCAGCATATCCTTGAGAGTCTTTTAATTTGACGGGTAAGACTTGCGAAAGTACACTTCATACTCAGGGTTTTCGAACCCATGTTGTTGTAGGTGGGGAAGCAGCAAACTTTTGCTGTTTTTGTTCTAAGGTGGTGCTAAAAGAAGAATCTCAACAGTGAAGTGCTCGCGGAAGGATGTTGGCCTTCCTTTGAAAAACAATATACTTTTATGCGGGAGGGGTTTTTGCCTCCCGAGTTTGTAATAATAATACTTATGCACTCATATACCACTGGTCTGTAATAACTATAACCCTCTTTCTGTACTTTGAATGTAAATTAAGTTATTGTAATTCGCTTTTGCTTATTCGTCCCTCCGATGTGTTCTAATATCTGCGTGACGGGTGAAACGCTCTTGGGCGAGGAAAAAGATACATATACCGAACTTGCCGAGTGATTATGTGCATCTACAGGGTTGTCCAAGTTTCGTTGAACAAGGACAACTGTAGGTGGGCCTAATGACTTGGGAGGTTCTGTCATAGCTGGTATCGGAGCGAAGCCCATCTCTTCAGATATTATGAAGCATTTCAAAAAGGAAATTTTAAATGCTTATCCAAGAAAAATTTCTTTCATTCTTCCCTTGTCACTTTCTGAAAGTTCTCATTCTGCAAGACCAGGTAATTGAGTGCAATATATAGGAAGTGGGATCAACGAAGGTTGGTTTCGTAATCATTGGGTTATGCATGCATCATGTTAAGAATCTACTAATAAATTTACCCTCTTATGGAGATATGGCACGCACAAGGAAAACTGCACGCAAATCTACGGGACCCTTTGGTGTGCCTCGCCATTAGTTAGCCCCCAGACATGAAGGGAGCAGTAGCGGCTCCAACGACCCCATTGGAGATTTGGAAGCTAAGGTGGAGCAACTACGATCGGAGCTACGCCATCGAAACAGGGCATGGGAGCAGGACAGTCAGCGTATCGCTGAGTTGTCAGCCGAAGTTGGCCGCTTGCGGTTTGAGATCTTGGAGCGAGACTCAGCCATTGATTGGGCCATCAACTCACGCTTGATCGCTTGGCATCGTGAAGCAAAAGCTTGAGCTCGTGTGGATGAGCTTAGCACGACCCTTGATAACCTGCAAGTATATTGTAATACTCTACATGAGGAAGTACATGTACTGTATGGTCGACTGCACCCGGACGTGCCTTCTACCATTGCTGCAATGGAAGTTGGACCCTCGAGAACAGCAAATGAAGGACATGGGGGGGGGGGAATTGGACCTTTTCAAACCCCCTCCTTCTATGAACCTGGCTGACGAACGATCTCCTACAGCAGACAGTGAAGCAACCAAAGACGATGAATACTAGAATAGTATAGTTTAGATGTAATGCTTATGTAAAATAAGTAATGATGTCATGTTGTACACTTGAGTCTGTATCATTACATTTTGGTAATGTAAAATGATGGTGTGTATCGGTATGTTATATTTTTCCCAAATGTTTCTTTGCCTCAGATGCCATCAAGGACTCGTGCGCATGATGGTGCGGGTACTTCCAATGGCTAAGAAGACGCACCCAATCCACTGCCTATACCACCAACACTAGCTGAGACTATCGCTGCCTTGGTCAATGCGACCGCAGACAATACCCGCTTCTTACGCGAGATGGTGGGTAATCAATTCTAGCAACAAGGCGGAAGGGCTCCTCCATAGGGACCACGTGAAGCCTCATATCTGGACTTCTCTAAAACACGTCCCCCACTCTTTGTTAAAGCTAAAGACCCTCTTGAAGCTGATGAGTGGATCCAGGTAATAGAGCAAAAGTTTGGATTAATCCGTTGCACGGAAACACAGAAGCCGTTATTTGCTGGCCAACAACTGAGAGCCCTGCCAGTACTTGGTGGGGAAATTTTGTGGCAATTCAACCAGCCGGACATCAAATCACCTGGGAAGAATTCAAGATAGCATTCTAAAAGGGAAATGTGCCCTTGGGCCATTTCTATAATTGTTTTGGTGATTAAGTGTCCAACACAAATGTTTTGAACTCTCATGTGCTAAACAAGCAAAAGGTGCAAATCAAAGACAAGGTATGTTTCTAGACTTAGTGAATTGTTTTTGAGTACTAACATGGTTATCTAAGTGCTAGAAACAGTGCCAAGGAGAGAAGAAATGAATTGGAAAAGAGTTGGCTGTGTACAGCCAACTCCAGCTCAGCCTAGCACACCAGACTGTCCGGTGGTGCACCGGACCGTATCCGGGCGGTGCCCCAGGCAAGCCTCCAGTGAACTATGTACTCTCGGGAATCGACGGAGTCATACGGCTACAATTCATCGGACTGTCCGGTGAGTCATTCGTGACGAACTCGTCGCTCTCGGGAAAAGGAAAAAGGCGACGTGGCTATAATTCACCGGACTGTCCGGTGGTGCACCGGACTGTCCCGTGAGCCAACGGCGCCAGCGCCAACAGTCGTCCGTGCAATCAACGCGCGATACATGGCTGCTCCAACGGTCGGCTGGGTGCACCAGACTGTCCGGTCCGGTGCGCAAACCGGCCCCGAGGAGCAACGGTCGGCTGTGCCCGATTTGGAAGGAAATCGCACACCGGACATGCTACAGTGGCTGTCCGGTGGCGCACCGGACTGTCCGGTGCGCCACTCGACAGAAGGCAAGGATGGCCTTCCATGTTGATTTCCAACGGCTCCGAGCTGCCTTAGGGCTATAAAAGGGTCCCCTAGGCGCATGGAGCAGGCACCCAAGCATTCTCTAAGTATACTAAGACATCCTGACTGCGCTCCCACGCATTTGATTTGTCGTGTTAGTGATTTGAGCTCCATTCGAGTTGTGAACTCCCCGTGTTGTCATTTGAGCTCAAGTCTTCACTTGTGTGCGTGTGTGTGCTACGGATTGAATCTTGTGTGTGTTGCTTTTCCCTCCCTTACTTCTGTGTTTCTTTTGTGAGCATCACTGTAAGGGCGAGAGACTCCAATTTGTGGAGATTCCTCGCAAACGGGAGAAAGACTATAAGGAAGAAAGTCGTGGTATTCAAGTTGATCATTGGATCACTTGAAAGGGGTTGAGTTCAACCCTCATCCATTAGGACGCCACAACGTGGAAGTAGGCAAGTGTTACTTGGCCGAACCACGGGATAAAAATCGTGTGTCTCGTGTGTTGCTTCTTGAGATTGCTTTGTTCGCACGAGCGTGTTTCATAGCCACTTGATTACACTAACTCCTTAACAATCAAGTTTGTGACTATTTAGTGTTTAATATTACAGGATCACCTATTCACCTCCCCTCTAGGTGCTCTCAATTGGTATCATAACCTTACTCTTCACTTAAGGGACTAACCGCCCGAAGAGATGGATCCTATGGGTAAGGGGATGGTGATTAACGACAAGGAGAAGGAGTCTCTCTTCAACGAGCCAAGAGACGACAAGCCTACCGACTCAGGCTCGAGTCACAAGAAGAGAGACGGGAAGAACAAGAGACACATCAAGAAGATCATCTACTACGACAGTGATGCATCTTCCTCTTCACCTAGGGATGACGATGACGACTCATCAAAGAAGAAAATGGTTAATCAAAACTATTCATTTGATTATTCCCATATTCCATACAATTCGAATGCTAATTTGCTATCAATTCTTCTTGGGAAACCTCCACACTTTGATGGAGAAGACTACTCTTTCCAGAGTCATAAAATGTGTAGTCATTTGTTTTCTCTCCATCCTAGTATCTAGGAGATTGTTGAAAATGGAATGTATTTTGATAGTACTGACAATCCCGTTTTCATTAATGAGCAAATTCATAAGTGTTGGGGGCCTTCGGCTTCCGAAGGTCCTCAAAAACATGATTTAACAATATTCCTGGAAGTATAATGCATGAACAGGTACCTTCGGACTTGAGTTGAAATCACAGCGTGAAGAAGCATAAGAAGGAGTACGAAGGATAGCACGAAGCCGAAGCTGCGCGCAGGAGAGCTTCAGCGTGATAGCAGAAAAGGGAAACCGACTTAAAGATGAAAAGGCTATTTAGACCTCGATGGATTACTATAGAGTTATTAGCAAATGTAAAGGGCATGAGTGTAATTTTGCATGGGCTGCGTCCCGTGCCTATAAATAGATGAACAGTAACCCCGTACTGTTCACGCTGACTAGGCATTGGTCCTTGCACCACGCTGGTACTTTTACCTTCTTTCAAGTCAAAGGTACACTTGTAATTTGATATCATTTCTATTTTTCCATAGTAATAAAATAGAAATGAGATAATAATAATATATGATTGTTTATATTATCTTTTATGTTTTATGTGATTCTTTCTTCATCTCTATATGTTATGTTGATGAAGGTATGTCCTTCATTACCTTCGTCCGAAAGCCATTATATCCTAAGGGAAATAATGCTTCGAAGGACGAAGGGCTTTAACATTTAACGTTTTCTGTGTTGCCTTGTTCTTAACTCATAGCATTTGAGAACAAGTCCTCAACAAGTTTTGCCGAAGCAATAGAAAGTCGTTCTAAGGAACGCAGCGTAAGTTTCCCGAAGCAACAAAAAGTCGTTCCTAAGGGAGCGCAGTGTAAGTTTTCTGCTCAAAAGTCGTTCCAAAGGGAATGCAGAGCTTACAGCGAAAAATAAATGCTGATTTCGCCAAAGTAAAAGGCGAAGCGCGAAAAGTCAACGTGAATACCGCTGAAGTAAAAGGCGAAGAAGCTCCTAAGGGAGGCTTACAGCGAAAAGTCAGCGCTGATACACCGAAAAATAAGCGGTGAAGCCGAAAAATAAACGGCAAAAAGATTGTGTGCTTTACTGAGGGAATGTGTGTGTATCTTCGACACAAATACCATTTTGCATAGCATAACATCATTACATCATTTTGCATAGCATAACATCATACATCATATTGCATCAATGGCGCAAGAAGGGGATTCAATGTTGATCTTCGGAGATTGTTTCGAAGAAGCAGTGCCAAGGCACAAAATAAGTACTGAAGAAGTATAGCTTCATCAAACTCTAAAATGAAAAGGAGATCTATTGCTTACGAAGCATAATGATTTTACGAAGATTGGATGTTTTTACCAAATATGGATATTCTTCACAACGCATGAAAAGAAGGGAAGGTGTTTTTTCGCCGAAGGCTCAAAAACGGTATGTACGTAGAGTTTCATGCATCGTAAAGAATTCAGTTACAAGCAGCTTAAATATTACATTCAAAATTATAAAAGTATTATGCACTTTGTTCAGCAAATGTTACATTCCAAATGTTTTTACAATAAAAGCTATTCTTTTTTTAAAACTGCTTCCGCAGCTTCGTTCAGCAATCGATTAACAGCTTCGTCCAGAATAACTTCGGCCACTTTAGTGACTTCATCTTCTTTCTCTACTTCTGGGTTGGCCATCGGCTCGAAGGGCTCTGGAGGAGGAGATAGTTCAGCTGCGATATAAAACGTAAATAAGTCCGAAGTTGCAAAATTAGTAAATAAAGTTAAAAAGTTATCAAGCAATACCTATCCGCCTCTCAAGTTCCACCGCTTTCTCAGCTGCCTTCGTCGCTTTTTTTGAATCATGGGAATCTTTTTCGCTCTTTTTTATCATCTCGTGCGCCATCCCTCAGCCGCCATTCTCCCAGATGTCAGTAAAGAATTTTTCGCCAATTAAGCTTGCTTCGGCTGAGGGATCTTTTGTATCTTCAATGGATAAAGTAGCTTCGGCTTGAGCTAAAGTTTTCACATGGTCGCAGCCTGACTTCTCTAAAATAGTTGTGATTCCCCTAGCACCCGAGAAAGCGCAGATATCCCCGCGACCACTCAAAACTTCCTCAAAAGCTTCAGCTTCGTTGCTGATCCAATCAATTGGGCCTTCAGGATCACCCCTTACGAAGTCGTCTTCGTTAGAGAATGCGCCAACATTGGCGAAGCTAGTTTTTATTTTCTTAACACACTCTATAGACTTTTCATAGCACCTCTCCTTGGATGTACGAAGTTCATCAACTGTTTTTTGTAAGTGGTTCCTCCAATATACACTAATATCTCGATCAGCCTCTGCAAGACCACATTTTTCTTTAGCTTCGAATAGCTATTTTCGAAGATCTTCGATTTCGTATTTCTGAGCTTCAGCTTGGGCTTTGGAAGCAACTTCGTCTTCTTTTATTTTGTTCAACAATGAGTTTAATATTTTATCTTTTTCAAGACCTTCGTTCCTTAGTTCAATTACTTTGGAACGAAGGTTGTTTAAGGCTATGGTATACCCTTCATCTTCAGCATTTTTTTGTGCCCTAAGGGCGTTGCTAAGGATAAGGCCCTGCAAAAAATGTGGTATTGAGTGTAAGCAAATGGAAATTTTGTTTTTAAATACAAAAATCTCATTTTCTCACCTTTAAACTATTGTATGCTAAGCTGTCGGCCAACTCATCTTTTGATAACACTGAGAGCCCATCTTCTAGTGTCGGGAACCCGAAGATCTTGCCCATCTCTCGGCAGACAGAAATCTCTTTGCTGTCTGGGAGACAATACAAGAAGTCTTCTTCCCCGCTGCCGTTGAACACCAGTGCCCCCTTTGGATATTTCAATCTTTGAGCATAGAATTGAGCCTCTCGCTTTTCTTTCTCAGATAATCTTTTTCCCAAAACATGTCGTATAATATAATCAGGAGCTTCAGATGATGCTTAGGGAATAGGAATGGCGGTTTTTCTAGTTAAAATTACTTCTTCAGCTTCTTTCTTCGTCTTTTCTCCGATTTCCAAGGATTTCTCCTTGGCGGGCTCTGAAGGCCCAGCTTCGGTCTCGATTTGATCTTGGCAGCTTCGGCCTCAATTTGTATTTCTGAGGCTTCGGCAGCTTTCTTCGGAGTAGAGCTTGAAGTTTTTATTGTTTCTAGCACATCTAATACGTTGACCATTCTCTTCCTCTTGGGAGTCGTTGAAAGATCCTTTTGTGCCTTCGGCATTGTCACCTCTGCCGAAGGACTTATTACTTCTAATATCCTCGTTTTCTCAACCTTCATCTCTTCAATATTAATGGCCTTTGGCTCATCTGATTTGGCTGATGATGCCTTCGGCGACACAGACGGTTCTTCAATTTTCTACGTAATCGCAGGTTTCTTGCCTTCGGTCACCGAAGAGGTCTCACCGCCAAATTCGGGCACTATGGCCGGTTCAATATAGCGCGGCCGATGAGTAAGGACCTTCACCCTTTTCCTCTTCGGCACAGGCTCGCTCAGAGCGGCTGAAACATCATCTCTCCTAGAAACTCCACTTTTCTTTTTTGCCCCTGGGGCGGGTAATGGTAGTCAGGATACATGAACCCAAGAGCATCAAAAACTCTGTTTAGTCTCTTCTTTTTCCAGTTCCCAAAGGTCGCAGATAATGCGTTATCTTCTGCTCTGGAGTACAGCCCAAGCAGATCGTCGCTTGTAGCTTCGACGCTTTTCAGCCAGTCGTCGTCTGGCTCGATAAACTGGTCTCTAAACCTGAAGGTATATTTTAGTCGAACCAAACCACCTTCGTGGGGATTGCTGATGGATTCTTTTGGCATCTCCTAGTTGGCTACCAATGGCCATATTCTGTAGGCCACGTGCTCTTGAACTAAGTCCCTTGTCCCGATGAAAGAGCAGACTAAGCCGAAGGCCTTGCGACATTCTTCGGCTGCTTTGTCAATTTCTACCTTCGGTTTCCGGAGCCCGAAGAGTTGCTAGATAGGGCGCATGATTATCTCTTTAATGTCTTCTCGTGCCTTTAAATCATTTTTTACATAGAACCATTCTTTCGTCCAGTCTCCGGGCCATCTCTTCCGAAAAGTCGGTACTGGGGAGCTTGAGCCAGAACGGGCAATGAAGCTATAGCAGCCGAAATTGTTATGATACTGTTCTTTACCCTAGGGCTTCGTCTCATATAACAGTTCATGCTGCAGAAACTTTTTGCATTTGGCTCGAAGCCCTGACTCCTTACAGCCCATACGAAGATTCCCATTCTTATAATGGCTTCGGGGGTAATCTGGTAAAGGTAAATCTGGAATATCTTCAAAACCTCGACTACAAAGCTGCTCAAAGGAAGCCGAAGCCCAGCCTTCAAAAAGCTTCGGAAGATCACGACTTCATTCTCCTCTGGAGTAGGACAAGTCTTCTCTCCGTCGTCAGCCCTCACAATAGACATATCCCGAAAGTATCTCCCCCTCATGTTGTCAAGATGACTTTGTTTAATAGTTGATTTTCCGAAAACTGCATGGCTTGGTCGCCTGGGTCGATCTTCAGAGTCTTCCCCGCCGCTTTCCACATCATAGTTGTCACTATCATCAGTGTCTTCAGATAAACCCTCCAAAATCTCCCTAGTAATCTTCTCTGCATTTGTCTTTGCTATTGATTCAATAAAGCCAAGATTCATCTCCTCAGAAAGGCGCAGCTTCGATTCAGTGATAGCTTTTTTTATCTTCAGACATCTTCGAAAATGCTGAGAAAGTGCTCTCAAAGCCGAAGCTTAAAAATTTAAAAAAGCCAAGCAAGTGTTGGTGCGCAAGAGCTAAAAATTGAGTAAGCAAGAGCAGATGGCAAGAAAGCGTGCCAAATGAGCTTGTGGTGTGCTCTTATTTATACGCCTGGTGCGTTGCATGCTGGAGGGCCCACTTGTCAGTGACTGTTGCTATTCTAGCAAAGGGAAGGTGTTTTTTCGGACCTTCGGCTCAGGGCCTTCGTCCTTGTCGCAATCTGAATTTATCATTCTAACAAATTAATATTGCGAGGGGCTACTGTTAGGGGCCTTCGGCTTCCGAAGGTCCTCAAAAACATGATTTAACAATATTCCTGGAAGTATAATGCATGAACAGGTACCTTCGGACTTGAGTTGAAATCACAGCGTGAAGAAGCATAAGAAGGAGTACGAAGGATAGCACGAAGCCGAAGCTGCACGCAGGAGAGCTTCGGTGTGATAGCAGAAAAGGGAAACCGACTTAAAGATGAAAAGGCTATTTAGACCTCGATGGATTACTATAGAGTTATTAGCAAATGTAAAGGGCATGAGTGTAATTTTGCATGGGCTGCGTCCCGTGCCTATAAATAGATGAACAGTAACCCCGTACTGTTCACGCTGACTAGGCAATGGTCCTTGCGCCACGCTGGTACTTTTACCTTCTTTCAAGTCGAAGGTACACTTGTAATTTGATATCATTTCTATTTTTCCATAGTAATAAAATAGAAATGAGATAATAATAATATATGATTGTTTATATTATCTTTTATGTTTTATGTGATTCTTTCTTCATCTCTATATGTTATGTTGATGAAGGTATGTCCTTCATTACCTTCGTTCGAAAGCCATTATATCCTAAGGGAAATAATGCTTCGAAGGACGAAGGGCTTTAACATTTAACGTTTTCTGTGTTGCCTTGTTCTTAACTCATAGCATTTGAGAACAACCCCCCAACAATAAGAATGCCCAAGCTACTACTGTGTTGCTAGCATCTCTTTGCAGGGATGAGTACAATAAGGTGAGTGGCTTGGACAACGCCAAACAGATCTAGGACACCCTCAAGATATCACATGAGGGAAATGATGCCACCATGATCACTAAGATGGAACTGGTGGAGGGTGAGCTAGGGAGATTCGCGATGATCAGGGGAGAGGAGCCAACACAAACCTACAACAGGCTCAAGACCCTGGTCAACAAGATTCGAAGCTACGGAAGCACAAGATGGATGGATCATGATGTCGTCCGACTCATGCTAAGGTCTTTTACTGTAATTGACCCCCATCTTATCAATCTTATTCGTGAAAATCCCAGGTACACCAAAATTACGCTCGAGGAGATCCTCGGAAAATTCGTGAGCAGGCGCATGATGGTGAAGGAGGCTCGATACATGGACGATGCACTAAATGGTCCACTGCCCGTCTACGAGCTATAGCCTGTTTCTCTCAAAGCAACTAGAAGCAAAGAGACGCTACCAAGCAAGGTAGCACAAGTAGAGGCTGCTGGGCTAAATGAAGATGAGATGGCGCTTATCATCAAGCGCTTCAAGACCGCACTCAAGGGATGCAAGTAGTACCCCAACAAGAATAAAACAAGGGGAAAGAGCTCCTGCTTCAAATACGGTAAGACTGGTCATTTCAATGCACAATGCCCCGATAATGATGACCAAGGACAAGAAAAGTGCGGGAAGAGGGAAAAGAAGAAGAACTACAGGAAGGCGAAGGGCGAGGCTCACCTTGGAAAGGAGTAGGATTCTGACTGCTCCTCATCTGACTCCTACAATGAAGGATTGGCTGCCTCGGCCTTCGACAAGTCTTTGCTCTTCCCCAACGAACGCCACACTTGCCTCATGGCCAAGGAAAAGAAGGTAAGTATTCGAGATTCCCCTAAGTACTCTTCTTCTAGTAATGAGGAATCCTCCAATGATGAAGTAGATTACTCTGGTTTATTTAAAGGTTTAGATAGAGCCAAAGTAGAGAAAATTAATGAATTAATTGATGCTCTAAATGAAAAGATAGACTACTAGAAAAGCAAGAGAACATTTTGTATGAGGAACATGACAAATTTTTAGTGTGCAAAAATCTCTTGCTTTAGAAACTAAGAGAAATGAAATGCTATTTTCTGAGTTATCTGCTTGCCATGAATCTATCTCTAGTTTAAAGAGTCTAAATGATGAATTAAATGCTAAGCTAGAGGAAGCAAATGAAACTAGATCAAGTGTTGAACATGTATTTATTTGCAATAGATGCAAGGACCTTGATGTTAGTGCCCGTAATAAACATCTGATTTATATTGCTAAATTAAATGATGAGGTGGCAAGTCTTAATGCTCAACTTAAGACATGCAAAATTGATTTTGATAAACTAAAATTTTCTAGGGATGCCTACACTGTTGGTAGACACCCCTTGATTAAGGATGGACTTGGTTTTCGAAAGGAAACCAAGAACTTAACAAGCCAAAGGGATCCCGTTCTCAACAAGGAGAAAGGGAAGGCTCCTATTGCTAGTAGTCCTCAAAGGAACCATGCCTTTGTCTATGATAGGAAAATTGCTAGCTGTTCTCATTATAATAAGAGTTATGTTCATGTTGCTTATAATGATCCACATGCTATGCGTGCCTCTAGCTCTACTTTTGTTCATGGTAGAAGTAGGCCTAGGAGAAATCATGTTGTGTCTCATGTGCCTAGGAAAATGTGCAATGAACCCACTACTGTTTTTCATGCTTGCAACACTTCTTTTGTTCTTTCATGTAAGAATGCAAAAGTAGTTGCTAGGAAGTTGGGATCTAAATGCAAGGGAGACAAAACTTGCATATGGGTTCCAAAAACTATTTTGACTAACCTTGTAGGACCCAATAAGAGTTGGGTACCTAAAACCCAAGCTTAAATTCCTTGCAGGTTTATGCATCCAGGGGCTCTAGCTAGATACTCGACAGCGGATGCACAAACCACATGACGGGGGAGAAGAAGATGTTTACCTCCTACGTCAAGAACAAGGATTCCCAAGATACAATCATATTTGGAGATGGGAATCAAGGCAAGGTCAAAGGTTTGGGAAAGATAGCCATCACAAGCGAGCACTCCATTTCAAATGTATTTTTAGTAGAGTCGCTAGGATACAACCTTCTGTCTGTAAGTCAATTGTGCCACATGGTTACAATTGTTTATTCACAAATGTAGATGTATCTGCCTTTAGAAGGAGTGATGGTTCATTAGCATTTAAGGGTGTATTAGATGGCAAGCTCTATTTAGTTGATTTTTTGAAAGAGAATGCCGATCTAGATGCATGCTTAATGGCTAAGACTAGTATGGGCTGGCTTTGGCATCGCCGTCTAGCACATGTTGGGATGAAGAACCTTCATAAACTTCTAAAGGGAGAACATGTGTTAGAACTAACCAATGTCTATTTTGAGAAAGACAGACCCTGTGCAGCATGTCAGGCAGGGAAACAGGTGGGAAGCACTCATCACAGCAAGAACGTGATGACAACATCAAGATCACTGGAGCTTCTTCACATGGACCTCTTTGGACCCGTTGCCTACCTCAGCATCGGGGGAAGTAAGTATGGTCTTGTAATTGTTGATGACTTTTCCCGCTTCACTTGGGTGTTCTTTTTGCAGGACAAATTAGAAACCCAAGGGACCCTAAAGCACTTTCTAAGGAGGGCTCAAAACAAATTTGAGCTAAGGGTGAAAAAGACAAGGAGCGACAACGGGTCCGAGTTCAAGAATCTGCAAGTTGAGGAGTATCTTGAGGAGGAAGGCATCAAGCACGAGTTCTCCGCTCCCTACACACCACAACAAAACGGTGTAGTAGAGAGGAAGAACAGGACGCTAATCGACATTGCGAGAATGATGCTTCGAGAGTTCAAGACGCCCGAGCGGTTTTGGTCGGAAGCTGTGAACACAACCTGCCACGCCATAAACCGACTCTATCTGCATCGCCTGATCCAGAAGACCTCCTACGAACTCCTTACCGGTAACAAACCCAATGTCTCTTACTTTTGTGTATTTGGGAGCAAATGCTACATTCTAGTGAAGAAAGGTAGACATTCTAAATTTGCTCCCAAGGCAGTAGAAGGGTTTTTACTAGGGTATGACTCAAATACAAAAGCGTATAGGGTCTTCAACAAATCATCAGGATTGGTTGAAGTCTCTAGCAACGTTGTATTTGATGAGACTAATGTCTCTCCAAGAGAGCAAGTTGATCTTGATGACATATATGAAGATGAAGTTTTAACGGCCGCAATGCGCACGATGGCGATAGGTGATGTGCGACCACAAGAACAACAGGAGCAAGATCAGCCATCTTCCTCCATGATGGTGCAACCCCCAACTCAAGACGATGAACAGGTACCGCAAGAAGAAGGGCATGATCAAGGGGGAGCATAAGAAGATCAAGCAATGGAGGAAGAAGCACCACAGGTCCCTCCAACTCAAGTTCGAGCAACGATCCAAAGACATCACCCCGTTGATCAGATTCTAGGTGATATCAGCAAGCTCACGCTTAGCTAATTTTTGTGAGCATTACTTGTTTGTCTCTTCTATTGAGCCTTTCAGGGTAAAAGAGGCCTTGCAAGACCCGGACTGGGTGCTGGCCATGCAGGAAGAGCTCAACAATTTCAAGAGAAATGAAGTCTGGAGCCTGGTGCCACTTCCAAAGCAAAACATTGTGGGAACCAAGTGGGTGTTCCGCAACAAGCAAGACGAGCACGGGGTGGTGACAAGAAACAAGGCTCGACTTGTGGCAAAAGGTTATGCCCAAGTCGCAGGTTTGGATTTCGAGGAGACTTTTGCTCCTGTGGCTAGGCTAGAGTCTATTCGAATATTATTAGCCTATGCCGCTCACCACCCTTTTAGGCTGTTTTCAAATGGACGTAAAGAGCGCTTTCCTCAATAGGCCAATCAAGGAGGAGGTATACGTAGAACAACCCCTTGGCTTTGAGGATGACAGGTATCCCGACCACGTGTATATGCTCTCTAAGGCGCTCTATGGACTTAAGCAAGCCCCAAGAGCATGGTATGAATGCCTTAGAGATTTCTTAATTGCTAATGCTTTCAAGGTTGGGAAAGCCGATCCCACTCTTTTTACAAAGACTTGTGATGGTGATCTCTTTGTCTGCCAAATTTATGTCGATGACATAATATTTGGTTCTGCTAACCAAAAGTCTTGTGAGGAGTTTAGCAGGGTGATGATGCAGAAATTCGAGATGTCTATGATGGGTGAGTTGACTTACTTCCTTGGGTTCCAAGTGAAGCAACTCAAGGACGACACCTTCATCTCCCAAACGAAGTATACTCAGGATCTTCTCAAAAGGTTTGGAATGAAGGACGCCAAGCCTGCGAAGACACCGATGGGAATTGACTGGCATGTTGACCTCAACAAAGGAGGTAAGTCTGTTGATGAAAAGGCATACCGGTCCATGATAGGTTCATTACTTTATTTATGTGCTAGTAGACCGGACATTATGCTTAGTGTTTGCATGTGTGCTAGATTTCAATCCGACCCCAAGGAATGTCACCTTGTGGCCGTTAAGCAAATTCTTAGGTATTTAGTTTCTATGCCATGCTTTGGGATCTGGTATCCAAAGGGGTCTACCTTTGACTTGATTGGATACTCAGACTCCGATTATGCCGGGTGCAAGGTTGATAGGAAGAGCACATCAGGGATGTGCCAATTTCTAGGAAGGTCCCTGGTGTCCTGGAGTTCCAAGAAATAAACATCCGTTGCCCTATCCACCGCTGAGGCCGAGTACGTTGCCGCAGGACAGTGTTGCGCGCAACTACTTTGGATGAGGCAAACCCTCCGGGACTTTGGCTACAATCTGAGCAAAGTCCCACTCCTATGTGACAATGAGAGTGCAATCTGCTTGGCGGATAATCCTGTTGAACACAGCCGCACTAAGCACATAGACATCCGGCATCACTTCCTGAGAGACCACCAGCAAAAGGGAGATATCGAGGTGTACCATATTAGCACCGAGAACCAGCTAGCCGATATCTTCACTAAGCCTTTAGATGAGAAAAGGTTTTGCAGGTTGTGTAGTGAGCTAAATGTCCTAGATTCGCGTAACTTGGATTGATCTATAGCATACATGTGTTCTATGCCTTTGATCATGTTAATTTGAGCATTTATTGTTGTTTATTTGTGGTGCTCAAGTTGTACACGTCATCCCCGGACCTTACAAGTCCATATGCAAATGGTGCACATATTAAGGGGGAGATGTGCTACAACTTGACCCTTTGAGACTAATTTGTTTGGTTAAGTATACTTGTTGTAGTCTCGAAGGTACATTGAAAGGAAAAATGGACTTGGACGATGCAAAGACTTCCACTGCACTCCGGTATTAGTGTATTTAATTCCAAGTTCATTCTTATGCTCTATTTGCCTTTTGTTCTTAATTGACATTTTTGGTGAGGCAATGGGGTTAAAGGGCAAAAAATGATCCCGTTTTGGTGCTTAATGCCAAAGGGGGAGAAATTAAGGCCAAAGCAAATGGATTAGCTACCACTTGTGAATTTCAAAAATAGTAGAGCTAGAATTTGCATTTTGCCCAAAATGCTCTTATTGCAAAATTCGTCTTTTATGAGGGAGAATTTTGATTATGGGAAAAGGGGGAGTTTTGGCACTTGATCAATTTCACGCTTGGAATATCTCTCTTTGTGCCAAACAAGCGTGTTTGACTTAGAGATAGGAAAATGAATTTGATTTACAAAAACAAACCAAGTGGTGGCAAAGAGTGATCCAAATATGCCAAATCATAAGCAAAAATAATTTGGTCTTCAATTGCATTGATGTTGCACCCTTTTTGTTGCTTTTTGATGTGTTGGCATAAATCACCAAAAAGGGGGAGATTGAAAGGGAAATGTGCCCTTGGACCATTTCTATAATTGTTTTGGTGATTAAGTGTCCAACATAAATATTTTGAACTCTCATGTGCTAAACAAGCAAAAGGTGCAAATCAAAGACAAGGTATGTTTCTAGACTTAGTGAATTGTTTTTGAGTACTAACATGGTTATCTAAGTGCTAGAAATAGTGTCGAGGAGAGACGAAATGAATTGGAAAAGAGTTCTCCAGCTCGGCCTGGCACACCAGACTGTTCGGTGGTGCACCGGACCGTATCCGGTGGTGCACCAGACAGTGTCTGGTGCCCCAGGCAAGCCTCCAGTGAACTACGTACTCTCGGGAATCGATGGAGTCGTATGGCTATAATTCACCGGACTATCCGGTGGTGCACTGGACTATCCGGTGGTGCACCGGACTGTCCGGTGAGTCATCCGCGGCGAACTCATCGCTCTCGGGAAAAGGAAAAAGGCGACGTGGCTATAATTCACCGGACTGTCCGGTGGTGCACCGGACTGTCCGGTGAGCCAACAGTGCCAGTGCCAACGGTCGTCCGTGCGATCAATGCGCGACACGTGGCTGCTCCAACGGTCGGCTGGGTGCACCAGACTGTCCGGTGTGCACCGGACAGTGTCCGGTGCGCAAACTGGCCCCGAGGAGCAATGGTCAGCTGTGCCCGATTTGGAAGGAAATCGCGCACCGGACATGCTACAGTGGCTGTCCGGTGGCGCTCCGGACTGTCCGGTGCGCCACTCGACAGAAGGCAAGGATAGCCTTCCATGTTGATCTCCAACGGCTCTGAGCTACCTTGGGGATATAAAAGGGTCCCATAGGCGCATGGAGCAGGCACCCAAGCATTCTCTAAGTATACTAAGACATCCAGACTCCGCTCCCACGCATTTGATTCGTCGTGTTAGTGATTTGAGCTCCATTCGAATTGTGAACCCCTCGTGTTTTCATTTGAGCTCAAGTCTTCACTTGTGTGCGTGTGTGTGCTACGGATTGAATCTTGTGTGTGTTGCTTTTCCCTCCCTTACTTCTGTGTTTCTTTTGTGATCATCACTGCAAGGGCGAGAGATTCCAATTTGTGGAGATTCCTCGCAAACGGGAGAAAGACTATAAGGAAGAAAGCCGTGGTATTCAAGTTGATCATTGGATCACTTGGAAGGGGTTGAGTGCAACCATCGTTCATTGGGATGCCACAACGTGGAAGTAGGAAAGTGTTACTTGGCCGAACCACATGATAAAAACCGTGTGTCTCGTGTGTTGCTTCTTGTGATTGCTTTGTTCGCATGAGCGTGTTTCATAGCCACTTGATTACACTAACTCCTTAACAATCAAGTTTGTGGCTATTTAGTGTTTAATATTACAGGATCACCTATTCACCCCCCCTCTAGGTGCTCTCACATTCCGTGAGCACTATATTCCAGAAGGAGTGCTTCACATGAAACAAGAGGAATTTATTCGACTAAAGCAAGGTGGAGATACTGTAATGCAGTATCTCAATAAGTTCAACCATCTATCTCAGTATGCCATTGATCAAGTAAATACTGATCTGAAGAAAAAGAATTGCTTCATGAGAGGACTCAAGGACTGGCTCCAAAGGAAAATTGCTACCTGCCTGGATCTTACGTATAGTAGAGCCGTTAGCACGGCATTGGCCGTTGAAGCCAAGAACGCAGGCCATGGAAAATCCAAGGGATTTGGAGGTGACAGGTCTAGTCAGGGACCTGAGAAGCGAACCAGGTTGGTCATCCGACCATTTAATCAGAATCATTCTTTGCCTTGTCCACCCTCTTATCCGTTCAAACAACCTGTTTTCATTCGTCCTGCCACTGCCCCCACTTCTACAAATCAGCCGAGTGCCCCTGGTGCTCATTTCCCCACCCTCCCTAGTTCTTCAACTGGCTGCTTCAACTGTGGAAAGTCTGGTCATTTCATCAAAGATTGTCCATATCCGAGGCAGAATAAGCCCAACACTCAACAAAACTCTGGGAGCTCTAATCAAGGCAAAGGGAACATGGCTACTAATTCAGCGAGCAAAAATATCAAGAAGACTGGGCGAATTTATTACACTCAAGTGACCACTACACCGGAAGGAGAGCCGGTAATGATGGGTACGTTCCTTGTGGCCAATCACCCCGCAGTTATTCTCTTTGATTCTGGTGCTTCGCATACATTCATAAGCAAGAAATTCGTGGAAAATATTGCATTCATTGCACTGAATCAAGGGAAGGGTTTATTATTCATTCGCCCGGGGGACGAATATTTACTAAAGAAGTAGCCTTTCATGTGCCAGTAACATTGGCTGAACGAGATTTTCTCAACAACATGATTGTTCTGAAAGGCCAAGATATAGATGTAATTCTAGGCATGAATTGGTTAGCCTAGCACAAAGCTATCTTCAACACTGACTTAATAACCATCAGGTTGAGCTATGGCCATGAAGAGGTTCTCTTGTCCATCCCTATAGCTGTCCCAGCCAAACTATTTGGACGGGTCTATGAAGCTATCATACCTAAAATCCAGGATAGTCTGGTAGTGTGTGAATTCCCAGATGTTTTTCCTGAAGATCTGCCTGGATTACCTCCAGAAAGGGATGTAGAGTTTGTAATTGAACTGAAGCCCGGTACAGCTCCTATCTCTAGAAGATCATACCAGATGCCACCAAATGAATTGGAGGAGCTCAAGACTCAATTGCAAGACTTACTGGAGAAGGGATTCATTTGGCCCAGTTTATCACCTTGGGGATGTCCCGCCATCTTTGTCAAGAAGAAGGATCAAATGCTTCGAATGTGCATGGACTACAGACCCCTTAATGAGGTCACGATCAAGAACAAGTACCCTCTGCCCCGGATCGATATCTTGTTCGACCAACTTACTGGAGCACGGGTATTCTCTAAAATTGACCTCAGGTCGGGCTACCATCAGATCCGTAATTGACCCGAGGATATACCCAAGACCGCATTCACAATGCGGTATGGATTATTCGAATATTTGGTTATATCTTTCGTATTGACAAATGCTCCTGCCCACTTCACATATCTAATGAACTCGGTGTTTATGCCTGAGCTAGATAAATTTGTGGTGGTCTTCATTGATGATATCTTGATCTATTCCAAGAATGAAGAGAAGCATGCTAAACATTTACGGATCATATTAACACGCTTAAGGGAACACCAATTATATGCTAAATTCAGCAAATGCGCATTTTGGCTGGAGGAAATCCAATTTTTGGGACATGTATTGTCTGCAAATGGGATTGCTGAAAGGGAAATGTGCCTTTGGGCAATTTCAATAATGTTTTGGTGATTAAGTGCCCAACATGTTTAATTAAGTTCTCATGTGCCAAGTAAAGAGAAAAGTGCAAATCAAAGAGAAAGGTACATTTCTAGACTTAGTACATTGTTTTGAGTACTAATGTGTTTTGTCTAAGTGTTAGAATCGGTGAGAAAAGAATTGGAAAAAGAGGTGGCTGTGTGCAGCCAACTTCAGCTTGGCTTGGCCCACCGGACTGTCTGGTGGTGCACCGGACAGTGTCCGGTGCGCTAGGCTGGTCCGCATGAAAAGGCCGCTCTCGGGACTCGATGGCGGCGTACGACTATAATTCACCGGACTATCCGGTGGTGCACCGGACTGTCCGGTGAGTCGTCCGCGGCAAACTTGTTGCTCTTGGGAAGAGGATCAGCGGCGTACGGCTAAAATTCACTGGATTGTCCGGTGGTGCACCGGACTATCCGTTGAGCCAACGGTCGCCAGCGCCAACGGCTGGCCGCGCAATCTTCGCGCAACGCGTGGCAGCACCAACGGTCGGTGGGGGGCACCGGACTGTGCGGTGTGCACCGGATAGTGTCCGGTGCGCCAACAGGCCCGGAGTTGCAACGGTCGGATGTGCCTGATTTGGAAGGCGATCGCGCACCGGACAGCTATAGGGACTGTCCGGTGGTGCACCGGACTGTCCGGTGCACCATCCGACAGAAGGCAAGTTTGGCCTTCCAAATTGGCCTCCAACGGCTCCTAGCTGCCTTGGGGTTATAAAAGAGACCCCTAGGCGCATGGAGGAGTCACCCAAGCATTCACTAAGTATTCTAAGGCATTCAGACTCTGCTCCCGCGCATTTGCTTTGTTGTGTTAGAGATTTGAGCTCTATTCGAGTCGAGGACTCCCTGTGTTGTCATTTGAGCTCGAGTCTTCACTTGTGTGTGTGGGTGTGCTGTGCATTTGAGTCTTGTGTGTGTTGCTCTTCCCAACCTTACTCTATGCTTTCATTGTGATCTTTGTTGTAAGGGCAAGAGACTCCAAGTTGTGGAGATTCCTTGCAAACGGGAAAATACTCTAAGAAAAATACCATGGTATTCAAGTTGATCATTGGATCACTTGAAAGGGGTTGAGTGCAACCCTCATCCATTGGGACGCCACAACGTAGAAGTAGGCAAGTGTTACTTGGCCGAACCACGGGATAAAAATCGTGTGTCTTGTGTTAATCTCTCTGTGATTGTTTGTGTTCACAAGAACTCGCTTCAAGTTATTTAGCCGTACTAACACTCATAACTAAGTTTTGTGGCTATTAGTGTTTGAATTTTATAGGATCACCTATTCACCCCCCCCCCCTCTAGGTGCTCTCAATTGGTATCAGAGTCGTACTCTTCATCTAAGGGACTAACTGCCCAAAGAGATGGATCCTAAGGGAAAGAGGATGGTGGTCAATGACAAAGAAAAGGAGTCCTTCCTCAACGAGCCTAGAGACGACAAGCCAACTGACTCTAGCTCGAGTCACAAGAAGAAGGACGGGAAGAAGAAGAGGCGCATCAAGAAGATCGTCTACTACGACAGTGATGCATCTTCTTCTTCACCAAGAGACGATGACGATTCTTCGTCAAAGAAAAAGACGGTTAATCAAAACTATTCCTTTGATTATTCCTGCATGCCGTACAATTCGAATGCACATTTACTTTCTATTCCTCTAGGAAAACCTCCACACTTTGATGGAGAGGACTACTCATTTTGGAGTCATAAAATGCGTAGTCATCTATTTTCTCTCCATCCTAGCATTTGGGAAATAGTTAAAAATGGAATGCATTTCGATAGTACGGATAAGGCTGTGTTTATTAATGAGCAAATTCATAAAAATGCCCAAGCCACTACTATTTTGCTAGCATCTCTGTGCAGGGATGAATACAACAAGGTTAGCGGCTTGAACAATGCAAAGCAGATCTGGGACACCCTCAAGATATCTCATGAGGGAAATGACGCCACCATGATCACCAAAATGGAGTTGGTGGAAGGCGAGCTGGGGAGATTTGCGATGATCAGGGGAGAGGAGCTAACTCAAACCTACAACAGGCTCAAGACCCTGGTCAACAAAATTAGAAGCTATGGAAGCATAAGATGGACGAACCATGACGTCGTCCGACTCATGCTCAGGTCATTTACTGTAATTGACCCCCATCTTGTCAATCTTATTCGTGAAAACCCCAGGTACACAAAGATGACGCCCAAGGAGATCCTTGGAAAGTTTGTGAGCGAGCGCATGATGGTGAAGGAAGCGCGATACGTAGATGACGCTTTGAACGGTCCACTACCCATCTACGAGCCGCAGCCCGTTGCTCTCAAAGCAACAAGCAGCAAGGAGGCGCTACCAAGCAAGGTAGCTCAAGTAGAGGCTGCCGGCCTCAACGAAGATGAGATGGCGCTTATCATCAAGCGCTTCAAGACCGCACTTAAAGGACGCAAGGAGTATCCCAACAAGAATAAAACAAAGGGAAAGCGCTCCTGCTTCAAATGCGGTAGGACTGGTCATTTTATTGCTCGATGTCCTGATAATGAAAATGACCAGGGACAAGAAAGATATGGGAAGAAGGAGAAGAAGAAAAGCTATAAGAAGGCGAAAGGCGAGGCTCATCTTGGAAAAGAATGGGATTCCGACTGCTCCTCATCCGACTCCGACGATGAAGGACTCGCTGCCTCAGCCTTCAACAAGTCTTCGCTCTTCCCTAACGAACGCCACACTTGCCTCATGGCCAAGGAGAAGAAGGTAAGCGTTCGAGAAACCCCTAAGTACACTACTAGCAATGATGATTCTTCCGATGATGAAGTAGATTACTCTAGCTTATTTAAAGGTTTAGATAGAGCCAAAGTAGAGAAAATTAATAAATTAATTGACGCTCTAAATGAAAAAGATAGATTGCTAGAGAAGCAAGAAGACATTTTATATGAGGAACAAGACAAATTTGTTAGTGTACAAAAGTCTCTTGCTTTAGAAACTAAGAGAAATGAAATGCTATCTTCTGAGTTATCTGCTTGCCATGAATCTATCTCTAGTTTAAAGATTTTAAATGATGATTTAAATGCTAAGCTAGAGGAAGTTAACAAATCTAGTTCATGTGTAGAGCATGTTGTTATTTGCAATAGATGTAAAGACTTTGATGTTGATACTTGTAATGAACATCTTATTGCTATTACTAAATTAAATGATGAGGTGACAAGTCTTAATGCTCAACTTAAGACTTGCAAAAGTGATTTTGATAAATTAAAGTTTGCTAGGGATGCCTACACTATTGGTAAACACCCCTCAATTAAGGATGGGCTTGGTTTTCGAAAGGAAGCCAAGAACTTAACAAGCCAAAAGGCTCCCATTCTCACCAAGGAGAGAGGGAAGGCCCCTATGGCTAGTAGTACTCAAAGGAATCATGCTTTCATTTTATAATAGAAAAATTGCTAGCCATTCCAATTATAATAAGAGTTATGATGATGATGCTTTTGATTCACATGCTATGTTTGCCTCTAGTTCTACTTTTGTTCATGGTAAAAGTAGGCCTAGGAGAAATCATGTTGTGCATCATGTGCCTAGGAAAGTGTGTAATGAATCTACTACTGTTTTCCATGCTTGCAACACTTCTTTTGTTCTTTCATGCAAGAATGCAAAAGTAGTGGCTAGGAAATTGGGATCCAAATGCAAGGGAGACAAAACCTGCATATGGGTTCCAAAAACTATTGTGACTAATCTTGTAGGACCCAACAAGAGTTGGGTACCTAAAACCCAAGCTTAAATTCCTTGAAGGTTTATGCATCCGGGGGCTCAAGTTGGATTATCGACAGCGGATGCACAAACCAAATGACGGGGGAGAAGGTGTTCACCTCCTACGTCAAGAACAAGGATTCCTAGGATACGATTATTTTTGGAGATGGGAACCAAGGCAAGGTTAAAAGGCTTGGGCAAGATAGCCATCACCAACGAGCACTCCATATCGAATGTATTTCTAGTAGAGTCGCTGGGTTACAACCTTCTATCTGTAAGTCAATTGTGTCACATGGTTTTTACAAACGTTGATGTATCTATCTTTAGAAGGAGTGATGGTTCATTAGCTTTTAAGGGTGTATTAGACGGCAAACTCTACTTAGTTGATTTTTCGAAAGAGGAGGCCGATCTAGATGCATGCTTAATAGCTTAGACTAGCATGGGCTAGCTGTGGCACCGCCGTCTAGCACATGTTGGGATGAAGAACCTTCATAAACTTCTAAAGGGAGAACATGTGTTAGGACTAACCAATGTTTGTTTCGAGAAAGATAGACCTTGTGCAGCTTGTCAGGCAGGGAAACAGGTGGGAAGCACTCATCACAGCAAGAATGTGATGACAACATCAAGACCACTGGAGCTTCTTCACATGGACCTCTTCGGACCCGTTGCCTACCTTAGCATCACGGGAAGTAAGTATGGTCTCGTAATTGTTGATGATTTTCCCGCTTCACTTGGGTGTTCTTTTTGCAGGATAAGTCAGAAACCCAAGGGACCCTAAAGCGCTTTCTAAGGAGGGCTCAAAACAAATTTGAGCTTAAGGTGAAAAAGATAAGAAGCGACAACGGGTCCGAGTTCAAGAATTTGCAAGTGGAAGAGTATCTTGAGGAAGAAGGCGTCAAGCACGAGTTCTCTGCTCCCTACACACCACAGCAAAATGGTGTGGTAGAGAGGAAGAACAGGACGCTCATCGACATGGCAAGAATGATGCTTGGAGAATTCAAGACGCCTATTAGGGGTCTGCTTCGTCGCCGAAGGTCCTGTGAGAAGAAGCACCTTCGGAAGGCCAGAATAGGAGCAATGCCGAAGCTATCAGTCAAGGAGCTTCGTAGTGTATTTCAAAATGCACCGACTTAAAGTTGAAATGACCAATCGGCCCATGGTAACCTGTGTATTGATTGTAATCATTTGTAGAGGACATGAATGTAAATTCACACAGGCTGCGCCCTGTGCCTATAAATAGGTGAACAGTACCCCCATACTGTTCACGCTTTTCACATCTCACTTTTACTTTTGCCCTCTATCAAGCTCAAGGTACAAATGTAATTTAATATTGCTTTTATGTACTCATGATTATTTCATAGTAGATGTTTATATTATGATATTATATAATTGTTTATGTTATTTGCTTATGTTTCATGAGCTTCGTCTTTTGTATATACATATCGTAATCATGAAGGTACGCCCTTCATGACCTTCGCCTGAAGATCATTATATCCTAAAGGAAATAATGCTTCGAAAGACGAAGGGCATTAACATTTAACATTTTGTGTTGCCTTGTTCTTAATTCATAGCATTTGAGAACAAGTCCCCAACATTGGTGCCCACCTCTAGTGAACTCACTTCCACTATTGAGCTGATGGCTTCGTTCAACAATCAAGCTGAAGTCGCTTCAGCTACGAAGCTGGTGCTCCCGATAACAGGCAGCTCAAGTTCAGAGCCGGTTAATAAGAAGCAGAAGAAGGAAGCACAAAGAAGGGTGCAACATGTTGGGGTGCAGGGACCCTTCATCAAGTCAAAATGGTCCCACATCCCAATCACCTTCTCCGAGGAAGACCTTCAGCTCAAAGATTACCCTCACAATGATGCTATGTCATATCTTGTGTCATCAAGGGATTTCTGGTTCATAATGTTCTGGTTGATATAAGCAGTGCAGCAGATATCATATTTGCTAAGGCTTTCAGACAGATGCAAGAACCAGAAGATAAGATTCACAATGCTACACATCCTCTATGTGGCTTCGAAGGAAGACAGATTGTAGCACTTGGCAAAATCACAATGCCAGTTACCTTCGGCTTTGTTCACAATACAAGGACTGAACAGGTTGTTTTTGACATTGTTGACATGGAGTACCCCTATAATGCAATCATTGGTCGTGGGACGCTCAATGCTTTCGAAGCAATACTTCACCCAGCATATCTATGCATGAAGATACCTTCGGAACAAGGGCCCATTGCTATTCATGGAAGTCAAGAGGCTGCCAGAAAGGCTGAAGGAAATTGGACAGATTCAAAAGCAATCCACAATATAGATGGAGTCGAAGCTTGTGAACAGTACAAGTACAGAAGAGAGAAGGCTGCTTCGGCTGATCAGCCGAAACCCATGCTTCTATGTGAAGACATAGCATAGCAGAAGGTACTGCTGGGGTCTCAACTATCTGAAGAGCAGGAGAAAACTTTGATAAGGTTTTTATTCAACAACAAAGATGTCTTTGCTTGGTCAGCCAATGACCTTTGCGGTGTCAATAGAGACATCATTGAACATTCACTCAATGTCGACCCATCCTTCAGGCTAAGAAAACAAAGACTTCAGAAAATGTCTGATGATAAAGCCGAAGGTGCTTGAAATGAAGTAAAAAGGCTTCTCAGTGCTGGTGTTATCAGAGAGGTAAAATATCCAGAGTGGCTAGCCAATACTGTTATGGTGAAGAAGGCCAACGACAAATGGAGAATGTGTATTGACTTCACAGATCTTAACAAGGCCTGTCCAAAGGATGAATTTCCATTACCAAGAATAGACTCTCTTTTAGATGCAGCAGCTTCTTCAGAGCTTATGAGTCTACTGGATTGCTACTCAGGATATCATCAAATATGGATGAAGAAAGAGGATGAGCCGAAGACTAGCTTCATAACTCCCAGTGGCACCTATTGCTATCTTCGGATGCCTGAGGGGCTCAAGAATGCTGGAGGAAGCTTCAGCATAATGACAGCCAAGGTCCTTCATTCTCAGATAGGCTGAAATGTGCTAACATACGTTGATGACATCATAGTAAAAAGCACAAAGCAAGAAAATCACATTACTGATCTACAAGAAACATTTGCTAATTTCAGGCAAGCTGGCCTGAAATTAAATCCAGAAAAATGTGTCTTTGGAGTGAAGAAGGGTAAGTTCCTTGGCTACCTAGTTTCAACGAAGGGGATTGAAGCTAATCCAATCAAGATCGAAGCTATCCTTCGGATGGAACCACCAAGCAGAAAGAAGGGGGCCCAACGGCTGACAGGAAGACTGGCATCATTGAATAGATTTATATCTAGATCAGCAGAAAGAAACTTGCCATTCTTTGAAATACTGAAGTCATCCAAAGTTTTTCAATGGGGCCCAGCGCAATAGAAAGCCTTCGAAGAGCTGAAGCAATACTTGATTGATCTAACAACATTAACTCCACCTGCGCCAGGGGCTCCATTACTATTGGATGTGGCAGCTTCGCACTCTGCAGTGAGTGCGGCGCTTGTACAGGAGAAGCTTGAAGGTCAAATTAAGAAGCAAGCTCCAGTGTACTTTGTCTCTGAAGTTCTAAGTTTATCAAAGAAAAACTATACAGAATTGGAAAAGGTGTTGTATGCTGTGCTAATGGCCTCCAGGAAGCTTCGACATTATTTTCAAGCATACCACATAATTGTTCCTTCATCACAGCCTTTGAAGGATATTATGAGAAACCGAGAAGCTACTGGAAGGATTGGAAAGTGGGTTGCAGAGCTTAATGAATTCAGTATTGACTATGTGCATAGGTCCTCAATTCAGTCCCAGGCGTTAGCAGACTTCATCGTTGATTGGACGCCAGGGGCTCAGGAAGAAGAAGCAAATAAAGATGTCGAAGCTTGGATAGTGTTCTGCGACGGTTCCTGGGGAACCTTCGGTGTAGGTGCGGCTGCTGTCTTAGTTGCACCTTCCAAAGTTAGAACATGCTATGCAGTAAGGCTTGACTTCAGCTGTATAAATAATGTTGCTGAATACGAAGCTTTACTCTTGGGACTTCGAAAGTTAAAGGCAATGGGAATAAGAAGGTCAGTCCTTAAAACAGACTCCCAAGTTATTTCTGGTCATGTTGACAAGAGTTGCAAGGCAATAGATTTGAAGCTTGAGAAATATCTGGACACAGTTCGAAGGCTTGAAGCTTCTTTCGAAGGATTTTCTGTTAAGAATATCTCAAGAGGGGAAAATGAGCATGATGACCTGCTAGCCAAATCAGCAGCACAAGGGCTTCCTCTACCTTTGGAAGTATTTTTTGAGACAATAAGAGCACCTTCGGTTGAACTCCTCGAAAGCGTAGTGCTCACAATATCTCCTGTCCATAGTGAAGATTGGAGGACTGAGATTATATCTTTCCTCCAGGGTAATTGTCTCTCCGATGATGATGTTTATAACAAAAGAATGGAAGCAAGAGCAAGACCATATGTCATAATAGAAGGGGAATTGTATAAACATGGAGTTTGTTCCCCACTTCTCAAATGCTTATCCAGAGCCGAAGGTATAGAACTGATGAAGGAGATACATGCAGGATTGTGTGGATCCCACATTGGGTCCAGACCTCTTCTAGGGAAGGTTTTTCGTCAAGGATTCTATTGGCTGAAGGCAGCTTCGGACGCAGCAGATTTGATTCAAAAATGCGAAAATTGCCAAAAATGTGTGAGAGATCAGAAACAACCCTCATCATTGACTCAGCTAATACAACCAACCTGGCCGTTGCAAAGATGGGGCATGGATCTGCTAGGAGCACTACCACCAGCGCAGGGCAACTTGAGATATGTCGTGGTGGCGGTAGAATATTTTTCTAAGTGGATCAAAGCGAAGCCTTTGGCTACAATAACTTCGGCTACAGTCCAAAAAATCTTTTGGCAGAATATAGTTTGTCGCTTCGGTGTGCCGAAGGCTATAACTGTGGATAATGGAACATAGTTTGATGCTGAAACTTTCAAAGCTTTTTGTGATCAGATTGGCATGAAAATTCATTTTGCATCAGTAAGGCACCCGGAATCAAGCAGGCTAGTTGAAAGGGCAAATGGTATTATAATGATGGGAATCATGAAGCTAATCTTCAATCAGCCTAGAGGAAAGTGGCCAGATGAGCTGGTTAAAGTGGTGTGGAGCCACAATACAACTACATCAAGGTCAACAGGTTTCACACCATTCAAGTTATTGTTCGGTGACGAAGCCATAACCCCCGAAGAGGCTAAAGTGGGGTCAATAAGAACGGTAGCTTCGGCAGAAGACAAAGCTAATTATTCTATGGCAAAAGATACTATAGAAGGGACCGGACTTCAGGCTGTGGAAAATATTAACAAATATCAAGCTAAAACAATAAAATGGCGTGATAGAAAAGTTCGGATGAAAAACATTGAGCTAGGACATCTGGTGCTTCGAAGAGTAGCCAACCCTGACACAGTAGGCAAGCTTCAGCTGAAGTGGGAAGGACCTTTTCTGGTAGTATCTTCGTCAAGACCCGGTTCTTACAGGCTAAAGGATATGGACGACAACGACATTCCTAGATCTTGGAATGCGGATGAGCTTCAATGATACTATGTGTAACTTGATGTAAACTTTTTTAGTTTTTCCTATGGCACCCTTTTCCTTTCTAAAGGGGGAGAAAGGTTTTTAATGGGGCCATAGCATGTAATTTTCCTTTTCTTATTCAGCTATACAAGAGCAAAATCCCCCAAAATATGTAAAATGTAAAATCTGAGCATGCACCATCGAGTGCAGAGAGAAAAAGAAAAAAAAGAGCAGGAAGAAGCTCGAAAGTTGTCCCTAAGGGGATGCAGAGCACAACAAAGCTACAAAAAGCCGCTCCAAAGGGAGCGCAGCGTAAGTTTTCTGCTCAAAAGTCGTTCCTAAGGGAATGCAGAGCCAAATACCGCCGAAATATAAGGCGAAGCGTGAAAAGTCAACGCGAAAAATACCACCGAAATAGAAGGCGAAGAAGTTCAAAAGACGTTCCTAAGGGGATGCAGAACTTACACCGAAAAATAAGCGGTGAAGCCAAAAAGTAAGCGGCAAAGAGACTTCAGTCATTTCTAAGGGAATGAAGGTTATGGATGTGGCTTCGTATGTGACTGTGTCTGGGCATTCATTTGCATGATACATTACATCAAACATTGCATACATATACATTCATTTAGACATTCGTAGGATCATCATCATATCATAGAGTATAGACAATTGCTTCAGCCCCAATAACAAGGCTTCGGCAAATAAAAAAAGAGCAGTTTTATGCTTCATTGTGTATGAAAAGAAGGGAAGGTGTTTTTTGCCTTCGGCTCAAAAAGGACAAGTTTCGTCCACATCAAAGCAGTTCATTCAGGGATGGAAAGGTAAAATATATTACAAGGTATTGACAAATTTAGAGAGCATTGTTCGATTTTTAAATTACAATATTCTTTACAAGGATAATACAAGGCTTTTTCTAGAGATTTTTTGCAGCAAGGTTTTCGGCTTCATCATCATTCACTAAGCTTCGGATCATCTGCCAATCTTCGGCTCATTACTCTTCGGCTTCGTCATCCTGTACATATCAAAGCGGTATAAGGAAAGTACAAATTTCAAGGAGAAGGTACAACAGCAGGCACAAGTTTATTACCGACTTGAGGTGGCTTCGAGCTTCGTCACCAACCAAGTTTCGCCCGCCCTTTGCCCAGATTTGAGTAACGAATCTGTTTCCGATGCTTCGGGCCAGGCCAGGGATGTCATCCAAGTCTGCTGGTGACAGGCTGAAGTTCGGTCTGTTTACAATATTTCCATGTGTACAGCCAACCTTCATGAAAGCAACAGCTGTGCCTTAAGAAGCTAGTAGAGCACAAAAGTCACCATGACCAGCTATAACTTTGTCAAGGGCATCAACTTCACCTTCAATATGATCAAATGTGCCCGACAGGTCTTCAGTTGAAGGTTTAAACTTTTCAGAACTGGCCCCAACTGAGTTGAAAATTTGTTTCAGTCGTTGAATGCATCGGGTGCCGAAGCCTAAACATTTTTCTTGAAGTTCTTTGAGTGATTTCTGCAGATTTGAACCTTTTTCAATTTCAGCTTTGAGTTTTGTTTCGAAATCTTTCTTCTCTTGCTCAAAGTTTTTGGACTTCATGGAAAATTCATTGTTTAATCTGGCGATCTCGGCTTGAGCTTCTGCCAGCGAACCTTCCATTGTTTGAATCACGAAATCTTTCTTCTCCAAAGCAGCTTCGTGCTCTTTAATCTTGCCCTCTAAGCCCTCAATTATAATTTCGTTCTTCTTGTCCTCGAGGTCTTGCTGCATCCTTAAGGTTTTGCTCAGCAATAAACTCTGAGAAAATAACCTTCGTCAGGAGAAACCTTTATCTCAAAAACAAAAATAAAGCTTAGGTAAGAATTTCACCTTAAAATTAGAATAGAACAAACTGCTGGTGATATGTTGCCGCCAGTATCTGCTGAGTTCAGCCTCAAGCTTCGGGAAGCCAACACTCTTTGATAGGGTTGTGACAACCTTCGCCCCAACCCGGTCCCGGAGGCATCCTAAACTCTCTTCGGCAACACCACCGAAGAGCAGTGCCCCTGGCTGGTACCCACAAGATATAGCATAGTCCCTCAGCTCTTCTTTTTCGGCCTTAGACAACTCTTGCCCAATTATATTTAGAAAGTTGAAATTTCTTTTTTCCGAAGCATCTTCGGCAAGCTCTTTCCCTTTATCAGGCACTGCAGCTGGGGTTTCCTCTTCAGCTGCAGCAGTTTCTTCTTCAGCCATGTTTAAAATCATTTCACCAATGTCAGTAAGTGTGTTTGCCAAATTTGTGGCTTCGGCTGCTGCACCTTCGAAAGTAGAAGCTTCGGCAGGAGCAGCTTCGGCTGCTGCTGTTTTCGACGCTGAGGCCGACGACGGTGTTTCTTCAATAGCCTCAATCACAGTAACAATTCTTTGCCTTTTTCAGCAGGCTTCTTGATTGCCGCAGGCTCCTCCTTCTTCTGTAAAAGCTTCATCAGTTGTGGCCCTAGTGGACTTAGCTTGAGAGGTAAAGATTCGATCATTACCTTTAAAATTTACTCCACATCTGCAGTAGGAGGCGTTGAAGGAACTTCTTCCTCTATATCAGTTGTTCTTGGCTTCGTAGCTGCAGCCTGTCTTTTCTTCGGAGCAGCCACCTTTGGCTCAGGGCTGGATTTTTTCTTCTTTAAAGCCTTCTCATCTTCTTCTATCAATCTAGTGACTTCTCTTTTCATAACACTGACAACTCTTTTTTTGCTTTGGTCCTTCGGCACCCTTGCTTAATCTTTCATAGTTAGGGTATTCAAATTTCAGAGCGTCCATTACCCGGTTTAGCCTTCGTTTTGGTCGGGTGCTGAAGGCTACTGTCATCAATTGATCTTCTTTCTTTGTGTAATTGCCCAAGATTTCATTGCACATGACTTTAATCGTATCCAACCAATCTTGGCAGGGTTCTTTGAAGTGTTTCTTGAACTTAAAATGATAGGGCGGTCGAACAAGTTCATTCTTTTTCTTCTCTCCTTTAAGCTTCGGCATACTCCATTCCTTCAATGTCGGAAATACTCTATTGGCTAAGTATTCCTGAACCAAATCCCTAGTACCAATATGTTCAGACATAACTCTAAATTCGCCTACAGCATCTGAGCATGATGACCCCGGCGTCATGCAGCACTGGGGCCTAGTTAATCCGAAGGTTAGCTCTAGTGGGCTCTGAACTAGCTTCTCCTTTTTCTCAACAACCCTGACATAAAACCATTCAGTTTTCCAGCCGGTTGGCCATTTGGTGCGGTAGCTAACCACCGGTGTCTTCATGTCTTTGTGGTAGGCAAAATTGTAGCAGCCGAAATTCTCGTGCAGTCCATCTTCTCTAGCCTTCATTTGATAGTGAAGTTCGTGCACCCGGCAGAAGGCTTCAGCAAGTGGCTCCGCTTCTTGGCTTCGAAGAGCCCAAATAAAGACGCTGAGCCTAATGATAGCGTTAGGAGTCAGCTGGTGAAGATAAATTTCAAAATTTTCCAAAACATCCGCAATCATTCCATGCAGAGGAAACCTTAGTCCTGCTTTAAAGAAACTTATGAAAACTACCACCTCATCATCTTCTGGCTTCGGAGTAAATTCTTCTCTTCCAAAACGAATCAACTTCTTCTCGGCTTCCCCAAAGTAGCCTAGCTTTGTCATCATGGGCATATCAGCTTTGGAGACTGTAGACTTTCCAAATTCCAGGTGGCTGGGTTTAGATGGCATGACGGAATAATCTATCTCTTCTTCACCTTCTTCAATATCAGCTTGCTCGGCTTTGGCAGCAGGTGCACCTTCATCAAAAGCACCCCCTGACACAACCAGGCCTTATTGTCTCATTACTTCAGAGATTGGGGCAGTCTCGGAAGCTTTGGTCTCCTCCTCGCCACGTGTGATTCTAGCAGTTGAACGCACCCTGGCCATTTGATGCTAAACTCCTTGCGGTTTTGACAAAGTTAATTACTTTTTGATTTTGCCGAAGCTCCTTCTTATGACGAAGCTAAAAAAACAAGACGATGCTCTAATTGAGAATACGAAGGATAAGCTTCGGCTATGGTCAGATTTTTCAGCAGCACAACAGTACGATAGTAATGAATGCTGTGGTAACTTCACACCTACCCGTCTGTTTATATAGTGCTGCAGGTGGGAAGATGAATCGTCAAGCCACCTGCACCCGCCGAATAGCCGCCCGCATTCACTGAACGGTGGACCGCAGGGCGTGAAAAGAATCACCAGATCGTGTGTACCCGTCCTATGGTGGGACCACCTTGCACTCGGAATATTTAAATCGTTTCTTGACAACAAGCTCAGGGAAGGTGTTTTTCGGACCTTCGGTATTCCGAAGCCTAAAAGAATCTTTCACGGGTCGAGCTCGTTACGAAAAACGATCTAGCACCGTGAAGGGGCTACTGTTGGGGGTCTGCTTCGTCGCCGAAGGTCCTGTGAGAAGAAGCACCTTCAGAAGGCTAGAATAGGAGCAATGCCGAAGCTATCAGTCAAGGGGCTTCGTAGTGTATTTCAAAATGCACCGACTTAAAGATGAAATGACCAATCGGCCCATGGTAACCTGTGTATTGATTGTAATCATTTGTAGAGGACATGAATGTAAATTCACATAGGCTGCGCCCTGTGCCTATAAATAGGTGAACAGTACCCTCGTACTGTTCACGCTTTTCGCATCTCACTTTTACTTTTGCCCTCTATCAAGCTCAAGGTACAAATGTAATTTAATATTTCTTTTATGTACTCATGATTATTTCATAGTAGATGTTTATATTATGATATTATATAAATGTTTATGTTATTTGCTTATGTTTCATGAGCTTCATCTTTTGTATATACATATCGTAATCATGAAGGTACGCCCTTCATGACCTTCGCCTAAAGATCATTATATCCTAAAGGAAATAATGCTTCGAAAGACGAAGGGCATTAACATTTAACATTTTGTGTTGCCTTGTTCTTAATTCATAGCATTTGAGAACAAGTCCCCAACAACGCCCGAGCGGTTTTGGTCAGAAGCTGTGAACACAGCTTGCCACGCCATAAACCGGCTCTACCTACATCGCCTTCTCAAGAAGACCTCGTATGAACTCCTTGCCGGTAACAAACCCAACGTTTCTTACTTTCGAGTTTTTGGGAGCAAATGCTACATTCTGGTGAAGAAAGGTAGACATTCTAAGTTTGCTCCCAAGGCAGTAGAAGGGTTTTTGCTAGGGTATGACTCAAATACAAAGGCGTATAGAGTCTTCAACAAATCATCGGGTTTGGTTGAAGTCTCTAGCGATGTTGTATTTGATGAGACTAATGGCTCTCCAAGAGAGCAAGTTGATCTTGATGATGTAGATGAAGATGATGTTCTGACGGCCGCAATGCGCACGATGGCGATAGGTGATGTGCGACCACAGGAACAACAAGAGCAAGATCAGCCATCTTCCTCCACAATGGTGCATCCTCCGACTCAAGACGGTGAACAGGCACCTCAAGAAGAGGCACAGGATCAAGGGGGAGCACAGGAAGAACAAGTGATAGAGGAAGAAGCACCACGGGCACCTCCAACCCAAATCCAAGCAACAATCCAACGACATCACCCCGTTGACCAGATTCTGGGTGACATAAGCAAGGGAGTAACTACTCGATCAAGATTAGCTAACTTTTGTGAGCATTACTCGTTTGTCTCTTCTATTGAGCCTTTTAGGGTAGAAGAGGCCTTGCAGGATCCGGATTGGGTGTTGTCCATGCAGGAAGAGCTCAACAACTTCAAGAGAAATGAAGTTTGGAGCCTGGTGCCACGTCCAAAGCAAAATGTTGTGGGAACCAAGTGGGTGTTCCACAACAAGCAAGACGAGCACGGGGTGGTGACACGAAACAAGGCTCGACTTGTGGCAAAAGGTTATGCCCAAGTTGCAGGTTTGGATTTCGAGGAGACTTTTGCTCCTGTGGCTAGGCTAGAGTCTATTTGAATTCTATTAGCCTATGCTGCTCACCATTCTTTCAGGTTGTTTCAAATGGATGTGAAGAGCGCTTTCCTTAATGGGACAATCAAGGAGGAGGTATATGTGGAACAACCCCCTGGCTTTGAGGATGACAGGTACCCCGACCATGTATTTAAACTCTCTAAGGCGCTCTATGGACTTAAGCAAGCCCCAAGAGCATGGTATGAATGCCTTAGAGATTTCTTAATTGCTAATGCTTTCAAGGTTGGGAAAGCTGATCCCACTCTTTTCACTAAGACTTGTGATGTTGATCTTTTTGTGTGCCAAATTTATGTCGATGACATTGTTGGGGACTTGTTCTCAAATGCTATGAATTAAGAACAAGGCAACATAAAATGTTAAATATCGATGTCCTTCGTCCGCTGAAGCATTATTTCCCCAAGGATTTAATGAACTTCGGACGAAGGTTACAATGATGGAATTACGAAGGTGCTACCTTCGTAATTAAACTCTTAAAAGTAATACGAGATAACGCAGGATATAAAGTATTAAAGATAAGTAAATTGAAAATAAATGACATCATTTATACATTTTGTAAATCTTAGATGTTTGAACATAATATTTAAATACATTTATACCTCTGCCTTGACAAATGACAATTTCCGAGTGATCTGATTGCAATTACAGGAATCCGTGAACAGTAGAGGAATACTGTTCACTATTTATAGGCACAGGACACAGCCTGTGAAGAATTACAATCATGCCCCTCATAAAAGTTTACAACAATGACTCAGACCCCTATGAGCTAAAAGGTCATTCCATTTTTAAGTCCGTACGACCCTTCATCTTCGGATATGTTATAATACCGAAACTTCATGAATGATGCCTTCGGCGTCACGTACAAGCGGCTTCAGCCGAAGCTGTTTCTTTCTGCAGGACCTTCGGCGACGAAGCGTGGTCCCAACAGTAGCCCCTTCACGGTGCTAGATCGTTTTTCGTAATGAGCTTGATCCGTGAAAAAAGTCTCTTAGGCTTTAGGAAGCCGAAGGTCCAAAAAACACCTTCCCTGAGCTCGTTGTCGAGAAACGATACAATTCTCGAGCGCGTAGTGATTCCACCATGCGGGTTCACTATTCTGGTTTTTGCGGTCCACCATTCAGCGGGTGCGAGCAATCGTTTGCTTGGTGTAAAAATCCTGACGATTCACCTTCCTTCCTGCAACACTATATAAACAGACGGGTAGGTGTGAAGTTACCACAGCATTCATTGCTACTGCACTGTTTTGCTGCCAAAATTTTTAACCATAGCCGAAGCTTGACTTTCGCATTCGAACGAAGCTCTAGTTTGGCGTCTGCTTCGTCAGAAGAAGGGCTTCGGGAAAGAGGTTATTAATTTCTGAGCAATTTTCAAGATACTCAAAATCAAATGGCCAGAGTGCGCTCTACTGCTAGGGCTGAGCGCGAAGGAGACGAAGCCGAAGCTGCGGAAATTGTCCCTATCTCGGAAGCGATGAGGCGAAGTGGATTGGTGACATCGGAGATCACCCCTGCTGCCGAAGCAGAACAAGCAGATATTGAAGAGACTGATTCTGAAGATGATCACACTATTGCAATACCATGCAAGCCTAGCCACCTGGACTTCGGAAAGTCAACAATCTCCAAGGCTGATTTCCCGAAGATGGTAAAATCGGGCTACTTTAGCGAAGATGAGAAGAAGCCGATTCGCTTCGGAGGAGAGGAAACTACCCCGAAGCCAGAGAAGGATGAAATAGTGATTTTCAAGAGTTTCCTCAAAGCTGGTTTGAGATTTCCTTTGAATAGGATGATTGCCGATGTGCTAAAAAAGTTTGGTATCTATTTTCATCAATTAACTCCTAATGCTATTGTTAGGCTTAGTATTTATATTTGGGCTCTCCGAAGCCAGGGGGTGGAGCTATTTGCCGAAGGTTTCTGCCGGGTACACGAGCTACATTATCGAACTAAGGCCAGAAAAGATGGGTTACATGAAAATTTTGGTTGTTATAATTTTGCCTATCGGAAGACTACGAAGTTTCCTGTAATCAGCTATCGAAGCAAGTGGCCGGCAGGCTGGAAGTCAGAATGGTTCTACGTCAAAGTTGACGATGACAAGGAGAAGCTAGTACAGAGCCCGCTTGAATTGATATTCGGAGAGACCAGACCCCACTGCAATATGACACCAGAAGGTCCAACTCAAATCGCGTTGGCTGAATTCTGGATTATTGCTGAGCACATTGGCACTAGAGATCTTGTGCAGAAATTTCTGTCGTTCAAAATATTTCCAACTATGAAGGAATGGGCTATGCCGAAGCTCAAAAAAGAGAAGAAAGAAGAAGAACTTGTCCGCCTGCCCTACCATTACAAGTTCAAGAAATATTTTAAAGAACCCTGCCAAAAATGGTTCGAAACAATTGAAGTAATGAGTACTGAAATTCTTGGAAATTATTCTAAAAAAGAAGATCAATTGATGACAGCAGCCTTCGGCACCCGGCCGAAACGAAGGCTAAATAGAGTGCTTGATGCTATAGGTTTTGAATACCCTGACTACGAGCGGCTAGACAAGGGTGCCGAAGGGCAAAAAAGAAAACGAGTAGCCAGCGTTTTAACTAAAGACGACGAAGATCAACCAGAAAAGAAGAAAGAAAAACTTGAGCCAAAAGCAATTGCTCCAAGAAAGAGAAAAGCTGCGTCTCCGAAGCCTGCATCACCGAAGCCAGCATCTCCAGAACCAGAGATATTGGCCCGAGATGAAGAAGTGTATGTGGCACCTTCTGCTGCCGAAGTGGAAGAAATTTTGAAGGTAATGACTGAATCTTTGCCTGTCAAGCTAAGTCCGCTGGCACCGGAACTGACAAAGTTTTTTCAGAAGGACAAAGAGACTTCGACAGTAGAAAGTCCTGCGAAGCCAAAAAAACGAAGAATCATTCAAGTGACAGATGTGATCCATGGGACACCATCACCGACATTGGTATCAAAAATTGTTGTTGCCAAGACCGCCGAAACCGCCAAAGGTGCCGCAGCCGAAGCCACCAGAGTGGAAACCCCCGAAGCTGAAACCGGCGGAGCCAAAACTGCCGGGGCCGAAGCCGGGGCTACAGAAAATCCGAACCTGGAAGAGACACTTGAAGTTATTGATAATATACTCCTGAAAATGGCTGAAGAAGAAGCTGCTGCGGTCGCGGCAAGCGCAGCTACTGAAAAGGAGAAAAAGCAAGTTGAAGACGTTTTGGAAGAAGGAGATTTTAAATTTCAAGATTTACTTGGACAAGAATTAACAGATGCTAAAAAAGAAGAGCCTAAAAAATATGCTATATCCTGTGGATATAAGTCTGGGGCTATGCTATTTGGTGGAGTTAACGAAGGGAAACTGAGATGCCATCGAAACCGCAGCGAGGCTAAAATTACTAAAACCCTCTCGAAAAGCATTGGCCTGCCGAAGCTGGAAGCGGACCTCTGCCGCTACCAGCGACACCATATCGCTGGAAGCTTGCTTTATGCTAATTTTAAGGTAAAAAACATTATTACCATTTTATTATTATTATTAATTTTTTAGGTCGTTTTCTTATGAAGACTGTTTTGACAGAGTATACTATTAAGTAAGGTTCTAAAAATGCAACAAGATCTCGAAGAGGAGAAGAACAAGATTATCATCAAAGATTTGGAAGAAAAAGTTGAAAATTACGAAGCTACTCTGAAAAAGAAGGACTTCGCCATCCAAGATTTTGAAATCATGGCTAAAGAGCACGAAGGTGCATTGGAAAAGAAGGACTTTGTTATTCAGTCTATGGAAGGCTCCCTGGCTGAAGTCCAAGCCGAGAATGATAGCTTAAAGAATGAATTGCTTAAACAATCAGAAAAATTTGAGCAGGAAAAGAAACACCTTGAAACAAGTCTTAAAACTGAGATGGACAAAAATTCAAATATGCAAACATCCTTGAAAGAACTCCAAGAGAAATGCCTAAGCTTCGACAGCCAATGCGTGCAGCGGCTGAAGGATGTGTTTAATTCTATCGGAGCCAGCTCTGAAAAATTTACACCCTCGGCTGCAAACCTGCCCAGCACATTAGAATATATTGAAGGCGAGGTTGATGCTCTTGACGAAGTTATTGGTGGGCACGCCGACTTCTGCGCCATAGTAGCTTCTCGGGGCACAGCTACCGCTTTTCTGAAGGCCGGCTGTACGCATGGAAATATTGTAAATAGACCAAACTTCAGCTTATCAGCGTCAGATCTGATAGATATCCCAAGCCTGGCCCGAAGCATTGGAAATAGATTCATGACCCAGATCTGGGTAAATGGGGGGGTGGAAAATGGCAGGTGACGAAGCTCGAAGTCATCTTAAGCCGGTAAGAAACTTATATTTGTTACTTTTACCTTCTCCTTGAAATTTGCACCTTTCTTATTCTGATCTTTGATATACGCAGGATGACGAAGCTGAAGTTTTGACGAAATCTAGCCTGAAGCTTGATAGTTGCTTCACCATACTTTCCTGCAAAAATTCTGGAGAGACTTTTGTAATATAATTATGGAACAACTCATGTAAATTTGTACATACCTTGTAATATATTTTGTTTCCGTTATCTTCATCCAATCTGCTTTGTTGTGGACGAAACTCCTCTTTTGAGCCGAAGGCGAAAAACACCTTCCCTTCTTTTCGTACACAACGAAGCATAAAATTTTTTTTCCCTTCGAAGTCTTTTCTCATTGCCGAAGCACCTGTCTTTTTCGTGTGGTATGATGATGATTCTATAGATGTCTAAATGAATGTTTATGAATGCAAATGACATGATGGAATGTATTGTGCAAATGAATATTGAGACACATGTTCAAAAATCATGATCACAGCCCTTTCATCCCGTTAGGAACGATTCGAATCTTTTTGCCGTTTACTTTTCGGCTTCACCGTTTACTTTTCGGTGTATCAATGTTGACTTTTCGCTGTAAGCCTCCCTTGGGAGCTTCTTCGCCTTTTACTTTTAGCGGAATCAGTGTTTGTTTTTCGCTGTAAGCCTCCCTTAGGAGCTTCTTCGCCTTTTACTTTCGGCGGAATCAGCGTTGACTTTTCGCTGTAAGCTCTGCATTCCCTTAGGAATGACTTTTGAGCTTTTCCCTGTTTTCTTTTCTTTTTCCTTTGCATTTACATTTTTGGGGGATATCATTCTTATAGAATTGAAATAAGGAAAATTACATGTTGTGGCCCCATTAAAAACCTTTCTCCCCTTTTGGAAAGGAAAAGGGTGCCAGAAAAAAGGAATAGAAAAAACTACATCAAGCTAAACATAATATCGCCGAAGCTCATCCGCGTTCCACGATCTAGGGATGTCGTTGCCGTCCATATCCTTTAATCTATAGGAACCGGGTCTTGACGAAGATACTACCAAGAAAGGGCCTTCCCACTTCAGCTGTAGTTTGCCTACTGTGTCTGGGTTGGCCACTCTTCGAAGCACCAAATGTCCTGGCTTAATGTTCTTCAACTGAACCTTTCTGTCATGCCATTTTATTGTTTCGGCTTGGTATTTATTAATGTTTTCCACAGCCTGAAGCCTGATCCCCTCTATAGCATCCTTTTCCACAGAGCAATCAGCTTCATCTTCGCCTTCTGCCGAAGCTATTGTTCTTATAGATCCTGCTTTGGCTTCTTCCGGTGTTATTGCTTCATCACCGAACAATAGTTTAAATGGCGTAAAGCCTGTTGATCTTGACGCTGTTGTGTTATGGCTCCACACCACTTTGATTAATTCTTCTGGCCACTTTCCCCTGGGCTGATTGAAGATTGACTTCATTATTCCTGTCATTATGATCCCATTGGCTCTTTCGACTAGTCCACTTGATTCTGGATGCCGAACTGACGCAAAATGGATCTTCGTGCCAATTTGGTCATAAAACTCTTTGAAAACTTCGGAGTCAAACTGCGTTCCATTGTCCACAGTAATGGCCTTCGGCACTCCGAAGCGACAAACAATGTTTTGCCAGAAAAACTTTTGGACGGTGACCGAAGTTATTGTGGCTAAAGGCTTTGCCTCAATCCACTTAGAAAAATATTCCACTGCCACTACAACATATCTTAAATTTCCTTGTGCTGGTGGTAGCGGACCTAACAAATCAAGGCCCCACCTTTGTAACGGCCAAGTGGGTTGTATTAACTGAGTTAGAGACGAAGGTTGTTTTTGATCTCTTGCACATTTCTGACAACCTTCGCACTTTTGCACGAGTTCTGCTGCATCCGAAGCTGCTTTTGGCCAATAAAATCCTTGGCGAAAAACTTTTCCCAACAAAGGCCTAGATCCGATATGAGATCCACACAGGCCTGCATGTATTTCCTTCATCAATTCTATACCTTCGGCTCTGGACAAACACTTGAGCAACGGGGAACAGACCCCACGCTTGTATAATTCCCCTTCTATAATAACATATGGTCGAGCTCTTGCTTCTATCCTTCTGTTGTAAGCTTCGTCATCTGAAAGAAAATTACCCTGAAGGAAAGAGATGATTTCAGTTCTCCAATCTTCACTATAGACAGGGGATATGTTGTGGACCGCTCTTTCAAGAAGCTCAACCGAAGGTGCTTTTATTGTTTCAAAAAATACATCCGAAGGTAAAGGCAGCCCCTGTGCCGCTGACTTGGCTAACAGATCAGCATATTCATTTTCTCCGCGAGGAATATTTTTGACAGAGAATCCTTCAAAGGAAGCCTCAATCATTCAGACTGTATCTAGATATTTTTCAAGCTTCGGATCTCTTGCTTTATAGCTCTTGTCAATATGACCAGAAATAACTTGGGAGTCAGTTTTAAGAATAGCCCTTCTGATCCCCATTGCCTTTAATTTCCGAAGACCCAAGATCAGAGCTTCGTACTCAGCAATATTATTTGTGCAACTGAAATCAAGTCTTGCCGCATAACAAGTTCTAACTTTGGAAGGTGAAACCAACACAGTAGCTACTCCTGCTCCGAAGGTTCCCCAAGACCCATCGCAGAACACTGTCCATGCTTCGGCATCTTTATTCATTTCTTCTTCCTGAGCTCCTGGCGTTCAGTCAGCAATGAAGTCTGCCAACGCTTGGGACTGAATCGAAGATCTATGGACATAATCAATACAAAATTCATTGAGCTCTGCAGCCCATTTTCCAATCCTTCCAGTAGCTTCTCGGTTTCTTATAATATCCTTCAAAGGTTGTGAAGAAGGAACGATTATGCTGTAAGCTTGAAAATAATGCCGAAGCTTCCTGGAGGCCATCAAAACAGCATACAGTACCTTCTCCAATTCTGTATAATTTTTCTTTGATAAACTAAGAACTTCGGACACAAAGTATATTGGGGCCTGCTTTTTGACTTGGCCTTCAAGCTTCTCTTGAACAAGTGCTGCACTTACCGCTGAGTGCGAAGCTGCCACATATAATAACAAAGGAGCCCCTGGCGTTGGTGGAGTTAGTGTTGTTAGATCTATTAAATATTGCTTCAGCTCTTCGAAGGCTTTCTGCTGGACTGGTCCCCACTGAAAAACTTTGGCTGACTTCAGCACTTCGAAAAATGGCAAATTTCTCTCTGCTGATCTGGATATGAATCTGTTGAGAGATGCCAGTCTTCCTGTCAATCTTTGAGCCCCTTTCTTTGTACTTGGTGGTTCCATTCGAAGGATAGCTTCGATTTTGTTTGGATTAGCCTCAATTCCTTTTGTTGAAACTAGGCAACCAAGAAATTTCCCCTTCTTCACTCCGAAGACACATTTTTCTGGGTTTAGCTTTAAACCAGCCTGTCTAAAATTAGTGAAGGTCTCCTGCAGATCAGCAATGTGATTATCTTGCTTCGTGCTTTTTACAATGATATGATCAACATAAGTTAGCACATTCCTGCCTATCTGAGAATGGAGAACCTTCGCTGTCATTCTGCTGAAGCTTCCTCCAGCATTCTTAAGCCCCTCAGGCATCCGAAGGTAACAATATGTTCCACTAGGGGTTATGAAGCTGGTCTTCGGTTCATCCTCCTTCTTCATCTATATTTGATGATAGCCTGAATAACAATCCAGCAGACTCATAAGCTCTGAAGAAGCTGCTGCGTCAATGAAGGAATCTATCCTTAGCAATGGAAACTCGTCCTTCGGACATGCCTTATTGAGATCGGTAAAATCGATACACATTCTCCATTTACCATTGGCCTTCTTCACCATAAAAGTGTTAGCCAACCATTCTGGGTATTTTACCTCTCTAATAACTCCAGCACTGAGGAGTCTTTTCACTTCATTCCGAGCACCTTCGGCCTTGTCATCAGACATCTTCTGAAGTCTCTGCTTTTTGGGTCTGAAGGATGGGTCAACATTGAGCGAGTGCTCAATAACATCCCTGTTAACTCCGCAAAGATCATTAGCTGACCAAGCAAAAACATTTTTATTGTTGAACAAAAACCGTATCAAGGTTTTCTCTTATTCTTCGGACAATTGAGATCCCAATAGCACCTTCTGCTCTGTTATGTCCTCACATAAGAGCATGGGTTTCGGCTGATCAGCCGAAGCAGCTTTTTCCCTTCTGAACTTGTACTGCTCACAAGCTTCAGCTCCATCTATGTTATGGATCGCTTTTGAATCTGTCCAATTTCCTTCGGCCCTTCTGGCAGCTTCCTGACTTCCATGAATAGCGATGGGTCCTTGGTCCGAAGGTATCTTCATGCAAAGGTAAGCTGGATGAAGAATTGCTTCGAAGGCATTGAGAGTACCACGACCAATGATAGCATTGTAAGGATACTCCATGTCAACAATGTCAAACACAATTTGCTCAGTCCTTGTATTGTTAACAAACCCGAAGGTTACTGGCATGGTGATCTTCCCAAGTGCTACAATTTGCCGTCCTCCGAAGCCACAAAGAGGGTGCGTAGCATCATGGATCTTGTCTTCGGGCTCTTGCATTTGTCTGAAAGCTTTAGCAAATATGATATCAGCTGCGCTGCCTGTATCAACCAAAACATTATGGACCAGAAATCCTTTGATCACACAAGAGATAACCATAGCATCATTGTGTGGGTAATCCTTGAGTTGAAGATCCTCTTGGGAGAAGGTAATTGGAATGTGAGACCATCTTGACTTGATGAAGGGTCCTTGCACCCCGACGTCCTGTACCCTTCTCTGTGCTTCCTTCTTCTGCTTCTTGTTGGCTGGCTCTGAGCATGAACCGCCTGTTATCGGGAGTACCAGCTTCGGGGCCGAAGCAGCTCCAGCTTGATCGTTGAACGAAGCCATCAGCTCAAAAAAGTGGAAGTGTGTTGACCGGAGGTGGGCGCCAATGTTGGGGACTTGTTCTCAAATGCTATGAATTAAGAACAAGGCAACATAAAATGTTAAATATCGATGTCCTTCGTCCGCTGAAGCATTATTTCCCCAAGGATTTAATGAACTTCGGACGAAGGTTACAATGATGGAATTACGAAGGTGCTACCTTCGTAATTAAACTCTTAAAAGTAATACGAGATAACGCATGATATAAAGTATTAAAGATAAGTAAATTGAAAATAAATGACATCATTTATACATTTTGTAAATCTTAGATGTTTGAACATAATATTTAAATACATTTATACCTCTGCCTTGACAAATGACAATTTCCGAGTGATCTGATTGCAATTACAGGAATCCGTGAACAGTAGAGGAATAATGTTCACTATTTATAGGCATAGGACACAGCCTGTGAAGAATTACAATCATGCCCCTCATAAAAGTTTACAACAATGACTCAGACCCCTATGAGCTAAAAGGTCATTCCATTTTTAAGTCCGTACGACCCTTCATCTTCGGATATGTTATAATACCGAAACTTCATGAATGATGCCTTCGGTGTCACGTACAAGCGGCTTCAGCCGAAGCTGTTTCTTTCTGCAGGACCTTCGGCGACGAAGCGTGGTCCCAACAGACATAATATTTGGTTCTGCTAATCAAAAGTCTTGTGAGGAGTTTAGCAGGGTGATGACACAAAAGTTTGAGATGTCGATGATGGGCGAGTTGACCTACTTCCTTGGGTTCCAAGTGAAGCAACTCAAGGACGGCACCTTCCTCTCCCAAATGAAGTACACTCAAGATCTTCTCAAGAGGTTTGGGATGAAGGACGCCAAGCCCGCGAAGACACTGATGGGAACCGACGGACATGTCGACCTCAACAAAGGAGGTAAGTCCGTTGATCAAAAGGCATACTGATCCATAATAGGTTCACTGCTTTATTTATGTGCTAGTAGACAGGACATCATGCTAAGTGTATGCATGTGTGCTAGATATCAATCCGACCCCAGGGAATGTCACCTTGTGGCCATTAAGTGAATTCTTAGATATTTAGTTGCTACGCCTTGCTTCGGGATCTGGTATCCAAAGGGGGTCTATCTTTGACTTAATTGGATACACAGACTCCGATTATGCCGGGTGCAAGGTAGATAGGAAGAGTACATCAGGGACGTGCCAATTCCTAGGAAGGTCCCTGGTGTCCTGGAGTTCTAAGAAACAAACATCCGTTGCCCTATCCACCGCTGAGGCCGAGTATGTTGCCACATGACAGTGTTGCGCGCAGCTACTTTGGATGAGGCAAACCCTCCGGGACTTTGGCTACAATCTGAGCAAAGTCCCACTCCTATGTGACAATGAGAGTGCAATCCGCATGGCGGATAATCCTGTTGAACACAACCGCACTAAGCACATAGACATCCGGCATCACTTCCTGAGGGATCACCAGCAAAAGGGAGATATCGAGATTTTTCATATTAGCATCGAGGACCAGCTAGCCAATATCTTTACCAAGCCGTTGGATGAGAAAAGATTTTGCAGGTTGCGTAGTGAGCTAAATGTCTTAGATTCACGTAACTTGGATTGATCTATAACATACATGTGTTCTATGCCTTTGATCATGTTACTTTGAAGCATTTACATTACTTGTTGTATATCTGTGGTGCTCAAGTTGTACAAGACCTCCCCAGACCTCACAAGTCCATATGCAAATGGTGCACTTATTTAGGGGGAGATATGCTATAACTTGACCCCTTGAGACTAACCTTTGTGTTTGAGTATTCTTTGTAACACCCCTGGTGTTACTACCACTAAAACTTGAGCATAACATCATAAGCATTGGCATATCATGTGTTTGTCACACCTAGAGTGCATTCACTAGGCAAAGATTTCAAATAAGTTGTATTAATGTGACATTTCATGGGTGAAACCTTAGGGTACAGTACTTAACCCTAAACTGGGCTTAGAAGAGTAAACAAAGCCTAAACAAAAGAAAACTTCAAAACTTATTAGTAATGATCATAAAAGGTCACCATTAATGAACTTAAGTGATATCCAAACCCTAGAAGTACCAAAAACCCTAAATAGACCCCTAGAAAACCCTGGACTGAAACCCTAGGGGGTTATATGCAAATATTACCCACTTTTGGACCAAAGTGCAAAAATCAAGGTATTTAGGCACCTTAAGTCATATGGTTCACATATTTGGTGATTTGCAAATGAAATCATAAGTTTTGGGCTTATTTGCAAAAAGGCCACATTTGTGCTCCAATGGCTAAGTCTGAATTTCAGTGCATTAGGGCCAACTTTAGAACCCTGTATCTTTCAAATTCATAAGGATTTTGCCCTAGGTAAACACATCAAATTTGTAGAGCTATATAAGGAGAACAAATTTTATTAAGTAAGCAAGCCTTAGTGCTACATGGAAATAGGAGAAACACAGACCTGAAGATGGTCTGTCAGTCAAGCACAACACTGAAACTGGACTGACAGTGAGCTAGGACCAAGTGTGAGGGCCATTTTGAGCATGACCTAGTAAGAATTTGGGAGTGATTGCTATAGCAAGATTGAAGCTAGATAGTAGAACAACATCTTTGTTAAAGATAGATTAGCAAGTTACCACATGAAAATTTGAGATCCGAGCCCTACAAAATGGTCTGTCAGACGCTCTAATGGTAACCACCATGGTACAGTGACTGAACAAGATCACAGGTTCAGCCCCCCTCGCCGCCGGTGACCTTTGTGCCGTGATTTGCGCCGTCGCCACGATTTGTGCTCTCTGGTGAGGGGATAATCACGGCGGAGTAAAGATCTTGGCACCAGATAGGCTCGGGCCCGATCGACAACGAGTTTGTCGTACCCACTTGGGCTACGGTCGGCCGAAGTGGTCCTCGCCGGCGTTGATCACCTGCCAACCATGTGCCACATGCCTTAGGATGTTAACACGTCTCAGTAAGCCACTGGAGTAAGCTGTCCATCGCCGGTAGCCTTGCCACGGGGAGAGCCACAGTTTCACCCGCGCCAGTAACCTTCTTCCTCTCCGGCCGCCAGCGCGTCTTCACGAAATTGGACGCCACCGTTGATGGAGCCTATAAATTGCCGCCCTCGCCTGCTCCGCTAAGTAATTGTGCACTGAGTAAACCAACCCTCACCTCAGATCGTCCACCAGAGCTCCCCAATTTGGGATTTCCCCCAAATCAACCAAGAACATCGTGCAGTGTGACCTCGCCGTGGCCAAAGTATTTCAGGTCCATTCATGTCCGCTGTCCTCTTGTTTCAGCACCCTTACTTGCTCCTGATACTCGTTGACCCATCTGATTAAGCTAGGCGGTCCTAGATCACCAGGAACGCGTTTACTCATCCGATGGTCCGCGCGGTCTCCGTGGACCGGATGATTTGGAGCCCCATTAGTAAAATTGAGTGAGGGGAAATGATTAGGAGGGGTCCAATTTGATGTCTGCCATGCGAGAGCACCGGTCGTTCCAAGATCCGGCCGGTATAAGCTCACCGGAGCTCGATTCTCCGCCGCTCCCCATCGTGGACTTCGGGCTGTGAAGGATTAGAAACGCGGGGGTGTTCTTGCAAATGTCAGTGACCCCTGGTAATAGTGCACGAGACTTTTAATCAGTTCTTCAAATAACCAAGGGCATCTACGCAAAATGAACACCGCGTCGCGCGTGGGCGCGCATTCTCCTCGCTTTTGGGCCGACTTAAGCCAGATTCGGCCCAGTACTGTTTATAATTTCTTCTGAACTTAGAAAATCCATGGAAAATTCCAGGAAAATGCTAAAAATACAAGACCAATTTTGCTAGGTTCCTAATTTTCTATAGTAATTAATAAAAATAGATTCATAATTTCTAGTTCCAATAGGGAATTTTGGGATATTTAAAATAGCCAAAACCCATACTTCTGGAATTTTAGAGAATAATTAATAATTCTAAATTTCACCAAACTTTTTAGATAAACTTTAAATATTATTTGGAAGCCTTGGGTAAATTTTGGTATGATTTGAACCATGTTTGGTACCTAGAGCCCAAGACCCTAACCCCCTGCCCTATGAACTTCACTATAGACTCCAAAAACCCTAGTCTCCCGGAGATCCGTGAAGGAAAGTTATATTCAAGACATTAGATAATATACTTTTATTATCTTTGCATTCTCATGAGCATTACATGAGCATTCATGATTATATATGGCTATGTATAGAAAACGAAGAAGAGATAGAAGTTGAAGAAGCCAGGACTACACCACCACCTGAAGAACCTCAGGCAGGAAACTACTTTTACTTTGATATCTGCGGAGCAGAGCCTGATTCACCTATCACACAAGACAAGCCCCGGTGCATTTACCACCTCCTTGTTATTTTGAAATCTTTCTCACTTACTTGATGCATTAGGTGATAGGAGTTGTGTGCAAAACCAATTGCTGCATTTCCTTCCTTGGAATTGATTACCTTAATCCCCTGTTTTATCAAAAAGGTTTTTCTTATGCTTAGCTTTGCTCTAGAAAAACAAAATGTTTTGTTTTGACAAAAGATGATGCTTCAAAGTGGGTGGGATGTTTTCAAAAATAAAACTTGATGGTGGATCCATCATGGCCATGATGGGTTCAACATCGGAAAAGATGTACCTCTGCCAGGTACCAAACTTTGGGTTTGAAATGATAAAGCCGAGACTGGGTGCGTGACTTGCACGAGGAGAGAGCCTTGGTGTAGTGTCTCCGTCTGAGTCGATTAAGGACCTTCTCGATGTAGGCTTGATGATCGAGGACCCTTTAACTGGTCACATGCCTCATCATGGGTAAGCTTTGCCTCGGGTAGACTAATACCAGAATAAGATAACACGCAATGGGAGTGGAGAGATGGCGAGAGTAGCGTGTACCCTCCGTGGCAAGAGGCTGGACGGTGGTGTATCTATGCTCTCGGTTGGCGTGAACCTGATCTGGTCTTAAGAACCCTGGTGGCGAGTTGACATATGCAAGGGTTAAGTGCTACATATGTCGTGTGATTGGAGATCCTCAACTGAGTATAATCGATTCGGATCGCCGTAACTTCACGGACATGAAGACTTGGTCACTGCCCTACGCGTAGCATTCTAGTCAACAAGAAGGGTTGATAAGAAATTGGCTAGTATAGGTCAAGTGCTTGAACTAGGGTAGAAAGAACTCTAGAGCTCAGGTAATGACTTAACTTGCTAATAAAACTGGACTTTTAAGGATCCATTATTAGTAAGCATTTCTGCAAACAGAGTCATTGATTATTGAAAAGCCATACCTTGATCCCCAATGGCCAACATATCCTTGAGAGTCTTTTATTTTGACGGGTAAGACTTGCGAAAGTACATTTCATACTCAGGGCTTTGTCCCATGTTGTTTTAGGTGAAGCAGCAGCAAACTTTTGTTGCTTCTGTTCCAAGGTGGTGCCCAAAGAAGAAAATCAAGACTGAAGCTGCGGGAGGAAGGGTCCTCCGTTAAGAAAAACTTTTTACTGTTTATCGGGAGGAGTTTTTGCCTCCCAGGTTATGTAATAATAATACTCCAGCACTCTTATATTTGCTCTGGACTGTAATAATACTACTCGTTCTTACTTTAAAATAAAGTAAGTTATTGTAACTGCTTCCGCATTTTCGTACCTCCGATGTGTTGTAATGTCTGCGTGACGGGTGAAACGCTCTTGGGCAAGGTAAAGAATTCGAATACCGAACTTGTCAAGTGATCAGGGGCACCTGCAGGGTTGTTAGAGGTCCATTGGACAAGGACAACTGTAGGTGGGCCTAATGACTTGGGAGGTTCTGTCACATTCTTGATGTAGTCTCAAAGGTGCATTGAAAGGGAAAATGGACTGGGACGTTGCAAAGACTTCCACTGCACTCCGGTATTGGTGTACTTAATTTCATGTTCATTCCTATGATCTATTTGCCTTTTTGCTCTTAATTGACATTTTTTGGTGAGGCAATGAGGTTAAAGTGCCAAGAATGATCTCGTTTTGGTGCTTAATGCCAAAGGGGGAGAATTTAAGGCCAAAAGCAAATGGATCAGCTACCACTTGTGAATTTTGAAAACAATAGAGTTAGAACTTTTGATTTGTCCAAAATACTCTTATTGCAAAATTTAGTCTCTTATGGGGAGAATTTTTTATTATAGGAAAAAGGGGGAGTTTTTGGTACTTGATCAATTTTTCCATTGAGATATCTCTCTTTGTGCCTAAACAAGTGTGTTTGACTTAGAGATAGGAAAATGAATTTGATTTGCAAAAACAAACCAAGTGGTGACAAAGAGCGATCCAAATATGCCAAATTACAGTAAAAAACAATTTAGTCTTCAATTGTATTGATTTTGCACTTCTCTTGTTGCTTTTTGTTGTGTTGGCATAAATCACCAAAAAGGGGGAGATTGAAAGGGAAATGTGCCTTTGGGCAATTTCAATAATGTTTTGGTGATTAAGTGCCTAACACGTTTAATTAAGTTCTCATGTGCCAAGTAAAGAGAAAAGTGCAAATCAAAGAGAAAGGTACGTTTCTAGACTTAGTACATTGTTTTTAGTACTAATGTGTTTTGTCTAAGTGCTAGAATCAGTGAGAAAAGAATTGGAAAAAGAGGTGGCTGTGTGCAGCCAACTTCAGCTCGGCTTGGCACACTGGACTGTCCGGTGGTGTACCGGATAGTGTCCGGTGCGCCAGGCTAGTCCGCGTGAAAAGGCCGCTCTCGGGACTCGACGGCGGCATACGGCTATAATTCACCGGACTGTCCAGTGGTGCACCGGACTATCCGGTGAGTCGTCCGAGGTGAACTCGTCACTCTCGGGAAGAGGATCAGCGGCGTACGGCTAAAATTCACCAGGCTGTCCGGTGGTGCACCGGACTGTCCGGTGAGCCAACAGTCGCCAGCGCCAACGGTCGGCCGCGCAATCTTTGCACGACGCGTGGTAGCGCCAACGGTTGACAGGGGGCACCGGACTGTCCGGTGTGCACCGGACTGTCCGATGTGCACCGGACAGTGTCCGGTGCGCCAACGGGCCCAGAGTTGCAACGGTCAGATGCGCCTGATTTGGAAGGCGATCGCGCACCGGACAACTACAGGGACTGTTTGGTGGTGCACCAGACTGTCCGGTGCACCATTCGATAGAAGGCAAGTTTGGCCTTCCAAGTTGGCCTCCAACGGCTCCTAGCTGCCTTGGGGCTATTGAGAGCACCTAGAGGGGGGTGAATAGGTGATCCTGTAAAAATCAAATACTTGTAGCCACAAAACTTGGTTAAGTGTTAGCTCAATAGAATCAAGTGGTTAAGGACCAAGCTCTTGTGAAACACAATGGTCACGAAGAAAACAAGCACAAGAGACACAGTGATTTATCCGTGGTTTGACCAAGTATAACACTTGCCTACTCCACGTTGTGGCGTCCCAATAAACGAGGGTTGCACTCAACCCCTTTCAAGTGATCCAATGATCAACTTGAATACCACGGTGTTTTCCTTTCATTTACTATCTCCCGTTCGCGAGGAATCTCCACAACTTGGAGCCTCTCGCCCTTACAATTGATGATCACAAAGAAGCACGGAAGTAAGGGAGGGGAGAGCAACACACACAAGACTCAAAGCACGAGCACAATCACGCACACAAGCCACAACTTGAGCTCACAACACAATGCGAGGAGTTCTCTACTCAAATAGAGCTCAAGTCACTATCACTAAGAATGAAATGCGCGAGAATGGAGTCTTGGTGCTTAGAGATGATCAAAGAATGCTTGGGTGACTCCTCCATGCGCCTAAGGGTCCCTTTTATAGCCCCAAGGCAACTAGGAGCCGTTGGAGGCAATCTGGGAAGGCAATTCTTGCCTTCTGTCGGGTGGCGCACCGGACAGTCCGGTGCACCACCGGACAGGCACTGTTCATGGTCTGGTGCAGATCACCTTCCTAAAATGGCATAGCTGACCGTTGTAGAATTCTAGCCGTTGGCGCACCGGACACTGTCCGGTGCACACCGGACAGTCCAGTGCCTCATGCCGACCGTTGGAGCGGGCCACGCGTCGCCCGCGGATTTGGCGGCCGACTGTTGCGCTGGAGGCCGTTGGCTCACCGGACAGTCCGATGCACCACCGGACAGTCCAGTGAATTATAGTCGTACGCCGCCGACGAATTTCCGAGAGTGGCCAGTTCGCCAGAAGCCAGCATGGCGCACCGGACAATGTTCGGTGCACCACCGGACAGTCCGGTGTGCCAGACTGAGCTGAGTCTTGGCTGCTTCGAGCCAAGTTCTTTTCTTCTTCTCTTTTCTCTGATTCCAGCACTTAGACAAATATATTAGTACACAAAAACCAATGTACTAAGTCTAGAATCATACCTTTGCTTTGATTATCACTTTTCTCTTGATTTAGCACAAGAGGGCTCATTTAAATGTGTTGGGCACTTAATCACCAAAACATAATGGAAATTGCCCAAAGGCACATTTCCCTTTCAATCTCCCCCTTTTTGGTGATTTATGCCAACACATCCAAAAGCAGTGCAAAACATGCAACATCGATTCAAATTGAAGACCAAATTGTTTTAAACTCTAATTTGGCATATTTGGATCATTCTTTGCCACCACTTGGTTTGTTTTTGCAAATCAAAATCATTTTCCTATCTCTAAGTCAAACACACATGTTTAGGCACAAAGAGAGATATTCCAATTGAAAAATTGATCGAGTGCCAAAAACTCCCCCTTTTCTCATAACCATTAATTCTCCCCGCCAGAGACCAAATTTTGACAATAAGAGTATTTTGACAAAACAAAAGTTCTAACTCTACTATTTTCAAAATTCTCAAGTGGTAGCTGATCCATTTGCTTTGGCCTTAATTTCTCCCCCTTTGGCATTAAGCACCAAAACGAGATCATTATTGGCCTTTAAACCCCATTGCCTCACCAAAATCGTTAATTAAGAGTAAAAAGGCAATAAGAGCATGGAGATGAACTTGGAGTAAATTACCCTCTCATCGGAGTGCAGTGGAAGTCTTGCATGGTCCAAGTTCACCTTTCCCTTTCAATCCACCTTTGAGACTAAATTAAGTAACCTCAAGCACACGGTTAGTCTCAAAGGGTCAAGTTATAGCATTTCTCCCCCTAAATATGTGCATCATTCACACATGGACTTGTGAGGTCCGGGGATCCCTTGCACAACTTGAGCACCATAAATAAGCAATAATATGCATAAAGGAACATGATCAAGGACATAAAACACATGTATGCTATAGATCAATCCAAGTTACGCGAATCTAAGACATTTAGCTCACTACGCAGCCTGCAAAAGGTCTTCTCATCTAAAGGCTTGGTAAAGATATCGGCTAGCTGGTTCTCGGTGCTAACATAAAACACTTCGATATCTCCCTTTTGCTGGTGGTCTCTCAAAAAGTGATGCCGGATGTCTATGTGCTTAGTGCGGCTGTGTTCAACAGGATTATCCGCCATGCGGATTGCACTCTCATTATAACATAGGAGTGGGACTTTGCTCAGGTTGTAGCCAAAGTCCCGGAGGGTTTGCCTCATCCAAAGTAGTTGCGTGCAACACTGTCCTACAGCAACATACTCGGCCTCAGTGGTGGATAGGGCAATGGAAGCTTGTTTCTTTGAACTCCAAGACACCAGGGACCTTCCTAGGAATTGGCACGTCCCTGATGTACTCTTCCTATCAACCTTGCACCCGGCATAATTGGAGTCTGAATATCCAATTAAGTCCAAGGTAGACCACTTTGGATACCAGATCCCGAAGCAAGGCGTAGCAACTAAATATCTAAGAATTCGCTTAACGGCCACAAGGTGACACTCCCTTGGGTCGGATTGAAGTCTAGCACACATGCATACGCTAAGCATAATATCCGGTCTACTAGCACATAAATAAAGTAAAGACCCTATCATAGACCGGTATGCCTTTTGATCAACGGACTTACCTTTTTTGTTGAGGTCGACATGTCCATCGGTTCCCATTGGAGTCTTTCCGGGCTTGGCGTCCTTCATCCCGAACCGCTTGAGCAAGTCTTGCATGTACTTCATTTGTGAAATGAAGGTGCCGTCCTTGAGTTGCTTCACTTGGAACCCAAGGAAGTAGTTCAACTCGCCCATCATAGACATCTCAAATTTCTGTGTCATCACCCTGCTAAACTCTTCACAAGACTTTTGGTTAGTAGAACCAAATATTATGTCATCGACATAAATTTGGCACACAAATAGGTCACCATCACAAGTCTTAGTGAAAAGAGTTGGATCGGCTTTCCCAACCTTGAAAGCATTAGCAATTAGAAAATCTCTAAGGCATTCATACCATGCTCTTGGGGCTTGCTTAAGTTGAGCGCCTTAGAGAGCTTACACACGTGGTCGGGGTACCGTTCATCCTCAAAGCCAGGGGGTTGCTCCACGTACACCTCCTCCTTGATTGGCCCGTTGAGGAAAGCGCTCTTCACATCCATTTGGAACAACCTGAAAGAGTGGTGAGCGGCATAGGCTAATAGAATGCGAATAGACTCTAGCCTAGCCACAGGAGCAAAAGTCTCCTCGAAATCCAAACCTGCGACTTGGGCATAACCTTTTGCCACAAGTCGAGCCTTGTTTTGTGTCACCACCCCGTGCTCGTCTTGCTTGTTGCGGAATACCCACTTGGTTCCCACAACGTTTTGCTTGGGACGTGGCACTAGTGTCTAAACTTCATTTCGCTTGAAGTTGTTGAGGTCTTCCTGCATGGCCAACACCCAGTCCGGATCTAGCAAGGCCTCTTCTACCCTGAAAGGCTCAATAGAAGAGACAAACGAGTAATGCTCACAAAAATTAGCTAGACATGAGCGAGTAGTTACTCCCTTGCTTATATCACCCAAAATCTGGTCGACGAGATGATTCCTTTGAATCGTCGCTCGAACTTGAGTTGGAGGGGCCTATGGTGCTTCTTCCTCCACAACTTGTTCTTCTTGTGCTCCCCCTTGATCACATGCCTCCTCTTGAGGAACCTATTCTTCATCTTGAGTCGGGGGATGCACCATCGTAGAGGAAGAAGGTTGATCTTGCTCTTGGTGTTCCTGTGGTCGCACATCTCCAATTGCCATAGTGTGAATTGCGTTCATTGGAACATCATCTTCATCTACATCATCAAGATCAACTTGCTCTCTTGGAGAGCCATTAGTTTCATCAAATACAATGTCACTAGAGACTTCAACCAAACCCGATGATTTGTTGAAGACTCTATACGCCTTTGTATTTGAGTCATAACCTAGCAAAAACCCTTCTACAGCTTTGGGAGCAAATTTGGAATTCCTACCTTTCTTCACTAGAATGTAACATTTACTCCCAAATACACGAAAATAAGACATATTGGGTTTGTTAACGGTTAGAAGTTCGTACGACGTCTTCTTGAGGAGGCGATGAAGGTAGACCCGGTTTATGGCGTAGCAAGCTGTGTTCACAGCTTCCGACCAAAACCGCTCGGGCGTCTTGAATTCTCCAAGCATCATCCTCGCCATGTCTATAAGCGTCCTGTTCTTCCTCTCTGCCACACCGTTTTGCTGTGGTGTGTAGGGAGCGGAGAACTCGTGCTTGATTCCTTCCTCCTCAAGGAACTCCTCCACTTGAAGGTTCTTGAACTCGGACCCGTTGTCGCTTCTAATCTTTTTCACTTTGAGTTCAAATTCGTTTTGAGCTCGCCTTAGAAAGCGCTTGAGGGTCCCTTGGGTTTCTGATTTATCCTGCAAAAAGAATACCCAAGTGAAGCGGGAAAAATCATCATCAACAACAAGACCATACTTACTTCCCCCGATGATGAGGTAGGCGACGGGTCCGAAGAGGTCCATATGAAGTAGCTCTAGAGGTCTTGATGTGGTCATCACATTCTTGCTGTGATGAGAGCTTCCCACCTGTTTACCTGCTTGACATGCTGCATAAGGTCTATCTTTTTCTAAATACACATTTGTCAGTCCTAACACATGTTCTCCCTTTAGAAGTTTATGGAGGTTCTTCATCCCAACATGTGCTAGACGGCAATGCCACAACCAGCCCATGCTAGTCTTAGCTATTAAGCATGTATCTAGATCGGCCTCCTCTTTCGAAAAATCAACTAAGTAGAGTTTGCCATCTAGTACACCCTTAAATGCTAATGAACCATCACTCCTTCTAAAGACAGACACATCAATATTTGCAAATAAACAATTATAGCCCATGTGGCACAATTGACTAACATACAGCAGATTATAGCCTAGCGACTCTACTAGAAATACATTAGAGATAGAGTGCTCATTTGTGATGGCTATCTTGCCTAAGCCTTTGACCTTGCCTTGATTCCCATCTCCAAATATGATTGTATCTTGGGAATCCTTGTTCTTGACGTAGGAGGTGAACATCTTCTTCTCCCCCGTCATGTGGTTTGTGCATCCGCTGTCGATAATCTAGCTTGAGCCCCCGGATGCATAAACCTGCAAGGCAAATTAGACTTAGGTTTTAGGTACCCAACTCTTGTTGGGTCCTACAAGGTTAGTTATAATAATCTTTGGGACCCAAATGCAAGTCTTATCTCCCTTGCACTTGGCCCCCAACTTCCAAGCAATCACTTTCTTATTCTTACAACAAATTGCAAAAGAAGTATTGCAAACATGGTAAATTGTAGAAGGTTCATTACATACTTTCCTAGGCACATGAACAACATTTTTCCTAGGCATATTTCTACCATGCACAAAAGAAGAACTTGAAGCAATCATAGCATGTGAATCATAAGCATAGCTCCTATGAGCATTTCTAGAAAATTTTCTATCACTATAGATGAAAGCATGATTCATTTGAGCACTATTAGCCATAGGGGCCTTCCCTTTCTCCTTAGCGGAAATGGGAGCCCTTTGACTTGTTAAGTTCTTAGCTTCCTTTCGAAAGCCAAGCCCATCCTTGATAGAGGGGTGTCTACCAACAGTGTAGGCATCCCTTGCAAATTTTAGTTTATGAAAATCCACCTTGCAAGTCTTAAGTTGAGCATTAAGACTTGCAACTTCATCATTTAATTTAGTAATGGATGCCATATGTTCATTACAAGCATTAACATCAAAATCCTTGCACCTATTGCAAATTACGACATGTTCCACACATGAACTAGACTTATTAGCTACTTCTAATTTAGCATTTAACTCATCATTAACACTCTTCAAACTAGAAATAGACTCATAGCGAGCAGAAATTTCAGAAGACAAAATCTCATTCCTTTTAGTTTCTAAAGTAAGGGATTTTTGTACACTAATAAACTTATCATGTTCTTCATACAATATATCCTCTTGCTTTTCTAAGAGTCTATTCTTTTCATTTAAAGCATCAATCAATTCATTGATTTTTTCTACCTTGGCTCTATCTAAACCTTTAAATAAGATAGAATAGTCTACTTCATCATCACTAGAATCTTCATCGCTAGAAGTAGTATATTTAGGAGTTTCTCGAACGCTTACCTTTTTCTCCTTTGCCATTAGGCAAGTATGGCGCTCGTTGGGGAAGAGAGACGACTTGTTGAAGGCCGAGGCGACGAGTCCTTCGTTGTCGGAGTCGGACGAAGAGCAATCCGAATCCCACTCTTTGCCTAGGTGTGCCTCGCCCTTCGCCTTCTTGTAGGCCTTCTTCTTCTCCCTCTTCCCGCTCTTTTCTTGTTCCTGATCATTAGCATTATCGGGACAATTTGCTATGAAATGACCAGTCTTACCACATTTAAAACAGGAGCGCTTTCCCTTTGCTTTGCTCTTGTTGGGATGCTCCTTTCGTCCTTTTAGCACCGTCTTGAAGCGCTTGATAATGAGGGCCATTTCATCCTCGTTTAGCCCGGCCGCCTCAACTTGCGCCACCTTGCTAGGTAGCGCCTCCCTACTGCTTGTTGCTTTGAGAGCAATGGTTTGAGGCTCGTAGATGGGCATTGGGCCATTCAATGCCTCATCAACATATCTTGCTTCCTTGATCATCATACGCCCGCTTACAAACTTTCCGAGTATTTCCTCGGGCGTCATCTTTGTGTACCTAGGATTCTCACGGATTGAGTTCACAAGATGAGGATCAAGAACAGTGAAGGACCTGAGCATAAGTCGGACGACGTCGTGGTCCGTCCATCTCGTGCTTCCATAGCTCCTGATCTTGTTGACCAGGGTCTTAAGCCTGTTGTATGTTTGCGTTGGCTCCTCCCCCCTGATCATTGTGAACATTCCCAGTTCGCCTTCCACCAACTCTATCTTGGTGATCATGGTGGCGTCGTTCCCCTCATGAGAAATCTTGAGGGTGTCCCAAATTTGCTTGGCATTATCCAAGCCGCTCACCTTGTTGTACTCGTCCCTGCATAAGGATGCTAGCAAAACAGTGGAAGCTTGTGCATTTTTATGGATTTGCTCATTAATGAAAACGTGGTTGTCAGTACTATAAAAAAGCATTCCGTTTTCAACAATCTCCCAAATACTTGGATGGAGAGAGAATAGGTGACTACACATTTTGTGACTCCAAAATGAGTAGTCTTCTCCATCAAAGTGCGGAGGTTTCCCAAGTGGAATTGAAAGTAAATGAGCATTGGAATTAAATGGAATATGAGATTAATCAAATGAAAAATTTGAGTTAACTAGTTTCTTTTTCTCGTCGTCGTCTCTTGGGGAAGAAGAAGACTCGTCGCTGTCGTAGTAGACGTTCTTCTTGATGCGCCTCTTCTTCTTCCCGTCTCTTTTCTTATGACCCGAGCCCGAGTCCGAGGGCTTATCATCTCTTGGCTCGTTGACGATGGACTCCTTTGTCTTATCGTTGACCACCATTCCCTTTCCCTTAGGATCCATCTCTTCGGGCGATTAGTCCCTTGCGTGAAGAGAATGGCTCTGATACCAATTAAGAGCACCTAGAGGGGGTGAATAGGTGATCCTGTAAAAATCAAATACTTGTAGCCACAAAACTTGGTTAAGTGTTAGCTCAATAGAATCAAGTGGCTGTGAAACACAATGGTCACGAAGAAAATAAGCACAAGAGACACGGTGATTTATCCCGTGGTTCGGCCAAGTATAACACTTGCCTACTCCATGTTGTGGCGTCTCAATGGACGAGGGTTGCACTCAACCCCTTTCAAGTGATCCAATGATCAACTTGAATACCACAGTGTTTTCCTTTCTTTTACTATCTTTCGTTCGTGAGGAATCTCCACAACTTGGAGCCTCTCGCCCTTACAATTAATGATCACAAAGAAGCACAGAAGTAAGGGAGGGGAGAGCAACACACACAAGACTCAAAGCACGAGCACAATCACGCACACAAGCCACAACTTGAGCTCACAACACAATGCGAGGAGTTCTCTACTCAAATAGAGCTCAAGTCACTATCACTAAGAATCAAATGCGCGAGAATGGAGTCTTGGTGCTTAGAGATGATCAAAGAATGCTTGGGTGACTCCTCCATGCACCTAGGGGTCCCTTTTATAGCCCCAAGGCAGCTAGGAGCCGTTGGAGGCAATCTGGGAAGGCAATTCTTGCCTTCTGTCGGCTGGCGCACCGGACAGTCCGGTGCACCATCGGACAGGCACTATTCATGGTCCGGTGCAGATCGCCTTCCTAAAATGGCACAGCCGACCGTTGCAGAATTGTAGCCGTTGGCGCACCAGACAGTCCGGTGCCTCCTGCCGACCGTTGGAGCGGGCCACGCGTCGCCCACGGATTTGGCGGCCGACCGTTGCGCTGGCGGCCGTTGGCTCACCGGACAGTCCGGTGCACCACCGGACAGTCCGGTGAATTATAGCCATACGCCACCGACGAATTCCCGAGAGTGGCCATTTCGCCAGAAGCCAGCCTGGCGCACTGGACACTGTCCGGTGCACCACCGGACAGTCCGGTGTGCCAGACTGAGCTGAGTCTTGGCTACTTCGAGCCAAGTTCTTCTCTTCTTCTCTTTTCTCTGATTCCAGCACTTAGACAAATATATTAGTACACAAAAACCAATGTACTAAGTCTAGAATCATACCTTTGCTTTGATTATCACTTTTCTCTTGATTTAGCACAAGAGGGCTCATTTAAATGTGTTGGGCACTTAATCACCAAAACATAATGGAAATTGCCCAAAGGCACATTTCCCTTTCAACTATAAAAGGGACCCCTAGGCGCATGGAGGAGTCACCCAAGCATTCACTAAGTATTCTAAGGCATTCAGACTCTGCTCCCGCGCATTTGCTTTGTTGTGTTAGAGATTTGAGCTCTATTCGAGTCGAGGACTCTCTGTGTTGTCATTTGAGCTCGAGTCTTCACTTGTGTGCGTGGGTGTGCTGTGCATTTGAGTCTTGTGTGTGTTGCTCTTCCCAACCTTACTCTATGCTTTCATTGTGATCTTTGTTGTAAGGGCAAGAGACTCCAAGTTGTGGAGATTCCTTGCAAACGGGAAAATACTCTAAGAAAAATACCATGGTATTCAAGTAGGCAAGTGTTACTTGGCCGAACCACGGGATAAAATCGTGTGTCTTGTGTTAAGCTCTTTGTGATTGTTTGTGTTCACAAGAACTCACTTCAAGTTATTTAGCCGTACTAACACTCATAACTAAGTTTTGTGGCTATTAGTGTTTGAATTTTACAGGATCACCTATTCACCCCCCCCCCCTCTAGGTGCTCTCAATTGCGGTTGATCCCAGCAAGGTCAAGGATATCCTAGAGTGGAAACCACCAACCACTGTACATCAAGTCCGAAGTTTCCTTGGACTCGCCGGCTATCACCGCAGATTTATCCTGGATTTCTCCAAGATTGTGTACCCAATCACAAGTATATTGAAGAATGATACCAAATTTAACTGGTCCTAAAGATGCAACGAAGCCTTCGAGCAGCTGAAGGTACTATTGACCACTGCTCTGGTATTGGCTCAACCGGACATTGAAAAGCCTTTTGATGTGTACTATGACGCATCGGGCAGTAGGCTCAGATGTGTCTTAATGCAGGAGTGCCGAGTTATAGCATATGCTTCAAGACAGTTGCGCCGGCATGAGGAACATTATCCAACTCATGACTTAGAATTAGCTGCTGTGGTTCATGCCCTTAAAATATGGCGTCATTATCTGCTGGGAAATATCTGTCATATATATACAGATCATAAAAGCCTGAAGTATATTTTTACCCAGTCAAAACTAAACATGAGGCAAAGAAGATGGCTTGAGCTGATTAAGGATTATGAATTAGAAATTCACTATCACCCAGGCAAGGCTAACGTGGTGGCAGATGCACTAAGTCGCAAGGCTTCCTGCCATTGTCTTACAGTAAAGACCTCTGACATCACATTATATCAAGAAATGGAGAAGTTAAACCTGGGAATAATTCAACATGGAACCTTGAACCAATTGAAGCTTGAGTCGATTCTTCTGCAAAAGATTATTGATGCACAAAGAAATGATAAGGGTATGAAACATATTCATGAGAAAATAAAAGCCGGCAAAGCAAATTGTTTCAGAAAGGATAATCAAGGCATAGTATGGTTTAATAACCGCATAGTTGTGCCCAAGGATGTTGAGGTCCGCCAGCAAATATTGGACGAAGCTCATATTAGTCGATATTCCATTCATCCTGGAAGCACTAAGATGTATCAAGATTTGAAGCAACATTATTGGTGGACAAAAATAAAGATTGAAATTGCATGCTATGTGGCAAAATGTGACACCTGTAGACGTGTCAAAGCCATACATATGAAGACTGCTGGTCCATTGCAATCTTTACCCATCCCAACATGGAAATGGGAGGACATTAGCATGGACTTCATTGTGGGATTACCTAGGACGGCTAAAGGTTTTGATTCTATTTGGGTTATAATTGATCGGCTTACTAAGATAGCCCATTTTCTGCCCGTCAAGACAGATCACCTAGTTGTTGTCTATGCTCAGATATATATTGTTCGTATTTTTAGTCTGGATGGAGTTCCGAAGACCATAGTGTCGGATCGTGGACCGCAATTTGTATCCAAGTTTTGGGAAGCATTACATAAGTCCATGGGTACTAAGTTGCTCCACAGTTTGGCCTATCATCCCCAAACAAGTGGGCAGACTAAGAGAGTAAATCAAATACTTGAAGACATGTTGCGGGCATGCGTTCTAGAATTCTCACAAAAATGGGGTGAATGTTTACCATTGGCAGAATTTTCGTATAACAATAGCTATCAAGAGAGCATCAAGATGGCACCATTTGAAGCATTGTATGGACGACGGTGTCGTACCCCCTTGAATTGGTCTGAACTAGGAGAAAGATGGTTTTTCAGGCCTAACATGGTTAAAGAAATGGAAGAGAAAGTTTAACGAATTATTTATAACTTGAAGAAGGCACAAGCTCGACAAAAGAGTTATGCAGACCAACGACGGCAACCCTTGTACTTTCAAGTTGAAGATTATGTGTACCTGAAAGTATCACCAATGAAGGGTGTGACCCGTTTTGGTGTAAAAGGAAAGCTTGCACCCTGATATATTGGTCTGTTTCCTATTCTTGAAAGATGTGGACTAGTGGCGTACTGACTCCAACTACCCGAAACATTGTCTGTTGTGCACAATGTGTTCCATGTGTCCCAATGGTAGAAGTGTCTTTGGGTTCTAGATCGAACTATTGAAGTGACAGATGTTATCTTGGAACCAGACTTAACATATTTAGAACATCCTATTCGAATCCTAGATCAAAAGGATAGGGTCACCCGAAGAAGAGTTCTCAAATTCTGTAAGGTACAATGGAACCAACATATAGAAGATGAAGCCACGTGGGAAACCCAAGACTTCTTAGAAAAGAATTTCCCTGGCTTTTTAGCTTCATGTAATTTGTAAGTTATGTATATTGAATTATAAAGGCAAAGTAAACCCCCATACCCCCCTGCCTTGTAAGACAATTAAGGGAATAAAAATGTGACGTGTTTCCTCTTCCATTACTTGCCCTAGGACCTTAAATCTCAGGACGAGATTCTTTTATGGGGGGAAGATGTAACACCACTGATGTTACTACCACTAAAACTTGAGCATAACATCATGAGCATTGGCATACCATGTGTTTGTTACACCTAGAGTGCATTTACTAGGTAAAAATTCCAAATTAGTTGTACTGATGTGACTTGAGGTGTGATTAACCCTAGGATGAAGTGTTTAACCCTAGATCATGGCTTATGGATTTAGGTGAAGTCTAAATATGATGAAAAGCTCAAAAGACATGAGAAATGATCATAAGATATCATCTTTAATGTATTTTAGTAACATCAAAACCCTAAAGTGCTAAAAACCCTGAAAAGATCCCTGGAAAACCCTAAACTAGAACCCTAGGGGGCTAAGTGTAAAATTGGTGCACTTTTGGACCAAAGTGCAAACAAACCAAAGTATTAAAACACCACAAATCATATGTTTCACATATTTGAGGATTTGCAAGCCAAATTATGGGATTTAGACTTATTTGCAAAAAGGACACCCCATACATCCATATGCCTAAGTCTGAAATTCAGTGCATAAGGTCAACTTTGGAATCCTATATCTCTCAATTCATAAGGAATTTGCCCTAGGTCAACACATCAAATTTGTAGACCTACAATAGGAGTACAACTTTGCTTAAGTGATTAAGCCTTGATCACATATAAAATTTGGAGTAAAATGAGCTCAAAGTTGAGCTGTCAGTCACATTGATAACTGAATTATGGCCACCAGTGACATTAGCAGGACTTTGAGGTCGAATTAGAGTAGGATCTATTGATCGGTTGGGGATGGTGACTATAGTTGAATTGTAGCTGGACTATAGGACTACAACTTTGTTAAAGGTGGATTAGCAAGTTATTACATGGAATTTAGAGATTTGGTCGCTGCAATATGCTCTATCAGATATTCTGAATAACATTCTGATGGTACAGTAACTGACATAGATCCTAGGTGCAGCTCCCCTCATCGCCGGTGAACCGCGTGCTCGGATTCGCGCCAGCCGCCGCGATTCGTGCCTCGGATAAGTGGATTACGCTCGGCCGTGAAAATATCTTCGTCCCAGATGAACTCAGGACACTATGGCCGCTCTGTCGTCCATCCACTTGCGCCGGCGACATGGCCAAGCGATCGTCATCGAGGTATACGTTGCCTACCATGATCGCGACACGCCCTAACCCTTTAACCACGTCGCAGTGAGTCGCCTTAGCCCACCCGTTCATCGCCGGTAGTCTTGCCACGGTAAAGTCCACGAATCGCTTGTGCTAGTAGCTTCTTCCCTCTTCGACCGCCAGCGCAATCTCTTCAAATTGAACGCCACCGCCCTCGGATCCTATAAATTGAGCATGCCATCAGCTCCGCTAGGTAGTTAAGCACCCAACGCACCAGCCTGTGCCTCTGATTATCCACCAGAGAGCTCTAATTTGGGATTTCCCCCAAATCAGCCAAAGCTCCGCCGTGAGTGAGTTCGTCGTGGCCAGCGCGCTACAGGTCCATTCACGCTCTCTGTTCCCTCGTTTTAGTACTCTTATGTGATCTTGATGCTTCTCGGCCCAACCAATTGCGCTAGAACCCGTAGGATCACCAGGAACGCCTCGGACTGTCCGTTGATCGCGCTGTCACTATGGGCAGAGAGATTAGGGGCTAGAACCTTGCAATTGATCGAGGGGAAACGATTGTTAGGCCTTGAATTAAGTGTTAGCCAGGCTAGAGCACCAGCCATTGCGTATCTTGGCTGGTACAGGCTCGCTGGAGCTCAGCCTGTCGCCGTCCACGGCCGGGGATCTCGGGTTGTAAAGAATAGAAAGGGGAGGGGCCTTTGTGCAGATGTCAGCGAGACAGAGAAACAATGGAGAGGACTCTTTATGGGTTTTCAAATCGTCAGGGTCTTCTGTGTAAACCCGTCACCGCGGGCGCGCGCGGGCGCATTTTCGCCTGTCGTGGGCCGGCTCGGGCCAGATTGAGTCCATTACTGTGTATCCTTTCTCTTTTTCTTTTTCTACCAGACTTAGGAAATCTATAGAAAATTGTAGAAAAATGATAAAAATATGAAACCAATTTTGTTGGACTCCTAAATTTCTCTAGTATTTAATAAAATTAGTTCCAAGATTTTTAGCCTAAAACAGGAATTATGTAGTATTTTAAATGGCCAAAACCTAGTCTCTTGGAATTTTAGGAATTATTTAATGACTCCAAAAATTACCAAACTTTTTGGTTAAGCCTAATATGATATTTAGATCCTATGAGTAAAGTTGGACTTGCTTTCTACATTGTTTGATTCCTAAAACCAAAACCCTAGCTCCTTAGAGTAAACCTATCCAACCCTATTAGGATACTGACCTAGACGACCCTAGCTTCCCTCGTGCACCATGAAGGAAAGTTGTATTCAAGATACAACTTGATGAACCTTTTCTATTATTGCATTCTCATAAGCATCACATGAGAATTCATGGTTATATATGGTTATATATATAGAGAACGAGGAAGAAGTAGTGGTTGAAGAAGAAGGAGCCACAGCACCACCTGAAGGCCCACCTGCTGGGAACTACTTTTATTTTGATATTTGTGAAGCAGAGCCCGACTCTCCTACAACACAAGGCAAGCCTCGGTGCATTTGCCACCTCCTTGCTGTTTTAAAATCCTTATCACCTTGTTTGATGCATTAGGTGATATGATTTGTGTGTTAAACCAATTGTTGCATTCCCTTCCTTGGAACTGTTTACCATTCCTTGATTACCTGTTTTATGAAAAAGTTTTTATGATGCTTAGCCTTGCTTTAGAAAAACAAAATGTTTTGTTTTTAACAAAATATGATGCTTCAAGTGGGATGGAATGATTTTCAAAAATAAAACTTGATGGTGGATCCATCATGGCCATGATGGGTTCAACATCGGAAAAGATGTACCTCTGTCAGGTACCAAACTTTGGGTGAAAATGATAAAGCTGAGACCGGGCGGGTGACTTGCACGAGAAGAGAGTCTCGGTGTAGTGTCTCCGTCTGAGTCGATTAAGGACCATGTCGATGTGGGCCTGCTGACCGAGGACCCTTTAACTGGTCACATGCCTCATCATGGGTAAGCTTTGCCTCGGGCAGACTAATACCAGAAAAGGACAACACGCAATGGGAGTGGAGAGATGACGAGAGTAGCATGTACCCTCCATGGCAAGAGGCTGGATGGTGGTGTATCTGTGCTCTCGATTAGCGTGAACCCGGTCTGGTCTTAAGAAACCCGGTGGCAAGTTGACATATGCAAGGGTTAAGTACTACATATATCGTGTAATTGGAGATCCCCAGCTGGGTATTAATCGATTTGGATCGCCGTTACTTCTCGGACATGAAGACTTGGTCACTGACTTACACGTAGCACTCCAGTAAACAAAAAGGGATTGATAAAAGGATGGCTAGTATAGGCCAAGTGCTTAAACTAGGGTAGAAAGAACTCTAGTGATAGGTAATGACTTAACTTGCTAATAAAACTGGATTTTTAAGGATGCACTGTTAGTAAGCATTTTTGCAAATAGAGTCTTGATTCTCGACTAAGCCTTACCTTGATTCCCTTAAAGCCAGCATATCCTTGAGAGTCTTTTAATTTGATGGGTAAGACTTGCGAAAGTACACTTCATACTCAGGGTTTTCGAACCCATGTTGTTGTAGGTGAGGAAGCAGCAAACTTTTGCTGTTTTTGTTCTAAGGTGGTGCCAAAAGAAGAATCTCAACAGTGAAGTGCTCGTGGGAGGATGTTGGCCTCCCTTTGAAAGACAATATACTTTTATGCGGGAGGGTTTTTGCCTCCTGAGTTTGTAATAATAATACTTATGCACTCATATACCACTGGTCTGTAATAACTATAACCCTCTTTCTGTACTTTGAATATTAATTAAGTTATTGTAATTCGTTTCTACTTATTCGTCCCTCCGATGTGTTGTAATATCTGTGTGACGGGTGAAACGCTCTTGGGCGAGGAAAAAGATACAGATACCGAACTTGCCGAGTGATTATGTGCATCTACAGGGTTGTCCAAGGTTCGTTGAATAAGGACAACTGTAGGTGGGCCTAATGACTTGGGAGGTTCCGTCACAGGGCATTGATTTGACAAGGCGGTTTTCAAAAAACTTTTTAGAAGTTATTTTGCCAACTAGTTTTTTTAATAACTTTAGCTCCTTAAGAAAAACTGCTTTGACGAAGAACCCACAGCTAAAGCCATTGTTTTAAAAAGTCAAAGCTCTATCAAAGGAGTCCTTATTATCTACTATTAGTCTATTTAAAAAACAACTAAACTGTTTTAAAAAGACAAAGCTCTACCAAAGGATCCTTATTATATACTATTAGTATATTCTAATAACAACTAAACTATTAAATAAATTGTCAAATACACCCTCCGTCCTAGTGTATAAGGTGTAACCAGCTCAGGTTTAAAGACCAAGAAATATATTTTAATTTTCTCTATCAACACTAGTAGTACTGCATCGATTTTGTCCCAGTATATATAGGTGTGACCACCTCGAGTTCAATGACCAAGAAATATATTTAATTTTCTCTATCAACACTAATAGTACTGTATCGATGTACGTGTGTCTAGATAGGCGTGTCTTATATTATGGGATGATAATAGTACTGTATCGATGTACATGTGTCTAGATAGGTGTGTCTTATATTATGGGATAAGAACAAAAAATGGTTACATCTTATATTATGGGACAGAAGGAGTAAAACCTAAATCAACTCTAAATGTCATCAACGATAAAAGTCATCCCAAATTGCTTGTACACATCAGTCAAAATTGACGAGTCACGTATGCTACTACAGCTTGTTTGTATGAACCAGCAGCATGAAGCTCATTCCGAGATCAATGTTACCAAGTTTTTTGGCATAAAAAACGTTCCAAAAAATCAAATTGTTTAGAGTAAAACCAAAGCGGGTGAAAGTGAATGAGTTGAATGCCTCTGTTTCTTTATTGCTTTTCATATATTTACATGTCCGCAATATAATAATGGAGTATCATGTTGGAGAAACGTCGACTCGCCCACATCTATCGGTAGAGAACGTCCGCCAGAGCAGTTAACAAGTGCTTATATCTTAACCGCTAGAGCAGTTAACAAGTTGCGCCCCAAAGCCGCGCTTTAGGGAAGACGACGAGGGGGCGAATGTGAGCGTGAGTGCCCGTTGTTGTCGCCGGGCATTCTTCCAGTCGCAGACCATGATCCCGGTGCACACGACCATGGGGAGAGGTGATGTACCAGGTGGTGGACCACACGATTGTCGTTCTGGCTCAAGATTGGCGGCAGTGAAGCCGTTCCTAAAGGGCCGACATCAGGGGTCGGAGTAGGCAGTCGTTGTGGCACCCTGTCACCGAGGACTAAGGCGATCCTCTCGTCGTTGGAGGATGAAGAGGTGTCGACGGCCACCGAAGATGAAGTGATCTGGCCGGTGGGGCGACCACGAGAGTCGGCCGACTTATGCGTAGTCAGTCGAGTCTAGGCACGAGGGTGCGCTGGAGAGGAGACTTGGACGAGCAGTCCGCTCGATCAAACAGTGGCAGCAGACATGTCTTCATCCGATGAAGCCCGCGGTTGGCGCGTAGGGCACGACCCCCATCCATGGAGGGGGCAGTACCGCATCGGGCGGAGCAGTTGCTGGGTCTTGGACTCTCGCAACCGCTTTGTAACCCGCTCCGGTGAAGGTGATGGCAGGCGCATCCACCGGTCCTGTCGTGGCGCTAGTGGTTGCTGTGGGTTGTGGCGTTGCCGCAGCGTTGCTAGGGTCGACACCGAGATCGCCACTGGTCCGGAGAATACGCTCAGGGTCAAGTGTGGTCCGAGCGTCCTTGCTGCGTGAAAGGGAAATGGGCTTAACCATTTCTTATAATCGATTTTGGTGGTTGACGTACAACACAAACCACTTGGACTAACTAGTTTGTCTAGATATCGTTTATCACAGGTGCATAAGGTTCAACACAAACCAAGAAAGAAATTCGGTTAGGGACTCAATCAAAAATGGAGCAAAGGACTTTAAGTGTGCTGAAATTTGACGCACCGGACACTGTTCGGTGCACCAGGCCTGTACAGACGTGAACAAGCCACTCTTGGAAATTCTACGGGCGCGCTCCACTATAATTCATCGGACTGTCCGGTGTGCACCGGACTGTCCGGTGAACCAGCGGAGCAACGGCTCCTTGTGCCAACGGTCGACTGTGCAGAGCTACAGTGATGAACAGTACCACGACAGAAGTCAGAGCGCAAAGTGTTAGAAATATGCCCTAGAGATAATCATAGAGATGAGCATATTTCTTTGTATCCATGATATATATATTGCTTGATTGAATATCCATGGAAGGCACCTTGTATTGATTAGCAATTATGTGAATTGTTTGTGAGATTCTTTACTTATATGGTTATTCTAAATGATGTCCCTAGTCAGAGTCGATGACTAGCACATGTATTAGTTGATGACTACATTTCACAAGTCATGAACATGGAGATGTTAAACTAATAATGTGGGCGTATGTATGACATGAGGCTGGACTGACCCAACGTGAGATATTGTAATATAGTTCTCTTTTTGCAACATGAATACTGTATCCTTAGACCTGAGATTGTCGCATGTTCTCAAGATGTGAATTGACTTACTTAGGGACTATCAAACGCTATTCCGTAACTGGGTAGTTATAAAGGTAGTTTTGGGTTTGTCAGGAAGCATGCTGTGAGGCATGGTCAGTCAAGATGGAATTTGTCCCTCTCTTTGTGAGAGAGATATCTCTGGACCCCTCGAGTGATTGGATCAAGAAATGCATGGCCGTGCTAGGGTTAAGAGTTAACCATTGAAAGGATTCCAATTCACAGTATCGAGAAAGAGAGGTCAGCTTAGAGCCAGACCAAATATCGTGAGACAAAGGGAACAGCATGTACGTAATGTTGCAATGGTTCGTCTGATATGATCTTTACGTGCGCATAGGAGTTGACATGTCTTGCTAGAGGCCGCTGTCAATTATTGGGCCAAGTAAGAGTACTCGGGCTATGTCTATTTGTACGTGAACCTAAAGGGTCACACACTTAAGGGGAAGGAAGCCTAACTTGGATTAGATCCGAAATTAGACTGGGCTTTAGGGTTACTGATGGGCCTCGGTGTCAGAAGCCCACCATAACGCCTATATAATGAGGGGCGGGGGCGCGGTTAGGTTTACCCTAATTCGCCACCAGCAAACGAGTAGCCGCTCGCCTCTCGCCCTCGCCAAGCCGCCGTCGCGAACCTAGCAGTTCGGTACGCGGCGCTTCCTCCCTGTACGTGTGGATACCTCGGAGGTGCTACATCTGGAGAACTAGGACGAACCGTGCGAGGACGTGAAGGACGCCGACGACTGCACGGCACTGCTCGACACGTTCGTCTACATCGAGACGTCTTCCGCTGCTCTGCGCGTCTAGTGGTAATTCCATGACCTATAACCGCAGTAGTTCTTGGTTTTATGGGGTTGAAAATTTTGTTTTTCGCTAGCGTAGCCTCCCCGTAATCCTTCAGTGGTATCGGAGCCGGTTCTGCGTAGTTTTAGGTCTGGATCTAGGTTCATGAGATGGATCTACTTGATGCACGGTTTGATTAGATCAATTGGTTATAAAGGGTTGAAGTAGATTACATCGGATATGACTGAAGAGATTAGTTCGTCCTTCTCTGTTATGTGCGCGACTTGCCCCTACCGGCTGGAATCACCATCGGGGCTAACTGCGTACACAACCAGCAGATTGACGTAACAGATCGACGTCATGAGTGTAATCTTCTTCGGGTCGAAAGTCTCGGATTTCGGTTGATTTGATCAACCGCATGAGATTTTCAGTGGAATTTCCATACATACGATGCATGGAATCCTGTGAGGTTTTCAGGGCGCTGCCCTGAGACCCGTGGGGGCGGCTCCCCCTCGACCCCCCGCCCGCTGACCGTCGTGGCTATCTGCTGTAGTGGCGAACATATAGAAACGTGTTTGTCTAACCTGTTTTTGCAGGACATCTTATGATCGGTATGGCTATTGTGTGTATATGATGCATATTAATGAATTATTCATGACCTGCGTGTCGTGACCAGGGCAATACGGCTAGAGCCACATGTATTGTCCAAATTTAATGTAATGACCTGCGTGTCAACATGTGATGATCCAAAGCGTATATGTAATTTGTTTACCAGCATACGTTAGATAGGTCTTGAAGGACTCATCACCTGAAGGATGGCATACCTATATCATGGAGATGGAGATCATCGTGATGGACAGATTATTGGAGATGGGGATCACCATGTGACAGCAAGCCATACCGAATCACAACTGTTGTGTGAATGCCATTCTTAATGTTCTACTTGTTCATATTGCATATATGTCCTTGCGTGCGATGATATAAGTAGGACGATCCCTCATAAATGTTTAAGCTTAAATGCCTCTCCAAACCTTGCACTATCATAAGTCTTGTACAATTGGTGGTGGGTCTATGAAATTAGGGTGCCACCAGTTTTCCTTGACTAGATAGGTTTGTATCAGAGACGAACTGCAGAAAGGGTTGGTTAACTTAAACAAAGTCAGCTTAATGGTTAAGGACTTTGGGGCATAAGGTTGGGAGCCGAGACATAGAGATGTCACCCAACAACAGAAGTCATATATATGATATGATTAGCAAGGAGTTGCTTACCGATCTACCTTGTCTTCTAGCGGTGATGCTAAAGCCACTAGTAGACTTGTTAGTTGTGGGTTCTGAATCACTAAGTATCAATCGAGGGATATTGATTTTAGTGGGAGTAGACTATTAAATGTTTAATATGATTTACTCTGTCATGGATATTTTTGTCTTAGTATTTTGCATTATTTTGTTGTAGATAAATGGCACCTAGCACACCAACATTTACTTTGCGATCAATTCTTGAAAAGGATAAGTTAAATGGAACAAACTATACGGATTGGATCCGTAACCTGAGAATTGTTCTTAGGGCTGAAAAAAGGAAGACGTTCTAGACACCCCACTGCCAGAGGATCCTGGTGAAAATGCAACTGCTGCAGCTAAAACCGCTTACAAGAAAGCAATGGATGCTAATCTTGAAGTGAGTTGCCTAATGCTTGCTTGCATGGAGCCTGAGCTACAGATGCAGTTTGAGACAAACCATGAGGCGCACGATATGATCGTGGCGCTCAAGGATATGTTCCAGACTCAGGCTAGGACTGAAAGGTTCAATGTGTCCAAAGCCTTTCTGGAATGCAAGCTAGCAGAAGGCGCAGTAGTTGGGCCACACATAATCAAAATGGTTGGTTACAGTCAGAGGTTGGAGAAGCTAGGCTTCCCAATAAGCCAAGAGTTGGCCACTGACTTCATTTTGGCATCTCTTCCGCCCAGCTATGGAAACTTCATTACGAACTACCATATGCATGGGGCGGAGAGGGGCCTCAATGAACTATGTGGCATGCTAAAAACAACAGAGGGGGACATAAAGAAAAGCGCTGGCAGCAGCGGCCATGTGATGGCGGTCCAAAACAAACCCAACTTTAAGAAGAAGGGTAAATCTCAAAAGAAGAAGGGCAAGGCAAAGGATACAGTATCCAAGCCAAATCAAAAGCCCAAGGCTGGACCAGCTGCAGATGCAGAGTGCTTTTATTGCAAAGAACTTGGTCACTGGAAAAGGAATTGCAAGCAGTACTTGGCCTCCATTAAGGATCGCGGCGGTAAGGGTACAGCCGCAGCAGGTACACTCGCTATTCACATTACAGAAATTTTTCTTGCTGATTCTTATATTAATTCTTGGGTATTTGATACTGGATCGGTTGCCCATATTTGCAATTCGATGCAGGGAATGATAAGAAGTAGAAGCGTGAAAAGAGGAGAAGTTGATTTCTGGGTAGGCAATAATGCAAGAGTTGCTGCGTTGACCGTCGGGACGATGCAACTCCACCTCCCATCAGAATTTATTTTGGAGTTAAATAATTGTTATCTAGTTCCTAGTATGAGTCGAAACATTATGTCTCCTTCATGTTTGATGAAGGATGGTTATTCATTTGCGAGTGAAAACAATGGTTGTGTGATCTCTAAGAATGGCATGTTTGTGGCTTATGCATCCATTATGAATGGGTTATTCATTTTAAATCTTGATGATGCACCTATCTGTAATATTAGTGCTAAAAGGCCTCGGCCTAATGATTTAAGTCCTACCTACATGTGGCACTGTCGTTTGGGTCATATAAGTGAGAATCGCATGAAGAAGCTTCATTCTGATGGGCTTTTAACTTCATTTGATTTTGAATCATACGAGACATGTGAAGCTTGCTTACTTGGTAAGATGACCAAGGCACCCTTCACGGGTTTACCGGAGAGGACATTAGATTTATTGGAACTCATACATACTGATGTGTGCGGACCAATGAGTACGACAGCTAGGGGAGGATTCCAATACTTCATAACCTTCACTGATGATTTTAGTAGATATGGGTATGTCTACTTAATGAAACACAAGTATGAATCCTTAGAAAAGTTCAAAGAGTTTCAGAATGAAGTAGAAAATCAGCGTGGCAAGAAAATTAAAGCACTGCGATCGGATCGTGGAGGTGAATATTTGAGTCATGAGTTTAGCAATCATCTAAGGAGTTGTGGAATTGTTCCACAGCTTATGCCGCCTGGAACGCCTCAGAGGAATGGCGTGTCTGAGCGACGTAATCGGACTTCATTGGATATGGTTCGATCAATGATGAGCCAGTCAGACCTACCTTTGTCGTTTTGGGGATACGCTCTAGAAACAGCAGCTTTCACACTAAATAGGGTACCGTCTAAGTCCATAGTTAAGACACCATATGAGATGTGGACTGGGAAGACTCCCAGTTTGTCTTTTCTGAAGATTTGGGGTTGTGAGGTTTACGTCAAGCGACTTCAGTCGGATAAACTCACTCCAAAATCGGACAAGTGCATGTTCGTGGGATATCCAAAGGAAACTTTAGGATATTACTTTTACCACCGGTCAGAGGGCAAAGTGTTTGTCGCTCGGAATGGTGTGTTCTTAGAGAAATAGTTTCTCAAAAGAGAGAAAAGTAAACAAAAGGTGTATCTTGAAGAAGTTCAGGATGAGCCAGTGGGACAAGATTCAACAAGTGATGCTAATGTAGCAGAACAAGTTGAGACGTCTATGGCAAGAGAATCACCACCACAACCACGAAGGTCAGCAAGGCTTCGCGAGGCATGAGGAGAAGTGCTATTGTTGGGCAATGGGGAAGTGTTGTTGTTAGACAACGACAAACCTGCAACATATGCAGAAGCGATGATGGACCCAGATTCCGAGAAATGGCAAGTCGCCATGAGATCCGAGATAGATTCCATGGGAGAAAATCAAGTTTGGAACTTGGTTGACCCGCCTGATGGTGTTAGACCCATAGAATGCAAATGGATCTATAAGAAGAAGAAAGACATGGATGGAAATGTTCACATCTATAAGGCTTGACTTGTTGCAAAGGGTTTTCGACAAGTTCAAGGAGTTGACTATGACGAGACATTCTCGCCAGTAGCGATGCTTAAATCTATTCGGATCATTCTAGCTATTGCCGCATATTTCGATTATGAGATTTGGCAGATGGATGTCAAAACAGCTTTCCTTAATGGAAACCTAGATGAGGACGTGTATATGATACAGCCCGAGGGTTTTGTCGATCCGATCAATGCTGGAAAGATATGCAAACTTCAGAAATCCATTTATGGGTTGAAGCAAGCATCTCGGAGTTGGAACATTCGTTTTGATGAAGTGATCAAAGGGCTTGGTTTTCATCAGAATGAAGAAGAAGCTTGTGTTTACAAGAAGGAAAGTGGGAGCGCTGTTGTATTTCTGATCTTGTATGTGGATGACATATTATTGATTGGGAATGACATTCCTATGCTGGAGTCCGTCAAGGCTTCACTGAAAAAGAGTTTTTCTATGAAGGACTTAGGGGAAGCAGCATATATTTTGGGCATAAGGATCTATAGAGATAGGTCGAAGAGGCTTATAGGATTAAGTCAAGATACGTACATTGACAAGGTTTTGAAACGGTTCAACATGGAACAGTCCAAGAAAGGGTTCTTACCTATGTCACATGGTATACACCTTAGCCAGATGCAATGTCCTGCGACGGCTAATGAGCGGGAGCACATGAGTAAGGTACCATACGCCTCAGCAATTGGATCAATCATGTATGCCATGATAAGTACACGCCCAGATGTTTCATACGCTATATGTGCTACGAGTAGGTACCAGGCTGATCCAGGTGAGGGTCACTGGACAGCGGTAAAAGGCATTCTTAAGTACTTAAGAAGGACTAAAGATATGTTCCTAGTATATGGGGGTAAGGAGGAGCTTGTTGTAACTGGTTACACCGATGCTAGCTTCCAAACTGACCCAGACGAGTTAAAATCGCAATCAGGTTTTGTGTTCACAATAAATGGTGGTGCTGTTAGTTGGAAGAGTTCCAAACAGGAGACTGTGACTGATTCTACAACAGAAGCCGAGTACATTGCAGCTTCTGAATCTGCGAAGGAAGGTGTTTGGATAAGGAAGTTCCTCATCGAGCTTGGTGTGTTTCCTAATGCATCTAGTCCATTGAATCTCTACTGTGACAACAATGGGGCTATTGCGTAAGCTAAGGAGCCAAGGAACCACCAGAAAAGCAAACACGTACTGCGGAAGTTTCACCTCATACGGGAATTCATTAGGCAGGATGAGATAAAGATATGCAAAATACATACGGATTTGAATGTTGCTGATCCTTTGACAAAACCTCTTCCACAACGTAAGCATGAGGCACACATGAGATCTATGGGTATTAGATATCTTCTAGATTAACTCTAGTGCAAGTGGGAGACTGTTAGAAATATGCCCTAGAGATAATCATAGAGATGAGCATATTTCTTTGTATCCATGATATATATATTGCTTAATTGAATATCCATGGAAGGCACCTTGTATTGATTAGCAATTATGTGAATTGTTTGTGAGATTCTTTACTTATATGGTTATTCTAAATGATGTCCCTAGTCAGAGTCGATGACTAGCACATGTATTAGTTGATGACTACATTTCACAAGTCATGAACATGGAGATGTTAAACTAATAATGTGGGCGTATGTATGACATGAGGCTGGACTGACCCAACGTGAGATATTGTAATATAGTTCTCTTTTTGCAACATGAATACTGTATCCTTAGACCTGAGATTGTCGCATGTTCTCAAGATGTGAATTGACTTACTTAGGGACTATCAAACGCTATTCCGTAACTGGGTAGTTATAAAGGTAGTTTTGGGTTTGTCAGGAAGCATGCTGTGAGGCATGGTCAGTCAAGATGGAATTTGTCCCTCTCTTTGTGAGAGAGATATCTCTGGGCCCCTCGAGTGATTGGATCAAGAAATGTATGGCCGTGCTAGGGTTAAGAGTTAACCATTGAAAGGATTCCAATTCACAGTATCAAGAAAGAGAGGTCAGCTTAGAGCCAGACCAAATATCGTGAGACAAAGGGAACAGCATGTACGTAATGTTGCAATGGTTCGTCTGATATGATCTTTACGTGCGCATAGGAGTTGACATGTCTTGCTAGAGGCCGCTGTCAATTATTGGGCCAAGTAAGAGTACTCGGGCTATGTCTATTTGTACGTGAACCTAAAGGGTCACACACTTAAGGGGAAGGAAGCCTAACTCGGATTAGATCCGAAATTAGACTGGGCTTTAGGGTTACTGATGGGCCTCAGTGTCAGAAGCCCACCATAACGCCTATATAATGAGGGGCGGGGGCGCGGTTAGGTTTACCCTAATTCGCCACCAGCAAACGAGTAGCCGCTCGCCTCTCGCCCTCGCCAAGCCACCGTCGCGAACCTAGCAGTTCGGTACGCGGCACTTCCTCCCTGTACGTGTGGATACCTCGGAGGTGCTACATCTGGAGCACTAGGATGAACCGTGCGAGGACGTGAAGGACGCCGACGACTGCACAGCACTGCTCGACACGTTCGTCTACATCGAGACGTCTTCCACTGCTCTGCACGTCTAGTGGTAATTCCATGACCTATAACCGCAGTAGTTCTTGGTTTTATGGGGTTGAAAATTTTGTTTTTCGCTAGCGTAGCCTCCCTGTAATCCTTCACAAAGATCAGAAGGCACCGGACGGTTCGGTGTGGCATCGGACTCTCCGGTGCAGCAAGACGACAAGACATTCCAACGGGCAACTGCTCCAAACCCTAACGGACACGCTGACGTGGCGTGCACCGGACCGTCCGGTGCGCCCACTGCCAGCAAGCTGAGCCAACGGCTAGGAAGTGGTTGGGGGCTATAAATACCCCCAACCACCTCATTCAAGTATTCTGAATTCAACATTCAATACAAGAGCAAAAGACTCCACTCCAAGACACATTCAATAGATCAAATCCCCTCCAAGCCTCTAAATCAACTCAATTCCATTAGAGACTTGAGAGAGGGTGTTTTGTGTTCTTTTTTTGCTCTTGTTGCTTGGATTGACCTTTTTCTTTTTCCCTTCTTATTCTCAAGTGCTTTGTAAGCGAAGCAAGAGACACCAAGTGTGTGGTGGTCCTTGCGGGGTCTTAGTGACCCATGAGATTAAGGAAAAGGCCCACTCAGTCTAAGTGACCGTTTGAGAGAGGGAAAGGGTTTGAATAGACCCGGCCTTTATGGCCTCCTCAGCGGGGACTAGGTTCTTTGAAACCGAACCTCGGTAAAACAAATCACCGTGTCTACTCGCCTTCATTCTCACTTGATTTGTTTTGCACTCTTTCCTCTCTCTAACGTTTCCTTGCTAGTATTGATTTGAGTTTGCTCCCATTCGTCATCTGCATCCTTTGAGCAACTCTTAGCAAGAGAAACAATCTTTCGAACTTGAATCTAATTCTAACGCTAACCCCCGGCCTTAGTGTGTGTTTAAGTTTATAAATTTCAGGATTTGCCTTTTCACCCCCCTCTAGGCGACTTTCAATTGGTATCAGAGCCAGTGCTTCATTAATGTAACATCCCAGTTTTGATCCCACTGTTAGAAACCCTAAACTCCTAACCCCCCCCCCATTATTTTCTCCTAAGACCTTGTTGGAACTTGCTCTCGGCAGCAAGGGGATCCAACACGAGTGAATGGTGATGACAACAGGGCACTCGCGCGTGATGGCAAAAGCTCTGTTAATCTAGCCTCTCACGGGCACTGTGCGGGGGTATTTATAGGTATCCGAGTGCACGGCGCCTTGCGTTAAGGACGCATGTGCCCTCAGGTACCTAGTTTATCCCCAGAATATTCCCATAAAGCGGGGTTACAAGCTGTAATCACAAGTATGCCTTTACAAATTAGGCCCGTAACACAAACGCGGCCACGCAGGGCCCGTTACAATGGGCCAGATCTCATGTGGGCCTCAGAGCTGAACGAGGCCGCGCCGCGGGGAGGCGTCGCCGCAGGCCTTCGTCTGGTGCCGAACCGAGCGAAGGGTCTCCGTGTTGTCTCTGGTGCCGATGATGCGAAGGGTGTCCCTGCCTGCTTTGTCTGTCAGGGCAGGGGCTAAGCGGTGGAGACTTCGGGCGAAGGGTGGCGTTTCTGTCTTCGCTCCAACATTTGCCCTCCGAGGGACCAGTTCAACAAAGTCACCTGGTGCCGAAGACGTCGCTAGATGGCGGAGACGCTGCCCTCGCTCGAAGTGGTTCCGCGGGGGTTTTTGATGTGACCGTTGATGGACATCGTACTGTTGGATTGCGGGTTTCCCGAAGAGCCACGCCCTGCCTATAAAAAGGGGGCGGGGGTCGGCGCTGTTTGCACTTTGCCTTCCGCGCTCCGTGAAAACCCTAGCCGCCCGCTGTCTTTCTGCTCCTTTTCTTCTACTGCTCCCTTTGCTCGTCGGAGTTCTGGCTCGAGTGAAGCAGACCGCCCGCCGCCGCCGACGGTACGTAGCAATGCCATCCTCTTCTTCTTCCGCCGACGCCACGCCGCCGGCCGCCGCCTCGTCTGAGGAGACGTTGAGTAGCGTGATGGTGGAGGAGCTGCGCGCCGGCGACTCTGTTGATTTTGGTGTGTCACGGATGACGTCGGCCCGCGTTGAAGATATGCAGCGTTTGGGTTACTTTGGCGGCGGGGTCGCTCGTGCTCCGGGGACGGAGGAAGTCCCCGAGCCGGAGGGTGAGTTGGTTGTTTTCGAGGCATTCTTCGTCGCCGGTCTCCGCTTGCCTGCGCACCGGTTTGTTGGCGAAGTCCTGCGTAGATTCAACGTTCAAATACATCAGCTGACACCGAACGCCGTGGTGGCGCTGGCGAAGTATGTCTGGGCGACGACTTCGTACGGCGGGCAGCCGTCGGTTGAAGTTTTTGCGAAGAATTATTGCTTGCATTGGCAGAAGAGGATGGTTGAGGACGGAGTTGCCCAGTTCGGGTCGTGCACATTCACGCCGAAGACCGGCAAGACCACAATGCCAGTAGTGGAGTTGGTTCCGTGCGCCCGCAACAAGTGGGGCAATTGGAATGAATTTTGGTTTTACGTTGTTGAGGCTACTGTCGAAGGCCATGAAGGACTTCCCGTGTCTGAGATGTGCTCTCACTATTACTCTGCGTATCCGCCTTTTGAGGTGGCAGAAGAGGATGCAGACGAAGGGGCCCTTCGGTGCGCCGCCGGCCAGAGCAGTGGTCGTGATTTAGTTGAAGAGTTCGTGGCGTACGGGGTCTGGCCCTTGGCGCACGGCTGGGCGCTGGGCGAAGTATGCCCTCGCCAGATGCCTTTTCACGGAGGAAGGGTGGTGCGAAGTCCTGCCTTTGCACTGAATTTGCGAAACCGTGACCCGACCGCCTTTGTGCGTGATGCGGAGGACTTGGCGGTGCGGCTCGTGGGGCGGTACGTGGCGAGGACGGAAGGCCAGCGCAGCTTTGATATTCGCGGGTCAAATGAACGTTTGAACAGGGTCTTCGAATTAAATCAATTGCCGTACGACGGCTACCCTGGTCAAGACGAAGCGGACCGCCGTGGGAAGAAGCCGGCGGTGGAGACTGGAGGCGACCCTGCGCTGGCGGCCGCCCCCTCCTCAAAAAAGAGGAAATTAGGTACTGCGATGGGAGGAATTGGGGTGTCTGATAGTTTTGCTAGAGAGTTAATGAGAACGTGTGCGGCCCCGGGGGAGAGGATGTCTTCGCCCGAGCTCCGGGAGTCTTCGGCTCGGATGCTGAGGGTTACCGGGGGCTGCTGGCCTAGAAATGTTCCTATCCCCTGCGCGGCTGAGGAAGACTGTTTTACATCTCGTATGGTTCGTCAGTGGAGAATTTTTCCTTACGGGCGAAATATCGGTGCTGTTGTGTGGGCAGTGATGGACAAGGATCGCCAAGGGGCGGCGCAAAAACGCCAGGCGACTGTCAGGATTCACGAAGCCCGGCCGAAAAGGCAGCGGGGAACGGCGAAGGCTGCGGCCTCCGGCGGAGGCAAGCCGCCGCTGGCGGCGAAGGCGGGCGCCGCTGCACCTAGCAGGGCGCCGGAGACAACGGCGGGCGCTGGAGTCTCCAAACTGACGAAGGTGGTGCCGCCAGCCAACGGAGTGGCGGAGGCTTCGGAGGCGGCCCGAATGTCGCTGCCGCCGGGCAAACGCGTTGCCGACTTCGGCACCGATATTAATGTGGACGATTATCTTGGGGGTAAGTCACCCGGCCGCCTCTTTCCTCTCTCTTTTTTTTTACTTGTTGATGCGTTGCAGGGTCGGACGAGGGCCGGCTTGCTATAGCTGCGCCTGCCGCGGCAATCGCGACGGCTGCGCTGTCGTCGAAGGCGAGGGACGGGACCCTTGGCGCCGAAGGCGTGGCGTCGGCCCTCGCGTTGGTCAGGGACGAGGCTGGCGCGGCGACCCGCCGGCTGAAAGGAGTGACGGAGGCGCTGAGTCAGGCGACGGAGGCGCTGAGTCAGGTCCGCCGAGCTATTATATATATATATATATATATATATATATATATATATATATATATATATATATATATATATATATATATATATTTACGGCCAAGGCCTTACGTGTGCTCTGCAGGTGGCTGACTTCACCAGCCGTACCGCGTCGGGGGCACTTACGGCAGCTTTGTCTGCCGAAGTCGAGAGACTTCGGACGCAACATGCTGACGCTGTCCGTGAGAAGTCGGCCTCCGACAGCAAGTGTCGTAAACTGGCGGACAAGGTGGCCGCCCTGGAGAAGGAAAAGGCTGACCTCCGGCGCCAGCTGGCGGGGGAGAGGAGGGAGGCCAACGAGGCCATCGCCAAGGAGCAGGCCGCGCAGGCGGAGGCTAGGCTGGCACGGGCGGAAGCCAATCTTGCCAAGGATCTCGCCGAAGACCTGCGGGGGCGGCTCACCGCTCTGGAGAGCCGCGCGAAGGGGGCCGAAGCCGCGGTGCGAACGGAGGCCGAACGGACGCGCACACAGCTTATGGCCACATATCGCGAGCTGGGTGCGCGGACCGGTGACTTCGTGGTGCCGGAGCGAGAGGCCGGGCTTCGCTGTCTGGAATGGGTGCAAGAGGAGCTGCAGGAGCTCCCCACTGTCCTAGGGGGATTAATGTCGTTCGCCTCCCTGGTCACCTGCGAGGGGGCGATGAACGCACTCTCTCGCGAAGGGTGCCGGCACTATGAGGCCTTCGACCAGGCAGATGAAGATTTTGGGCGAGATATCTATAAGGTCGAAGACCCCGTGGTGAAGGAGTCCGCCGGTGCCCTCTATGACCGGATGTGGGGTCTGTATGGTGGTGATGTGGTCAGGGAGCGGGCCGAGGCTGCGAGGGCTCAGGTAACGTTGTCGTTTGTTCGGCGTTTGCTGGATGTGATCTGTGCGTGTGTTTGCTGACTTTTTGTATGTTTTGTTTTAGGCGGAGCGAGGCGAGCGGGTGGACGACTTCGGAGCACTGAACAGCGCCCTGCCTGACCCGGAGCCGACCCCGGAGGCCGCGGAAAACGCACCAGGCGCCCCCACATCTGCTGCGACAGTTGAAGACCTGCCCCTGAAGGTGGCCGAAGGCTGTCCTGATGCCCTCGCAGCAGCTGCACCGACCGTCGAAGATCCGGCGGCGGAGGCGGTGGAAACAATGGCGGAAGTGGCGGCGGAGCCAACGGCGGAGGCTCCCGCAGCGTCAGGGCCCGCGCAGGTGGCGTAGTGGTTGTTTAGGGTTGGGGAATTTTGGATGTTGTACTGAATTTTGGTTGCTGCGCAGGTTCAAGATTTTGGGCCTGCGCACGCAACCGCTGCTACTGAGTTTTTGGCGGCTCCGACCGCGGAAGGTGGTAATGAATATAGTGGGTCTGCATCTGAGTTTTTTGATTTTGCCGACTCCGGGAGCTCGGTTGAGTGGACTGAGGAGTCGTCGGAGGAGAATTTGGATTATTTTGCGGCCTTGGACGTGGCTGCGGCGGAGGCTTCGCCACACGCCGCGGACGCGTCGGACTTGCCAGGCCCTAGCACCGGGCGCCGTCGACGAAGGGCGGTTGCAAAACGTAGGGTTAGCGCGGAGGAGCAGGCTCTGCTTCGTGTGAGTGGGGCTGGTCGGCAGGAACTGTTGTCTCTGCCGACCGCCGAGAGTGTAGGTGAAGGGGAACTGCGAAGGCTTTTTGCGGGTGAGGAGCTCAGGATAATGTTATTTAATTATAGGGAGATGGGGATTATTCCTAAGGTTGAGCCGATGTAGAGTGTGGTGCCCTCGCTTGTGTATGTGTGTGTGCGAAGGCGTTTTGTACTCACTGATTTGTTTGGTTGCGCTGTGTTGGCTTGATTATAGTTGGTCTTGGTTTGATGTTGTCGTTTCAGCCGTTGTTGTGCTAGTCCAGGTGTACCCTTAAGTGTCTTCTGCACAGATAGTCCTCGGTTTTTTCGCACTTGTTGTCCTAATCCGGCTGCACTCTTAGGCGACTTCTGCGCGGATAGTCTTCGCGATAGACTTAGATTTTTTCCGCACTTGTTGTGCTAATCCGGCTGCACCCTTAGGCGACTTCTGCGCGGATAGTCTTCGCGATAGACTTAGATTTTTTTCGCACTTGTTGTGCTAATCCGGCTGCACCCTTAGGCGACTTCTGCGTGGATAGTCTTCGCGATAGACTTAGATTTTTTTCGCACTTGTTGTGCTAATCCGGCTGCACCCTTAGGCGACTTCTGCGCGGATAGTCTTCGCGATAGACTTAGATTTTTTTTTCGCACTTGTTGTGCTAATCCGGCTGCACCCTTAGGCGACTTCTGCGCGGATAGTCTTCGCGATAGACTTAGATTTTTTTTCGCACTTGTTGTGCTAATCCGGCTGCACCCTTAGGCGACTTCTGCGCGGATAGTCTTCGCGATAGACTTAGATTTTTTCGCACTTGTTGTGCTAATCCGGCTGCACCCTTAGGCGACTTTTGTGCGGATTTGTCGCACGCGAGGGTAGCTAGCGCTTAGCCTCGCGGTGACCTCGTGGTGGTCGAATGTCGAAGACCGTCATCGCGGTCTTTTTCGACGCATGTCTTTTTGCGGGGGATTTTTTACGCATATATTACATGGCTCCGCCTCGTTAAAAACCTCACCCCCCGGGAGGAAAAGAGTGCGGGCCGGTGCAAGATTGTTTTTGCGAATTACAAGGGCGAAGACAGCCCTGAGGAATCAAACAAAAAATTTGCGGAGGTTGTCGATGTTCCAGGAGTGCTCCAGGTCCTCGCCGGTTGGCGTTGTGAGCCTGTAAGCGCTGGGGGAAGCTTTCGTCTTGACGATGAAAGGGCCCTCCCACCTGGGCTCCAGCTTGCCCTTGGACTCCGTCCGAGCTGTTCGAATGAGTACGAGGTCCCCCTCGCTGAACTCCCTCGGGGTGACTGAATGGTCGCGCCATGCTTTGGTCTGGGCTTGATACTTGTTCAGGGCCTGTAGGGCGAAGACACGGTCTCCGTCGATGAGATCCTTTGAAGTTGGCTCGTCCACATCTGGGACGGCTGACGGGACTGTTCGCGGGGACCCGTGCTTTATTTCTTGCGGGGTCATAGCCTCCGATCCGTATAAAAGACGGAAGGGAGTAAACCCGGTCGCCCTGCACTCAGTCGTGTTTAGTGCCCAGACTGCCTCAGGTAAAAAATCGCTCCATCTGCCCTTTTTTCATCGAGGAGCATTTTTTTGATAGCTGTGAAGATTTTCCCGTTGGCGCGCTCCACGACCCCGTTGGACTGCGGATGATAGACTGACGCGAAGGCAAGCTTGGTGCCAATGGAGAAACAAAAATCCTTGAAGTCTTGGTTATCAAACTGCTTGCCGTTGTCGACTGTTAATTCGGACAGTACTCCGAAGCGGCAAACGATGTTCTGCCAGAAGAATTTTTGGGCAGTCTTCGATGTTATTGTGGCGACAGCCCGTGCCTCGATCCATTTGGTGAAGTACTCGACCGCGACGAAGGCGAACTTAAGGTTCCCCTGAGCGGTGGGCAGGGGTCCAACAATGTCGAGACCCCAGCGCTGGAGAGGCCATGTGTGGGCGATCAGCTTTGTGTACTGCGAAGGGCCGCCTGACCGAGGAGAGAACTTCTGGCAGGCTTCGCAGGACCGAGTGACCCGATTCGCGGCGCAAATCATTGCGGGCCAGTAAAAACCCTGGCGGATCACCTTAGCAGCTAGGGCCCTCGGCCCCGCGTGCGAGCCGCACGTGCCGCTGTGGACTTCACGTAAAATCTGCATGCCTTCGGCCTCGGTGACGCACTTAAGCATTGGTTGACTGACCCCTTTTTTGTAGAGTTGGCCTTCAATCAGAGCGAAGTCCCGGCTTCGATGTCTGATGTAACACCCACTTTGTAATTGCTAGATAAAATACCAATAGAGAAACATTTTCTCTTTGTGTGAGTTTGATGCATCATCATATGAGAACACCATGTCTAAGAACAATTAATGAAAAGGTATGCTACTAAATTATGCATCATGCTGGATATTTTATTTTGTGTGCATTTTGTGACAAGAAAAATATTAAATATCCAAATGAGAAATTAAATCCTAAAAGAAATGCTAAAATTTGGAAAGAGAGAAAGAAAAATGCTATGTAATACAAAGAAATAAAACTTACAAATAGATAAATTTGATCCACAATGCTTTATCCAAATCATATACTCAGAAAAATTTGAGTGCAAGTTCATCACAAATTTGAAATTCAAAACTTAGATTCAAAAGTAAAAGAAAAGGAAACAGAAATTAAAAAGGAAAAAGAATAAAAACCTACCTGGGCCGGCGGCCACCATTTCGGCCCACCTGCGCTTACCTTCGCGGCGGCCCAATTCTCCTCCCGCGCCCTCTCACCCTGCGGCTGACGTGTGGGCCTCGCCCGTAAGCCTCTCACGCGCGCGCTCGCCTGCCTTTCCTCAGCCACTGTACCGCGGGGCCCGCAGGTCAGCGCTCGTCATCAACCTCCCTCAACGGGCGCTCCCGAGCTCGGCGGGAGACCGCGCCAAAATCGGTGGGCCGTTGAAGACTGACCCCGATTTTCCTCTCGCGTATAAAGCCTCCATTGCGGCACATCCCTAATCGCTTTGCCGCACTACCCCGCGACCCGAGAACCACCGCCGTTGAGAGAAAAGGGAGAGGGGAGGTATGTCCGCGCCGCCGCCGGCTTGGAGCTTACAAGGGCAACGAATCGACCGTCGCCGGGCATAGGGGTGATCTCGGGCGACTGCTGAAGCTGGCTTGGGACCTCCTGGGCGAAGCAAGTCCCCTGGTGGTCACGAATTGCTCGTCGGAGTGCTTCACCGCCGCCTAGCCGCCCCTTTGCCATGGCCAGGGTCTTTCGCGCCGCGAATCCCTTGGTATGAAGTCCTTACCGAGTTCCTTAAGCCCCTAGCTACGTTCAGCACGTTTTCGTATGAGGTTGGGTCCTCTGCGTCGTCAATTCGTGGTCGCCGGCGTGACCGCCGCCGTCCATTGGGAGGGGGGGGCTTGACCGCGTGGCCTGGCGCTGCTTTAGGGCGACGACTGGTCTATCGTCGGATGGCCACTGGACGGATTAGATTAGATCATGCACACCGGTTAGACCTTAGCCCTTGGATCGGGATCGGTCAGATCGAAGGAACCTTTGCTATTTTAAATCTGCACCATTGATTCTAGATCCGATGGTCGCGGGTTTGTACCGGTTCGTGCCTTGGCGCATTCAATCGTGACCGTTGAAATGAGATCTGGCGGCTCAGATGCCCTCATACCCCTTCGCGGGTACTTTTTGTTAAAGAGCCCCTCTAGTTTTTAGAATTAAACCCGCAGTCCAGACCAGTGGCGCGCTGTGCCTTGGAGATCTTGCAGGTTAGCCCCTGAACTTACCAGTAATTGAGGCCCAGTCCAGAGCGCATTTAAAATAAGTAAATGAATTAGTAAATGCAATTTTAATACAAAAACAAATGCTAGAACTTAGATAATTCATAGAAAATTCATTTTAACTCCAAATTGAACCATTCCAGTTTCTAAAATTTTGTAATAATATTCTTCATCATTTAGTGCCTCTGTTTTGTCATGAAAACAATTAGAAATTTAATCTCTCACTTAATCCATTTTAAACACATAAAACCTTTGAAAATCCATAACTTAAAATCTATAACTCCAAAATTAATGATTCCTGTTCCTATGATCTTATTTTAATATGTATATTATTAATGTGTATTTTGTTCTTATGTTTGGTGTAATGTTAAATTTTGCCTATACAATGTTTGTTTGTATTGCTACGATTAGCAGTGAGGTCACGAGGATCTGAAGGATCATCCTGGTACCTGGAATCTCAAGGCCCAGGCAAGTTGTGCCCTTGATCACTTCTTTTTACCCAGCCATGTTCTAATTAATCATAATGATCTGCATAGGTTAATTTTGATGGGACCCAATAGGTTACCCTAGTTTGTCTATCTTTATACCTTGTTTACCACTGAACTTTCTGGGTAGTACTTGCTAGTGCTATATGTGGTTTTGGGTATGAAGATTACACTATTCATGATTATACTTTTGTTATCAGTTGTTATTTACTGTTCATGTTAAGATCATTATGTTAATTGGAACATGGAGCGACCACCCGGGAAAACAGTGCTACCACAAGGGAGGAATGGGACCCCTTGGCTGATTAATTAGGAAAGCTAGTGGAAGACTACCTTACCCGAAAGGGGCAAGGGCAGTAAGGGAGAGGTCAGTGTAGGGAGACCCTCGGGAGGATTTTGCTGCGATGGCGGTCCTGCAAGGGATTCCTGCACTGGATCTTCCTATAAACTGTAGCGGGTTTTCGGAAGCTAGTGGAACTTTGTAAAGGCCTCGTAGTGGATCCCTAGCCATTCACCTCGGAAGTGTCTAAGGGCCTTGCAAACCCTGGCGACATGGGATACACGACTTGTGGGTAAAGATGCGCAACCTCTGCAGAGTGTAAAACTGGTATACTAGCCGTGCTCACGGTCATGAGCAGCTCGGACCCTCACATGATTAAATTATGGAACTTAAATTCAACTTGGCATATGCATTGCATTGCAGGTGATGTTGTTACTTTTGTTCTACTACTTAATTGGGTTGGTATTTACTTATACTTAGTAATTGCTAATAAAATTTTGACCAACATTAAAAGCAATGCTCAGCTCTAACCATCCTTTTTGGTAAGCCTTACACTTCACGTGAGCTCCCACCTTTGGCGAGTTCATGCACATTATTCCCCACAACTTGTTGAGCGATGAACGTATGTGAGCTCACCCTTGCTGTCTCACATACACCACAGGTCAAGACCAGGTACTGCAGGATGATGCTCATGGAGGATGCTGCGATGAGTTCGTGAGAGGTCTAGGTCGTCGTCTCCCAGTCAACTTTGGGTTGCTGGACCGTTGTCTCCTTATAATGTAATTATTTATTTTGTATAGAACTCCTGTTATATATAAAGTTGTGACATTCGATCCTGTGCCACTATACATCATATGTATGAGACTTGGTCCCAGCATACCTGGTGTTTATGTTTACGCCCGGGTTTTGGACCCCTAAAATCCGGGTGTTACAGAAGTGGTATCAGAGGAATGTTGACTGTAGGACGAAACCTAGATAGAACTGGACAACCATTCTTTACTTACCTTTGCTACTCTGATTCTTTTCTAAACTTTTCTTAATCTTTTCTCATCTATTTCCGCTTTACTCTGATTACTCTTACCTTTTCACTTCTAAAGACAAATGTGGATTCCATACTTTGAAATCCTGTGCCTAAAATGACCTTTAGGAATAAGAGACCTAATCCTAGGAACAAAAACAAAACTAATTTTTATATAGTTATCTATGCACTTGAATGTTTGTTCTTATGATACTTGTCTGATTTGGATCTTTGATTGAGTGTGATGGGTTGTGGAATAATGTCCACAATTGCATCTGCATATACACATAGGTATAAAAATATATTTATAAAATAACTAGACAACCTAGATTGACCCCATTGGAACATATCTAGCTTAAGAGATTTATCTTATCCTAAAAGCTCTCATTCTAACCAATTCATCTTATCTTGAAAGATTCTCCCTTATCTTAATAGATTCATCTCATCTTAAGAGATTCTATCCTACACTCATAGATCTATCTTATCTCAAAAGGTCTTAACTTATCCTAATGTATATAGATCCATCTTATCTTAAGAGGTTTTCTCTTATCTTAACAGATCTATCTTATCTTTATGGATCCATCTTATCCTAATAAGCATACTTATCCACCCTAGTTTAAACAACCATGATCTAATGCAAATTAATTAGATCTTGTCTAGTCAAGCTAGTCACACCAATCTAACCTAGATCTAATCTAATCTCAAGTGACTTATCAACCATGTTAGATAATACTGATGAAATAGATTAGACTCTACTCCTATAGAACATGTCTTAACTTAGTTCACCCTGCACTAAACTAAAGAACGACAGACCGACTTGGCCAGATGCAACCACCTTACCCATCCGATAGTTGCATAATCCCTCTGTGTTAACCTAATAGAGCTTCTGACCTACCTACACCGTATACCCCATCCTATCTCAAAAGATTCTAACATATCCTAACAAGATATATCTTACCCTGATAAATCTATCTAACTTAAACTAGTCTAATCTAGATCATATCTAATTCAATATGGTCTAATCTAGTGTAAGTTACTTAATGCTGGTACAAAAGATAAGGCCATACTCCTAAATCACCTAAGCCTAATTTGGAGACTTATATCAACTTGGCCATACACAACAACTCGACCCATATAACAAGTTACATAACTTACCCAATCAATAGAGTCTTAATGGATTGCAAAATCTATCAACCACCACCTGACATCAAACCAAATTTTGACCTACATCATGTAGTCTATCTCAACCATACCTATCTTAACCATATTCTCTAGCCCGATAATATACACTAACTCCTAATCAATAAGACAAGACCGAAGAATATGATCAACTTCATCAAGTAAGGATGAGCACCAACTCAAGTCTTCAAGGATCAAGTGAGGTCACCAAGATGAGTCAAGATCCACAATCTTGGATGGAGTCTTTCTTTACCCCACTCTTTCTTGCCCAAACCTATATAGGCTTTAAAAGGTATCTTTTATCCTGCATAATAAAGTGTCTATAACCATATATACCTATGCTCTCCTAATAACTAACTAAAAAAAAGAGAGAGACTCTTGATTTTGAACTAATTAGAAACTAAAAGCTAGATTTCAAAACCACTCTTCCTATATCCTCTTTCTTACAAATCTCGAGGACGAGATTATTTTTAAGGGGGGTAGGATTTGTAACACCCACTTTGTAATTGCTAGATAAAATACCAATAGAGAAACATTTTCTCTTTGTGTGAGTTTGATGCATCATCATATGAGAACACCATGTCTAAGAACAATTAATGAAAAGATATGCTACTAAATTATGCATCATGCTGGATATTTTATTTTGTGTGCATTTTGTGACAAGAAAAATATTAAATATCCAAATGAGAAATTAAATCCTAAAAGAAATGCTAAAATTTGGAAAGAGAGAAAGAAAAATGCTATGTAATACAAAGAAATAAAACTTACAAATAGATAAATTTGATCCACAATGCTTTATCCAAATCATATACTCAGAAAAATTTGAGTGCAAGTTCATCACAAATTTGAAATTCAAAACTTAGATTCAAAAGTAAAAGAAAAGGAAACAGAAATTAAAAAGGAAAAAGAATAAAAACCTACCTGGGCCGGCGGCCACCATTTCGGCCCACCTGCGCTTACCTTCGCGGCGGCCCAATTCTCCTCCCGCGCCCTCTCACCCTGCGGCTGACGTGTGGGCCCCGCCCGTAAGCCTCTCACGCGCGCGCTCGCCTGCCTTTCCTCAGCCGCTGTACCGCGGGGCCCGCAGGTCAGCGCTCGTCATCAACCTCCCTCAACGGGCGCTCCCGAGCTCGGCGGGAGACCGCGCCAAAATCGGTGGGCCGTTGAAGACTGACCCCGATTTTCCTCTCGCGTATAAAGCCTCCATTGCGGCACATCCCTAATCGCTTTGCCGCACTACCCCGCGACCCGAGAACCACCGCCGTTGAGAGAAAAGGGAGAGGGGAGGTATGTCCGCGCCGCCGCCGGCTTGGAGCTTACAAGGGCAACGAATCGACCGTCGCCGGGCATAGGGGTGATCTCGGGCGACTGCTGAAGCTGGCTTGGGACCTCCTGGGCGAAGCAAGTCCCCTGGTGGTCACGAATTGCTCGTCGGAGTGCTTCACCGCCGCCTAGCCGCCCCTTTGCCATGGCCAGGGTCTTTCGCGCCGCGAATCCCTTGGTATGAAGTCCTTACCGAGTTCCTTAAGCCCCTAGCTACGTTCAGCACGTTTTCGTATGAGGTTGGGTCCTCTGCGTCGTCAATTCGTGGTCGCCGGCGTGACCGCCGCCGTCCATTGGGAGGGGGGGGCTTGACCGCGTGGCCTGGCGCTGCTTTAGGGCGACGACTGGTCTGTCGTCGGATGGCCACTGGACGGATTAGATTAGATCATGCACACCGGTTAGACCTTAGCCCTTGGATCGGGATCGGTCGGATCGAAGGAACCTTTGCTATTTTAAATCTGCACCATTGATTCTGGATCCGATGGTCGCGGGTTTGTACCGGTTCGTGCCTTGGCGCATTCAATCGTGACCGTTGAAATGAGATCTGGCGGCTCAGATGCCCTCATACCCCTTCGCGGGTACTTTTTGTTAAAGAGCCCCTCTAGTTTTTAGAATTAAACCCGTAGTCCAGACCAGTGGCGCGCTGTGCTTTGGAGATCTTGCGGGTTAGCCCCTGAACTTACCAGTAATTGAGGCCCAGTCCAGAGCGCATTTAAAATAAGTAAATGAATTAGTAAATGCAATTTTAATACAAAACAAATGCTAGAACTTAGATAATTCATAGAAAATTCATTTTAACTCCAAATTGAACCATTCCAGTTTCTAAAATTTTGTAATAATATTCTTCATCATTTAGTGCCTCTGTTTTGTCATGAAAACAATTAGAAATTTAATCTCTCACTTAATCCATTTTAAACACATAAAACCTTTGAAAATCCATAACTTAAAATCTATAACTCCAAAATTAATGATTCCTGTTCCTATGATCTTATTTTAATATGTATATTATTAATGTGTATTTTGTTCTTATGTTTGGTGTAATGTTAAATTTTGCCTATACAATGTTTGTTTGTATTGCTACGATTAGCAGTGAGGTCACGAGGATCTGAAGGATCATCCTGGTACCTGGAATCTCAAGGCCCAGGCAAGTTGTGCCCTTGATCACTTCTTTTTACCCAGCCATGTTCTAATTAATCATAATGATCTGCATAGGTTAATTTTGATGGGACCCAATAGGTTACCCTAGTTTGTCTATCTTTATACCTTGTTTACCACTGAACTTTCTGGGTAGTACTTGCTAGTGCTATATGTGGTTTTGGGTATGAAGATTACACTATTCATGATTATACTTTTGTTATCAGTTGTTATTTACTGTTCATGTTAAGATCATTATGTTAATTGGAACATGGAGCGACCACCCGGGAAAACAGTGCTACCACAAGGGAGGAATGGGACCCCTTGGCTGATTAATTAGGAAAGCTAGTGGAAGACTACCTTACCCGAAAGGGGCAAGGGCAGTAAGGGAGAGGTCAGTGTAGGGAGACCCTCGGGAGGATTTTGCTGCGATGGCGGTCCTGCAAGGGATTCCTGCACTGGATCTTCCTATAAACTGTAGCGGGTTTTCGGAAGCTAGTGGAACTTTGTAAAGGCCTCGTAGTGGATCCCTAGCCATTCACCTCGGAAGTGTCTAAGGGCCTTGCAAACCCTGGCGACATGGGATACACGACTTGTGGGTAAAGATGCGCAACCTCTGCAGAGTGTAAAACTGGTATACTAGCCGTGCTCACGGTCATGAGCAGCTCGGACCCTCACATGATTAAATTATGGAACTTAAATTCAACTTGGCATATGCATTGCATTGCAGGTGATGTTGTTACTTTTGTTCTACTACTTAATTGGGTTGGTATTTACTTATACTTAGTAATTGCTAATAAAATTTTGACCAACATTAAAAGCAATGCTCAGCTCTAACCATCCTTTTTGGTAAGCCTTACACTTCACGTGAGCTCCCACCTTTGGCGAGTTCATGCACATTATTCCCCACAACTTGTTGAGTGATGAACGTATGTGAGCTCACCCTTGCTGTCTCACATACACCACAGGTCAAGACCAGGTACTGCAGGATGATGCTCATGGAGGATGCTGCGATGAGTTCGTGAGAGGTCTAGGTCGTCGTCTCCCAGTCAACTTTGGGTTGCTGGACCGTTGTCTCCTTATAATGTAATTATTTATTTTGTATAGAACTCCTGTTATATATAAAGTTGTGACATTCGATCCTGTGCCACTATACATCATATGTATGAGACTTGGTCCCAGCATACCTGGTGTTTATGTTTACGCCCGGGTTTTGGACCCCTAAAATCCGGGTGTTACATCTGAGGCGCTTGGCCTCACTGATGTCGGCTGGGTGATAATACCCCTGCAGGAACAGGGTAATGGGTGCTCGCCAGTCTTCGGTCATGATGAGGTTAACTGTACGGTGGCCCTCGCTGTCATTGGTTATTTGGAGCCCTTCGGGGTTCCGGACTGCTGGCGTGCCGATGATATGGAAGAACACGTCGGAGGGCATAATTTCGCCCCTGGCCGCGGCCTTGGCCAATGTGTCGGCCTCCTCATTCTTGGCCCGGTCCACATGCTGCACGGTGAACCCCTTGAACTGCCTCTCGAGACTTCGGATGGCCGCGAGGTACTGCATGAGTGCGGGGTCCTTGGCTGCATAGTCTTTCTCGACCTGGCCGGCAACTACCTTGGAGTCTGTTTTGATGATGCAAGTGGTGACTCCGAGGGCCCTTAGCTTGCGGAGGCCGAGGATGACTGCTTCGTATTCTGCTATATTATTTGTGCACCTGTCGGACTCCAGATTGAAGCTGAGTCGTGCTGCATATCTGTGCTTGACCCCGACTGGTGAGGTTATGATTGCAGCGACGCCTGCCCCCGCATGGCACCATGCGCCGTCGCAATGGATCGTCCAGACCTTCTCTGTGGTCGGGTCCGGCTGTGTTACTGGCCCGGTCCAGTCGACGACGAAATCTGCCAGGACTTGCGATTTGATGGCTGTCCTGGGCTCGAAGCTGATGTGGTAGCCGGAGAGTTCGGCTGCCCACTTGGCGATCCTCACCGATGCCTCCGGGTTTCTAAACAGTTCGCCGAGCCCCCTGTCTGAGGTGACGCGGACCTTGAATGCTTCAAAGTAATGGCGCAGCTTGCGCGAGGACATAACAACTGCGTAGGCGATCTTCTCCAGCTCTGTCATGTTGCATTTGGACGGTGTCAGGACCTCGGAGACGTAATAAACAGGGCACTGTCTGACAGCGCCTTCGACTGTCTGCTCCTGCACTAGTGCCGCGCTGACCGCGTGCGGCGAAGCCGCGACATAGAGCAATAGGGGGAGCGAGGAGTCGGGGCTCGTGAGGGTGGCCAGCTCCGTTAAGTACTGTTTTAATGAGGCGAAGGCCGCTGCTTGCTCCGGCCCCCAGGCGAAGTCTTTTGCGCCGCGGAGGGTTTTGAGGAAAGGAAGACTTCGCTCGGCCGACCTGGAGATGAATCTGTTGAGAGCGGCCAATCTGCCTATCAGACGCTGGACGTCCCTGGCGGACTGCGGAGGCGACATGTCGATGATGGCCTGGATCTTGGTTGGGTTGGCCTCGATGCTGCGGTGTGACACCAGGTAGCCCAATATCTTGCCCTGGCGAACACCGAAAACGGACTTCTCCGGGTTTAGGCGGAGTCGTGCATCTCGCATGTTTGCGAATGTCTCGGCCAGGTCGGCGAGATGGTCCTCCTTATTTTTGCTGGCGACGACGATGTCGTCCACATATGTAAATATATTTCTGCTGACCTGCCCTTCGAGTACTGTTTTGGTGAGTCTGGAGAAGGTGGACCCGGCGTTCTTGAGACCCTCCGGCATTCTGACGAAGCAATAAGTGCCGAAGGGTGTTATAAAGCTGGTGCTAGCCTTGTCTTCCTCCTTCATGTATATCTGGTGATAGCCGGAGAAGCAGTCGAGGAGAGACATGACCTCGCATCCGGCCGCGCTATCGACTATTTTGTCGATCCGTGGCAACGGGAAATTGTCTTTTGGGCAGGCCTTATTGAGACTGGTGAAGTCTATGCACATCCGCCATTTCCCGCTTTTTTTCTGCACCATTACAACATTGGAGAGCCATGTGGGGTAAGCCACTGGCTCAATGAATTTAGCCTCTAGGAGGCGGTGCACCTCCGCCTTGGCGGCCTCTGTCTTTTCGTCGGACATTTTGCGGAGCCTTTGCTTTCTTGGTCGCACCGAGGGGTCAATTCCCAAACTGTGCTCGATTATAGATCGGCTGACTCCGACCAGGTCGAGGGCGGACCAGGTGAAGACATCTTTATTCTTGGCCAGGCAGCAGAGGAGCTTCTCTTCTTCATGCGAAGTAAGGTCTTCGCTGATAGTGACTGTCTGCTTGGGCGTGGCCTGATCGAGGGGGACAGTCTTGGTCCCATCCTGACTCTGCAACTGAGCCTTGTCGTGCTGCTTGTCAGTTGGGCTGGCGGGCGCAGGGACCTCGCACTGTGTCGTGAGACAGTGCACGTTCCTCTGACCGGGCACGAAGTCTCGCTCTATGTTGCGCGCTGTCTGCTGGTTACCGAAGACTGTAATTACGCCTAGCGGGCCCGGTATCTTCATGCACAAATACAGTCCGTGGATGGCAGCTTCAAACTTATTGATGGAGCCCCGGCCCATGATGGCGTTGTATGGATATACCATATCCACAATGTCAAAAGTCACTTGCTCACTTCGAGCATTGGGTGCTACACCGAAGGAGAGGGGCAATTCTATTTTGCCGACGGGGAAGGTGCCCTTGCCGCCGAAGCCATACAACGGGTTATCCGAAGGCTTAAGCAGGCTGTGGCTGATGCCCATGCGATCGAAGGCGTGGAGGAAGATGATGTCTGCCTGGCTGCCGTTGTCAACGAGGACCTTGTGTAGGTCCCAGCCTACCACGCTGCAATTGATAACCATGGCATCGCAGTGGGGGGCGCTGCGCAAGTCGACGTCCCGTGCGTCGAAGGTGAGCGGTACGTGGGACCACTTTGTCTGCACAACTGGGCCCGTGACGGCGACATGGTTTATGCTGCGGTAGTGGTCCCGCTTCTGCCGCTTGGTGTCAAAGTCGGTGCTGGACCCCCCAGTTATCATATGAATGACTCCGCGATAAGGTTGATCGGCGAAGTCTTCCTGCTTTGGGGCATGGGGGATGTTTTGTTGTTGCTGGTGTGGTGGTGGAGGCGGAGGATGTACGATTTGTACTTCCTGATGATGTTGGTAAGCGTGGTGCGGTGGATGCGGGGCGGGAGCGTGGATATATGGTGGAGGGGGTGGCTGGTAATTATGCGCGACAATTCTGGGGTTGTCGGCTGGCTGCGCCCTCGCCATTCTGTCTCTGGTGGCCTTCACTTCGGGGCAGTCTTTGGTTTGGTGGGCGCAGTCTTCGCCATGGAAAAGGCAGTAAAATCGGCGCGGTGGAGGGGGTGGCTGCGCACGCCCTCGGCCCCTGCCGCGGGTTCCACTTCCGCGGCCCTGGGGGGGATATTCCTGGCGACGAAGGGGGTCAGCGGCCGGCTGCTGGTTGGCAATGTTGTGCACTTGCTGCTGACCGCGGCCATCTCGACCGGAGTCTGGTTGCGGAGTCCTTGTCCACGTGCGGCTGGACTGTGGAGCATCTTTTGGCTTCCGCTGGGACTCAATCTTGCGCTGGTGGAGCTCCTCGGATCTGGCGTACTTTTCAAACAGCTGGTATAACTCTTGGAGATTCTTCGGCGGATCTCTGATGCAGTGGCTGTAAAGGACGCCAGCGCGAAGACCACTGATAGCATAGTGGATGGCAATCTGGTCATCGACTGAGGGTAGCTGTGACTTGAGTGTCAGGAATTTGCGGTAATATTCCCTCAGGGTCTCCCTCTCTAGCTGCTTGCAGAGCGAGAGCTCGGCCAGGGCGTCGGTGTCCGGGCGGTACCCTTGGAAGTTGAGGAGGAACTTGTCCCGGAGACTTCTCCAGGAATCGATGGACAGCGGAGGCAACCTGGTGAACCAGGTGAGTGCGGGGCCCTCGAGGGCAATGATGAAGGACTTCGCCATTGTGGCGTCGTCCCCCCCGGACGATGCGACGGCGACCTGGTAACTCATTATGTATTGAGCCGGGTCGGTGCTGCCGTTGTACTTGGGGTAGGTCCCAACCCGGAAGTTAGCTGGCCACGGCGTCACTTGCAGGTGAGGCGCCAGGGGGCTTCGCTCATCGAGATAATTGACCCCTTGGAATGGCGCGGCGTGCGGGAAAGTGAAGTCGCGCTGGGGGAAACGCGGGTCCTCCGGTTGCGCGCGGTGTTGCAGGGGTGGCCCATGCTGCAGGCCGGGGTGGCCTTCGCGCGTGTCTCCGTTTTGTGCGCGCTGCTGGAGGGATGACTCGTGCCGCGGGCTGAGGTGGCCTTCGCGCTGCATCAGCGCAATCTCCCGCTCGAGTTCCTGGGCCTTGTGCTCTTCGTCGCGTATCATCTGCCGCACTTTGGCGAGTGCGGACACACGCTGGCGCTTGGCCTCCAGTATCTCCTTCTGCCTCTGGAGGTTGCGGTTCTTGAGGCGCAGAGCGCGCAGCTGTAGCTGTTCTTCTACTGAGATGCCGAGGACCTCACCGTCCTCGGCGAGGTCCGCGCCCTCCGCTGGTGCGAAGTCCGAGGGAGGTGCGAAGCCTGAGGGAGGTGCGAAGCCTGAGGGTTGTCCCTCAGGGTCGCAGGTGCGGAGGGTGTCGTCTTCAGTGGCCTCTTGGTGGGTGGATTGGGTGAGGGCGAGGGCCTTGCCCTTTCTTGCGGCGAGCAGTGCTGCCTTCGCAGCCTCGTCAGCCTTCGGGTTAGCTCTCTTGGGTGCCATCGCGGGTGGTTGTCTCGTAGCACGAACGGTGGGCGCCAAATGTTGGAACTTGCTCTCGGCAGCAAGGGGATCCAACACGAGTGAATGGTGATGACAACAGGGCACTCGCGCGTGATGGCAAAAGCTCTGTTAATCTAGCCTCTCACGGGCACTGTGCGGGGGTATTTATAGGTATCCGAGTGCACGGCGCCTTGCGTTAAGGACGCATGTGCCCTCAGGTACCTAGTTTATCCCCAGAATATTCCCATAAAGCGGGGTTACAAGCTGTAATCACAAGTATGCCTTTACAAATTAGGCCCGTAACACAAACGCGGCCACGCAGGGCCCGTTACAATGGGCCAGATCTCATGTGGGCCTCAGAGCTGAACGAGGCCGCGCCGCGGGGAGGCGTCGCCGCAGGCCTTCGTCTGGTGCCGAACCGAGCGAAGGGTCTCCGTGTTGTCTCTAGTGCCGATGATGCGAAGGGTGTCCCTGCCTGCTTTGTCTGTCAGGGCAGGGGCTAAGCGGTGGAGACTTCGGGCGAAGGGTGGCGTTTCTGTCTTCGCTCCAACAGACCTCATCTCATGAAGCATTTTATTTATCATATGCATACACTATGATTGCTAGTAGCACTTCACATATAATAATTCATTTTGGCACCTAGAAAACATAAATGAATATTTGTTTAAAGGAGAAAAGGGATTAAGGAAAAGAAAAGGAGAAAAGAAATAGAAAAAAGGAAAATCCCTCTCCCCCTCTCGGCAGGGCCGGATCCGGCCCAAGCTCCTTCCCCCTCTCTCTCTCCCGCACGCCCGCGCTCGTGCCATGCTCTCCCCCTCTCACGCTGACCGTCCGGCCCCACCTGTTAGCCACACCCGCCCCGCTCTCTTGCGTCGCTCTCCCTCTGGCAAACGGGCCCCGCCCGTCAGCCCTTTTGTCCCCACCCGTGACTTCACCGGCGCGAACCTCGCCGACCGCCACCCTCTCTCTCACTGTCGTTACTCCCGCTCCAGTGGAGTTAGGCACCGCTTCACCCTCCCTGTGCACTGTGCGAGCACCCTCACACGGCAGCCTGCCCCGAGCGGTCTCATCCCTGGTGTTGTGCGCCATCATCGCCGCCGTTGTGCCCCTCACCGGCGACAGCTGGCTTTTGTCCGCTTCCTACCTCGAGCGCCTATAAAAGGGACCGCCCGAGCTCCACCTCTCCCCGCACCGGTCTCGGCCACTCCCTCTCCCCTCCCCTGGACCCAATCAAGCTCGGCGCCGCCGCCTCCCTTCTCTCCGGTGAGCTTCTCCCTCCAATCTCTGGTGGCTTAGAGTCAAATTAATATAGTTCGCGAACTTCACCACCTCTCCACGAACACAGCGCGCCCTCCTCCCTCACCTATCCCGCCTCGTAAGCCTCGCTGGCGACCTCGCCACCGCAGGAGCCCGCCACCTCAGCGTAGACTGGCCAACCCAGGCCCCCACCAGCCAAATTGACCCACCACCATGACCCCCTACCCCTGCCCGTGCTAGGCCACCTCCCCGACCACCCAGAACCGGGCCACTGGCGGAGAATCGCCGTCGAGCTCCGGTGACCGGTTCCCCCCCCCCCCCGTCTCACCTCCCCTAACGCCGTTTCCCCCTCCCCCTCACTGGCACATGGGCCCGTGCCCACGGCGCCATCCCCGCGTCCGCCCGCGTCGTTCCCTCGCTCGTGGGCCACTTGGGTCGGCTCGCCCGTGCGTCCGCGTCCTCCCCCCCCCCCGGCCCGCTTAACCAGGAATTGTTTTCCCTTTTTCTTTTCTCCCTTTTTCCCATTTTCATATATAAATAAATACTCATGTTGATATTTTATGCACCAAAAATAGTCCAAAAATTCTCTAAGTCGCAAACTAATAACACCTATAACTTGACACACTTTATTAGCCAACAATGTTTGATGTATTATTTATTGCCTGTTTTTCTAAGGCAAAGAGGGATCCGACCCTCCGGAAATCGTAGCTCCAGAAGAAGGGCAGGAGCCCAACCTCCTGGAAATAGATCTTTCATGCCAAGAGAGCTTCGATGAAGACAAGTCCATTCTTCCCTTGATGCATAAATTACCTACTCTTTCTACCACTGCCTAAGCCGGGAATATGGGTTGGGTTCTATGCATTGTGAGTCGAGTGATGGCCTGCACTAAAGAATATCTTTTGGGTATGAAAATGTGGGTTGAGGCAATAGTGGTTTTCCAAAAAGATAAATGTTTTCAAAGAAGTGTATGATGAAGGATATTCACCCTTATCACCAACTAAGTGGGATGATCAGGGACTCCCTGGTTAAGGGGAGGGCCTCAGGTGTTGGCTCAGCCAGGTTAGGTGTGAGCATGAAGGATCGTCCCCTCATATAAGGACCGGTTTGTCATCCTTCACTACCTATACTCATGAAAAGTACAACCACTCGAGACTGTATGGGCAGTCACTCAATCTGAACTTGTACGGTCCGAACCCCAGGGTTATGATGGCTGGGGAGCACGGGGAGGATAAGGAAGGGGAATGTTTTGTCCGGTTTGGACATGGTGGTGGCCTGACTCCTTCCAGTATAATCGTTAAGGTAAGGACGTGCAAGGAAGGAAAGAGTTTTAGATTCGGGTCTCATTGGCCATGAGACCGTAGAGCCAGACTAGTGGGTAAAATGTACACCTCTGTGCAGAGTTTAAAACCTATTCGAATAGTCCGTGTCCACTAGTATGGATGAGTCTGGTGTGGTATGGCAATTAGTGTTTTTAATCTTCATAAAAAGGGGAAGTGTGTGGGTGTTTTTTTGGAAATAAAAGATATACCACGGGAGCAGGAAGCTCAGTGGTGGTTGAGTGTGAAAATGTGCTTCTCCTCTCTTTTGGGAACAACATCAAGTATCGCCATTCTCTAAAAAAGAAATGAGTGACTTCAACTCCACCATACCGAGCATGTACTGTATAGGTCCCTCTCTCTTTACGGGCAGGATGGGCTTGTGGAATACCTAGTGTATTCACCCAGATTTATCTATGTTTTTCAGCTGCTGAAGACTTCTTTTCTGCTATGTTCGACTAGAAGGGGGATGTGTCTGCACCCAGTCTGCATGTGGCTTGGGCTAGATGATCTTCCACTGTGCTATGTTTCCAGGCTCGCTAGAGCTTGTACCTTGGTATTGTAATAACTATTATTCGAGACTCTGTACTATTTGAAGAAATAAATGTGTTTACTAGCCTCCTGGGACTAGTAATTGTATCACATTTGAGTCCCAAAGAATCGGGACTCTTCAATTAAGAGTCTAACCAACTCGAATTGATGTCTGGAGATCACACCAAGAGGGAGATCATGACTAGCGACAAGCCCACGGGCTCGGTGAGGACTCTCTCAAGGGAGTCCGGCAACAAGCACAAGGAGGAATCCTCTTCCTCTATCAAGTCACATAGGAGGGGTGACAAGAAGAAGAAGATGAAGAAGGTGGTCTACTACGAGACCGAATCTTCAACGCCCTCCACCTCCAGCAATGAGTCGACCACTACTTCTAAGCACCATGAGCGCAAGAAGTATAGTAAGATGCCCCTACGCTATCCTCGTATTTCAAAGCATGCTCCATTACTTTCGGTACCCCTAGGCAAACCATCTTATTTTGATGGTGAAGATTATTGCACGTGGAGTGATAAAATGAGGCACCATCTAACCTCACTCCACGAAAGCATATGGGATATTGTTGAGTTTGGAGCACAGGTACCACAGGTGGGCGATGAAGAACTCTTAACCTCTTAAAGAACCTTCTCTCCTTTCCCCGGTATTAATAACCCTTCTTCTCTTGCTACCAGATGGAAGGCACCTTTGTCCTTAAGACATCCTATTGCTCGGAAGTGGAAGGATTCCCTCAACTTCTTCAGAGCTGTGCGCTTTGTATGGGGATCCACAAGAAGCCGGAGTATGTCTGGAAGGAATACCGCGAGAACGGGATTGAGAAATGCTCTATGGCAGTCTACCTGGGAGAAAGTAGAAGCTACCCCAATCATCCTCCCTTTCAGATCACCGTCAATAGCCACCGCTTCCTAGATACCTGCCAGAATGCTGCCCAAAAAGCCCTCCGCCAGCTATGCCAAAACTACAGCAGGGAAGTCTTTGAGACACCCCTCTGCTATTTTCCACCCAGCAACAAGAATACCCCTACTTGGAGGAAAAGACTCCAGGCCTTGTTAGGGAGAGATCATAATGAAGATGACTCTACCATAATCTACATGGCTAGATATCTCCACACCCTTGATAACCACTTTGATGACCTTTTCTCCCGCTGCACCCACCTAAACTCCTGAGTGGAAAGCCTAGAGCAGCAAATCAACGAATTGAAGGAGGAAAAGGTGGCTCTTCAAGACAGTCTCGAGATGGCAGAAGGCGAGGAAGCCAACACTCGTGAGGCATACAGAACCCTGAAGATGGACTATGTTAAGAGATTGAAGAAGCTCGTCCCCGTCAAGAAGATCCGAAACCATTTCAAGAGCCAAGGATGCCAGACTAACCCGAAGGAAGAAGCCCCACCAACACTACCTTCCCTAGGGATAGAGAACTTTTCCAACATTGAGGAAGTGGCCCTGGCTAGCCTTGATGATCTTCTCAAGGAGTTTGGGGATACTTTAGTAGAAAGCGCTTGTGCGTACTGTGATCTATGATGGTTGTTATGCTTGTAATAAATTGGAGTGCTGAATAAAATAACATGTTTGAGAGAAAAAATGATGGCATATGCATAGTAGTAATCATTTCTCCCCTCCGGTAGATGGCCTCGGATAAAACCATGCCTACCGCCTCAGGAATTGGAGCAAGGACTCCCCTAGGTATCGAAGGAGAAGTCGGTGGAGAAGGGAGTGAGACCCACCTCCCCGCACCTCTGGAGCTGCCGCTAGACCTAGCCCAAGTTCTGGCTAATCAAACCCGACTCATTGAGGTCCTCACTAGAAGCCTCGAGAACCAGGGCCCGGCTAGAGGAAGGCCTCAAGACAGAATGGGAGAATTCCTAAAGCTCAAGCCTCCCATATTCACTGGATCTAGCAACCCGCTCGATGCTGATGACTGGCTGCGCACAGTGAAGAGGAAGTTGGAGGCCATTGGATGCCCTGGAAACCAGTGTGTCCACCTAGCTACACATCAGCTCTCCGGGATGGCCCTATCCTGGTGGGATACCTTTAGCGCTATAGTAAGAGATGCTACCTAGGCTGAGTTTGAGGTTGCTTTCCGAGAGCATCATGTGCCCTTGGGAATCGTCCAGCTCAAGGAAGAAGAATTTCGGAAGTTAACTCAAGGAGGGAGATCCGTCAGTGAATACATCCACAAATTCACAGAACTTGCTCGCTATGCACCTGATGATGTCAGCACGGAAGCCAAGAAGATGGCCCGCTTCTTGAAGGCGTTAAGACCAGAACTCAAGACCATCCTTGCCAGTCAAGACTTCCTCAGTTTCTCACATCTCTCGAACAAGGCCATCCAGGTGGAAAGAGCACGAGAAGAGGAAAAAGTTCACCTTAAGAGAAAGTTTCAAGTTCTCCGAGCTCAATAGTAGGACAGGCACCAGAGGGTTTGATCTTTTGGGTTCCCTTCCAAGGGGTCGAACTTCAGCAAGCCAGCAGGATCCGCTCCATCATATCTCAACCAGCCGGGTCAAAGTTCCTTCCACACCCCATCTGTTGCAAGCAACCAACCTCCAACCAATGCTTGTTGGCATTGTGGAGACCCTCGTCACTTCAAGAATAATTGTCCTCAGTTGAAGACATCCGTACCTGCCTACTCCAACTTGGTGAATGGCCCCAAGAATGTTTCAGCACCCGCCTCCAAGGCACCCTTCACCAACAACCAGCTAAGCAAGACCCAGTTTCACGGCAGGGCTCGAGTGAACCACGTCGACGCCCAAGAAGCTCAGCAAGCCCCTGAAGTAGTGCTCGGTGAGTTCCTAGTCGAATTTACCCCCGCTGCTGTGCTTTTTTATTCTAGAGCATCTCATTCTTTCATCGCCACTAGTTTTGTGGAAAATCATGGCATCCCCACTACATCTTTAGAAATCCCTTTGGTCACTCAAACCCAGGGTCAGACCTTCTATGCCACCTCAAATGCTCCTAAATCAGAATTATTTTAAGTGGGGTAGTATTCTTGGCGGATTTATCCGTACTACCATCCCACGGAATTGATGTGATCCTAGGAATGGATTGGTTGACCCAGCACAATGGCATCATAAGCTACGTAGATAAGACTATTCTTCTCACTGACCACTAAGGAAAATCAGTTTCGTGTAAAGCTCGGCCACCAACCCAAGATCCAATGGTGTTCAGCCTAACGGCAGAAAGTGTATCCGTGGTAGAAGAATTCATGGATGTATTTCTGGAAGAGTTGTCGGGAATGCCTCCGAAAAGAGAAGTAGAATTCTACATTGATCCCCTCCTAGGCACTGCACCCATCACAAAAATACCGTACCACATGGCTCCCATAGAATTGGTAGAAATGAAGCTTCAGATCATAGAACTTCAGCAGAAAGGGTATATTCGCCCTAGCTCATCACCTTAGGGAGCACCCATATTGTTTGTCACCAAGAAGGATGGAAGCATGAGGATGTGCATTGATTACCGATCCTTAAATGAAGTTACAATCAAGAACAAGTATCCATTACCCCAGATTGATGACCTTTTTGACCAACTTCAAGGGGCCAAGTATTTTTCCAAGATTGATCTAAGGTCAGGATACCATCAGTTGAGAATCAAGGAAGCGAACATTCAGAAGACAGCCTTTGTTACCCGGTATGGTCAGTACGAGTTTACAGTGATGCCCTTTGGACTGACCAACGCACCCGCCTTCTTCATGAATCTTATGAACAAGGTGTTTATGGAAGAGTTGGATAAGTTTGTCATAGTCTTTATTGATGACATCCTTATCTACTCCAAGAGTCATGAGGATCATGAGCATCACCTCCGGATTGTCCTTGGAAGACTCAGAGCGCATCAGCTCTACGCCAAGCTCAGCAAATGCGAATTTTGGTTAGAAAAGATAGCCTTTCTCGGGCATATCTTGACAGCAGAAGGGATAGAAGTGGATCCGTCCAATGTAGAAGCAGTATCCAAATGGAAGCAGCCATCCAACGTTAGTGAAGTTTGAAACTTTTTGGGAATGGCGGGATATTACCACTGTTTCATCAAAGGATTCTCCAGCATTGCAAAATCCATGACCGAACTCCTCAAGAAAGACAGCAAATTTATATGGACCCCAAAGTGTGAAGAAAGCTTCTATGTCTTAAAGAAGAAACTCACAACCGCACCAGTGTTGACATTGCCGGATATCCACCAAAGCTTTGTCATCTTTTGTGATGCTTCAAGACAAGGTTTAGGATGCGTGCTAATGCAGAATGAGAAAGTCATCGCTTATGCATCTCGCCTACTCAAGCCTCATGAACAGAATTATCCAACCCATGATTTGGAATTAGCAGCCATAGTGCATGCTCTCAAGATATGGAGATATTACTTGATTGGGAACAAATGTCATATATTCACAGATCACAAGAGTCTGAAGTACATCTTTACCCAGCCAGATCTCAACCTCCATTATCGAAGATGGCTAGAGTTAATTAAGGATTATGACATCGAAATCCACTACCACCTAGGAAAGGCAAACGTAGTGGCTGACGCCCTCAACCGGAAACCTTTCGGGAAGAAGGCAGCAAATTTCTAGGAAGACTGGGAGAGAGAATCAGCTCACCTGAATGCTTGTTTGGGAGAAAATGGCAGTTTAGAAGTTAAACCGATGCTAGAAGACCTCATTCACAAAGCTCAGCAGTTGGACGCCGAGATGGCAGGACTTGCAGAAAAGGCTAGCAAAGAACCACTCCCGGATCTCAGGACGGATGAAAAGGGAACCCTTTTGTTCAAAAACCGTCTATGTGTACCGAAGGGAGAGGCATGAGAAATCCTACTAGATGAAGCCCACAACTCAGCCTATTCTATCCACCTAGGGTCTACCAAGATGTACCTAGACCTCAAAGCCAGATACTGGTGGAGAGGGATGAAAAAGGAGATAGCTCAGTATGTGGCCTGATGTGATACTTGTCAACGAACTAAGGCCGAACATCAAAGGCCCGCAGGGCTACTACAACCCCTTCCAGTACCCAATTGAAAGTGGGAGGAGATAGGCATGGATTTCGTGATCGGACTGCCCAGGACCCAAAAGGGGAACGATTCTATCTGGGTCATAATTGACTGTCTTACTAAGGTAGCTCACTTCATACTAGTAAGGACTACCTTCGGAGGAGCCACCCTTGCTCAGATATATCTCAAAGAAATAGTCAGGCTTCATGGCATTCTGTGGAGAATAGTATCAGACAGAGGCACACAATTCACTTCAAAGTTTTGGTTGAGGCTTCAGCAAGCCATGGGCACCAAGCTAGATTTCAGCACCGCCTACCACCACCAGTTAGATGGACAGACAGAAAGAGTCAATAAAGTCCTCGAAGATTTGTTGAGAGCCTGTGTGCTGACCTTCAACAGAGATTGGGAGTCCAGTTTGTCGTATGCAGAATTCTTGTACAACAACAGTTACTAGGCCAGCATCAAGATGTCACCTTTCAAAGCCTTGTATGGAAGGAGATGCCAAACCCCTCTGATGTGGTCAAACGTAGGGGAAGAGACCCTAGAAGGACCTGCCTTCATCAAAGAGGCAGAAGAGAAAGTTGCCCTGATCCGCAAGAGACTACTTGAAGCTCAAAGTCAGCAAAAGAGTTATGCAGACAACAGGAGAAGAGAACTCAATTTCGAGGAAGGAGATTTTGTCTACCTCAAAGTCTCCCCAATGCGTGGAGTCAAAAGATTCCAAGCAAAAGGGAAGCTAGCTCCGCGATTCATCGGCCCCTATCCTATCATCGGCAGAATAGGGCTAGCAGCTTACCATCTTCAGTTGCCAGAATTCATGTCAGATATCCATAATGTTTTTCATGTATCCCAGCTCCGAAAATGCTTAAAAGTACTAGAGAGTCACATCACAGAGGAGTCAGTTCAGATTTAGAAAGATCTGCAGTACCGAGAAAGCCAGTGAAGATTCTCGATTCAGCCATTCGAAAGACCCAAAACTCAAAAGTAAGGCTCTATAAAGTCCAGTGGAGCAGAGAAGGAGAAGAGGAGGCTACCTGAGAGAGTGAGGACTCATTGAGGAAGGAATACCCTTACCTTTTCTCAAACCCAGCCTGAATCTCAAGGGCGAGATTCTTTTATGTGGGGTAGGTCTGTAACGTCCCAGTTTTGATCCAAATGTTAGAAACCCTAAACTCCTAACCCCCCTATTATTTTCTCCTAAGACCTCATCTCATGAAGCATTTTATTTATCATATGCATACACCATGATTGCTAGTAGCACTTCACATATAATAATTCATTTTGGCACCTAGAAAACATAAATGAATATTTGTTTAAAGGAGAAAAAGGATTAAGGAAAAGAAAAGAGAAAAGAAATAGAAAACAGGAAAAAGGAAAATCCCTCTCCCCCTCTCGGCTGGGCCGGATCAAGCCCAAGCTCCTTCCCCTCCCCCTCTCTCTCCCGCGTGCCCTCGCCAGCGCCACGCTCTCCCCCTCTCACGCTGACCGCCCGGCCCCACCCGTCAGCCACACCCGCCCCGCTCTCTCGCGCCGCTCTCCCTCTGGCAAATGGGCCCCGCCCGTCAGCCCTTTCATCCCCGCCCATGACTGCACCGGCGCGAACCCCGCCGACCGCCACCCTCTCTCTCACCGCCATTACTCCCGTTCTAGTGGAGTTAGGCACTGCTTCGCCCTCCCTATGCACTGTGCGAGCACCCTCACATGGCAGCCTGCCCCGAGCGGTCTCATCCCTGGCCCTGTGTGCCATCATCGCCGCCGTTGTGCCCCTCATCGGCGCCAGCTGGCTTTTTGCCGCTTCCTTCCCTGGACGCCTATAAAAGGGACCACCCGAGCTCCACCTCTCCCCGCACTGGCCTCGGTCACTCCCTCTCCCCTCCCCTGGACCTAATCAAGCTCGGCGGCGCCGCCTCCCTTCTCTCCGGTGAGCTTCTCCCTCTCCTCTCCGGTGGCTTAGAGTCAAATTAATATAGTTCACGAACTTCACCACCTCTCCACGAACACAGCGTGCCCTCCTCCCTCACCTATCCTGCCCCGTACGTAAACCTCGCCAGTGACCTCGCCACCATGGGAGCCCGCCACCTCACCGTAGACCGGCCAACCCAAGCCCCCACCGGCCAAATTGACCCCACCACCATGACCCCCTACCCCTGCCTGTGCTAGGCCACCTCCCTGACCACCCAGAACCGGGCCACCGGCGGCCGGTTATCCCTCCCGGGCGGACCCCCCCCCCCCCCGTCTCTACCCCCCTAACATCGTTTCCCCTCACTGGCACATGGGCCCGCACCATTCCCTCGCTCGTGGGCCACCTGGGCCGGCTCGCCTGGCGCGCTCGGCTGGGTCGAAAATGCCCCCCCCGGCCCGCTTAACCAGAAATTGTTTTTCCTTTTTCTTTTCTCCCTTTTCCCATTTTCATATATAAATAAATACTCATGTTGATATTTTATGCACCAAAAATAGTCCAAATATTTTCTAAGTAACAAATTAATAACACCTATAACTTGACACACTTTATTAGCCAACAATGTTTGATGTATTATTTATTGCCTGTTTTTCCAAGGCGAAGAGGGATCCGACCCTCCAGAAATCGTGGCTCTGGAAGAAGGGCAGGAGCCCAACCTCCCAGAAATAGATCTTTCGTGCCAAGAGAGCTTCGATGAAGACAAGTCCATTCTTCCCTTGATGCATAAATTACCTACTCTTTCTACCACTGCCTAAGCCGGGAATATGGGTTGGGTTCTATGCATTGTGAGTCGAGTGATGGCCTGCACTAAAGAATATCTTTTGGGTATGAAAATGTGGGTTAAGGCAATAGTGGTTTTCCAAAAAGAGAAATGTTTTCAAAGAAGTGTATGATGAAGGATATTCACCCTTATCACCAACTGAGTGGGATGATCAGGGACTCCCTGGTTTAGAGGAGGGCCTTAGGTGTTGGCTCAGCCGGGTTAGGTGTGAGCATGAAGGATCATCCCCTCATATAAGGACCAGTTTGTCATCCTTCACTACCTATACTCATGACAAGTACAACCACTCGAGACTGTATGGGCAGTCACTCAATCTGAACTTGTACGGTCCGAACCCCATGGTTATGATGGCTGGGGAGCACCGGGAGGATAGGGAAGGGGAATGTTTTGTCTGGTTTAGACATGGTGGTGGCCTGACTCCTTCCGGTATAATCGTTAAGGTAAGGACGTGCACGAAAGGAAAGAGTTTCGGATTTGGGTCTCATTGGCCATGAGACCGCAGAGCCGGACTAGTGAGTAAAGTGTACACCTCTGCGCAGAGTTTAAAACCTATTCGAATAGTCTGTATCCACTAGTACGGACGAGTCTGGTGTGGTATGGCAATTAGTGTTTTTAATCTTCGTAAAAAGGGGAAGTGTGTGGGTCTTTTTTTGGAAATAAAAGATATGCCACGGGAGTAGGAAGCTCAGTGGTGGTTGAGTGTGAAAATGTGCTTCTCCTTTCTTTTGGGAACAACATCAAGTATCGCCGTTCTCTGAAAAAGAAATGAGTGACTTCAACTCCACCATACCGAGCATGTACTGTATAGGTCCCTCTCTCTTTACGGGCGGGATGGGCTTGTGGAATACCTAGTATATTCACCTAGATTTATCTATGTTTTCAGCTACTGAAGACTTCTTTTCTGCTATGTTCGACTAGAAGGGGGTTGTGTCTGCACCCAGTCTGCCTGTGGCTTGGGCTTGATGATCTTCCACTGTGCTATGTTTCCAGGCTCGCTAGAGCTTGTACCTTGGTATTGTAATAACTATTATTCGAGACTCTGTACTATTTGAAGAAATGAATGTGTTTACTAACCTCCTGGGACTAGTAATTATATCACATTTGAGTCCCAAAGGATCGGGACGCTTCAATTAAGAGTCTAACCAACTCGAAGTGATGTTTGGAGATCATGCCAAGAGGGAGATCATAACTGGCGACAAGCCCACGGGGCTCGGGGAGGACTCTCTCAAGGGAGTTCGGCAACAAGCATAAGGAGGAATCCTCTTCCTCCATCAAATCACATAGGAGGGGTGACAAGAAGAAGATGAAGAAGATGGTCTACTACAAGACCGACTCTTCAACACCCTCCACCTCTAGCAACGAGTCGACCACTACTTCTAAGCGCCATGAGCGCAAGAAGTATAGTAAGATGCCCCTACACTATCCTCATATTTCAAAGCACGCTCCATTACTTTCGGTACACCTAGGCAAACCACCATATTTTGATGGTGAAGATTATTGCATGTGGAGTGATAAAATGAGGCACCATCTAACCTCACTCCACGAAAACATATGAGATATTGTTGAGTTTGGAGCGCAGGTACCACAGGTGGGTGACGAGGACTACGACTCAGATGAGGCCGCCCAAATTAGGCACTTTAACTCCCAAGCCATTTCTATACTCCTTGTCTCCTTGTGTCGAGAGGAGTATAATAAGGTGCAAGGGTTAAAGAACGCCAAAGAAATTTGGGACGTCTCAAAACCGCACATGAAGGGGACGAGGTGACAAAGATCACCAAGCGGGAGATGATCGAGGGCGACCTCGGTCGATACGTCCTCAACAAAGGAGAAGAGCCGCAAGCCATGTACAATCGGCTCAAGACCATGGTGAATCAAGTGCGCAATCTCGGGAGCACCAAATGGGATGACCATGAAATGGTCAAGGTTATTGTAAGATCTCTCGTATTTCATAATCCTACTCAAGTTCAATTAATACGTGGAGATCCTAGATACAAACAGATGTCCCCCAAGGAGGTTATTGGCAAGTTTGTGAGCTTTCAACTTATGATCAAAGACTCCAAACATATTGTTAACTTGGAGCAAGGAGCCACCTCTACACCCGAGGTGCAACCCGTTGCTTTCAAAGCAACAGAAGAAAAGAAGGAGGAGTCTATACCAAGTAGGCTTCCAATTGATGCCTCCAAGCTTGACAACGAGGAGATGGCGCTGATCATCAAAAGCTTTCGCCAAATCCTCAAGCAAAGGAGGGGGAAGGACTACAAACCCCGCTCCAAAAGGTTGTGCTACCGATGTGATAAGTCTGGTCATTTCATAGCTAAATGTCCATATTCTAGTGAAAGTGACAGGGATGACTACAAGAAGGGCAAGAAGAAAATGGAGAAGAAGAAGTATTACAAGAAGAAGGGTGGCGAGGCGCGCATGGTGCAGGAATGGGACTCCGACGAGAGCTCCACCGACTCCTCCTCCGACGAGGACGCCACCAACATCGCCATCAACAAAGGCCTCCTCTTCCCCAACGTCGGCCACAAGTGTCTCATGGCCAAGGATGGCAAGAAGAAGAAGGTACACTCTAGAGCTACTCCAAAATACACTACATCTAGTGATGAAGGTAGCTCTAGTGATAATGAAGATGATTTGATTTCTCTTTTTGCCAACCTCACCATGAAACAAAAGAAAAAATTAAATAAATTAATTGAAACCATTAACGAGAAGGATGATCTCTTGGAATGCCAAGAGGACTTGCTCGTTAGGGAGAACAAAAAATATGTTAAATTGAAAAATGTGTATGCTCTAGAAGTAGAAAAATGTGAAAACTTAACCAAGGAGCTTAGCATTTGTAATGATTAAATTTCCTGTCTTAGAATTGAGAATGAAAATTTAGTTTCTAAGATTGAACAAATAAATGTTTGCAATGATTCAATTATCTGTCTTAAGGATGAGAATGCTAGATTAAATGCTAAGGTAGAAGAATCGAATGTTTGCAAACCATCTACATCTACTGTCGAGCATGTTTCCATTTGCACTAGATGTAGAGATATTAATATTGAAGCTATTGATGATCACCTTGCTATGATTAAACAACAAAATGATCACATAGCTAATTTAACTGTAAAATTGCAGAGCATGAGCTAGAGAATGAAAATTTTAAATTTGCTAGAAGCATGCTCTATAATGGGAGACGCCCTGGCATTAAGGATGGCATTGGGTTCCAACAAGGGAGCCAAAGCAATGGCAAACTTAATGTCCCTAAGAAATTGTCTAATTTTTTTAAGGGTAAGGCTCCCATGGTTCAAGATAGTGAGGGTTACATTTTATATCCTGCAAACTATCATGAGCATAAAATTAGGAAGATTCATGCTAGAAAACCTCATAATGTTTCTCATCATGCTTTTATGTATAAAAATGAGGCTTCTAGTTCTAGGCATACCACTCATATCAAATTACCTAAGAAGAAAATTCCTAATGCATCAAATGAGCTTAACATTTCATTTAAGACTTTTGATGCTTCTTATGTTTTAACTAACAAAACAGGTAAGGTAATTGCCAAATATGTTGGGGGCAAACACAAGAGTCCCAAGACTTGTGTTTGGGTACCCAAGGTGCTTGTCTCTAATGTGAAAGGACCCAAGACCGTTTGGGTACCTAAGAACAAGGCCTAAACTTGTTTTGTAGGTTTATGCATCCGGTGGATCAAGTTGGATAATCGATAGCGGGTGTGTTGGAACTTGCTCACTGGCGCAAGTTGATCCAACGGGGAGGCGTAGTGACGTAAACAGGGTTTCTGCACGTGATGGCAATAGCTCTATTAATCTAGCCTCTCAAGGGCACTGTGCGGGGGTATTTATAGGTGTCCGGGTGCCCAGCGTCCCGTGTTAAGGACGCATGTGCCCTCAGACACCTAGGTTATCCCTGAAATATTCCCATAAAGCGAGGTTACAGACCGTAATTACAGGGAGGCCTTTACAAATTAGGCCCGTAACGCGCAACGGCCACGCAGGGCCTGTTACAATGGGCCGGATCACACGCGGGCCTCCATTCTGGACGAGGTCGCAGGATGAGACGACCTCGTCACAGGTCTTCGTCCGGCAGCGTATGAGACGAAGGGTAAGTCTGCCCGCTGTCTTGTCACTGTTGGTGCAGCGAGTACGGCGAAGGCCTCGAGCGAAGGGTGGCGTCTTCGCCTTCGCCCCAACATTTGCCCTCCGAGGGACTAGTTCGACTAAGTCACTTGGTGCCGAAGACGTCGCTAGATGGCAGAGACGTTGCCCTCGCTCGAAATGGTTCCGCGGGGGTTTTTAACATGACCGTTGATTGACGTCGTACTGTTGGATTGCGGGTTTCCCGAAGCGCCGCGCCCTGTGTATAAAAGGGGACGGGGGCGGCGCGTTTTGAACTTTATCTTTCCGCGCTCTGCGAAAACCCTAACCGCCTTCTCAAACCTCTTGCTGCTCGTCTGCCCTCCTTGCTCTTGTTCGCCGGAGATCTGGCCCATGTGAAGCAGACCGCCCGCCGCCGCCGACGGTACGTAGCGATGCCGACCTCTTCTTCTTCTGCTGCCGCTACGCCGCCGGTCGACGCGTCGTCTGAGGAGACGCTAAGCACTGTGGCGGCGGAGGAGTTGCGCGCCGGCGACACGGTGGATTTCGGTGTGTCGCGGATGTCCTCGGTCCGCGTGCAAGATATGCAGCAGCTTGGTTACTTTTGCGGCGGAGTCGCTCGTGTCCCGGGGACGGAGGAGGTCCCCGAGCCAGAAGGCGAGTTGGTTGCCTTCGAGGCGTTCTTCGCCGCTGGTCTTCGCTTGCCTGCGCACCAATTTGTGGGACAAGTCCTGCGCAGATTTAACGTCCAGATCCACCAGCTGACTCCGAATGTCGTGGTGGCTCTGTCGAAATATGTCTGGGCGACGACTTCGTACGGCGGACAGCCATCGGTCGAAGTCTTCGCGAAGTACTATTGCCTGCACTGGCAGAAAAGGATGATCGGAAATAAGGTTGCTCAGTTTGGGTCCTGTACATTTACGCCGAAGACCGGCAAGACCTCGATGGAGGTAGTTGAGTTGGTTCCTTGCGCCCGCAATAAATGGGGCAACTGGCATGAGTTTTGGTTCTACATTGCGGAGGGCACAGTCGAGGACCATCCGAGGCTCCCCGTGGCTGAGATGTGCTCGTATTATTACTCAGCATACCCGCAGTTTGAAGTGGCGGAGGAGGATGCAGACGAAGGGGCCCTTCGGTGCGCGGCCGGCCTGAGCAGCGGGCACGATTTGGTGGAGGAGTTTGTGGCGTATGGGGTGTGGCCTTTGGCGCATGGCTGGGCGCTGGGCGAAGTATGCCCTCTCTAGATGCCTTCCCGTGGTGGGATGCTGGTGCGAAGTCCCGCCTTCGCACTAGATCTGTGTAGTCGCGATCCGGCCGCCTTTATGCGTGAGGCGGAGGATGGGGCGGTGCGGATTGTTGGTCGGTACGTGCCGAAGACAGAAGGCCAGCGTAGCTGGGATATACGCGGGTCTAATGACCGCTTGAACAGGGTCTTCGAGTTGAACCGCCTGCCGTATGGTGGTTATCCCGGGCAAGATGATGTGGATCGTCGCGGGAAGAACCCGGTGGCAGAGACTGGAGACGACCCCGCGCCGGCGGCCGCCCCATCCTCTAAGAAGAGGAAACTAGGTATTGCTACGGGAGGACTGGGGGTTTCCGATGGTTTTGCTAGGGAATTGATGAGGACATGCGCGGCCCCAGGGGGAAGGATGTCTTCGCCCGAGCTCTGGGAGTCTTCGGCGCGGATGCTGAGGGTTATCGGGGGTTGGTGGCCTAAGAATGTTCCTATCCCCCGCGCGGCCGGCGAAGATTTTTTTACATCTCGCATGGTTCGTGATTGGAGGGTGTTTCCTTATGGGCGGAATATTGCTGCTATTTTGTCGGCAGTGATGGACAAGGATCGTCAGGGAGCTACGCAGAAGCGCCAGGCGGTCGTCTGGCTGCCTGAGGCCAGGCCGAAGAGGTCGCGGGGGACCGCGAAGGCTGCTGCCCCCGGCGGAAGCCAGCCGACACTGGCGGCGAAGTCGGCCACCCCTGGGTCCAGTAGGGTGCCGGAGGCTGTGAAGGCGGCCGCCGCCGGCGGTACCAAGTCTGTCCCGGCGGGAGCTGTGAAGGCTCGAGAGTTGCCTCCGCCGGGCAAGCGCGTTCCCGACTTCGCCACCGATATTAGCGTGGATGATTATCTTGTTGGTAAGTCATTAGCTCGAGTTTTTTTTAATCTATTGATAAGTTGCAGGGTCGGGCGAAGGCCATCTTGTTGTTGTTCCGCCCGCCGTGGCGACCGCGGCGGCTGCCGTGGTGCCTAGGGCGAAGGGTAGTGCTCTTAGTGCCGGTGGTGAGATTCCGGCACTCACTGCCGTCAGGGACGAGGCGGGCGCTGTGTCCCGTCGGCTGAAGGAGGCGTTAAGTCAGGTAAGTTGAGCTAGACTTCGGTTGTTACCAGCTTCGTTGGGGCTGTGGTCTTATGTGTGTCGTGTAGACGGCTGACTTCGCAGACTGCGCGGCGTCGGGGGCCCTTACGGTAGTTGTGTCTACCGAAGTCGAGAGACTTCGGGCGTAACATGCTGACGCCGTCCGGGAAAAGTCGACCGCCGACAGCAAGTGCCGCAAGTTGGCGGATAAGGTGGCCGCGCTGGAGGGTGAGAGGACTGACCTCCGGCGCCAACTGGCGGAGGAGAGGAAGGAGGCTAATGAGGCCCTCGCCAAGGCGCAGTCTGCGCAGGCGGAGGCCAATTTGGCGCGGGCGGAGTGCAGTCTCGCCAGACAGCGCGCCGAGGAATTGGAGGAGCGGTTCAACGCCCTACAGACCCGTGTGGAGAGGGTCGAGGCTTCGACGCGCTCGGAGGCTGAGCGGACGCGCAAACAGCTTATGGACTCATACCACGAGCTAGGCGCGCGGACCGCTGACTTCGAAATGCCAGACCAAGAGCCCGGACTTCGCTGCCTCGAGTGGCTGCAGGAGGAGTTGCTGGCGCTCCCCACCATTGTGGAGGGGTTTATGTCCTATGCCTCCCTGGTCACCTGCGAAGGGGCGATGAACGCGCTGTCCCGCGAGGGGTGCTGGCACTATGAGGTCTTCGACCAAGCTGATGAGGATTTCGAGCGCGATATTTACAAGGTTGAGGACCCTGTGGTGAAGGAATCCGCGGGAGCCCTCTTCGACCGGATGTGGGGTCCTCACGGTCGGGAGGTGGTCAGGGAGCAGTCCGAGACGGCGAGGGGTCAGGTAATGTTTGACTTTTGTTTGGTGTTGTTGAATGTGGGTTATATGTGGGTTTGCTGAATCTGTGCGTTGTGTCTCAGGCGGCGTGTAACGAGAAGGTGGAGGACTTCGGGGCTTTGAACAGCGTGCAGCCTGACTCGGAGTCGAACCCGGTGGCGGCTGTGTCCGAGGTCGCCCCGGCGCCGCCCCCAGAGACCGTCGGAGGCGCCCCTGATGCCCCTGCAGCCACTACGGCCGGCGGTGGCTCGTCGCCAAATGCTGCGCCGAGTGCTGAGGATCCTGCGAAGATGGCGGCGGAGGCGGCAGTGGAGGATCCTATGACGGATGGGTCTTCGCAGGTGGCATAGTGGGTGTGGGTAGTTAGGGAATTTTGCATATGTTGCTGAACCTTGGTTGCTGCGCAGGTTCAAGATTTTGGGCCTGCGCACGCAGCCGCTACTGCTAATTTTTTGGCGTCTTCGACCGTGGATGATGGGAATGAATCGGATGAATCTGCGTCTAAGCTTTCTGATTTTGATGATTCTGGGAGTTCGGTTGGGTGGACTGAAGAGTCGTCGGCTGAGGACTTGGATTACTTTGCGGCCTTGGATATGGCAGCGGCAGAGGCTTCGCCGCATGCTGCGGATGCTGAGGTTGTGCCTGGTCCAAGTGCGGGGCGTAGGCGGCGAAGGGCGGTTGCGAAGCGTAGAGTGAGTGAGGCGGACGGCGATCGGCTTCGTGTGAACAGGGCTGGCAGGCAGGAACTATTGTCCTTGCCGGCCGCTGTGTGTGCAGGTGAGGGGGAGCTGCGAAGTCTTTTTGCGGGTGAGGAGCTGAGGATAATGCTATTTAACTATAGGGAGATGGGAATTATTCCGAAGGTTGAACCGATGTAAAGTGTGATGCCCTCGCTTGTTCATATGTAATGGCTTGTATGATGAGGTTGTGTGCCTTCGCATATTCGGCTATGCTCACGAAGGCGTTATGTACTTGGTCTGGTGTATTTGTTATGTTGGTCTGGTGCGCATGTAGTCGGTCTTTGCGCGGACAGTTTGGTGTAGTCTTTTCCGCACTTGTTGTGCTTGGTCCGGCTGCACCCTTAGGCGACTGTTGCACGGATAGTCTTCACGGAAGACTTCGATTTTTCACACTTGTTGTGCTAGTCCGGCTGCACCCTTAGGCGACTTCTGCACGGATAGTCTTCGCGGAAGACTTCGATTTTTCGCACTTGTTGTGCTAGTCCGGCTGCACCCTTAGGCGACTTCTGCACGGATAGTCTTCGCGGAAGACTTCAATTTTTCGCACTTGTTGTGCTAGTCCGGCTGCACCCTTAGGCGACTTCTGCACGGATAGTCTTCGCGGAAGACTTCGATTTTTTGCACTTGTTGTGCTAGTCCGGCTGCACCCTTAGGCGACTTCTGCATGGATAGTCTTCGCGGAAGACTTTGATTTTTCACACTTGTTGTGCTAGTCCGGCTGCACCCTTAGGCGACTTCTACGCGGAGTTGTCGCACGCGAGGGTAGCTGGCGCTGGGCCTCGCGGCGACTTTGTATTGGTCGAATGTCGAAGACCGTCGGCGCGGTCTTTTTTCGACGTAGATTTTTGCGGGGGATTTTTCACTTGTATATTACATGACTCCGCCTCGTTAAAAACCTCACCCCCGGGAGGAAAAGAGTGCGGGCCAGAATAAAATTGTTTTTGCGAATTACAAGGGCGAGCTGGCCCTGATGAGTCAAACAAAAAATTTGTGGAGATTATCGATGTTCCAGGAATGCTCCAAGTCTTCGCCGTTTGGCGTTGCGAGCCTGTATGCGCTGGGGGAGGCCTTCGTCTTGACAATGAAAGGGCCCTCCCACTTGGGCTCCAGCTTGCCCCTGGACTCTGTCCGAGCTGTCCGGACGAGTACGAGGTCCCCTTCGCTGAATTCCCTTGGGATGACTGCGTGGTCGCGCCATGCTTTTGTCTGGGCTTGGTATTTGCCCAGAGCCTGTAGGGCAAAGACGCGGTCTCCGTCGATGAGGTCCTTCGAAGTCGGCTCGTCTACGTCGGGGACGGCCGACGCGGCTGTCCGGGGCGACCCATGTTTTATTTCTTGCGGAGTCATGGCCTCCGATCCGTATAATAGGCGGAAGGGGGTGAACCCAGTCGCCCTGCACTCAGTTGTGTTCAGCGCCTAGACCACTTCGGGTAACAGGTCGAGCCACTTGCCTTTTTTGTCGTCGAGGAGCATTTTCTTGACGGCTGTGAAAATTTTGCCGTTGGCGCGCTCCACGACTCCGTTGGACTGGGGGTGGTACACGAAGGCGAAGGCAAGCTTGGTGCCGATGGAGAAGCAGAAGTCTTTGAAATCTGGGTTGTCGAACTGCTTGTCGTTGTCGACCGTGAGTTCGGACGGTACTCCGAAGCGGCAAACAATATTTTGCCAGAAGAATTTCTGGGCTGTCTTCGATGTGATAGTGGATACTGCCCTCGCTTCAATCCATTTGGTGAAGTATTCAACGGCGACAAAGGTGAACTTGAGGTTCCCCTGAGCCGTGGGCAGGGGCCCGACAATGTCTAGGCCCCAGCGCTGAAGGGGCCACGTGTGGGCGATTAGCTTCGTGAACTGCAAGGGGCGTCCCGAGCGTGGGGAAAATTTCTGACAGGCTTCGCAGGATCTGACGACCCGATTTGCGGCGCAAATAATGGCGGGCCAGTAGAAACCTTGGCGAATCACCTTTGCCACTAGGGCCCTAGGCCCTACGTGGGAGCCGCAGGTCCCCTTGTGGACTTCGCGCAGGATTTGGACGCCTTCGGTCTCGGTGACGCACTTAAGCATCGGTTGACTGACCCCCTTCTTGTAAAGTTGGCCCTCGATCAGTGCGAAGTCCCGGCTTCGGTGGTTGAGGCGCTTGGCCTCATTGTTGTCGATTGGGTGATAGTACCCCTGCAGGTACAGGGTTATTGGCGCCCGCCAGTCTTCGGTCATGATGAGGTTGATTATGCGGTGGCCCTCGCTGTCGTTGGTTATTTGGAGCCCTTCAGGGCTGCGGACGGCTGGCGTGCCGATGACGTGGTAGAACACGTCGGAGGGTAGGGCTTCGCCCCTGGCGGCTGCCTTGGCCAATGCGTCGGCTTCTTCATTCTTGGCCCGGTCCACATGCTGCAAGGTGAATCCCTTGAATTGTCTCTCGAGACTTCGGATGGCCGCGAGGTATTGCATAAGTGCGGGGTCCGTTGCTGCATAGTCTTTCTCGACTTGGCCGGCGACTACCTTGGAGTCTGTTCTGACAATGCAGGTGGTAACACCAAGGGCTCTTAGTTTGCGGAGGCCGAGGATGACAGCTTCGTATTCTGCTATGTTGTTTGTGCATCTGTCAGATTCGAGAGCGAAGCTTAAGCGTGCCGCGTATCTGTGCTTGACCCCGGCGGGTGAGGTGATGACTGCAGCAGCGCCTGCCCCCGCATGGCACCATGCGCCGTCGCAGTGGATTGTCCAAACCTTCTCTGCGGACGGGTCCGGCTGTGTTATTGGCCCGGTCCAGTCGACGATGAAGTCTGCTAGAACTTGTGACTTGATCGCTGTCCTGGGCTCGAAAGTGATGTGGTAGCCAGAGAGTTCGGCCGCCCATTTGGCGATCCGTACCGATGCCTCCGGGTTTCTGAATAATTCGCCGAGTCCCCTATCTGAGGTGACGCGGACCTTGAATGCTTCAAAGTAGTGGCGCAATTTGCGCGAAGACATAACAACTGCATAGGCAATCTTTTCGAGTTCCGTCATGTTACATTTTGACGGTGTGAGCACTTCGGAGACGTAATAAACTGGGCACTGTCTGATCACGCCCTCTACTGTCTGCTCCTGAACCAGTGCCGCGCTGACCGCGTGCGGCGAGGCCACAATGTAAAGCAATAGGGGTAGCGAAGAGTCGGGGCTTGTAAGAACTGCCAATTCCAACAGGTACTGTTTCAGTGAGGCGAAGGCCGCCGCCTGCTCTGGTCCCCAAGCGAAGTCTTTTGCGCCGCGGAGTGTTTTGAGGAAGGTAAGACTTCGCTCAGCGGATTTGGAGATGAATCTGTTGAGGGCAGCCAATCTGCCCGTCAGACGCTGGACGTCTCTGGCTGACTGCGGGGGCGTCATGTTGATGATTGCCTGGATTTTGGTTGGGTTGGCCTCGATGCCGCGGTGTGATACCAGGTAGCCCAATATTTTCCCCTGGCGAACGCCGAAGACGCACTTTTCGGGGTTCAGGCGAAGTCGTGCGTCCCGCATGTTCGCGAATGTCTCGGCGAGGTCAGCGAGATGGTCCTCCTTGCTCCTGCTGGCGACGACGATGTCATCCACATATGTGAATATATTTCTGCCGACCTGCCCTTCGAGCACTGTTTTGGTAAGCCGGGAGAAGGTGGACCCGGCGTTCTTGAGTCCCTCCGGCATTCTGATAAAGCAATATGTGTCGAAGGGTGTTATGAAGCTGGTGCTGGCCTTGTCTTCCTCCTTCATATATATTTGATGGTAACCGGAGAAGCAGTCGAGGAGTGACATGACTTCGCACCCGGCCGCGCTATCGACTATTTTGTCGATCCGAGGCAACGGGAAGTTGTCCTTTGGGCAGGCCTTGTTTAGACTGGTGAAGTCGATGCACATTCGCCACTTGCCGCTCTTTTTCTGCACCATCACAACGTTGGAGAGCCACGTGGGGTAAGCCACTGGCTCGATAAATTTGGCTTCCAGGAGGCGATGCACCTCGGCCTTGGCGGCTTCTGTCTTCTCGTCGGACATTTTGCGGAGCCGCTGTTTTTTCGGTCTCACCGAAGGGTCGATTCCCAAGCTGTGCTCAATTATGGATCGGCTGACCCCGACCAAGTCGAGGGCGGACCAGGCGAAGACGTCTTTGTTCTTGGACAAGCAGCATAGGAGTTTCTCCTTGTCATGCGAAGTGAGGTCTTCGCTGATGGTGACTGTCTGCTTGGGCGTGGCCTGGTCGAGGGGAACAGTCTTGGTCCCGTCGTTGCTCTGCAGCTGTGCCTTGTCGTGTTCTTTTTCGATTGGGCTGGCGGACGTAGGGACCTCGCGCTGGGCCGTGAGGCAATGAACATTTCTTTGCCCAGGGACGAAGTCCCGCTCTATATTGCGTGCAGTCTGCTGATTGTCGTAGACCGTGATGGCGCCTAACGGACCTGGTATCTTCATGCACAGGTACAATCCATGAATGGCTGCCTCAAACTTGTTGATGGAGCCCCGGCCCATGATGGCGTTGTACGGATACACCATATCGACGATGTCAAAGGTTATTTGCTCACTTCGGGCATTGGGTGCTACACCGAAGGAGAGAGGCAACTCTATTTTGCCGACAGGAAAAGTGCCCTTGCCGCCGAAGCCATACAACGGGTTGTCCGAAGGCTTGAGCAGGCTGTGGCTTATGCCCATGCGGTCGAAGGCATGGAGGAAAATGATGTCTGCTTGACTGCCATTGTTGACTAGGACTTTGTGCAGGTCCCAGCCTGCCACGCTGCAGTTGATAACCATGGCTTCGATGTGGGAGGCGCTGCGCAGGTCGACGTCTCGGGCGTCGAAGGTTAGCGGTACATGGGACCACTTCGTCTGCACGACTGGACCAGTGATGGCGACGTGGTTGATGCTGCGGTAGTGGTCCCGCTTCTACTAGGGATGGCAATATTACCCGCGGGTTCGGGTATCCGCGGATATCCGACCCGACGGATTCGGGTTCGGGTACGAAATTTAACCCGCGGGTCTCACCCATACCCGACCCGTGATAAAATCGGGTCGGGTACGGGTTTTATCTTTCACCCGCGGGTCCTGGCGGATATCCGAAATTAAATGTACATGTATTTTGAGCCCATCAGAAACCGGCCCAATGGTCCATCTTTATTCACCCAGTAACCCTAGTCTCTCACGCTCACGGAGTCACGGTCTCACTCTCACCGTCTCTCTCAGCCTCTCAGCCGGCCACCACCAGCCGCCAGTAGCAATAGCAAATTAGCAACCCGCCGAGCGCCGACCTCCGTGGCTCCATCTCCATAGTTCCTCTACAACGCGGACACGGCATCCCCGTCGCAGCCGTGGTCGTCGGACGGCTGCTCGTGCTCGGCCAGGAGCTGGCCGTACTCCACGGTGGGGAGACGGGTCTTCACCTCGCCGGGCTGCTGGTGCTGGTGGCTGGCGTCCGCGTCGTCGGGCGGCAAGCGGCACAGCCCCACGACGGCCAGCATCAGCAGGGCAGCGTCCTTGGTGGCGCTGAGCAGCCTGCAGAAAGCGATGACCGGCTTGGGCATGGCGAGGCAGTAGCACACCAGGGGGATCCCCATCACCAGTGGATTGAGCGAGCGAGCGAGTTGGACGAACCGGGTTCATGTCCAAGATTTATCCTTGCTATTTTTGTTTTTTTTGCTGCCCAACGGTCCAAGTTCATGCCCGACAGTGGAGTGTAATTATACCCGCGGGTATCCGATACCCGCCCGATACCCGATGGGTATGGGCACGGGTACAAAATCTTACCCGCGGGTATAGTCGCGGGCGGGTATGAGTAATACCCGCGGGTATTGTCGCGGGCGGATATTTATCATACCCGATCCGAACCCGACCCATTGCCATCCCTAGCTTCTACCGCTTTGTGTCGAAGTCGGTGCTGGACCCCCCAGTGATCATATGAATGACTCCGCGATACGGCTGATCGGCGAAGTCTTCTTGCTTTGGGGCGTGGGGGTTGTTGATGTTTTGTTGTTGCTAGTGTGGAGGTGGGGGTGGGGGAGGTACGATTTGTACTTCCTGGTGGTGTTGGTATGCGTGGTGCGGTGGATGCGGGGCGGGGGCATGGATGTATGGTGGAGGGTGTTGCTGATAAGTGTGCGCGACAACTCTAGGGTTGTCGGCCGGTTGCGCCCGTGCCATCCTGTCTCTGGTGGCCTTCGTCTCTGGGCAGTCTTTGGTTTGGTGGGCGCAGTCTTCGCCGTGGAAAAGACAGTAGAATCGGCGCGGCGGCTGCGCGCGTCCCCGGCCCCTACCGCGAGTTCCATTTCCGCGGCCCTAGGGGGATATTCCTGGCGGCGAGGGGCATCACCAGCGGGGTGCTGGTTGGCAATGTTGTGCACCTGCTGCTGATTGCGGCCGTCTCGACCGGAGTCTGGCTGCGGAGTTCTCGTCCACGTGCGGCTGGACTGTGGAGCATCTTTGGGTTTCCTCTGAGACTCAACCTTGCGCTGGTGGAGCTCTTCGGATTTGGCGTATTTTTCAAATAGCTGATATAATTCCTAGAGGTTCTTGGGCGGATCTCTGATGTAGTGGCTGTAAAGGACGCCGGCGCGAAGGCCACTGATGGCGTAGTGGATGGCAATCTGGTCATCGACCGAGGGCAGCTGTGACTTGAGTGTCAGAACTTGCGGTAATACTCCCGCAGAGTCTCTTTCTGCAGCTGCTTGCAGAGTGAGAGTTCAGCCAAGGCGTCGGTGTCCGGGCGGTACCCTTGGAAATTGAGCAGGAATTTGTCCCAGAGGCTTCTCCAGGAGTCGATGGACAGCGGTGGCAACCGGGTGAACCAGGTGAGAGCCAGGCCCTCAAGGGCGATGATGAAAGACTTGGCCATCGTGGCGTCGTCCCCACCGGAAGATGCAACGGCGACCTGATAACTCATGATGTACTATGCTGGGTCAGTGGTGCCGTTGTACTTGGGATAGGTCCCTGCTCGGAAGTTGGCAGGCCAGGGTGTCACTTGTAGATGTGGCGCCAGGGGACTTCGCTCGTCGAGGTAGTTGACCCCTTGGAATGGCGCGGCGTGTGGGATGGCGCGGTCGCGGTAGGGAAAGTGCAGGTCTTCGACTTGTGCGCGTTGTTGCAGGGGTGGCCCTTGCTGCAGGCCGAAGTGGCCTTCGCGCTGCATTAGCGCGATCTCTTGCTCGAGCTCCTGGGCCTTCTGCTCTTCGTCTCGTATCATTTGCCGCACCTTGGCTTGTGCAGACACACGTTGGCGCTTGGCCTCAAGTATCTCTTTTTGCTTCTGGAGATTGTGGTTCTTGATGCGCAGGGCGCGCAGCTGTAGCTGTTCTTCTGCGGAGACGCCGATGACTTCACCGTCCTCGGTGAAGTCCGTGCCCTCTGATGGAGCAAAGTCTGGGGGAGGTTGCGGCTGTCCTTCAGGGCTGCAGGTGCGGTGAGCGTCGTCTTCGCAGGTGCGTTGAGCGACGTCTTCAGTAGCCTCTTGGTGGGTGGAGTGGGTGAGTGCGAGGGCCTTGCCCTTTTTTGCGGCCAGCAGTGCTGCCTTCGCAGCCTCGTCAGCCTTCGAGCTAGCTTTCTTGGGTGCCATCGCGGGTGGTTGTTTCGTAGCACGAACGGTGGGCGCCAAATGTTGGAACTTGCTCACTGGCGCAAGTTGATCCAACGGGGAGGTGTAGTGACGTAAACAGGGTTTCTGCACGTGATGGCAATAGCTCTGTTAATCTAGCCTCTCAAGGGCACTGTGCGGGGGTATTTATAGGTGTCCGGGTGCCCAGCGTCCCGTGTTAAGGACGCATGTGCCCTCTGAAAGCTCTCTTGTGAGTTTTGGTGTTTGGATGACAACTCAATTAAAGGACTAACAAGTGTACTAAGTGTTGAACAGGTTCTTAAGGTAAAGTCTACAGGGTTCAACACAAGTGAACAAATGTGATGGTCCAAGAACTGGATTATGGATACATAATGGACATCACAAGTAAGATGGACATTGCATAAAGTGAGACTCGGGTGCGTAGCTCGGAGACAACTGATCAAGCCAAGGACGGAGGCAAGAAGAGCTTCGAGGTACCAAGTGCACGGGAGAAAGTCAAGGAGGCTGAGGAACCCAAAGCCGAGGGTGAAGAAGAAGGCTTGCAAAGTCAAGGGTGATCGAGTTGAGAACAGCTATGGCACATCGAGGACCACTACATAAGGACGTGACTTACAACCAATGAGGTAACAGCTACAGTTATGTGGTGTAAGTCATAAGGCTCAAGACCAAGCTCTAAGAAGGAGATCAAGGTCACTAGAAGGAGAACAAGTGTCAAAACCAGAACTAGAAGCAGCCCAAAAGAGCTAAGTTCACCTTGATCTTTAGTTTGGGTTGTTCCTATGTTTGGAGATGTTCTTTGTGACCTGTGCAGGATGCTGGAGCCAAGATATGTCAATCTAGATCAAGTCAAGCCGACTTGATGATTTATGAGTCCAACATCAAAGCTCAAGCATGTGAAATGCTATAGATGTAATAATTAAGAGAAGGTATGTTTCTAGACTTAGTACATTGGTTTTGTGGACTAATATACTTGTCTAAGTGTTAGAAACAGGAAGAAGAAGAAAAGGAAAGAGGTGCAAAGGGCTTGGCTGTGTACAGCCAAGACTCAGCTCAGTCTGGCACACCGGACTGTCCGGTGGTGCACCGGACAGTGTCCGGTGCGACAGGCTGAACTCTGGCGAACTGGCCGCTCTCGGGAATTCACCGGCGACGTACGGCTATAATTCACCGGACTGTCCGGTGTGCACCGGACTGTCCGGTGAGCCAACGGTCGGCCGGGCCAACGGTCGGCCGCGTGATCTGCGCGGGACACGTGGCCAAGCCAACGGCTAGATGGAGGCACCGGACATGTCCGGTGCGCCAACGGCTCCAAGACTGCCAACGGTCGGCTTCGCCATAGAAGGAAAGAAATCGGGCACCGGACTGTCCGGTGCGCCACCCGACGGAAGGCAAGATTTGCCTTCCTGGATTGCTTCTAACGGCTCCTAGGCCCCTTGTGCCTATAAAAGGGACCCCTAGGCGCCTCAAGCAATGTACAAGCGCAGCCAACAAGTGTAGAAATCACTCGAACCAATTCTCACTCTCCCTCTTGTGTGTAACTCTATAGTTTGTGTAGAAGGCACAGCTATAAGCCTTTAGTGAGAGGAGAAGTGCTGCGAAGAGCTAGAGCAAGGTCTTGAGCGTATCGTTACTCTGCCGAAGTGCTGCCAAGAAGTTTGTAAGCAGCCACGGTGTGGTTGTAACCCATCTCAATAGTGAAAGGCTCTATCTGTCATACTGACAGATCTGAGCAAACGGAGGAAGGAGTTGAAATAGACTCCAAGCCCAGGTGTGGCTAACTGCAACGAGGACTAGGCAAGCATTTCAGGCTTGACCGAACCTCGGGATAAATCCTTGCGTCTATGTGCTCCGTTCTGTATTGTATCCTGGCTCTTTGTCTTACTCGTTTTTATATCTGCACTTCAATACTAATCTGTGGTATAAGCTTTATTTGAAGTGCAGGACATTTTGAGACAGGATCTTCTATTCCGCTGCAACCTACTCGAAGAGTCTTGTCACTCCACTGCGTACTAAGTCTTCGAGTAGAGTAAGAATTTAAGTTTTAAAGTAATAAGTTTCATTTGCCTATTCACCCCCCCCCCTCTAGGCGACATCCAGATCCTGTTCCCGGGTCAAAGGGAACTTTCACCCTCAGACACCTAGGTTATCCCCGAAATATTCCCATAAAGCGAGGTTACAGACCGTAATTATAGGGAGGCCTTTACAAATTAGGCCCATAACGCGCAACGGCCACGCAGGGCCTGTTACAATGGGCCGGATCACACGCGGGCCTCCATTCTGGACGAGGTCGCGGGATGAAACGACCTCGTCACAGGTCTTCGTCCGGCAGCGTATGAGACAAAGGGTAAGTCTGCCCGCTGTCTTGTCACCGTTGGTGCAGCGAGTACGGCGAAGGCCTCGAGCGAAGGGTGGCGTCTTCGCCTTCGCCCCAACAGGGTGCACAAACCACATGACAGGGGAGAAAAGGATGTTCTCTTTATACGAGAAAAATGAAGATCCCCAATGAACTATCACATTCGGGGATGGAAATCAAGGTTTGGGTAAAATTGCTATATCTCCTGACCATTCTATTTTCAATGTTTTTCTCGTAGACTCTTTAGACTACAATTTGCTTTCTGTTTCTCAATTATGCAAAATGGGCTACAACTATCTTTTTACTTATGTAGGTGTTACTGTCTTTAGAAGAAGTGATGATTCAATAGCATTTAAGGGAGTGTTAGATGGTCAGCTATATTTAGTTGATTTTAATGATAATAAAGCTAAACCAGACACTTGCTTAATTGCTAAGACTAACATGGGTTGGCTCTGGTATTGCCGGCTTGCCCATGTTGGAATGAAGAATCTTCACAAGCTTCTAAAGGGAGAACACATTTTAGGACTAACCAATGTTCATTTTGAGAAAGACAGGATTTGTAGCGCATGCCAAGCAGGAAAGCAGGTTGGAGTCCATCATCCACACAAGAACATAATGACGACGGACAGGCCGCTTGAGCTACTCCACATGGATCTATTCGGCCCGATAGCTTACATAAGCATAAACGGGAGTAAGTACTGTCTAGTAATTGTGGATGATTATTCTCGCTTCACTTGGGTGTTCTTTTTGCAGGAAAATCACAAAAGCCAAGAGACATCAAAAGGATTCTTGAGACGGACTCAAAATGAGTTCAGATTGAGAATCAAAAAGATTAGAAGCGACAATGGGACGGAGTTCAAGAATTCACAAATAGAAGGATTTCTTGAGGAGGGCATCAAGCATGAGTTCTCTGCTCCCTACACACCTCAACAAAATGGTGTAGTGGAGAGGAAGAATAAAACTCTATTGGACATGGCGAGAACCATGCTTGATGAGCATAAGACACCAGACCGGTTTTGGGCCGAGGCGATTAACACCGCCTGCTACTCCATCAACCGGTTATATCTTCACCAATTCCTCAAGAAGACATCATATGAACTCCTCACTGGTAAAAATCCTAATGTTTCATATTTTAGAGTTTATGGGAGCAAATGTTTTATTCTTATTAAGAGAGGTAGAAAATCTAAATTTGCTCCTAAAGTTGTAGAAGGCTTTTTACTTGGTTATGACTCAAACACAAGGGCATATAGAGTCTTCAACAAATCCACTGGATTGGTTGAGGTTTCTTGTGACATTGTGTTTGATGAGACTAATGGCTCCCAAGTGGAGCAAGTTGATCTTGATGAACTAGATGATGAAGAGGCTCCATGTATCACGCTAAGGAACATGTCCATTAGGGATGTGTGTCCTAAGGAATCCAAAGAGCCTCCACAAGCACAAGATCAACCGTCATCTTCCATGCAAGCATCTTCACCAACTCAAGATGAGGATTAGGCTCAAGAGGATGATGATGAAGATCAAGAGGATGAGCCACCTTAAGAGGAGGACATTGATCAAGGGGGAGATGAAGACAAGGAAGACAAGGAAGATGACCAAGAAATTAGGGATCAAAGACCGCCACACCCAAGAGTCCACCCAGCAATTCAAAGAGATCACCCCGTCAACTCCATTCTTGGTGACATACATAAGGGGGTAACCACTAAATCTCGAGTTGCTCATTTCTGTGAACATTACTCTTTTGTGTCTTCTATTGAGCCATACAGGATAGAGGATGCACTAAGAGATTCGGATTGGGTGGTGGCAATGCAAGAGGAGCTCAACAATTTTACAAGGAAGGAGGTATGGCATTTAGTTCCACGTTCTAACCAAATTGTTATAGGTACCAAATGAGTATTCCGCAACAAGCAAGATGAGCATGGTGTGGTGACAAGGAACAAAACCTGACTTGTAGCGAAAGGTTATTCACAAGTCAAAGGTTTGGACTTTGATGAAACTTATGCACCCGTAGCTAGGCTTGAGTCAATTCGTATATTACTTGCCTATGCTACTTACCATGGCTTCAAGCTTTATCAAATGAACGTGAAGAGTGCCTTCCTCAACGGCCCTATCAAGGAAGAGGTCTATGTTGAGCAACCTCCCGGCTTTGAAGATAGTGAGTATCCTAACCATGTGTATAAACTCTCAAAGGCGCTTTATGGGCTCAAGCAAGCTCCAAGAGCATGGTATGAATGCCTGCGAGATTTTCTTATCACTAATGGCTTCAAAGTCGGAAAGGCCGATCCTACTCTCTTCACTAAAACAATTGCAAAAGACTTGTTCATATGCCAAATTTATGTTTATGATATTATATTTGGATCTACTAACAAGTAATCTTGTGAAGAGTTTAGTAGGATAATGATACAGAAATTCGAGATGTCTATGATGGGGGAGTTGAAGTATTTCCTAGGATTTCAAATCAAGCAACCTTAAGAGGGCACCTTCATCAGCCAAACTAAGTACATTCAAGACATACTTAAGAAGTTTGGAATGAAAGATGGCAAACCCATCAAGACACCCATGGGAACTAATGGGCATCTCAACCTCGACATGGGAGGTAAATCCGTAGATCAAAAGGTATACCGGTCGATGATAGGTTCTTTACTCTACTTATGTGCATCTCGACCGGACATTATGCTTTTTGTATGCATGTGTGCAAGGTTCCAGGCAAATCCTAAGGAAGTTCACCTTAGGGTCGTAAAGAGAATCATGAGATATTTAGTTTACACTCCTAAGGTTGGGCTTTGGTACCCTAAGGGATCCACATTTGATTTAATTGGTTATTCCGGTGCTGATTATGCAGGGTGCAAAATTGGTAGGAAGAGCACATCAGGGACTTGTCAGTTTCTCGGAAGATCCCTGGTGTCATGGGCTTCAAAGAAACAAAACTCAGTAGCTCTTTCCACTGCCGAAGTCGAGTACATTGTCTCAGGTCATTGTTGTGCGCAATTACTTTGGATGAGGCAAACCCTTAGGGACTATGGCTACAAATTAAGCAAAGTCCCTCTCCTATGTGATAATGAGAGTGCAATCTGTATGGCGGATAATCCCGTTGAACACGGCCGCACTAAGCACATAGATATTCAGTATCACTTTCTAAGAGATCACCAACAAAAGGGGATATCGAAATTGCTTATGTTAATACCCACAACCAATTAGCCGATATCTTTACCAAGCCACTAGATGAAAAAAAACTTTAGCAAACTTAGGAATGAGCTAAATATACTTTATTCTCGGAATTTTGATTGAAACATTGCACACATAGCTATTTTATATACCTTTGATCATATCTCTTTCATGGTACAAATACATATTCTTATTCTTCTTGTACCAAGGCTAAGACTAACGTGTTTTAAAGTACATCTATTGAAAGGGAAATGGAGTATTCGGCAAAGACAAGGCTTCCACTCCAAACTCTGACGGTATCATTTACCACTTGTCGTTACTCTGCAAAATCTCAATGGTATGACCCTTCATTCATATTTACTTTACCATTTGAGAAAGTATTAGGCCCCAAAGGGGGAGAAAATGCAAAAGGGCTCTCAAAGTTCTCCGTTTTTGGCGATTAATGCCAAAGGGGAAGAAAGTATTAAGTCCAAAGCAAAAGGACCGCACCACCATTTTTGAAAATTTAGTATATTTTTCAAATTGGTATCAAGATTTTTCAAAAAGAAAGTGTTTATTTCAATTGGTATTTGAATTAGCCTCAAAATGAATTGTCGGTTGGCATTTTAAAAGCCAAAATTTTCAATTGGTATCTTTAAAAAAATTGGTATCTATCTCAAAACCCTCTTGAAAGCTAAGGGAAGAATTCATTTAGGGGGAGCTCTTATTTAGTCAAAGAAAATGCATTTGAAACATAGGGAGGAATTTTAAATCTTAAAAATGCTTCTTGCAATCACATTTCTATACCTTTGACTATTTGCAAAAGATTTTGAAAAGATTTTTCCAAAAGATTTGCAAAAACAAACAAGTGGTGCAAATGTGGTCCAAAATGTTAAAAAGAAGAAAAGCAATCCATATACACTTAGTGATACTTTCAATTGGTTTAACTCCAAGTAACCTATGCACATTCATCATAAATCCAAACTAGTTACATTTCTGCACTTTATATTTGTTTTGGTTTGTGTTGGCATCAATCACCAAAAAGGGGGAGATTGAAAGGGAAATGGGCTTAACCATTTCCTATAATCGATTTTTGTGGTTGACGTACAACATAAACCATTTAGACTAACTAGTTTATCTAGATATCGTTTATCACAGGTGCATAAGGTTCAACACAAACCAAGAAAGAAATTCAGTTAGGGACTCAATCAAAAATGGAGCAAAGGACTTTGAGTGTGCTGAAATTTGGTGCACCGGTGCACCAGGCCCGTACAGACGTGAACAAGCCACTCTCGGAAATTCTGCGGGCGCGCTCCACTATAATTCACCGGACTGTCTGGTGTGCACTGGACTGTTTGGTGTGCACCGGACTGTCCGATGAACCAACGGAGCAACGGCTCCCTGCGCGCCAACGGTCGACTGTGCAGAGCTACAGTGATGACCAGTACCGCGACAGAAGTCAGAGCACAAAGATCAGAAGGCACCGGACTGTCCGGTGTGGCACTGGACTGTCCGGTGCAGCAAGACGACAAGACATTCCAACGGTCAACTGCTCCAAACCCTAACGGACGCGTTGACGTGGCGTGCACCGGACTGTCCGGTGCGCCCATCGCCAGCAAGCTGAGCCAACGGCTAAAAAGTGTTTGGGGGCTATAAATACTCCCCAACCACCTCATTCACTTCCATCCAAGTATTCTGAATTCAACATTCAATACAAGAGCAAAAAACTCCACTCCAAGACACATTCAATAGATCAAATCCCCTCCAAGCCTCCAAATCAACTCAATTCCATTAGAGACTTGAGAGAGGGTGTTTTGTGTTCTTTTGTTGCTCTTGTTGCTTGGATTGGCCTTTTTCTTTTTCCCTTCTTATTCTCAAGTGCTTTGTAAGCGAAGCAAGCGACACCAAGTGTGGTGGTCCTTGTGGGATCTTAGTGACCCGTAAGATTAAGGAAATGGCTCACTCGGTCTAAGTGACCGTTTGAGAGAGGGAAAAGGTTGGAATAGACCCGGTCTTTGAAATGTGTGTTACAAGATTATTTCCAAAGTTCTGAATAACAGACTGGCGAATTGTATCACAAAAGTGATAAGTGAGTCCCAATATGGTTTCATCAAGAATAGATATATTATGGATGGTGTCATATCGCTTAATGAAATTCTCCATGAAGTTAAAAGGAAAAATCAAAGTGGTGTAATTTTAAAAATTGACTTTGAAAAAGCGTACGACAAAGTGAATTGGCATTTCCTTTACAGTATGATGGAGAAAAAAGGTTTTGGTAGTTTGTGGTGTGATTGGGTCATGAGGATTGTGAGAGGTGGTAAAGTTGCCATCAAAACTAATGATATGCTGGGGCCATATTTCACTACTCACAAAGGGGTGAGGCAAGGGGATCCTTTTTCTCCCCTTTTGTTTAATTTGGTTGCTGATGGTTTAGCTTGTATGATTAAGAAAGCTCAGGAGGAAGGTCTGATTGAAGGTCTGATACCTCACATCATTCAAAATGGTTGCTGTTGTCTACAGTATGCTGATGATACCATTTTTCTTATTCAAGATTGTTTAGAAGGCGCCAGAAATCTTAAATTCATTTTGTGTTTATTTGAAAGCATGTCAGGTTTGAAAATTAACTTCCACAAAAGTGAAATTTTATGCTTTGGTGATGCTAAAGAGATAGATTTTTTGTATTCTGATATCTTTACTTGTCCTATAGGTAATCTTCCTATGAAATACCTTGGTGTGCCTATTGATAAGAAGAAGATTAATAAAAATCTTTGGTGCCCCATGTTGGAGAAGTTGGAAAAAAGATTAGCTGGATGGCAGGGTAGATTCTTGAGTCTTGGTGGTAGACTCACTCTGCTAAATAGTTGTCTCTCTAATGTTCCTTTATACATGCTTTCGATATATCCTGCCCCTAAGACTATTATCAAAAGAATTGATTTATTGAGAAGAAGGCTTTTATGGCAGGGGGTAAGCAGTCCAAAAAATTTCACCTTGCTGATTGGGGGTCCGTGTGCTTGCCCAAAACTCAGGGTGGTCTGGGTGTTTTAAATCTTGAGGTTATGAATGACTCCCTGCTTTCTAAATGGCTTTGGTATATTGAGAATTCGGATGGTTTATGGCAAAAGATTATTGCTAGTAAGTATCTTAAGGGAAAACCCCTTATTTTAGTTAAGCAAAAACAGAATGACTCTCATTTCTGGAAAAAGCTTCTGAGTTTACGAGACATTTTTTATAAATATTGTAAAACTATGGTCGGCAATGGTTTGAAAACTAGTTTCTGGAAAAGCATTTGGTTGGGTAATCAACCGTTGTCTAGCCAGTTTCAAATTCTTTTTGATCTGGCCTATGACAAAGATATTTCTGTTAATGAAGTTTTCACTTCAAAATTTGAATCCCTTACTTTCAGAAGAAGGATTGTGGGTAACCTGAAGTTGCTTTATGATGATTTGATTATTTATTGTAATCAGGTTAGTCTATCTGATCAAGAAGATAAAATTGTTTGGTCCCTGGGGAAAAAAGGCTTCTCTGTTAATTCTTTATACAGAAAGAAAATGGAAAGTCAATCTTTGATTCCATATAAGTTTTTGTGGAAATCTAAATTGCCTCATAAAATCAAGGTTTTCTTCTGGTTAGTGGTAAGAAATAAGATTCTTACAAAGGATAATCTGAGGAAAAGATGCTGGATTGGTTCCTTAAACTGTTGTTTCTGTGGAGTGGATGAATCTATTGATCACCTGTTTTTCAAATGCCCCATTGCTCATTATATGTGGAGAGTTATTCAAATTGCCTTGAATTTGAGATCTATCCCGATAAACATCAAAGATTTGTATGACAATTGGTTTTGTAAACCAAAAGACAAGATGGCTCATCTTGTGTTATTTGGTTGTGGTGCTTTATTCTGGGCTATCTGGCGCACTAGAAACGATTGGTGCTTTGGAAATAATCATTTACTTGACCCATCTAACATCATTTTTCTTTGCTGCTTCTGGTTGGATTCCTGGGCGATTCGTCAGAAAAAGAAGGAGCAAAGAATGGTGGTGCTAGGAAGCAAGTTAATCCGAAAGACGGCAAGTGAAGCTTTTGGGAGGGCCTTGGGTTGGTGTCCTCTTGATAGGCGTATTTCTGGATGACAAAGATGATGGTTCTGTGAAGCAGTGTCGAGATAATTGTCTGTCTTTTGCTGCCTTTCTGCTCAGGCCTCCTGTGGCTTTTGACTGTCTTGTTGGTTGTAAATAAGAAAGTCTTATGTAGTCCTTCGTAGGCCAAAACTTTTCCTGGTATCTTAGTCTCTACACTGTTCTAGGGATAATGGTTGGAGTCTAGATAGCCTGCTGGCCGTGGTTGGTATTTTGGTGGTTGTTACATACTTTCCTATTTCTTAATGAAATAGGGGGCTTCGCCCCTTCGTCAAAAAAAAAGATCCGGTCTTTGTGGCCTCCTCAACGGGGACTAGATTCTTTGGAATCGAACCTCGGTAAAACAAATCACCGTGTCTACTCGTCTTGATTCTCACTTGATTTGTTTTGCACTCTTTCCTCTATCTAACGTTTTCTTGCTAGTATTGATTTGAGTTTCTCTCATTCGTCATCCACATCCTTTAAGCTACTCTTAGCAAGAGAAACAATCTTTCGGACTTGAATTTAATTCTAAAGCTAACCTCTGGCCTTAGTGTGTGTTTAAGTTTATAAATTTCAGGATTCGCCTATTCACTCCCTCTAGACGACTTTTACTGCGACGCTTCTTAGCATGGCGGCGTCCATATCGATGCGTAGCACGCAGAAGGCGGCGTGCGACGGCATCAGCACCTCATCGACGACGATGGCCACCGTTCAAAGACCGAATGATGAAGATGAGAAAAGCAACGGAGAGATCCCTTTGTAAATCAACACGTACCCTATGATTTTCCTCCTCCCTATTCTTGCCTCCGGTTAAACTTTCTTGTTGGTGTTCCTTCTTGGCCTTCAGTTCTTGCCTCCAGTGAAACCTCGTCTGAGAACTGTTGTTTAGTCGTTGCCTTTTTTCTCTAGGGAAAAGTGAGTGACTGATAGCGTGTTTAGAGTAAAACCAAAACTGGTGAAAGTGGATGAGTCAAATGCCTCTGTTTCTTTATTGTTTTTCATATATATATACATATCCAAAATACAATAATGGAGTATCATGTTAGAGAGACGTCCACTCACCCACGTGTAGAGAACGTGCAGGGACCATGTCCCTTGGTCCAGCAACTGCCAGAGCAGTTAATAAGTGTTTATCTCCCGTAACACAAATGAAGTGAACAAAAGTAGAGAACCTTTCATGTAGAGAACCTTTCATGGGAGCTTCTTACCACAATACACGAATGTGTTGGTTCGGTGAGCAACTCAAGCTGCTGTCATGTCGACAGTCATCTATTTGGCATGTTAAGCTCGATCGTTCTCTTTAAAGATCGCAAATAAAGCAAGATTAAAGACCAAGGCAATCCCTGTGCACCTTTCTCATGTTAAGCTGGATCATTCTTTTTTCCCTTTTTTCCAAAAAAGAAAACATAGCGACGAAAAGTAAGAGACAACCTATTCTTCTTTGAGAGCAACGCACACCTATGTGCCTCCAACACCAGACAAGACTTCCATTTGGTGTATTCCTTCTGGGAAAATGAGGAAGAGAAACCCTAAAACCTCTTCTCAATGGGGGAAAATTGTCAGCTCTACCATGAAACCTTCCCCCCACAATGCTGAACAAGCATTAACAAAAACAAAACTCTCCATTTGCTAAGCTAGAGACAATCATTATCTGATCGGTTGCCCGGAAGGTACCAAAAGTCCAAAACCCAGCTCCCTCCACGCGGCCCACATCTTCTCAGCATGGTGACGCACAGTGACGTTGCTCCATTGATTCGGCGATCAGCCCCTGCATTCCTGAAGCTTCTGCTGCAGCCTGACGTTCTGCCTTACCTACAAAAAATAAAAGAGAGGGGGGATACATCATCGCTTCAGTAAATATGCACTACGAAATACCACATCAACTATGAGATTCAGGGCCTCCTAAACTCAATATGGCATAACAATAAATATTGGTCGATAGATCAGAGAACGTATCAAACACTTACACAATCAGCAATCTCCTCCTGCTGAAGAGGCTGAACCTCTTCATTCTCATCCCAGCCCATAGATCTCAGGAGGTTCAACTCTTCCTCCCCACCTGTCCCAATGGACTCGAACTCTTGAGCAGGACAGGGATTCTCCTCCCTTGCATCAATGTGCTGTAACACTTGAGCAGGATTGGCTTCCTCCAAGAGCAATCTTGCTTCATTGTCAACAGAATTGGGCATCACAGAACCATCATTTACATAAACAGGTACAATGGGCACAATATCAACATTGTCTTCCTGGGGCTTCTTGGAAGATATATCATGTGTGCCAAGTACTGTCGAAGAGCTGGAACCCTTGTCGTCAACTTGAATCCCCAGAGAACCCTCATCTAAAACATCATGAGATTCTGAAGGTGGAATAATTTCCTCATTGTCCGACAAGTGTCGCTGTGATCCCTCACAAGAATTTGCTTCTTCACAGGAACTGTTCCCATTTTCAATAAACTTGAAAGGCAAATCAAGATTAGAGTTCTGCTGATCATCAGTCAGGCTAGATGGAGACTCAATAGCAGCGCTTGAACCATTTACAGACTTACTTCGCAACAACTCAAAGAATTTGTACTTGTCTTTTGCACTTGCTTTTCTGTCTGCAAATGAACCTTGCAGAGGATGCAAAGAACGGCCATTAGTGCCAACCTTAAGCTTTGGGTTGACAATAGACTTTCTCATAGGTTCCATTGAAGAAGATCGACCCAGAACAGGGCTCACAGGATTGTTGCTGGTGATGTCTTTGGCAGCAGTATTTACAGTACCATTCTGCTCACGGCTAAGGACTTGAAGGCTGCCTGATTGAGATTGCTTCACGAGCTCAGTTTTGACTGGAGTGCGAACAGAGTTGCTAGATGGCTGTATTGACAGCTGTGGAGCAACCTTGATAGGTCCATTAGACTCTCCAGCTCTTGCACCTTTGGATTTTAATAACTTATCCAAGGAAATAGATGTCTGTAAGTAATTTGAGTGAATTAGTTCAAACCAACATTACACTATTCAGCAAAAGAGAGCATTCCTAGACAGATATGGGAAACAAAGAAAGAAACACAGATATTCACTCAAACATAGTTATATTCTGCATGTGAGTGAAGATAGGAAAAATATTAACATTCCAATGCCGATGGTGAAGTAAAATAAAAAACAGACGAATAAGCAATAATATTGACCAACTGTTTAAATTTTTTACTTTGGCCTAATCTATGTCAGAATCATTTAGACAAGTAATATAGGCTTTGTTTCAACTTCTGGCCGGATTCTGGTCATCGGAATCGGCTTCTGGCAGCCAAATGCTTCTCAGTCTGCTTCTGTGAAAATCGCCCAAATCAACGTGAATGCAAAATCCGTCAATTCGTCACGACGGGAGGAATCAGCCGCTTTCTAAACCCTAAACCGTGCAGACCCCTTCGTCTTCATTCGTACGCAAGCCCCGCAATATCCAGATTCTCGTGACAACTAGATTATCCAAAAATCCATATTCTCATAAAAGCTCTTCAGAAGAAAACAACTGTCCCAAACAGGCTTATAGTTGCCCGTTAAATCTAATATATGCACAGTAACTTAAAACATTTACAGCTACAGGCTATTGATAGCACAAAAAATTATGGAAACAAGATCCTGCTTCAAATAAGTTCCTTTTGTAAGACTTGGATCCTGCTCCAAATTAGCTCGTTTTATAAGATTTTGATGAATTATAGACTAGGTAAAATAGTCATAATAAGTAGCTACGAGATGAATTATAGCCAGATTAGACTAGGTGGAATAATCACAGATGCTTGTAGAAATGGATCGCAGTTTCTGAAAATAGTAATAATATAAGCTCAAAGCACAAAAACATTGCTTTAATCAAGAGTAGCAGCTGAAACTGAAACTAAGTACTAGGCTTGTTTCTTGTATTTATTGCAAAACATACATAATTTCACAACTCAAAGTTTTCAAATGTTAGCTAATTGGAGCCAACAAAAATGTTGCAACCACAACATAAAGTCCATGTGAAGATTGACTGAGTAACATGAGTTGTGATTTATCAATAATCAGGAACACACATGTTGCAAAATCCATCTCTGGTCTCCCTTGTGACCTTCAATTGTCCGAGTCAAATTGGCAAACCAGTCTTAACACAGTTCGATGACCTAATGCAACAGCTGAACAGAAAAAACTTTCTATTTGATAGAAATCTATATCTATATCTATACTTCTATATCTATACTAATATATTAAGAACCTAATGTGGGCACCTGGTGATACCACGGTTTCACCATCCGCGCTACTACACCGTGCAAAAAATAGTGCAAAGCAAGCACTCGAACCCACACCCCTTGCTCCAAACATTTGGGAGTAACCACCAGACCACACATACCTTAGTGTTTATAAATATCTCGATACCTATTTATCTGTACTACTCTATTAAGAACCTAACCTGGGCAGTGGGCACCTAGTGGTACCACAACTTCACCCTCCACGCTGACACTCTGGGTCCGCCCCACGCGCAGCCAGCTACTGCACCTGCTCAGCACCCGACCCCACCCACACAGCTACCACACCGCGCAAAAAAGTGCAGAGCGAGCACTCAAACCCACACCACCCCCAGCTCTGGAAATTTGGGGCTAACCACCAGACCACACGTACTTTAGTGTTTAGAAATAAACAATAATTATATTTGAATAAATATCTTAATACCTATTTATATGATATATAAAAACCGTAGCAAAGCAAGGGCAACTAGCTAGTGATTGATGAAGAATGTGCCTTGCAAAATAGTGGTATGAAATCTAGCAAATTTAAATAACAGATGCCATAAAATATTTAGGGTTTTATATTTTGAAAACAGGAAAATCACATAGATTCAATTCCAAACATGTCTGTTTAAACAACCAAGCAACCAGTTCTCCAGCAACTTCGTCTGTGTAAGTCACTGATAAAAAGACAGCTCTGAGCGCTCCTAAGGTAATTGCCAACAACTATGTCATGGGTGAACTAAAGACTAAATACATTGGGTAATCTTAGTTCAAAAATAGAAACATCGGGCAATAAAACAGGCCCTATGATCGTTAACAAATAGCATAGACAAAATATGATCACATGATAGTAAGCTGCATAACTTGATATTCCGATGTGTAGACATAAAATCAAATGCTAAATAAAAGAGAGAGGTGTTAAAAGTTCAAGAATTCTTTGCACATAACTGAACTGCTTGAATTGCTTGTGCTTTCTTCAAAAGGTCATAATAATCATGGTTTTTAAAGCGGTAAGGAGGTCCAAGGCGTTGGACCACCAACTGGACGCCTAGGCGAGGTAGGCAGGCAAGGCGCCTAGGCGTTAGACCACCGCCCGGACGCCTAGGCGACGCCTTAAGAACAGAGATAATAATGACCAAACGAGATGGAAAGAGACTAATGAGCTTATAGCATATCTATCAAGCGGAATGCACGCACAGATATTAAGCATTCATTGGGACAAAGGCAATAAAAAGGGGACTCACAGATATTTTGTTTGACGATGGTGTAAGAGGTCTTAAAATGCACTGCCTCATAGTTCTTTCTTCAATCTTCTGAGCATCAATTGATAACTGAACAAAAAGTACAATCAATATAGCACAAAAAAGCCATAAATGATATTCAAAACAAGAAAAAGAAATGAAATGCAAACAGAGAAACGTAAACCTCATAGTCTCATACTGATTAACTACCTGAGGTGTGGTACAAATATTTAACGGTGACTGCATCACTGTTTCAGCCATGCTTAACGCACTCCCAGAGTTGGACACTTCAATCGGTTTACTAGAACCAGCAGGTGATGAGGAAGAGGAAACAGAGTTAATGTTTGGATCTACTAAGGTAGGTACTTCTGCAAGCACTGAATTCCAGCCATCAGATACTACCAATGGTATGTTCTGAATTGGCGTGCTAATTCCAGGAGACGGAACTCGACCTATGTCTTGCTTTCCATTTTTGTCCTCAGAACCAAGGTGTGGAAATTCCCGCTCAAAGGAGATGACACCATTATCTTTTTTAGATACATTACCATTGTCTAAACTTACTCCTGCCCGATTTGGTATGGCCACCTTTGAACGAGTACGGTTAAGCCTGTCCTTTTCAGATCTGCATGAGCTAAAGGACTCAAAGCCATCACGTAAAGGATCATCTGGCTGAACCAACCTACTCTCCCGTTCACGAAAATCCAAGTCCTTTTCGTGTATCCTTTCCTTGCTGTGCTTTCCAAAATTACCATAGCCTCTTGATTTCCCTGTACCATCGCGATCATTCCTCCTTGAACCACTAGAGCTTGAACCCCTCCGAGACGAGGACTGTTGGGAGCTCCGATCACGATCTCGTCCCGATGAACGGTTTCTTGATGAAGCACCCCTGCCGTGATCATCTAAAATCAACAAAAAAAGAGTGATTCTGAGTACATAATGCCAAAGAGAAGTATCAAGATGTGCCGATGCAGATTAGTGTCACTGACAAATAAAGAACAATTCATGTACATAGATGAAAATTGTGAACCAAGTATTAACAAAGTATTAAATAGTTTACACAGAAGACATCACTGTCGCGTTGAAAACAATATTTGGTAAGAACAAGACATGTTGTCAACTACATAAAGAGTTCTCCTTAAGCACAAGGACGAAAGATTAAATAAGCAGAGAAGGAGAAATATTTTTTAATCTGTACAAAAATATAAAGATATAATCATTATACTATGATCACCAATAAGCAGCCAAGTCACAAGCAGCAAAATAAATGCACAGGCACATGAGGATGAAGCTCAAACAACACAATAATTATAACTGAAAGGGTGTGCACTCAACTCCCCAGAACCCATTATTTCACCTTGTACCCAGAAATAATTGAGTCTTCTGCATCCTTGCAACAAGACAATTGATCACTTTTAATAAAATTGAAGCACATCTCCAAGCAAACAGACTCCAAATTTTAGCCTCACTTCATGCAGCCAGATCAAAGCCAGTGGTGCCAAGAAAGCAACATATCTGCTGTAATTGGCTAATTGATCATATCAATTACATAAACCATGAGATGGTGGCAAACTTGCTTAGTTAATTATGAATTGTTTTTAATCCAAATGGTCACCATTTACTTTGTGTTGCAGGTGGAAAATCAAGGTGCCAGACCTAGAAATCCCTAATCTCCTATGTTTCTACAACTATACACCAATCACCCTAGCTTCTAAGGCTGCCTCCAGCAAGGTTTGGTAAACGACCCTGAACGCTAAATTAAGCGTTTCAATCGCCCGCACGGCTTGAGCGAAAGCTAAATGTAGAGTGTTGCTGTTCCACCGCAATCCGTCCACACGCTCGAGTTTGTCTCCCAGCAAGGCACGTTGGTCGTCACGCGCTTGGCCAGCAGCAACCCCCTTTGTCAGCGTGACAACGTCGATGATGCTGGTATAGCGGGCGCTGCAGCCAGCGATCGCACGCTCGCCTCCACGTCCATGCGCTCACCACTACCATGACCTCCGCGCGCTCGGCCAGCAACATCCACTTCGTCGATGGGAAAACTCCAACAATGCTAGTATGGCGGAAATGGGCAGGAGCTGGGCAGGATTGTCATCCTTGTCGGACAACGACGACATAGGCCTTGTTTGGCACAGCTTATTTTCAGCTTCTTCACAAATTTAAGCAGAAGTTCTGCCAAACAGGCAGCTTCTACAACAGCTTATCAGTTCAGCTGCTTCTCAGAATACACTAAAAGCAGCCAACAAGCAGAAGCTGCTTTTCACCAGCTTATCAGATAAGCTGCTTTTTTAACAAGCAGCAGCTGTGCCAAACAGGGCCATAGTGTACTCCTCTGTTCTTGCCTCTTGTACTCGTGTCCTGACGCTGCAGCTAGGCATCTTCTGCGCACTTCCGGGGAACCTCCATTGCTTGAACCACCATGGCGCTTGGTAGGGGTGAAAACAAGCGGATACGGACGGATAGTAACTCATCCTATATCCTATTCTAATGTATTTAAAATAGATTCGGGATCAGATACGGATAGTTAGAAACGGGACAGATACGAATGCACGGACCGAATATTTATCTGGACGGATAACTGACAGATACGGATATTATTTGGTCGGATATCAGATACTTGTCGGATAATGCATTAATTAGTTATCATAAAATATTCTTGTTCGACCATGAAATTACAAGTAAATTATCAAGACTAATGAACATTTTATAGAAGATAATCTCAAGTTCCCACATAAAAATGGTAAAGTGTATTATGAATTTCTTGTTGTGGAAAATCATCAAAATACAATTAAATTCATAAAAATATTGTAGTGTCGACCGAAAATTGCAAATAAGTTACCAATATTAATAAATAAATTATAAAAAGATAATCTTAAGTTCCCACATGGAGATAACCTTAAGTCCCCATATGAAAATGATAAAGTCTATTATTTTGATATAAATTTAGACATTATTTCAATAATTTTGGCCTAAAGATATGTTTAAACAAAAATGTGATGTATTACAAAGTTATAGATCTCTTCGAGCTCTACAATTTTCATGTAAACTTTATCTTCATCCGATTTCATATGTAAAAGTTATGATTTTATAACTATATTATGATGCAGAAAAAGAAAAAAACGGGTACCCGAATTTCGGGTACCCGTATCCGACCCGAATATCCGGGTACTTACCGGGTAGTACTCGCTCCGTATCCGACCCGAACCCTAAGATGCACTATCCGGGTATTACCCGTATTCGTCCCGAATATAAAAATACCTGAATCCATATCCTAAAAAACAGGTATTTGCACTATCCGTATCCGGTACCCGACGGGTATACCCAAACTGTTTTCACCCCTAGCGCTTGGCCATGGGCGTCAAAAAACAACTCTCCGAGCAATGCAGTCCACCCGTTCGACGAAATGTTTGAGAAGGAAAATAGAGACACGAACATGAACTATGTATGTACGTGTGTAATACGAATTTATTTTACAAAAATATAGTTGAATAACATTTTCATCAGTAAATAAGGATTAGTAATGTAGATTACATAATATAATTGTTTTAATTAGTCCATAATCCAATTTCAACAACACATTAATATTTTTTGTTTGCATGGCCGACAAGGAAAAAATCAATACAAATGCCCGGTTGTTTGGTTAAATATGAACGAATACTAATTCCACCATTAAATGAATATATAGTGTAGTGTATTTTAATTTCACGTCAGATGGACGATTTTTTTATAAGCGACCAGTTAACAAAATGTATATTGTGAAATTTGGTAACACTATAGATATAGAGAACCGAATTTAGAGAATGTTGCTGGAGATGATGAAAATATAGAGGACGGAATCTTTTAGAGTGTTGTAAAGGACAGAGAATATTCCTTTAAAGGATGAAATTTAGGGGTCGTTGCTGGAGACAGCCTAATCTTGCACTGCTCGGCTTCTACCCATACACACAGCACTTAAAGATTGATTGAAAGCCGTTTAGGGCCTCCACCCTAAACTGGTCCATACTGTATTTTTATGTAGATGAGCAAACTCAGCAGGCATGTCTAACCCACCTACCAAACTTCTCTTAGCTCCAATGAAACATTGATTTCACGGAGTAAATTTAGTTGAATATATAGAGGGGCACTACATGATACGAGTATACAGCAGGCAAGAATATAGGCAGAAAACCCAAATACAGAAAGCACAAGATGATTATCTTGCAGGCAACTGATGTGATTTACACCACTAATGGTTGGAGCTCAAGTGTGTTCTCACAGCCGCAGGATCATGTGTATCAACTGTTCCTAACCCTTACACCGAGGTAGAGGTTGATGGCTTGCCACTACCCACACCATAAAGGCATCACAGAAACAGGGCTAACAAACAAGCAAAAAAACAATGCTTGGAACCACCTCCAAGCTTATATGAAGACCCCATTTACTCCAAACAGAAAATTTTCCTTACAAACAGCCCCAAACTTCATAATAGTCAGTACAGTTACATTATCATAGAAAACTGAGAAACTTCAGTTTCTTAATATACAAGGCAAGGCTGATATCCAAAGCAATGGCTCCCTAACAGCTCCATCAAAAGTTACCATAGTTAGCAAAACTTATAAGATAACATGGACCACCACAAACCGTCCTGATTTACATGCAGCATAATAAATAGAACACTTCACATGCAAATATCACTGATATACCGCAATGACAGAATAAAACAATGCATAAACGGAAAGCTTGCTTTAAAAGATTCTACCATGCACAAAAGAGGCGCCACTTGGCATGTAAAAATCTAGGCACCAGTGGGATGGATAACTACCACTCTAATACTATCCAGTGTTACCATAAATCTATCTGTTGCATATTCTTGCCGTAACATCCATAAATGTAAACTGCAATGAATCGCACACAAATGCTATCCATAGCCATAAACAGACAGTAGAGATTTATATGACAAGCTCACCTGCGCGGGGCGAAGTCACCGGCTTATGGGTCGTGGCAGGTACTGTGGGCCGCAGCAACCATTCTGGCTTCAACGAGGGCTCACTTCGCTCCATGCCCACGACAAAATCAACAGTGTCCACCAATTCAGTCCACCACCACCAGGGGCGGACTTAGCGTGGTGCATGGGAGTTCAGTTGAACCCCCTAAAAATCGGGGATATAAAAACTCCTCGTGCACTTCTATAGATTGGTATTCCGCGCCTAAAGGATAAAAATCTAATCAAGCCATGCACGGATTAGATTGTATTAGCAGACTATCACGTCGAGAACAAATCCGTAGGTACATGAAACCAAAGGAAATACTTTGAACAATCCAGAAATCCTTTGAACAATCCAAGCTAGGGTTACTCACCACCGAACGAAGAGGAATCGATCCACGCCCGGGTGGATCTCCACCCCGCGCCACTCCAGTACAAGCCGAGCGCGCGGGCGGCGATGAAGAGGAGAGCGCCGCCTCTGGACGAGAGTGAATTTCCGCGGGAGGAGCCCCGGCCTCTCGGGCGGAAGAAGGTCCTCGATGACGGGTCGGTCGCGCCAATCTGTGGAGGCAGTAAAGCGGAGAGAGCGAGAGCGAGACGAAACCCTCGGGTGGAAATCCGCGGCCGCGGCTGCGACAGGAGGCGGGGCCGGTCGCAGGGAGGAGGCGGCGGCGGCGAGCACGGAGGATTGAGGGATTTCAGCGGGGATCTGAGGGATTCGTGACGGGTTCGGGGGAGCGCCTAGGAGACGAACGGATTTCGGACGGGATTTTTCCTTGCCTGGGAAATTTCTGTGCCTCCTGTGGGTTTGTGAATTTCGTGGGTAGGGCGCGTGTGTGTGGTGGAGTACTTGTCTGTCTCGGCGAGGGGAGAGAAACCCTAAAAGCAGACCGTGGCTTCCAGCGCCCGCCCCCTCCGATCCGGCCCTCCCTCCGATCCTCTCGATGACGGTTTGGTTTCTGGTGGTCCATTCCATTTGGGTTTATCTCTTCGTCGTCTCGGCAGTGGACGCGTTGTACTTTTTTTTTTTTTTGTACATTATTAGTATGATAGTCTATATTTCTTTTAAAAACCTTAACATGGTTATATTTTCTTACTAGGTGGGTGCCCGTGCGTTGCAACGGAAATATATCGTCAGTATAGGGAACATGGCTCCTACCAATCTGGTATCAAAGGTCTCGACGATCATGAGCTCTGCCGCTGCCCCCAGGCAGCAGCCACTGCCAGCATCAGGCGGCCCCAGCAACGTCCAGCGCGCTGGTCGCAGCCCCTGCTTCGTCGGGAGTCATGATGCTTCGCCGATACTCCCCCAAATACCCAGCCTCCTTGCCGGACAGCGCCACTGGGGGCATAGCGGCCCCGCAGCCAATGGTACGCTGTACGGCGTGGTAGACGGGCTGCTCTCCCAAGAGCGCAGCAGCCTGCTGCCCCACGCAAATGGACAAACAAAAAAAATATTGCTTGGACCAACCTAGGACGCACGCGCTTGCAAAGCCCCAGTAAGCCCAGTCCAGCCCAGTTAAACAGAACACTCGCGCGCCTCCGTCTGCGTGGCCTCGCGACATTTGGTTCTGTTTCCTGATGCTGCTCGTCTTCCTCCATGGTTGCTGCCTCCGAAAGCCTGTACCTCATGTTTGCCTGGAGCAGCTGTGCTGACATTCTCCTCCCCTTCAAATCATGCTTGTCCCCAAGCATGGGCTTTTTTAAACCGGGTCTTCAATGCTTTAGCCTCTTCCCCAGTTGACATGGAGGGTGCATGCCTGACCAGGCTGAACTCAGACTTAGCTGAGCGCCCAACAAACTGAATAATTGTTGCCAAAAGGTGCTTTTGAAGACTGTCGCGATTGGAAATAATATTAGCCCGATCAGTAAAGACTTTGAATTGAGACAACCAGCTTTGAAGTCGAGGGTCACTGGTTTTAGACACCTTCATAGGTATATAGCATTGTCCATTAGCTACTTGGGCTAATAAAGGCTGCACCATGACGATTGCACCATAAGGAAGATACGTCTAGGTGCACCATGGTACATCAAAAGCACCATTGCGTTGTCACTGTCAGCAGGGCAATTGAGAGCTATTAATCTGCTCAAGTCTGAATTTTCAGAACACCAACTGAACAAGTCAACTGGTGCAAAGAAAATAGATATCCAGATGCCCCAAACCCAAATCAGAACCACCTCCTTGAAACTAAGTAAGTAGCTACCACGAAGTGCATCAAGACAGATCAGGTGATTTTTCTGTTGGATTATCCAGGTATAACTGAACAGCAAGCAATCTCCAGTTACCTTGTACAAAGCAGCGACGCGAACTATGAGAACAGGGACAACAACCTGGAGATGTGTATGGTACCCGAATATGTAGAGTGCGAGCACCATATAGCTGACAGATTGCATCGCGGGAATTAGCATGTTACCGAAGCAACTGAGACAGACCAGAGTCATGCATGCCATTAAATTCATATGAGAATAATGTGCATCATATGAATTTGAACTGAGCCATATTGCAAACATAGAAGGGGTGGTCCTTGATAATATCTGCAGCATCTCACTTTGGTACCCTGCATTTGAACTCAATGCTGGAGTCCACAGGAAGAGAAATGTGTACAACAAGCACTCAAACAGCGACTGTATAGCTCCCGGTAATGCAATCCTCACATCCGCAGCAATTTCCTTAGCTGCAACTTTGAACAGGGCCATCAAGTGCTTACTTTCAGATGGGTCTCCATAGTTTTCACTCCATGAGAACATTATGAAAGCCATGCCGATCGCCAGAAGGCATGCAGCCGCATCAAATTGAGCCACATGACCAAAACCCAAGCCTCTTTGGTCGTCTGCCAAACACAACACAAACTGATATTTTCTCCACAAAGTGTACTTCAACTTTGCCTTCAGATCAGGCTCTAGGACCGCAAGATAATGTGCACCAGACTTGTTCAGAGGCCAGGATGGCACATACCTGCTTGCTAGTTGTTCCTCTTGGACGAAGTCACCCTTCATATTAATGGCCTCTTCAAGCAAAGCTGCTTCAGCTGGTGTAAGGCATTGTGCTACTCTAGCACAGTCCTCTTCAGATTGGCATTGCATAGTCCTGAAATAATTACGAGCTAGGGGTGGCCATGGAATTGGTCTGACTTGAACGCCATCAGCCAGTATCACAAACTGCATGGGTGGTGGCCATGGAGGCTGCTTGAACAAAAAGCAATGCCTCTCACCAGCAGTATCTTGGAGGCCCAAACATAGCCAACCGTCACGCAACCATATTGTCTTTTGTTCCCATCTCATAGGTTGTCCTTCAAAGTTGAAAATGACCACCTTAACATCATCTGCAATTCCTAGTTCCTTTCTGTCACACCCGGTTTTTAGAAGGTAAACCGAATGCGAACCATGTACGTGCCAGGATCAGTTATTCACGTACACAGCAGTTACATAACATGGACATCATCACACAGTGCTCAAATAGCATTAAAAGAGAAATAATAGTCGATTACATCATACGTCTGAGACGTCCATATAGTTCTTACAATAAATCAAAGTGCGAAAACGAAACGTAGATAACACGGCCTTCACAGGCAGCCGACTGGGGGTTGCCGCTAACCCACACCTAGAACTCGTCGTAGTCTTGGAACTCCTGGAAGTCTCCTTCCACAGCTTCATCTTCTCCTGAGCAGTGGTTGCAATGCTGACAACCTGGAGGGGGGGTTTGGTGTGTAGAGCAAGGGTGAGTACACATCAACATACTCAGCAAGCATCCCGTTTGGCTGTAGTGGACTAGCTTTATGTGGGGATAAGTCAAGCAGTTGCTTTTAGTTGGTCAGGTTATTACTTACTAGTAGAGAGCCAGGTTTTAACATTAACCCAAGTTATTAGCCCAATGTATCCTTTCCAAACGGAAAGAATACCACTTACCAATACCATAACCATAATCAGAACCATCAGTCTCATTGCCACCTGTACCAAAATATCTCTGATCAAGTATCACTAATCTCTGGAGCTCCCTTGTCCGCTCATAACCGCGAGCACGGCTGATATATCAGTTTCATAACACTCTGCAGAGGTTGCGCACTTTACCCACAAGCCGTGATTCCCTTTCTAGCCCGGGCTTGCAAGACCCTTATTCACTCCCAAGGTGAATGGCTAGGGATTCACTACGAAGCCTTTACAAAGATTCCCCGAGGCTGTAGCCGCCCGTTAGGTTTCCTAAATGTACCGCACTCCTCCCCAAGGGACAAATCAACCTTGGCAGAGCGAGCCGCATACACCGAGCCCCATTGACGGCACAACGGCTAAGCGAACTACACCCCAGTTCCTCTAATTATTCAGCTAAGGGCGTCCCATTCCACCCTCATGGTTGCACTGTTTTCCCGGGCGGTCATCCATTGAACAGGTCCTTACGGAGAGGCACTCGAGAAACCGCTCGAGTCCCCTTAAATGCCACAAGTATGATCGTAAATAAGAAGGGAAAACAGCGTATCATAGATAATCACATCATGTTCACTGATTAGAGTTGAGCAATAGCATCAAACTAAGCAGTAATAATCTGACCCAAATAGGTAAACAAGGACATGGATAACAAAAGCTAGTCAATCCTTAGGTATAAATGTGTAATGCGGGAGGTGAATTAAAGAATGAATAGGACAGAGATAGGTCAAAGGACACTTGCCTCCACCAACCGACTGCTGCTCAGGGGCTTCTCCTGCGAATTCCTCGGGCTCTTCGACCGGATCGTTCTCTATGCGAGCGCAAACATACATACATCCACATATTTAATACAAAAGAACAGTACACCATACAAGGGAACAAGTGAAGCGAATATGCATCAAGTATGACATTCGATATCGCATTTGTTATGGTTAGAAAGAAACGGGAAAGGGTCTCGCAGGGGTTTAAAGTTTATGCACTAATGATTAGTTACAATTGATTCTTAACAAAAGAATTCTGTTATATATATATACTAATGGGAACCTAATCATTTTTAGTTGATCAACATTGCACGGGATAAACAATTAACTACGTGAATCAATAGCATAACGGAATTTGAAATAAAACTTCCTATTTTCCATAGCATGAACAATGATCAGTCTACCTAAAATAAAGTAATTATGATCACAGAAAGTAAATAAAATAAAATAAAAAAAATAAAAAAAAAACAGAGGGGGGGCGGTTGAACCGGCCCTAGGGGCGGTTGAACCGGCCCTGGGCTGGGCGGCCGAGCTGGGGCGGGCGCGCGGGGGAGGGCGGCCGAGCTGGGGCCGGGGCGGCTGAGCCGGTCGGCCAGGGCGGCTGATCCGGCCCTGCGCAGGGGGCGGCTAGGCTGGGGCGCGGGCGCGGCCGGGGCTGGCCGGGCGGCCAGGCGGGCGCGGCTGGGGGGGCGGCCGGGGCTGGCCAGCGGCCGGGGCGGGCGCGGCTGGGGGGCGGCCGGGGCGGGCCAGCGGCCAGGCGGGCGCGGCTGGGGGGCGGCCGGGGCGGGCCAGCGGCCGGCCGGGCGGCCAGGGGGCGCGCCGGGGGCGGCCAGCGGCGCGGCAGCGGCCAGCGGCTGGGGGCGCCAGGGCGGGGGAAGAAGAGGGGGGGAGGGGAGAGGGAGAGAGGAGGGAGAGAGGGGGAGGGGCTCACCGGCGATGGGGCGGCCGACGGCGGGGGCGGCGGCCGGCGCTAGGGCAGGGCGGCGGTTGGGCAGGGGGTAGGGGCGGCGGCTTAGGGAGAGAGAGAGAAAATGAGAGGGAGAGGGAGAGGGTTAGGGGCAGAGGTTGCGCACTTTACCCACAAGCCGTGATTCCCTTTCTAGCCCGGGCTTGCAAGACCCTTATTCACTCCCAAGGTGAATGGCTAGGGATTCACTACGAAGCCTTTACAAAGATTCCCCGAGGCTGTAGCCGCCCGTTAGGTTTCCTAAATGTACCGCACTCCTCCCCAAGGGACAAATCAACCTTGGCAGAGCGAGCCGCATACACCGAGCCCCATTGACGGCACAACGGCTAAGCGAACTACACCCCAGTTCCTCTAATTATTCAGCTAAGGGCGTCCCATTCCACCCTCATGGTTGCACTGTTTTCCCGGGCGGTCATCCATTGAACAGGTCCTTACGGAGAGGCACTCGAGAAACCGCTCGAGTCCCCTTAAATGCCACAAGTATGATCGTAAATAAGAAGGGAAAACAGCGTATCATAGATAATCACATCATGTTCACTGATTAGAGTTGAGCAATAGCATCAAACTAAGCAGTAATAATCTGACCCAAATAGGTAAACAAGGACATGGATAACAAAAGCTAGTCAATCCTTAGGTATAAATGTGTAATGCGGGAGGTGAATTAAAGAATGAATAGGACAGAGATAGGTCAAAGGACACTTGCCTCCACCAACCGACTGCTGCTCAGGGGCTTCTCCTGCGAATTCCTCGGGCTCTTCGACCGGATCGTTCTCTATGCGAGCGCAAACATACATACATCCACATATTTAATACAAAAGAACAGTACACCATACAAGGGAACAAGTGAAGCGAATATGCATCAAGTATGACATTCGATATCGCATTTGTTATGGTTAGAAAGAAACGGGAAAGGGTCTCGCAGGGGTTTAAAGTTTATGCACTAATGATTAGTTACAATTGATTCTTAACAAAAGAATTCTGTTATATATATATACTAATGGGAACCTAATCATTTTTAGTTGATCAACATTGCACGGGATAAACAATTAACTACGTGAATCAATAGCATAACGGAATTTGAAATAAAACTTCCTATTTTCCATAGCATGAACAATGATCAGTCTACCTAAAATAAAGTAATTATGATCACAGAAAGTAAATAAAATAAAATAAAAAAAATAAAAAAAAACAGAGGGGGGGCGGTTGAACCGGCCCTAGGGGCGGTTGAACCGGCCCTGGGCTGGGCGGCCGAGCTGGGGCGGGCGCGCGGGGGAGGGCGGCCGAGCTGGGGCCGGGGTGGCTGAGCCGGTCGGCCAGGGCGGCTGATCCGGCCCTGCGCAGGGGGCGGCTAGGCTGGGACGCGGGCGCGGCCGGGGCTGGCCGGGCGGCCAGGCGGGCGCGGCTGGGGGGGCGGCCGGGGCTGGCCAGCGGCCGGGGCGGGCGCGGCTGGGGGGCGGCCGGGGCGGGCCAGCGGCCAGGCGGGCGCGGCTGGGGGGCGGCCGGGGCGGGCCAGCGGCCGGCCGGGCGGCCAGGGGGCGCGCCGGGGGCGGCCAGCGGCGCGGCAGCGGCCAGCGGCTGGGGGCGCCAGGGCGGGGGAAGAAGAGGGGGGAGGGGAGAGGGAGAGAGGAGGGAGAGAGGGGGAGGGGCTCACCGGCGATGGGGCGGCCGACGGCGGGGGCGGCGGCCGGCGCTAGGGCAGGGCGGCGGTTGGGCAGGGGGTAGGGGCGGCGGCTTAGGGAGAGAGAGAGAAAATGAGAGGGAGAGGGAGAGGGTTAGGGGAAAAAGGGAGAGAGGGGGGGGCGGCTGGGCCTTGCCAAGGCCCAAGAGGGGGGCGCGCGCAGGGGCTTGGGCCGGCCGGGGTCGGCCCACGGCGCGGGAGAGAGAGAAAAAGAGGAGAGAGAGAAAGAAAAAGAAAGAAAGAAAAGGTTTTCCGCTTATTCTCGAAATCCGATCTTTTAGATGAATGCGTTTGCACTTTCAAACAATCAAAAATGCAAGGTTCGGCATGGTACATCAAACAACACAAAGTATCTTTAGAGTTTTTCTTACACGGGAATTCCAAACCGAATCCCGCTAACTTTGGAAAAGGTCAAGGTTTAGCGAGGGAAAAAGAAAAAGAAAAGGTAACGCCCGAATTTTGGCAAGTAAAGAAAAGAAAAAATTCAACTGCAAAATTCGGGGCGTTACAAACCTATCCCCCTTAAAAGAATCTCGCCCTCGAGATTCAGGGCTGGCTAGCAAAGAGCTCTGGGTACTTGGCCATCAAATCATCTTCACGCTCCCAGGTTGCTTCTTCCTCAGAGTGGTGACTCCATCTGACTTTGCACATTCTGATGGTCTTCCTTCGGGTGACTCTATCTGCAACCTCAAGGATCTGAGCTGGCTTCTCGACATAGGTCAAATCTTCCTGGACTTCCAGACCTTCCACTGGCAACTGCTCTTCTGGCACACGCAAGCACTTCTTCAACTGAGACACATGAAAGACATCATGCACAGCTGACAAATTCTCTGGCAGGCTGAGCTGATAAGCCACTTCTCCACGCTTTGAGAGAATTTGATACGGACCAATGTAGCGGGGTGCTAGCTTACCTTTCACTCCGAACCTTCTGACTCCTCTGATCGGTGACACTTTCAGATAGACAAAGTCTCCGACTTCAAAACTCAGCTCTCTTCTTCTTGTGTCTGCATAGCTTCGCTGCCTCGATTGCGCTATCTTCAGATTCTCTCGAACCATCTTGATGTTCTCTTCGACTTCAAGCAGAATGTCTGGCCCAAACACTTGCTTCTCTCCAGGCTGATCCCATTGCAACGGAGTTCTACAACTCCTTCCATAGAGCGCCTGAAATGGTGACATCTTCAAACTGGCCTGATAACTGTTGTTATAGGAAAACTCTGCATAGGGCAATCTCTTATCCCATCCGGACTGATCTTGCAACGCACAGGCTCTCAACATGTCTTCAAGAATTTGATTGGTTCTTTCAGTCTGACCATCTGTCTGCGGATGATAAGCTGAACTGAAATTCAGATGTGTGCCCAAGGCTTCATGCAACTGCTGCCAGAAATGAGAGGTGAACTGCGTTCCTCTGTCTGACACTATCTTCTTTGGCACACCATGAAGACAAACGATCCGAGACATATACAGTTCTGCCAATACTGCACTGCTGTAGGTGGTCTTGACAGGTATGAAGTGGGCTGACTTGGTCAAACGGTCCACTACTACCCAAATAGAATCGTAGTCGGCTCGAGTGCGAGGCAATCCGACTATGAAATCCATACCGATTTCATCCCATTTCCACTGAGGGATCTGCAACGGTTGCAACAATCCAGCAGGTCTCTGGTGTTCTGCCTTAATTCTTCGGCAACTATCGCACATAGCCACGTGCTCTGCGATTTCCCTCTTCATTCCGTACCACCAGAATTTCTTCTTCAGATCCTGATACATCTTCTCACTGCCAGGGTGAATCGAATAAGCTGTCTCATGAGCTTCCTTGAGAATCAACTCCCGAATAGACTGGACATTGGGAACACACAAGCGGTCTTTGAACCATATCACGCCTTCTGCATCTTCTCGAAAATCTTTGCCTCTGCCATCTAGAATCAGTCGCCGAATCTCACTGATCTTTTCATCATTCTTCTGCGCTTCTTTGATTTCGCGCTCCAAGGTAGGTTCCAGTTCAACTGTGACTCCTCGCGAATTGTTCAGAAATCCGAGACTCAACCTGTCAAACTCCTTGGCCAACTCATAAGGCATCGGACGAGCGACCATCAGATTGACTTGACTCTTTCTGCTCAAAGCATCTGCCACTACATTCGCTTTGCCTGGATGGTAATGAATCTCCAACTCATAGTCTTTGATCAACTCTAACCATCTTCGCTGCCTCATGTTCAATTCTGACTGAGTGAATATGTACTTCAGACTCTTGTGGTCTGTGTAAACATCGCATTTCTGTCCATACAAATAGTGCCTCCATGTCTTCAGTGCGTGAACCACTGCTGCCAACTCTAGATCATGGATTGGGTAATTCTTCTCATGAACCTTCAACTGTCGGGACGAGTAAGCCACAACTCTTCCCTCTTGCATCAACACGCATCCCAAACCTGTGTAACAAGCATCACAGTACACAGAGAAGGGCTTGTGCACATCAGGCAAGACTAGGACAGGCGCTGTTGTCAACTTCTCTTTCAGCGCTTCGAAGGCCTCTTGACATTTCTGGGTCCACTTGAACTCAACCTTGTTGCCTAGCAACGCTGTCATTGGTTTTGCAATCTTTGAAAACCCTTCAATGAATCGCCGATAATATCCGGCCGTTCCAATGAAGCTCTTGATTCCTCGAGCATCCGTTGGCGCTTTCCAGTTCAGAATGTCTGCCACTTTCTTCGGATCCACAGCCAATCCTTCTTTGTTGATTATGTGACCCAAGAACAGGACTTCACTGATCCAGAACTCACACTTGCTCAACTTTGCATACAACTGGTGCTCTCGCAATCTCTGCAATACCATCCTCAAATGATCTGCATGCTCTTCTTCACTTTGAGAATAAACCAGAATGTCATCAATAAATACCACCACAAACTTATCAAGATAATCCATGAATACACTATTCATCAAGTTCATAAAGAAGGCTGGTGCATTGGTCAAACCAAAAGACATCACTGTGAACTCATACAACCCATACTTGGTAATGAATGCCGTCTTCGGAATGTCCGAAGGCCGGATCCTGAGCTGATGATAACCTGACCTCAGATCAATCTTGGAGAACACACTGGCTCCTCTCAACTGGTCGAACAGATCTTCTATTCTGGGCAAAGGATATTTGTTCTTGATCGTGACTTCATTCAAAGCTCGATAATCGATACACATCCTCTTTGTGCCATCTTTCTTCTCCACAAACAGGACAGGGGCGGCCCAAGGCGAGGTGCTTGGCCGGATGTAACCTTTCTCTGACAGCTCATCAATCTGCTTCTTAAGCTCAACCAACTCTGGTCCAGATATTCTGTAAGCTCTCTTAAAGATAGGGGCGGTTCCAGGAAGAAGCTCTATGGCAAACTCAACTTTCCGCTCTGGCGGCATACCCGGTAAATCCTTGGGAAACACATCTGGAAACTCAGACACAGCCTTGATCTTCTTAATTGGGCCTGCTTCACTGCTATCGACAGCCATCTGATAACAACTTCCTCTCTTCGGCTCAGGCGGGACTAACTCGGTCACCACTTCCTCTCCTAGTGGGGACACCAACTTGATTGTCCTCTTATCACAACTGATAACTGCCTGATACTTATCTAGCCAATTCATCCCTAGGATGACATCTATTCCCTGAGTACCCATTACTATAAGGTTAGCGGGAAACGCTATCCCCCTTATTTCCACACTTACATTCAAACAAATGCTATCGGCTCGAATTCTACCACCAGCTGAGTCAATTTGAATGGGGGTTGACATGGTAGTAATTGGAAGATTATGTGCTTCTACCCATGATGCAGTAATAAAAGAATGCGTTGCTCCAGTATCAAATAACACTTCTGCAATATGGGAATCGACTGGGAACATACCTACTGTCATGCCGGGGGTCTCCTGAACTGCTTCAGCCTCCAAGTGATTCAATCTTCCATGATTATAGCGCTGCTGAGGGCGGTTGCCTGCTCCAGACTGAGACGCATTCTGCTTTGCTGGGGCATTGGGGCCTGACTGCTGCTGGGCTGCCTTCTTCGGACATTGCATCACCCAGTGGCCTTGCTCTCCACAGTGGAAACATGCTCTGTTTCCAACCTGAGCTGGTGCTGCCTGATTGCTCTGCTGGCTTGCTGGGGTAGGAAGACGAGGTGTCTGCTGATTCTGCCTCTGAAACTGACCTCCTGACTGATTGCTCTGACGGTTCTGGTACTGATGCTGAGGATACTGCCTTTGGAACTGCTGATACTGCTGACGCTGCTGATGCTGCTGAGGTGGACGTTGGTTCTGCCTGAACTGCTGAGGTTGATTGCCTGAGAAACGAGGACGGCTGCTGCTTCCAGGCTGGGGTCCACTGATCTTGCGCTTACGATCTTCCATCTCCTTACGCTTCCTTTCTGTCATGATTGCTCTGTCAATCAGGTGCTGGAATGTCGGGAAGGTATGATTCATCAGCTGATACTGCAGAGGGTCAACCAAGCCTCTCAAGAAACGGTATTGTCGCTTGGCGTCAGTGTTGACATCTTCGGGAGCATAGCGAGACAACTGCAGAAACCTGTCTCGATACTCACTGACAGATGATGACCCTTGCTTAAGGGCCAGGAACTCCTCCTTCTTTACTGTCATCAGACCTGCAGGCACATGGTACTGACGAAAGCTACCTCTGAACTCTTCCCAAGTGATGGCATCAGGGTTGGCATGGGTGGCGAGGTAAGACTCCCACCATGATTGGGCTGCTCCTCTCAACAGACGGGGACCATACAAGACTTTCTCCCTGTCATCACACTGAGCGGTATGCAACTCCCGCTCCACAGTGCGCAGCCAATCTTCAGCATCCATGGGGTCAGAAGAGTGAGCGAACGTTGGGGGATGACCTCTCATGAATTCAGCACGCTTGTCTCTGGGCATCTGAGGCATCTGAAGCTGGGGTGGTGCTTGCTGCTGCTGCTGCTGAATGGCGGCCAGAGTCTGACCGATGGCCTGAACTGCCTGAGTCTGCATCAGAAACATCTGCTCGATGGACATCGGGGGCGGGGGCGGCAGCTGCTGCTGCTGGGGCGCCTCATCTTGCTGACCGGCTTGCTCCTGCTGAGCACGCCTTCCTCCTCTGCGCCTGTTCTCTGACATCTGCAGAACGCAACCACACATCAGAACTGATCTGGCAAATCTTGCAGCATAAGAGAAGAGTATAGAATTCTCCAACAGCACTGAACAGATGAGCATCTTCACTGATCTCCAACACAGACCACACAGCTTCTCAGATAAAGAGGAAAGTAGAATAAAGGGTTTCCCAACTATATAACTAACTCCATTAACATCATAGGTAAGCCAAAATGCAGGGGATACCCACACTCTGGTGACAGTCATTACAAAGATCCAAACCAAACATAGTTCATCATGACAAACATAAATGCACAGGATATAGCAAACTACCCTGTCTAACTAAGACTAACTAAGACCGAGACTAACGCTAAGACTGAAGCTTCTATGTATATATATATTTTGTATTAATTACAAGATCCAACTCCAACGATTCTATGGTTCTAGATTGATCTTGGTCTTGCAGTCGGGATTGCCATAAGACTGGAGTTCACGCCGAGGTGAGCGGTACGGGTGCTGAGTCCCAACGGGAGCGGGGGAACCATCATCCAAGTGACGACGCTCCGCGCGCTCAGCCCGCAGCAAGGCGATCTCAGCACGAGCCCTACTCAGCTCGTCTAATGCATGGTCCAGCTCCGTGTTTAGCACGGCGGCTAGGTTGACTGTGCTGCTCAACCTAGGATTGTCCTCACCAGCAGGTGAAACAATCACGCCTCCTGTGCTGCCAGATGGACGGCGGGGGTAATACTTCAGGTCGAGGCCGTCAGCTACCCCACCGAGAACTGAGCAGTAGTGCGAAAGCGCACGCCGTGCAGCATCCTGCATGGCTGCCTCAGCTGAGTCCCGCTCAGAGATGGAATAGTGCTCTGAGCAAGCCTCCGCGCCCTGGAGACTGTTCTCCGGACGGCGCACCAAGCAGGTCGCCTCCCAGCGGTCCGGGTAGACCCCGCGACTATGCTGGTAGACCACACAGCGATACTCGATGGACCAAGTACGCCGGTCAAGTGCCCGACGTAGCAGGGTGTCGAGCGCGTCGTGGAAGTGACACCCGCGAGCAGCGTCGCGAGTGATGGGTCGAGCAACCCATCCTTCCGGCTCATGGTTAGAGAGGTCGAGGTCGTGGCTCAAGCTGTCGTCGCCACCTCCGTCGTCTGGATCTCCTCCAGCAGCTACTCCAGAGGCTGGGACGCCCAGTGGTGGTGCAGGGGGCGCCTCCAGGGGAAGCACAGGGGAGCAGCTCCTCACAGACTCTATCTCCTGCTGGAGCGAGAAGGAAGAGCCCTGCTGCTCCTGACGTCGACGTTCCTGCTCCTCATGCAGGCGGTGGTGCAGTCTCTCCAAGTGGCTGGACTGTCCGGCCACGGGACGGCGAAGCGGACGCTCAGCAAGGCGGGAGGGTAAGAAGGGGATGACAGACTTTCGTGCAGTGTGTCTAAGTCGAGCCATCTACAAAAGACATCGCAAGCAAAAGGGTGAGAACAGAATTAATATGACCAGCAAGTAATGAATCATAAATAAATGAAGGATCAGAATAAAACATAATTTCCAGCAAGGTATAATATATAGTAGAACATAGGTTTGGTCAGTAGGACCAACTTTTGAAGGGGTACCAAAGTCAAGGCAGGGACAGAGGTCTATAATCCTTAGAACGACCATTCTACTCTAGGTTAGCGGTCCTACAGTCAGCACGGCTTTGATACCACTTATGTCACACCCGGTTTTTAGAAGGTAAACCGAATGCGAACCATGTACGTGCCAGGATCAGTTATTCACGTACACAGCAGTTACATAACATGGACATCATCACACAGTGCTCAAATAGCATTAAAAGAGAAATAATAGTCGATTACATCATACGTCTGAGACGTCCATATAGTTCTTACAATAAATCAAAGTGCGAAAACGAAACGTAGATAACACGGCCTTCACAGGCAGCCGACTGGGGGTTGCCGCTAACCCACACCTAGAACTCGTCGTAGTCTTGGAACTCCTGGAAGTCTCCTTCCACAGCTTCATCTTCTCCTGAGCAGTGGTTGCAATGCTGACAACCTGGAGGGGGGGTTTGGTGTGTAGAGCAAGGGTGAGTACACATCAACATACTCAGTGTAACACCCGGATTTTAGGGGTCCAAAACCCGGGGTTAACATAAACACCAGGTATGCTGGGACCAAGTCTCAAACATATGATGTAAAGTGGCACAGGATCGAACGTCACAACTTTATATATAACAGGAGTTCTATACAAAATAAATAATTACATTATAAGGAGACAACGGTCCAGCAACCCAAAGTTGACTGGGAGACGACGACCTAGACCTCTCACGAACTCATCACAGCATCCTCCATGAGCATCATCCTGCAGTACCTGATCTTGACCTGTGGTGTATGTGAGACAGCAAGAGTGAGCTCACATACGTTCATCGCTCAACAAGTTGTGGGGAATAATGTGTATGAACTCACCAAAGGGGGGGAAAGCTCATAAAGTGTAAGGCTTACCAAAGGAGATGGTTAGAGCTGAGCATTGCTTTTAAGGTTGGTCAAAATTTTATTAGCAGTTACTAAGTATAAGTAAATACCAAACCCAATTAAGTAGTGGAACCAAAATAACAGCTTCACCCGCGATGCAATGCATATGACAAATTGAATTTAGTTCCATAATTTAATCATGTGAGGGTCCGAGCTGCTCATGACCGTGAGCACGGCTAGTATACCAGTTTTACACTCTGCAGAGGTTGCGCATCTTTACCCACAAGTCGTGTTACCCATCTGCCAAGGGGTCATGAATCCCATACACCTCTACCAAGGAAGTGAGGCAGGGTAGCACTACGAGGCCTTTACAAAGTTCCACTAGCTTCCGAAAACCCGCTACAGTTTATAGGAAGATCCAGTACAGGAATCCCTTGCAGGACCGCCATCGCAGCAAAATCCTCCCGAGGGCACTTCCCGCACTGACCTCTCCCCTACTGCCCTTGCCCCTTTCGGGTAAGGTAGTCTTCCACTAGCTTTCCTAATTAATCAGCCAAGGGCATCCCATACTACCCTTGTGGTAGCACTGTTTTCCCGGGTGGTCGCTCCATGTTCCAATTAACATTAATGATATCAACATGAACATAAACAGAATAACAACAAGAATTGGAACATGGAGGTAATAAATGATTATCCCAAAACCATATAAAGCAATAGCAAACTACCCAAGTGATTCAGGGGTAAACAAGGTGATGAGATAAACAATCTAGGGTAACCTATTGGGTCCCATCAAAATTAACCTATGCAGATCATTATGATTAATTAGAACATGAGTAGGTGAAAAGAAGTGATCAAGGGCACAACTTGCCTGGGCCTTGAGATCCAGGTACCAGGATGATTCTTCAGGTGATATATATCCTCACTGCTAGTCGTAGTAATACAAACAAACAGTGTAGGCAAAATTTAACATCACACCAAACAAGTAAACAAAATACATAATAATAATCTACATATTAAAATAAGATCACAGGAAAAAGAATTATTAATTTTGGAGTTATAGATTTTAAGTTATGGATTTCCAAAGATTATATGTGCTTATTACAAGATTAGTTAAGATAACAGTTTAAATGTGGCTTTTATGTAAAACCAGTGGCACTAATTGATAAACAATAATATTACAAAATTATAGGAACTGGAATGAATTAATTTGGACTAACTATGCATTTTCTATGAATTAAACAACTTCTAGGAATTATTTTTATATTAAAAACTCATTTTCTAATTCATTTAATCAATTTCAAACCGCACTGGACTGGGCCTCAATTAAACAGAAGTGCAGGGGCTAATCCGCAAAAGTTCATGAGACTCAGGATTCCCACAGACAGGACTGCGGGTTGAATACGAAAAAGTGCAGGGGCTCTTTATGAACTTTGCCACGATGAAGGGGCATGAGATTACCTGGGTCGCTCGATTTCCAATATACGGCCTGGATTAGAAGCTTTATTATCCGGACCGGTATGCGATCGCCACCGTTGGATCACAAATCCACGTACTGGACTTAACACCACTGAGATCTAATCTGCTCCGTTGGACTCAGTATAAACGGCCTAGATCACTACCCCGAGGATATATGAGCAGACCAAATCATAGCCGTCCAGATTGGATCGGATGGCTCGCGCTTGTCTCCCTCCTTCCTTCTACCAGACACGGCGGCGCCTGTAGACACACGAACGCCGACGTCGCTGGCGCCAAATCTCTACCGCTCACTGGTGAACCGATGGCCAAGGGGCATCTCCTCTACCCAACACTGGAGCACGGCGGCGCCCAGATGGTCGAACCCAGCCGCCGAGTCCACGAACGACCCCAACAGCCCCCCCTCCCTCACGTATTGATCTCCCTCTCTCTCCGGCGTTGGTCAAGCAGGGGACTACGCGATGCTCTAAGGGAATGATGCGCCCAGAGGATTTATAGGTCCCGCATATCCCAGAGGGCACCGGCTTTTTGCTGAAGCTCCAACGTCGCCGTGATGTTGCTTGCGCAGTGGCGTCTCCCTTCCTCTCGATCCGGCGTAGATGCACATGGCGACGGCTACAACCAGACGGTTAATGGAGCGGCGGTATACGGTCGCGATGCCGGGGAGATTCGAGTTGGGGACGGAGGCTCCATTTATATACGCGCGACAGGAGAGTCCACGGCCAACAATCCCGCGCGGTTTCCGTGGGCACTGTTGCCGGCAGCAAGTCCGAGCGGAGGTGGGAGAAGACCCAAGGGGCGGGCCCCACAAGTCAGAGACGCCGCGTGGAGATGGGCTGCAGTGGGTCGACTAGTCCGAGATGGGCCGAGGGATGGGGAAATCAGCCCAGGAGCAGAGAGCCTTTTTTTTTCTTTTTGTTTTCTTTTGTTCACTCATATTTCTTGTTTTCAAATTTGCAATTTCAAACTCGAATTTGAGTTATGGTTTCCAATCAAGTATGCACAATCCAAATCCCATCATGGTTGCATAGAAAGGTATCATTTTATTATTATCTTATTATTTCATAGTTTTAAGTAAATGCCTACAATCACGCCATAGTGAATAATTCATTCCAGGAGAATATCATTTGTGCTTGTGTGATCCATTAGAGGTTAAAATCAATAATAATAAACCTATGTTGTTTTGCTTATTTTTAGAGAACTAACACATATTCTCTTTTTAAGAATTTTTAAACAGTGGAAGGTATCCTGAATATTATAGTTCATGAGAGTAATATCCCATTCTAATGTTTTAGGATTTATATTTAGTTAATAACATTCTAGTATTGTCAAAACTTATTTATTTCATGATATTTTATTTATTTATTTTTTTTTACCAAATTTTAGGGTTTTACAAATCCTACCCCCCTTAAAAATAATCTCGTCCTCGAGATTAGTAAGAAAGAGGATACAACAAGTTTAGCTTGTAGTCTAGATTTCAGTTTCTAATTAGTTCTAGTACCAAAGATTTTTTTTTTTTTAGACTATATCAAATTATTAGGTGATTAGGAAGGCATATGTATGGCCACATAATTATATCTAAGTATCAGGTGATTAGGAAGGCATGTGTATATATGTATGGCCACATAATTGTGTAGGATACGAGATGGTAGGTTGGGGCAAGAATAGTTTGGGGATAAGAAGGTTCATGATAAGGGAAGCTTTTTATCGCAAATGATGGGTCTTGTCCCATTCGGAGATTTGGTCTGCCTCACTTCTTGCCTTGTCGACGTTGATCTTTTCCTTTCTTTCGGTCTTGATGTCTCCAACTGGGTTTTAGGGTCATGTAGATATATGTGGGTAGGATAAGCCACATGAGGTAGGTCAAGATCTGGTTTGATGTTTAGGTTGGAATGGATGGTTTAGACAACCCATCGTGTTTGTTAAGTAGTTGTGTATGGCCAAGTTGTTATAAGGCATCAATTTAGTTTATAACATAACTAGTAGTGTCTAATTTATTTCACCAGTATTAATTATCATGTTTAAGTAGCCACATTAGATTAGATCATGTGAGATTAGATGGGATCTAGATTAGATTGGATATGACTAGATGAGACTAGTTAAAGTTAGATAGATCTTCCTGGGTAGGATATATTTTATCAGAGTATGTTAAAAATCTCTGTTAGGTTAAAATTGAGGGGTTATGCAACTATCAGATGGTTAAGGTAGTTGCATATGGCCAAGTCGATTTGTCATTCTTAATTTAGTGCAGGGTGAACTAAGTTAAGACTTGTTCTATAGGGGTAGAGTCTAAACTATTTCATCAGTATTATCTAACATGTTTGATAAGTCACTTTAGATTTGATCAGATCTAGGTTAGATTGGTGTGATTAGTTTGACTAGATAAGATCTAATTAATTTGTATTAGATCATGGTTGTTAAACTAGGGTGGATAAGTATGCTTATTAGGATAAGACAGATCCCTAAAGATAAGATAGAATCTTCTGAGGCCAGTTAGATCTATTAGGATAAGATACAATCTTTTCAAGATAGGATGAGTATCTTTTAAGATGAGATGGATCTATTAAGATAGGGGAGAATCCTTTTAAGATAAGATGAATTGGTTAGAATGAGGTCCTTTAGGATAAGATAAATCTCTTTAAGCTAGATATGTTCCAACGGGAATAATCTAAGTTGTCTAGTTATTTTATAAATATATTTTTATACTTATGTGTATATGCAGATGCAATCGTGGACATTACTCCACAACTCATCACACTCAATCAAAGATCCAAATCAGACATGTATCATAAGAACAAACATTCAAATACATAGACACTTATGAAAATAGTTTTGTTTTTGTTCCTAAGAATAGGTCTCCTATTCCTAAAAGTCACTTTAGGTACAGGATTTCAGAGTGTGAAATCCACATTTGTCTTTAGAATAAATAGGTAAGAATAATCAGAGTAAGCGGAATTAGATGAGAAAAGATTAAGAAAAGTTTAGAAAAGAATCAGAGTAGCAAAGGTAAGTAGATAATGGTTGTCCAGTTCTATCTAGGTTTCGTCCTACAGTCAACATTCCTCTGATACCACTTCTGTAACACCCGGATTTTAGGGGTCCAAAACCCGGGGTTAACATAAACACCAGGTATGCTGGGACCAAGTCTCAAACATATGATGTAAAGTGGCACAGGATCGAACGTCACAACTTTATATATAACAGGAGTTCTATACAAAATAAATAATTACATTATAAGGAGACAACGGTCCAGCAACCCAAAGTTGACTGGGAGACGACGACCTAGACCTCTCACGAACTCATCACAGCATCCTCCATGAGCATCATCCTGCAGTACCTGATCTTGACCTGTGGTGTATGTGAGACAGCAAGAGTGAGCTCACATACGTTCATCGCTCAACAAGTTGTGGGGAATAATGTGTATGAACTCACCAAAGGGGGGGAAAGCTCATAAAGTGTAAGGCTTACCAAAGGAGATGGTTAGAGCTGAGCATTGCTTTTAAGGTTGGTCAAAATTTTATTAGCAGTTACTAAGTATAAGTAAATACCAAACCCAATTAAGTAGTGGAACCAAAATAACAGCTTCACCCGCGATGCAATGCATATGACAAATTGAATTTAGTTCCATAATTTAATCATGTGAGGGTCCGAGCTGCTCATGACCGTGAGCACGGCTAGTATACCAGTTTTACACTCTGCAGAGGTTGCGCATCTTTACCCACAAGTCGTGTTACCCATCTGCCAAGGGGTCATGAATCCCATACACCTCTACCAAGGAAGTGAGGCAGGGTAGCACTACGAGGCCTTTACAAAGTTCCACTAGCTTCCGAAAACCCGCTACAGTTTATAGGAAGATCCAGTACAGGAATCCCTTGCAGGACCGCCATCGCAGCAAAATCCTCCCGAGGGCACTTCCCGCACTGACCTCTCCCCTACTGCCCTTGCCCCTTTCGGGTAAGGTAGTCTTCCACTAGCTTTCCTAATTAATCAGCCAAGGGCATCCCATACTACCCTTGTGGTAGCACTGTTTTCCCGGGTGGTCGCTCCATGTTCCAATTAACATTAATGATATCAACATGAACATAAACAGAATAACAACAAGAATTGGAACATGGAGGTAATAAATGATTATCCCAAAACCATATAAAGCAATAGCAAACTACCCAAGTGATTCAGGGGTAAACAAGGTGATGAGATAAACAATCTAGGGTAACCTATTGGGTCCCATCAAAATTAACCTATGCAGATCATTATGATTAATTAGAACATGAGTAGGTGAAAAGAAGTGATCAAGGGCACAACTTGCCTGGGCCTTGAGATCCAGGTACCAGGATGATTCTTCAGGTGATATATATCCTCACTGCTAGTCGTAGTAATACAAACAAACAGTGTAGGCAAAATTTAACATCACACCAAACAAGTAAACAAAATACATAATAATAATCTACATATTAAAATAAGATCACAGGAAAAAGAATTATTAATTTTGGAGTTATAGATTTTAAGTTATGGATTTCCAAAGATTATATGTGCTTATTACAAGATTAGTTAAGATAACAGTTTAAATGTGGCTTTTATGTAAAACCAGTGGCACTAATTGATAAACAATAATATTACAAAATTATAGGAACTGGAATGAATTAATTTGGACTAACTATGCATTTTCTATGAATTAAACAACTTCTAGGAATTATTTTTATATTAAAAACTCATTTTCTAATTCATTTAATCAATTTCAAACCGCACTGGACTGGGCCTCAATTAAACAGAAGTGCAGGGGCTAATCCGCAAAAGTTCATGAGACTCAGGATTCCCACAGACAGGACTGCGGGTTGAATACGAAAAAGTGCAGGGGCTCTTTATGAACTTTGCCACGATGAAGGGGCATGAGATTACCTGGGTCGCTCGATTTCCAATATACGGCCTGGATTAGAAGCTTTATTATCCGGACCGGTATGCGATCGCCACCGTTGGATCACAAATCCACGTACTGGACTTAACACCACTGAGATCTAATCTGCTCCGTTGGACTCAGTATAAACGGCCTAGATCACTACCCCGAGGATATATGAGCAGACCAAATCATAGCCGTCCAGATTGGATCGGATGGCTCGCGCTTGTCTCCCTCCTTCCTTCTACCAGACACGGCGGCGCCTGTAGACACACGAACGCCGACGTCGCTGGCGCCAAATCTCTACCGCTCACTGGTGAACCGATGGCCAAGGGGCATCTCCTCTACCCAACACTGGAGCACGGCGGCGCCCAGATGGTCGAACCCAGCCGCCGAGTCCACGAACGACCCCAACAGCCCCCCCTCCCTCACGTATTGATCTCCCTCTCTCTCCGGCGTTGGTCAAGCAGGGGACTACGCGATGCTCTAAGGGAATGATGCGCCCAGAGGATTTATAGGTCCCGCATATCCCAGAGGGCACCGGCTTTTTGCTGAAGCTCCAACGTCGCCGTGATGTTGCTTGCGCAGTGGCGTCTCCCTTCCTCTCGATCCGGCGTAGATGCACATGGCGACGGCTACAACCAGACGGTTAATGGAGCGGCGGTATACGGTCGCGATGCCGGGGAGATTCGAGTTGGGGACGGAGGCTCCATTTATATACGCGCGACAGGAGAGTCCACGGCCAACAATCCCGCGCGGTTTCCGTGGGCACTGTTGCCGGCAGCAAGTCCGAGCGGAGGTGGGAGAAGACCCAAGGGGCGGGCCCCACAAGTCAGAGACGCCGCGTGGAGATGGGCTGCAGTGGGTCGACTAGTCCGAGATGGGCCGAGGGATGGGGAAATCAGCCCAGGAGCAGAGAGCCTTTTTTTTTTCTTTTTGTTTTCTTTTGTTCACTCATATTTCTTGTTTTCAAATTTGCAATTTCAAACTCGAATTTGAGTTATGGTTTCCAATCAAGTATGCACAATCCAAATCCCATCATGGTTGCATAGAAAGGTATCATTTTATTATTATCTTATTATTTCATAGTTTTAAGTAAATGCCTACAATCACGCCATAGTGAATAATTCATTCCAGGAGAATATCATTTGTGCTTGTGTGATCCATTAGAGGTTAAAATCAATAATAATAAACCTATGTTGTTTTGCTTATTTTTAGAGAACTAACACATATTCTCTTTTTAAGAATTTTTAAACAGTGGAAGGTATCCTGAATATTATAGTTCATGAGAGTAATATCCCATTCTAATGTTTTAGGATTTATATTTAGTTAATAACATTCTAGTATTGTCAAAACTTATTTATTTCATGATATTTTATTTATTTATTTTTTTTTACCAAATTTTAGGGTTTTACACTCAGCAAGCATCCCGTTTGGCTGTAGTGGACTAGCTTTATGTGGGGATAAGTCAAGCAGTTGCTTTTAGTTGGTCAGGTTATTACTTACTAGTAGAGAGCCAGGTTTTAACATTAACCCAAGTTATTAGCCCAATGTATCCTTTCCAAACGGAAAGAATACCACTTACCAATACCATAACCATAATCAGAACCATCAGTCTCATTGCCACCTGTACCAAAATATCTCTGATCAAGTATCACTAATCTCTGGAGCTCCCTTGGCCGCTCATAACCGCGAGCACGGCTGATATATCAGTTTCATAACACTCTGCAGAGGTTGCGCACTTTACCCACAAGCCGTGATTCCCTTTCTAGCCCGGGCTTGCAAGACCCTTATTCACTCCCAAGGTGAATGGCTAGGGATTCACTACGAAGCCTTTACAAAGATTCCCCGAGGCTGTAGCCGCCCGTTAGGTTTCCTAAATGTACCGCACTCCTCCCCAAGGGACAAATCAACCTTGGCAGAGCGAGCCGCATACACCGAGCCCCATTGACGGCACAACGGCTAAGCGAACTACACCCCAGTTCCTCTAATTATTCAGCTAAGGGCGTCCCATTCCACCCTCATGGTTGCACTGTTTTCCCGGGCGGTCATCCATTGAACAGGTCCTTACGGAGAGGCACTCGAGAAACCGCTCGAGTCCCCTTAAATGCCACAAGTATGATCGTAAATAAGAAGGGAAAACAGCGTATCATAGATAATCACATCATGTTCATTGATTAGAGTTGAGCAATAGCATCAAACTAAGCAGTAATAATCTGACCCAAATAGGTAAACAAGGACATGGATAACAAAAGCTAGTCAATCCTTAGGTATAAATGTGTAATGCGGGAGGTGAATTAAAGAATGAATAGGACAGAGATAGGTCAAAGGACACTTGCCTCCACCAACCGACTGCTGCTCAGGGGCTTCTCCTGCGAATTCCTCGGGCTCTTCGACCGGATCGTTCTCTATGCGAGCGCAAACATACATACATCCACATATTTAATACAAAAGAACAGTACACCATACAAGGGAACAAGTGAAGCGAATATGCATCAAGTATGACATTCGATATCGCATTTGTTATGGTTAGAAAGAAACGGGAAAGGGTCTCGCAGGGGTTTAAAGTTTATGCACTAATGATTAGTTACAATTGATTCTTAACAAAAGAATTCTGTTATATATATATACTAATGGGAACCTAATCATTTTTAGTTGATCAACATTGCACGGGATAAACAATTAACTACGTGAATCAATAGCATAACGGAATTTGAAATAAAACTTCCTATTTTCCATAGCATGAACAATGATCAGTCTACCTAAAATAAAGTAATTATGATCACAGAAAGTAAATAAAATAAAATAAAAAAAAATAAAAAAAAACAGAGGGGGGGGGCGGTTGAACCGGCCCTAGGGGCGGTTGAACCGGCCCTGGGCTGGGCGGCCGAGCTGGGGCGGGCGCGGCTGGGGGGCGGCCGAGGCGGGCCAGCGGCCGGCCGGGCGGCCAGGGGGCGCGCCGGGGGCGGCCAGCGGCGCGGCAGCGGCCAGCGGCTGGGGGCGCCAGGGCGGGGGAAGAAGAGGGGGGGAGGGGAGAGGGAGAGAGGAGGGAGAGAGGGGGAGGGGCTCACCGGCGATGGGGCGGCCGACGGCGGGGGCGGCGGCCGGCGCTAGGGCAGGGCGGCGGTTGGGCAGGGGGTAGGGGCGGCGGCTTAGGGAGAGAGAGAGAAAATGAGAGGGAGAGGGAGAGGGTTAGGGGAAAAAGGGAGAGAGGGGGGGGGCGGCTGGGCCTTGCCAAGGCCCAAGAGGGGGGCGCGCGCAGGGGCTTGGGCCGGCCGGGGTCGGCCCACGGCGCGGGAGAGAGAGAAAAAGAGGAGAGAGAGAAAGAACAAGAAAGAAAGAAAAGGTTTTCCGCTTATTCTCGAAATCCGATCTTTTAGATGAATGCGTTTGCACTTTCAAACAATCAAAAATGCAAGGTTCGGCATGGTGCATCAAACAACACAAAGTATCTTTAGAGTTTTTCTTACACGGGAATTCCAAACCGAATCCCGCTAACTTTGGAAAAGGTCAAGGTTTAGCGAGGGAAAAAGAAAAAGAAAAGGTAACGCCCAAATTTTGGCGAGTAAAGAAAAGAAAAAATTCAACTGCAAAATTCGGGGCGTTACACTTTCGCACTGACGATCTAAACCTGTGCCATCTTCTGACCACCAGAGGAACATCAATGACATCATGGAAAGTTGGCATGGGGCAGTATATGGGGAGTTGGAGCAGAAAATCGTAATGGGAGTAATCCTCCGCTACTTGCCATACAAGTGAGCGATGATGATGTCCAGCTGCTGCAGCGTACTCCGTGAAAATGAAGTTCCAGCTTTGCGCCATTTCATCGAACACCACGTGAGCATCCAACGAGGTAGATGCAGGCTTGCTCGCAACTGTCACCATGACGCCGATGCGGGCCACGTCAGTGAGCATCGTAGAGAAGTCGTACTTGGTGGAGGGCAGTTGCCAGCTGGGCTTGTCCGTTCCTAGGGAAGCCATGGCCACTCCGACACAGGCAGCAGAGCTGATCTCCCACGCGCGCGGGCGGTGGCGGTAGTCAGACACACTGACCACGGGGCACCCGACGGGTAGGGGAATGGAGCAGAGCATAGGATCATCCGCCTGGTGTGGTGACAAGGAGGAGTGGAGGAGGTGGACTGCGCCGTCTGCGCGGGACCACTCTGTCCCGCCGACGAGCCCGTCATGGACCTTCTCGCACGAGTCGATCGCGCCTCCAAGGAATTCGCATGCCCGATTGCGGCGTTGGTTCGCGCGGGATTGTTGGTCGCGGCGCGATTCGCAGAATGATTTGGAGGGGGGCGAGCGGGGTTCGTTTGCGGACGGGCGGGGTTGGCGGACGGAGCCGGCGGCGGGGTTGGCGGGCAGTTGTTGGCGGCGTGGATTCCAGGGAGGCGGAGGTGGGGGCGGGGGCAATCTACGTTGAGCGCTTAATAGTTAGTAGAGAAAAGGAGATGTTTGTACAGTGTTGACATGATAATGTGTACATAAAGGGCAATGAAATATCATTTATAGGATTTATTTATCCTTCGCAAGTGTGCAAGCAAACCATCTGATTCGTTAGATTACGATCCAACCACATATATAACCATGGTTTGTTAGGGATTTTTTATAAAGATTAGAAGGGTTTTTCATATAACCATTAGATTATTGAGCTGGTGGTGGAAGGGTTTAAATGTTAAATGTGACATACGGTTGGATCACGATCTAATGGATCATATGGTTTGCTTGCATGCTTGTACAGAAGGACTGATTGCATAGCAGTCGTTGCCATAAATAAAACCGGTCATACTCTGTTGCTTTGCTACCTAGACATACAAAAACAGCTTTTTTCTTGATATTTATACTAGGTGAGTGATTGTAAGTTACAACGGAAACATATAATACAATGATAACTTATGTGCAAATGTGTGTTAGACTGTTACGAGAAAAGATTTCGTAATCTAGCTGTGATGTTAACCATACAAAAAATTTGTTATTTTAATCTAGTTATTTCACCACTGCATTGCAACCATCAGCACCATACAAACTTCTATATATAATTTTAATAATGTCATATCAATTGCATCATTTAATTGCTATAAATGACTGGCCGCATTAACCACGCCTGACACTAAAGCCGCAGTGTGGGCGCCGGTCCGCTTCCCACTCATTACCTACGGATTCCTCGGACCGCATAGCACACATGACCTACGAGCCCTCGGACAGCGACGCATTAATAGCTCGTGCACCCTCGGGTTGCGGCGCACTTATGGTCTATCGGACTAGGGTTGAGTGCGCAGACCTCCACACGGCACTAAACGACGAACTGCATCGAGCCCCGGACTACGAAAGCCAGGGGTCGACATAGCCAGAATGATAGCGCCTAGGACCATCGTTGCCCTCGTGATAAATACATGGCAGCCAGGCAGTCCTAGGCCCGCGAGTACGCGTGGACTCACCCGTGGTAAAACGTTGGTTTTACCCTTGTCTTACAGCTCCTTCCCAGGGAAGCTACCGCTGGCTGACCCCTGTCCCGGCATATAAAAGGGACAGGCTGGCCTCTAGGCAAGGGGATTGGAAAAAGAAATAGAAGGACACTTGGAGACGACCGAACGCCTTCAGAAGGAGACGAACCCGCAAGAATGAACAGGAGGAGCGCCGACAAGGACCAAGAGGTCGGAGTCCCGCTAAGCTAAGACTTAGTTAGGACTCCACCTCTCAACTTCTAAAGCTCCACTTCCACCCTGATAAGAGATCTAGGAGCCTCTCCTCCCTCTCTCGACTGTTTGTAACCCTTACTACGTGTTTGATCATCAATGGTGTCAGTAGCGCAAGCCACCGATGAATGATGATTGATGTAAGAACGTTCTTATCGAACGAATATAAATCTTGTGCCCTCCACGGACACCCTTCGGAGCCCAAAACACGCACAATAAATTTACTTGTTGGAATGGGATACGAAACATCGACGGTTGGCGCGCTAGGTAGGGGCCTTGCGCGTCCCGCAACGAGATCATCCAAGCTCCGGATGGCAAGCCGCGACGACAACCGACCTCATGGAATGGCGATCCATTTTAGGGAGCCTTATCTTCCCCTTCATCAGTGAAGGAGAAGCCATTAGGGCCCCGAAAAGCTCAATCCCACTTCTTAGGAGAGCAAAGGCCGGCGGTGACCCCCTCATCGACATCAGCCCGGAAAGCGGCATGGTCAGGGTGGTGCCCTGCCAACTAACTTTGTTTTAAGGCCCAAAAACTGCATCGGGGCCCTTGACGCCCTCAAGCTCAACCCACATGAGAGGTGTCGGGAGCCCGTGATTGAAATCGGAAAGGTTGCTAGACGCGACGATTTGGGCGAAGCCTGTAAAGCCAAGCACGAGGGAGGCTCACCATGGTCAAGGCGTGCCGAACGCCCCTCGAATCATATCATTGTTAACCAACAATATTCAAACGATAGATCATGTTCTGGTTTCGAGCTCATTTAAAGGTGAAAGGCATTCTTGAGGCGCCGATGGGCACAGGCGAGCGCAAGGAGTCTTATAGGACACTAGGAGGAGAGAAAGGTCTTCGTTCTTCTCTAGCAGCTATCACAAGGCGTGTGACAACCTTGGCTCCCCCCAAGTGGAGCACTGCTGAGAAGGGTTGCACCGAGCTCCCAACACGAAAGGCTCAGTAGTCTTCACCATGCCGACGAAGTCTGAATCACTCCAAGCATTGCTATAGCCTTTGCTCAGCTCCTCTAGCTCGATCCCCCTTCATAATGAGACATTATGACGGCAAAAGCCTAGCAGATCCCGCGATAGAAGGATTACTTCTCAAGCTCTTGGAATCGACTAGCAAGACCATTGAAGTTGGAGACGACCGATTCAGACTTGGGTGATTGGAGCGCCCTTGCATCACATTCACCACATCCGATAGGAGAAGCCTCTCCCTCTTTAGCTCCTCCAAGTGATGCTGCATCGTGAGGAAGTCCCCTTCGGCGGCGTCGAATTTCCCTTGCATGTCTGGACGGATAGAATGTAAGTCGTAAGAAGGAACCAAACGACGAACGCCCGACAACAGGAGAGATCATTACAAAAGGTTACCCTATAGAGAGGCTAGGAGCTTTCCTCTTTCTTGGTTCGATCGTTCAACTCTTCTTGCAAAGCCGTGACCGGGGCCTCGGCGACCGCTTTCCCTTGCTCCAGCATGTGAGGATGAGAGTTCGCCTTTGAACTCTCAAGATGGGCGAGGGTCGCCGACACCGTATCCCTCCTCGTTGCACCGACTAGGTTTTCATAAGCATTCTGGATCGACATAGCCTGAGCGTGGGCTTCGACGGCCTCACTTCTCGCCACCAGAATATAGCTAGCGGAACGCTCCCATGCCTCCTTTTGGTACAGTAGGAGGAGGAGGCTGCCTACCAGTGTCCCTGCAAGCGACTAGAAACACGAAAGTCGGGCGGCGAGGGGGGTTAGTAGGATAAACATTTCCTGCACACAGCTACCCACACATGACTTACCACAAGTTTTTGACGTGCGGTTGAAAATCTATCAAGACCATGCTGCAACACCCTCTCTGATACATCACCCTCCTCATTCAACCCCCTGCACAGGGCCAAGGGGTCACGACCTTAGTAGAGTGATCTGGAGCAATTTGGACGCTGACTCAGCCATCGAGCCCTGGTGGCGCGGACTGAGGCTCCCCGCAAGTGGGGAGAGACGGTCTACCTTTAAAAGTTGTGGTCTCTGCCGTGCTTGCGAGGTCAACTTGTAGGCCTTATGAAGAAAAGGTGAAGGGTGAAACCCAATTGTTGGGGTCATGCTTCGTCGCCGAAGGTCCCGTAGAAAGAAACACCTTTGACAAACCCATTTAAACGTAGTACCGAAGCTACCGCTCATGAAGCTTCGGTACTGTAACGTATCTGTCGGTGTTTCGAAACCCGGGGGGTCCCTAGACCGACGAGTAAATCGTCGCCGCGTGCCCCAGCCCAGATGGGTCGGCGCGAGGCGGAACGCGAAGGGGGGAGAGAGCAGCCGGCGGGAGACAGGCGTGGGAGGTGGAACCCGCGGCCTTCGTGTTAGCCCCGCGCCCAGGTCGGGTGCGCTTGCAGTAGGGGGTTACAAGCATCCATGAGGGAGGGAGCGACCGGCCTTGCGCGAGCGCCGTCCCGTCCTTCCCCGCGCGGCCAACCCTCTGTAAGAGGGCCCTGGACCTCCCTTTTATAGGCGTAAGGAGAGGATCCAGGTGTACAATGGGGGTGTAGCAGTGTGCTAACGTGTCTAGCGGAGGAGAGCTAGCGCCCTAAGTACATGCCGTTGTGGCAGCCAGAGAGGTTTTGGCACCCAGTTCGTGTGATGTCGTGGCCGTCGGAGGAGCGCTGGAGCCTGGCGGAAGGACAGCTGTCGGGGCTGTCGAGTCCTTGCTGACGTCCTCTTGCTTCCGTAAGGGGGCTGAGAGCCGCCGTCGTCACAGGGTATGCAGGGCGCCATCATTACTCGTATGGAGGAGCGAGCCAGATGGGACACCGGTCTTGTTCCCCGTAGCCTGAGTCAGCTCGGGGTAGGGTAATGATGGCGCTTCCTGTTGACGTGGTCGGTCCGTGCCCTAGGTTGGGCGAGGTGGAGGCTCCTCTGAGGTCGAGGTCGAGTCTGTCTTCCAAGGTCGAGGTCGAGTCCGAGCCCTCGGGTCGGACGAGGCGGAGACCATCGGCTAAGGCCAGGGCTGAGTCCGAGCCCTGGGGTCGAGCGAGGCGGACTTCGTCGTCCTTCGGGGCTGAGCCCGAGTCCGGGCCCTGGGGTCGGGCGGAGCGGAGTTCGTCGTCTTTCGGGGCTGAGCCCGAGTCCGAGCCCTGGGGTCGGGCGAAGCGGAGTTCGTCGTCTTCCGGGGCTGAGCCCGAGTCCGAGCCCTAGGGTCGGGCGAAGCGGAGTTCGTCGTCTTCCGGGGCTGAGCCTGAGTCCGAGCCTTGGGGTCGGGCAAAGCGGAGTTTCCTATGACGCCTGAGGCCGGACTTGGCTGCTGTCAGCCTCACTCTGTCGAGTGGCTCAGCAGTCGGAGCGGCGCAGGCGGCGCTGTCCTCTTGTCAGACTGGTCAGTGGAGCGGCGCAGTGACTGCGGTCACTTCGGCTCTGTCGACTGGAGGGCGTGCGTCAGGATAAAGGTGTCAGGCCACCTTTGCATTAAATTCCCCTGCGATTTGGTCGGTTGGCGTGGCGATTTGGCCAAGGTTGCTTCTTGGTGAAGACTGGGCCTCAGGCGAGCCGAAGGTGTGTCCGTTGCTGGAGGGGGTCCTCGGGCGAGGCGTAGATCTTCCGGGGTCGGCTGCCCTTGCCCGAGGCTGGGCTCGGGCGAGGCATGATCGCGTCCCTCGAATGGACCGATCCTTGACTTAATCGCACCCATCAGGCCTTTGCAGCTTTGTGCTGATGGGGGTTACCAGCTGAGATTTAGGAGCCTTGAGGGTACCCCTAATTATGGTCCCCGACAGTAGCCCCCGAGCCTCGAAGGGAGTGTTAATACTCGCTTGGAGGCTTTTGCCGCACTTTTTTGCAAGGGGACCAGCCTTTTTTGGTTGCATTTTGTTCCGGTGGGTGCGCGCGAGCGCACCTGCCGGGTGTAGCCCCCGAGGCCTCGGAGTAGTTTGACTCCTTCGAGGTCTTAGTGTGTTTCGCAACACTTCGGCTGGTCTAGTTGTTCCCTCATGCGAGCTGGCTGTAGCCCGGGTGCACGGTCGGGTCCCAAGTTCTCGGGCTGGTATGTTGACGCTGTCAACGGGTTGGCCGGAGCCGGGTTTGCGAGAGCAGCTCCCGAGCCTCTGCACAGGACGAGAGGACGGTCAAGGACAAACTCGACTTTTTTACATACGCCCCTGCGTCGCCTTTCCGCAAGGAGGGGGGAAGCGCCATGTTGCCCTCGGAGGGCGCCGAACATGGTGTCTCCGGTGAGCTGCTGGCGGGTAATCCGAGTGGACGCCCGTGCCCCATTTGTTAGGGGTCGGCTAGAGGCCCGGAGGCACGCTCCAAAAGTACCTGCGGGTGATCTGCCGGATCCGGTCCCCTTTTGACGGGGTCCGAGGGCTCGATGCCTCCCTCCGATGGGACTCCGTTACAAGATCGTTCCCGCTGGTCTCGGAAATGTCCTAGGGTACCTCGGGAGCGCAGCCCGAGCCTTGGTTATGTATCGAACGTACCCAGGGTCATCCCTCGCTCTGTGTCTGAGGCGACTGTGAACCCTTCGAGGGCCAGCCTACGAACCCCTGATCAGTAGTGGGCGCGGAGCCCGAGTGGCCTGAGGCGGCCGTTGAACCCTTCCGAGGGGCCGGCCATCAAACCTCTGACCAGTAGTGGGCACAGAACCCAAGCGCTCTGAGGCGGCCGTTGAACCCCTCCGAGGGGCCAGCCTTTGAACCTCTGATCAGTAGGGAGGCTCGGGGCCTGTTTCCTTCACGGAGAAGGATCCTTTTCGGGGTATCCCCCTTTCCTGGTCCCTATTGTAAGAGAGAGAAAGAGGAAAAGGAAAAGGATACGAAATCGAATGACGTGGCGTACCTTTTTCGACGCGGTCATTATGGCGAAGGCGAAGCGTCGCTTGCTTCTCCCGCCTGAGGCACCGCCTGTCCCGCCGCGGAGTTAATGCGACGGGGCGAGTGGTTCGCGAGGCGGCCGTTGCGCGTGCGCGAGCCATTCGAGGAACGGAACATGGGCACGTCGTCTTCACGCCGTGAGAGAGGGTTCTCTCGCTGCCCCTGGATGGGACGTAAGCTTGGCTGACGACGTGACCGCTGCTCCTGCCCGCCTGCCACCGCCATTATTGCCGGCCCATTTTTTACCGTATTGACCGTCGCGCCTGGCTGGCACTGCTGGGTCATACGCAGGGTTGCCTCGAGTCACGGTACTGGTTCCACAGTCGAGGAGGCGTGGTAGTGGTGCGGGTGGCGGTGCAGTTGCTCGCACGTAGCAACCGGCGCGCCGGTTGCATGACGCGTGGGCCTGGGCCTCCATGCTGGGTGTGTTGGTGAAAGGGAAATGTGCCCTTGGGCCATTTCTAAGTATTTTGGTGATTGAGTGCCAACACATGTGCTTAATTGTGAATTTATGTACATGGATGAACAAGGTGCAAATCATGAGATAAAGGTATGTTTCTAAGCCTTAGTACATTTGTTTTGTGGACTAACATATTTGTCTAAGTGTTAGAAACAGAAAGAAGAAAAAGAGAAAAGGGGAGAGAAAGACTTGGCTGTGTGCAGCCAAGGCTCAGCTCGGTCTGGAGCACCGGACTGTCCGGTGTGCACCGGACAGTGTCCGGTGCGCCAGGCCTACTCGGCGCGAACTGGCCGCTCTCGGGAATTCGCCGACGGCGTACGGCTAAAATTCACCGGACTGTCAGGTGTGCACCGGACTGTCCGGTGAGCCAACGGTCGGCCAGGGCCAACGGTCGGCCGCGCAATCCGCGCGAGACACGTGGCCGAGCCAACGGTCGGAAGACGGCACCGGACTGTCCGGTGTGCACCGGACTGTCCGGTGCGCCAACGGCTCGCAGATCTCCAACGGGCTGCAACGGTCGGCAGCGCCAGATAAGGAAACAAATCGGGCACCGGACAGTGTCCGGTGTGCACCGGACTGTCCGGTGCCCCCGACGACAGAAGGCAAGGATGGCCTTCCGGATTTGCTCTCAACGGCTCCTAGCTGCCTTGGGGCTATAAAAGGAGCCCCTAGGCGCATGGAGGAGACACACAAGCAACTCTTGAGCATTCTTGATCATCCACACAAGTTCTTTGCGCATTCATTTGTGATTCTAAGTGATTCGAGCTCTGTTCTAGTGTGAACTCTGAGATAGTCATTCGAGTTCGAGTCTTGGCCGTGTGTGTGCGCTTTTGTTGTGGATTTGTGTGTGTTGCTTCCCTTCCTTACTCTGTGCTTTCTTTGTGATCATATACTTGTAAGGGCAAGAGACTCCAATTTGTGGAGATTCCTTGCAAACGGGATAGTGAAAGGAACAACAAAACAACGTGGTATTCAAGTGGGTCTTTGGACCGCTTGAGAGGGGTTGATTGCAACCCTCGTCCGTTGAGACGCCACAACGTGGAAGTAGGCAAGCATTGGCTTGGCCGAACCACGGGATAAACCACTGTGTCCCTCTGTGCTTGATTCTTGTGGTATTGTGTTTTGTTGAGACTTCACCTTAGCCACTTGGCATTAATCGTGCTAACGCTTAACAAGTTTTTGTGGCTTAAGTTTGAAGTTTTTACAGGATCACCTATTCACCCCCCCCTCTAGGTGCTCTCAATTGGTATCAGAGCCGTTCTATTCACAAAGGGACTAACCGCCCGAATAGATGGATCCTAAGGGGAAGGGTATAGTGATCAACGACAAAGAGAAGGAGACCTTCGTCAACGAGCCGAAGGACGACAAGCCTACCGACTCCGGCTCGGGTCAAAGACGGAAGGAAGGGAAGAAGAAGAAGACCAGGCGCATCAAGGAGATCGTCTACTACGACAGCGACGAGTCTACTTCTTCCCAAAAGGATGAGGACCACAACGACTACGAGAGGAGAAAACCGGTTAATTCGAACTTTTCCTTTGATTACTCTCGTATTCCGCAAAGTTCACATTCTCATTTGCTCTCCATTCCACTTGGCAAGCCCCCACACTTTGATGGAGAGGACTACGGATTTTGGAGTCACAAAATGCGTAGTCACCTATTCTCTCTCCATCCTAGTATATGGGAGATTGTAGAGAGTGGAATGCACTTTGATAGTTCGGATAGTCCCATGTTCATTAATGAACAAATTCATAAAAATGCACAAGCTACTACTGTTCTTCTAGCTTCCTTGTGCAGGGATGAATACCATAAGGTGAGCGGCTTGGACAACGCCAAGCAAATCTGGGACACCCTCAAGATTTCTCATGAGGGGAACGACGTCACCTTACTCACCAAGATGGAGTTGGTGGAGGGCGAGCTTGGACGGTTCGCGATGATAAGGGGCGAGGAGCCAACGCAAACGTACAACCGGCTCAAGACCCTTATCAACAAGATAAGAAGCTACGGGAGCACGCGATGGACGGACCACGACGTCGTCCGCCTAATGCTCAGGTCTTTTACCGTACTTGATCCTCATCTCGTGAACAATATTCGTGAGAATCCCAGGTACACGATGATGACGCCCGAGGAAGTGCTTGGAAAATTCGTAAGCGGGCGGATGATGATCAAGGAGGCAAGATACGTCGACGAAGCATTGAACGGTCCGATCAACGAGCCGCAACCCCTTGCTCTCAAGGCAACACGAAGCAAGGAGGCGCTACCTAGCAAGGTGGCACAGATTGAGGCGGCCGACCTTAATGATGAAGAGATGGCTCTCATCATCAAAAGGTTCAAGACGGTGCTTAAAGGTCACAAGGGACAACCAAGCAAGACCAAAGCCAAGGGGAAGCGCTCATGCTTCAAATGCGGTAAGCTTGGTCATTTCATTGCTAACTGTCCCGATAATGAAAGTGACCAGGAAAAGGGGAACAAAAGAGAGAAGAAGAAGCAATACAAGAAGGCAAAGGGCGAGGCGCATCTAGGAAAGGAGTGGGACTCGGATTGCTCCTCCTCCGACTCCGACAACGAAGGACTCGCCGCCACTGCCTTCAACAAATCGGCTCTCTTCCCCAACGAGCGTCTCACTTGCCTTATGGCAAGAGAGAAGAAGGTGAGTACTCAAGACTCCACTTATGCTTCTTCTAGTGATAGTGAGTCTAGTGATGATGACATAGATTATTCTTGCTTGTTCAAGGGCTTAGATAGATCTAAGATAGATAAAATCAATGAATTGATTGATGCATTGAATGAAAAGGATAGGCTTTTAGAAAAGCAAGAAGATTTATTGTATGATGAACATGATAAATTTGTAGAGGCACAAAAATCATATGCTTTAGAAGTGAAAAGAAATGAAATGCTTTCTAGTGAAATATCTTCCTGTCATGAAACCATTTCTACCTTAAGAAGTGTTAATATTGATTTAAGTGCTAAACTAGAAATAGCTAGTAAATCAAATTCTTGTGTTGAACATGTTGAAATTTGTACTAGGTGTAAGGATTTTGATGTTAATGCTTGTAGTGAACACCTAGTTCTAATTTCCAAATTAAATGATGAAGTGGCTAGTCTAAATGCCCAACTTAAGACTAGCAAGAATGAAGTTGATAAAATAAAATTTGCAAGGGATGCCTACACGGTTGGTAGACACCCCTCAATTAAGGATGGGCTTGGCTTCAAGAGGGAAGCCAAGAACTTAACAAGCCATAAGGCTCCCATCTTCGTCAAGGAGAAGGGGAAGGCCCCGATGGCTAGTAATGCTAAAAAGAATCATGCTTTTATGTATTATGATAGGAGACATGCTAGAAATGCTTATAATCATTTTGATTCACATGTTTATGATTCTCATGCAATGTTTGCTTCTTATAATCATGGTAGAGATATGTGTAGGAGAAATGTTGTACATATGCCTAGGAGAAATATTGCTCATGTGCCTAGAAAGAATGTTATTCATGCTCCTAGGAAAGTAGTGAATGAACCTTCTACCATTTATTATGCTTGTAATGCTCCCTTTGCTATTTGTAGAAAGGGAAAGAAGGTTGTTGCTAGGAAATTAGGGGCTAGATGCAAGGGAGATAAATCTTGCATTTGGGTCCCTAAAGACATTTGTGCTAACCTTGCAGGACCCAACATGAGTTGGGTACCTAAGACCCAAGCCTAAATTTGCCTTGCAGGTTTATGCATCCGGGGGTTCAAGCTGGATTATCGACAGCGGATGCACAAACCATATGACGGGGGAGAAGAAGATGTTCACCTCCTACGTCAAGAATAAGGATTCCCAAGATTCAATTATATTCGGTGATGGGAATCAAGGCAAGGTAAAAGGGTTAGGTAAAATTGCAATTTCTAATGAGCATTCTATTTCAAATGTATTCTTAGTGGAGAGTCTTGGATATAATTTGCTATCTGTTAGTCAATTATGTCAAATGGGATATAATTGTTTATTTACAAATGTAGATGTGTCTGTCTCTAGAAGATGTGATGGTTCACTAGCTTTTAAGGGTGTACTAGACGGCAAGCTTTATTTAGTTGACTTTGCAAAAGAAGAGGCCGGTCTAGATGCATGCTTAATGGCTAAGACTTGCATGGGCTGGCTGTGGCATCGCCGCTTAGCACATGTGGGGATGAAGAACCTCCACAAGCTTCTAAAGGGAGAACACGTGATAGGTCTAACAAATGTTTATTTCGAAAAAGATAGACCTTGTGCAGCTTGTCAAGCAGGTAAACAAGTGGGAGGAGCACATCACAGCAAGAATGTGATGACCACGTCAAGACCTCTGGAGTTGCTGCATATGGACCTCTTCGGACCCGTCGCCTATCTAAGTATAGGAGGAAGTAAGTATGGTTTAGTTATTGTTGATGACTTTTCCCGCTTCACTTGGGTGTTCTTTTTGCAGGATAAGTCTGAAACCCAAGGGACCCTCAAGCGCTTCCTCAGGAGAGCTCAAAATGAGTTTGAGCTCAAGGTGAAGAAGATTAGGAGCGACAACGGGTCCGAGTTCAAGAACCTTCAAGTGGAGGAGTTTCTTGAGGAGGAAGGGATCAAGCACGAGTTCTCCGCTCCCTACACACCACAGCAAAATGGTGTGGTAGAGAGGAAGAACAGGACGCTAATCGATATGGCGAGGACGATGCTTGGAGAGTTCAAGACCCCCGAGTGCTTTTGGTCGGAAGCCGTGAACACGGCTTGCCACGCCATCAACAGGGTCTATCTTCACCGCCTCCTCAAGAAGACGTCATATGAGCTACTAACCGGTAACAAACCCAATGTATCGTACTTTCGTGTTTTTGGGAGCAAGTGCTACATTCTAGTGAAGAAGGGTAGAAATTCTAAGTTTGCTCCCAAAGCTGTAGAAGGGTTTTTATTAGGTTATGATTCAAATACAAAGGCGTATAGGGTCTTCAACAAATCATCGGGTTTGGTTGAAGTCTCTAGCGACGTTGTATTTGATGAGACTAATGGCTCTCCAAGAGAGCAAGTTGTTGATTGTGATGATGTAGATGAAGAAGATGTTCCGACGGCCGCTATACGAACCATGGCGATTGGAGACATTCGGCCACAGGAACAGGATGAACGAGATCAACCTTCTTCCTCAACGACGGTGCATCCCCCAACTCAAGACGATGAACAGGTTCATCAAAAGGAGGCGTGTGATCAAGGGGGAGCACAAGACGATCAAGTGATGGAGGAAGAAGCGCAACCGGCACCTCCAACCCAAGTTCGAGCGATGATTCAAAGGGATCATCCCGTCGACCAAATTCTGGGTGACATTAGCAAGGGAGTAACTACTCGGTCTCGATTAGTTAATTTTTGTGAACATTACTCTTTTGTCTCCTCTATTGAGCCTTTCAGGGTAGAGGAGGCCTTGCTAGATCCGGATTGGGTGTTGGCCATGCAGGAGGAACTTAATAACTTCAAGCGCAATGAAGTTTGGACGCTGGTGCCTCGTCCCAAGCAAAATGTTGTGGGAACCAAGTGGGTGTTCCGCAACAAACAGGACGAGCACGGGATGGTGACAAGGAACAAGGCTCGACTTGTGGCAAAAGGTTATGCCCAAGTCGCAGGTTTGGACTTTGAGGAGACTTTTGCTCCTGTGGCTAGGCTAGAGTCTATTCGTATCTTGCTAGCATATGCCGCTCACCATTCTTTCAGGTTGTACCAAATGGATGTGAAGAGCGCGTTCCTCAACGGGCCAATAAAGGAGGAAGTGTACGTGGAGCAACCCCCTGGCTTCGAGGATGAGCGGTACCCCGACCACGTGTGTAAGCTCTCTAAGGCGCTCTATGGACTTAAACAAGCCCCAAGAGCATGGTATGAATGCCTTAGAGATTTCTTACTTGCTAATGCTTTCAAGGTTGGGAAAGCCGATCCAACTCTTTTCACTAAGACTTGTAATGGTGATTTGTTTGTGTGCCAAATTTATGTCGATGACATAATATTTGGTTCTACTAATCAAAAGTCTTGTGAAGAGTTTAGCAGGGTGATGACGCAGAAATTCGAGATGTCGATGATGGGCGAGTTGAACTACTTCCTTGGGTTCCAAGTGAAGCAACTCAAGGACGGCACCTTCATCTCCCAAACGAAGTACACGCAAGATCTGCTGAAGCGGTTTGGGATGAAGGACGCCAAGCCCGCAAAGACTCCGATGGGAACCGACGGACACACCGACCTCAACAAAGGAGGTAAGTCCGTTGATCAAAAAGCATACCGGTCAATGATAGGATCTCTACTTTATTTATGTGCTAGTAGACCGGATATTATGCTTAGCGTATGCATGTGTGCTAGATTTCAATCCGATCCTAAGGAGTGTCACTTGGTGGCGGTGAAGCGAATTCTTAGATATTTAGTCGCTACGCCTTGCTTCGGGATCTGGTATCCAAAGGGGTCTAACTTTGACTTGATTGGGTACTCAGATTCCGACTATGCTGGATGTAAGGTCGATAGGAAGAGTACATCAGGGACGTGCCAATTCTTAGGAAGGTCCCTGGTGTCATGGAACTCTAAGAAACAAACCTCCGTTGCCCTATCCACCGCTGAGGCCGAGTATGTTGCCGCAGGTCAGTGTTGCGCGCAACTACTTTGGATGAGGCAAACCCTCAGGGACTTTGGCTACAATCTGAGCAAAGTCCCACTCCTATGTGATAATGAGAGTGCTATCCGAATAGCGGAAAATCCTGTTGAGCACAGCCGCACAAAGCACATTGACATCCGGCATCACTTTCTGAGAGACCACCAGCAAAAGGGAGATATCGAAGTGTTTTATGTTAGCACCGAGAACCAGCTAGCCGATATCTTTACCAAGCCTTTAGATGAGAAGACCTTTTGCAGGCTGCGTAGTGAGCTAAATGTCTTAGATTCGCGGAACTTGGATTGAATTGTAGCATACATGTATTTATGCCTTTGATCATGTTCATTCTGCATTTTTGTTGCTTATTATGGTGCTCAAGTTGTACAAACACTCCCTGGACCTCACAAGTCCGTTGCAATGTGATGCACATGTTTAGGGGGAGATGTGTTACAACTTGACCCTTTGAGACTAACCATATGTTTGAGTTTGCTTGTGTTAGTCACAAAGGAGAATTGAAAGGGAAAAGGTGGACTTGGACCATGAAAGACTTCCACTGCACTCCGATGAGGGGTAACTTATTCCAAGTCCATCTCATGAACTCTTATTGCCATTTGCTCTTAATTAAAGATTTTGGTGAGGCAATGGGGTTAAAGGGCCACAATTGATCCCGTTTTGGTGCTTGATGCCAAAGGGGGAGAAAATAAAGGCCAAAGCAATAAATGGATCAGCTACCACTTGAGAGATTTTGAAATTAGTAGAATAGAGCTTTTGGTTTGTCAAAACTCTTTTGTTGTCTCTCTTGTCAAAAGTTGGCTTCTTGTGGGGAGAAGTAGTAATTATGGGAAAAAGGGGGAGTTTTTGAAATCCTTGATCAATCTCTTTTTGAATGACTCTTTTTATGCTTAAACATGTGTGTTTAACTTAGAGATAGAGATTTGTGTTTGATTTGCAAAAACAAACCAAGTGGTGGCAAAGGATGATCCATATATGCCAAAATTGATTCACAATAAATTTAAGTGTTATTTGAATTGAGTTTGCACTTGTTCTAGTGGCTTTATGTAGTGTTGGCATAAATCACCAAAAAGGGGGAGATTGAAAGGGAAATGTGCCCTTGGGCCATTTCTAAGTATTTTGGTGATAGAGTGCCAACACATGTGCTTAATTGTGAATTTATGTACATGGATGAACAAGGTGCAAATCATGAGATAAAGGTATGTTTCTAAGCCTTAGTACATTTGTTTTGTGGACTAACATATTTGTCTAAGTGTTAGAAACAGAAAGAAGAAAAAGAGAAAAGGGGAGAGAAAGACTTGGCTGTGTGCAGCCAAGGCTCAGCTCGGTCTGGAGCACCGGACTGTCTGGTGTGCACCGGACAGTGTCCGGTGCGCCAGGCCTACTCGGCGCGAACTGGCCGCTCTCGGGAATTCGCCGACGGCGTACGGCTAAAATTCACCGGACTGTCCGGTGTGCACCGGACTGTCCGGTGAGCCAACGGTCGGCCAGGGCCAACGGTCGGCCGCGCAATCCGCGCGAGACACGTGGCCGAGCCAACGGTCGGAAGACGGCACCGGACTGTCCGGTGTGCACCGGACTGTCCGGTGCGCCAACGGCTCGCAGATCTCCAACGGGCTGCAACGGTCGGCAGCGCCAGATAAGGAAACAAATCGGGCACCGGACAGTGTCCGGTGTGCACCGGACTGTCCGGTGCCCCCGACGACAGAAGGCAAGGATGACCTTCCGGATTTGCTCTCAACGGCTCCTAGCTGCCTTGGGGCTATAAAAGGAGCCCCTAGGCGCATGGAGGAGACACACAAGCAACTCTTGAGCATTCTTGATCATCCACACAAGTTCTTTGCGCATTCGTTTGTGATTCTAAGTGATTCGAGCTCTGTTCTAGTGTGAACTCTGAGATAGTCATTCGAGTTCGAGTCTTGGCCGTGTGTGTGCGCTTTTGTTGTGGATTTGTGTGTGTTGCTTCCCTTCCTTACTCTGTGCTTTCTTTGTGATCATATACTTGTAAGGGCAAGAGACTCCAATTTGTGGAGATTCCTTGCAAACGGGATAGTGAAAGGAACAACAAAACAACGTGGTATTCAAGTGGGTCTTTGGACCGCTTGAGAGGGGTTGATTGCAACCCTCGTCCGTTGAGACGCCACAACGTGGAAGTAGGCAAGCATTGGCTTGGCCGAACCACGGGATAAACCACTGTGTCCCTCTGTGCTTGATTCTTGTGGTATTGTGTTTTGTTGAGACTTCACCTTAGCCACTTGGCATTAATCGTGCTAACGCTTAACAAGTTTTTGTGGCTTAAGTTTGAAGTTTTTACAGGATCACCTATTCACCCCCCCTCTAGGTGCTCTCAGTTGGAAGTCGGAGGGGCGCGCCCACTTGGCACGGTTGCATGCCGCCTGCATGGCTGTCCGCCCTTTCACCCATTGGTCTGGGCGAAAGTGGAGGAATGCTTGTAACCACTGGGCAGTTGCATGCCCTGCGCGCGGCGGTTTGGCTCCTTCTGCCCTGGACCAGCTTGCATGACGCGTGGGGCCCAGCCCCTACGCCGTAGGGGGAGGACCTTGGAGCGTGTTGGAGAAGACAGCCCGCGATGGCTGAGGACGCAAGCAGGGAGAGTCGCCTTTAAAAGGAGGGTGACCTCCTTGAAAGGCGACCATGTCTTCGCGCTCCCTTATGCACCGTGTCTTTCCACCTTCTGAGCCCCCGGATGGGGGACGCCCGCAATCCTTCCGTCTTGTCGTCGGAGGAACGTAACTTCGTGGAAGTTGGTACCTTTCAGCCATCGTTCGGCTTCAAGGATTTTCATCAGGCAGCCCGGCTGCATCCCCTCACTGGTGGTCACCTAAGATGGTGACCTCCAGCTTGATGGCGGGGAGAAGCGAACCGGGCTGCGGCCTCTGCCCCTCCCTCAGCTTCAAGGATGTTCATCATCAGTGCTGGGGAGGGGAGTGTGCCGAGTTGGGGTCGGTTCCTGCGTGGGCGGCGACCCGCTCCTTCCCCCAGTGATCGGGGGGAAAGGCGTTCACCGTTCGTGGCGTTGGCAGCTACCGCGTGCCTGGCTCTCTGAGCCGAGTGGCTTTGGAGCCGCTCCCGGCGCCGCCTTCCGCCACGGCAGCCGGAAGAGGTTTCTCCGCCGGCGAGCTAGCCGGTGCCGCCCACGGACTGACTTCCAACTCTACGGCCTTCTGCCCGTCCTTGCCTCTCGAGTGAGGGCATGGGCGAGGGCCTTATGGCAGCAGCATCCGCCCTGAGATCATCGCTGCTGCTGTTCGGCCCCCCGGAGCAGAAGTCGTCGTCGTCGCCGCTGCTGGGGTGGGCGACGGCGAGCCGTTCGTCGGTCTTCTGTTGCTCCGCAGGCCCCCCCATCGTGTGGGGTTGTTCGTACCTGCGGAGGTGGAACCAGAGTTCCGTTTGTAATGGCACTTTGAGTGCCGGTGTCTTGTTCATTATGGCTGTCGGGGCCTGAACATGCATGTATTTTTGGCATGGAGCCGCGTTTTTCCTTCATTTCGAGCACTAAGACCCGCCTGTCGACTATCTGAACCGCTTCACCAAGCGTGAGTTGCCTCGTGCGAAGGTGACGAGTGAGATATCCGTATCCCGGAGGCGTAGGAGTCCCTCGGCTCGGTCGGCCTTGCTGTCCGAGGCTTCTCTTGCTTAGTTAAAGGAACCCCTCGGCCGCCCTTCGATGAGCCGAAGCCGGAGGTAGCGGTGTCAGCACGGACAGAGGCAGAGTTGGCTCGAAAAGAAGATTTGGTCGGCCGGAGCCTGGCCGGGTCGTCCACTAGCGGGACCGACGCCGGAGTTGAGTTGCCGAGGCCACAAGCCGGGCTGATGTCTTCGGGGGACAGCTGGCCGAGGCCTCGGGGTGGCCGGCCGAGCCATCTGCTCGAGCCGGATTCCTGGAGAAGACCCTGGCGGCGATGGCCCGGGTGTGGTGCTGATGTCGTCCTTTAGAGTGGAGATCCTCCAACCGCGTCGCCGTCCGAGGCTAGGTCGGGCCTCACCAAAGGTGTAGTTGACGCCGAGGGTGCTGCTGCCCCCTTCAACTGTCGACGTCCGAGCCTGTAGGATCGGGTTGTCTTGTAGTGTGTGTATGTTTTTTGCGGCCGCCGAGGCCCAAACACACTGTCGTCGTGTTGTAAAGCTGCGTTCCTTTTCCTCTTGTTTCGAGTATCCAGACTTATTTGTCGGTAACAGAATTGTTTGTGCGGGCGAGAGTTGCTTTTCACGGAAGGTGATGAGTGAGGTATCCGTATCCCGGAGGCGTAGGAATCCCTCGGCTCGGTCGGCCTTGCCGCTTACGCGCACTCTTACTCGTCCATAGGGTTCTGTCATCGACGTAGTCGAGAAGGCCCGAAAAACCATTCCGGCAGAGGAGCTTTCGAGCGTGAAGACTTGTTCGGTCCACGGAATCACTTATCCGAGCGCGAGTTACTTATCGCAGAAGGTGATGAGTGAGGTATCCATATCCCAGAGGCGTAGGAGTCCCTCGGCTCGGTCAGCCTTGGCTGCTTACGTGTACTCCGTCGTTTTCAGGATCCACTTTCAAAGTAGTCGAAAAGCACGAAAGGCATTCTGGCAGAAAAGATTTTTTTCTTTTTTCGAGGAAAATTTCGACGCAGAGGGGGTTCCCCCCTTCTAGCCCCTGAGGGAGGGTCGGGCTTTGCCGAGGCAAGGCTGACCCTTCCTTGACGACCAGACTTTGTGTGTGAACGGGGTGTACGAATAACTTGGAAGCATCTTAAGGGTAGAAGCGACGTAGCTGTTGGATGTTCCAAGCATTGCTGTAGACCTCGCCTTGACTGTTGGCCAACTTGTATGTTCTGGGCTTCAGAACCTTGGCAATGACGAACGACCCTTCCCAGGGAGGCGTGAGCTTGTGCCGCCCTCGGGCGTCTTGTTGCAGCCGAAGCACCAGGTCGCCCACCTGGAGGTCTTGGGACCGAACCCCTCGGGCGTGGTAGCGTCGCAGGGACTGCTGGTACCGTGCCGAGTGTAGTAAGGCCATGTCCCGAGCCTCTTCCAGCTGGTCCAGCGAGTCTTCTCGATTAGCTCGATTGCTTTGGTCGGCGTAGGCCCTCGTCCTCAGGGAACCGTATTCTAAGTCTGTGGGCAAGATGGCCTCGGCCCCATAGACTAGAAAGAACGGTGTGAAGCCCGTGACTCGGCTCGGCGTTGTCCTCAGACTCCAGACCACCGAGGGGAGCTCCTTCATCCATCGCTTGTCGAACTTGTTGAGGTTGTTGTAGATCCGAGGCTTGAGTCCTTGCAGAATCATGCCGTTGGCATGTTCTACCTGCCCATTCGTCATGGGGTGAGCCACGGCGGCCCAGTCCACCCGGATGTGGTGATCCTTGCAGAAGTCCAGGAACTTTCTGCCGGTGAACTGGGTGCCGTTGTCGGTGATGATGGAGTTTGGGACCCCAAAGCGACGGATGATGTTGGTGAAGAATGCCACCGCCTGTTCGGACCTGATGCTGTTTAGGGGTCGGACCTCGATCCACTTGGAGAATTTGTCGATGGCGACCAGCAGGTGCGTGTAGCCCCCGGGTGCCTTCTGCAAGGGGCCGACTAGGTCCAAACCCCACACAGCAAACGGTCAGGTGATGGGTATGGTCTGCAGAGCCTGAGCGGGCAGGTGGGTCTGCCTTGCATAGAACTGACACCCTTCGCAGGTGAGGACAATTCTAGTGGCGTCGGCTACCGCTGTCGGCCAGTAGAAACCTTGTCGGAAGGCGTTTCCAACAAGGGTTCGAGGTCCTGCGTGATGGCCGCAAGCCCCCGAGTGTATCTCTTGTAGGAGCTCCTAGCCTTCGGCGATGGGAATGCATCGCTGGAGGATGCCCGAGGGGCTGCTGTGGGGGATAGATGTCCCCCGGGTCCACTAAAGGAGTAAAAGACCTCACGAAAGGCCCAAGGGCCCAATAAATCGTAAGGTCATTCTTTCGTGGGCCTGGGGAGAAACAACCAACAAAGCAGAGCAACGTGAGACCAGATTGGTGCAAACCCGGACGACCCATAACGTCGAGCGAGTAAATCGCAACAGAGACCCGACTTTCCCGCGCTAAAGCCCCCATGCAATGGAGCCATGCGAGGGTAAGTCGGCGAGGGTTACGTAGGGATAAACTCAAGAGGTTCACTACCTTTTAGCTACTTGTTGTTATCATATCCACGTGTGCTGCCCCACGGTCGAGTATATAAGGCCTAGGGGGCATCCCTTCAGAACGATCGACCCTTTACTTAGCCACCCACATCAACTCTCTGAATTCTCGATCCAGAGAGCTCTCTTGTAACCACATCCACCAAGCATACTCATCAGGACGTAGGGTGTTACGCATCTCTAAGCGGCCCGAACCTGTAAAACTTGTCCACTGTCCCTCGTGCGATCGGCGCGAACCATTTTGCTACAGTTGTCGACACCGTCCTACTCCTAAAGCACCTTGAGGGGCAACCCCGGGTGTGCGGTCGGGCCCAAAACACCGACAGCTGGCGCGCCAGGTAGGGGGTGTGTTGATAATCCAAGGTAGCTCAATGGCCGTCACCTTCTACAGCAAGATCACCCTGCGTCCTGGATCCGTGTTCTGCTTCGGAACAATCTCATTTGTAGCGGATGAAGAAGGAATTCTGCACCGTATCGCGGATCCGCCGGAAAAGAAGTCTCCCCCAACAAACTCCAAAAATACCGGGGAAGCACAACCTCCAGCTCTCCGGATGAGGATTGTCTCCGGAGAGCCGGGGGCCGAGGGCTCGCTGACCCGGAGAACTCCGCTGCCTACTTCTCCGGCAAAAGAATGGAAACACCTCGATCGTAGAAGAAGGTTCAGCGGCTTACTGGATGTATGGCAGCTCTAAGCAGATTTATATCCAGGCTGGGAGAAAAAGGTCTGCCATTTTACAAGTTACTCAAAAAGGTGGATAAGTTTCAATGGACTTCAGAAGCGCAAGAAGCTCTAGATGCTCTGAAAAAATTCTTGACAACACCACCAGTACTGAAACCACCTCGGCGAGCCACGTCAACTCAACCCGCTGAAGATTTGCTACTATATATCTCTTGCACGACTCACGTGGTAAGCACCGCGTTAGTAGTTGAGCGAGTAGAAGAAGGACATGCCTATCCAATACAACATCCTGTCTACTTCATCAGTGAAGTCCTAGGCCCCTCGAAGAAAAAGTACCCTCAAGTTCAGAAGCTATTGTACGCAGTACTTCTAACTGCCCGCAAGCTGCGTCACTACTTTGACGACCACAAAGTCATAGTAGTCACAAGTTTTCCAATAGGGGATATTCTTCACAACAAGGAAGCCATCGGTCGAATAGCCAAGTGGGCTTGCGAGCTGGGATCTCATGACATCGAGTTCCGACCTCGCACTGCCATCAAAACTCAAGCACTGGTTGATTTCGTATCGGAGTGGACTGAACAACAAGTACCAGACAACCCGGAGACTGCAGAAGTATGGCGAATGTATTTTGATGGCTCATTAAAGCTGCAGGGAGCAGGAGCAGGGATTCTCTTCACTGCGCCTGGAGGCGAACACCTCAAGTACGCCCTCCAGTTGCTATTCCCAGCCTCCAACAATGCAGCCGAGTATGAAGCTTTGATCCATGGATTGAAAATTGCCATATCATTGGGCGTCAAAAGATTAATGGTATACGGAGACTCTCTGGTAGTCATCAGCCAGATAAACAAGGAGTGGGATTGCTCAAGCGATTCAATGGGAAAATACTGCACTGCCGTCCGAAAGCTGGAAGATAAATTCGAGGGTCTGGAATTTCATCATGTAGAAAGAGATCGGAACACAGCAGCAGATGTACTGTCCAAACTGGGGTCCGGTCGAACTCAGGTCCCACCCGGGGTTTTCGTGCAAGAAGTTCTGCGGCCAAGTATCTCAATGGATCAGACAGAAGAATGCAACATCATAGATCAACCAGAGTCAGACCCTGATGACTGGAGGAGGCCGATCATTGAGTATATAAAGAATGAAGAAGAACCAGACGACAAAAATTTGGCAGAGCGCATTGCAAGACAGTCGGCTCACTATACACTTATTGGGGAGACATTATACAGAAGGGGTGCATCAGGCGTCTTCATGAAGTGCATTCTCCCATCCACTGGAAAGCAACTTCTGGAGGAAGTCCATGCTGGGCAATGTGGAATACATGCAGCCTCCAGAACACTAGTCGGGAAGGTCTTCAGGTCAGGATTCTATTGGCCAACAGCAAAGAACGATGCAGCCGAGTTAGTTCAGAGGTGCGAAGCCTGCCAATACTTGTCAAAGCAACAACACATGCCAGCACAGCAACTGCAGACCATACCAGTAACTTGGCCTTTCGCCTGCTGGGGACTAGATATGATTGGACCTTTCAAGAAAGCTCAAGGGGGATACACTCATGTATTGGTAGCAATTGACAAGTTCACTAAATGGATAGAATTCAAGCCCATTGCCTCTTTAACCTCTGCTAAGGCCGTGGAATTCATACAAGACATAATATTCAGATTCGGGATACCAAACAACATCATAACTGATTTAGGATCCAACTTCACAAGTTCAGAGTTCTTTGACTTCTGCGAGCAAAAGAGCATTCAGATCAAGTATGCATCTGTAGCCCATCCAAGAGCCAACAGGATGATATTGGATGCACTCAGGAAAAAGGTCTTCGATAAGAATGAAAAATTCGCAGGAAAGTGGATAAGGGAATTACCCTATGTCGTTTGGAGCCTAAGAACCCAACCTAGCCGAGCTTTGCATGGAAACACTCCTTTCTTCATGGTCTATGGGTCGGAGGCAGTGCTACCTGCTGATCTCAAGTTTGGGGCGCCAAGGCTGATCTTTGAAAGCATAGCAGAAGCTGAGACCACCAGGCTGGAGGACATAGATGTACTTGAGGAAGAACGGTTAAATGCAGTAATCCAATCAGCAAGGTACCAGCAGACTCTAAGGTGCTATCACGACAAGGCTGTGCGACAACGATTCTTCTCAGTAGGAGATCTCGTCCTCCGCCGAATTCTAACGGGGGAGGGACGACACAAGTTATCACCCTTATGGGAAGGACCCTTTGTGGTAGCAGACGTCACTCGGCCCGGATCGTATCGCCTCACTCAAATGGATGGCACAGAAGTTGGGAACTCCTGGAACATAGAACACCTCAGAAAGTTTTATCCTTAGCTGTATCTCAAAACGGCTGGGATGATGATGATGTACTCTGTAAAGTGGAAATATGTCATCAATAAAAAAGAGGTTTCAAGGATACTCAATTCATTTACGATTGACTTGCATTCTTACTCAACTCAGGGTGACCACTATGCCCTGCTAACGGAGCAATCGACTTGAGTCGGCAACGACTTAAGGCGGTGCAACATGCTCACGCTTACTTAACTCAGGGTGACCACTATGCCCTGCTAACGGAGCAATCGACTTAAGTCGGCAACGACTTAAGGCGGTGCAACATGCTCACGCTTACTTAACTCAGGGTGACCACTATGCCCTGCTAACGGAGCAATCGACTTAAGTCGGCGACGACTTAAGGCGGTGCAACATGCTCACGCTTACTTAACTCTGGGTGACCACTATGCCCTACAAACGCAGCGACCGACTTAAGTTGGCAGCAACTTAAGACCGGTGCAACATGCTCGCGCCTAGATAATTCAGGGGATGACTTCCATATCCTGCAAACAAATTTCATAATCATTATGCGTCATTACTGCCAACTCATTAACTAATAAATTCTGATACAATGAGAGAGTAATTATGTCATTCGAATGGTAAACTGGTGTCCTCTAACAAATACTCGATCATGCAAACCGCGCGCTTGGAGCACGCAAAATGTTTTTTCTATTTTGCAACGTCTTTCTCAGGAGCGACCGACGAAGAAGGGCGACTCGAGGAATCAGGGGCGGCGTTCACGTCAGCCCTTATGTCTTCAGGAACAACCACGCCAGGTCTCCTCATCAAGATTCGTCCCGCCCGAATAGCCTTGTCTAGGGCTTTGTCGCGTTGGGCCTTGAGAGTAACAGAAGTTTCTTCAGCAGTTTTAGCAGCCAGTCGAGCGCTCTCTAACTCCTGGGCAATGGATTTTTTGGAAGCTCGGAGCCCTTTGATAGTAGCATCCTTCGCTGATATCAACTGCTTAAGCCGGGTTACCTCCTCCATGGATTCCTGCAGCTTACGACGTTGGAGGTCTAATTCTTCCATGGTGAAGCGATGACTTCTTTCCAAGATAGTCAGCGAATTGCTAGAATCTCGATACAACCTGTCAAGATTGTCACGAGAAGCAGCAAGGATACGCTTTTCTTCCTGCAAGCACAAGTCAGTTCCTTCAAAAAACCAAGCAAGTAATAGGAGCACAGCAAAGCAAAGCACAGTTTCGTATATCACCTTTTCAGAGTCGAGCTGAGCATGAAGAGAAGAACTCAGTGCATTGGCATCATCTAAGGCAGCGGAGACCTGACTCAGTCCAATCTGACTTTGAGAGTACTTTTCCTCAAAGTCAGTGCATCGCTGGGCCAATTCAGCCTGATCTCGAGAATGTTTTTCCTCAAGAATTGCAATCTGCCGAGTCATTCCTAGCAAGAGGTAATCAAACAAAACGAGGTCAGAAGGTAAAACAGTCCACAACAAAGGCGAAGAAAAGAAAAAGGGCACTAACCAGCGTTAGTTGCCTCCAACTCGGATACACGACGATGAAGGGACACTGGATTCCAACACGTAAGAGACGAAGCCACTTCTGGGACGGAAGCACCCTGCAATTTCAGCTGGCTGGCCATCCCATCCACCAAAACCTGATGAGAAGAACAGATGAGCATAATGACAAAAGTTCATGCAATGTAAAGATCAAGCTAAAAAACAGCACAGTACCTGGAGGTTGGAAAAGAACGAAGGGATCCCCAAATCAGGAGAAATCAGCTGATAACCAGGCGCAAGGCCACCACCCGAAGTAGCTTGCAACGGACCAGTAGGAATCAGCTCAGCGCCTTCAACAGAGCCGAACGCCCGATCAGCGGGGACGTTGCCCTCTAAAGCGACCCCCTGGTCCAAAGTTTGGGCTACCACCATGCAGCCAGAGTGTGGAGGTGATCCCGCGTGAACGTCCATGAAAGTGCTGGAAGGAGACCCTGCTTGGGCACCCTCGGGGGCTGGGTCATAGTTGGCACTGCCCACTTGAGCCGGATCATCCCCGGCAGCACCCTCGGGGGCTGGGCAGTGACTTACACTCTTCACCCGAGCTAAGTCATCCCCGGCGACATCCTCGGGGGCTGGGCATATGTCAGCACCATTCTTGAGGTCCAGACTCTCCACAGTAACCACCTTTAAGGTTGACGGGCCTTCAGCCACTTCCATGGAACCAGGACAATCTAAGTTAGCATCCCGACCCTCGAGATCGCGCTCTAAGGTCGACGAGGCACGGGATGACCTCAACCCAGCATCAGGCACAGCAGCGCAAGCCTCCATCGCATCATCATCCACTGGCTCTGATAACAAGTCCTCTGGGACCATATCCTCAAGAGTTTGATCAAAGTTGGCCAGGGACAGTTCTTGCAGACCAATGAGGGCAGACAAAGCAGGAGAGGGAACTCCACTACTTTCACCACTGGCGAGGAATTGTCGACTGTTCTTCCGAGTCAGAGGGACCTCATTCTCTTCCTCCCTGTCGTCTTCATCAGCAACACAGGCAACACCCCCATTGGGATCAGCGACAGATGGAGTACACCCATTGGGATCAACAACAAACATACCACACCCATTGGGGTCAGCATCAGTAAATTCAGGCACGGGAACCTCCTCAGCAGCAGAAACCGAACGACCAGCGCCCTGATCCAAACTAGATACTTGCCGAAGACGTCTCTTTTTCTTTTTCTGCTCATCAGCAGAAAGATCAGTTTGATTGGCTCGGCAAGGACGTCTCGGGCGAACACGGACAGGTCTCTGAACATCCAAGGTTGTACCAGCTTCTAGGAGAGGCGCCACCGCCAATGTCCCAACAGGAGTAGCATCAGAAGAATCTTCAGCCAGCATATCAAGCATAGCATTTATTTCTGCATCATTAGGATCCAAAGGCACCTCAAAATGGACTTGTCGTTCGTCATCAGGAATCTCCCCAAGCGAGGCAACCAAAGCACTGACTTCTTCATCAGAGGGTCGCGTTCTAAGGCCCAAATTGCCGTCAGTCGCGGGTGGATTTGACACGAAAAGAGTGAAGACTTTGGCAGGAGGCAAATTCCAGGCCGAGTATGCCACCGGAGCACCAACATTGGACACCTTGCCCCTGAGAATCATTTCCAGTCGGCTCACCAAGTCTGCAGAAGGGATTCTCCTGTTGGTAACCCGAGTTGAGTCGGCTAGCCCTCGATACAGATAAGCTGGGTGGACCCTATCTTTTAGTGGCTGAATATTCTTGAAAACGAAGTCAGCAACCACAGCTTCAGCAGTCAGACCTCTCTCTTTCAGCAGTCCAACTTCAGCTAGCAACACACCCGCTTCAGCTACCTCCTCATCTGTGGGAGACTCGGTCCAGCTTGGGGTGCGAACGTCTGGCTGTCTTCTCGACCGGGGGGGGGAGAGAATTTCCATAATTATCAACTATGAACCACTCTAGACGCCATCCCTTAATGCTGTCTTTAAGGGGAATCTCAAGATATTCAGTCTTCCGTCCTCGGCGCATCTCCAAACTGGCACCCCCGACCAACTGATGTTGTCCCCCGGCCATCCCAGGGCGACAATGATACATGTATTTCCATAAGCCGAAATGCGGCAGCACGCCAAGAAAGGCTTCACATAAGTGAACGAAGATGGAGATTTACAGAATTGAGTTGGGGTTCAGATGGGTCAGGTTAATGTGGTAGAAATCAAGGAGACCACGGAAAAAGGGAGAGATGGGAAGGCCAAGGCCGCGGAGAAGAAAAGGAGCGTAAACTACAGACTCGTGGGTATCCTCGGTTGGGACAGTAGTCCCGTGGCAAATCCGCCAAGAACAGAGTTCCCGCGGAGGAAGAACCCCGATGGACACGAGGTGGAGGAGTTCAGCTTCGGAAATGATGGACATGTGGTTACCTGCAAAAGGCAACTGGCTGTTGGGATCGATTGGAGGAATCACCACAGCGGACGAGCTCGCGATTTTCCTCTTGGGCGCCATCTCGATTCTACCAGCGAGCAGACTGGAGGCGAGCGGCAGAGAGGATTCGGAAGCGGGAATGCAAGAACTAGGGCACGGAAAGCAAAGGCGGCTAAAAGCGCAGCTCTTATGGGATATTCTCGAGCCAGATACCGTTTCAAAAAGTGCCCAGTCATCACCCGGCGGTTATTTCCAAAACCCCAGCATGCCACGTGGTCATTCGGCAGCTATTTCCAAAAAAGCCGATGGGCCACCTCATCACGCGGTTATCATCCTCAAAATAGCTCATGCGGCCTGCTCTCACTCGGCGTTGACTCTAAAACGCTGATTTTATGTTCAGTCGCTCGACATTACTTCTAAAGTGCCGACGTCACCATCCAGTCACTCGGCGTTGCCCCTAAAGCGCTGATCTCGTGTTCAATCGCTCGGCATTACTTCTAAAATGCCGACGGCGACCTTCAATCATTCGGCGTTGCCTCTAAAACGCTGATCTCGTGTTCAATCGCTCGGCATTACTTCTAAAAAGCCGACGGCGACCTTTAATCACTCGGCGTTGCCTCTAAAATGCTGACCTCGTGCTCAATCGCTCGGCTTTACTTCCAAAATGCCCACGGCGACCTTCAATCACTCGGCGTTGACTCTAAAACGCTGATTTTATGTTCAGTCGCTCGGCATTACTTTTAAAGTGCCGACGTCACCATCCAGTCACTCGGCGTTGCCCCTAAAGCGCTGATCTCATGTTCAATCGCTCGGCATTACTTCTAAAATGCCGACGGCGACCTTCAATCACTCGGCGTTGCCTCTAAAACGCTGATCTCGTGTTCAATCGCTCGGCATTACTTCTAAAAAGCCGACGGCGACCTTTAATCACTCGGCGTTGCCTCTAAAACGCTGACCTCGTGTTCAATCGCTCGGCTTTACTTCCAAAATGCCGACGGCGACCTTCAATCACTCGGCGTTGCCCCTAAAACGCTGATCTCATGTTCAATCGCTCGGCATTACTTCTAAGATGCCGACGTCAACCTTCAATCACTCGGCATTGCCTCTAAGACGCTGGTATAGCGTTTAGTCGCTCGGCATTACTTCTAAAACGTCGATACAGACTACAAGATTACTCAGCAGCTACTTCCGGAAGCGTCAGTATGATGTCCAAGTTATTCGTCTACTGTCTCAAAAGAATCAGTTTTATAATCAAGCAAAGCAAGTCATCAAGAAGAAGCCAACGTCATTCTTTCATTAAGGGAAGACAATAAGCTTACAAATCAACTCTTTGCGAGTTGATGCTTCCCTACTATTACTACAGTACATTACTACTATTACTACACTACATTACTACTACATTATTCTAACTACACTATACTAATATCTAAAGACCAGTGGCGTTTAGCCACTGGCCTTGCTGCTGCTGCCGCCGCCGCCGCCCTTGGTGCTGCCCTTGCTGCTGCCGCCCTTGGAGCTGCCCCTGCTGCCGCCGCCGTCACCGTCCCTGCCGCCGTCGCCGCTGCCCCTGCCACTGCCGCTGCCGTCGCCGTCGCCACCATCGTCGCCGTCGTCGTCGTTGTCGTCCTCGTCCTCGCCGCCGCCGTCCGAGTCCTCCTCATCTGAGGAGTACTCCGACTCATCCGAGCCCTCGAGCCCGGAGCGCTCGACGACCCGGATGTATGTCCAGACCTCCGCGGCTATCCCCTGGGAGTCGTCCGAGTCATCGGACGACGCTGGGGGAGAGACGGGAGCCGGAGATCCCTCGGACTCGGAGGAGAACTCCTCCTCCGAGTATTCCGAGTCACCGAAGTCCTCCAATGGAGGAGTCGGTTCGCGCTTGCGCTTGTTGCTCTTGCCCATGGCGGAAACAGACAGGAGAGAAGAGAAGGAAGTAGTGAAGAACAGCGAAGAGATATGAAAAAACCAGAGGGGCAACAGCGTTATTTATAGAAGGGAAAGGCAACCGCTCACCTCCAACCGCGGTCACTGAACAGTCGCAAAGCATTCAATAAGCACTTCCACCCGTCTGGAGACACGTCAGGCGGCTGACGCCGTTTCATGCAACACTACACCCATTGGGACTTCAGCCAACAGCGCAAAGGATATGATTACACTCGCCGTCCCATCACATTACTACTCAGAAGCAGCCGGCTAAAACACTCAGTGTACCAAGCCGTCCCTCGCCCACACCCATTGGGGGGGGGGGACGCCCAGGAATTATCAGTATATTTTTTCAAAATGGTCACATCTGTGCAGAGCACGCAGTGAATGCCTCAAGACAAAAATGAGATATCAGCGAGAGTTAGAGGGAAGCCAAATATAGCCAGTAGAGTGCAAAATATGGTCGACAGACACGACTTGAAGACTAGACAGAGAACGTCCATCAAATGTCCAATCAGTCACAGAGCAAATCAATTACACTGCCTAGCAAGATACGGATGGATTGCGAACTAGGCTGCAAAAGACAAAATACGTGCTGACCTCTGAAGCATAATCTCGATGACATAGCGCGGATGACATCATGCCAACTTTTTTACAGGCAGAAAGGATAATCTTCAGCAAAAGGACATAAAAAGAAGACCTTCGAGTGAATTGTTCTCAAAAATCCACTCGAAGCTCGGGGGCTACACCCATTGGGTGCACCTCCGGTGCACCCCATGGATTATCATTCCAAGTTGAGGTAGAGCCGATTTCTAAAGCGTGGGACCAGATTAAAGAAGCCAACCCTCAACCAAAATGAAGGAACACAAATGGAAATAACCCATACTGAAGACCTTCGAGTAGATTATTTTCTAAAATCTACTCGAAGCTCGGGGGCTACACCCATTGGGTGCACCTCCGGTGCACTCAATGAAGTCCAGAATCGTACAAATTGGAATGCCGACCTCTAAGGCACAAACTCGAAACTAAGTTTCAGTCAAATGAGTGATCGGAGCAAGAGAAGACAGCAGGAAATCATTTTTCTTCAAAACACCTGCAAGTTGGACCTGGGATCTTTGGGCTGATTACCTCTAAATTAACCCAAAGATCGGGGGCTTGTGGGGGATAGATGTCCCCCAGGTCCACTAAAGGAGTAAAAGGCCTCACGAAAGGCCCAAGGGCCCAATAAATCGTAAGGTCATTCTTTCGTGGGCCTGGGGAGAAACAACCAACAAAGCAGAGCAACGTGAGACCAGATTGGTGCAAACCCGGACGGCCCATAACGTCGAGCGAGTAAATCGCAACAGAGACCCGACTTTCCCGCGCTAAAGCCCCCATGCAATGGAGCCATGCGAGGGTAAGTCGGCGAGGGTTACGTAGGGATAAACTCAAGAGGTTCACTACCTTTTAGCTACTTGTTGTTATCATATCCACGTGTGCTGCCCCACGGTCGAGTATATAAGGCCTAGGGGGCATCCCTTCAGAACGATCGACCCTTTACTTAGCCACCCACATCAACTCTCTGAATTCTCGATCCAGAGAGCTCTCTTGTAACCACATCCACCAAGCATACTCATCAGGACGTAGGGTGTTACGCATCTCTAAGCGGCCCGAACCTGTAAAACTTGTCCACTGTCCCTCGTGCGATCGGCGCGAACCATTTTGCTACAGTTGTCGACACCGTCCTACTCCTAAAGCACCTTGAGGGGCAACCCCAGGTGTGCGGTCGGGCCCAAAACACCGACAGCTGCGGTGGTAGAGCTCCTTCCCATCTCCCAGCAAGACGAAAGATTTGGCGCGCCGCGCCAACCGTCGAGCTTCGGCTTGGTCGAGGGGTAGCTCTCCTCGGTGGAGATACTGCAGGTACAAGGTCTGCCAGTTTTGATTAGGCGTGACCTCGCTCTGCTCCCCCTCGACGCGCAGTGCCTCACCCTCGGGGGCCGAGGGTACCTCGGGCTAAGCCGAGGGTGCCTCGGGTTGAGCCGAGGGTACCTCGGACTGAGCCGAGGGTGCCTCAGGCTAGGCCGAGGCCTCCTCGGGCTCGGGCATGTCGTCGGTCTTGACGGAGGGTTGATGCAGGTCTTGGGAGAATACGTCCGGGGGAACCGTTGTTCGCCCCGAGGCTATTTTAGCCAGCTCGTCCGCAGTCTCGTTGTAGTGTCGGGCGATGTGGTTGAGCTCGAGCTCGTAGAACTTGTCTTCCAGGCGCCGAACCTCATCGCAGTAGGCTTCCATCTTCGGGTCGCGGTAGTGGGAGTTCTTCATGACTTGGTCAATGACGAGCTGCGAGTCACCACGAGCGTCGAGGCGTCGGACCCCTAGCTCGATGGCAATTCGCAACCCGTTTACCAGAGCCTCATACTCAGCCACTTTGTTGGACGCCGGGAAGTGGAGGCGTAGCACGTAACATAGGTGCTTCCCGAGGGGCGAGATGAAGAGCAGGCCCGCGCCGACCCCCGTCTTCATCAGCGACCTGTCAAAAAACATGGTCCAGAGCTCCGGTTGGATCGGAGCTGTTGGGAGCTGGGTGTCGACCCATTCAGCCACGAAGTCCGCCAAGACCTGGGACTTGATGGCCTTCCGGGGGGCGAACGAGATCGTCTCGCCCATGATCTCCACCGCCCACTTTGCAATTCTACCTGAGTCCTCTCGGGACTGGATGATCTCCCCCAGGGGGAAGGATGACACCACAGTCACCGGATGAGACTCGAAGTAGTGTCGCAACTTCCGCCGCGTCAGGATCACCGCGTACAACAGCTTCTGAATTTGTGGGTAGCGGATTTTGGTCTCGAACAGTACCTCATTGATGATGTAGACTGGCCTCTGGACGGGCAATGCATGCCCCTCTTCTCGTCTCTCAACCACAATCGCGGCTGTAGGAAACGGGTGACGCCTAAGAGGGGGGGGGTGAATTAGGACTTCTAAAACTTTTTACTAAACTAGGCCACAATTAAATCCCTAGAGCAAAACCTATGCAAATAATCAAAACTAGAATGTGCAAACTAGGTTTTGTCTAAGTGTTGCTATCTCTACCGCAAAAGGCTAAGTTTCAATCTATACTAAATAAGTATGACTACAAGATTGAAACTTAAATGCTTAATATAAATGCGGAATGTAAAGAGCTAAGTAGAGAAGCAAACTCTCGTGGATGACGCCGGTATTTTTACCGAGGTATCCGGAACCACGCAAGGTTCCGACTAATCCTCGTTGGTGCCCCTACGCAAAGGGAAGCCCACGCGAGGGCCAAGCACCACGGTCGAGTAACTCCGTAGAGAGCCACGGGCCTTCTCCACGCGCAAGTGGTGCTCCGCTTCCGGCTCCTCTCGGACGCTCCCCGCCGTCTCCACTATCGAGCTTCCGGCCGAAACGCCGCGGGCCTCGTTCCCTCCGGTACACGGTGGTGGCCGTGACACAAACACGGTTGTCATGGTCTCGCAAGACTCTCGCCCCACTCGGTACAATTACAACGACTCACGCAAGAGCCGAGGGGTTGTGTGGTTTTACAAAACTCACTCAACTAACTAGGATTCACCTAGAGCAAGCGCTAATGCGGTCTAACTAACCTAAGCACTTCGCAAAGCACCTACGCTAATCACCGAGTGATTCTATTAAGCACTTGGGTGTTTGAGCACTTGGAAATGTCTACAATATGCCTTGGTATGTTGCTTGGGCTCTCACACTTGAGAATGGCCGGTTGGGGTGGTATTTATAGCCTCCAAGCCCCCAACTAGCCGTTGGACAGAAAGCAGCAGCTTTCTGTCGACGGGTGCACCGGACAGTCCGGTGCACACCGGACACTGCACAGTAGATGTCCGGTGCATGCCACGTCAGCCGACCGTTGGCGCCTGTAGCAGTCGACCGTTGGATCCGACCGTTGCCGTCTGCCCGTTGGCACACCGGACAGTCCGGTGCACACCGGACAGTCCGGTGCTACAGCCAGAGAGCGCCTGTCTGCGGCCTCTCTGCGCAGACTGTCCAGTGCCTCACCGGACAGTCCGGTGCACACCGGACACCGATGTCCGGTGCGCCACCAGGCGCTGGCTGACAGCCCTCGTCTTGGATTTCTTCGCTGATTTCTTCGGGCTTCTTTGTTCTTGAGTCTTGGACTCCTATGCATCTTTTTATGTCTTCTTTTGAGGTGTTGCATCCTCATTGCCTTGGTCCAATTCTCTTCGCATCCTGTGAACTATAAACACAAACACTAGAAAACTTATTAGTTCACGGATTGTGTTGTTCATCAAACACCAAAACTCAATTAGCCAAAAGGCCCGGGGTCCATTTTCCTTACAATCTCCCCCTTTTTGGTGATTGATGACAACACAACCAAAGCAAGCAAATAATACAAGAATTTGAGTGAAAATATGCAATCTACTTGCTAAGATGCATGATTGTCCCCACAATGTGATATTATGGACTTAAGCCTCCCTCTAACTCCATAATTCACTTACTTCCTATTTTTGGACCAAATAACCAAAACCACTTGAAAAGCCATTTGTAGATATAAAATTTTAAATTGGTGGTGTTTGGTGTTTGATATAGTTTTCATTGCTTTGGTCCCTAAACTTCTCCCCCTTTGGCATCAACCACCGAAAAGGAAGACATTAAAAGCATGTAGGAAGTAAATAAAAGCTTGCCCTCATCAAGAGATCTATCAAATGATACCACAATTGAAGGATATTAAATTAAACAATATGAATGATACCACTTGAAAGAGTCCTCAAAAGATTACTCCCCCTAAATGAGTATTCTCTTTTTAGAAAGAGTTTTTCTCCCCCTTTAGAGATGAAGAAATACTCCCCCTGTCAGAGATCCTCAACTTAGGAAAAAGCATGTGAAAATTAGAGGTGCAAGACATAATTTGAAAAGACTAACTTCCCTTATGCATAGGTAACAGAATATGAGTTAACTACTTATGCATTTTAGCAACATGGAAGCATATGATATGAAATATAGTCTAATCAATTATTGGAGAAGACATTAAAATGATACTGAATGTAGTCTCAAAAGGTACCAATTGAAAGTCAATGGTGAGCTTGAGAGACATAAGAGTTCTTGGAGATTTTGCAGTGGAAGATTGTTGTCTTTCTCCGGGGACTTCATTTTCCTTACAATGAGACTATCACATGAAATAGACTTGAAAAGGTGTTAGTCTCAAAGTGTTAGATTATAGAGTAACCTCCCCCTAAAAGTGTGCATACAAGTTTTGAATACTTGTAGGAGACATGCACTTTGATTTGATATCAAGAGGGGCAAATTATCCATAATCCGAACTTTGGCACATATAAGTTAAATGATACACTTTGTAGAAATCAAACTTTTCAATTTATGTATCATTTACTATGGAGTGATATAGAAGCTATGTGCCGTGCTTAAATAAACATTTTAAACCATGTAGGTTTGCTTAAGTATATGAATTAAAAACAAGCAATCCTACCATATGATTTACCTAGTATGCATGATTTTAAACAAAAGTACATAACAAATGTAATACTAGGCAAGAAAGGTAAACTAGATAAAAGATAAATAGATACGCATATCTAAAAATGAAGAATACAATAAAGCTAGTTACCTTAGTCATGGGTGGGAAATTTGGGTCCAAAATTTTCACTAACCCACTTGGCAACAACCTTGATCCAATATGATGTATCCCATGATATACATCCTAATTTTGCCAAGTCTCCAAATTTCCCGACTACCTTCGGTCCACTCACTTCCCTTTCGGGATCCAAACCTTCTTGGTGCTTTTCATGGTTGAAATTATCTCCTTTGGCACCCAGATGCGTTTGGCCCCCTTTCCTTTGTTGGCTTGCTTGTTGGCCTTGATTGCTATCACCTTTCCATTCTTTTTCTTCTTGATCAAATATGGTGTAGCATCCTTTTTGTTCACCTTTTTGATGTAGGTGTTGGAGATTTTGCTTGATGGCTTTTGCTTGAGCTTTTGCCTTTGTTTATCCCCGGTCATCGCCTTGCATTGAAAAGACTTGTGGCCTTCCTTGTGACATAGACTACAAATCACAGTTTCTCCCTCTACAGGCTTGTTCACTCCCGCAGTGTTGTTATCTTGTGGAGGTCGGATTTGTTTGGCTTTGCCTTTCTTGTCATACAAAGCCTTTCCAAGGCGAGCCACTTCTTGCTTTAATTGTTCATTTTCCTTTGCAACCTCATCCGAACATGTCTCTACAACAATATTCTCAACAACGACTTGGTTGCAGGAGTTAGAATCATCAATTAAATCAAAGCAGGAAGTAGAAGCATCTTTCTTAATTATTTCAGGTATTTCAACTAAAGATGTTGCTGGGGTGCTACCAATGTTTTCTAGCTTAGTAGTTAGCTCATTATTGTGTATGCTAAGAATTTCCATTTTCTCTAGCAAATTTTCAATAGCTTCTTGGGAGCTAGCTAACTTAGCCTTAAGTTTTTCATTCTTTTTAATAAGGCTATCATCGGTAGCAGTGGATGGAGCACTAGATTCTAATAGCTCAATTTTAGTTGATAGCTCACTATTTAGGTTTGCAAAAGTTTCAAATTTTTCTAGCAAACCTTTGTAATCATTTTGAGAGCTAACCAACTTATTTTTCAAAGTTTTAAGTTGAGCTTTTTGCTTAGTGCAAACATCCTGGAAAAAGTTTACGGCTTCCGCAAGCTCTTCTAGAGAGGCCTTTCCCTCACCTTCATCATCACTACTACTTTCATCACTAGAGGATGGAATGCTTTTGTTACCTCTTGCCATAAGGCATTTGTGTGATGACCGTGATGATCGTGACGAGGACCGGTGGCTGCGCGTCCTTGGAGGTTCATCTTCACTTGAAGAATCATCCCAAGTTCTAACACTTGTGAGCGCCTTGCCTTTGCTCCTCTCCTTTTTGGGTTTGGCCATATTTGGACAGTTGTCCCTGAAGTGGCCCTTCTCCCACATGCGAAGCATCCTCTCTTCCTTTGCTTTTTCCTGTCAATGTTAAAGAGAAGATCCTCGACCTGCAGGGGCACACCCATTAGATTAATCTTGCGGATCATCCTCATTACCTTTCCGATGCGTCGGATTGTTTCTTCGTCCTCGGAGGATGATGTGCATGGTTGATTATCTTCATCATCATCACTTTCTTCTTCTTCCTCTTCTTCACTTGAGGAACTTGGAGTGGGAGCCTTCTTTTTGCCCTTCCTTTCATCACATGCAAAAGCATATGGCCTTGAGGAAGTTGGCTCCTCTCCCCGACTCATTTTTCGCGACATCTCAAAGGCCGCGATTTTCCCAATCACAATGGTCGGGGTCATGTTGCTCAAGTCCTCCATGTTGTGAAGGATGGTGATGATGCTCCCATATCTTTGTTGTGGTAGCAGGGAGATAATCTTCCTCACAATGTCCGCATCACCTAGCTTATTAATGCCAATAGAATTGAGCTCATTGATAATTAGATTCAAACGAGAATACATGTCTCTAACAAGCTCATCATCTTTCATGGCAAAAGAATTATACTCATTTAAGACTAGGCAATGTTTTTGCTCACGGACATTGGATGTGCCGTCATGGAGCTCATGCAATTTTAGCCAAATCTCATTAGCAGTTTTCAAGGTAAATACTTGATTAAAAATATCCATGCTAAGAGATTCATACAAGCAATTTTTGGCTCTAGCATTCAAATGAATTTCTTTTTCCTCACTCGTGGTGGGTTTCTCGGGATTCTTGAGGGGTTTCATCCCGTCACGAGTGACTCTCCAAACACCTAGATCAACGGCCTCTAGGTAACAAGCCATTCTAGCACTATAATATGGGAAGTTAGTGCCGTCGAAGTGTGGTGGCCTATGGGTATCCATCCTTTCCTCTAAAAAGCGTCGGCTCTTTTAGCGGTGAAGCTAAAGCGTTTCAAATGAGCCAAACCGGGCTTTGATACCACTTGTAGGAAACGGGTGACGCCTAAGAGGGGGGGGGGTGAATTAGGACTTCTAAAACTTTTTACTAAACTAGGCCACAATTAAATCCCTAGAGCAAAACCTATGCAAATAATCAAAACTAGAATGTGCAAACTAGGTTTTGTCTAAGTGTTGCTATCTCTACCGCAAAAGGCTAAGTTTCAATCTATACTAAATAAGTATGACTACAAGATTGAAACTTAAATGCTTAATATAAATGCGGAATGTAAAGAGCTAAGTAGAGAAGCAAACTCTCATGGATGACGCCGGTATTTTTACCGAGGTATCCGGAACCACGCAAGGTTCCGGCTAATCCTCGTTGGTGCCCCTACGCAAAGGGAAGCCCACGCGAGGGCCAAGCACCACGGTCGAGTAACTCCGTAGAGAGCCACGGGCCTTCTCCACGCGCAAGTGGTGCTCCGCTTCCGGCTCCTCTCGGACGCTCCCCGCCGTCTCCACTATCGAGCTTCCGGCCGAAATGCCGCGGGCCTCGTTCCCTCCGGTACACGGTGGCGGCCGTGACACAAACACGGTTGTCACGGTCTCGCAAGACTGTCGCCCCACTCGGTACAATTACAACGACTCACGCAAGAGCCGAGGGGTTGTGTGGTTTTACAAAACTCACTCAACTAACTAGGATTCACCTAGAGCAAGCGCTAATGCGGTCTAACTAACCTAAGCACTTCGCAAAGCACCTACGCTAATCACCGAGTGATTCTATTAAGCACTTGGGTGTTTGAGCACTTGGAAATGTCTACAATATGCCTTGGTATGTTGCTTGGGCTCTCACACTTGAGAATGGCCGGTTGGGGTGGTATTTATAGCCTCCAAGCCCCCAACTAGCCGTTGGACAGAAAGCAGCAGCTTTCTGTCGACGGGTGCACCGGACAGTCCGGTGCACACCGGACACTGCACAGTAGATGTCCGGTGCATGCCACGTCAGCCGACCGTTGGCGCCTGTAGCAGTCGACCGTTGGATCCGACCGTTGCCGTCTGCCCGTTGGCACACCGGACAGTCCGGTGCACACCGGACAGTCCGGTGCTACAGCCAGAGAGCGCCTGTCTGCGGCCTCTCTGCGCAGACTGTCCAGTGCCTCACCGGACAGTCCGGTGCACACCGGACACCGATGTCCGGTGCGCCACCAGGCGCTGGCTGACAGCCCTCGTCTTGGATTTCTTCGCTGATTTCTTCGGGCTTCTTTGTTCTTGAGTCTTGGACTCCTATGCATCTTTTTATGTCTTCTTTTGAGGTGTTGCATCCTCATTGCCTTGGTCCAATTCTCTTCGCATCCTGTGAACTATAAACACAAACACTAGAAAACTTATTAGTTCAGGGATTGTGTTGTTCATCAAACACCAAAACTCAATTAGCCAAAAGGCCCGGGGTCCATTTTCCTTACAGCGGCGCTAACCACCTGAGTGGTAGCGGCGACGTAGATCAAGAGGGCTTCTCTGGCAGCGGGGGGCACCAAGATGGGCGCGTTCATGAGAAGCGCCTTCAGGTTCCCGAGGGCTTCCTCGGCCTCAGGGGTCCAAGCGAAGCACTCGGCCTTCCTTAAGAGTCGGTACAGAGGCAGGCCTCTTTCGCCGAGGCACGAGATGAAACAGCTCAGAGCCGCGAGGCATCCCATGACCCTCTGTACGCCTTTCAAGTCCTTGATGGGCCCCATGCTGGTGATGGCTGTGATCTTCTCCGGGTTGGCCTCGATGCCTCGCTCGGAGACGATGAACCCCAAGAGCATGCCTCGGGGGACCCCGAAGACACACTTTTCGGGATTGAGCTTCACGCCTTTCGCCTTGAGACATCGGTATGTCACCTCAAGGTCGGAAAGGAGGTCGGAGACTTTCCTCGTCTTGACTACGATGTCATCGACGTAGGCGTCGACCGTTCGGCCAATGTGTTCGCCGAACACATGGTTCATGCATCGCTGGTACGTTGCACCCGCATTCCTCAAACCAAACAGCATGGTAACATAGCAGTACATGCCGAAGGGTGTGATGAAAGAAGTCGCGAGCTAGTCGGACTCTTTCATACTGATCTGGTGATACCCTGAGTAGGCATCGAGGAAAGACAGGGTTTCGCACCCAGCAGTGGAATCCACGATTTGATCGATGCGAGGCAGAGGGTAGGGAACTTTCGGACATGCTTTGTTTTGACCAGTGTAGTCTACACACATCCGCCATTTCCCCCCTTTCTTTCTCACAAGCACAGGGTTGGCAAGCCATTCGGGATGGAATACCTCTTTGATGAACCCTGCCGCCATTAGCTTGTGGATCTCCTCGCCTATGGCTCTGCGCTTTTCTTCGTCGAATCGGCGCAGAGGCTGCTTCACGGGTCGGGCTCCAGCTTGGATATCCAACGAGTGCTCGGCGACTTCCCTCGGTATGCCGGGCATGTCCGAGGGACTCCACGCGAAAACGTCGGCATTTGCACGAAGAAAGTCGACGAACATTGCTTCCTATTTGGGGTCGAGCTTGGAGCCGATCCGGACCTGCTTGGAGGCGTCGTTGCAGGGGTCGAGAGGGACGGACTTAACCGTCTCTGCTGGCTCGAAGTTGCCGGCGTGGCACTTCACGTCGGGCGCCTCCCTAGAGAGGCTCTCTAGGTCAGCGATGGGGGCCTCGGACTCAGCGAGGGCCTCGGCGTACTCCACGCACTCCACGTCGCATTCGTACGCGTGTCGGTACGTGGGCCCGACGGTGATGACCCCGTTGGGGCCCGACATCTTGAGCTTGAGGTAGGTGTAGTTGGGGACGGCCATGAACTTGGCGTAGCATGGCCTCCCCAACACTGCGTGGTAGGTTCCTCGAAACTCGACCACCTCGAACGTGAGGGTCTCCCTTCGAAAGTTGGAGGGCGTCCCGAAGCAGACGGGTAGATCGAGTCGTCTGAGGGGTTGGACGCGCTTCTCGGGAATGATCCCGTGGAAAGGCGCAGCGCCCGCCCGGACCGAGGACAGATCGATCCGCAGGAGCCTGAGGGTCTCGGCGTAGATGATGTTGAGGCTGCTGCCTCCATCCATGAGGACCTTGGTGAGCCTGACGTTGCCGATGATGGGATCGACAACGAGCGGGTATTTCCCCGGGCTCGGCACGTGGTCGGGATGGTCGGCCTGGTCGAAGGTGATGGGCTTGTCAGACCAGTCTAGGTAGACTGGCGCTGCCACCTTTACCGAGCAGACCTCCCGACGCTCTTGCTTGCGGTGCGGAGCCGAGGCGTTTGCCACTTGCCCACCGTAGATCATGAAGCAGTCGCGGACCTCGGGGAACTCTCCTGCCTTGTGATCTTCCTTCTTAGCGTCGTCGAGGGCCTTGCCACCCTCCGCGAGTGGCCCGGCCTTGTGAAAGTGGCGTCGAAGCATGGCACACTCCTCAAGGGTGTGCTTGACGGGCCCCTGATGATAGGGGCACGGCTCCTTGAGCATCTTGTCGAAGAGGTTGGCACCTCCGGGAGGTTTCCGAGGGTTCTTGTACTCAGCGGCGGCGACAAGGTCCGCGTCGGCGGCGTCGCGTTTCGCTTGCGACTTCTTGCCTTTCTTCTTGGCGCCGCGCTGAGTTAACGCCTCGGGAACATCTTCCGGTGGGCGGCCCTGGGGCTGCTTGTCCTTCCGGAAGATAGCCTCAACCGCCTCCTGGCCAGAGGCGAACTTGGTGGCGATGTCCATCAGCTCGCTCGCCCTGGTGGGGGTCTTGCGACCCAGCTTGCTCACCAGGTCGCGGCAGGTGGTGCCGGCGAGGAACGCGCCAATGACATCCGAATCGGTGACGTTGGGCAGCTCGGTGCGCTGCTTTGAGAATCGCCAGATGTAGTCCCGGAGAGACTCTCCCGGCTGCTGGCGGCAGCTTCAGAGATCCCAGGAGTTTCCAGGGCACACGTACGTGCCTTGGAAATTGCCGGCGAAGGCTTGGACCAGGTCGTCCCAGTTGGAGATCTGCCCTGGAGGCAGGTGCTCCAGCCAGGCTCGAGCGGTGTCGGAGAGGAACAGGGGGAGGTTGCGGATGATGAGATTATCATCGTCCGTTCCACCCAGTTGGCAGGCCAGCCGATAGTCCGCGAGCCACAGTTCCGGTCTCGTCTCCCCCGAGTACTTTGTGATAGTAGTCGGGGTTCGGAACCAGGTCGGGAACGGCGCCCGTCGTATGTCGCGGCTGAAAGCCTGCGGACCGGGTGGTTCGGGCGAAGGACTCCGATCCTCCTCGCTGTCGTAGCGTCCCCCACGCCTGGGGTGGTAGCCCCGGCGCACCCTCTCATCGAGGGTGGCCCAACGGCTGTGGTGATGGTGCTCATTGCCGAGCGACCCGGGGCCGCAGGCGCTGTGTTGCGCGTGCACCCGGTGTGGACCGAGGCTTCCCGCATGAATCAGGAAGTCGCGGCGCGATGTTCCGAGGGGTACCCCTGCCTTCGGGAGGCGGAGCTTTCGGCCCGCCGGACCGCAGTGTCCTCCAGGAGATTCTTGAGCTCTCCCTGGATATGCCGCCCCTCGGTGGTTGATGGCTCCGGCATCGCGCGGAGAAGTATTGCCGCTGCAGCCAGGTTCTGGCCGACTCCACTGGAAACCGGTGGCGGCCTTACCCTGACGTCGTCGGCGATGCGGTGCTGGATGCCCTGGGGGAGATGACGTGCTTCTCCGGCCGGAGGTTGGCCCACCCATTCCTGCCCGATGTCCCGGCGGATCGGCACAAGCGTTCCTGCTCCCTCGTCGAGCCTGGCCTGCATCTGGCGGATTTGCTCGAGCTGTGGGTCAGGGCCCCCCACCGGGACGGGGACCACAGCTAGCTCCCGAAGGATGTCGACGCGAGGCACGGGCCTAGGGGGATCACCATTCTCCGGCATACCAAGATGGTTGCCTTCGCCGGGACCCCCTAGATCGACGTGGAAACATTCATGGCTTGGACCGCAGTCCTCGTCGTCGAGGCTGCGGCTACCGTCGGAATAGTCGGAAAGGCAGTAGTCGCATGCGGTCATGAAGTCCCGCACGACACTGGGGTTACCAAGTCCGGAGAAATCCCAACAGGGGTCGGGCTCGCCATCTTCCTCGGACCCCGAGGGCCCGTAGGTCAAGACGGCCGTCAGCCGGTCCCAGGGTGACCGCACACGATACCCCAGAGGGTTTGGACTCGCCTCTATGGGAGTGTCCACCGAAGCGGAGTTGCTTGGCGGGTCGAGGCCGAATCCAAAAGGCGCGAGATGGAAATCGGTCGGTACCTTTTGGTCGACGGGCGGTGACGAAGTCACGTCAGGGACTGACTGCACCGTCGTCTCAGGTACGAAGGTGACGCCCAGCAAGTCCTTCGCGAGCGTGCTGGCGTCGTCCGTTTGCTTGAGGTTGGTGTGTTGCGGGGAGACAGCGCTCATCTTCGTCTCAGACGCGAGGCCGATGTCCGATGCGCTCCCCGTTGGGGCGCCGGCACCGTCGACTCGCTCGACAGCCAACGAGGTGCCGCCTCCCGCTTGGCCTTGGTTGCCCCGCCTCCTCCTCCGTCGGCGGGGGAGGGGGCGGGACGAGTCCGAATGTCGTCCTTCCACCACGTGGGGAAGGCGTCGTCGATTTCCCCGCCGGCGGGCGGGTTGTCGACCACCATTGTCGCTGTCGCGCGGCGGGGAAAGGAGTATCATGTCGTAGCTGCCGTCGAGGGACATGAACTCAAGACTCCCGAAACGGAGCACCGTCCCGGGTTGGAGAGGTTGCTGGAGACTGCCCATCTGGAGCTTGACGGGAAGCTGTTCGTCAACACGCAGCAGGCCCCTACCTGGCGTGCCAACTGTCGGTGTTTCGAAACCCGGGGGGTCCCTGGACCGACGAGTAAATCGTCGCCGCGTGCCCCAGCCCAGATGGGTCGGCGCGAGGCGGAACGCGAAGGGGGGAGAGAGCAGCCGGAGGGAGACAGGCGTGGGAGGTGGAACCCGCGGCCTTCGTGTTAGCCCCGCGCCCAAGTCGGGTGCGCTTGCAATAGGGGGTTACAAGCGTCCACGTGGGAGGGAGCGAGCGGCCTTGCGCGAGCGCCGTCCCGTCCTTCCCCGCGCGGCCAACCCTCTGTAAGAGGGCCCTGGACCTCCCTTTTATAGGCGTAAGGAGAGGATCCAGGTGTACAATGGGGGTGTAGCAGTGTGCTAACGTGTCTAGCGGAGGAGAGCTAGCGCCCTAAGTACATGCCGTCGTGGCAGCCGGAGAGGTTTTGGCACCCAGTTCGTGTGATGTCGTGGCCGTCGGAGGAGCGCTGGAGCCTGGCGGAAGGACAGCTGTCAGGGCTGTCGAGTCCTTGCTGACGTCCTCTTGCTTCCGTAAGGGGGCTGAGAGCCGCCGTCATCACAGGGTATGCGGGGCGCCATCATTACTCGTATGGAGGAGCGAGCCAGATGGGACGCCGGTCTTGTTCCCCGTAGCCTGAGTCAGCTCGGGGTAGGGTAATGATGGCGCTTCCTGTTGACATGGTCGGTCCGTGCCCTAGGTTGGGCGAGGTGGAGGCTCCTCCGAGGTCGAGGTCGAGTCTGTCTTCCAAGGTCGAGGTCGAGTCTGAGCCCTCAGGTCGGACGAGGCGGAGACCGTCGGCTGAGGCCAGGGCTGAGTCCGAGCCCTGGGGTCGGGCGAGGCAGACTTCGTCGTCCTTCGGGGCTGAGCCCGAGTCCAGGCCCTGGGGTCGGGCGGAGCAGAGTTCGTCGTCTTCCGGGGCTGAGCCCGAGTCCGAGCCCTGGGGTCGGGCGAAGCGGAGTTCGTCGTCTTCTGGGGCTGAGCTCGAGTCCGAGCCCTGGGGTCGGGCGAAGCGGAGTTCGTCGTCTTCCGGGGCTGAGCCCGAGTCCAAGCCCTGGGGTCGGGCGAAGCGGAGTTCGTCGTCTTCTGGGGCTGAGCCCGAGTCTGAGCCCTGGGGTCGGGCGAAGCGGAGTTTCCTATGACGCCTGAGGCCGGACTTGGCTGCTGTCAGCCTCACTCTATCGAGTGGCTCAGCAGTCGGAGCGGCGCAGGCGGCGCTGTCCTCTTATCAGACTGGTCAGTGGAGCGGCGAAGTGACTGCGGTCACTTCGGCTCTGTCGACTGGAGGGCATGCGTCAGGATAAAGGTGTCAGGTCACCTTTGCATTAAATGCCCCTGCGATTTGGTCGGTTGGCGTGGCGATTTGGCCAAGGTTGCTTCTTGGTGAAGACTGGGCCTCGGGCGAGCCGAAGGTGTGTCCGTTGCTGGAGGGGGTCCTCGGGCGAGACGTAGATCCTCCGGGGTCGGCTGCCCTTGCCCGAGGCTAGGCTCGAGCAAGGCGTGATCACGTCCCTCGAATGGACCGATCCTTGACTTAATCGCACCCATCAGGCCTTTGCAGCTTTGTGCTGATGGGGGTTACCAGCTGAGATTTAGGAGCCTTGAGGGTACCCCTAATTATGGTCCCCGACAGTATCTGAAGATGAAGGTTTGAACCGACTTAAAGATGAAATGACTTCTTAGTCCATAAGGGTATGAGTCATAATTGTAATCTTTTGTAAGGGGCATGATTGTAATTTCTCACAGGCTGCGCCCTGTGACTATAAATAGATGAACAGTACTCCTTTACTGTTTACGCGATCTTATAATCTCTGGCACATTACGTTTGAATTATTGCTTTCCGCCAAGGCGAAGGTATAAATGTGCGCAAATATTATGTTTTAATACCTATATATTCAAATGATGAAATATGCGAATACACTTTATACTTTATATCTCATTTCTTATTGTTCGTTGTTTTACAAGTACAATTATGAAGGTTACATCTTCATAATGACCTACTCCTGACCTTCGTCCGAAGCTCATTAAATCCTTGGGGAGATAATGCTTCAGCGGACGAAGGACATTTATACTTAACATTTTTGTGTTGCCTTGTTCTTGATTCATAGCATTTGAGAACAAGTCCCCAACATTGGCGCCCACCTCCGGTGAACTCACATCCACTTGCTGAGCTGATGGCTTCGTTCAAAGCTGGAGTTGCTTCGGCTCCGAAGCTTGTGCTCCCGATAACAGGCGGTTCATGCTCAGAGACGGCTAACAAGAAGCAGAAGAAGGAGGCACAAAGAAGGGTACAACATGTAGGGGCGCAAGGACCCTTTATCAAGTCAAGATGGTCTCACATTCCGATTACCTTCTCCCAAGAGGATCTTCAGTTTAAGGATTACCCTCACAATGATGCTATGGTTATCTCTTGAGTTATCAAAGGATTTCTCGTCCATAATGTTTTGGTTGACACAAGCAGTGCAGCGGATATTATATTTGCCAAAGCCTTCAGACAGATGCAAGAGCCCGAAGACAAGATCCATGATGCCACACATCCTCTTTGTGGCTTCAGAGGAAGGCAGATTGTAGCACTTGGCAAGATCACGATGCCGGTAACCTTCGGATTTATCAACAACACAAGGACTGAGCAAGTCATGTTTGATATTGTTGACATGGAGTATCCTTACAACGCAATCATTGGTCGTGGTACTCTCAATGCTTTTGAAGCAATTCTTCATCCAGCATATCTTTGCATGAAGATACCTTCGGACCAAGGGCCCATTGCTATCCATGGAAGTCAGGAAGCTGCCAGGAAGGCCGAAGGAAATTGGACAGATTCAAAAGCAATTCATAACATAGATGGAGCTGAAACTTGTGAGCAATACAAGTACAGAAGGGAGAAAGCTGCTTCGGCCGATCAGCCGAAGACCATGCTCTTATGTGATGACATAACAGAGCAGAAGGTGCTTTTGGGATCTCAATTGTCCGAGGAACAGGAGAAAACCTTGATAAGGTTTCTGTTCAACAACAAAGATGTTTTTGCATGGTCAGCTAATGATCTCTGCGGAGTCAACAGGGATGTTATTGAACACTCGCTCAATGTTGATCCGTCCTTCAGACCCAGAAAGCAGAGGCTTCAGAAGATGTCTGATGACAAGGCCGAAGGTGCTCGGAATGAAGTGAAAAGACTCCTCAGTGCCGGAGTCATCAGAGAAGTGAAATACCCAGAATGGCTATCCAACACTGTTATGGTAAAAAAGGCCAATGGCAAATGGAGAATGTGTATTGACTTTACTGATCTTAACAAGGCTTGTCCGAAAGATGAGTTTCCACTACCAAGGATAGATTCCCTAGTTGATGCAGCAGCTTCATCAGAGCTTATGAGTCTGTTAGATTGTTATTCAGGTTATCATCAAATTTGGATGAAGAAGGAGGATGAACCAAAAACTAGCTTCATAACCCCTAGTGGAACATATTGTTATCTTCGGATGCCTGAGGGGCTTAAGAATGCTAGAGGAAGCTTCAGCAGAATGACAGCGAAGGTTCTTCATTCTCAGATAGCCAGAAATGTGCTAACTTATGTTGATGATATCATAGTAAAAAGCACGAAGCAAGAAAATCACATTGCTGATCTGCAGGAGACCTTCGCTAATTTTAGACAAGCTGGTCTAAAGTTGAATCCAGAAAAGTGCGTTTTCGGAGTAAAGAAGGGGAAATTCCTTGGTTGCCTAGTCTCAACAAAAGGGATTGAGGCTAATCCAAATAAAATCGAAGCTATTCTTCGAATGGAACCACCAAGCACAAAAAGGGGGGCTCAGCGACTGACGGGGAGACTTGCATCTCTGAATCGATTTATATCTAGATCAGCAGAGAGAAATTTACCATTTTTTGAGGTGCTGAAGTCAGCCAAAGTTTTTCAATGGGGACCAGTTCAGCAGGAAGCCTTCGATGAGCTGAAGCAGTATTTGATAGATCTAACAACATTAACTCCACCAATGCCAGGGGCTCCTCTGTTGTTATATGTGGCGGCTTCGCACTCAGCGGTAAGTGCAGCACTCGTCCAAGAGAAGCTTGAAGGGCAAGCCAAAAAGCAAGCCCCAATATACTTTGTCTCCGAAGTCCTTAGTTTATCAAAGAAAAATTATACAGAATTGGAGAAGGTGTTGTATGCTGTTTTGATGGCTTCCAGGAAGCTTTGGCACTATTTTCAAGCATACCATATAATTGTTCCTTCTTCACAGCCATTGAAGGATATTATGAGAAATAGAGAAGCTACTGGAAGGGTTGGAAAGTGGGCTGCGGAACTCAATGAGTTCTACATTGATTATGTGCACAGATCTTCGATTCAGTCCCAGGCGTTATCAGATTTCATTGCTGACTGGACGCCAGGGGCTCAGGAAGAAGAAGCAAGTAAAGATGCCGAAGTTTGGACAGTATTCTGCGATGGTTCTTGGGGAACCTTCGGGGCAGGTGCAGCTGCCGTTTTAATTGCACCTTCTAAAGTTAGAACATGCTACACAGTGAAACTCGATTTTAGTTGTACAAATAATATTGCTGAATATGAAGCTTTGCTTTTGGGTCTTCGGAAGTTGAATGCAATGGGGATAAGAAGGGCAGTCCTAAAAACTGATTCCCAAGTTATTTCTGGCCATATTGACAAAAGTTGCAAAGCAAGAGATCCGAAGCTTGAAAAATATCTGGATACAATTCGAAGACTTGAAGCCTCCTTCGAAGGGTTCTCTGTTAAGAATATTCCACGAGGAGAAAATGAACATGCTGATCTATTAGCCAAGTCAGTGGCACAGGGGCTGCCACTACCTTCGGAAGTTTTCTTTGAAACAATAAAAGCATCTTAGGTTGACCTTCTTGAAAGAGCAGTGCTCAATATATCTCCTATTTACAGCGAAGATTGGAGAACTGAGATCATGTCTTTTCTCCAGGGCAATTTCCTGTCAGATGACGAAGCTTATCAAAAAAGAATAGAGGCAAGAGCCCGTCCATATGTAATAATAGAAGGGGAGTTATATAAGCGTGGAGTCTGTTCTCCATTGCTCAAATGTTTATCCAGAACTGAAGGTATAGAGCTGATGAAAGAAATACATAGTGTGGATCTCACATCGGATCTAGGCCTTTATTGGGTAAAGTTTTTCATCAAGGATTCTATTGGCTGAAGGCAGCTTCGGATGCAGCAGAATTAGTCCAAAAATGTGAAGGTTGTCAAAATGTGCAAGAGATAAAAAACAACCTTCGTCTCTAACTCAATTAATACAGCCCACTTGGCCATTACAAAGATGGGGCCTTGATTTGCTAGGCCCACTTCCATCAGCACAAGGGAATTTAAGATATGTTGTAGTGGCAGTTGAATATTTCTCTAAATGGATTGAGGCAAAGCCTTTAGCCACAATAACTTCAGGTACGGTTCAAAAGTTTTTCTGGCAAAATATTGTTTGTCGCTTCGGAGTGCCAAAGGCCATTACCGTGGACAACGGAACGCAGTTTGATTCCGAAGCTTTTAGAGAGTTTTGTGAACAAATTGGCACGAAGATCCATTTTGCATCAGTTCGGCATCCGGAGTCAAATGGACTTGTCGAAAGAGCCAATGGCATCATAATGACGGGAATAATGAAGTTAATCTTGAATCAGCCCAGGGGGAAGTGGCCGGACGAATTAATCAAAGTGGTGTGGAGCCACAACACAACAATATCAAGGTCAACAGGTTTTACACCATTCAAATTGCTGTTTGGTGATGAAGCAATAATCCCAGAAGAAGCTAAGGCAGGATCAATAAGAACAGTGGCTTCGGCAAAAGACGAAGCTGATTGCTCTGTGGACAAAGATGCTATAGAAGGGATCAGACTTCAGGCTGTGAAAAACATCAATAAATACTAGGCCGAAACAATAAAATGGCGTGATAGAAAGGTTCGGTTGAAGAACATTAAGCCAGGACATTTGTTGCTTCGAAGAGTGGCCAACCCAGACACAGTGGGCAAGCTACAGCTGAAGTGGGAAGGCCCTTTTCTGGTAGTATCTTCGTCAAGACCCGATTCCTACAGGTTAAAGGATATGGACGGCAACGACATTCCTAGATCTTGGAATGCAGATGAGCTTCGGCGGTATTATGTGTAACCTGATGTAATCTTTTTTATTTTTTATTTTATTTTTTTCCTATGGCACCCTTTTCCTTTGCAAAGGGGGAGAAAGGTTTTTAATGGGGCCATAGCATGTAATTTCTCTTTTTCTTATATCAGCTCTACAAGAGCAGTATCCCCCAAAGACGTAAATGTAAAAACTGGGGCATGCACCATCGAGTGCAGCGAGAAAAAGAAAAAACACGGAGAAGCTCGAAAGACGTCCCTAAGGGGATGCAGAGCACGACGAAGCTAAAAAAAAAGTCGTTCCTAAGGGAGCGCAGCGTAAGTTTTCTGCTCAAAAGTCGTTCCTAAGGGAATGCAGAGCTTACAGCAAAAAATAAACGCTGATTCCGCTGAAGTAAAAGGCGAAGAAGCTCCTAAGGGAGGCTTACAGCGAAAAATAAACGCTGATTCCGCTGAAGTAAAAGGCGAAGAAGCTCCTAAGGGAGGCTTGCAGCAAAAAATAAGCGCTGATTCCGTTGAAGTAAAAGGCGAAGAAGCTCCTAAGGGAGGCTTACAGCGAAAAGTCAGCGCTGATACACCGAAAAATAAGCGGTGAAGCCGAAAAATAAACGGCAAAGATTTGTTATTCCCAAGGGAATAATGTAGCATCCCAAAAATTCAAATCCTGAAATTTTCTCCAACTCGCCCTAAATTCAAAATGAATTTCAAGTTTCATTTCAAAATGTTTGTTTGCGAGTTGATATCAACAAATAAAATATAGTGGTCTATATTATCTCCAAAATCCTCCTCAAAATATCCTACAAATATTTTCCGAGTGATCCCCTTCAAGTTCTTTCCAGAAATACTGTCCAAATATTCCACCGATATATCTCCAGATATTTTCCTCTTGAGAAATACCTTCAGAATCATTTTTAAAGTCCCTACAAATATTTTCTTCATAACTTTCCTCATGCCCATATGTATACGTATGCCTCCAGTGTCATACGGTGAGCTCTACAAGCTAATCTCACTTATACAAGACAAATACATGCTAATCTCCCACTAATCCTCTCATCCTCCCACTAATCCTCTCATTCCTCCCCCTAATCCCCCCACCATGGCTATAAATAGAGGGGCAAGGGCCTCCTCTCATCCCACCCCAAGCCATTTCATGGCAACTCTCTTCCCCCCACACCCACTCCATGTTCCACACAAGCACACACTAGCACAAGGATCGTTCGATCGTTCTTCGATCGTTCGTCACCTGTTCTTAGTTTGTTCGTTCGTTCGTCCGATCGTTCGATCGTTCGTCCGATCGTTCATGGTTCGTTCGTCCGTTCGTCCGATCGTTCGATCATTCGTTCGTTCGTTCGTCCAAATAATCTTTTTCCTACTGTTATGCTGCCAAAATTCCGATCGTTCGTTCGTCCGATCATTCGATCGTTCGTCTGTTCGTTCATAGTTCCTATTCATCGTTCATCGTTCGTTCATAGTTCCTATTCATCGTTCGGTCATACGACTATTCACCATCACTATTCACCGTTACTATTCATCATTACTATTCACTGACACTATTCATCATCGTTACTATTCAGTGTTACTATTCATCATCGTTACTATTCATTATCGTTACTACTCATCTATGATATCTAGTAACTTTTTCGTCGTCACTATTCATCATTACTATTCATCATTACTATTCATCGATTAGCTGATCACCCCAAATTTCAACTACTCATACATCATGCTGTCCAGTCCACCTAAGACCAGCCAAACCCATATTCCAGCCATACGAACTCCGGTGACTGTGATTTTCCTTCCAGTAGGGAACTTCCCATCTGGTCACCCATCCTAGGTTTCTCCAAGTTGAGCACGCTTAACTTTGAGATTCCTTCGATCCAGGCTCCCAAACTCAGATTCCAATAATTCTTGTTTCCAAATTCTTATCAAACTATTCCCTACCCAACCATGTCATCCCTTAAGCATGGTCCATGGTCCAGAAGACTCCCAAAATACTCTCGTCCCATATTCTACCTATAACTCTCCTGTTCATACTAAGTCAAACGAATCATTCGTCACTATTCTCACCTACAGTGAACTTCACTGTGCTACACCACATACACCCAGCTACCCTCTCCCTCTCCACACACTCAACACCCTCAGCCAAGGCAAACACCCCACCCACTCAGTTACTCTACTCTGCCGGCTACACGCATAGTGTCGCTTCGCCTCTGTAGGAAACGGGTGACGCCTAAGAGGGGGGGGGGTGAATTAGGACTTCTAAAACTTTTACTAAACTAGGCCACAATTAAATCACTAGAGCAAAACCTATGCAAGTAATCAAACTAGAACGTGCAAACTAGGTTTTGTCTAAGTGTTGCTATCTCTACCGCAAAGGCTAAGTTTCAATCTACACTAAATAAGTATGACTACAAGATTGAAACTTAAATGCTTAATATAGATGCGGAATGTAAAGAGCTAAGTAGAGAAGCAAACTCTCGTGGATGACGCCGATATTTTTACCGAGGTATCCGGAACCACGCAAGGTCCCGACTAATTCTCATTGGTGCCCCTACGCAAAGGGAAGCCCACGCGAGGTCCAAGCACCACGGTCGAGTAACTCCATAGAGGGCCACGGGCCTTCTCCACGCGCAAGTGGTGCTTCGCTTCCGGCTCCTCTCGGACGCTCCCCGCCGTCTCCACTATCGAGCTTTCGGCCGAAATGCCGCGGGCCTCGTTCCCTCCGGTACACGGTGGCGGCCGTGACACAAACGCGGTTGTCACGGTCATGCAAGACTCTCGCCCCACTCGGTACAATTACAACGACTCACGCAAGAGCCGAGGGGTTGTGTGGTTTTACAAAACTCACTCAACTAACTAGGGTTCACTTAGAGCAAGCGCTAAAGCGGTCTAACTAACCTAAGCACTTCGCAAAGCACCTACACTAATCACCGAGTGATTCTATTAAGCACTTGGGTGTTTGAGCTCTTGGAAATATGCACTATGTGTCTTGGTATGTTGCTTGGGCCCTCACACTAGAGAATGGCCGGTTGGGGTGGTATTTATAGCCTCCACACCCCCAACTAGCCGTTGGACAGAAAGCAGCAGCTTTCTGTCGTCGGGTGCACCGGACAGTCCGGTGCACCACCGGACAACTACTGTGCAGTGTCCGGTGCACGCCACGTTAGCCGACCGTTGGCGCCTGTAGCAGTCGACCGTTGGATCCGACCGTTGCCGTCTGTCCGGTGCACACCGGACAGTCCGGTGCTACAGCCAGAGAGCGCATGTCTGTGGCCTCTCTGCGCAGACTGTCCGGTGCCACACCGGACAGTCCGGTGCACACCAGACATCAATGTCCGGTGCACCACCAGGCGCTGGCTGACAACCCTCATCTTGGATTTCTTCGCTGATTTCTTCGGGCTTCTTTTGTTCTTGAGTATTGGACTCCTATGCATCTTTTTATGTCTTCTTTTGAGGTGTTGCATCCTCATTGCCTTAGTCCAATTCTCTTCGCATCCTGTGAACTATAATTATAAACACTAGCAAACATATTAGTCCACAGGTTGTGTTAATCATCAAACACCAAAACTCAATTAGCCAAATGGCCCGGGGTCCATTTTCCTTACAATCTCCCCCTTTTTGGTGCTTGATGACAACACAACCAAAGCAAGCAAATAATACAAGTATTTGAATTAAAATATGCAATCTACTTGCTAAGATGCATGATTATCCCCATAATGTGAAATTATGGACTTAAGCCTCCCCCTAACTCCATAATTCACTTACTTCCTATTTATGGACCAAATAACCAAAACCACTGGAAAGACCATTTGTAGATATAAAATTTTAAATTGGTGGTGTTTGGTGTTTGATATAGTTTTCATTGCTTTGGTCCCTAAACTTCTCCCCCTTTGGCATCAACCACCGAAAAGGAAGACACTAAAAGCATGTAGGAAGTAAATAACAGCTTGCCCTCATCAAGAATTTTATCAAATGATACCACTAGAAGGATATTAAAATAAACCACATGAATGATACCAGTTGAAATGATTACTCCCCCTAAATGAGTGTTCTCTTTAGAAAGAGGTTTCTCCCCTTTTTAGAGATGAAGAAATACTCCCCCTGACAGAGATCCTCTTCTTAGGAAAAAGCATGTGAAAATTAGAGGTGCAAGACATGATTTGAAAAGACTAACTTCCCTTATGCATAGGTAACAGAATATGAGTTAACTACTTATGCATTTTTGCAACATGGAAGCATATGATATGAAATATAGTCTAATCAAATTTTGGAGAAGACATGTAAATGATACTGAAAGTAGTCTCAAAAGATACCAATTGAAAGCCAATGGTTAGCTTGAGAGACATGAGAGTTCTTGGAGATTTTGCAGTGGAAGATTGTTGTCTTTCTCCGGGGACTTCATTTTCCTTACAATGAGACTATCACATGAAATAGACTTGAAAAGGTGTTAGTCTCAAGGTGTTAGATTATAGAGTAACCTCCTCCTAAAGGTGTGCATACAAGTTTTGAATACTTTTAGGAGACTTGCATTTTGATTTGATATCAAGAGGGGGCAAATTATCTATAATCCAAACTTTGACACATATAAGTTAAATGATACAACTTGTAGAAATCAAAATTTTCAATTGATGCATCATTTACTATGGAGTGATATAAAAGCTATGTGCCGTGCTTAAATAAACATTTTAAGCCATGTAGGTTTGCTTAAGTATATGAATTAAAAACAAGCAATCCTACCATATGATTTACCTAGTATGCATGATTTTAAACAAAGATACATAACAAATGTAATACTAGGCAAGAAAGGTAAACTAGATAAAAGGTAGATAGATACGCATATCTAAAAACAAAAAATACAATTAAACTAGTTACCTTAGTCATGGGTGGGAAATTTGGGTCCAAATTTTTTGCTAACCCACTTGGCAATAAACTTGATCCAATATGATGTATCCCATGATATACATCCCGAATTTGCCAAGTCTCCAAATTTCCCGTCGACCTATGGTCCACTCACTTCCCTTTCGGGATCCAAACCTTCTTGGTGCTTTTCATGGTTGAAATTATTTCCTTTGGCACCCAGATGCATTTGACCCCCTTTCCTTTGTTGGCTTGCTTGTTGGCCTTGATTGTTATCACCTTCCCATTCTTCTTCTTTTTGATTAAGTATGGTGTAGCAGTCTTTTTATCCACCTTTTTGATGTAGGTGTTGGAGATTTTGCTTGATGGCTTTTGCTTGAGCTTTTGCCTTTGTTTATCCCCGGTCATCGCCTTGCATTGGAAAGACTTGTGGCCTTCCATGTGGCATAGCCTACAAATCACAGTTTCTCCCTCTACAGGCTTGTTCACTCCCGCAGTGGTGTTATCTTGTGGAGGTCGGATTTGTTTGGCTTTGCCTTTCTTGTCATACAAAGCCTTGCCAAGGCGAGCCACTTCTTGCTTTAATTGTTCATTTTCCTTGGCAACCTCATCTGAACATGTCTCTACAACAATATTCTTAACAACGACTTGGTTGCAGAGGTTAGAATCATCAATTAAATCAAAGCAGGAAGTAGAAGCATCTTTCTTAATTATTTCAGGTATTTCAACTAAAGATGCTGCTGGGGTGCTACCAATGTTTTCTAGCTTAGTAGTTAGCTCATTATTGTGTATGCTAAGAATTTCCATTTTCTCTAGCAAATTTTCAATAGCTTCTTGGGAGCTAGCTAACTTAGCCTTAAGTTTTTCATTCTTTTTAATAAGGCTATCATCGGTAGCAGTGGATGGAGCACTAGATTCTAATAGCTCAATTTTAGTTGATAGCTCACAGTTTAAGTTTGCAAAAGTTTCAAATTTTTCTAGCAAACCTTTGTAATCATTTTGAGAGCTAACCAACTTATTTTTCAAAGTTTTAAGTTGAGCTTTTTGCTTAGTGCAGACATCCTGGAAAAATTCTACGGATTTCGCAAGCTCATCTACAGAGGGCTTTCCCTCACCTTCATCATCACTACTACTTTCATCACTAGAGGATGGAATGCTTTTGTTACCTCTTGCCATAAGGCATTTGTGTGATGACCGTGATGAGCGTGATGAGGACCGGTGGCTGCGCGTCCTTGGAGGTTCATCTTCACTTGAAGAATCATCCCAAGTTCTAACACTTGTTAGCGCCTTGCCTTTGCTCCTCTCCTTTTTGGGTTTGGCCATATTTGGACAGTTATCCCTGAAGTGGCCCTTCTCCCCACATGCGAAGCATCCTCTCTTTCTTTGCTTTTTCCTGTCAATGTTAAAGAGAAGATCCTCGACCTGCAGGGGCACACCCATTAGATTAATCTTGCGGATCATCCTCATTACCTTTTCGACGCGTCGGATTGTTTCTTCGTCCTCGGAGGATGATGTGCATGGTTGATTATCTTTATCATCATTACTTTCTTCTTCTTCCTCTTCTTCACTTGAGGAACTTGGAGTGGGAGCCTTCTTTTTGCCCTTCCTTTCATCACATGCAAAAGCATATGGTCTTGAGGAAGTTGGCTCCTCTCCCCGACTCATTTTTCGTGACATCTCAAAGGCCGCGATTTTCCCAATCACAATGGTCGGGGTCATGTTGCTCAAGTCCTCCATGTTGTGAAGGATGGTGATGATGCTCCCATATATTTGTTGTGGTAGCATGGAGATAATCTTCCTCACAATGTCCGCATCACCTAGCTTATTAATGCCAATAGAGTTGAGCTCATTGATTATTAGATTCAAACGAGAATACATGTCTCTAACAAGCTCATCATCTTTCATAGCAAAAGAATTATACTCATTTAAGACTAGGCAATGTTTTTGCTCACGGACATTGGATGTGCCGTCATGGAGCTCATGCAATTTTAGCCAAATCTCATTAGCAGTTTTCAAGGTAAATACTTGGTTAAAAATATCCATGCTAAGAGATTCATACAAGCAATTTTTAGCTCTAGAATTTAAATGAATTTCTTTTTCCTCACTCGTGGTGGGTTTCTCGGGATTCTTGAGAGGTTTCATCCCGTCATGAGTGACTCTCCAAACACCTAGATCAACGGCCTCTAGGTAACAAGCCATTCTAGCACTATAATATGGGAAGTTAGTGCCGTCGAAATGTGGTGGCCTATGGGTATCCATCCCTTCCTCTAAAAAGCGCCGGCTCTTTTAGCGGTGAAGCTAAAGCGTTTCAAATGAGCCAAACCGGCTCTGATACCACTTGTAGGAAACGGGTGACGCCTAAGAGGGGGGGTGAATTAGGACTTCTAAAACTTTTACTAAACTAGGCCACAATTAAATCCCTAGAGCAAAAACCTATGCAAGTAATCAAACTAGAACGTGCAAACTAGGTTTTGTCTAAGTGTTGCTATCTCTACCGCAAAGGCTAAGTTTCAATCTACACTAAATAAGTATGACTACAAGATTGAAACTTAAATGCTTAATATAGATGCGGAATGTAAAGAGCTAAGTAGAGAAGCAAACTCTCGTGGATGACGACGGTATTTTTACCGAGGTATCCGGAACCACGCAAGGTCCCGACTAATCCTCGTTGGTGCCCCTACGCAAAGGGAAGCCCACGCGAGGGCCAAGCACCACGGTCGAGTAACTCCGTAGAGGGCCACGGGCCTTCTCCATGCGCAAGTGGTGCTCCGCTTCCGGCTCCTCTCGGACGCTCCCCGCCGTCTCCACTATCGAGCTTCCGGCCGAAACGCCGCGGGCCTCGTTCCCTCCTGTACACGGTGGCGGCCGTGACACAAACGCGGTTGTCACGGTCTCGCAATACTCTCGCCCCACTCGGTACAATTACAACGACTCACGCAAGAGCCGTGGGGTTGTGTGGTTTTACAAAACTCACTCAACTAACTAGGGTTCACCTAGAGCAAGTGCTAAAGCAGTCTAACTAATCTAAGCACTTCGCAAAGCACCTACGCTAATCATCGAGTGATTCTATTAAGCACTTGGGTGTTTGAGCTCTTGGAAATATGCACTATGTGTCTTGGTATGTTGCTTGGGCTCTCACACTAGAGAATGGCCGATTGAGGTGGTATTTATAGCCTCCACACCCCCAACTAGCCGTTGGACAGAAAGCAGCAGCTTTCTGTCGTCGGGTGCACCGGACAGTCCGGTGCACCACCGGACAACTACTGTGCAGTGTCCGGTGCACGCCACGTCAGCCGACCGTTGGCGCCTGTAGCAGTCGACCGTTGGATCCGACCATTGCCGTCTGTCCGGTGCACACCGGACAGTCCGGTGCTACAGCCAGAGAGCGCCTGTCTGTGGACTCTCTGCGCAGACTGTCCGGTGCCACACCGGACAGTCCGGTGCACATCGGACATCAATGTCCGGTGCACCACCAGGCGCTGGCTGACAGCCCTCATCTTGGATTTCTTCGCTGATTTCTTCGGGCTTCTTTTGTTCTTGAGTATTGGACTCCTATACATCTTTTTATGTCTTCTTTTGAGGTGTTGCATCCTCATTGCCTTGGTCCAATTCTCTTCGCATCCTGTGAACTATAATTATAAACACTAGCAAACATATTAGTCCACAGGTTGTGTTAATCATCAAACACCAAAACTCAATTAGCCAAATGGCCCGGGGTCCATTTTCCTTACAGCCTCCAGTCCACCCTCCTGGTAAGCACCTCCGCTCCACCACTAGTAGTATCTTAACACCACATGACACAGATTCTACGCAAGACTCTACCCATCCATATATCGCTATTCTGACCACTATACTAAATATTTGTTGGTATACTTGCTTTTTTGTATGTTTGCTTATTCATGTTGCATAGTTATCAGAGTGTTCGTGCCGTCTCGTGGAGGCCAGATCTGCAAGTCTACACCAAGCGGTGGAGCCAGAAGCCAGTTCCGCGAGCTCTCCTTCCCCCTTCGCCGGATAAGCACGGCAAGCTCACTGAATCCCTTTGATGCATAAATTACCTATGTTTTACAACCACAACCCTCAACCTGTTATTTTATGCATAATATGATTTTGAGACAAGTTATTATGGCCACCCAGCCGCTTGCCGCAATCAATCCCTGATATAATTGTTACAAATGATTTGAGGAAAGATGTGAGTTTTCAAAGAAAATGCTTTTCAAAATGTGTTTGATGAAGGATTTTCACCCTTATCACCTTTGAGTAGGGATGATCAAGGACTCCCTGGTTTAGGGGAGGGCCTAAGGTGATGGCTCAGCTGGTTTAGGCGTGAGCAGAAGGATTGTCCCCTCTTATAAGGACCAGTTTGTCATCTTTCACTACCTGTACTCATGATAAGTACAACCACTCGAGACTGTGTGGGCAGTCGCTCAATCTGAACTCGTACGGTCCAACCCAGGGTTATGAAGGCTGGGGAGCACTGGGAGGATAAGGAGGGGGAATGTTTTGTCCGGTTTGGACATGGCGGTGGCCTGACTCCTTCCGGTATAACCGTTAAGGTTAGGACGTGCGAGGAAGGAAAGAGATTCGGATTCGGATCTCATCGGCCATGAGATCGCTGAGCCGGACTAGTGGGTAAAGTGTACACCTCTGCGCAGAGTTTGAAAACCTATTCGAATAGTCTGTGTCCACAAGAATGGACGAGTCTGGTGTGGTATGGCAATTAGTGTTTTGTTTTCCAAAAAAGGGTGCGTTTGAAAAAAGTGGTTTTTAAAAGGACCGGCGGTTGAGCCGTGAGCTATGGTGGACGGGAAGTCCAGTAGCTGTTTTTGAAAATGAAAACCAGTGGGAAAATTGCTGAGATACCTGGATGGTTTAGTCCAGGGGATTTTGTTCTAATATTGAAAAACTTCCTGCTCCTTTTGGAGAGGATGCGCTTTGCAAAATACAAAATGTTTTTCAAAACAACCCTGCATAAAATATTGCTGTCTCTGCAAATATCCTGAGCTCTACATATTCCATGCATTATATCTGATTTCCCCATTCCGCGGGTGAAGGTGGGCTGCTGAGTACATTTGTACTCACCCTTGCTTATTTGTTGTTTTTCAGAAAAAGGAGATCGGGTAAGAGTTACGACTGTTCCCAACCTTGCCTATGGCTGTTGGACCGCTGATTTGCTTCGCTGCGTATATCGGGCTACTTCAGCCCCACTCTGATGATATGTCCCGAGTTGTGGACCAACTCTTAAAGTTGTTCGCCACCTTTGTAGGTTTGTCTCGTTTAAGCAGATTTGGTATCATCTGATGTATAAATGTGTTTACTAGCCTCCTGGGACTAGTAACTGTATCACATTTGAGTCCCAGAGGATTAGGGATACTTCAGGTGGTATCGGAGCTGTTAGGTTGGTCGCAGGACGTAACCCTTAGCCTGATCCAAAAGTTTTTGAGTCAAAACTATTTTCTTAAAAAATTCTTGCTCTCATCCCTTCATTTCAAAAATGCTTTCCCCCTTTCCTTCTCTCAGAAGTCAGATGGAGGTCCGCTGCCAAACCAGCTTTTGCCAGAATGAAGATGGTTTCCCCAAGTTGCTGAGAGCATGCACAGTCCACCTCGGAATCAGGAGCCAGCCAGAGTATGATGGTCGTGAATTCATCGAGCATGGCACAGAGATAGTGTGTCGTGACTGTATACATTGGATCCAGTCCGCACCATGTGGAATGGAGTGTCACTGCTGGTGGGCACAAATTCAAAGACACCTGCCAAGTCGTCGCTCGCAAGGCATTGAGGGCCCTGCGTCAGATCTATGAAGAAGAAGTGGCCGACACCCCGCTCAGATTCTTTCCGCCCTTTCAGAGAGACCGTCCTGCTTGGATGGCCAGGATGCGTGCATTGGAAGGGAAGCAGCTGCTTGAGGACGACCCCACAGTCGTGTACCTCACTGCATACCTGCTCACCCTTGATACATAGGATGATTTCTTGGCTCGGCACCACCGTCAGATGATTGCCCGAGCAAAAGATGCAGAGAAGCACAACCGTCAGCTCCATGTGGATCTCACCATAGCTCAAGCCCGTGTAGCTGCCTTGGAAAGTCGTGAAGTCATTGTTGTTGAAGCCCTGAAGCAAGCCAAGGATGAGCACGTCCAGAAGTTGATGGATGCCTACTTGGTAACCCATAACCAACGTAGAGCCCTGCGAATCCAAGAGTCCGCTTCATCCAACCCTGTTCAACCCATCAGAGCTGAAGACCCCCAGATTCTTGAAGGTCACCCGGTCTCTGCCAGAGGAGAAAAGAAGACTTAGGAACTCTCGGAAAGAGCCATAGTCTTGGAAGGAATTCCAGTCTTCCCTCAGGCCATGGATAAGCAAGAGCACCCTGAGTCCTCCCAAGATCCCCCGCCAGAGTTGTTTGAGCCCCTCACCATGAAGAAGATTCCAGCACCGTCCCTTGAGGTCAAGGAAGAAGCTGCAAGCACCCCGACAGCACCGCCGCCCTCTGAGGAACTACAAGTGCCAGTCCAGCTTGAAGAAGAGTTCAACCCTGTCCTGCCATCTCAGTCGCCGCCAGAAGAAGTCATCAACATCAGCTCCCTCTTAACCCATCCAGGAGATGTCTCAGATTGAAGTTGTGTGCGAGCCTTGCCAGAAGAGAAGTTGCCTGGTCTGAAGTTAGTATGCCCAGTCCTCTGCATGCATTGGGTAGTGAAGTTTTTCTTCACTTTGGCTAGAGCCCTGCATGTATGAGAGGTAATTGTGTAGACTCATGTTTTGCAAAACTCTAATTGTGTGGCCCCCTAGGGCATTTCAAAATGAATTTTGCTCGATGTTTTCTTCCCTTTGAGTGCATATGTGATAGTTTAACGTTAGTGCTCATAAGTCCTATTTAGCATAGTTCTCAGTTCAGGAGCCAAGCAATAGTAGTTATGCTTAGCCCCCGAATCTGAGTAGTCTGTGGTTTGGAAAAACTCTATTCTTCCCTTATTCAAAACATTTGATTTGTTTGTGCTTATCATTGCTGAGCTTATGTGTTTTCCTTCTTTTTAAGAAAGGTTTTCTCTAAAAACAAAGATCACAAATTAGAGCTAATCCTCACCTTATGCTTCCATTCTCATCTTAACCCATCTCAAGAGAAAAGCAACTTACCCAAGAAGATACCGGAAGCTTACCCTTGAAACCTGGAACAAGCTACAGAAGAAACCAGTCCAGCCGCTCAGTCAAAAGGACCGACCGTGAGAATCAATGCACTGCCCCTGAGTCAAAATAAGCAGAAAAAGAGGACAAAAGGAGTTATTACCATACAGAGAGGCAAGAATTCTTGGAACTAGAGACCACAAACATCAGGGTCATTGACCCCACCACTCACCCGTGCCCCTCGCACGCGTGCCCGCCTCCATGCGCACTACCACCGCCCCACGCCACCTTTGCAGCGCACTACCGCCACCCACGCCCCCTTTTGCAGCGCACCCACCTCCATCGTCGCTGGCAACAGGCCCCCCTTCCCCTTGTCGCACCCGCTGCCTCGTGTCACTTGCTCCATCACTACCACTCCACACCCCCCCCGAGCACCACCATCAATACCGCTCGCATATAAATCCCCCCACCAGTTCCCTCAATCCCCACCTCGCTTAGAGCAAAACAGCCTAGATAAAACCCCCTCTGCCAAATCGCAAGCAACTCCATTTTCCACTCCCTCGCCCCTAAGATCACAATGCTTGGTGATTCTTGGGTTGAAGACTGTTGCACATGGTTCATAGTCTTTGGTTTCCTCCAGTGTATGATAGTAATACTCTTTGATAGAATCCTCCAATGGGAAGAGCAAAGAGAAAGGAAGGGTCAGTGAAAAGAAGATAGTGAAGAGAAGATAAGAAGAAGATTCTCCCAGAATCAACCCTGTGTCAGTCATCTCTCCGCAGCCTGCTCAAGCAGCAACAGCAGAAGAAGGCCTTGTAACGCCCCTGTTATGAGGTACTTCATGGAGTTCAAATCCCCAATATTCAAGAGTTCTACCCTCATTATTTTTAAGTGGGGTAGTGTTCCAGTAAGGTTCTTGCTATGGAGAAAAAGAAGAAGGCCTGTAGCAAGCTTATGGAGGACCTGATCATCCAAGCATATAAGTTTCTGGATGAGAAGTGATCACCCAAGTGTTGTTGATGAAGCACCAGAAGACCAATCAAGGAAGGAATCCATGTGGGAGTTCGCAAGAGAAAGGTTTGCGTGTTGGCATCGATGCTTCTTCAATAAGCTAGCTGCCAAGCAAAAGCTAGAAGCCTGAAGATGATCTTTGAGTAGCCAGAATCAGCGTTTGCAATCAGCAACCAGATGCTCCTGAAAGGCCAGATTTTGTTGAAGTTCCATCTCCTCGAAGAGTTGCAAAGTGAAGATATGTAGCTGAAGTAAAGCTATACCCATAACCCTTCTAAGCCAAATCTCGAGGACGAGATTCCTTTTAAGTGGGGTAGATTTGTAGCATCCCAAAAATTCAAATCCTGAAATTTTCTCCAACTCGCCCTAAATTCAAAATGAATTTCAAGTTTCATTTCAAAATGTTTGTTTGCGAGTTGATATCAACAAATAAAATATAGTGGTCTATATTATCTCCAAAATCCTCCTCAAAATATCCTACAAATATTTTCCGAGTGATCCCCTTCAAGTTCTTTCCAGAAATACTGCCCAGATATTTCCCTAGTGATCCCCTTCAAGTTCTTTCTAGAAATACTGTCCAAATATTCCACCGATATATCTCCAGATATTTTCCTCTTGAGAAATACCTTCAGAATCATTTTTAAAGTCCCTACAAATATTTTCTTCATAACTTTCCTCATGCCCATACGTATACGTATGCCTCCAGTGTCATACGGTGAGCTCTACAAGCTAATCTCACTTATACAAGACAAATACATGCTAATCTCCCACTAATCCTCTCATCCCTCCCCCTAATCCCCCCACCATGGCTATAAATAGAGGGGCAAGGGCCTCCTCTCATCCCACCCCAAGCCATTTCATGGCAACTCTCTTCCCCCCCCACACACCCACTCCATGTTCCACACAAGCACACACTAGCACAAGGATCGTTCGATCGTTCTTCGATCGTTCATGGTTCGTTCGTCCGTTCGTCCGATCGTTCGATCGTTCGTCCGTTCGTTCGTCCAAATAATCTTTTTCCTACCGTTATGCTGCCAAAATTCCGATTGTTCGTTCGTTCGATCATTCAATCGTTCGTCCGTTCGTTCATAGTTCCTATTCATCGTTCATCGTTCGTTCATAGTTCCTATTCATCGTTCATCGTTCGTTCATACGACTATTCACCATCACTATTCACCGTTACTATTCATCATTATTATTCATTGACACTATTCACCATCGTTACTATTCAGTGTTACTATTCATTATCGTTACTACTCATTTATGATATCTAGTAACTTTTTCGTCGTCACTATTCATCATTACTATTCATCATTACTATTCATCGATTAGCCGATCACCCCAAATTTCAACTACTCATACATCATGCTGTCCAGTCCATCTAAGACCAGCCAGACCCATATTCCAGCCATACAAACTCCGGTGACTGTGATTTTCCTTCCAATAGGGAACTTCCCATCTGGTCACCCATCCTAGGTTTCTCCAAGTTGAGCACGCTTAACTTTGAGATTCCTTCGAACCAGGCTCCCAAACTCAGATTCCAATAATTCTCGTTTCCAAATTCTTATCAAACTATTCCTTACCCAACCATGTCATCCCTTAAGCATGGTCCATGGTCCAGAAGACTCCCAAAATACTCTCGTCCCATATTCTGCCTATAACTCTCCTGTTCATACTAAGTCAGACGATTCATTCGTCACTATTCTCACCTACAGTGAACTTCACTGTGCTACACCACATACACCCAGCTATAAATACACCCAACTACCCTCTCCCTCTCCACACACTCAACACCCTCAGCCAAGGCAAACACCCCACCCACTCAGTTACTCTACTCTGCCAGCTACACGCATAGTGTCGCTTCGCCTCCAGTCCACCCTCCTGGTAAGCACCTCCGCTCCACCACTAGTAGTATCTCAACACCACATGACACAGATTCTACTCAAGACTCTACCCATCCATATATCGCTATTCTGACCACTATACTAAATATTTGTTGGTATACTTGCTTTTTTGTATGTTTGCTTATTCATGTTGCATAGTTATCAGAGTGTTCGTGCCGTCTCGTGGAGGCCAGATCTGCAAGTCTACACCAAGCGGTGGAGCCAGAAGCCAGTTCCGCGAGCTCTCCTTCCCCCTTCACCGGATAAGCACGACAAGCTCACTGGATCCCTTTGATGCATAAATTACCTATGTTTTACAACCACAACCCTCAGCCTGTTATTTTATGCATAATATGATTTTGAGACAAGTTATTATGGCCACCCAGCCGCTTGCCGCAATCAATCCCTGATATAATTGTTACAAATGATTTGAGGAAAGATGTGAGTTTTCAAAAGAAAATGCTTTTCAAAATGTGTTTGATGAAGGGTTTTCACCCTTATCACCTTTGAGTAGGGATGATCAAGGACTCCTTGATTTAGAGGAGGGCCTAAGGTGATGGCTCAGCTGGTTTAGGCGTGAGCAGAAGGATTGTCCCCTTTTATAAGGACCGGTTTGTCATCTTTCACTACCTATACTCATGATAAGTACAACCTCTCAAGACTGTGTGGGCAGTCGCTCAATCTGAACTCGTACGGTCCAACCCCACGGTTATGAAGGCTGGGGAGCACTGGGAGGATAAGGAGGGGGAATGTTTTGTCCGGTTTGGACATGGCGGTGGCCTGACTCCTTCCGGTATAACCGTTAAGGTTAGGACATGCGAGGAAGGAAAGAGATTCGGATTCGGATCTCATCGGCCATGAGATCGCAGAGCCGGACTAGTGGGTAAAGTGTACACCTCTGCGCAGAGTTTGAAAACCTTTTCGAATAGTCTGTGTCCACAGGAATGGACGAGTATGGTGTGGTATGGCAATTAGTGTTTTGTTTTCCAAAAAAAGGGTGCGTTTGAAAAAAGTGGTTTTTAAAAGGACCGGCGGTTGAGCCGTGAGCTATGGTGGACGGGAAGTCCAGTAGCTGTTTTTGAAAATGAAAACCAGTGGGAAAACTGCTGAGATACCTGGATGGTTTAGTCCAGGGGATTTTGTTCTAATATTGAAAAACTTCCTGCTCCTTTTGGAGAGGATGCGCTTTGCAAAATACAAAATGTTTTTCAAAACAACCCTGCATAAAATATTGCTGTCTCTGCAAATATCCTGAGCTCTACATATTCCATGCATTATATCTGATTTCCTCATTCCGCGGGTGAAGGTGGGCTGCTGAGTACGTTTGTACTCACCCTTGCTTATTTGTTGTTTTTCAGAAAAAGGAGATCGGGTAAGAGTTACGACTGTTCCCAACCTTGCCTGTGGCTGTTGGACCGCTGATTTGCTTCGCTGCGTATATCGGGCTACTTCAGCCCCACTCTGATGATATGTCCCGAGTTGTGGACCAACTCTTAAAGTTGTTCGCCACCTTTGTAGGTTTGTCTCGTTTAAGCAGATTTGGTATCATCTGATGTATAAATGTGTTTACTAGCCTCCTGGGACTAGTAACTGTATCACATTTGAGTCCCAGAGGATTGGGGACGCTTCAAATAAGAGTTGTGATTATGATTTCGTAAGCGTCTTCGAACATTCATTTGCGCGATACATAACATCATACATTTGCATTCATAAACATTCACTTAGACATACATAGGATCATCATCATCATAACTTACAAACTTCCTTCAGCTTTGAAAGAGAAGGCTTCAGAAAAGAGGGAAAAAGATGCAATTTTATGCTTCGTTGTGAACGCAAAGAAGGGAAGGTGTTTTCGCCTTCGGCTCAAAAGAATTAATTTCGTCCACAGCAAAGCAGATCATACACGGACAAAGGGGTAAAAATATATTATGAGGTACGCACAAATTTACATAAGAATCTTTACAATCATATTACAAAATTTTCTCTAGAATCTTCTGCAGCAAAGCCTTTCGGAGCATCTGTTAAGGCTTCAGCTCATCATTCTTTAGCTTCATCATCCTGTACATGTTAAAACAAAATGAGAAAAGTGCAGAGTTCAAGGAGAAGGTAAAAGTAACGAGTATAAGTTTCTCACTAGCTTAAGGTGGCTTCGAGCTTCGTCACCAGCCATTTTTCGCCCGCCGTTTATCCAAATTTGAGTCATAAACCTGTTTCCTATGCTTCGAGCTAGGCTGGGGATGTCAATCAAATCCGCTGGTGACAAACTAAAGTTTGGCCTATTAACAATTTTCCTGTGTGTACAGCCAGTCTTCAGGAAAGCAGTAGCTGTGCCTCAATAAGCTAACAGGGCGCAGAAATCGGCATGCCCAGCGATAACTTCGTCAAGTGCATCAACTTTGCCCTCAATATATTCAAAGGTGCTTGGCAGGTTTTCAACTGAAGGTGTAAACTTCTCAGAGCTGACTCCAATTGAGTGAAAGACAACCTTCAGCCGCTGCACGCATCGGTTGCCGAAGTCTAAACATTTATCCTGAAGCTCCTTCAATGATTTCTGTAAATTTGAACTCTTCTCAATTTCGGTTTTGAGATTCGTTTCAAGATTTGTCTTTTCTTGCTCAGATTTTTCTGATTTTATGAGTAATTCGCTGTTTAATCTGTCAATTTCGGCTTGAGCTTCTGCCAGCGAACCCTCCATAGAGTGGATGACGAAGTCCTTTTTCTCTAAAGCAGCTTCGCGATCTTTGACTTTATTTTCTAAATCTTGAATGACGGAGTCCTTTTTCTCCAAAACAGCTTCATGATCTTTAACTTTATTTTCTAGATCTTTAATTGTAGCTTCGTTTTTCTCGTCTTCGAGATCTTGTTGCATCCTCAACACTTTACTCAGTAATATACTCTGCCAAAACAACCTTCGTTAGAAAACATCTTAATTCAAAAAATAATAAAAAGTTGATTTTTACCTTAAAATTAGCATAGAACAGGTTACCGGCGATATGCTGTCGCCGGTACCTGCAGAGATTCGCCTCAATCTTCGACAGGCCAACATTATTAGAGAAAGTCCTAACGACCTTTGCCTCGGTTCGATTCCAAAGGCATCTCAATTTCTCTTCATTGACTCCACCAAACAGCAAAGCCCCTGGTTTGTACCCACAGGATACAACATTTTTCTTCAGTTCTTCTTTTTCAGTTTCTGATAACTCTTGCCCTAGTATATCTTGAAAGTTGAAGTTTTCCTCTTCCAAAGTATCTTCAATTTGCTCTTTTCCTTTCTCAATTGTTGTATCCACCACGACCGCAGCAGCTTCTTCCTCAGCCATTTTTAGAAGCAGGTTGTCAATATCACCAAGTGTGGTTTCTAGATTAGAACCTTCGGCGGTTTCGGCTGTGGCACCTTTGGCTCCGGTGGCTGCGACTTCGGCAGTGCCAGCGCCTTCAGTAATTGGTATTTTTGACGCCGATGCCGGCGGTGGTGTCTGATGAATAACATCGGCCACTTGGATAATTCTCCGTTTTTTCAGTTTAGCAGGACTTTTCATTGCCGAAGGCTCCTTTTCCTTCTGAAAAAGCTTTGTCAGTTGTGGTGCCAGCGGACTTAGCTTGATAGGCAAAGGTTCAGTCATTACCTTTAGAATTTCTTCCACATCCACATCGGCAGCAGAAGGCGTCGTAGGAGCTTCTCCCTCTTGGCCCGACGTTTTTAGTTTCGGGGCCGTAGTTTTCCTTTTCTTGAAGTAGATATCTTCGGCTCAGGGCTCGGTTTTCTTTTCTCAAATATTTCTGTGTCCTTTTTAGCCAATTTGGTAACTTCTCTGTCGAGGACGCTGGCAACTCTTTTTCTTTTCTGGCCTTCAGCACCTCTGCCCAATTACTCATAGTCAGGATAATCAAAATTCAAGGCATCCAGCACCCGATTCATTCTTCGCTTCGGACGAGTACCGAAAGCCGCAGTCATTAACTGATCTTCTTTCTTAGAATAGTTACCAAGGATCTCGTTACACATAACCTCAATTGTATCCAACCGCTCTTGGCAGGGTGCTTTAAAATATTTTTTAAACTTGTAATAATAAGGTAGCCGAACAAGCTCTTTCTTCTTCTTCTCCCCTTTCAGCTTCGGCATGTCCCATTCCTTCAAAATTGGGAATACTCTGAAGGCTAAGAATTCTTGGACCAGATCCTTGGTACCAATGTGCTCTGCAACAACCCGAAATTCGCCTAGCGCAATCTGGCATGGACTATCTGGACCCATGACGCATTGAGGCCTAGTTTCTCCGAAGGTTAAACTCAAAGGGCTCTGAACTAGCTTCTCCTTCTCATCTACTTTGACATAAAACCATTCACTCTTCTAGCCAGCTGGCCATTTTGTACGATAGCTGATAACTGGATACTTGGCATCTTTCCGATATGCAAAATTGTAGCAGCCAAAATTATCATGCAGCCCGTCTTCTCTAGCTTTTGTCTGGTAATGAAGCTCGTGTGCCCGGCAAAAACCTTCGGCAAGTGGCTCTGCCTCCTGGCTTCGAAGTGCCCAGATGTAAACACTAAGCCTAATAATGGCGTTAGGAGTTAACTGATGAAGGTGAATCCCAAATCTCTCTAAAACATCTGTAATCATCCCATGAAGGGGAAATCTTAACCCCGCTTTGAAGAAGCTCTTAAAAACCACTACCTCATCTTTTTCAGGCTTCGGGGTAATCTCTTCTCCCCCGAAGCGAATCAGCTTCTTTTTGTCTTCACTGAAATAGCCTAACTTCAGTAACTTAGCCATGTCACCCTCAGTAATAGTAGACTTCCCAAACTCTAGGTGGCTGGGTTTAGCTGGCATCGCACCGTACTCATCCTCAGATTCATTTTCTTCAACGTCAGCTTGTTTTGCTTCGGCAGCAGATATATCCTCTGATGTTGCCAGCCCAGACCGCCTCATTGCTTCGGAAATAGGAACAGTTTCAGTGGCTTTGGCCTTGTCTCCCTCACGCTCAATCCTGGCAGTGGAACACAATCTAGCCATTTAATTATGAATTCCTAAAGTTTTTTGAAATTAATGACCTTTTTTCCGAAGCTCTTCTTGTAACGAAGCAGAATCCAAGGTGGTGCTTCGTTTGAGTGCAAGGGTCAAGCTTCGGCTATGGTTAAATTCCTGGCAGCAAAACAATGCAATAGCAATGAATGCTGTGGTAACTTCACACCTACTCGTTTGTTTATATAGTGCTGCAGGTAAGAAGGTGAATCGTCAAGTCTCCTACACCGGACGAACAATCGCTCGCACCCACTAAACGGTGGGCCACAAAACCCGAGAAGGTAAATATGCATGGTGGGACTACTCCGCGCCCGGAAGTTTTATCGTTTCCCGGTAACGAGCTCAGGGAAGGTGTTTTTTGGACCTTCGGCTACCCGAAGCCTAAGAGACTTTTTCACAGATCAAGCTCGTTACGAAAAACGATCTAGCACCGCGAAGGGGCTACTGTTGGGGCCATGCTTCGTCGCCGAAGGTCCCGCAGAAAGAAACACCTTCGACAAACCTGTTTAAACGTAGTACCGAAGCTACCGCTCATGAAGCTTCAGTACTGTAACGTATCTGAAGACGAAGGTTCGAACCGACTTAAAGATAAAATGACTTCTTAGTCCATAAGGGTATGAGTCATAATTGTAATCTTTTGTAAGGGGCATGATTGTAATTTCTCACAGGCTGCGCCCTGTGACTATAAATAGATGAACAGTACTCCTTTACTGTTCACGCGATCTTATAATATCTGGCACATTACGTTTGAATTATTGCTTTCCGCCAAGGCGAAGGTATAAATGTGCACAAATATTATGTTTTAATACCTATATATTCAAATGATGAAATATGCGAATACACTTTATACTTTATATCTCATTTCTTATTGTTTGTTGTTTTACAAGTACAATTACGAAGGTTACATCTTCGTAATGACCTACTCCTGACCTTCGTCCGAAGCTCATTAAATCCTTGGGGAGATAATGCTTCAGCGGACGAAGGACATTTATACTTAACATTTTTGTGTTGCCTTGTTCTTGATTCATAGCATTTGAGAACAAGTCCCCAACACCAATCACCCTTGACAGGCCCAAATGGCTTGGAGGTGTCAAGAGAAGCGAACCTAGGGTAACGACCCTAGAGTGGCCGTGTGGAAGCGTTGGCAGGGAAGAACTCGACGGCACCATTGCCCCACCGCCCTCGTCGGCGGTGGGCATTATCCTCCTCCTCTTGGAAATCACCTTCTGCGCACGCGACATCGAGGCTGAAGGTTGGGAGGAACTATCGAAAAAGATGAAGGAAATCAGGAGTCATGATGACATAAGAAGTCAGATAGGGGGATCGGAAAAGCCCTTGCCTGACTGATCATGCACTGATGGACCTTTGTCCCGTGGAGGGCATCGCGCCTCCGAGGTGTCCGGGTGGAGCGCCGGACCCACCGCTTTCTTTGGAGGTAGGAGCGGACATCTTCGAAGGAGCATCGAAAGGAGTCGCCAACAGGCTCGAGGCGGACAAGCTTCCCGTGCAGACAACCCCGAACATACGGTCGATCGGAAGTTAGGCGGGTAGGGAAACTGTTGGGGGGTCTGCTTCGTTGCTGAAGGTCCTTTGAGAAGAAACACCTTCGAAAGATCAACACAGAAGCAAGCATAACGCGAAGGTACACGCCGAAGCTACCTTCCAGGGAGCTTCGGCATAGCGACATGCCTTGATACAAAGGATTGCACTGACTTAAAGAGGAAAAGACCAATCGGCCCATGGTAATTTGTGTCATGATTGTAACTAGTTATAGAGAACATAAATGTAATTTTAACCGGGCTGCGTCCCATGCCTATAAATAGGTGAACAGTACCCCCTGTACTGTTCACGCTGACTTGTATTCGCTCGTGCGTCACACTCGTATCTTTGCCTTCTATCAAGCCGAAGGTACGAATGTAATTCAATATTGCTCTTATTCATTCATTACCATATAAAAAGGACACATAAATGATGTTATATGATTATTCATGTTATTTCTCATGTTTCATATGCTTCTTCTTTCATCAATGTAAATTGTGAGTTCGTCCGAAGATCGTTATACCCTAAGGAAAATAATGCTTCGAAGGACGAAGGCCATTAACCATTAACTTCTTTTTGTGTTGCCTTGTTCTTAATTCATAGCATTTGAGAACAAGTCCCCAACATTGGCGCCCACCTCCGGTGAACTCACTTCCACTTTTGAGCTGATGGCTTCGTTCAGCAACCAAGTTGTAGCACCTTCGGCTACAAAGCTAGTGCTCCCGATAACAGGCGGTTCAAGCTTAGAGCCAGCCAACAAGAAGTAGAAGAAAGAAGCACAGAGAAGGGTGCAACATGTTGGGGTGCAGGGACCCTTCATCAAGTCCAAATGGTCCCACATCCCAATCACCTTCACCCAAGAGGATCTTCAGCTCAAGGATTACCCCCACAATGATGCTATGGTCATATCTTATGTCATCAAGGGGTTTCTGGTCCATAATGTTCTGGTTGACACAGGCAGTGCAGCAGATATCATATTTGCTAAGGCCTTCAGACAGATGCAAGAGCCAGAAGACAAGATTTATGATGCTACACACCCTCTTTGTGGCTTAGGAGGAAGGCAGATTGTGGCACTTGGCAAAATCACAATGTTAGTTACCTTCAGCTATGTCCATAATACAAGAACTGAACAAGTTGTTTTTGACATTGTTGACATGGAGTACCCATACAATGCAATCATTGGCCGAGGGACACTCAATGCTTTCGAAGCTATACTCCATCCAGCATACTTATGTATGAAGATACCTTCGGAGCAAGGGCCCATTGCTATCCATGGAAGTCAAGAGGCTGCCAGAAAGGCTGAAGGAAATTGGACAGATTCAAAAGCAATCCATAACATAGACGAAGCCGAAGCTTGTCAACAGTTTAAGTACAAAAGAGAGAAGGCTGCTTCGGCAGATCAGCCGAGGACTATGCTACTATGCGAAGACATAGCAGAACAGAGGGTGCTGCTGGGATCTCAGCTATCTGATGAGCAAGAGAAGCTTTGATAAGATTCCTATTCAACAACAAAGATGTCTTTGCTTGGTCAGCCAATGACCTTTGTGGTGTCAACAGAGATGTTATCGAACATTCACTCAATGTGGATCCATCCTCGAGGCCAAGAAAACAAAGGCTTCGGAATATGTCTAAAGACAAAGCTGAAGGTGCTCGTAACGAGGTAAAAAGACTTCTTAGTGCTGGTGTCATTAGAGAAGTGAAATATCCAGAATGGCTAGCCAACACTGTTATGGTGAAGAAGGCCAACGGTAAATGGAGAATGTGCATTGATTTCACAGACCTTAATAAGGCATGTCCAAAAGACGAGTTCCCATTACCAAGAATAGACTCTCTTATAGATGCAACAACTTCTTCAGAGCTCATGAGTCTATTAGGGTGCATTTGGTTGCAATGACAGGACGGGATGGGACGGGACGATCCCTCAAATAAGGTTGTTTGGTTCAGGGTCAGGGGTTGGGATAGGACTATCCCAGCGGTGTCCCCTGTTATCCCTCAAAATTGGAGGGACAAGAGAGGACGCCGGGGGACGTCCCTGTCCTGACTGTCCCGCAATCAAACACACCCTTATTGTTACTCAGGCTATCATCAAATATGGATGAAGAAGGAAGATGAGCTAAAGACTAGCTTCATAACTCCTAGTGGCACATATTGTTACCTTTGGATGCCTGAGGGGCTCAAGAACGCTGGAGGAAGCTTCAGCAGAATGACAACCAAGGTCCTTCATTCTCAAATAGGCAGGAATGTACTGACCTATGTGGATGATACCATAGTGAAAAGCATGAAGCAAGAAAATTACATGCTGATTTGCAAGAGACATTTGCTAACTTCAGGCAAGTTGGCCTGAAGTTAAATCTAGAAAAGTGTGTTTTTGGGGTGAAGAAGGGTAAGTTCCTTGGTTGTTTGGTGTCAACAAAGGGAATTGAAGCCAACCCAAGCAAGATTGAGGCTATTCTTCGGATGGAGCCGCCAAGCACAAAGAAGGGGGCCCAACGGCTGGCAGGAAGACTAGCATCGTTAAACAGATTCATATCCAGATCAGTAGAAAGAAATCTGCCATTCTTTGAAATACTGAAGTCAGCCGAAGTTTTTCAATGGGGCCTGGCCCAGCAAAAAGCTTTCGAAGAGCTGAAACAATACTTGATTGATCTAACAACACTAACCCCACCTTCGTCAGGGGCTCCATTACTTTTATATGTGGCAGCTTCGCACTCTGCAGTTAGTGCGGCTCTGGTACAGGAGAAGCTAGATGGTCAAATCAAAAAGTAGGCTCCAGTCTATTTTGTCTCTGAAGTTTTAAGTTTGTCAAAGAAAAATTATACAGAGTTGGAAAAAGTGTTGTATGCTGTGTTAATGGCCTCCAGAAAGCTTCGGCATTATTTTCAAGCATATCACATAATTGTTCCTTTGTCACAGCCTTTGAAGGACATAATGAGGAATAGAGAAGCTACTAGAAGGATTGGAAAATGGGCTGTGGAGCTTAATGAGTTCAATATTGATTATGTACATAGATCCTCAATTCAGTCCTAGGCGTTGACAGACTTCATTGCTGATTGGACGCCAGGGGCTCAGGAAGAAGAAACCAATAAAGATGCCGAAGCTTGGACAATATTCTGCGATGGTTCGTGGGGAACTTTCGGCGCAGGAGCAACTGCGGTCCTAATTGCGCCTTCAAAAATCAAAACATGCTATCCAGCAAAGCTTGACTTTAGTTGTACAAATAATATCACTGAATATGAAGCACTTCTATTGGGGCTTCGAAAGTTAAGGGCAATGGGAATAAGAAGGGCTATCCTGAAAACTGATTCTCAAGTCATTTCTGGCCATATAGACAAAAGTAGCAAGGCAAGAGACCCGAAGCTTGAAAAATATCTGGATATAGTCCGAAGGTTGGAGGCGACTTTTGAAGGGTTTTCTGTCAAGAACATTCCAAGATGGGAGAATGAGCATGCAGATATGCTAGCCAAATCAGCAGCACAGGGGCTCCCTCTACCTTCAGAAGTATTTTTTGAAACAATAAAAGCACCTTTAGTTGAGCTTATGGAGAGAGCAGTGCTTGCAATTTCCCTAGTACATAGTGAAGATTGGAGGACTGAAATTATATCTTTCCTCCAAGGCAATTGTCTTTCGGATGTCGAAGCTTATAATAAGAGAATGGAAGCAAGGACAAGACCATATGTGATAATAGAAGGGGAATTGTACAAACATGGAGTTGTTCTCCACTCCTCAAGTGTTTATCCAGAGCTGAATGTATTGAATTAATGAAGGAGATACATGCAGGTTTGTGTGGATCTCATATTGTGTTTAGGCCCTTGCTGGGAAAAGTATTTAGACAAGGATTCTACTGGCCGAAGGCAGCTTCGGATGCAGCAGAGCTAGTTCAAAAATATGAAAATTGTCAAAAGTGCGCAAGAGACCAGAAACAACCTTCATCTCTTACCCAGCTAATACAGCCCACTTGGCAATTGCAAAGATGGGGCCTGGATTTGTTAGGCCCACTTCCACCAGCACAAGGTAATTTGAAATTCGTTGTGGTGGTTGTAGAATATTTTTCTAAGTGGATTGAAGCGAAGCCTTTGGCTACAATAACTTCGGTTACAGTCCAGAAATTCTTCTGGCAAAATATTGTTTGTCGCTTCGGTGTACCGAAGGCTATAACTGTGGACAATGGAACACAGTTTGATGCCGAAATGTTCAAGGATTTTTGTGACCAAATTGGCACGAAGATTCATTTTTGCATCAGTTAGGCATCCAGAGTCAATCGGGCTGGTGGAAAGAGCAAATGACATTATTATGACGGGAATAATGAAGCTAATCTTCAATCAGCCCAGAGGAAAGTGGCCAAATGAGTTGATTAAAGTGGTGTGGAGCCATAATACAACCATATCAAGATCAACAGGATTCACACCCTTCAAACTATTATTTGGTGACGAAGCTATAACTCCAGAAGAAGCTAAAGCAGGGTCAATAAGAACAGTAGCTTCGGCAGAAGACGAAGCTGATTATCACGTTGCAAAAGATACTATAGAAGGGACTAGACTTCAGGCTGTGGAGAACATCAATAAATATCAAGCCGAGACAATAAAATGGCGCGACAGAAAAGTTCGGTTGAAAAATATTAAGCCAGGGCATTTGGTGCTTCGGAAAGTGGCCAATCCGGACACAGTAGGCAAATTGCAACTGAAGTGGGAAGGACCTTTTCTCGTGGCATCTTCGTCGAGGCCCGGTTCTTACAAATTGAAGGACATGGACGACAACGACATTCCTAGATCTTGGAATGCGGATGAGCTTCGACGATATTATGTGTAATTTGATGTAATCTTTTCATTTTTTCTATGGCACCCTTTTCCTTTTCAAAGGGGGAGAAAGGTTTTTAATGGGGCCATAGCTTGTAATTTTTTCTCTTCTTATTCAGCTCCACGAGAGCCAAATCCCCAAAAAGAATGTAAAATGTAAAATCTGAGCATGCACCATCGAGTGCAGAAAAAGAAAAAAGCAGGGAGAAGCTCAAAAGTCGTCCCCAAGGGGATGCAGAGCACGACAAAGCTACAAAAAGTCGTTCCTAAGGGAGCGCAACGTAAGTTTTCTGCTCAAAAGTCGTTCCTAAGGGAATGCAGAGCAAAATACCGCCGAAATAGAAGGCGAAGAAGTTCAAAAGTCGTTCCTAAGGGGATGCAGAACTTATACCGCCGAAATAGAAGGCGAAGAAGTTCAAAAGTCATCCCTAAGGGGATGCAGAACTTATACCACCGAAATAGAAGGTGAAGAAGCTCAAAAGACGTTCCTAAGGGGATGCAGAGCTTAACACTGAAAAGATGTTTCTAAGGAGATGCGGAGTCCAGATGTGGCTTCGTATGCGTGTGTTTGGGCATTCATTTGCACATTACATCACATCATTCATTGCATTCATACACATTCATTTAGTCATTCGTTGGAACATCATCATCATAACATAGAGTATAAAAAGATGCTTCGGCTTTGACGACAAGACTTCGATGAGTATAAAGAAGCAAAGATATGCTTCGTTGTGTACGAAAAGAAGGAAAGGTGTTTTTCGCCTTCGGCTCAAAAGATACAAGTTTCGTCCACATCAAAGCAATTCACACATGGATGAAAAAGGTAAAAATATATTACAAGGTATGGAAAAATTTACAGAGTAGTGTCTTCATTCCTAAATTACAATATCTTTTATAAAGATAATTCAAATTTTTCTAGAGCTTTTTTGCAGCGGCTTCATCGGTATCCATCAAGTTTCGAATCATTGACTTTCGGCTTCATCATCCTGTATATAACAAAGCGGTATAAGGTAAATAGAAATCTCAGGAGAAGCAAAGCAACAGGTACAAGTTTAATACCGACTTGAGATGACTTCGAGCTTCGTCACCAGCTAAGTTTCGTCCACCCTTCATCCAAATTTGTGTTATAAATCTATTTCCAATGCTTCAGGCCAGGCTAGGGATGTTAGTCAAGTCTGCTGGTGATAGGCTAAAGTTTGGCCTGTTTACGATCTTCCCGTGCGCGCAACCAGTCTTCATGAAAGCTACAGCTGTGCCGCGAGAAGCTAGCAGGGCACAGATGTCACCATGCCTAGCTATAACTTCGTCAAGCGCCTCAACTTCACCCTCAATATGTTCGAAGGTGCTTGGCAGGTCTTCAGCCGAAGGTGCAAATTTTTCAAAACTAGCACCAACTGAGTTGAAAACATGCTTCAGCCGTTGCACGCACTGGTTGCCAAAGTTTAAGCATTTATCCTAAAGCTCTTTCAAGGATTTCTGCAAATTCGAACTTTTTTCAACTTCAGCTTCAAGTCTCATGTTTAAATTCTTCCTTTATTGCTCAAAGCTTTCGGACTTTAGGAGGAGTTCACTGTTTAATCTGGCAATTTTGGCTTGGGTTTCTTCCAGTGAACCCTCCATTGTTTGAAGAACAAAATCTTTCTTTTCAAGAGCAGCTTCATGATCTTTGATTTTACTTTCCAAGCCTTCAATTATAACCCCATTTTTCTTATCTTCGAGGTCCTGTTGCATCCTCAAGGCTTTACTTAGTAGCATACTCTGTGCAAAATAACTTTCATCAGAAATCTTTGCTTCATCGTAAAACAATAAAAAGTTGAGGAAAGAACTTTACCTTAAAATTAGAATAAAATAAGCTGCCGACGATATGCTGTCGTCGGTAGCTGCTGATGTCAGCTTCAAGCTTTGGAAAACCAACACTCTTCGATAAAGTGCTGATAATCTTCGCTCCAGTTCGATCTCGAATACATCCTAAGGCTTCTTCATTAATTTCGCCGAAGAGCATGGCTCCTGCTTGGTAGCCACTGGATATAGCATACTCCTGCAGCTCCTCCTTTTTAGCCTTGGATAATTCTTGACCAATCAAAATTTGAAAGCAGAAGCCTTGATCTTCCGAAGTATCTTTGACAATTTCTTTTCCTTTTCCAGGCACTGCGGTCGTGGCTTCTTCTATAACTGCAGCAGTCTTCTCTGTAGCCAGGACTTCTTCTGTAGCTGTGGCAGCCTCCTCCGCGGCCAAATCCAAAAGCATTTTATCGATATTAGATAACGTACTCTCTAGATTGGTAGCTTCGGCAGTTGCAGCTTCGGCAGAAGTAGCAGCTTCGGCAGCTGGTGTTATTTTCGACGCTGAGGTCGGCGGTGGCGTTTCCTCAATAGCTTGCATAACAGTGACAATCCTTCGCTTTTTTGGCCCAACCGCCTTCTTCGCTGCCGAAGGCTCGTCCTTCTTCTGTAAAAGCTTTGTCAGTTGCAGCCCCAGTGGACTTAGCAGCTTGATAGGTAGGGATTCGGTCATTACCTTTAAAATTTCTTCTACTTCGGCAGCAGAAGGTGTCGAAGGAGCTCCCTCTTCTATCTTAGCCATCTTCGGCTTTGGAGTTGCAGATTTTCTTTTCTTCGAAGTAGCCACCTTCGGCTCAGGACTGGATTTTCTCCTTTTCAGACCTTTTTCGTCCTCCTTAACCATCCTAGCAACTTGTCTGCTCATAACACTGACAACCCTCTTTCTCTTTGGTCCTTCGACAACCTTGCTCAGTCGTTCATATTCAGGGTATTCAAAGTTTAAAGCATCCATTACCAGATTCAACCTTCATTTTGTTCGGGTGCCGAAGGCCGTAGTCATCAGTTGATCTTCTTTTTTCGTATAATTGCCTAGAATTTCGTTGCACATAGTCTCAATCATTTCTAGCCATTCCTGGTAGGGCTCTTTGAATTGTTTCTCAAACTTGAAGCGATAGGGCAATCGAACAAGTTCACCCTTCTTCTTTGTTCCTTTCAGCTTTGGCATACTCCATTCACTCAATGTCGGAGATACCCTATTCACCAAATATTCTTACACTAAATCCCTGGTATTGATATGTTCAGCCACCACTCTGAATTCTGCTACAGCTAGCTGGCATGGTAACCCTGGTTTCATGTTGCATAGGGGTCTGGTCATCCTGAAGCTTAGGCTCAGAGGACTCATGACCAGCGTCTTCAGCTTCTCCCTCTTTTTCTCATCAGCCTTGATATAAAACCACTCACTTTTCCAGCCAGTTGGCCATTTGGTCCGATAGCTGAGGACCAGGGCCTTTGTATCCTTGCGATACGCGAAGTTATAACAGCCAAAATTTTTATGAAGCCCGTCTTCTCTAGCCTTTGTTTGGTAGTGTAGTTCATGCACTCGACAAAAAGTTTCAGCATTTGGGTCCATTCCTTGGCTTCGAAGAGCCCAGATAAAAATGCTGAGCCTAACAATAACATTAGGGGTCAACTGATGAAGATAAATTTCATAATTATCCAGAACTTCACCAATCATTTCATTCAGCGGAAACCACAATCCTGCTTAGAAAAAGCTTTTGAAAACTACTACTTCGTCATCCTTCGGTGTTGGAGTGGTTTCTTCCCTGACAAAGCGAATAAGCTTCTTCTCAGCTTCTACGAAGTAACCCAACTTCATCATCATGGGCATATCAGCTTCAGACACAGTAGATTTTTCAAAATCCAAGTGGCTGGGTTTTGATGGTATCATAATGCTATAATCTTCTTCTTCATCAGCGAATTCTTCCTCAACATCTTGTTCAGTTTCGGCAGCAGGTGCACCTTGTTCAATGGCTCCCTCTGTCACAACCAATCCCGACTGTCTCATCACTTCGAAGATCGGGGCAGTCTCGGTGGCTTTGGCCTCCTCTCCATCACGGGTCACCCTCGCAGTAGAGCACACTCTGGCCATCTGATGCTGAATTTCTTATAGTTTTTATGAAGTTGATGCTTTTTACAGTTTTTTGACAAAGCTCCCTTTTTTGATGAAGCTAATTCAAGATGATGGCTTGCTCAAAAATGCAGTGAAAAAGCTTCGGCTATGGTTAAAATTTTCAACAGCACAACAGTGCAATGGCAATGAATGCTGTGGTAACTTCACACCTACCCGTCTGTTTATATAGTGCTGCAGGTGGGAAGGTGAACCGCCAAGTTGCCCACACCCGCTGAACAGTCACTCGCACCCGCTGAACGGTGGACCACCCAACGCTTGGGAGGAGAATCGTCAGACCGTGCGTACCCGCCGCATGGTGGGCCACCTCGCGCTTGGAATATTTTAATCGTTTCTCGACAACAAGCTCAAGGAAGGTGTTTTTCGGACCTTCGGCATTCCGAAGCTTTGGAGATATTTTCATGGATCAAGCTCGTTATGAAAAATGATCTAGCACCGCGAAGGGGCTACTGTTGGGGGTCTACTTCGTCGCCGAAGGTCCTTTGAGAAGAAACACCTTCGAAAGATCAACACAAAAGCAAGCATAGCGCGAAGGTACACGCCGAAGCTACATTCAAGGGAGCTTCGGCATAGCGACATGCCTTGATACGAAGGATTGCACCGAATTAAAGATAAAAAGACCAATCGGCCCATGGTAATTTGTGTCATGATTGTAACTAGTTATAGAGGACATAAATGTAATTTTAACCGGGCTGCGTCCTGTGCCTATAAATAGGTGAACAGTACCCCTGTACTGTTCATGCTGACTTGTATCCGCTCATGTGTCACACTCGTATCTTTGCCTTCTGTCAAGCCGAAGGTACGAATGTAATTCAATATTGTTCTTATTCATTCATGACTATATAAAAAGGACACATAAATGATGTTATATGATTATTCATGTTATTTCTCATGTTTCATATGCTTCTTCTTTCATCAATGTAAACTGTGATGATGAAGGTATGTCCTTCATGACCTTCGTCCAAAGATCGTTATACCCTAAGGGAAATAATGCTTCGAAGGACGAAGGCCATTAACCATTAACTTCTTTCTGTGTTGCCTTGTTCTTAATTCATAGCATTTGAGAACAAGTCCCCAACAGAAACGAATGCCACCGAAGCCATCAACCCAAAGAATAGGGCGGGGAGTTCTGTAAAGTCGGCTTCCTCCACAACTGGGAAGTCACTTGCCGCCTCATCTGAAAAGGTTGAGACGAAATCAGTCATCGACGTAGCAAGGGACGTATCCGAGATGGCCCATAATCTGGAGCTTGCACTCGCATCGTCATCCTCGTCCTCCTCGATTGAATCAGTCTCGACGCCACGATCCCAGCGCATCTGACGCTCGGCCCTCCTCCGTTTTTTGTCCACTCTGTCTTTTTGTTCTTCCTCTACTGCTCCACTCGCGCGTGAGCCACCTCTTTCTCCAGCATGGTATTTGACAGGGGAACGAGGTCCTCTCGCAACACCGAAGAAGAGGGCTAGAAGAAGGAGGAAGATGGGGTCAGAGGATGCAAAACTAAAAAAGATGTATTGGAGGGCAACCTATGACAAACTTACAAATTCCACGAAGCCTAGCTCGAGACACATTGGAGGGCAACCTGGGATCGAAAAGACATACGAGAGGACGACACCACCCGCAACCTTGCAGACTTCCATGGCCTTCGTGGGCTAGCGAGCGATCTCCGCGTCACTGGGAAGCAGAGTGCTCAATCGACTGCCATCCGACGGGGCTTCGATGGTCATCTTAAAAAGTGTGCAACCATCTAGCCATGAGAGGAGTCACCCCCGACGTATGTAATTCCTAATCACACCCGCTAGCGTGACCTCGCGATCGCGAAGAATCGCCACCGCCATAATGGCCCCGACTGTCCTTTTCTCCCCTTCCTTCGGGACACCCCATGCGGCCACGCCCAACTTTGAGGGGGCTCCGAGGGCACTCGGGAAGAAAAGCGGGAAGGCCATGACCGACGGTGGACGGAGCCCCATGGTTCCACAGATAAAACCATTGACCATGCCATCCCTTGTTGGACGAACATAACCATAGAGGGATGTACCCTTTGGATCGTGACCCCCACAAGTGAATGGCTGCGCGCCCGATTTGGGTCTCCCTCACCGGGGTATCCGGTGTCGGCCACTTATAGAGCAACTCGACCGAGAAGAATTAGCACAAAGACAAAAATGGGGGACATCCTGATATATCCCTCGCGTAGGGCAGTGAAAGCGGCCATATGTTGAACCTCATTGGGAATCAGGTGATGCAACTGAATCTTGGAATGGTGCAACAGCCCCACCAAGAAAAGGGTGAGGAGGCATCATGAATCCGCGCTCGTGAAAGTGTACAAACGAAACTACAAAACCCTCTGGTGGATCTAGAACTTCTTCAGAGCTAAGGAACAGGTAGTCGCTCTCATGGAGGAGTTCACGCAAGACGAGAGCATCTAAGCGATTTTTATTAATGAGAGAGTGGCTCCAGAACCCCATGGTGGCTACAGTGGGTGGTGGCAGTGCGAGGCGACGGCGAGGGGCCAAGTGAAGCCCTAAGAAAAGAAACTGAGGGAGAAGACCGAACAACGCCAAGTTTAGGACGACCGACCCACCAGGCCACAGTCTTTCAACCGAGGACAGACACTGATAAGCAGCGAGATATGGTAACTGATGTATCACCAGTTTCGACGTGCAGGGTTGGGACATGTGGAGTAGGTGCCCCGAGATCACGCGGCCCATAGGCCTGACCACCAGGGCGGGAGATGGCCACACCAAAAGTGGCACCGAGGCCCAGACGCTATCGAGCCAAGACTGGGTAAGACGATTTGGTCCATCTTTTCAATATTTTGATATTCGATTCTATTTCTCTCTTGCTGAGAAAGACTGTAGGGTTCTCGTTAACTCATGACCATGAGGCAGCCCGAGCTATCCCGAAAAGATTTCTTAGAGTTGAAGTTCGGCCCGTAAAGGGTTCGCGACTGCCCCTGAACCCCCAGAGCAAGGGGTAATTATGAGATGGCCACTGTAGATGCCAGCTAAGAGCACCTAGAGGGGGGGTGAATAGGTGATCCTGTAAAATCAAACACTAAATAGCCACAAACTTGGTTGTTAAAGTGTTAGTGTGACTAAGTAGCTTTGAAGCGAGTTCTCGTGAACACAACAATCACAGAGAAAGCAGCACAAGAGACACATGATTTTTATCCCGTGGTTTGGGCAAGTAACACTTGCCTACTTCCATGTTGTGGCGTCCCAATGGATGAGGGTTGCACTCAACCCCTTTCAAGTGATCCAATGATCAACTTGAATACCACAGCTTTCTTCCTTATAGTCTTTCTCCCATTTGCGAGGAATCTCCACAGATTGGAGCCTCTCGCCCTTACAAGTTTGTCACAAGAGAATCACAGTAGTAAGAGAGGGAGAGCAACACACGCAAGACTTAAATCCGCAACACACACACGCACACAAACCAAGACTTGAGCTCAAAACATAGCACAGGGAGTACGCAACTCAAACAAAGCTCAAATCACTAACACAATTGATCAAATGTGTGGAGGCGGAGTCTGGGAGTCTTAGAATGTTTCTTGTAAGCTTGGTGTACTCCTCCATGCGCCTAAGGGTCCCTTTTATAGCCCCAAGGCATCTAGGAGCCGTTGAAGATCAACATAGAAGGCTATCCTTGCCTTCTATCGAGTGGCGCACCGGACAGTTTGGTGCGCCACCGGACGAGCCCTGTAGCTTGTCTGGTGCGCGATCTCCTTCTAAATTGGACGCAGCCGACCATTGCTCCTCTGGGTCGTTTGGCGCACTAGACACTGTCCGATGCACACCGGACAGTCCTGTGCACCAGCCGACCGTTGGAGCGGGCCACGTGTCGCGTGTTGATCGCGCGGACGACCATTGGCGCTGGCGCTGTTGGCTCACCAGACAGTCTGGTGCACCACCGGATAGTCCGGTGAATTATAGTCGTACAACTCCGTCGTTTCCCAAGAGCAGCTAGTTTACCGTTGCCAGCCTGGGTCACCAGACACTGTCCAGTGCGCCACCGGACAGTCTGGTGCGCTAGGCCCGAGCTGGTGTTGGCTGTACACAGCCAACTCTTTTCCATTTCTTTTGTCCTTCTTTTGTCACTGTTTCTAGCACTTAGACAAACACATTAGTATTCAAAAACAATGTACTAAGTCTAAAAACATACCTTGTCCTTTGATTTGCACTTCTTGCTCATTTTGCACATAAGGACTCAATTAATATGTGTTGGGCATCTAATCATCAAAATACTTATAGAAATTGCCCAAGGGCACATTTCCCTTTCACTAGCTACCTAGCACATGAGCGCCAAGGGTATTTCTAAATCGTGATCGAGTCCTAGGGAACATCTGACTTATGGTTTATCGCGAAGAGAGGCAATGAGCCATCAGACTCAGTCGAACGAGGTTGACAACTATATGAGTCGGGACCTGGGAGTATGAGGATGGTCACCAGTGGACCCAACGCTTGTATATTGCTAGAAGAGCCAGGGCCTCACTCAGATTACCCATCTGTAGCTCACCAAGCGTCATGATCTCGACCATCGAGGGAAGAATGGTATTGCTCAACCTTTCCCCTCCGACGAACATAATGCACAGAAAGAGTATTAAAAAGATGGAGCGCGTCCCCAGACGGATCCCTCAAAACAAACAGGGACTCGGGGGCTCACCTTGCAAAAATAAGGGCTCGTTTGGATCAGTTGACCAGGGCCCGCTGAACGCCATGATCTCAATCACCGAGGGGAGCATGGTACAACTCGCCCTTCCCCTCCCGGCAGATGGGACGTGTGGGAAGGAATAGAGAAAATATGGGACACACCCCAGATGGATCCTCCATAACAAGCTGGGGCCTGGGGGCTCGCCCCGCGGAAAGGGAGGCTCATCGAAACCTCTATCATCCACAAGGAGCATGAGGCAACCCACTCTTCCCCTTCAATCATCAATAAGGGGCATGCATGGGAAGGGACGATGCACCCTCCCAAGACAAACCCATAATCACTAGCAAGCGACCCTGGCAATGCTGTAGCCAAACCTTGCTGCCCGCGGTGCGACGCTTCCTATTACCTCGGAGACGTACATGACACCAAAAATTAAGGTTGACTGCCTTAATGCCAAGGTTGGCCAAAATCTTGCAAGAATCGTTTCCAGGGACTCGTGAGCCACGCTAAAAGCCGCTTGGTGTGTGATCCGAGAGTAAGAGAGGCCTTGAAATAAGCATGCCAAAACTCGATTCCTACGTTAAGTACTAAGAGAAACAGGAGGGGACCATTTTCACTGATCCCATAGGGAACATTACAAAAGCATAGAGGCCGACACACCCGGGCTGTCCCACAGCCAAAGCCACCTACTGGTGCTCCCTAACTAGGGGGGTCCACTGACAACATCTGTTAGTGGAATAATGTCGACCACGACCTCGACGGCAATGCCAAAGTCCTCAAAATCCTCTACAGTGTCGCCCATGGCATCCTCCGATAGGTTGCCAATACTGAGCTCGTAGCCTAATCGGAACTGCACGAAAGCCAAGGCTTTCGGTAGCACCACGGCGAGCGACGTGACGGACGACTAATTGCACCCAATTGGCAACGTCGAGGAGGTACTCTCTTCGATCAGTGACCTGGGCACGAATGAATGCAACCACCTTGTCCACACCCTCACGAAGGTTAGATACCTCTAGCTCTAACTATAATACCTAACTTTTATATAATAAAGGAGAGGAGTTAATCTTCTTATATAAGTGTACTTTTCATTTATTTATGCATATGAAGTATCATACACAAAGTGAGTGGAATATAAATAATCTATGCATATCATGCTGGTTTTTTATGTGGTGCATCTTAATGGAAACCTGAAGATCCAAACTTTAGTGAAATTCCAAATCAAAAGGAGGAAATGGGAAATCAAAAGCTAGAAAGAAAGTTTAGTTAAGTGAATTATCCCTTCCATAAGTGAATAAAAAAATGAAATAAATAACATTAAGGCTACAAAAGAGTTGTATCCTTACTCGGATTTTAGTGTGCATCTTAAATCTGAAATCCATAACTTAAATTTGAATTCAGTAAATTCTGGAAATGAAAGAAATAAGAAAAAAATAGGAAATATCCTCAGGGCCGATTTCCCCCCTATTCGGCCCACTTCACCGGGCGTGCGCAGCCCACCGATTGGGTCGGCATCGACGGGTGAGGTCCACCGGTCGGCCGTATCACGCCGCGCTTGCGTCTTTCGAACCACTGCATGTGGGACCCAGCTGTCGGGTGTCGTCCTCTCACAACAAACTACGTCGGGTTTTGGGGCAACGTGCGGGGGTTTCGTGTGGCCGGCGAGATCGGTCAGGCTGGGAGATCATTCTACAAAGCCCTACAAGTACCACGATCGCGCCTCCGTTGTTCTGTCTCGCCCACCCCATAGCTCAACACTATGTCCGTAGTGCGCCGTCGTTGTTGGCAGGAGTAGTCCAAAGCCGCGGCGCTTGCTCTCTGCGTCCGCCGTGACCTAGGGTGCAAGGGGGAGTCGCTAGGGTTCGCCAGGGCGCATGAATCTTCTACACGCAAACCCCTAGTGTGTGGGTCATCAAGACCCCGGGAATTCATCGACTGAGCTCGTCCGTGCCACCGCATTGCGGTCTACCGTGGTCAGTGGGCCTGGACACTCTAGCACCACGTGAGTCCTCGTATATTGAGTTCTACGCCTGTTCCGCATTCGATTATTGGATACAATAGTGGGAATGGTGTGTCGGGGCACCGGATTGTTGTTCGTCGACGTGTGATCAGCGAGATTTGGGGTGGCGCCATTGTGGGTTTTGCCGGTGGGGTGAGCGGAGGTTGGTGACGGCCGTGGGTCATCTGTATCAGGATGAACGACCTAGATGATATAGAGGATGCTGGTTCAGATAGGTATAACATGTGTCGTCCGATCCTGATCGATTGAATGAGAGTCGATGTTATGTTACTTTAAATCTAGAATGTTAAAGTTCATCATAACTCCTAAACCATAACTCCGAATTTAGTGGTTCTCGAACCTGTGATCTCGTTACGATGTGTAGATCATTATTGTGCATTATGTTCTTATACTTGGTGTGATGTTAATTTCTCCTATATCTGTTTGTTTGTATTGCTACGAGTAGGCAAGCAAGTGACCGAGGACCCCGGTACTCCACAGGTGGAAACTACTGAGCAGGAGATCGTTGAAGGCAAGTTGTGCCCTTGATCACTTCTCCTTTACCCAATAATGTTCGTATTAATCATTGTGCCATGCGTAGGTTAATTTGATGGGACCCAATAGGTCACCCTAGTTTGGTCTACCTTACACCTTCTTACCACTGAACTTTTGGGTAGTATCTGTTATTGCTTTATGTGGGTTTGGGTGTTAAGATACATATTATTCATGATCATGTTCTTTGTTGTTATTGAATTCTTTACTGTCCATGATAAGACTATTGTGTTAATTGGAACATGGATCTTAACTTGAGATAACCATGCTACCACAAGGGTGGAATGGGACACCCTTTGCTGACTAATTAGGAAAGCTAGTGGAGGACTACCTTACCCGAAAGGGGCAGGGGCGGTAGGGGAGTTGTCGGCATAGGGAGGTCTTCAGGTTGAAAATGCTGCTTTCGGGTAAGGTAGTCATCCCCTACTCCCCTACATTAAAATAAGATTCTAGGAACATGAATCATTAATTTTGGAGTTATAGATTTTAAGTTATGAATTTCTGAAGGTTTTAGGCACTAGGTATAAGATTAATTAGGAGATTAATTTTAATATGGTTTTCATGTCAAAACAGAGACACTAGTTGATAAATAATAATATTACAAAATTATAGAAACTGGAATGGGTCAATTCGGAGTTAGAATGAATTACATATGAATTAAACAAGTTTATGGATTTATTTTTATACTAAAACCCTATTTTCTTTATTAATTCTGAATTTCTTAAGGGTTCAGGACTAGGCACAATATTTCTTAAGAGATCAGGGGTTAATTCGCAATTTTTCCAAGACTCAGGTTCCCCCATATGGATGGTGGGTTGGATAGCTAAAAGCATAGGGTCTCTTATGTAAAAAGCCCTGACCGAAGGGGTACGCGAAGATCCTAGCCACCCAATCTGATCACAAGGGTCCAGATTAGATTGATTCTTTTAAGCGAAACAATATCAGATGACAGCCACTGGATTGAGATCCATCGGTTCACGAATGCCCACAATCCAAGCGGTATCCTAATTCTAATCTGGACCGATCATCTAGAGATCAATAGCCCGCGCATTACTCGAAGCGGTACGTAGCCACGTCCGCCGGATCGTGATTCTACGGTCACGGACCATCTTCCACCGCCCGAGCATCAAACTGCGATGTAGACCCATTCACGGCGGCGTAGTGCTCTAGCGACCACCAAATCCATGCCACCGATGCACGATTCCCTACCCCAATGGGCTCTACACGTATCGGAGACACAAGTGAGTTTCAAAGAGAGATTGCTACCCAGATTGATGGAGCGCAGAAACATGACCACGGGCGGAGGCACATCTGTGGCGACAGAATTGCTCCGTCGAGTAATTCCCGACCACCAAGTTATCATTTCCCCCGATTGAGCTACGAACCACATCAAGGCACCTCGGAGACATGCCAAGGCCTCCCTGCCCGCCCCCCGGACGGCGCCAACAGTGGAGGACCACGGTGGCAGTCACGGTCGGGGTTGCCAACACATGAGTCCAGGCATCTTGGTTGCAGGGAGCGTCCATGGGATCCTAGATGAGCGCGTGGACCAGTCATGGGATGGTCCAAGGAGTAGATAGAGGCACGGGGAAAATGACGGCAGGCGCTAGAGGGTAGCAGGTGAAAGGGAAATAAGGTCAAACCTTTTCCAATTAAATTTTGGTGGTTGAATTGCTCAACACAAATTATTGGACTAACTAGTTTGCTCTAGAATATATGTTCTACAGGTGCCAAAGGTTCACAACAAACCAATACGAAGTCAAAAGAAAGGGTTCAAAACAAAGGAGCAAAGTATACCGAAGGCAGCCCTGGTCTGGCGCACCGGACTGTCCGGTGTGCCACCGGACAGTGTTCGGTGCACCACCGGACTGTGTCCGGTGCACCAGGGAGATCGACTCTGAACTTGCCAGCTTTGGGAATTTTGGAGGCCGCTCCACTATAATTCACCGGACTGTCCGGTGTGACACCGGACTGTCAGGTGTGCCAGCGGAGCAACGACTACTTCGCGCCAACGGTCGTCTGCAGAGAACATTAAATGTGCTACAGTGCACGCTTGCGCACGCAGAAGTCATAGCAGGCACCAGAAGGCACACCGGACAGTCTACAGGACCTGTCTAGTGCACCATCGGACTGTCCGGTGGCCCAGTTGTGAGAAGCTCCAACGGTCGGAACCCAATGGCCTGGTGACGTGGCTGGCGCACCGGACTGTCCGGTGCGCCATACGACAGAAGCCTTCACCAACGGCCATATTGGTGGTTGGGGCTATAAATACCCCCCAACCACCACTCTTCAAGGCATCCAAGCATTTACTGTCCGGACACCAATTGTGAGGAGATCGACTTGTGTTCTTTTGTTGCTCTTGTTGCTTGGTTGGCTTTCTTCTTTCTCTCATTCTTACTCTCAAAACCGTGTAAGCGAAGCAAGAGACACCAATTTTTTGGTGGTCCTTGCGGGTTCTAAGTGACCCAGGAAATCAAGGAAGGAAGCTCACTCGGTCTAAGTGACCGTTTGAGAGAGGGAAAGGGTTGAAAGAGACCCGGTCTTAGTGACCACCTCAACGGGGAGTAGGTTTGCAAGAACCGAACCTCGGTAAAACAAATCACCGCGTCTCACTCCTTATTTGCTCGTGATTTGTTTTTGCCCTCTCTTTCGGACTCGTTCATATTTCTAATGCTAACCCCAGCTTGTAGTTGTGCTTAAGTTTATAATTTTCAGATTCTGCCTATTCACCCCCCCTTTAGGCGACTTTCAATTGGTATCAAAGCCTGGTGCTTCATTAGAGCTTAATCGCTCGAAGTGATGTCGGGAGAACACGCCAAGAAGGAGATGGTGACTGGCGAGAAGCCCGCCACAAGCCACGGGAAGGCTCCATCGGGAGAGTCCCGTAACAAGAAGAAGGAGGAATCACCTCCTCACAAGTCGCATTGGAGTGGCGAGAAGAAAAAGAAGATGAAGAAGGTGGTCTACTACGAGACCGACTCTTCGTCGCCATCCACCTCCGGCTCCGACGCGCCGTCCGTAACTTCTAAGCGCCATGAGCGCAAGAAGTTTAGTAAGATTCCCCTACGCTACCCTCGTATTTCAAAATGTACTCCTTTACTTTCCGTCCCATTAGGCAAACCACCTATGTTTGATGGTGAAGATTATAATATGTGGAGTGATATAATGAGACACCATCTAACCTCACTCCACACTAGCATTTGGGATGTTGTTGAGATTGGAGTACAGGTACCATCGCCGGGGGATGAAGATTATGACTCAGACGAAGTTGCCCAAATCCGGCACTTCAACTCCCAAGCCACCACAATACTCCTCGCCTCTCTAAGTCGAGAGGAGTATAACAAGGTGCAAGGATTGAAGAGCGCCAAGAAGATTTGGGACATGCTCAAAACGGCGCACGAAGGAGACGAGGTGACGAAGATCACCAAGAGGGAAACGATCGAGGGGGAGCTCGGTCGCTTCATGCTCAACCAAGGAGAAGACCTGCAAGCCATGTACAACCGGCTAAAAACCTTGGTGAATGTCACACCCGGTTTTGGAAGGTAAACCGAATGCGAACCATGTACGTGCCAGGATCAGAAATTCACGTACACGGCGATTACATAAATGACTCATCATAGCACAATGCTTCGAATAACAATAAAGATAAGTAATAATATGAAAGACTAGAGTCATTTACATAATATAATCAAAGTACACAGAACAGAAACGTAGCCAACGTAAACAAACCCACCACAGGCAGCTGACTGGGGGAGGTCGCTAGCCTAAACCACGAACTCGCCGAAGTCCTCGCACTCCTAGGGATCCGCCTCGACGCCTTCTTCTTTACCTGAGCATAGATTGCACCAAAGGCAACCTGGTGTTTTGTGAAAGCAAGGGTGAGTACACATCAACGTACTCAGCAAATGTCCCGTTTGGCTGTAGTGGACTAGCTTTATGTGGAGTTAAGTCAAGCAGTTGCTTTTAGTTGGTCAGGTATTTATTGTTAGTAGAAGCCAAGTTTTAGTAATAGCCAACCCGTGAACAGCTTCCTCCTCGAGGAACATCATGATCATCATTGAACCAAAAACATTAATAGAACCATTGAGACTCGAACCAGCTGTATCTCTAATCAAAGAGGATCCCAAGGCTGCTCTTAACCGTGAGCACGGCTGACATATCAGTTTCATTACCCTCTGCAGAGGTCGCACACTTTACCCATGAGCCGTGATTCCCATTTTGCCCGGGGATCATGACTCCCCATCGATCACTTCCTAGGTGGTCCGGCAGGGTATCACTACGTAGCTTTTACAAAGATTCCCTAGAGGTCATAGCCGCCCGTTAGGTTTCTCCAGTTTGATAAACACAGTACCTCTCCCCGCAGGAGGGTGACTAACAAAAGCAAAACGAACGAACCTCGGCACTCAGCCTCGGCAGAGCAAGCACTGTGCCTGGACCCCATTGACGGCACGACGGCGAAGCAACTACACCTCTAGTTCCTCTAATTAATTAGCTAAGGGCGCCCCATTTCACCCTCATGGTTGCACTGTTATCCCGGGTGGTCTCTCAACGAACAGGTCCTTACGGAGAGGTACTCGAGAAACTGCTCGAGTCCCCTTAAATGCCACAAGTATATCATTATATCCAGAATAAAATCACAGTATCATCATTGTATCTCATCATGTTCATTGATTAAAGTAAAGCGCTAGCATGTAGCTAACCATAGTAACCCAAAAGGTAAATCAAGGACAAGGTAAATAGAAAGCTAGTAAATCCTTAGATTGTTCATAGTATGCGGGACAGTGTATTATAAAGTAAATGGGACATAATGGGTCAGAGGACACTTGCCTTCACCAAACAGATGCTCAGGATCTTCAGCCTCATAGAACTCAGAGAGCTTGATCACTTGGTCGCCAACTCTTGATCTTCGATTCCTCGAAGCGCGGAAACAAATCGCGATCTAATCGCGACGCAAAGCGAAGACAAACAGGCACAAGCAAACAAACATATATATATATATATATATATATATATATGCATAAGAACATTACACCATTCAAATAAACATATAATAAAATATGCAAAACGAAATAGAGCACGTTACTACGGTCACGCGAGGAAAAAGAAACGCGACAATCGGAGCTACGGTCAAGAAGTTAGCGTTTACGCTACACAAGTAGTAGTCAGGACATCTAATTTGACATTATAAAATATAACTTATAACTGCTATTTAGTTTTGATTAAATATGCTACACCATCAACTGTCAAATAAATAACTAATAAAGTTAACATGAGGGATTCTAAGCGAGGCGAATTTACGACGCGCAAAACAATACGACAGCGTGTAGACGACGCGCGGACACGCGCGGCATCGCATGCTGATGACACACGAAACAGCACGCGCGACGAGCGCGAACGAGCACGCCATCACGTGCGGAACAGCACGCGTGACAGGCGAGGAAAACTAAATAGGTGACACGTTTATACTAAACAAGTATTAAATAAATAGAAAGTAGTTAAGTTAATATTAGCCATGCTAATGTTCATTATAAAAGCGCAAGTTGAACATTACACATTTAATCTAATTGGGATATTAATCTAATAAATATTAGTCGAACAAACCTAAAGTTAATTATCTTAATCGACATTTATTACTGTAACTCAAAACTACTACCTAGTTTTGACTAATTCACTATTTTAATTGAGGATAATTAAATGAATAACTAATTAACTGACATGAGTGATTATAAGCGAATGAATTAATATCGCACGCGGACAACGCGTGGTACGCGCGGCCATGCTCGTGACACGCAAAAGCGGAGCACGCGAAACACACGAATGACGCGTGACGACGCGCGACACTGCGGAACAGCGTGCGGACGACACGTGAAACAATGCACGCGACAGCGCGTGAGTTACGTGCGCGAACAGTACGACCACAAGTACATCATGCGCGAACAAACTAGAATCGCTAGATATCATGTTTATTATAAACGAGTATTAATTCAAAACATACGAGTGGACATTAATCACATTACTCTATATTTATAACAACGCAAATAAAACTATAAATTTAATTTTATTTAAATTGTTATTCTAATAAATATAGAATCAACAAATAATTAACTAATTAATTAAATCTTGCGTTGTGACAAAATAATGTTACTAATATATTGATGACATTATTATTAAGCTAACGATATGAAATGGATCGAAACTAAAGCGTAACACAGAATATATTGAATAGCTCATAGATTATTTACAAAGTGGTGCAATGTGATTGATTGGAGCTAAGTCACATGGAGGACCATACTTAGTGCATGCGTAGAGGATCCACGGGATCTAGTGTGGGGGCAGTTTCTTATTGGTTGATTGCATTTGCATGAGAGGGTCTGCATGCACGTGGGGCGCTGGCCATTCTCCAATTGACTAATTCAAGAGTAGAGGAAGACGTGGGGAGCTCGACATGCAGCCATGCAGGTGGGGTCCGCGGGCAGCTCTCTTTCTTCCTTTTTCCCACGTCCCATGCCTCCCGCTTCTCACGCATCGCACGATTATTGATCTTCCCAACTGCATGCGCGCAGGGCAGGGAAGGGAGGCTCGACGCCGGCTGGGCAGGGGGCTGGACAGGGCCACACCAGAGGGGGCGCGCTGGGGCTACCAGGTCGGCTAGAGACGAGTGCCATGGCTGCTTCCATGGTCAGCCGTTGGCTGCGAGGCAGCCCTGGACGAGTGCCGCCGAGGGTTGGGCGCTGATCACGAGCTCACCGGCCAGGGCGGGCGCAGCCGCTTACCGGAGCTAGGGCGAGGCTTACGCAGCGGCTTCGGCGTGGCGAAGCTCGTGATGGCGCGAGCTGCAACGGCAAGGCACCAGATGGGTAGCAGCGCATGGCCATGGTCGTGGCGTGCGGGTAGACATCGTCGAGAACACTACCTAAGAAAGAAATGAGAGAGGGAAGAGAGCTCACCAGAGCAGCAGCAGTCGGAGTTCGTCGGAGACAGGGCAGCGACGAGGCGTCGGGACACACCCACGTCCAGGGAGGTGAGGCTTGCACACGGCGCAGCAAAGGCAGGGAGGAGGTTGTGCACGCACGGGGGTTCCATGGTGTAGGAGGCTGCTGCGATTTGTGGAGGAAGAGAGAGGAAGGTTGGATCCGGGGAGAGAGGGAGAGCGCTTGAATATAGCATGTGAGCGGGCGGGTGCCGGACCCAGTGAGTCGTGGGCGCGGCATGCCGGGTCAAGAGGAGGGAGTAGTTACGTGAGGGAGATGGTACTGAGGAAGGGGACCAACGGGACAGCATGCCTGGGCGACTGACAGCAGGGCCTGCGACCAGGGAGCGGTTGAGCGCGCGACGATGTACAACGAAGCGAGGCAAGGTTTATGAGGGTAGACAAAGGTAGCTGTTGAGGGGTAAGCGGGGATAGATGTGGTAGACGTGAACAGCATAACACTCACGAGGAGAAGGGTATGTTTGACATTCTCATGAAAAGGTCACGAGATCTAGAACATGACCAACGAGAGGAAGATGTATATATATTATTGGGTTAATACTTTGTTTTTCGCAAAAAACTAAATTTTAGGGATTAAAATAATATTAAAAAAATCTGAAATTTGCATTTGATACTCCAAATACACTTCAAAGGTTTCAAAAATTTCCAGAAACATTCTCAAGACGTTTGACATGTTTTAGAAACTTTTTTTGCACTCATAAACACTATGCAACGACATGAATGTAACAATCAAGACTCCTCTAGAGCTGACTTCACTAGGCTTATGCCAATATATTACAAAATAATTCTCTATTTTTAGGAAAAAGAGAAGCAAAGCAAAGAAATAAGAGAGTAACACATGAATTTTGTGGATATTAGAAAAGAAATTTTATACCCCCAAATTCAGGGTGTTACAAATCTAACCCCCTTAACAAAATCTCGCCCTCGAGATTCAAGGAGAGGCCAGCAAGAAAACAAGATTGGTTCATTGATTGTTTACAGCTTCTTCGACTCATCTTTGTCTCTGGGAACTTTAACTTGCGGACTGGTTGCTTCGACCTTCAGATGCTTGAGACCGATTGATGCAATTCTTGAGGATCTCTTGGACCTGTTGGTTAGGACCCACACACGCTTCCGCTGCGCACTTTGATTCTTGTTGGTTGACGTTGATTGCCTTGTCCTCATTAGGGTTAGCGACTAACCCCCTTAACAGGAGCATTGATATGCACTTAGTGAAGATGCTACCGACTCTGATCTTGACTAATTAAGAGAGGTTGGAGAATGCCAACCAAACAGGTGCAAGAGGAAAGGGTATAGATAGAAAAGGTAAGCATAGATGGATTAAAGAGAAAAAAGGGAGAGCACCCAACTACCTAAATATATGGCACTCACCTAGCAAACTGATGCCATTGAGGACCAAAGGCCACAACAGACCACACTCATTTCAAAGAAGCAAATCAATCATAACACAGAGACAAACATCACGAGCACACAACAACAAACATCTCGTTGCTACACGTTAATGTTAACTAGATGATGGTCTTTCCTTACAAAGGGGAAACTACTCTAAGGCCATCGAAAGGCAAGGGGAATGATAAGACATGCAGGATATGGGCATGAGCTTAATAAAGGATGGAGCTAAAGCAAGGATTAGAACCGACAGGGAGAGAATGCAACCAAGGTCAGGATAGGTAAAACACCATTCTCAAATCGAGATGGGAAAGATGATATTTCAAAAGATAGGCATAGGGTAAGCATCATGGAAAGATCTAGATATTACCAAGGTAAGGGAGGTGACCGGCAAAAGCACACCAAAAGATCGAGTTAAGGCAAGGCTTGCAGCGCGACCGAGGAAAAGGGAATGAACAAGAGCGGGATGGGTAAGACATCACTCTTGAAATGAAATGGGAGAGGAGGCTTTAAAATACGGGTACATGATAAGCATCAAGGTATAGCTCAAGGGATGACAAGGGTTAAGGTGATAATAGAAAAACACAACCAAGGATGTATTTCATACAAAACTTGCGAGGCATCAAAGAAGGGGAAGCAATAAATGGTGAAGTAGGTGAGGCATTATACTCAAACAGCGATGAAAAAGAGGAGGCTTTGAAGGGTAGGTTCAAAGTAAGCATGTGAGCAAGGGCATAGATATCACGAGGGTTTTTAAAGGTAATAACGGGCAAGGATGTTGGAGAGGAGGTAAATATGCATAAGACTAAGGATATAAGTACCATAAAGGATGGAGTTAAGATAGGACCTGCAAATGGAAAAGGAGAGGGTACATCCAAGGGCTAGATAGGCAAATTGCCGCTCTCAAATTGAGGTGGAAGAGAGGATATTTTTAAAGAGTAGGAACAAAGATGAGTATCAAGGAAAGATCGATGGCCGACAAGGTAAGGGTGATAGCAAATAAAAACACAGCAAGGGATGGAATTAACACAAAACTTGTAAGGCGACAAGGAGTAAAAAGAAATCAAGGGAGAGACAGGTAACTCACAGCTCCCAAACTGGGTTGAAAGAAAGGGGAGGCTTTTAAAGGATAATTCCAAGGCAAGTGTTTAGGTAGAAGAAATCAATATCGTAAGGGTCAAAGGCGATAACAGACAAGGGTATGAGAGAAAATATGAAGGCATTGAAGAGCCAGTGGTATGAGTACAACAAAGAATGGAGTTGCACCCAGGCTTACCCGCGGTAAAGAAGATGATATTGCCAAGGGTGGGGTAAGTAAAACAACGCTCCTAAACTAGGATAGGATATTGGAGATTTTAGAGAACATACATAGTGTAATTACCAAGGTAAGATCGAGAGATGAGAAAGGTAAAGGTAGTACCCAACCGGAGCACAACAAAGGATGGAGTTAAAAACTAGCAAGCGACAAGGAAGAGGATATGACCAAGGGAAAAATAGGTAAAGTACAATGCTAGTACTGAGATGAAAAGAGGAGATTTTAAAAGGCCGATATAAGATAAACATCAAGGTAAGATAAAGAGGTGATAAGGGTAAGGGTGATAATTATGAAAAGCATAACCTTGGACAGAGCTAAGGCAAGACTCGCAAAGTGGCGAAGTGGAGAAAACAATCATGGATCAGATAAGTGAGGTTCCGACAGAAGAGTTGAAGTAAAAAAAATTCATTACTGAAGGAAGTTACAAGGAATTAACGAGATCACCAAGGATGTGCAAAATAAAATGGCCGCTCATGGATCATTAAGAAACAAGGGTGGTCAAGGGCAGGTTAACTGAAATGTCCTAAATAGACATTGGGGTATGAAGATAAGCATCCATAAAAAATATGAGAATATGCAAGACTCCAAGGACATGAGTACAACAAAACCAAGGAAATCAAAATTGCCGAAAGATAACGACCTAACAACAGAATAGGAAAGGGTCTCAAAAGACACGAAGATCATGGATATATAAACTGAAATGTTTAAGTAGGCAGTAGAAATTCTGATGTAAGCATTTGAAACAAGTGTATAGAAGAATCTAGGGGTATGAGCATGTCAATACCAAGGAATAGAGATAGTCAAATGGTAGTAATTTAATGATGGAAGAGAAATGAATCCCAAAAGACAAGAAGGTTATGGTCAGGGGGCATCTACAAAGATGTCTCAAGCACAAGGTGAGATCAGATCTAATAGATTGAGAGAAGTATAGACCATACTAGAATAAAATACTTTTTGGCAAGGGGGCATATAGGAGCACAACATAGAATTAGTCGAGGTGACTAATATTTTGAAACAACATCAAGGATGAGGTGAAGTAAAAATCAATAAGTCTTTAAAACGGCCAATGCTACTCTAGGATAGCGGTCCTACAGTCAGCAAGGCTTTGATACCACTTATGTCACACCCGGTTTTGGAAGGTAAACCGAATGCGAACCATGTACGTGCCAGGATCAGAAATTCACGTACACGGCGATTACATAAATGACTCATCATAGCACAATGCTTCGAATAACAATAAAGATAAGTAATAATATGAAAGACTAGAGTCATTTACATAATATAATCAAAGTACACAGAACAGAAACGTAGCCAACGTAAACAAACCCACCACAGGCAGCTGACTGGGGGAGGTCGCTAGCCTAAACCACGAACTCGCCGAAGTCCTCGCACTCCTAGGGATCCGCCTCGACGCCTTCTTCTTTACCTGAGCATAGATTGCACCAAAGGCAACCTGGTGTTTTGTGAAAGCAAGGGTGAGTACACATCAACGTACTCAGCAAATGTCCCGTTTGGCTGTAGTGGACTAGCTTTATGTGGAGTTAAGTCAAGCAGTTGCTTTTAGTTGGTCAGGTATTTATTGTTAGTAGAAGCCAAGTTTTAGTAATAGCCAACCCGTGAACAGCTTCCTCCTCGAGGAACATCATGATCATCATTGAACCAAAAACATTAATAGAACCATTGAGACTCGAACCAGCTGTATCTCTAATCAAAGAGGATCCCAAGGCTGCTCTTAACCGTGAGCACGACTGATATATCAGTTTCATTACCCTCTGCAGAGGTCGCACACTTTACCCATGAGCCGTGATTCCCATTTTGCCCGGGGATCATGACTCCCCATCGATCACTTCCTAGGTGGTCCGGCAGGGTATCACTACGTAGCTTTTACAAAGATTCCCTAGAGGTCATAGCCGCCCGTTAGGTTTCTCCAGTTTGATAAACACAGTACCTCTCCCCGCAGGAGGGTGACTAACAAAAGCAAAACGAACGAACCTCGGCACTCAGCCTCGGCAGAGCAAGCACTGTGCCTGGACCCCATTGACGGCACGACGGCGAAGCAACTACACCTCTAGTTCCTCTAATTAATTAGCTAAGGGCGCCCCATTTCACCCTCATGGTTGCACTGTTATCCCGGGTGGTCTCTCAACGAACAGGTCCTTACGGAGAGGTACTCGAGAAACTGCTCGAGTCCCCTTAAATGCCACAAGTATATCATTATATCCAGAATAAAATCACAGTATCATCATTGTATCTCATCATGTTCATTGATTAAAGTAAAGCGCTAGCATGTAGCTAACCATAGTAACCCAAAAGGTAAATCAAGGACAAGGTAAATAGAAAGCTAGTAAATCCTTAGATTGTTCATAGTATGCGGGACAGTGTATTATAAAGTAAATGGGACATAATGGGTCAGAGGACACTTGCCTTCACCAAACAGATGCTCAGGATCTTCAGCCTCATAGAACTCAGAGAGCTTGATCACTTGGTCGCCAACTCTTGATCTTCGATTCCTCGAAGCGCGGAAACAAATCGCGATCTAATCGCGACGCAAAGCGAAGACAAACAGGCACAAGCAAACAAACATATATATATATATATGCATAAGAACATTACACCATTCAAATAAACATATAATAAAATATGCAAAACGAAATAGAGCACGTTACTACGGTCACGCGAGGAAAAAGAAACGCGACAATCGGAGCTACGGTCAAGAAGTTAGCGTTTACGCTACACAAGTAGTAGTCAGGACATCTAATTTGACATTATAAAATATAACTTATAACTGCTATTTAGTTTTGATTAAATATGCTACACCATCAACTGTCAAATAAATAACTAATAAAATTAACATGAGGGATTCTAAGCGAGGCGAATTTACGACGCGCAAAACAATACGACAGCGTGTAGACGACGCGCGGACACGCGCGGCATCGCATGCTGATGACACACGAAACAGCACGCGCGACGAGCGCGAACGAGCACGCCATCACGTGCGGAACAGCACGCGTGACAGGCGAGGAAAACTAAATAGGTGACACGTTTATACTAAACAAGTATTAAATAAATAGAAAGTAGTTAAGTTAATATTAGCCATGCTAATGTTCATTATAAAAGCGCAAGTTGAACATTACACATTTAATCTAATTGGGATATTAATCTAATAAATATTAGTCGAACAAACCTAAAGTTAATTATCTTAATCGACATTTATTACTGTAACTCAAAACTACTACCTAGTTTTGACTAATTCACTATTTTAATTGAGGATAATTAAATGAATAACTAATTAACTGACATGAGTGATTATAAGCGAATGAATTAATATCGCACGCGGACAACGCGTGGTACGCGCGGCCATGCTCGTGACACGCAAAAGCGGAGCACGCGAAACACACGAATGACGCGTGACGACGCGCGACACTGCGGAACAGCGTGCGGACGACACGTGAAACAATGCACGCGACAGCGCGTGAGTTACGTGCGCGAACAGTACGACCACAAGTACATCATGCGCGAACAAACTAGAATCGCTAGATATCATGTTTATTATAAACGAGTATTAATTCAAAACATACGAGTGGACATTAATCACATTACTCTATATTTATAACAACGCAAATAAAACTATAAATTTAATTTTATTTAAATTGTTATTCTAATAAATATAGAATCAACAAATAATTAACTAATTAATTAAATCTTGCGTTGTGACAAAATAATGTTACTAATATATTGATGACATTATTATTAAGCTAACGATATGAAATGGATCGAAACTAAAGCGTAACACAGAATATATTGAATAGCTCATAGATTATTTACAAAGTGGTGCAATGTGATTGATTGGAGCTAAGTCACATGGAGGACCATACTTAGTGCATGCGTAGAGGATCCACGGGATCTAGTGTGGGGGCAGTTTCTTATTGGTTGATTGCATTTGCATGAGAGGGTCTGCATGCACGTGGGGCGCTGGCCATTCTCCAATTGACTAATTCAAGAGTAGAGGAAGACGTGGGGAGCTCGACATGCAGCCATGCAGGTGGGGTCCGCGGGCAGCTCTCTTTCTTCCTTTTTCCCACGTCCCATGCCTCCCGCTTCTCACGCATCGCACGATTATTGATCTTCCCAACTGCATGCGCGCAGGGCAGGGAAGGGAGGCTCGACGCCGGCTGGGCAGGGGGCTGGACAGGGCCACACCAGAGGGGGCGCGCTGGGGCTACCAGGTCGGCTAGAGACGAGTGCCATGGCTGCTTCCATGGTCAGCCGTTGGCTGCGAGGCAGCCCTGGACGAGTGCCGCCGAGGGTTGGGCGCTGATCACGAGCTCACCGGCCAGGGCGGGCGTAGCCGCTTACCGGAGCTAGGGCGAGGCTTACGCAGCGGCTTCGGCGTGGCGAAGCTCGTGATGGCGCGAGCTGCAACGGCAAGGCACCAGATGGGTAGCAGCGCATGGCCATGGTCGTGGCGTGCGGGTAGACATCGTCGAGAACACTACCTAAGAAAGAAATGAGAGAGGGAAGAGAGCTCACCAGAGCAGCAGCAGTCGGAGTTCGTCGGAGACAGGGCAGCGACGAGGCGTCGGGACACACCCACGTCCAGGGAGGTGAGGCTTGCACACGGCGCAGCAAAGGCAGGGAGGAGGTTGTGCACGCACGGGGGTTCCATGGTGTAGGAGGCTGCTGCGATTTGTGGAGGAAGAGAGAGGAAGGTTGGATCCGGGGAGAGAGGGAGAGCGCTTGAATATAGCATGTGAGCGGGCGGGTGCCGGACCCAGTGAGTCGTGGGCGCGGCATGCCGGGTCAAGAGGAGGGAGTAGTTACGTGAGGGAGATGGTACTGAGGAAGGGGACCAACGGGACAGCATGCCTGGGCGACTGACAGCAGGGCCTGCGACCAGGGAGCGGTTGAGCGCGCGACGATGTACAACGAAGCGAGGCAAGGTTTATGAGGGTAGACAAAGGTAGCTGTTGAGGGGTAAGCGGGGATAGATGTGGTAGACGTGAACAGCATAACACTCACGAGGAGAAGGGTATGTTTGACATTCTCATGAAAAGGTCACGAGATCTAGAACATGACCAACGAGAGGAAGATGTATATATATTATTGGGTTAATACTTTGTTTTTCGCAAAAAACTAAATTTTAGGGATTAAAATAATATTAAAAAAATCTGAAATTTGCATTTGATACTCCAAATACACTTCAAAGGTTTCAAAAATTTCCAGAAACATTCTCAAGACGTTTGACATGTTTTAGAAACTTTTTTTGCACTCATAAACACTATGCAACGACATGAATGTAACAATCAAGACTCCTCTAGAGCTGACTTCACTAGGCTTATGCCAATATATTACAAAATAATTCTCTATTTTTAGGAAAAAGAGAAGCAAAGCAAAGAAATAAGAGAGTAACACATGAATTTTGTGGATATTAGAAAAGAAATTTTATACCCCCAAATTCAGGGTGTTACAGTGAACCAAGTGCGCAACCTTGGGAGCACCAAGTGGGATGACCATGAAATGGTCAAGGTTATTCTTAGATCACTCGTATTTCTTAACCCTGCTCAAGTTCAATTAATTCGTGGTGATCCAAGATATAAACTAATGTCTCCCGAGGAAGTGATAGGCAAATTTGTGAGCTTTGAATTGATGATCAAAGGCTCCAAGAAGATCATCGAGCAAGGCGCCTCCTCCTCCGTACCCGAAGCACAACCCGTTGCATTCAAGGCAATAGAGGAGAAGAAAGAAGACTCTACACCGAGTAGGGTCCCCATCGACGCCTCCAAGCTCGACAATGAGGAGATGGCGCTCATCATCAAGAGCTTCCGCCAAATCCTCAAGCAAAGGAAGGGGAAGATTACAAGCCCCGTTCCAAGAAGGTTTGCTACAAGTGTGGTAAGCCCGGTCATTTTATCGCTAAATGTCCATTGTCTAGTGGTAGTGACAGGGATAACGACAAGAGGGGGAAGAAGAAGGAGAAGAAGAGATATTACAAGAAGAAAGGCAGCGATGCCCATGTTTGCCGGGAGTGGGACTCCGACGAGAGCTCCATCGACTCCTCCTCCAACGAGGACGCCGCCAATATCGCAGTCAACAAGGGACTTCTCTTCCCCAACATCGGCCACAAGTGCTTCATGGCAAAGGACGACAAGAAGAAGAAGGTAAAATCAAGATCCTCCACTAAATATGCAACATCTAGCGATGAGGCTAATTCTAGTGATGATGAGGATGATTTGTTTACTCTTTTTGCCAATCTTAACATGCAACAAAAAGAGAAATTAAATGAGTTATTTAGTGCTATTCATGAGAAGGATGAACTCTTGGATAGCCAAGAGGACTTCCTTATTAAGGAAAATAAAAAGCAAGTTAAGACTAAAAATGCTTATGCTCAGGAGGTAGAGAAAAATGAAAAATTAACTAGTGAGCTAAGTAGTTGCCATGACACTATTTCCAACCTTAGAATTGAGAATGATAAGTTGATTGCTAAGGTTGAGAAGTCAAATATTTGTGATGATTCAATTACCAATCTTAGAAATGATAATGCTAGTTTAGTTGCTAAGATTAATCAATTGAACGCCTCTCTTGCTAGCCTTAGGAATGAGAATGAAAAATTAATTGCTAAGGCTAGAGACTTAGATGGTTGCAATGTTTCTATTTCCAATCTTAGAGATGAGAATGCCATTTTACATGCTAAGATTGTTGAATTAAATGATTGCAAACCCTCTACATCTACCGTTGAGCATGTTTCTATTTGCACTAGATGTAGAGATATTAACATTGATGCTATTCATGATCACCTTGCTTTAATTAAACAACAAAATGATCATATAGCTACATTAACTGCTAAAATCAATGAGCATGACTTGGAAAATGAGAAATTTAAATTTGCTAGAAGTATGCTCTATAGTGGGAGACGCCCTGGCATTAAGGATGGCATTGGCTTCCAACAGGGAGACAAGGTCAAGCTTAATGCCCCTCCTAAAAGATTGTCTAATTTTGTTAAGGGCAAGGCTCCCATGCCTCAGGATAACGAGGGTTATATTTTGTATCCTGCTGGTTATCCTGAGGATAAGATTAGGAGAATTCATGCAAAGAAGACTCATTCTCACCATGCTTTTATTTATAAGAATGAGGCTTCTAGCTCTAGGTGTTCTACACATGTTAAAATGCCAAAAAAGAAATCTCCTACTACATCAAATGACCATAATGTTTCATTCAAAACTTTTGATGCTTCTTATGTGCTTACTAACAAATCAGGCAAGGTAGTTGCCAAATATGTTGGGGGCAAACACAAGGGATCAAAGACTTGTGTTTGGGTACCTAAAGTTCTTATATCTAATGTCGAAGGACCCAAAACTGTTTGGGTACCTAAAATCAAGAACTAAATTTGTTTTGTAGGTTTATGCATCCGGGGGCTCAAGTTGGATCATCGACAGCGGGTGCACAAACCACATGACTGGGGAGAAAAGAATGTTCTCCTCCTATGAGAAAAACCAAGATCCCCAACGAGCTATCACATTCGGGGATGGAAATCAAGGTTTGGTCAAAGGATAGGGTAAAATTGCTATATCACCTGACCATTCTATTTCCAATGTTTTTCTTGTAGATTCTTTAGATTACAACTTACTTTCTGTTTCTCAATTATGCAAAATGGGTTACAACTGTCTTTTTACGGATATAGGTGTTACTATCTTTAGAAGAAGTGATGATTCAATAGCTTTTAAGGGAGTGTTAGAGGGTCAGCTATACTTAGTTGATTTCAATAGAGCTGAACTCGACACTTGCTTAATTGCTAAGACTAACATGGGTTGGCTCTGGCATCGCCGACTAGCCCATGTTGGGATGAAGAATCTTCACAAGCTTCTAAAGGGAGAGCACATTTTGGGACTAACAAATGTTCATTTTGAGAAAGACAGGATTTGTAGCGCATGCCAAGCAGGGAAGCAAGTTAGTGTTCATCATCCACACAAGAACATCATGACAACTGACAGGCCACTCGAGCTCCTCCACATGGACCTATTCGGCCCAATAGCTTACATAAGCATCGGCAGGAGTAAGTACTGTCTAGTTATTGTGGATGATTATTCTCACTTCACTTGGGTATTCTTTTTAAAGGATAAATCTCAAACCCAAGAGACTTTGAAAGGATTCTTGAGACGGGCTCAAAATGAGTTTGGCTTGAGGATCAAGAAAATAAGAAGCGACAACAGGACGGAGTAAAAGAACTCTCAAATTGAAGGCTTTCTTGAGGAGGAGGGCATCAAGCATGAGTTCTCTTCTCCCTACACGCCACAACAAAATGGTGTAGTGGAGAGGAAGAATAGAACTCTATTGGACATGGCAAGGACAATGCTTGATGAGTACAAGACTTCGGATCGGTTTTGGGCCGAGGCGGTCAACACCGCTTGCTACGCCATCAACCGATTGTATCTACACCGAATCCTCAAGAAGACATCATATGAACTCCTCACCGGTAAAAAGCCCAATGTTTCATATTTTAGAGTCTTTGGTAGCAAATGCTTTATTCTTGTTAAAAGAGGTAGAAAATCTAAATTTGCTCCTAAGGCTATAGAAGGCTTTTAACTTGGTTATGATTCAAACACAAGGGCATAAAGAGTCTTTAACAAGTCCACTGGACAAGTTGAAGTTTCTTGTGACATTGTGTTTGATGAGACTAATGGCTCTCAAGTAGAGCAAGTTGATCTTGATGAGCTAGATGATGAAGAGGCTCCGTGCATAGCGCTAAGGAACATGTCCATTAGGGATGTGTGTCCTAAGGAATCCGAAGAACTTCCACAAGCACAAGATCAACCATCTTCCTCCATGCAAGCATCTCCACCAACTCAAGATGATGATGAGGCTCAGGATGATGAAGGAGAAGATCAAGAAGATGAGCCACCTCAAGAGGAGGGCAATGATCAAGGGGGAGATGCCCATGATCAAGACAAGGAAGATGAACAAGATCAAAGGCCGCCACACCCAAGAGTCCACCAAGCAATCCAACGAGATCACCCCGTGAACACAATCCTAGGAGACATTCATAAGGGGGTAAGCACTCGATCTCGTGTTGCTCATTTTTGTGAACACTACTCTTTTGTTTCCTCTATTGAGCCACACAGGGTAGAGGAAGCACTTCAAGATTCGGATTGGGTGCTGGCGATGCAAGAGGAGCTCAACAACTTCACGAGGAATGAGGTATGGCATTTAGTTCCACGTCCTAACCAAAATATTGTAGGAACCAAGTGGGTCTTCCGCAACAAACAAGATGAGCATGGTGTGGTGACAAGGAACAAAGCATGACTTGTGGCCAAAGGGTATTCACAAGTCGAAGGTTTGGATTTTGGTGAAACCTATTGTGGGGGACAGATATCCCCCGGGTCAACTAAAAGAGTAAAAGACCTCACGAAAGGCCCAAGGGCCCAATAAATCATGAGGCCATTCTTTCGTGGGCCTGGGGAAGAATAATCAGCAGAGCAGGTTGACACGAGGCCGGATCGGTGTAAACCTGGACGGTCCACAATGTCGAGCGAGCGATCGCAATAGAGATCCGACTTTCCCGCGCTGGAGCTCTCATGCAACGGAGCCACGCGGGGATAGGTCGGCAGAATCATAGGGAGATAGACTCGAGCAGTTCACTATCTTTTAGGCACACGTTGTTATCATATCCACGTGTATTGCTCCACGGTCGAATATATAAGGCCTAGGGGACACCCCTTCAAATCAATCGACACTATTACTTAGCCACCCACATCAACTCTCTGCACTCTCAATTCAGAGAGCTCTCTTGTAATATTGTCCACCAAGCATACTCACCAGGACGTAGGGTGTTACGCATCTCTAAGCGGCCCGAACCTGTAAATCTTGTCCATTGTCCCTCGTGCAATCGGCACGAACCATTTTGCTACAGTTGTCGACACCGTCCTACTCCTAAAAACACCTTGAGGGGCAACCCTAGGTGTGCGGTCGGACCCAAAACACCGACAGCTGGCGCGCTAGGTAGGGGGTGTGTCGACGATCCAAGCTAGCTCAATGGCCGTCACCTTCTACAGCAAGATCACCCTGCGTCCCGGATCCGTATTCTGCTTCGGAACAATCTCATCCGTAGCGGATGAAGAAGGAACTCTACACCGCATTGCGGATCCGCCGGAAAAGAAGTCTCCTCCAACAAACTCCAAAAATGCCGGAGAAGCGCAACCTCCAGCTCTCCGGAAAAAGATCGTCTCCGGAAAATCGGGAACCGAGGGCCTGCTGACCCGGAGAACTCCACTGTCTACTTCCCCGACAAAAGAATGGACACAGATCGCGAGGAAGAAGGAGACCAAGGGGAAGCAAGTCGTTCTTTCCGTTCCTCCGCCCTCAAAGGAGAACGGAAAGAAAGTCGCCGCGACGACAGTACCATTCTACCCCGACGTCCTCTTCATCGGGAGAGTGGAGTCGCCTACCGTCTCCGACGACGAGCCGACCGCACCCGGAGAAGAACCGCCTCAACGAGAATCCCGCCGACGGAGGAACCGGCACAGGAACATTCGACGACATCACACGACCGGAGAACGGAATCCGCAGCAGCCTGTCTCGCGAGACGAGGTCTCGGAGATAGGAGAGACTCCGGAAGAACGCGTCTTCAGAGAACGAAGGAACTCTCGACGACGTGATCGCCGCCGGGCTCAGGAGCAAGCCGAGCAAGATGCAAGGCAACGCCGGGAGAATCCATTCTTCGGGCGCAACCTGAATCCCGACTTCGCCCGAGCTATGAACACGCCGAGCGAAGTCGGAGGGGTACTAGCTCGGATAGCTGATGGACTCCCTCGGACTCCCGACGCTGAGGGCTACCGGCGACTGTTCACCCAGGCGGCCAACCATCTTCTACCGCTCGCTCACCCGCCGAACGATCTACGACACGCCATCAACAGTCGCCGAGACGCACGAAGCTCCATCAATGCTTCGCGCGAACGGCGGCATGAGAACGAGATCCGCCGCCGGGAGGAGTACGACCGGGATCATGGCATCCCAGCTCAAAGCCAGGCCACCAGAACTGAGTCGGCAACGGCCTCAACTGGCGGCACCACCCGAGGGCGGTCGAGGAACCACAACCACTACTCCCCTCCCCGGGACAGACATCATCCCCGGCGACAGGAGGACACGTGCAGAGTGTCTGCTCTTACTCCGCGCCTTAGGGCCATCCAATGGCCTCCCAACTTCAAGGTATCCAATGTCGACAAATATGAACCTAAGCAAGATCCAGGGGGTTGGCTAGCCGTCTACACCACCGCTGCTCGAGCTGTCGGGGCGTCCAAAGACGTGATGACCGCGTACTTACCCATTGTCCTTGGGCAAGACGCGCTGCAATGGCTACGACATCTACCCCGACACTGCATCGACGACTGGGGCGACTTCAGTCGACGCTTCACCGCCAACTTCCAGTCCCTCTCCGACAAGCCGGCGCAACCGTGGGACCTCAAATCCATCAAGCGCCGGGGGGACGAGACTCTCCGGTCGTACCTCAAAAGGTTTCAGACCATGAGAAATCGTATCCCCGAGGTCACGGAGGCGGCCGTGATCGAGGACTTCTACAGAGGATCCAATGACTCGGCTTTCGTCCGAGCCATACTACAGAAGGCGCCGACTACCTCCGAGGAGCTGTTCCGGGAAGCCAACCTCTACATCACCGCCGACGAGCAGGCCCAGGACCTCATCGGAGGAGCAAAGCCTGCACCGGCAGCACCACGACGCGACACGAACTAGCAACCCGACAAACGATGGGAGAAGAGGCCTCGCGAAGAAGTACACGCCACCGGACCACCTGCCTCTCGCGCCCGAGGAGGACCTCGTGGAGGCGAACGCACGCTGGACGACATCCTCGACGCCCAGTGCCCGTACCACAAGGACATGCGCCACACTCTTCGTAACTGCCGGGACTTCAAGCATTCCGTCGGACACGGCCGACCCTTCCAACCTCTACCTCCTCCTCCGCCGAGGGGAGGACCAGATGAACCACGACAACCCCATCAGCAGGAGGAGGGAGGAGGAGGAGCTTTCCCACACGTCGACAGGGAGGTCAACGTCATTTTCGGCGGACATGGGTCGCAGGAGAACAAAAGACAACAAAAGCTCAACGACCGCCAGATACTGGTGGCGACCACCGGTCCTCCTACCCCATACCGGTGGTCGGAACACCCGATCACTTTCACTCGGGAGGATCAATGGCTCAACTTCGACCACCCAGGCAAATACCCGCTCCTCGTTGATCCGGTGATCCGAGAGAGCCGGGTAAAGAAGGTGCTAGTAGACGGGGGGAGCAGCATCAATGTCACCTTCCCTCGGACACTCCAAGGCTTGGGAGTTCACCTCAAAGAGCTCCACGAGTCGAACACCCCTTTCTTCGGCATCGTGCCGACGGAAGGGGAATACCCGCTGGGCCACATCTACAAGCCAGTCACCTTCGGAACTCCGGAGAACTACAGAACCGAGTTCCTGAGGTTTGAAGTGGCGAACTTCGACTGCGGGTACAACGCCATCATCGGGAGGCCGGGACTGGCCAAATTCATGGCCATCCCTCATTACACGTACATGATACTGAAGATGCCAGGACCGCAAGGGATCATAACCGTGCGTGCTGACCTCCAAGGCGCCACGGAATGTTTCCGAGTGGCCATCCAGGCGGCCCTCATTGCCAAACCGTCGGCGACTTCTTCGACCCAGGCAAACTCTAAGCCTGAGGAGGATCACACAGCACCGGCGAAGGTAGCTCAAGCCGTGACCTCTATGCGGCCGACTGAAGAAACTAAACGGATCAATCTGGGGTTTGCTGATGAATGTAAGACTGCCATCATCAGCTCTAGCCTAGGTGATAAATAGGAAAGCGCGCTCGTCCAGTTTCTGCAAGACAACCGAGATGTATTCGCGTGGCAACCTGCGGATATGCCGGGAGTCCCGAGAGAACTGGCCGAGCACAAACTGAAGGTCTATCCACAAGCAAGGCCGATCCGACAGAAACTACGTCGTTTTACGCCCGACAAGAGAGAGGCCATTCATGCTGAGCTGGCCCACTTGGTCGTGGCCGGGTTCATTAGACAAGTGTTACATCCCGAGTGGTTATCCAACCCTGTTCTTGTACTCAAAAAGAATAAAGTGGATTGGCGCATGTGTGTCGATTATACTGATCTCAACAAACACTGTCCGAAGGATCCCTTCGGGCTCCCAAGGATAGATCAGGTGGTGGACTCCACCACTGGATGTTCTATGCTATCTTTCCTGGATTGCTATTCCGGATACCACCAGATTAGTTTGGCAAAGGAAGATGAAGAAAAAACAGCATTCATTACTCCATTTGGTGCTTTCTGTTATACCTCCATGCCGTTTGGCCTCAAAAACGCTGGAGCAACCTACCAGAGAGCCATTCAAACATGCTTAGCCGATCACTGGGGCAAGCGTGTGGAGGCCTACGTGGATGATGTGGTTATCAAAATAGAGAACTCAGAAAGCTTCATCGAAGACTTACAACTGGTTTTCAACAGTCTAAGGCGGTATAGATGGAAGCTTAATCCCGAGAAATGTGTTTTCGGGGTACCGGCAGGAAAGTTACTTGGGTTTATTGTCAGCAACTGGGGAATTGAGGCTAATCCAGATAAGATTGAAGCCATCATGAAGATGGAAGCACCTCGATCACAAAAGAAGGTTCAGCGACTTACTGGATGTATGGCAGCTCTGAGCAGATTTATATCCAGGCTAGGGGAGAAAGGTCTACCATTTTACAAGCTACTCAAGAAGGTGGATAAGTCTCAGTGGACTTCAGAAGCACAGGAAGCTCCAGATGCGCTGAAGAAATTCTTGACAACACCACCAGTACTGAAGCCACCCCGACGAGCTACGTCAACTCAACCAGCTGAAGATCTGCTACTGTATATCTCTTGCACGACTCACGTGGTAAGCACCGTGTTGGTAGTCGAGCGAGTAGAAAAAGGACATGCCTACCCAGTGCAACATCCTGTTTACTTCATCAGTGAAGTTCTAGGCCCCTCAAAGAAAAAGTATCCTCAAGTTCAGAAGCTATTATATGCAGTACTTCTAACTGCCCGCAAGCTACGTCACTACTTTGATGACCACAAAGTCATAGTAGTCACCAGTTTTCCAATAGGGGATATTCTTCACAACAAGGAGGCCATTGGCCGGATAGCCAAATGGGCTTGTGAATTGGGATCTCATGACATCGAGTTCCGACCTCGCACTGCCATCAAAACTCAAGCATTGGTTGATTTCGTATCAGAGTGGACTGAACAGCAAGTACCAGATAACCCAGAGACTGCAGAAGTGTGGCGAATGTATTTTGATGGCTCGCTGAGGTTGAAGGGAGCAGGAGCAGGAATTCTCTTCACCGCACCTGGAGGCGAGCACCTCAAATATGCCCTCCAGTTGCTATTTCCGGCCTCCAATAATGCAGCCGAGTATGAAGCTTTGATCCATGGATTGAACATCGCCATATCATTGGGCATCAAGAGATTGATGGTATACGGAGACTCTCTGGTAGTCGTTAGCCAGATAAACAAAGAGTGGGATTGTTCAAGCGATTCAATGGGAAAATACTGTACTGCCGTCCGAAAGTTGGAAGACAAATTTGAGGGTCTGGAATTTCATCATGTAGAAAGAGATCGGAACACAGCAGCCGATGTACTATCCAAGTTAGGATCCAGTCGAACTCAGGTCCCGCCTGGAGTCTTTGTGCAAGAAATACTACAACCGAGTATCTCAATGGATCAAACAGAAGAGTGCAACATTATAGATCAACCCGAATCAGACTCTGATGACTGGAGAAGGTCGATCATTAAGTATATAAAGAATGAGGAAGAACCAGACGACAAGAACTCGGCAGAGCGCATTGCCAGACAGTCGGCTCACTATACACTCATTGGGGAGACCTTGTACAGAAGGGGTGCATCAGGCGTCCTCATGAAATGCATTCTCCCGTCCACTGGGAAGCAACTTCTGGAGGAGGTCCATGCTGGGCAATGTGGAATACATGCAGCCTCCAGAACACTAGTCGGGAAGGTCTTCAGGTCAGGATTCTATTGGCCAACAGCAAAGAATGATGCAGCCGAGTTAGTTCAGAGGTGCGAAGCTTGCCAATACTTGTCAAAACAATAACATCTGCCAGCACAGCAACTGCAGACCATACCAGTAACTTGGCCTTTCGCATGCTGGGGACTGGATATGATTGGACCTTTCAAGAAAGCTCAAGGGGGATACACTCATGTATTGGTAGCAATCGACAAATTCACTAAATGGATAGAATTCAAGCCCATCGCTTCTTTAACCTCTGCTAAGGCCGTGAAATTCATACAAGACATAATATTTAGATTCGGGATACCAAACAGCATCATAACTGACTTAGGATCCAACTTCACAAGTTCAGAGTTCTTCGACTTCTGCGAGCAAAAGAGCATTCAGATCAAGTATGCGTCTGTAGCACATCCAAGGGCCAACGGGCAAGTTGAGCGAGCCAACGGGATGATACTGGAGGCACTCAGGAAAAAGGTCTTCGACAAGAATGAAAAGTTCGCAGGAAAGTGGATAAGGGAATTGCCCTATATCGTTTGGAGCCTAAGAACCCAACCCAGCCGAGCTTTGCAAGGAAACACTCCCTTTTTCATGGTCTATGGGTCAGAGGCAGTGCTACCCGCCGATCTCAAGTTCGGGGCGCCAAGGTTGATCTTTGAAAACATAGCAGAAGTTGAAGCCACCAGGCTGGAGGACATTGATGTACTTGAAGAAGAACGGCTAAATGCGGTAATCCAATCAGCACGGTATCAGCAGACTCTAAGGCGCTATCACGACAAGGCTGTGCGCCAACGATCCTTCTCAATAGGAGATCTCGTCCTCCGCCGAATTCTAACGGGGGAAGGACGACACAAGTTATCGCCCTTATGGGAAGGACCCTTCATGGTAGCAGAAGTCACTCGGCCCGGATCGTATCGTCTCACTCAGATGGATGGCACAGAAGTCGGGAACTCCTGGAACATAGAACACCTCAGAAAGTTTTATCCCTAGCTGTATTTCAAAAACTGCTGGGATGACGATATACTCTGTAAAGTGGAAATATGTCGTCAATAAAAAAGAAGTTTCAAAGATACTCAGTTCGTTTATGATTGACTTGCATTCTTACTTAACTCGGGGTGACCACTATGCCCTACTAACGGAGCAATCGACTTAAGTCGGCAGCGACTTAAGGCGGTGCAACATGCTCACGCTTACTTAACTCGGGGTGACCACTATGCCCTACTAACGGAGCAATCGACTTAAGTCGGCAGCGACTTAAGGCGGTGCAACATGCTTACGCTTACTTAACTCGGGGTGACCACTATGCCCTACTAACGGAGCAATCGACTTAAGTCGGTAGCGACTTAAGGCGGTGCAACATGCTCACGCTTACTTAACTCGGGGTGACCACTATGCCCTACTAACGGAGCAATCGACTTAAGTCGGCAGCGACTTAAGGCGGTGCAACATACTCATGCTTACTTAACTCGGGGTGACCACTATGCCCTACTAACGGAGCAATCGACTTAAGTCAGCAGCGACTTAAGGCGGTGCAACATGCTCACGCTTACTTAAACTCGGGGTGACCACTATGCCCTACTATCGGAGCAATCGACTTAAGTCGGCAACGACTTAAGGCGGTGCAACATGCTCACGCTTACTAAACTCGGGGTGACCACTATGCCCAACTAATGGAGCAATCGGCTAAAGTCAGTGGCGACTTAAGCCGGTGCAACATGCTCATGCCTATGCAATTCAGGGTGACCACTACGCCCTATTAACAAAAATAATCGACTTAAGTCAGCAGCGACTTAAGGCGATCTGACGTAATTATGATTACTCATACAGGGATGACTTCTATATCCCGCAAACAAATTTCATAATCATCGCGCGTCATTTCACCACTGCAAATCTACGAACTGATGAATTCTGAGACAATAAGAGAGTAATTATATCATTCGAATGCTGAACTGATGTCCTCTAACAAATACTCAATCATGCTAACCGCGCGCTCAAAGCATGCAAAATGTTTCTCTATTTCGCAATGTCTTTCTCAGGAGCGACCGACGAAGAAGGGCGACTCGAGGAATCAGGGGCAGCATTCACATCAGCCCTTATGTCTTCAGGAACAACCACGCCGGGTCTCCTCATCAAGATTCGTCCCGCCCGAATAGCCTTGTCCATGGCTCTGTCGCGCTGAGCTTTGAGAGTAACAGAAGTCTCTTCGGCAACTTTAGCAGCCAGTCGAGCAGTTTCTAACTCCTGGACAATGGATTTTTTGGAAGCTCGGAGTTCTTTGATGGTAGCATCCTTTGCTGATATCAACTGCTTGAGGCGGGTCACTTCGTCCACAGATTCCTGCAGCTTACAGCGTTGATTGTCCAATTCCTCCATTGTAAAGCGGTGACTCCTCTCCAAGATGGTCAGCGAGTTGCTAGAATCACGATACAATCTGTCAAGACTGTCACGAGAGGCAGCGAGGATACGCTTTTCTTCCTGCGAGCAAAAATCAACTCCTTCAAAAACCAAGCAGGTAATAGGAACACAGCAAGGCAAAGCACAGTTTTGTAAATTACCTTTTCAGAATTGAGCTGAGCATGAAGAGAAGAACTCAGTGCATTGGCGTCATCCAAAGCAGCAGAGACTTGACCCAGTTCAGTTTGGCTCTGAGAGTACTTCTCCTCGAAGCCAGCACACCGCTGGACCAATTTAGCCTGATCTCGGGAATGTTTTTCCTCAAGAGTTGAAATCCGCCGAGTCATTCCTAGCAAGAGATAATCAAACAAAACGAGGTCAGAAGGTAAAGCAGTCCACAGTGAAGGCAAAGAGAAGCAAAAAGGCACTAACCAGCGTTGGTTGCCTCCAATTCAGAGACGCGATGTTGAAGTGACACTGGATTCCAACATGCGAGAGACGAAGCTACTTCTGGGACGGAAGCACCCTGTAGCCTTAGCTGGCTAGCCATCCCGTCCACCAAAGCCTGATGATGAAAACAGATGAGTGTAATGACAGCAGTTCATACAATGTGAAAACCAAGCTAAAATACATCACAGTACCTGGAGGTTGGAAAAGAACGAAGGGATCCCCAAATCAGGAGAGATCAGTTGATAATCAGGCGTGAGGCCACCACCCGAAGCAGCTTGCAACGAACCAGTAGGAATCAGCTCGGTGCCTTCAACAGAGCCAAACACTCGATCAGCGGGGACGCTGCCCTCTAAAGCGACTCCCTGGTCCACGGTTTGGGCTACCACCATACAACCAGAGTGTGGAGGAAATCCCGCATGAACGTCCATGGAAGTACAGGAAGGAGACCCTGCTCGGGCACCCTCGGGGGCTGGGTCATAGTTTGCACTGCCCACTTGAGCCGGATCATCCCCAGCAGTACCCTCGGGGGCTGGGCAGTGGCTTACACTCTTCACCCGAGCCATGTCATCCCTGGCGACATCCTCGGGGGCTGGGCATGTGTCAGCACCATTCTTGAGGTCCAAGCTCTCTGCAGTAACCACCTCTAAGGTTGACGGGCCCTCAGTTACTTCCATAGGACCAGGACGATCCAAGTCAGTCTCCCGACCCTCGAGATCGCGCTCTAAGGTCGACGAGGCACGGGATGACCTCAACCCAGCATCAAGCACGTCAGCGCAAGCCTCCATTGCACCATCATCCACTGGCTCCGATAACAAGTCCTCCGGGACCATATCCTCAAGAGTCTGATCAAAGTTGACCAGTGACAGTTCTTGCAGACCAATGAGGGCAGACAAAGCAGGAGAGGGAACTCCACTACTTTCACCGCTGGCAATGAACTGCCGACTGTTTTTCCGAGTCAAAGGAATCTCATTTTCTTCCTCCTCGTCATCCACATTGGCAACACAAGCAGCACCCCCATTGGGGTCAGCAACATATGGGGCACCCCCATTGGGATCAGCAGCGGATTGGGTACACCCATTGGGGTCAGCATCAGTAAGTCCAGTCGCGGGCACTTCTTCAGTAGCAGGAACCGAGGTACCAGCGTCTTGATCAAAACTGGATACTCGCCGGAGGCGTCTTCTTTTCTTCTTCTGCTCATCAGCAGAAGGATCAGGCTGATTGGCTCGGCAAGGGCGCCTCGGGCGAGTACTGACAGGCTTCTGAACATCCAAAGTCGTATCAGCCTCTGGGAGGGGCGCCACTACCAACGCCCCAGCAGGAGCAGCATCGGATGAATCCTCAGCTAGCAAATCAAGCATAGCGCTTATTTCTGCATCACTAGGGTTCAGGGGCACCTCAAAATGGACCTGTCGTTCATCATCAGGAATCTCCCCAAGCGAGGCAACTAAAGCACGAACTTCTTTAGCAGAGGGTCGCACTCTAAGGCCCAAACTGCCATCAGTAATAGGTGGATTCGACACAAAAAGGGTGAAGGCTTTGGGAGGAGGCAGGTTCCAGGCCGAGTATGCCACTGGAGCACCAACATTTGACACTTTACCCCTAAGGATCATCTCTAGTCGACTCACCAAGTCTGCAGAGGGAATTCTTCTGTTAGTAACCCGACTTGAGTCGGCTAGCCCTCGATACAGATAAGCTGGGTAGGCCCTGTCTTTCAAAGGCTGAATATTCTTGAAAACAAAATCAGTAACCACAGCTTCAGCAGTCAGACCCCTCTCTTTCAGCAGTCCAACTTCAGCTAGCAACACACCTGCCTCAGCTACTTCCTGATCTATGGGAGACTCGGTCCAGCTTGGGGTGCGAACGTCCGGCTGTCTTCCCGACCGGGAGGGGAGAGAATTCCCATAATTCTCAACTATAAACCATTCCAGGCGCCATCCCTTAATACTGTCCTTGAGAGGGATCTCGAGATATTCAGTTTTCCTCCCGCGGTGCATCTCCAAGCTGGCACCCCCGACCAACTGATATTGTCCCCCGGCCATCCCAGGGCGACAATGATACAAGTATTTCCACAGACCGAAATGCGGCAGCACGCCAAGAAAGGCCTCGCATAAATGAACGAAAATGGAGATTTGCAGAATTGAATTGGGATTCAAATGGGTCAAGTTAATATGGTAGAAATCAAGGAGGCCACGGAAAAAGGGAGAGATGGGAAGGCCAAGGCCGCGGAGAAGGAAAGGGGCGTAAACAACGGACTCATGGGTATCCTCTGTCGGAACAGTAAACCCATGGCAAATCCACCAAGAACAGAGCTCTCGTGGAGGAAGAACCCCGATGGATACGAGGTGGAGAAGTTCAGTTTCAGAAACGACGGACATGTGATTACCTGCGAAAGGCAACTGGCTGTTGGGGTCGATTGGAGGAATCACCGCAGCAGACGAGCTCGAGGTCTTCCTCTTGGGTGCCATCTTGATTCTTCCAGCGAGCAGGGTGGGAGGCAAATGGCAGAGAGGATTCGGAAGCGGGAAAGCAAGAACTAGGGCACGGAAAGCAAAGGCGGCTAAAAGCGCAGCACTTATGGGATATTCTCGAGCCAGATACCGTTTCAAAAAGTGCCCAGTCATCACCCGGCGGTTATTTCCAAAACCCCAGCGTGCCACGTGGTCACCCGGCGGTTATCTCCAGAACACCGGTGCGCCACCTCATCACTCGGTCATCATCCTCTAAGTGGCTCGCGCGGCCTGCTATCACTCGGCGTTGCCTCTAAAACACCAATTTCGTGTTCAGTCGCTCGACATTACCTCTAAAATGCCGACGTCGCCCTCCAATCAGTCGGCGCTACCTCCAAAACACCGATTTCGTGTTCAGTCGCTCGGCATTACCTCTAAAACGCCGACGTCACCCTCCAGTCACTCGGCGTTACCTCTAAAACGCTGCTATCGTATTCAATCACTCGGCGTTGCCTCTAAAAAGCTGATATAGTGATCAGTTGCTCGGCGTTGCCTCTAAAACGCCGACATCACCCTCTAGTCACTCGGCGTTGCCTCTAAAAAGCTGATATAGTGATCAGTTGCTCGGCGTTGCCTCTAAAACGCCGACATCACCCTCCAGTCACTCGGCGTTGCCTCTAAAAAGCTGATATTGTATTCAATCGCTCGACAGTTATCTCTAAAACTCCGATATTGTGTTCGATCACTCAGCAGTTACTCTAAAAAGCGCCGACACCATCTACAAAGTTACTCGGCGGCTATTCCTAAAAGCATCAGTTTGATGCCCGAGTTATTCATTTACTGTCTCAAAGGAATCAGTTTCACAAACGAGCAAGACAAGTCATAAAGGAGAAGCCAACATCATTCTTTCATTAGAAGGGAAGATAACGCACTTACAAATCAACTCTTTACGAGTTGATACTTCCCTACTAGTACTACTACTACACTACGCTATACTATTCTACATTACTACTACATTATTCTAACTATACTATACTAATATCTAAAAAACCAGTGGCATCTAGCCACTGGCCCTGTTGCTGCCCCTGCTGCCGCCCCTGGTGCTGCCCCTGCTGCTGCCGCCCCGGTTGCTGCCCCTGCTGCCGCCGCCGTCACCGTCCTTGCTGCCGCCGCCGCTGCCCCTGCCGCTGCCGCTGCCGTCACCGTCACCGCCGCCATCATCGTCGTCATCGCCGTCGTCGTCGTCGTCCTCGTCCTCGCTGCCGCCGTCTGAGTCCTCCTCATCCGAGGAGACCCATCCGAGCCCTCGAGCCCGGAGCGCTCGACGGCCCGGATGTACGTCCAGACCTCCGCCGCGAGCCCCTGGGAGTCGTCTGAGTCGTCAGACGACTCACGCAGGGGGACGGGAGCCGGAGACCCCTCAGACTCAGAGGAGAACTCCTCCTCTGAGTACTCCGAGTCACCAAACTCCTCCGATGGAGGAGTCGGCTCACGCTTGCGCTTGTTGTTCTTGCCCATGGTGGAAGCAGAAGGGAGAGAAGAGAGGGAAGCAGCAGAAGAACAGCGAAGAGATGTGAAAAAGCCAGAGAGACAACAGCGTTATTTATAGAAGGAGAAGGCAACCGCTCACCTCCAACCGCGGTCACTGAACAGTCGCAAAGCATTCAATAAGCACTTCAACCCGTCTGAAGACACGTCAGGCGGCTGACGCCGTTTCACGCAACACAACACCCATTGGGACTCCAGTCAACAGCGCGGAGGATATGATTACACCCGCCGTCACATCACATTACTACTTAGAAGCAGCCGGCTAAAACACTCAGCGTACCAAGCCGTCCCTTGCCCACACCCATTGGGGGGGACGCCCAGGAATTACCAAAATGGTCACATCTGTGCAGGGCATGCAGTGAATGCCTCAAGACAAAAATGAGATATCAGTGAGGATTAGAGGAAAGCCAAATATAGCCAGTGAAGTACAAAATATGGTCGACAGAAGCAACTTGAAGACTAGACAGAGAACGTCCATCAAATGTCCAATCAGTCACAGAGCAAATAAATTACACTACCTAGCAAGATATGGATGGATTGCGAACTCGACAGCAAAAGACAAAATACATGCTGACCTCTGAAGCATAATATTGATGACATAGTGCGGATGACATCATGCCAAATTTTTTACAAGCAGAAAGGATAATCTTCAGCAAAAAGACACAAAAGGAAGACATTCGAGTGGATTATCCTCAAAAATCCACTTGAAGGTCGGGGGCTACACCCATTGGGTGCACCTCCGGTGCACCCCATGAATCATCATTCCAAGCCAAGATAGTGCCGACTCCTAACGCATGGGACAAGATTAAAGACAAATCTGGCACTCAACCAAAATGCAGGAGTAAAAATGGGAATAATTTTTGGTGAAGACCTTCGAGTAGATTATTTTCTAAAAATCTACTCGAAGCTCGGGGGCTACACCCATTGGGTGCACCTCCGGTGCACCCAATGAAGTTTAGGGTCCTGCAAAGTGAAATGCCGACCTCTAAGGCACGGGTACGAAATAAAGCTTCGGTTTGTGAAGGATCAAAAGCAGGAGGAAACAGTAAGAAGTCGTTCTCTTCAAATCACCTGCAAGCTGGACCTGGGATCTTTGGGCTGATTACTTCTAAATTAACCCAAAGATCGGGGGCTTGTGGGGGACAGATATCCCCCGGGTCCACTAAAATAGTAAAAGACCTCACGAAAGGCCCAAGGGCCCAATAAATCGTGAGGCCATTCTTTCGTGGGCCTGGGGAAGAATAATCAGCAGAGCAGGTTGACACGAGGCCGGATCGGTGTAAACCTGGACGGTCCATAATGTCGAGCGAGCGATCGCAACAGAGATCCGACTTTCCCGCGCTGGAGCTCTCATGCAACGGAGCCACGCGGGGATAGGTTGGCAGAATCATAGGGAGATAGACTCGAGCAGTTCACTATCTTTTAGGCGCATGTTGTTATCATATCCACGTGTATTGCTCCACGGTCGAATATATAAGGCCTAGGGGGCACCCCTTCAAATCAATCAACACTATTACTTAGCCACCCACATCAACTCTCTGCACTCTCAATTCAGAGAGCTCTCTTGTAATATTGTCCACCAAGCATACTCACCAGGACGTAGGGTGTTACGCATCTCTAAGCGGCCCGAACCTGTAAATCTTGTCCACTGTCCCTCGTGCAATCGGCACGAACCATTTTGCTACAGTTGTCGACACCGTCCTACTCCTAAAAACACCTTGAGGGGCAACCCTGGGTGTGCGGTCGGACCCAAAACACCGACACCTATGCACCCGTAGCTAGGCTTGAGTCAATTCGCATATTACTTGCCTATGCTACTTACCATGGCTTTAAGCTTTACCAAATGGATGTGAAGAGTGCCTTCCTCAATGGACCAATCAAGGAAGAGGTCTATGTTGATCAACCTCCTGGCTTTGAAGATAGTGAGTGTCCTAACCATGTATATAAACTCTCAAAGGCGCTTTATAGGCTCAAGCAAGCCCCAAGAGCATGGTATGAATGCCTTCGAGATTTTCTTATCACTAATGGCTTCAAAGTCGGCAAAGCTGATCCTACTCTATTCACTAAAACCATTGAAAATGATTTGTTTGTATGCCAAATTTATGTTGATGATATCATATTTGGGTCTAGTAACAAATCTATTTGTGAAGAGTTTAGTAGGATCATGATTCAAAAATTCGAGATGTCAATGATGGGGGAGTTGAAGTATTTTCTAGGATTTCAAGTGAAGCAACTCCAAGAGGGCACCTTCATTAGCCAAACGAAGTACATTCAAGATATACTCACCAAGTTTGGAATGAAGGATGCCAAGCCCATCAAGACACCCATGGGAACCAATGGGCATCTCGACCTCGACACGGGGGGTAAATCCGTAGATCAAAAGGTATACCGGTCGATGATAGGTTCTTTACTCTATTTATGTGCATCTCGATCGGATATTATGCTTTCTGTATGCATGTGTGCAAGGTTCCAAGCCGATCCTAAGGAAGTTCACCTTAGGGCCATGAAGCGGATCTTGAGGTATTTAGTTCAAACACCTAAGTTTGGTCTTTGGTACCCCAAGGGATCCTCTTTTGATTTATTGGGATATTCCGATGCTAATTGGGCAGGGTGTAAGATTGATAGGAAGAGCACATCAGGGACTTGTCAGTTTCTGGGGAGATCTCTGGTGTCTTGGGCTTCAAAGAAACAAAACTCAGTAGCTCTTTCTACCGTCGAAACCGAGTACATTGCCGCAGGCCATTGTTGCGCGCAATTGCTTTGGATGAGGCAAACCCTTAGGGACTCTGGCTACAAGTTTAGCAAAGTTCCTCTCCTATGTGATAATGAGAGTGCAATCCGCATGGCGGATAATCCCGTTGAACACAGCCGCACTAAGCACATAGCCATTCGGTATCACTTTCTGAGAGATCACCAACAAAAGGGGGATATCGAGATAGCCTATATAAACACCAAAGGTCAATTGGCCGATATCTTTACCAAGCCACTAGATGAGAAAACCTTTACCAAACTTAGGAATGAGCTAAATATTCTTGATTCTAGGAATTTTGATTGATTCTTTGCACACATAGCTCATTTATATACCTTTGATCATATCTCTTTTATTTCTATGACTAATGTGTTTTCAAGTGTATTATTATGCTTAGTCATAGAATTGAAAGGGAAATGGAGTATTCAGCAAAGAAGGCGCTTCCACTCAACTCCATCGGTATTTGCCGATATTCCGCATCGTTCTCTACTTTGGTATAATCTTCACTCATATCTATTTGTGCCATTGGGGAGAAAGTAAAAGGGCTTGTATTTCACTCACAAGTATCCATTTTTGGCGATTCATGCCAAAGGGAGAGAAAGTATGAGCCCAAAGCAAAAGGACCGCACCACCACCGAATTTTAAAAATGAAGTTTTCAAATTAGTATCTTATTGTGTTCAAAAAGGGGAAGTATCTTCAAAAATTTGTAAAACCCTCTTGAACACTAAGAGGAGAATTTTATTGAGGGGGAGTTTTGTTTAAGTCAAAGGAAAAGCATTTGAAACAAAGGGAGAAAACTTCAAATCTTGAAAATGCTTCTTTCAATCTTATTCATATACCTTTGATTATTTGCAAAATGTTTTGAAAAGAATTTTACAAAGGATTTGCAAAAACAAAACTCATGGTGCAAGCGTGGTCCAAAATTTTAACTAAGAAAACCATCCTTGCACATCTATTGAAATAAGTATATTGGTTTCAATTCCAAGCAACCTTTGCACTTACCTTATGCAAACTAGTTCAATTCTACACTTTTATATTTGCTTTGGTTTGTGTTGGCATCAATCACCAAAAAGGGGGAGATTGAAAGGGAAATAGGGTCAAACCTTTTTCCAATTGAATTTTGGTGGTTGAATTGCTCAACACAAATTATTGGACTAACTAGTTTGCTCTAGAATATATGTTCTACAGGTGCCAAAGGTTCACAACAAACCAATACAAAGTCAAAAGAAAGGGTTCAAAACAAAGGAGCAAAGTATACCGAAGGCAGCTCTCGTCTGGCGCACCGGACTGTCCGGTGTGCCACCGGACAGTGTCCAGTGCACCACCGGACAGTGTCCGGTGCACCAGGGAGATCGACTCTAAACTTGCCAGCTTCGGGAATTTTGGAGGCCGCTCCGCTATAATTCACCGGACTGTCCGGTGTGCCAGCGGAGCAATGGCTACTTCGCGCCAACGGTCATCTGCAGAGAACATTAAATGCACTACAGTGTGCGCCTGCACGCGCAGAAGTCAGAGTAGGCACTAGAAGGCGCACCGGACAGTCTATAGGACCTGTTCGGTGCACCACCGGACTGTCCGGTGGCCCAGTTGTCAGAAGCTCCAACGGTTGGAACCCAACAACCTGGTGACGTGGCTAGCGCACCGGACAGTGTCCGGTGGCACACCGGACTGTCCGGTGCGCCATACGACCGAAGCCTTCACCAACGGCCATATTGGTGGTTGGGGCTATAAATACCCCCCAACCACCACTCTTCAAGGCATCCAAGCATTTACTACATCTCATTCAATACAAGAGCAATACACAACACTCCAAGACACAAATCAAAGCCTCCGATCAAATCAAAGTCTCCAATTCAACTCTAGTTTTTAGGACTTGTGAGGAGATCGACTTGTGTTCTTTTGTTGCTCTTGTTGCTTGGTTGGCTTTCTTCTTTCTCTCATTCTTACTCTCAAAACCTTGTAAGCGAAGCAAGAGACACCAATTGTGTGGTGGTCCTTGCGGGGTCTAAGTGACCCAGGAAATCAAGGAAGGAAGCTCACTCGGTCTAAGTGACCGTTTGAGAGAGGGAAAGGGTTGAAAGAGACCCGGTCTTAGTGACCACCTCAACGGGGAGTAGGTTTGCAAGAACCGAACCTCGGTAAAACAAATCACCGCGTCTCACTCCTTATTTGCTCGTGATTTGTTTTCGCCCTCTCTTTCGGACTCGTTCATATTTCTAACGCTAACCCCGACTTGTAGTTGTGCTTAAGTTTATAATTTTCAGATTCCGCCTATTCACCCCCCTCTAGGCGACTTTTAGCAGGGATGCGGGCGTGGTGGAGCTTCGACGATTGGCGAGGGGCCATGGGGACGCAGGGGCGTCGGGCGCCATGGTACTTGTAGTTTGGGGCACGATGCATGCCCCACGGAATTCGGGAAATCCGGTGGAGATTTGTTGAGGCAACATCGGCCAGGAGCGAGATTCACGGCGAGGGATTTTCGCTCGCCAAGTCTGTGTTCAGTTGGGGAAGAACGACCTGACAAAAGGAGCCCACCCGCCGGTGGTAATGTGACTCAGGCGCATGCGGTGGGTGGATGACACAAGGCCCCGCCCGTGGGTGACGGAGCGCACGGTGCGCGTGCGTTGTGCGGCGGGGTGGGCCGACCCAGGGAGATTCGGCCTAGGAAGCTATTTTCTTTTTTTATCCTTTTTCTTTTGTGTTTTGTAGTTCTTTCTCATTTTCAAAGTTAACATTTGAATTTGAATTTGTTAGTGAGTTTTACACATAGGTCAAATGCACAATTAAAATTCCAGTATAAGAAGATATGTTTATTTATATATCATTATTACTATTTTTTCCTTATAGCATATATTCTTTACCTTTTTCTTCTCTTCTCTTTTCTATTTCCATTTTCAAATTCTAGTTTCCTAACTTAAGCTTGTCTCACAAGTTTGAATACAAAGTGCTACAATACAATAACTTTAGTATGAGATGCATATTTTTGTATTTATTTATTTGTTATTTGACTACCTTAATTCCATTAATTGAATATGCAAAGAGGGAAGAAATCAATTAGTCTTCAAGGGTTCCAAAAATCCCCAAAATACTAACACATCAATATATTTATTTATTTATTTATTTATTTATATCATTAATTTTATCTGATACAAATTTTAGAGCTTTACAAATCCTACCCCCCTTAATAGAAATCTTGTCCTCGAGATTTGTAAGAAAAGGGATATAGAAGGATTGGTTTGTGATTCAACTTTTAATTTATAATTGTTTCAAAAGTCCAGAGTCTCATCATTTTTTCATAGTCAATAGTGGGTGATTAGAAGAGGATAGGTATCCAGTTACCTATTATGTAGGATATAAGCTGGGCAGGTTGAGGTAAGAAAGATTATGACAAGGAAAAGACTTCATCTCGAGATTCGCTTTGACTGTTATATCCTTCCTTGTCGATGTTGATCTTTTCTTCTCTGATCTTGGTCTCATTAATTCGAGGCTAATGTATATCAGCGGGGTTGGGGAGTATGGTTAAGATAAGTATGGATGAAATAGACTACATGATGTAGGTCGAAAGTTTGTTTGATGTTAGGTGGGGATAGGCAGTTTATGCAATCCATCATGACTCTATTGGTTGGGTTAGTTCTTCTACTCATGGTTGAGTTGGTCCAATGTGCTAAGTTAAGTTATCATCTGGCTAGTAGGGTCTAATTTCTTCTACCAGTATCACTAATCCGTTTAAATAGATCACATTAGATTAGATTAGGATCTAGATTAGATTGGATATGACTAGAATAGACTAGTTTAGGTTAGATAGATCTACCAGGGTAGGATATATATTATTAGGATATGTTAGAATCTTTTGAGATAGAATGGATTATATGGTGTAGGTAGGTCATAGTCTCTGCTAGGTTAGAACAGAGGGGTTATGCAACCATCGTATGGTTAAGATAGTTGCACGAGGCCGAGTTGGTCTGTAGTTCTTGATTTAGTGCAAAGTAAATTAAGTTAAGAGCATATTTTATTGGAGTAGAGTCAATTCCATTTTATCAGTGTTATCCTTCTTGTTAAGAAACTTACATTAGATTAGCTATACTTTAGCCTTCATTAGGTTAGATTAATTTATCATAGTAGATCAGATCTAGGTTAGATTGTTACGACTAGATAAACTAGATAAGATCTCGTTAATTAGATCATGGTTGTTACTTTAGGATGAGATAAGTAGGGTGGTTAGGATAAGACGAATCTTTCAAGATAAGATGAATCTATTGAGATAAGAGAGAATCTTCTAAGATAAGATAAATCTATTAAATATATTCTAGTGGAGGATATTCTTAGTTGATCTAGTTTATCTTAATAATATATATAGTTTAATAGATCCATTTTTAATAGGGAATATTCTGTGTTGTCTATTTTGTAAATATTTTCCCTTATGTCTAGGTGTATGTCGGAGAGAAAATCCTCCGACCGGGTGGCAGAATGCACCCGCCCTAATCCTAGGATGAGGAGGGGGCCTAGGCGGTTGCCTGTTTGGTGAATTGACGATGACACAAGAACACTCAGGGGTTTATAGTGGTTCAGGCCGCAGGAGCGTAATACCCTACCTCCACTGTGTGTAAGATGTATTGGCGTGTGTCGAGCGTGTCCCTTGTAACGCTGTGTCCCTTCCCTTTTATAGTTTAAGGGAGATACATACAAGGATGCTGAGCCCTGACATGCGGGCCCAGGAGCATAATGGTAGGAATACATTATGTGAATAGTAAATGCTGATAGCACACAAAGATCCTCTGCCTTAGTAACATGTGAGTAATCAGCGGGAGTCATGATGACCGCAGTCCATGCAGCATTGATAGACAGTAACCCTTCTCTTAGAAACGCGCCAGTAATGGTGAGTTATTACCCTTGATATGGTAACGTGTGAGTAACGGCATGGCCCATGTAGCGTGGACTGGGTACGCTGCCTGTCAGTGGAATGGACAGGCGAGTGTGAATGCGAAGATGCGTGTAGCCCAGAGGCTTTATGTCAGGCTCCGCCCGTTGGCTTATGCCGCGCGCAGTAGGCCACGTGGTAGCATCGGGTCTCCGTCTAAGCGGGGAGCAGGAGTGTATGCGGATAGGTCCAGATCCCACCAGACCAGGTCTGGCCACGTGTCGGCACCGGACCCCCGCCTGGGCCCTGATTAAGGCCTGGGTGTGTTCTGTCCTGGAAACCTGGGACCCTACTGTGGGCAGCCCGGACCCCATACGGGGGGGTCCGGATCCCATTCCAGGGGTTCGGTCCGTACACGTGGGGGTCCTGGACCAAACTTGGAGATCCGAACTGTATATCCAGGGGTCCAGCACTTTCCCATGGGGTCCGGACTCACTGTTGTTGCCTTGGAGTATATCACTTTCTCTGAACATGTGGCGGTCCCGGACCTGCCCATGTGGTGGGGTCAGGCGCTGTTGCTGACCCAGAGTAGTCGCCCGAGGCTAGGGCGAGTCATGGCCTGGTCCCACATACAACTCTTTTACCACGCGACCAAGAGTAGCCGCGTGGGTACTATGCTTTTATACAGCAGTAAGGGGTACCCTAGTTTCAGGGTACCGACAGTGGCTCCCGGGCCCCACCTCAGGGGAGGATGCGAGCCTGCAGGTGGGGCCAAAGCTTGTACTTTGCCTCAACATGGCCTGATTGGTGATTGGCGTGCCGTTTCAGCGCGTCTGCTGACGCACCCACCATCAATCCACCTTCGGTCACGCCAACTGCCATATATGTCCCCGCGGGTGACTAACCCACAGGCCCCCATGCCTGGTAGTTTCGTCAGGCCACGCGCGGGGTGCCTCGTTGTCGCTGCATTGGTTTAAAAAACTACCTTTTGTCTTCTGCAGCGGTCCCAAGGAGGCGCACTACAGGCACGTGCGGCGGTTCGCTCTTTCCGCACCCGAAATCTGGCACACAGACTGTATGACTTGTGGACCCGGGCCCCCGTGTCATAGACTGGGCTACCTGGGTCCTAGGTGCCCGTTGAGCGGGATTTCGTGCGACGATTCAGGCGCGCGTGGAAGGGTTTCCTTGAACAAGGACTCAGGTCTCCCTGAAAAAGGATTCACCCCGCATGCAGCAGTTACCTTTTCGCATTCTCTCTCAATCGGCTGTGCCCTTTGCCTTCGTGCTCTTCTGCTTTACGCCCGTGCCGCCACACAAGCCATGGCTTCGCTTGGTCATCCTGACCGCTTTCAGTCCGAGGCAGCGTTTAACCTGGTGCATGGTCTGCTTGGGTGGAGCGCGCCAGGGCTTGCCGGAAGAATCCGTGCCGGCACTGCCCCCCTTGGCGATCTCACCGCTGGGGAGTTCGTGCTATTCACCTCCTACATTTCTTGCGGGTTGGCGCTGCCGATTTCGCCCTTCTTCCTGCTGCTGCTGGAGGAGTTCGGGCTTCAGCTTCAACACCTCACGACCCACTCCATCCTCTAGGCAGCCATCTTCATCCACCTCTGCGAAATGTTCGTAGGTGTGGCCCCCTGCACTTCCCTCTTCCGTTACTTCTTCATGTTGGTCAAGTCCGGGAAGACTAGGGACCACATCGATGCCTACTACTTCCAGACAAGGCTAGATCCGGCCATAGTCTACATCCCCACCTTTGGCGGTGCGAGGTGGGAGAACTGGCGCAGCGACTGGGTGATTGCCAGCACCGAGGCCAACGACCGCCTCGTCCTGCCGTCCAATGGGCCAGCACTCGACCGCAAGCAATGGAGGACCAAGCCGTCCCTCTCGCCAGTGTTCCTGCCCATTTTGGACAGGATCAAGGCCTTGGCCACGGGCGTCCTGACATTAATGCACGTGGTCGGCGACTTCCTGAAGCGCCAGATCATGCCGCTGCAGAGGAGGCCATGCCTGTGCTGCTGGTTCACCGGCCCGAACGACATCGGCAGGATCCAGCGCGGGACGGGCACCGATCTGTCCTGGGATGAGCTGGAACTCCTAGTGGGGGGATTACTGGGGAGACTTTTGTCCCTGAATCCCTGATACTCCCCCAAGCCATCCCAGCGCTCTGTGATGACCCAGGCCTGAGGACGGAAATCTTGGCCACGCTGCTGACCCCTTGACGACAGCGGCGTGGCAGTTCGCCAGACCGGCGGCCAGGACCCCCTCCATGGGATCTGGATCTCCGATGCACCGGCTAAAGGTCCCTAGCCCGCCGGTGTGGCTCCCAGCGCCAATCCCACTGTGGCCCCCAAGCCCCTTGGACAAGGGCAAAGGGGCTGCAAACAGTGCCTCCACCCTCAGTAGCTTTGGGGGGTTGGAGGAGGAGAGGCAACGCAGGCTGCGTCGCGCTGACAGGTCGCTCGTTTCGGAGCCCCCTCAGAAGCGTTAGAGGACTACAGGTGGGGCCGAGGAGGCCAACTCCCAGGCCCATGGCGTGGAGAGGCGCGTCAGTCCTCCGGCCCCGCCACCACCACCACCATCTGGGGGTGACCACCCCCAGGGGCACCAGTAGTAGCAACAGCAACAGCACCAGCAGCAGCAGCGATCGCCCCGCTTCCAGGGTCACTGGAAAGTCCAGGGCCCCAAGTAAGTGTAGCCCCTTTTTCTATGAGTCTAATCATCATGCCGACAAGTCTTAACCCATCATCTGTTTGCCAGGGCTTCTTCCTCCACCGCTCCCAAGGTCACGCCTCCTCCACTAGATACCAGGCGCACCGACAGGTTTGGCTCTCAGCAGTAGGAATCTGCTGAGGGTGGTGCTGGCGGTCCGCCCCCAGCTGCTGCCAAGACAGCGCTAGCGGCTTCCCATGCCCCAGCCGAGGGTCCGGCGGCAGCGGCGCCAGCGTTAGGCGGCGTCGCAGTGGCGGAGGAGATCCTAGCTGGGGGATCCGTGCCCACTCCCGACACTGGAGGTGACACAGGAGGCGTGTCCAGCTCCAACCCCCCGCCTGCTCTGGAGGAGATGGAGGTGGTGTTTGGGCGGCGACTCCGGTCGGGTGCCAAGCAAGAAGCTGTGCCAGTCCCCCTCCCCCGTATGCTGTCCCGTGCCCACCAGGTCCTTAGTGACATTGGGGCAGCAATCTTGTGGGAGTGGGAGGCGCTTGAGGCTGAGCACCAGCGCCTCAGTGACTCGCGCACCCAACTGGAGGAGCGCACCAAGACGACGTCCCGATAGTTCATCTCCGAGAGGTTCCAACTTGAGCGGGACCGCAAGGAGTATAAGAGGGACCTCCAAAGGGTGTGCGCCAGGGAGCTGGAGGCATCTCGGAGGGAGAAGAAGGTGGCCAGGAGGGAGGAAGCCATGACCCAGAGGGAGGCCCTCACGACAGAGTTCCAGGCCAAGCTGAGTGCCCTGCACCAGACTCTGGAAGCCAAGCGGGCCCAGTAGGTCAAGGCTGTGGAAAGGATGTAGAAATGGTAGCAGGAGCTCGAGGGCAAGGCTAGCGACGCCGCCCTCACCGAGGAAAATCTTAAGGCGAAGGAACAGTCCTTGGACAGGCGGGAGACGGACCTCGCCAGGCGAGAGACGGATCTCACCTTCAGGGAAGAAATGCTCACCCGGTGAGGCGAGTTGCTAGCCGAGCATGAGCTCGAGGTGGAGGAAAAAGGGAGGAAGCTGGAGGAGCAGATCCGCCAGTTTAATGCGGCGCAGGCGGCGCCGAGCCCCCAGGCAATGGAGGCCACCAGGAAGGCCCTTGAAGATCTCTAGGCTGAGCACCGCGTCGGGGTCCAGCGTATTGCCGAGTGGGCCGGCGAGGCTAGCACGACACTGGTGCCACTAGGGATGAGCCCCATCCCAGTGTCGAAGCTGCCAGTGTCGTTCTCCAATGCCCTCCCAGTGTTGGACTCCGCCGCCGATCGCCTCTGGCGCCTGGATCAGATCCTGAGTGCCCGCCTGGAGGCAGAGGGCAGCAAGCTCTGCCGGGCGGTGGTTGAATATGTCCTAACGTGCTTCCGGAGCCAGGACCCTGCCATATCTTTGGCACCGGTGATCGCTGGTCCAGTGCCCGCCACAGAAGATGCAGCCCGGGAGAGTGTACAAGACGTTGTGGAGATGGTGGCCGAGCGCTTCCAGCGTGATTCTGTCGACGTCGAGTAGCTGATCCTATAGAGATAAGGCAAGGGTTCCACTGGGGAGCGGCTGTAATAACTTTGGCCATGAAACATACTTTAAGAACCGTTAATCAAACAACAGTGAAACTTATCTGTATGTTATTTGTCCTTGCTTTGTGTAGCGTTATCAACTTCCCCCTGGTACTTGGCCCCCTAGGAGGTAGGCTCGATGTGTCGAGGCTGGATACCAGTATACCAAAGAAAAAATTAGTGGTCTGATCCCTAGGAGGTAGTCTCTACAGTTTGAGACTACCTACCTCTGGACTGGGACCTGGACCAGCACATAGCTTCGGCTTTGAAGTGTTAGGAGCACACCCATAGGACCCATCATCTGGTATCCGTCATCCTTTGATTCATGCAACAGGACTTGCAGGATTTAGCCTAGGAAGCCAAGCCGTATGCCCGGACCCACAGGATCATAGTTCCAAATACTAGGGTACCCGTTGCAGAGTGGTGGAGTGTGCAGTCTTAGGGTACGGAACCATGCTAAGCAGCTACACAACTCTGGACCACTCCAGGGAACGAGTGCCCATTCTATAGGACTGGACCCCAGGTTGCCGAACCCCCTGCAGTAGTAGAGGGGTCCTGAACTGCAAGCCTGGCTACTCAATTCGGATGTCGTCATACCAGCAAGGGTGGGAAACTGTATGAGTGTGTTAGATAAAAACAATGCTTGTAAACTGAAGTAGAATAAAACCATCACAAAAGCACATCTGGGGGGTAAATCTTTTCCTTATAACTTGATATACATGGGTGCAGACCAATAGGCTAGGCTTACAAGGGCGGACCTCACCGGATTGACATACACATATGTGCAACCTAGTTACAAAGGAAGAAAACTCAACCTCCCAGTTTTGCTTTTATGGATAGAACTTACGGAGATGCTCTATATTCCAGGGATTGGGAAGAGGTACTCCTTCTGTTGTGGCAAGGCGGACACACCCGGGTCGGCATATTTCCGTCACCTTGAAGGGTCCTTCCCAACTGGGGGAGAGTTTGTGGAGCCCTTCTCGGTTCAGTACTCGCATTAGGACTAGGTCCCCGACCTTGAGCTCCCTACTATGCACAAACCATTGGTGGTAGCGCCTGAGCGCCTGGTTGTACCGTGCATTTTGGATCGCCGCTTGCCATCTGCGTTTGTCGATGGAGTCCACGTCCTCACGCCGTAGCTGTTCCTGCATAAATTCATCGAAAGACTGGACCCGTGGTGAGCCCATAATGATTTCCAGGGGAAGACAGGCTTCAGCCCCGTAGACCAGGAAGAACGGGTCTCCCCGGTAGCCCGGCTCGGTGTGGTCCGGTATCCCCATAGTACGCACGGAAGCTCGTTGACCCAATTTGCACCATGCTTTTTAAGCAGTCATAGGTGCGTGTCTTGAGTCCCCTAAGGATTTCTGCATTTGCTTTCTCCGCCTGGCCGTTGCTCCTCGAATGCGCCACAGACGCAAAGCAGAACTAGGTGCCGATGCCCTCGCAATACTCCTGGAAGAGCTGACTTGTAAACTGGGTCCCGTTGTCCGTAATGATACGGCTTGGGACCCCAAATCTACAGACAATCGACTTGAGGAAAGCAACAGCAGCACCTTGGGTGATACTGACCATAGGGGTGGCCTCTGGCCACTTTGTGAACTTGTCAATAGCGACGAAGAAGAAACGGTACACGCCGACAGCCCTGGGGAATGGTCCCAGGATATCGACCCCCCCATACAGCGAATGGCCAGGAGGGTGGAATCATCTGCAGAGCCTGAGCCGGTGTGTGTATCTGCTTTGCATGGAATTGACATGCTTTGTAGGACTTTACCAACTCAGCTGCATCCTAGAGAGCAGTTGGCCAATAGAAACCGTGCTAGAAGGCCTTACTAACCAGTGTGCGGGATGACGAATGACTTCCGCACTCACCTCCATGGATCTCCGTGAGCAGCTCGTGGCCCTCCTCCTGGGTGATGCACCACATGAGAATGCCGTTGGCGCCATGGCGGTATAGATCCCCTTCTACCACCGCGTATCGTTTAGCCAACCGCACTATGTGCTCTGCGGACACATGATCTTCAGGAAGGATATTTTCTTTCAGGTAGTCCCAGATCTCATAGATCCATGCATTGGGACCACTCTGAGCTACTGGCTGTGGTGCTAAGAGGTTGGCAGGACCCCCTGTAGCACACACAATCCTTGGTGGGTTCTGCAGATGTAACGCCACCGGGACCGCTAGCTTCGAGGTGCTAGTCTCCCCCCTTCACCCAGTTCGGCAGGCTGGGTGGTAGGTCTCAGCAGCCGTCTTTCGAAGACGCCCTCGGGCACGGGTGCCCAAGTTGATGCCCTCATGGAGAGTTCATCTGCCACTGAGTTGTTAGCCCGAGGAACGTGTTGCAGTTCTAGGGCAATGAAGTCTTTTTCCAGCTTCCTTATGTGGAGAAGGTAAGCTACGAGCCTAGGCTCGTTGCAGCTACATTCCCTGCGGACCTGCTTGATAATCAGCTGGGAGTCCCCCTTCACGAGGAACTGGCGGATCCCTAGGGATAGGGCCGCAGACAAGCCGAAGATCAGTGCTTCATATTCTGCCATGTTGTTGGTGGCCTTGAACTCAAGATGCAACATGTACTTCACTTGATCTTCGTTTGGGTCAACGAGGACCACACCAGCACCACCACCCTGCTGGCGGGCGGACCCATCGAAGAAGAGTGTCCACTGGGGCTCGGTGAAGACCGGGACCCTGGGCTCCGCAGGTGTGGGGTTCGAATCAGGGTCCGGACCCCCAGGAGTGCTCGGGGGAGGGGTTCATTCCACGTGAAGTCAGCCAGAACCTGGCTCTTGACAGCGTGGCGAGGCTGGAAGTCTAGTTGGAACTCAGCAAGCTCCACGGCCCACTTGGCGATGTTGCCTATGGTGTTAGAGTTGTGGAGGATGGCCCTTAACGGGAAGGAGGTCACCACCACGACCCTGTGTGCCTGAAAATAGTGGCGCAACTTCCTGGACGCAACAAGTATAGCATAGATAAGCTTGTGCGTCTCAAGGTACCTGGCATTCGCCTCATGGAGGACTTCGCTGACGTAGTAGACTGGCTTCTAGATGGTTCGAACCCCTGGGGTTGGTCTCGAGTCCTCGAACTCTTGACCCTCCATCAGCACCGTGGTGGTCTGACCACCACCTTCTCCTAGGGGAACTTTTTGGCTCCCCTGGGAATGTTCTATCGTCCTTTCGACGACCAGCACCATGCTCACCACCTCTGTAGCCACTGCAATGTATAAGTACAATAGCTCCCCTGGTTCTGGAGCTACCAGTATCGGTAGGGACACAAGGTGCTGCTTCAACTCTTGAAAGTACTTTCTGCCTCCTCGGTCCAAGAGAATGGGTCGAACTTCCGTAATAGCTTGAAGAAGGCTACGCCCTCTCAGGCAGTCTTGAGATGAAGCGGCTAAGGGTGGCCAGCGACCCCGTAAGCTTTTGGACGTCCTTGATTCGGGCCGGAGGCTTCATTGCCTCAATTGCTTTGATCTTCTCCGGGTTTGCTTCAATGCCTCGGTGCGAAACCAGGAATCCCAGCAACTTCCTAGCGGAGACACCAACAATGCACTTTTCCGTGTTCAGCTTTGTGCGTGTTGCACGCAGCATGTCAAAGACCAGGGTCAAGTCTTCCACTAGGGTCGACCCTCTCGTAGTCTTGACTACGATGTCATCAACGTATATCTCTATCCTGTCCCTAATCAGGTCACCAAAGGTCTTACTCATCGCCTGTACAAATGTTGGTAAGGCGTTTTTAGACCGTAAGGCATTACAACATAACAGTAAAGCCCATCCACAGTTACAAAAGTGGTATGTTTCCTATCTTGCCTAGACATCTGGATATGATGGAAACCAGAGTAAGCATCTAGGAAGGACAGGAGGTCGCACCCGGAGGTAGAATCCACGATTTGATCTATTCGTGGAAGTGGATATGGGTCCTTGGGACAAGCCTTATTGAGGCTGGTGTAATCGATGCACATTCGAAGCTTCCTGTTTGCCTTGGGAACGATGACTGGATTGGCCAGCCATACTGGGTGATGAACCTCTTCGATGAAGCTAGCGTGTAGCAGCTTTCAGACCTCCTCATGAATGAAATCTTGTCGCTCAATGGATTGTCTCCGAGGCTTCTGACTCACCGGTTTGGCGTCAGGGTGGATCTTTAGATGGTGCTCAATCACCTCCCTGGGGATCCCAGGCATCTGTGATGGTTCCCATGCGAATACGTTGGCATTTTCCTGGAGGAAGGTGAAGAGCGCGATTTCCTATTTTTCCTCCAGATTGCCCATGATGTGGGTGGTTTGGGAGGAATCCACGCCAACCTAGATGGTTTTGACGGGACCGCCGTCTGCCCCGGATGGATGCACCTTTGGCACCTTGGTAGGCGCTTTGGTACTGGAAGTCGAGGGGTCCCTCCCCCCGTCCTCTGGGCGAGCAGTTTCTGCCACCAGGGCGTGCAACTTCTCAACGGCTACAAGCGCAGCAGCGCGGTCGCTCCGCAAGGTGAGGACCCCAGCAGGGGACGGCATCTTAAGGACCAAGTACCTGTAATGGGCAATGGCCATGAACCGGTACAAGGCCGGCCTGCCAATGATGGCATTGAAAGGGAGGTTAACCTCCGCCACATCAAATTGGACGTTCTCAGTGCAGAAGTTCTCCTCAGTCCCGAATGTAACCGGGAGTGCGATGCTCCCAAGAGGATACACCGGTTGAGAGCCCACTCCGAAGAATGGACGAGAGGGTCCCAGTCGGGATCCTGGGATCTGCAGCTGCTTGAACGCAGCATGACTAATGACGTTGAGCCCAGCCCCACCGTCTATCAGGACATGATGTAGCCTCATGTTGATGATGACAGGGGCGTTGATGAGTGGTATTATACCGGCCCCTGCCATGTTTTCGGGACAGTCGGATGCCCCGAAGGAGATAGTGGTGCTCCGCCACCGCTGATGTGGAGTAGCCTTCGGGACCCTTGGGGTCACTGAAAGGACCTCTCGGTGCAGGGACTTCATGTTCCTACGGGAGGTGAGCTCCCAGCTCCTGCTGTACATCATGTACAGCTTCTTGCGGTGGCCGTTGTCGTCACCGGAGTCGGAGTCTCCAGTGAAGACGTCCTTAAGGACCCGCTCAGGGGACTGATACCCGAGGTCCCGTTCTCCCGTGGCCGCGTCACCTTCATCGACCTTCTCCTTGCCAGGTCGGTGACGAGGCGACGAGCCATCTCTGGAGGCCTGCTCGTGCCGCTCGCTGACGCGCTTCGCGAGCTTGATGATCTCTCAGCACTCCGAGGCGCTGTGGCGACTGTTGGGATGGATAGGGAATGAACCACTGTTACCTCCCTGTTGCTGTGGGTGCTTGCCGCACTCGTTCCGGCCCCTAGTTGCAGCTGCGACGACCGGAGCAACAGACTACGGCCTATCGTGACTGCGGTTCTTCTTCTTGTTGTTGTTGCCACCTTGGGTGGCGGCACCTGAGCCACCCGTTTGGGTAACTAGGGTCTGTGGTGTCGAGTGCCATGCACGGCCCTCGGCAGCTCTGACACATTTGTCGGCTAGAGCGAAGAGCGTGGTGACGGTTTCCATGTCATGCGTCACCAATTTCTCCAACATTCTCATCGCGTACCCCCTGTCGGAAAGCAGTGATAATGGAGGCATCGGAGACACGAGGTATAGTCCCTCGTACCTTGGTGAAGCGAGAGATGAAAGCCCGGAGAGTCTCCCCGGGTTCTTGCCTTACGGCATGGAGATGAGCCTCCACACCATACTGCTGATAAGCATTACCAAAGTTCACTGTGAACCATGCACAGAGCTCTTCCCAGGAGTAGATGGACCCTGGGGTCAGGTTCATGAGCCAGGTCCGGGCCGGCCCGGTCAAGGCTACATGGAAGTAGCTCGCCATTACGGCAGTGTTTCCACCAGCTACCGTAATGGCGGTAACGTAGACGTGCAAGAATTCCGATGGGTTTGAGATACCGTCGTACTTCTCCGGCAGGTGTGGCCGGAACTTGGGTGGCCAAGTCGGCGCGGAGGTGATCCGCTAGTGCGGAACAGCCCACGCCGACCAATGGGACACCCGACTGGATTCGGGCGCCCCTTGGAGTTTGTGGCGCAACTGGAGCGAAGTCTTGGTCGAGGTCGCAACCCTCGAAGTTTTGCCGGCGCTCACGCGCCCTCTCTAGAGAGACTCGAGCATCCTCGTCCGCACGCCTACGGTTGAGCTCTGCCCGTAGGTTGTCAGCCCTCTCCAGAGAGATTCGAGCATCCTCGCCTGCACGCCTGCGGTTGAGCTCTGCCCGCAGGTCATCAGTCTGTGCAGCCCTCACTGAGGGTGAGCGCACAGATGTCGACGCCTCGCGTTGACGTCGGAATGATTGAGGCCTGGGCCTAGCCGAGCCAGAATGCGCCATGCCGAGGAGACGGTCGACATCCTCGCGCCACTGCCTCATGGCCCCCGGCGAGGCCATGAAACTTGGGGGGTTGCGTAGCAACTCCCTGGCTGCTGACAGTGCCCCACCAGGAGCAGCCCTCGACGGAGCCCTGGAAGCCTGCGCGGGTGTGTGCTGCTGCGCAGCGTGCATAGCAGCAGCACCAGGAGCAGGGTGGTAAGAGCCTCATGGCACGGAAGATGCTGCCCCTTCCTTCATCCGGAAGTCCTTGGGAGACAAGTCATGGTGCTCGATGATCTGAACCATCGTGTCGAACAAGAAAACAGGCGAAAAACCTAAAGCCAAAGCCCCTACCTGGCGCGCCAAATGTCGGAGAGAAAATCCTCCGGCCGTGTGGCGGAATGCACCCGCCCTAATCCTAAGATGAGGAGGGGGCCTAAGCGGTTGCCTGTTTGGTGAATTGACGATGACACAAGAACACTCGAGGGTTTATAGTGGTTCAGGCCGCAGGAGCGTAATACCCTACCTCCACTGTGTGTAAGATGTATTGAGCGTGTGTCGAGCGTGTCCCTTGTAACGTTGTGTCCCTTCCCTTTTGTAATTTAAGGGAGGTACATACAAGAATGCTGAGCCCCGACATGCGGTCCCAGGAGCATAATGGTAGGAATACATTATGTGAATAGTAAATGCTGACAGCTGTAACACCTCAGGTGTTTATATTCTGCTCGACAACGAGTACGGATTTAAGCACGTGATATCAGTGAATAAGACGGACACTAAGATCTATATATTTTTGCCTATCGCGATTTTAACATCGCATCTATTTCGTCTGTCGTGAATGCGACGTCGTTTTTACTTTTATCTACCCAGGCTCATCCTAAATTTTCGTAATGTTTGGAGCATAATTGTTCCGAAAATCGGTACGTCCGGTGATTATTTAAAATTCATCGCTCGCGCGAATACAAATTCGGAAGCCCGAACCACTCGGATGATTTTTATCTCAGGCAACTTAATATGTGCTCGACGACTAAAATTATTCAGGGCAAAATATTTAGGATCGCGCGTCGTCTGAGTGAAAGCGTGCGCGTAAACATGATCCAATTTATTTGTCTGCACGCTGTTTTGACGACGAAATCGCGTATGTATTAGCCGATAGGGTTTCGACTAATATTAGTCGAATCACGCAGAATAAATTATTAGTGCCTAAATCAGGTTAATTCGGTCGGTTGCTTCTCGCCAGGTCCGACCGTTGGATATAAATAACAGATGTAGATTCATCCGACTGCAGAGTATTCACCAAAACAAATCCTAATTTCCGAACCAAGAAAATCGTGCGCGAAATGATTAATTAGATTGTTTTTAGCAAAATATTCAAAGGTGAATTAACGGTACAAATTTATTCGGCTCCCAAAAATTCGTCAAATCGAATCGTGTTCAATTATTGTTATCAATCCCGTTTGATTCCACCTATTTTACATCGCTAAAATTGTGATTCAAAATATCTATGATTTTCTATAAAAAAGAGAGAAAATAAAAAAAGAAAATAAAAAAAATAACCAGAAAAATCTCCTCGCGTACTGATCCGTCCGCCGCCCTCTCCCTCTATTTGTCTCATGCTCAGCCCCTGCTCTGCTCTCGCTGCCGAGTTCCTCTGCACGTCTTCTCTCCTTGCTGGCGCGCTCAAATTCCTGTGCTCGCCGGAGCTCTCCCTGCCGTGCGGCTATAGCTCCTGCGCCCGGCCAAGTTTCTTTGTGCGCCGCAGTTCGCCCAGCCCCTCAGCTCGCCGAGCAGTCCCTGCACGTTTCCCTCTCTCTCCCTGAGCGCCCAGCCGGATCTCCCCTCTCCCTGCTCGCGAAGTCCCTGCGCGTCCTGGATCGCTCAGCCCTGCGCGTCTCTGCTCGGCGCTCAAGCTCCTCTGCACGCGCTGTCTTCCAGCTGCCAAGCGCCCGTCGAAACTCCTCTGCCGGCTGCAAGTTCCTGCTCAAGCTCGCCCTCGGCGCTCGCCCCTGATGCCTGCACCGATGCTCTCTGATCCAACTCGCCCAGCGCGTGCTTCTCCTTATGTGTCGTGCCTGCGTGCTGCTCGCCCCAGCTCCCAGCCATGGCGTCGGCCAGAGCTCCTGCGCGTTGTGTGCTCAACTCCCTTTTCCGCGCGTGCGCGCTTGGCTCGCTTTTCTGCGCGCCTAGCGTTCTGCTCCCACTCGTCCCTGCGCATCTACGTTCTGCTCGGATCTGGTTTGCCGCGCCCCTGGCGGAGCTCTCCTCCATGGCCGCCGTGGGCTCGTCGGCGTTGCACCTGTCCATGCCCGCCGTGGTGGCGCGCGTCCCTGGCCCTCTGCGCGAGCTCTGTCCTCTCCCATGGCCGACCATCGTGTGCGCCACTGCTTCTTCCCTGTGTTCGGTCCTGGCTCGATCGCGCTTTGGTGCTAGCGCCGTGGTCTGCAGCTTGTCTGCTCCAGCTCTCTGGTGCCACGCGTTGAGCACCGTGTCGTCGCTCAGCTTGCCGGCGTGCATCCTGCTCCTTACGCGCCCAGCGCCGTGCACCGAAAAGTCCCTGCGTGCAAGCTATCTGTTGGTCGCGCGCGAAGCTCTCCGTTTGTCGTCATCGCTCGGTCGCGCGACAGGCTGACTGCGTGTCGTGTGTCGCACATCCTAGGTCTTCGTCGTCGTGTCGTGCGTGCAACAGTCCTAGATCTGTGCCGCCCTGGTCTTGTTGTCGACATCGTTCGCCGTGGCATAGTCGTGGAACTTCCTCAGCGCCGCGTGCGTCAGATCATTGGGTCGCGTCTTGCTCGAGCCATGCCACTGGTACCCTCGCCGTAGAACTGTTCGTCACCATGCTCGACAAGCTCTAGTCGCACGCGTGAATTTTCTTCGCTCGGCTTTAATTCCCAATCGCGTCGTCGATTTCACCGGTTATCGTTGTTCGTCGTCGCGTCATGTGTGTAGCTCTATATACGTCACCCTCCTGCGTCGTCATCGATCCGTGCGTCAGCAAGAAATCTCCAGAGTCGGGTGAAGACGGAGTCAGCAGCGTGGTATTCACCAAGTGCGTGACAAAAGCTAGTATATCCTGCGCGACTCAAGTTCGATTCGTCAAAATTACTTAGTCGAGGAGAAGATCTTCAGCCAGTGATTACCAAAGAAAAGAAAGCCCCTGGATGACGTCAACCGGAACCCGTAGTCGAACTTCCGACTATCGCGTCGAATTAGTTAGGGTAAGTAAATTTGTTACTCGTGTTAGTGAATTGGTGGATGGTTTGACTAGGTTTAATATTTATTGATTGCCTGAGTCGTTTTAGTAAGTTGGTCGATGTCGTAGGATGAAAGAGATCTCAATATGTCTCAGTATTTGCGGGATTGTAGGTGTTAAAAATGGGAAGTTATATTAATATATATATGATACACAAGTTAATCGGTAAAGTAAGTAATTAAGATACATAGTTTAAAGAGTTAATAAAAAGCTAGGAATAAAAATAGGTTTTTCTAGTGTTATTACGTCAATTTGGTTAATGGCGGTAGTCGATGCCCTGCTGTGATATCCATGATGCTTAATGCTTGTTTTTAGTGTTTCATCCTTTTTAGTGTAGATTATCTATATTTTGTTCGTTATACTTGTGCTCATACTTGTGCATCATGCATCTCATGAGGTACGATAAATAATCGCGTGATGCGGAAGACGACCCAAGTCGACCCCAAGCACGGGCTAATCCGCAGGATGAAGCTGATGAACTAATCTAAAGATGGATAGACAAAACAAGTATCACAACAAGGATGATCGTCAAGTGGACGTCACCTAACAACACTAACCTAGTGTTATTCAGGCAAGCCCCGGTGCATTCGCCACCTCCTTGATGTTTTAAAATCTTTATCACCTTGTTTGCTGCATTTCCTTCCTTGAAAATTGATTTCCCTTCCTTGATATCCGTTTTGAAAAGAATTTTATGATGCTTAGCCTTGCTTTAGCATACAAAAATGTTTTTTTTAAAACAAAGGTGATGCTTCAGTGGGTAGGAATGTTTTCAAAAATAAAACTTGATGGTGGATCTGTCAAAGGCCTTGATGGGTTCAACATCGGAAAAGATGTACCTCTACCAGGTACCAGACTTTGGGTTGAAATTAATAAAGCTGAGACCGGGCGGTTGACTTGCACGAGAAAGGAGTCTCGGTGTAGTGTCTCCGTCTGAGTCGATTAAGGACCGTGTCGATGTAGGCTTGCTGATCGAGGACCCTTTAACTGGTCACATGCCTCGTCATGGGTAAGCTTTGCCTCGGGCAGTCTAATACCAGAATAAGATACCACGCAATGGGAGTGGAGAGATGGCGAGAGTAGTGTGTACCCTCCGTGGGAAGAGGCTGGACGGTGGTGTATATGTGCTCTCGGTTGGCGTGAACCTGATCTGGTCTTAAGAACCCCGGTGGCGAGTTGACATATGCAAGGGTTAAGTGCTATATATGTCGTGTGATTGGAGATCCTCAGCTGAGTATAATCGATTCGGATCGCCGTACCTTCGCGGTTATGAAGACTTGGTCACTGCCCTACACGTAGCAATCCAGTGAAGATGAAGGGTTGTTAAGAAATTGGCTAATATAGGTCAAGTGATTGAACTAGGGTAGACAGAACTCTAGATACAGGTAACTTTACTTAACCTGACAAGTAAAAATGGATTTTTAAGGATCCACTTTTAGTAAGCATTTCTGCAAAACAGAGTCTTTGATTCTTGATAAGCCATACCTTGAATCCCTCTAGCCAGCATACCCTTGAGAGTCTTTTTTTTAGTCGGGTAAGTCTTGCTGAGTAATTCTGTACTCAGGGTTTTATTCCCTGTTGTTTTTCAGGTCCTAACTTTGTGATGCTGTTGATGATGTTAAGTGCTGGTGGGCTCGGCCTTCTTATACGTCTAAGTAACCCTTCTATACTTCTTACTGAGGATGGTCACTTGAGCTAGCATATATTTCAAACTTATACTTTTATAATCACTCCGATAAAATAATGTAAAATTTTTGTAACTTGTAAAATTTGGTAATAAGATTTCCGCTGCAAAAATATTGGTGTGTATGATTTGTGTTACTTAATCTCGCGGTTCTAGTTGAAAGTGGTTTATCCGAAGTCCTTGGGGCAATCGGATAGATCCTGTTAAGTTATCTGGTGCACATGCATAGCCGTCTAAGGTCTTTGGGACAAGGATAGGTGCATGTGGGCCCAATAACTTGGAGGTTCTGCCACAACAGCACACAAAGATCCTCCGCCTTAGTAACGCGTGAGTAATCAGCGGGAGTCATGATGATCGCAGTCCTTGCAGCATTGATAGGCAGTAACCCTTCTCTTGGAAACGCGCCAGTAATGGTGAGTTATTACCCTTGATATGGTAACGTGTGAGTAACGTGTGAGTAACGGCACGACCCACGTAGCGTGGACTGGGTACACCGCCTGTCAGTGGAATGGACAGGTGCGCGTGAATGCGAAGATGCGCGTAGCCCAGAGGATTTATGTCAGGCTCCGCCCATTGGCTTACGCCGCGCGCAGTAGGCCACGTGGCAGTATCGGGTCTCTGCCTAAGCGGGGAGCAGGAGTGTATGCGGATAGGTCTGGATCCCACCAGACCAGGTTTGGACACGTGTCGGCACCGGACCCCCGCCTGGGCCCTGATTAAGGCCCGGGTGTGTTCTGTCCTGGAACCCTGGGACCCTACTGTGGGCGACCCGGACCCCATACGGGGGGGTCCGGATCCCATTCCAGGGGTCCGGTCCGTACACGTGGGGGTCCTGGACCAAACTTGGAGATTCGTACTGTATATCCAGGGGTCTGGCACTTTCCCATGGGGTCCAGACTCACTATTGATGCCTTGGAGTATATCACTTTCTCTAGACACGTGGTGGTCCCGGACCCGCCCATGTGGTGGGGTCAGGCGCTATTGCTGACCCAGAGTAGTCGCCCGAGGCTGGGGCGAGTCATGGTCTGGTCCCACATACAGCTCTTTTACCACACGCCCAAGAGTAGCCACGTGGGTACTATGCTTTTATACAGCTGTAAGGGGTACCCTAGTTTCAGGGTACCGACAATGTATATGTAGATGCAATTGTGGACATTATTCCACAACCCATCATACTTAATCCAAGATCCAAATCAGACATGTATCATAAGAACAAACATTCAAGCATGCAAATATTTACGAAAATAGTTTTGATTTTGTTCCTAAGATTAGGTCTCCTATTCCTAAAAAGTCACTTTAGGTACAGGATTTCAAAGTGTGAAATCCACTTTTATCTTTAGAAGTGAAAAGGTAAGAGTAATCAGAGTAAAGCAGCAGTGGCTGAGAAATGATTAAGGTAAGTTTAGAAAAAAATCAGAGTGGCAAAGGTAAGTAGATCAATGGTTATGCAGTTCTATCTAGGTTTCGTCCTACAGTCAACACCCCTCTGATACCACTTCTGTCACACCCGGGTTTTAGGGGTCCAAAACCCGGGTGCGAAAATAAACACCAGGTGTGCTGGGACCTAAGTCTCACACATATGATGAATAGTGGTATAGAAACAAATGTCACATCTTTACTATACAATAGGGGTTCTGTACAAAATAATAAATAATTACATCATATGGAGACATCGATCCAGCAACCCAAAGTTGACTAGGAGACGATGGCCTAGACCTCTCACGAACTCGTCACAACATCCTCCATGCGCCTTATCCTGCGATACCTGTTCTTGACCTGTGGGGGTGTGAGACAGCAAGAGTGAGCTCACATACGTTCATCGCTCAACAAGTTGTGGGGAATAATGTGCATGAACTCGCCAAAGGTGGGAGTTCATGTGAAGTGTAAGGCTTACCAAAGAGGATGGTTGAAGCTGAGCATTGCTTTTAAAGTTAGTCAAAATTTTATTAGCAATTACTAAGTATAAGTAAATAACAACCCAATTAAGTAGTAGAACAAAAGTAATAACATCACCCTCAATGCAATGCATATGACAAATTGAATTTAGTTCCATAAATTAATCATGTGAGGGTCCGAGCTGTTCATGACCGTGAGCACGTCTAGTATACCAGTTTTACACTCTACAGAGGTTGCACATCTTTACCCACAAGTCATTTTACCCATCTGCCATGGGGTTGTACGGGCCCCATACACCTCTACCAAGGAAGCGAGGTAGGGTAACACTACGAGGCCTTTACAAAGTTCCACTGGCTTCAGAAAACCCGCTATAGTTTATAGGAAGCTCCAATGCAGGGATCCCTCGCCTGACCGCCATCACAGCGAAATCAACCTAAGAACCTCCCTACACTGACCACTTCCCTACCGTCCTTGCCCCTTTCGGATAAGGTAGTCATCCACTAGCTTTCCTAATTAATCAGCCAAGGGGCCCCATCCCTCCCTTGTGGTAGCACTGTTTTCCCGGGTGGTCGCTCCATGTTCCAATTAACATAATGATCTTAACATGAACAGTATATAACAACTAATAATAAAAGTATAATCGTGAGTAATATGTATCTCTATATCCAAATCCACATAAAGCAATAGCAGGTACTACCCAAAAATTCAGTGGTGAACAAGGTATAAAGATAGTCAAACTAGGGTAACCTATTAGGTCCCATCAAAATTAACCTATGTAGATCATTATGATTAATCAGAACATGACTAGGTAAAAGAAGTGATCAAGGGCACAACTTGCCTGGGACTTGAGATTCCAGGTATCAACTTGCTTCTCAGATGACTCGTGACCTTGCGCTAGTCGTAGCAATACAGACAAACATGGTATAGGCAAAATTAACATCACACCAATGATGTAAACAAAATACATAATAATAATCTATACATTAAAATAAGATTATAGGAACAAGAATCATTAATTTTGGAGTTATAGATTTTAAGTTATGAATTTATGAAGGTTTTAGGTGCTAGGTACAAGATTAATTAGGAGATTAATTTTAATATGGTTTTCATGTCAAAACAGAGACACTAGTTGATAAACAATAATATTACAAAATTATAGAAACTGGAATAGGTCAATTCGAAGTTAGAATGAATTAAATATGAATTAAACAAGTTTGTGGATTTATTTTTATACTAAAAACCTATTTTCTTTATTAATTCTGAATTCCTTAAGGGTTCAGGACTACGCATAATATTTCTTAAGACATCAGGGGTTAATTCACAATTTTTCCAAGACTCAGGATTCCCCCATATGGACGGCAGGTTGGATAGCTAAAAGCATAGGGTCTCTTACGTAAAAAGCCCTGACCGAAGGGGTACGCGAAGATCCTGGCCGCCCGATCTGATTACAAGGGTCCAGATTAGATTGATTCTTTTAAGCGAACCGTATGACAGCCACTGGATCGAGATCCATCGGTTCACGAACGCCCATGATCCAAGCGATATCCTAATTCTAATCCAGACCGATCATCTCGAGATCAATGACCCACGCATTACTCGAAGTGGTACATACCCACGTCCGCCGGATCGTGATCCTACGGTCACGGACCATCTTCCACCGCCCGAGCATCAAACCATGGCGCAGAACCATTCATGGCGGCGCGGTGCTCCGGCGACCACCGAATCCATGCCACCGATGCACGATTTCCTACCCCAATGGGCTCTACACGTATCGGAGGCACAAGTGAGTTTTGAAGAGAGCTTGCTACCCGGATTGATGGAGCGCAGAAACACGACCACGGCCGGAGGCGGATCTGTGGCGGCGGAATTGCTCCGTCGAGCAATTCACGACCACCAAGTTATAATTTCCCCCGATTGAGCTACGAACCACATCAAGGCACCCAGGAGACATGCCAAGGCCTCCCTGCCGGGCCCCCGGACGGCGCCAACAGTGGAGGACCACGGCGGCGGTCGCGGTCGGGGTTGCCGACATGCGAGTCCAGGCATCTCGATTGCGAGGAGCGTCGATGGGATCCCAAATGAGCGTGCGGACCGGTCATGGGATGGTCCAAGGAGTAGATAGGGGCACGGGGAAAACGATGGCAGGCGCTAGAGGGTAGTAGGGACACGGGTATGGTGGAGCTTTGATGGTTGGCGAGGGGCCATGGGGACGCAGGGGCGTCGGGGACCATGGTACTTGTAGTCTGGGGCTCGATGCATGCCCCACAGAATTTAGGAAAACCAGTGGAGATTTGTTGAGGCAACATTGGCCAGGAGCGAGATTCATGGCGAGGGATTTTTGCCCGCCAAGTCTGTGTTCAGTTGGGGAAGAACGACCTGACAAAAGGGGCCCACCCGTCGGTGGTAATGTGACTCAGGCGCACGCGGTGGGTGGATGACACGAGGCCCCGCTCATCGGTGACGCAGCGCACAGTGCGCATGCGTTGTGCGGCGGGGTGGACCGACCCAGGGAGATTCGACCCAGGAAGCTATTTTATTTTTTTATCCTTTTTATTTTGTGTTTTGTATTTCTTTCTCATTTTCAAAGTTAACATTTGAATTTGAATTTGTTAGTGAGTTTTACACATAGGTCAAGTGCACAATTAAAATACCAGTATAAGAAGATATGTTTATTTATATATCATTATTACTATTTTTCCTTATTGCATATATTCTTTACCTTTTTCTTCTCTTCTCTTTTCTATTTCCATTTTCAAATTCTAGTTTCCTAACTTAAGCTTGTCTCACAAGTTTGAATACAATGTGCTACAATACAATAACTTTAGTATGAGATGCATATTTTTATATTTATTTATTTATTTGTTATTTGACTACCTTAATTCCATTAATTGAATATGCAAAGAGGGAAGAAATCAATTAATCTTCAAGGGTTCCAAAAATCCCCAAAATACTAACACATCAATATATTTATTTATTTATGTATATCATTAATTTTATCTGATACAAATTTTAGGGCTTTACAAATGTTGACTGTAGGATGAAATCCAGATAGAACTGAACAAAACCCGTACCTACTTACCTTTACTTTGATTCTTTCTATACTTTTCTTGATCTCGTCTCACCTTTTGACTATTCTACTCTAACTACTCTTATCTTTTGTATTCTAGATAGACAGAAAGGATTTCACACCTTGGAATCCTATATTTATGAATCCCTAAAGAGATAAGAGACCTCAGACAAAAAAAATATTTTCTGTTAAGTGTTTGAATGTTGTTCTGATGATAAATGCTTGATTTGCTTCTTTGGTTGAGTAAAATTGTATAGTAGGGTATTCTAGCATGTACCGCCATAGGGTAATGTACTAGTATTCAGTAGTTGGCACTCTAATCTACTGAGCTATGATGACCGAAAAGATCATGACCTAAAAGTTGGGTGTCTCATAATTATTCGTCTTATCTGCAAATCCATCTTATCATGTGTTTCTAACCCAAATGGTCAATACCAGGAAGGGAGGCGGTATCGATCTACCTGCTCGTATTCGTCAAAGGAGGGTAGTTGTCCAATCGCAACCAGAGATGAATCCTCATCCGAATCCTCCACCGGCTGGGACAAATGTTGTGGTTGCCGCTCAGATGCAACTATTGTAGCAGATGACAAACACCATGGCAGAGATGCAAGCGTAGATTCGTTAGGATTGACAGCAGCCACCACCTCCACTACCACAAGCTCCACCCAAGGATAAGCACCGAGTGTTCATGAGCCATAAGCCACCTATCTTCTCTAGCTCTCTAGATCCGCTACAGGCAGATGATTGGCTGAAGACAGTGGAGAAAATGTTCAACATCGCTCAGTCCACCGACCGGGAGAAGGTCTTCTACACATCGGGTTGCCTCACTGGCCCCGCTGCAGACTGGTGGGACTCGTACGGTGCTGCTCATGCCGCTGCTGATACTATCACCTAAGCAGAATTTGCAACTAATTTTAGAGTTTATCACATTCCTGCTGGGTTGATGAATATCAAGAAGAAGGAATTCCTCTCCCTCAAGCACGGGAATATGACAATGAGTGAATACAGAAATAAATTCATTCAGCTGTCAAGGTATGCTCCAAAGGAAGTTGCTGATGATGAGAGGAAACATGAGCAGTTCCTGGAGGGACTCATTGGGTCTCTCTAGTATCAACTGATGTCTCATACCTTTCCATCTTTCTAGAAGCTTCTGGACAAGGCCATAGCTCTAGAACACAAGCGTGTTTAGCTTGGCGAGATGAAGAGGAAGGCCATCACCCAGGGTCAGGGGAGCAGCAGCATTCGTCCTCGCTTTGTTCCACCCCAGGGTACACCAACTCGTTCTAGAGGAGGGCAGCAGTCTTACCAGCGTCCTGTTCAGCAGACACCTCAGGCCACCCCTCAGACTTTGCGCCCTTGTCAGGCTGCCCACACTGGCACCCTAGCGAGACCTATTGGCCAAAACACCACTATGGGCACCACCTACTTCAATTGTGGTCAGGTTGGGCATTATGTCAATGCTTGTCCTAAGAGGAGCCCGAACACACCAGCTCGAGGCAGTGGTCAGGGCAAGCAGTAGACTCTAGCTAATAACAAGGGGTTTAGTATTCCTAGAGTCAACCAGATTAGTGTCGAGGCTACCGTTGATGGTGCTGACATTGCTTTTGGTATGTTCCTTATTAATTCAGTTCCTGCAACTATATTATTTCATTCTAGAGCTACGCATTTGTTCATTTCTGCTCGTTATGTCAATGCACTTGAATTACCTCTTCACACTATGCAAAAACCCATGGTAGTAATCACCCCTAAAGGGCCTATTGAAGCAAACTTTATGAGCAACAGATTAACAATAACAATCATGGGGAGGGAGTTCTGGTCCATGCCTATATTGTTAGAAGAGAGCAGTATAAACCTGATTCTTAGCATGTCATGGTTGAGGAAAGCAAAAGCAGTTATACATTATGCTAAGGGAACCATAGAACTCACTAATCCAAAAGGAGAGAGATTTGAAGTACTTATTACCTTAACCCCATCCACCAAACCCGCCATTTATCTAGTAGATGGTAAATTTGTGGGCAGACATATTCGTCTGGTTAGAGAATTCCTAGATATCTTTCTAGAAGAGTTACCCAGGATGCCACCAGATAGGGATGTGGAGTTTGTTATTGATCTCTTACCTGGGACCGCTCCTATTTCTAAAAGGCCATTCAAAATGGCAGTTAAAGAATTAAAATAACTTAAGAAACAACTAATAGAGTTGCAGGAGTCGGGGTATATTTATCCTAGTTCCTCACCATGGGGAGCACTAGTTCTGTTTGTTCAAAAGAAGGATGGTTCCCAGAGGATGTGTGTTGATGACAAATCATTTAATGATGTCACAATTAAAAATAAGTACCCCTTACCCTGTATTGAAGATTTGTTTGATCAAATGAGAGGTGCTAGGGTATTCTCCAAAATTAATCTCAGATCGAATTATCATCAAATTAATATCTGTCCTTCGGATATTCCCAAGGCGGCTTTCTCTACCTGATATGGGCTATATGAGTTCATTGTCATGTCGTTTGGCTTGACTAATGCACGAGCCTACTTCATGAATCTGATGAACAAGGTGTTTATGGAGTATCTTGATAAGTTCGTCGTGGTATTCATCGATGATATTCTGTTTTATTCCAAGAATGATGGAGAACATGAGGAACATCTGCGGCTGGTATTGCAGAAGTTAAGGGACAACCAACTCTATGACAAGTTTAGTAAGTGTGAGTTCTGGATTGATGAAGTACCATTTCTTAGGCATATCATCTTCAATGGTGGAATATCAGTGGACTCGACTAAAGTGAGGGAGATAGTAGGATGGAAAATACCAAGTTCGGTCATTAAAATCCGGAGTTTCCTAGGACTCGTGGGTTATTACCGATGGTTTATTGAGGAATTCTCTAAGATAGCAAAGCCTATGACCTCACTATTGGAGAAGGGAAAAGAGTTCAAGTGGACGCATGCTTGCCAAGAGAGTTTCAATCATCTAAAGTTTAAGTTGATGTCACCTCCAGTGTTGGTAATGCCTGATCTGCAGAAGGGATTTGACATATACTGTGATGCGTGTCGCCTAGGCTTGGAATGTGTTCTCATGCAATAAGGACATGTCATTACCTACGCATCTCGCCAGTTGCGGAAACATGAGCTGAACTACCCCACTCATGACTTAGAACCGGCAATTGTAGTGCATGCTCTCAAGATTTAGAGGCATTATATAATGGGGACCAATTGTCTAATCTATACTGATCATAAGAGCTTGAAGTATATCTTTACCCAAAAAGATCTTAACCTTAGGCAACGTCGTTGGTTAAAGCTCATCAAGGATTATGACTTGGAGATCCACTATCATCTGGGCAAGGCGAATCTGGTTGCAGATGCCCTAAGTCAGAAGGAACATGTTTGTGCAGCTATAGCTACCTAGTTACCTGATGAGTTAGCAAAAGACTTTGAAAGGCTCAACATGGGAATAGTTGCTCATGCAAAGGGAATTACTATAGAAGTGGAACCTACCTTGGAGCAAGAGATACGTAAAGGTCAGGTTGGTGATGCTAAAATCCAAGAGATTAAAGACCTGATGGCAGATGGTAGAGGTCCGAACTTCATGGAGGATGAACAAGGCACAATATGGTTCAAGGACAGAATATGTGTTCCTGAGATTGACAGTCTTCGTGAAACCATACTGAAGGAAGCTCATGACTCAGCCTACTCCATTCATCCTAGTAGTACCAAGATGTATCAGGATCTGAAGCAGAAGTACTAGTGGTATGGTCTGAAAAGAGATGTCGCTGCACATGTGGCCATGTGTGATGTATGTCAAAGGGTAAAGGCTGAACATTAGAGGCTAGCCGAACTGCTACATCCGTTAAAGGTGCTCGAATGGAAGTGGGAAGAAATCGGTATGGATTTCATAGTCGGGTTACCTCGCACCCAAAATGCTATGATTCCATATGGGCGATCGTGGATAGATTAACCAAAGTGACTCACTTTATCCCGATCAAGACTACCTGTATGGGTTCTCAGTTGGCAGAGCCGTATATGTCTCGGATTGTGTGCCTACATGGTGTACCTAAGAAGATTGTTTCTAATCAGGGATCCTAGCTCACCTCAAGATTTTCAAAGAGTCTTCTTGAGAGTATGAACACAAAGCTGAATTTTAGCTCAGCCTATCATCCCTAAACCGATGGCTAAACTGAGAGAACCAACAAAGTGCTAGAATATATGTTAAGAGCATGTGCTCTTAAGCATGGTGGCAGTTGAGACAAGAGTTTACCCTATGCAGAATTCTCTTACAACAACAATTATCAGGCTAGTCTGAAGATGTCTCCGTTTGAAGCTTTATATGACAGAAAGTGCAGAACCCCTCTATATTGGGATCAGACTGGTGAGAGGCAGTTGTTCGGACTAGAAATTATTCAAGAAGCAGAAGAACAAGTTCGAATGATACGGGAGAACTTGAAGGTAGCACAGTCGAGGCAGAAAAGCTATGTGGATACCCAAAGGAGACCACTGGAATTTGAAGAGGGTGATCACGTATACTTAAAGGTGTCACCAATTCGAGGTATGATGAGGTTTAAAGTCAAAGGAAAATTGTCCCCTTGCTTCATTGGACCCTTCAAAACCCCTAAAGTGGGTTAGGGAGATGGCCTACCAGCTTGAGTTACCAAACCATATGTCTGATGTACATGATGTGTTTCACGTATCTCATCTAAAGAAGTGTCTTTGTGTTCTAGAGGAAAAGTTGCCTATGGAAGAACTTAGTGTTCAAGGTGATCTAACCTACACCGAGTCCCCTACAAGATGTTCGGTTAGGTGTAACGTGTGTCGTCCGATCCTGATCAGTCGGATGAGAGTCGATGTTAGGTCAGTTGGATGAGAGTCTATGTTAGGTTACTTTAAATCTGGAACATTAAAGTTGAATCCGATGGGCTGGATGTCATACCGGTTCAGTAGTGGGATGATCTAATCCCGGTCGTTTATTTTTGATCGTACATGTGGCACACACATATACACCTTCGGCAGCAGTATAGTTTCATAAGGGACCCTAGGGTTTTATAAAACTAACCCGTCGTCCTTGGCCCCGGTGAGTAAGTACATCTAGGTCCCTGAAAATCTATAGATCAACCCCTAAGTTCTCAGGAATTAATGCCCACAGTCCAACCTGATCGGGGGTTTAATAAAATGAATGGGGAAAATGATTTTTAATATAAAAAATTTCCATAATCTTGTTTACTTCATAACTAATTCATTTTAACTCTTTTTGCTCCATTCTAGTTACATTAAACTCATATTAATATTGTTTATCATCTAGTAACCTTATATTACTATGAAACCTATGGTTAAAATCATACACTTAATTTGTTCTATGTCTAACACCTAAACATTCAGAAAATCATAACTCCTAATCGTAACTCCGAATTTAGTGGTGCTCGAACATGTGACCTTGTTACAATGTGTAGATCATTATTGTGCATTATGCTCTTATGCTTGGTGTGATGCTAATTTCTCCTATACCATGTTTGTTTGTATTGCTATGAGTAGACAATCAAGTGACTAAGGACCCTGGTACTCAGCAGGTGGAAACTACTGAGCAGAAGCTCGTTGAAGGCAAGTTGTGCCCTTGATCACTTCTCCTTTACCCAATAATGTTCTTATTAATCATTTGCCATGCTTAAGCTAATTTTGATGGGACCCAATAGGTCACCCTAGTTTGGTCTACCTTACACCTTACTTACCACTGAACATTTGGGTAGTATCTACTATTGCTTTATGTGGGTTTGGGTGTTAAGATACATATTATTCATGATCATGTTCTTTATTGTTATTGAATTCTTTACTGTTCATGATAAGACTATTGTGTTAATTGGAACATGGTGCTTAACTTGAGATAACGGTGCTGCCACAAGGATGGAATGGGACGCCCTTTGCTGACTAATTAGGAAAGCTAGTGGAGGACTACCTTACCCGAAGGGGCAAGGGCGGTAGGGGAGTTGTCGGTATAGGGAGGTCCTCGGATTGATCATGCTGCGATGACTTTTCATACGAGGGATTCATATATCGCTCTCCTCAGAAACCGTAGCGGGTTTTCTGAAGCTAGTGGAACTTTGTAAAGGCCTCGTAGTGTTACCCTGCCTCATCTCCTTGGTAGAGATGAATGGGACTTCTAGACCCCTTGGCAAATGGGTAACAAGACTTGTAGGAAAAGGGTACAACATTTGCAGAGTGTAAAATAAATATACTAGTCGTGCTCGCGGTCATGAGCAGCTCAGGACTCTCGCATGATTAACTTATGGAATTAAACTTAATTTGTCATATGCATTGTATTGTGGTTTTATTATTAATTTGGATCTATTATTACTTTGGGATGGTATATACTTGCACTTAGTAATTGCTAATAAAATTTGACCAACTCATTAAAAGCTATGCTCAGCTTTAACCATTATTTGTTGATCAACTTTACACTTCACATGAGTCACCACTGTTGTTAAGCTCATGCACATTATTCCCCACACTTGTTAAGCGATGAACTTTTGTGAGCTCACCCTTGCGATATATAAACCCCCACAGGTGAAGAGCAGGTGGCCTAGGAAGAGGACTACTATGAGGAGTTTGATGAGGTCTAGGTGGCGTGTCCTAGTCGACTTAATAGTGTCAAGGAAATAATATTAGTTCGTTTTATTTATTATCAGTTATTTTATAAGATATTCTCGTTATATAATAATATTTGTGACATTTATCTGTATACACTTGGTCATTGTATGTGTGCATATGAGACGCACCCGAGTTTACCCCTTAAATCCGGGTGTGACACTAATCTGAAAATGGCACAAGACAATCAGCGAGAGAGAGGAATAAGAAAAACTGAAAGAGTTCGCCTAGTCACCACCTACCCGCAACGTGATGATCTGTCTCCTCCAGGCGAGCACGGAGACTGGCCACCTCACCATCGGCAACCTCGAGTGCAGTTTTGGTGGCAGCTTGGCTCTCTTGGAAATCCGAGGAGGTCTACGATGAGAGAGTCGACATCCCACTATGGCTGAAGGACATCCCGAAGTCTTTCACCTGCCCCGTCGAGATCACTTGGTTGCGCAAGTGAGAGCACCTAGAGGGGGGTGAATAGGTGATCCTGCAAAATCAAATACTAAAGAGTACAAACTTAGTTTATAAAATGTTAGTTAGATCAAACCAAGTTGTTATAGCGTGATCTCTTGAGAAGAAATCAATCACAAAGAGAAAGCAACACAAGAGACACGGTGTTTTATCCCATGGTTCAGCCAAGTAACACTTGCCTACTTCCATGTTGTGGCGTCCCAATGGACGAGGGTTGTACTCAACCCCTTTCAAGTGATCCAATGATCAACTTGAATACCACAATCTTCTTCTTTAGAGATGTTTCCTTTTTGTGAGGAATCTCCACAAGTTGGAGCCTCTCACCCTTACAAAGTTGATCACAACACAAAGCACAAGAGTAAGGGAGGGAAAGAAACACACACAAGACTAGAATCGTAGCAAACACACGCACACAAGCCAAGACGTGAGCACAAAACACGACGCAGGAAGTTCACAACTCAAATGGTGCTCAAATCTCTAACACAATGATTCGAATGCGTGGTGACAAAGTCTAGGCGTCTTAGAATGTTCAAAGGATGCTTGGTGTAGTGCTCCATGCGCCTAGGGGTCCCTTTTATAGCCCCAAGGCAGCTAGGAGCCGTTGGAGATCCATTTGGAAGGCAATTCTTGCCTTCTGTCGGGTGGCGCACCGGACAGTGAACAGTACGCGGCAGAGAATCCCCTGATTGGCTGATTTCCTTTTCTGTGGGGCACCGGGCCATCCGGTGCTCCATATGACCGTTGGCTCCCGTCGACGTGGCAGATAGCCGTTGCGCGCCCGGAGCACCGGACTGTCCAGCGCCTAGCACGGACTGTCTGGTGATTTTTAGCCGACGTAGCCAGGAAAAACCCGAGAGCAAGGAGTTTGCGCAGACCGTGCACCGGACTGTCCGATGAGTAGCTCCGAACGGTCCGATGTTGCGCAGTCCAGCACCTTTTCTTCATTTCTTTATTTGTCTTCCTTTGATTCTTTTGGACTTCACTTAGCTGAGTCCCTGGCACTTAGACAAGAGTGTTTAGCATATAAACCAATTGACAAAGTGTCTAGATCATACCTTTACTCTTTATTTGCATCTCTTTAATATTTTGCACATTTCACCTTACATCAACATGTGTTGTGCATCTAATCACCAAAATATTTATAGAAATGGCCCAAGGGAACATTTCCCTTTTAGCAAGGAAGAAAATGAGACAAGTGCCATCACAAAAATCTAGGAAGGAAGAGCCGATACCCGGAGTCAATCATCTTTTGACGGAGAGCGTACAACACCAGGGGTGCTCTTCCGTCGGTCACTTGCCTGGGTCGATAAGGGATCATAGAGGAACCATCCTAAAGAGGGTAAAGGCAAGCCCCAACAAAACCGCTCAAGGGAGCTACTTTTTCTACTTCATTCTTACAGGTTTTAAGTTGAACATTTAATTGAACAATTTCATCATTCAACTTTGCAATAGTAGAGGCATGATCTTTGCATTTAGTACAAATTGAAACATGCTCCAAAGAAGAACTAGAGGCATTCAAAATTTTCCATTCTAGCATTTAAATCTTTATTTGCATTTTTTAGGCTAGAAATAGTAGCATGACATGAAAATAAATCACACACAAGCCTTTCATTCTTCTCTACTTCTAAAAAAGAGATTTTTTCAATTCCTACAACTTTGTCATGTTCCTTATAAAGCAAATCCTCTTGATTTTCTAGCACCATATCCTTTTCATTAAGGGCATCAAACAATTCATTAATTTTGTCTGCTATAGATCTATCAATGTCTTTAAAAAGATTGTTATAATCTACATCATCATCAGATTCCTCATCACTGGAAGTGTACTTAGGAGTCTCAAGTGTACGTACCTTCTTTTTCTTAGCCATAAGGCATGTGTGTCGCTCGTTGGGAAATACAGAAAACTTGTTGAAGACAGAGACGTCAAGTCCTTTGTCATCGGATTCGGATGAAGAGCAGTCCGAGTCCCATTTCTTGCCAATGTGTGCCTCACCCTTCTTTCTATAGAACTTCTTCTTCTCCCTATTCCCTTTCTTGCATTGGTCCTGGTCAATCTCATTATTGAGACATTGAACAATAAAATGATCGAATTTACCTCACTTTAAGCATGAACGCTTTCCCTTGCTGAGGTAGTCCTTGCGTCCCTTCAAGGTGGTCTTGGAGCGCTTGATCAGGAGCGCCATCTTGTCCTTATTAAAACTTGTTTGAATAAATCGGGTAACTAGGAATCATACTCAGTTTCTCAAGGAAGGAAATGCATCAATAGTTTATCACACAATTTCTATTACCTAATGCATCATTAAATGGTGATAAAACTTTAAAATACAAGGAAAAGGTAAATGCACCGGGGCTTGCCTTGTGTTGTAGGAGTAGTTGCTTCTTCACCACATAAGTCCATATAGAAATTGTTCTCCAGAGGAGGTTTCTCAGTCGGAGGGACAACTTCTCCTTCTACTATAGAATCTTCTTCGTGTTCTACACGCAATAATACATACATGGATGCTTATGATATGCCATGTGCATGCATGTTTATAAACAAGAATTAGAAACACTCGATTGAATACAACTTTTCTTCATGGAGTTTATTAGCCATCAGAGCTTCTAAGATTAACTTAACTAATCTTCTTAGGCTAATAGGTTATAGCAAGTTTACTATTTCCAATTTCACTTGTAAAATTAATTCCTAGTTTCATTTTGTATTAAAAGGGGTTATGTCTTTGAACTATATCTGGTTTCCTGGTCAAACAGTGGCCAAATAAGTTCAAACTTCACTCAATGGTCAAACCAATCATACCAAGCCTACCCAAAAGGTTTCATGATTTTTGAAACTCCTAATATATTTCTAAAATTCTAACAGGCTTTGCATAAGCTTCTTTAAATGCTAGATAATTTATTGTTTATAATAAAAATCTTGAAACTATTTTTATTAAATACTATATGATTTTTAAAGTCTAGAAAAACTAGTCTCATATTTTTGCCATTTTTCTACGATTTGTACTGGATTTTGTAAGTTACCAGCAAAAAGAAAAAAAAACGTGAATAGTACTTGGCTCAAACCAGCCTGAGCCGCCCCACGAACAAAGGAAACTGCTCGCGTCCGCGTGAGAGCACCTAGAGGGGGGTGAATAGGTGATCCTGCAATATTCAACACTAATAGCACAAACTTGGTTTATAAAATGTTAGTTAGCTTAAACCAAATTGCTATAGAGCGAGCTCTTGAGACGAAATCAATCACAGTGAAAAGCAACACAAGAGACATGATGTTTTATCCTGTGGTTCGGCCAATGCCTACTCCACGTTGTGGTGACCTCCTTCGGTCAAGGATTGCACTCAATCCCTCTCAAGTGATCCAATGATCAACTTTGAGTACCACGGTTTTCTTACTTAGTAGTCTTTTCCTGTTTGCAAGGAATCTCCACAAGTTGGAGCTTCTCGCCCTTACAATGCTTGATCACAAGAAAGGCACAAGAGTAAAGGAGGGAAAGCAACACACACAAGACTCAAATCGCAGCAAACACACGCACACAAGTCAAGGCGTGAGCACAAAACATGACGCAGGGAGTTCACAACTCAAATGGTGCTCAAATCTCTAACACAACGATCCGAATGCATGACGACAGAATCTAGGCATCTTAGAATGATCAGGGAATGCTTGGTGTACTGCTCCATGAGCCTAGGGGTCCCTTTTATAGCCCCAAGGCAGCTAGGAGCCGTTGGAGATCAAATTGGAAGGCAATTCTTGCCTTCTGTCGGGTGGCGCACCGGACAGTCCGGTGCACCACCGGACATGAATAGTAGTTGTCCAGCGCCTGATCTCCTTCCTTATTGGGCGCAGCCGACCGTTGGACCTTCAGTCCCGTTGGCACACCGGACAGTCCGGTGTGACCAATCGATCGTTGGCGCGGGCCACGCGTCACCCGCTGATTGCGCTGCCGACCGTTGGTCGCGGGCGCCGTTGGCGCACCAGACGGTCCGATGATTTTTAGCCGAGGCGCCTTCGCTTTTTCTAGAGAGCGACGAGTTCGTCGCCGGGCCAGCCTGGGCACCGGACACTGTCCGGTGCACCACAGGCTGGTGCTGGTTTGATTGAACTTAGCCAAAACTTCTCCTGTCCGATTCCAATTTTCTTGGCTATGTTCTTGGCACTTAGATAAATATGTTAGTACTCAAAAACAATTTACTAAGGCCAGAGACATACCTTGTTCTTTGATTTGCATCTTAGCACTTATGAACTAACTTAGTACATATGAACTAAAACAATATGTGTTGGGCATCTAATCACCAAAACAATTATAGAAATGGCCCAAGGGCACATTTCCATTTCAATCTCCCCCTTTTTGGTGATTTATGCCAACACATTAAAAAGCAACTAAAATGCAACATCATTCTCAAAATTGAAAATTTGAAGACCAAATTTTCTCATTTAGTATTTGGCATATTTGGATCACTTCTGCCACCACTCGGTTTATTTTCACAACACAAATTCTTTTTCCTATCTCTAAGTCAAACACACTTGATTTAGCAAATAGAGAGATATTTCAAGAGTAAATTTGATCAAGTGCCAAAAACTCCCCCTTTTCCCATAATCAAAATTCTCCACCATAAGAGACCAAATTTTGCAATAAGAGGATTTTGGACGAAATACAAATTCTAACTCTACAATTTTTGAAATTCACAAGTGGTTGGCTAATCCATTTGCTTTGGCCTTAATTTTTCTTCCCCTTTGGCATTAAGCACCAAAATGGGATAACTTTTGGCCCTTTAATCCCATTGCCTCACCAAAATGTAAAATAAGAGCAAAAAGGTAATGAGAACACAAAAAAGGAACTTAGGACAAGATACATTTTACCGGAATGCAGTGGAAGCTCTTTCCTTGTCCAAGTTCATTTAACCTTTCAATGTTCCTTCGAGACTACTTCAAGAGCACTCAAACAAATAGGTTAGTCTCAAAGGAGTCAAGTTGTAGCACATCTCCCCCTAAACATGTGCATCATTTGCATAAGGACTTGTGAGGTCCGGGGATGACTTGTATAACTTGAGCACCACATATAAGCAATAAATGTTGTAAATGCTCAAAGTAACATGATCAAAGGCATAGAACACATGTATGATGTAGATCAATCTAAGTTATGCAAATCTAAGACATTTAGCTCACTACGCAACCTGCAAAACCTTTTCTCATCTAAAGGCTTGGTGAAGATATCGGCTAGCTGGTTCTCAGTGCTAATATGGTAAATGTCGATATCTCCCCTTTGCTGGTGGTCTCTCAGGAAGTGATGCCGGATGTCTATGTGCTTAGTGCATTCAATAGGATTATCCGCCAAGCGGATTGCACTCTCATTGTCACATAGGAGTGGGACTTTGGTTAGGTTGTAGCCAAAGTCCTGGAGGGTTTGCCTCATCCAAAGTAGTTGCGCGCAACACTGTCCTGCGGCAACATACTCGGCCTCACCGGTGGATAGGGCAACGGATGTTTGTTTCTTGGAGCTCCAGGACACCAGGGACCTGCCTAGAAACTGGCACGTCCCTGATGTGCTCTTCCTATCAACCTTGCACCCGGCATAGTCGGAGTCTGAGTATCCAATTAAGTCAAAGGTAGACCCCTTTGGATACCAGATCTCAAAGCAAGGCGTAGAAACTAAATATCTAAGAATTCACTTAACGGCCACAAGGTACACTCCTTGGGGTCGGATTGAAATCTAGCACACATGCATACACTAAGCATAATGTCCAGTCTACTAGCACAAAGATAAAGTAGTGAACCTATCATTGACCGGTATGCCTTTTGATCAACGGACTTACCTCCTTTGTTGAGGTCTAGATGTCCGTCAGTTCCCATCGGTGTCTTCGCGGGCTTAGCATCCTTCATCCCAAACCTCTTGAGAAGATCTTGAGTGTACTTTGTTTGGGAGATGAAGGTGCCTTCCTTGAATTGGTTCACTTGAAATCCAAGGAAGTAGTTCAACTCGCCCATCATCGACATCTCGAACTTTTGCATCATCACCCTACTAAACTCTTCACAAGACTTTTGATTAGTAGAACCAAATATAATGTCATCGACATATATTTGGCAAACAAAAAGATCATCATCACAAGTCTTTGTGAAAAGAGTGGGATCAGCTTTCCCAACCTTGAAAGCATTAGCAATTAGAAAATCTCTAAGGCATTCATACCATGCTCTTGGGGCTTGCTTAAGTCCATAGAGTGCCTTAGAGAGTTTATACACGTGGTCGAGATACCTGTCATCCTCAAAGCCAGGGGGTTGTTCCACGTATACCTCCTCCTTGATTGGTCCACTTAGGAAGGCGCTCTTCACGTCCATTTGAAACAACTTAAAGGAATGGTGAGTGGCATAGGCTAATAGAATTCGAATTGATTCTAATCCAGCCACAAGAGCGAAAGTCTCCTTAAAGTCCAAACCAGCGACTTGGGCATAACCTTTTGCCACAAGTCGAGCCTTGTTTCTTGTCACCACTCCATGTTCGTCTTGCTTGTTGTGGAACACCCACTTGGTTCCCACAACATTTTGCTTTGGACGTGGCACCAGGCTCCAGACCTCATTTCTTTTGAAGTTGTTGAGCTCTTCCTGCATAGCCAATACCCAGTCCGGATCCTACAAGGCTTCTTCTATCCTGAAAGGCTCAATAGAAGAAACAAACGAGTAATGATCACAAAAATTAGCTAATTGTGAGCGAGTTGTTACTCCCTTGCCGATGTCACCCAAAATCTGATCCACTGGGTGGTTTCTTTGGATTGTCGCTCGGACTTGAGTTAGAGGGGCCCGTGATGCTTCTTCCTCCATAACCTGTTCTTCCTGTACTCCCCCTTGATCCTGCCCCTCTTCTTGAGGTATCTGTTCATCGTCTTGAGTTGGGGAATGCACCATCGTAGAGGAAGAGGGTTGATCTTGTTCTTGTAGTTCCTGCGGACGCACATCACCTATCGCCCTCGTTCGCATTGCGGCTGTAGGAATCTCATCTTCATCTACATCAAGATCAACTTGCTCTCTTGGAGAGCCATTAGTCTCATCAAATACAATGTCGCTAGAGACTTCAACCAATCCTGATGATTTGTTGAAGACCCTATACGCCTTTGTATTTGAGTCATACCCTAGTAAAAAAACCTTCTACAGCTTTGGTAGCAAATTTGGAATGTCTACCTTTCTTTACCAGAATGTAGCATTTGCTCCCAAATACACAGAAATAAGAAACATTGGGTTTGTTACCAGTTAGGAGTTCGTAGGAGGTCTTCTTGAGGAGACGGTGCAGGTAGATCCGGTTTATTGCATGGCATGCTGTGTTCATAGCTTCCAACCAAAACCACTCAGGCATCTTGTACTCTCCAAGCATCGTTCTTGCCATGTCGATTAGCGTTCTGTTCTTCCTCTCTACAACACCATTTTGCTGTGGTGTGTAGGGAGCAAATACCTCGTGCTTGATTCCTTCCTCCTCAAGATATTCTTCAACCTGTAGATTCTTCAACTCAGACCCATTGTCACTTCTTATATTCTTCACCTTTAGCTCAAACTCATTTTGAGCTCTCCTTAAGAAGCGTTTTAGGGTTCCTTGAGTTTCGGATTTGTCCTATAAAAAGAATACCCAAGTGAAGCGGGAAAAATCATCAACTATTACAAGACCATACTTACTTCCCCCGATGCTGAGATAGGCAATGGGGCCAAAGAGATTCATGTGTAGGAGCTCTAGTGGTCTTGATGTCATCATCACATTCTTGCTGTGATGAGTGCTTCCCACCTGCTTTCCTGCCTGGCATGTTGCACAAGGTCTGTCTTTCTTAAAACAGACATCGGTTAGTCCTAACACATGATCTCCCTTTAGAAGTCTATGAAGGTTCTTCATCCCAACATGTGTTAGACGGCGATGCTAAAGCCAGCCCATATTAGTCTTAGCGATTAAGCATGCATCTAGATCGGCATTCTCCTATGAGAAATCAACTAAATAGAGCTTGCCGTCTAATACACCCTTAAAAGCTAATGAACCATCACTCCTTCTAAAGATAGATACATCAATATTTGTAAATAAACAATTGTAGCCCATATAACACAATTGACTTATAGACAATAAATTATACCCAAGCGATGCTACTAAAAACACATTTGATATTGAGTGCTCGGTCGTGATGGCTATCTTGCCCAATCCTTTAACCTTGCCTTGATTCCCATCTCCAAAAATGATGGTGTCTTGGGAATCCCTGTTCTTGACGTAGGAGGTGAACATTTTCTTCTTCCCCGTCATGTGGTTTGTGCATCCGCTGTCGATAATCCAGCTTGAGCCCCCGGATGCATAAACCTGTGAGGCAATTAAGCTTGGGTTTTAGGTACCCAACTCTTGTTGGGTCCTACAAGGTTAGTTACAACAACTTTTGGAACCCAAATGCAAGTTTTGTCACCCTTGCATTTAGATCCCAATTTTCTAGCAACTACTTTGGCATTTTTGCATAACAATACAAAAGAAGCATTACATGTTTGATACATAGTAGTTGGACCAGTGTAAACATTCCTAGGCGCACAAGAAATCATATGATTCGCCTAGACCTACTCTTATTATGAACATGTGTGGAACTAGAAGCAAACATAGCATGTGAATCATGATAAGTAGGTAAAGCAGCATGATTATAACATTTATCATGATGAGAAACTTGCTTGACATGAGCATAAAGATAAGCATGATTCTTTTGATCATGTGAAGAACTACTAGCCATAGGAGCCTTCCCTTTCTCCTTGTTGAGACCAGAAGTTCTTTGGCTTGTTAAGTTCTTGGTTTTCTTTCGAAAACCAAGTCCATCCTTAATTGAGGGGTGTCTACCAACAGTGTAGGCATCCCTAGCAAATTTAAGTTTCTCATAATTATCCATGCAAGTCTTAAGTTGAGCATTAAGACTTGCAACATCATTGTTTAACTTAGCAATAGTAGAGGCATGTTCATTACAAGCATCAACATCAAAGTCTTTACATCTATTGCAAATAACAACATGTCGTACACATGAACTAGTTTCATTTACTTTCTCTAGCTTCACATTCAAATCATCATTTAAATTCTTTAAGCTAAAAATAGATTCATGACATGTAGACAATTCGAAAGATAGCAGTTCATTCTTCTTAATTTCTATAGCAAGAGATTTTTGAACACTGACAAACTTATCATGTTCCTCATAGAGTATATCTTCTTGCTTTTCTAAAAGTCTATCTTTTTCATTAAGAGCATCAATTAGTTCATTTATCTTATCTACCTTAGATCTATCTAGTCCTTTAAATAAATCACTATAATCTATCTCATCATCGGAAGATTCCTAATCGCTAGAAGAAGAATACTTAGGAGTATCTCGAATGCGTACCTTCTTCTCCTTCACCTTAAGGCACGTGTGTCGTTCGTTGGGGAAGAGTGAAGACTTGTTGAAGGCCGAGGCAGCTAGTCCTTCATCTTCGGAGTCAGACGAGGAATAGTTGGAGTCCCATTCCTTCCCGATGTGTGCCTCGCCCTTGGCCTTCCTGTAGTTCCTTTTCTTTTCCCTCTTCCCATGCTTTTCTCGTGCCTGGTCATTATCATTATCGGGGCATTAAGCTATAAAATGACCAGTCTTACCGCATTTGAAGCAAGAGCGTTTTCCCCTTGACTTGTTCTTGTTGGGGTACTCCTTGCGTCCTTTCAGTGCGGTCTTGAAGCGTTTGATGATGAGGGCCATCTCATCCTCATTAAGCCCGGTAGCCTCCACTTGTGTTACCTTGCTAGGTAGCGCCTCCTTACTGCTGGTTGCTTTGAGGGAAACGGGCTGCGACTCATAGACGGGTAGTGGATCGTTCAAGGCATTGTCCACGTATCGTGCTTCTTTCACCATCATACGCCCGCTTATGAATTTTCCGAGGATTTCCTCGGGCGTCATTTTGGTGTACCTGGGGTTCTCAAGAATAAGATTTACAAGATGGGGGTTAATAACTATAAATGACCTGAGCATGAGTCGGACAACATCATGATCCGTCCATCTTGTACTCCCGTAGCTTTGGATTTTATTGACCACGGTCTTGAGCCTGTTGTAGGTCTGTGTTGGCTCCTCTCCCCTGATCATTGCGAACCTCCCCAGCTCGCCTTCCACTAGTTCCATCTTGGTAATCATGGTGGCATCATTACCCTCGTGAGATATTTTGAGGGTTTCCCAAATCTGTTTAGCGTTATCCAAGCCGCTGACCTTGTTATATTCATCCCTGCATGGAGATGCTAGCAAAACAGTAGTGGCTTGGGAATTTTTATGAATTTGTTCATTGATAAACACAGGGTTATCAGTACTATCAAAGTGCATTCCACTTTCCACAATTTCCCAAATGCTAGGATGGAGAGAAAATAGGTGACTACACATTTTATGGCTCCAAAATGAGTAATCCTCTCCATCAAAGTGTGGGGGTTTTCCAAGTGGAATAGAAAGTAAATGGGCATTTGAGTTGTACGGAATGCGGGAATAATCAAAGGAGTAGTTTTGATTAACCGTTTTCTTTTTGGACGAGGAGTCGTCGTCATCCCTTGGTGAAGAGGAGGAGGCATCGCTGTCGTAGTAGATAATCTTCTTGATGCGCCTCTTCTTCTTCCCGTCCCTCTTATTATGACTTGAGCCTGAGTTAGTGGGCTTGTCGTATCTTGGCTCGTTGAAGAGGGACTCCTTCTTGTCTTTGATCACCATCCCCTTACCCTTAGGATCCATCTCTTCGGGCGGTTAGTCCCTTAGATGAAGAGTACGACTTTGATACCAATCGAGAGCACCTAGAGGGGGGGTGAATAGGTGATCCTGCAATATTCAACACTAATAGCACAAACTTAGTTTATAAAATGTTAGTTAGCTTAAACCAAATTGCTATAGAGCGAGCTCTTGAGAAGAAATCAATCATAGTGAAAAGCGACACAAGAGACATGGTGTTTTATCCTGTGGTTCGGCCAATGCCTACTCCACGTTGTGGTGACCTCCTTCGGTCAAGGATTGCACTCAATCCCTCTCAAGTGATCCAACGATCAACTTCGAGTACCATGATTTTCTTACTTAGTAGTCTTTTCCTGTTTGCGAGGAATCTCCACAAGTTGGAGCCTCTCACCCTTACAATGCTTGATCACAAGAAAGGCACAAGAGTAAAGGAGGGAAAGCAACACACACAAGACTCAAATCACAGTAAACACACGCACACAAGTCAAGACATGAGCACAAAACATGGCACAGGGAGTTCCCAACTCAAATGGTGCTCAAATCTCTAACACAACGATCCAAATGTGTGACGGAGGAGTCTAGGCGTCTTAGAATGATCAAGGAATGCTTGGTGTACTGCTCCATGCACCTAGGGGTCCCTTTTATAGCCCCAAGGCAGCTAGGAGCCGTTGGAGATCAAATTGGAAGGCAATTCTTGCCTTTTGTCGGGTGGCGCAACGAACAATCTGGTGCACCACCGGACATGAACAGTAGTTGTCCGGTGCCCGATCTCCTTCCTTATCGGGCGCCGCCGACCGTTGAACCTTCGGTCCCGTTGGCACACCGAACACTGTCCGGTGCACACCGGACAGTCCGATGTGACCAACCGACCGTTGGCGCGGGCCACGCGTCACTCGCTGATTGCGCTGCTGACCGTTGGCCGCGGGCGCTGTTGGCACACCGGACGGTCCGATGGCGCCTTCACTTTTTCCCGAGAGCGACGAGTTCATTGTCGGGCCAGTCTAGGCACCGGACACTGTCCGGTGCACCACAAGCTGGTGCTGGTTTGGCTGAACTTTGCCAAAACTTCTTCTGTCCGATTCCAGTTTTCTTGGCTATATTCCTGGCACTTAGATAAATATGTTAGTACTCAAAAACAATTTACTAAGGTCGAAGACATACCTTGTTCTTTGATTTGCATCTTAGAACTAATGAACCAACTTAGTACATATGAACTAAAACATATGTGTTGGGCATCTAATTACCAAAACAATTATAGAAATGGCCCAAGGGCACATTTCCCTTTCACCGCGCCCGTGCCCACGTTGGCGATTTTGCACAGAGACCGCTAACGATTCAAATAACAGGTGAAGAGCCCGAGGCACTATTTCACAGAGTCACTAACAACTTTACTCAAACCCCTCTCCTTCTTTCTTCTTTATAACTCCAAGTCCCCGATGACGGCGCGTTCGCCCGCCGACCACCCCCATCGAGACTCGCTACGAACGACAATGACCGATGAAACCGAGCACCTACCCACTATCCCCGAGCCAAAGCGGTTCTAATCCATGCATCAATCGAGCTAAACTGGCTTGGGATACCCTCTACCCACAACCATGGCAGACCCCGAGGGCTAGCGAGGCCATTCCTGTTGACACATTGCAGTAGCGTTCAATCACGAAGCATGGCAATTTTAGTAGCTCATGGGACTATTGTAACAATGAGCGAAAAGGACCAGAAAGACGATAGAATCACCTGACCATGTTGAGGAGGGCTACAACGACACTCACGGACGACGAGACAATGTTCTCGTCAACATATCATGGTAGAGTTTGATCGGTTGGCTTTACAAGCAATCAGGGATCATATGGATACTAAAACATGAGTTAGAGAGGGTTGAGCTCATCTGGGAAGCTCTAGCCACGTTGAAGCACCTCATGGCCGCGATGGTGACCGGTTTTAGGAAAATCCGATGAACTCGAATTATGGTGGACGATAGGGGCTAGCTGAGGGTGGGTTGGGTGCGTAACAGAGAGGCAGAGTGAGGGGAGTGCTCAAGTTAAAGGAACTGATCGTGTGCTTTGCGAATTTGGAATGGGATTGAGCTCCACAGTGGATGGGATTTTTCACTGGACTTGTGTTTTGTGGCACACAACAGTGTAATGGCTCATGGGTGGTAACTCACTACTTGACACAGTCACTGTGTAACACCCTGAATTTGGGGTATAAAATTTCTTTTCTAATATCCACCAAATTCATGTGTTACCTTTATCCTCATCTTCATTTTCTCTCTTTTCTTTACGTTTTAAAGTAGCAGAAGGGTTTATTTTAACATCATGTATAAATAAAACCCTAAGGGAATAATGGTTGTTGCATCATGCTGAATGCATGTATTTTTGGTTTGATGTATTGTCTTGGTATGTATCCATTTAATTTGTAGCTTTTCTTGTGTACAAATCTGAAAAGGAATATAAGGAGAGAATAAAAAGGAAGAAAAACAGAAAAAGAGCCATCCCTCCCCCTCTCCTTGTGGCCCAGCAGGGCATGACGACCCACCTACTTCCTCGGCGCGGCCCAGCGCCACGCGCTTCTCTCCCCCTCGGCCCACCTGGCTAGTGCCGCGCGTGGCCCATCTAGCCCGCTCCCCTAGCCGCGGCCCAGCCACCCCTCTGGCCCACTCCCGGGCGTGGTCGCGCGGCCCACCCAGCACCAGCGCCCCCTCCCCTAAACCCTAGCGCACGGGCGTGCCCCAGCCGTCGCCGCTTGCGTGCGGGCCCCACGCGTCATCCCTCCCAGGAAACCGCCTGACCTAGCCACCGACGCTGCCAAGGACGGTGACAACCCCAAGAAGAAGGGCGTGAACACCAAAAGGCTGCAGCCGGTTGCAAAGGCTGGCGCCGAGGCGAAGTCGAAGGCGGTTCGCGAGAGGGCAACGGGCGTGAAGGAGGGCCGCGGGGACTTCGACCGGCTGTCCAAGTTCCTGGTGGTCTGCCTCAACGCTATCCGGGATGCGGTGGCGCCCGAGGAAGGCGGCGACGACATCCACGGCGCCGGTGACTGGGGCGTGGAGCTCTGGCGATGCTGCTCCGCCCAGGCGCTGCCCGACGTGCTCGACGCTAGCGGCGTGTGCGCCACGGTGACACAGACCGCGTGGCTCGTCTCCATCGCCTGCGACATCATCGCTAGGAAAGAGAGGCATGGGATGGTCGTGTCTTGTCCCTTCCTGCTCTACCTCGTCTCGTCGCAGGATAAGGCCGCACAGGTGCGATCGTTATGCAAACCCCTGAAGCCTCTTGGGATTCATTCAGTGAGCTTGCATCCTGGCGCATCCATTGAACACCAGATCTCTGGACTGAAAACTTGTGAGCCAGAGTTTCTTATTGCTACCCCCGAGAGGCTTCTTAATCTTGTTTCGTTAAAGGCGATTGACATATCAAGTGTATCAATTCTGGTCATTGATGGACTGAAATGTTTAATAAACCACAATATTAATGACAAAATATTTTCTATTAGAGACACCATACCACACAATCTCCAGATTACTATCTTCACTGATCCATCTGATAAAAATATTGCAACAATGACTAAAAGTCTACTCCGTGGAAGAATTACAAAGCTTTATATCAATGATTCTGTTTCTTCACGAAGTGCATTTATAGTCCAGCATGTACACTTCTGTCCATCAGAGGAGCTAAAAACATCATTCTGTCATGATGCATGTTTTCGTCAATTAGTTAATTATTTGTTTACTCGATGACTATTAAAATAGTAATCTAGTTAAGACTAATTCATAGTTTAAGTTTGTGTTCTCATAAGTACATGTTAATGTGATTAATGTCAACCCACATGTTTAGAATTAATACTTATGTAGTATAAATATGTTATCTGTTAGCGAGTATCGCGTGTTATCGTGCACATTATTTCGTGTATCAGTCGTGCGACGTGTGTGCGTCATCGTGCTACTCGCGTCGAAGCCATGCCGCGCGCTGTCGTGCGTGTTGTTTCGCATATGTCACGCGCATTGTTTCGTGTGTCGTCAGCGTGCTATGTCGTGCGTGTCCGCGCGTCGTTCTACACGCTGTCGTGCTGTTGCGTGTGTCGTAAATTCGTCTCGCTTAGACTCTCTCATTTTAATTAAATTACTTATTTAACAGACAATTGTTAGTATAGCAGATTAATCGAACTAAATGGTAGACATTATTTATATTTGATAATGTCGAATTAAATGTGATAGTTAATATTTGTTTAGCCTAAACCCGTTAACTTCTCGACCTGTCGGGTACCATAATTAGGGGTTACCCCCAACGCTCCTAATCATGGCTGGTAAACACCCTCAGACAAACTGACGGGTGCGGTTCAAGTCAAGACTTCGTCTACCCGAGGGACGCGATCTCACCCGAGCCTAGCCTCGGGTTGGAACGGTAGTCCCAGACGAGTTCTCGCCTCGCCCGAGGGCCTCCTCAGGCAGCGGGCGCCCCCTCGGCTCTCCCGAGGCCCGGCTCGGGCAGGCTTCGTTGTGAAGCAACTTTGGCCAGACCGCCTCACCAACCAACCGCTTCGCAGGCGCATTAAATGCAGGGGATGCCTGACGTCGTATCCTGACACACGCGCCTCATACGGGCAGGCCGAAGTGACCGCAGTCACTTCGCCCCTCTTCTTTACTGTCTGATATGACAGGAAAACAGCGCCGCTCGCTCCGCTCCGACTGCCGTGTCAGCCACCCCGGCGACAACTGCCAACAAGTCACGATCAACCACCGAGTTCAGCCTCGGGCGCAATAGGAAGCTCCGCCTCGCCCGACCTCATGCTCCAGCCTCGGGAGGAGGTTTCCGCCTCGCCCGACCTCAGGCTCTGGCCTCGGGAGGAGGTCTCCGCCTCGCCCGGCCCCTGGACTCGGCCTCGACCCCAGTCTCGGGAAGAATCGCGTCCTCGCCCGACCCTGGCCTCGGCCTCAAGAGAAGTCTCCGCCTCGACCGACCCTGGTCTCGGACCGACCGCACTAACAAGGGATACATCATTTCCCTATTCCTAGCCTGCTCAGGCTACAAGGAACTAGGTCGGCGTTCCATCTGGCTTACCCCGGCGATGGGTAATGATGGTGCCCCGCGTGCACCATGACGCCGGTGGCTCTCAGCCCCTTACGACAGCAAGGAGACGTCAGCAGGATCCTCGCCGCGCTGCCAGCTGTGCTCCTACAGGACTCAGGCGCTCCTCCGACGGCCACGCCATCACATGTACAGGGCCCAAGCTCCCCCCCAACGGCCACGTTGGCATGTACACAGGGCTTAGGCACTCCACTGCCGGACACGTTAGCGCATAGCTATGCCCCCCGTTGTACGTCTGGACCCTCTCCTTGCCTCTATAAAAGGGAGGTCCAGGGCCACCTTGAGGGGGGTTCGCGCGGGGGAAGCGGCGGACGAACTCTGTGTCTCTCTCTCTCTCTCCCACGCGACGCGCTTGTAACCCCTACTACGAGCGGCACCCCTGGTGCAGGATAATACAAGGCTTGTCTCACCTCTTGTGTTCCATCCCGCGCCAACCCATCTGGGCAGGGGCACGCAGCGATTTCACTGGTCGGTCCAAGGGACCCCCCGGGTCCGAGACGTCGATAGTTGGCGCGCCAGGTAGGGGCCTGCTGCGTGTTAACGAACACCTTCCCGTCGAGTTCCAGATGGGGAGTCTTCAGCAACCTCTCCAGCCCGGGACGGTGCTCCGCTTCGAGAGTCTCGAGTTCATGTCCCTCGACGGCAGCTACGACATGGTACTCCTCCCCCCGCGGCGTGACGATGGTCTCGGCGAGCTCTACGACAGCATCTCCCCGTGGCAGAAGAGGAGCACTCCGGTCGTCCCCGCCACCCTCCTCATCGGAGGAGGCAGAGACAAGACAACCATGGCCACGCAGGAGGCGGCACCTTGTCGGCTGTCGCACCAGAGCGAGTCGACGACGCCGGCACTCCCCCGGGGGACATGTCGGACATTGTCCTTGCACCTGAGGCGACGGCGGGTGTCACTTCCCCGCGACGTGTCAGCCCCAAGCGGACTGATGACGCCAGCACCCTTGCAAAGGACCTGCTAGGCGTTACCCTCATACCTGAGATGACGGTGTGCTCCGCCCCCGACACGACTTCACCATCGTCCAACGACCAAGAGGTACCGTCCGTTTTCCATCCCGTACCTTTTCGGTTCAGCTTCGATCCACCTAGCGACCCCACTATGGTGAGCGCCTTCGTAAAGGCATATCCAAACCTTCCGGGGTACCACATGTGGTCGACCTGGGACCGACTGATAGCCGTCTCAACCTTCGGACCGGCGGGTTCTGAGGAAGAGGACGACCCAGACTCCGGTTGGGATTTCTCTGCCCTCAATGACCCCGGTGCCATGCGGGGCTTCATGTCCGCATGTGACCACTACCTCTCCGGTTGTCCTGACGATGGCCATGACCTTGACGACGAGGGTTACAGCCCAAGTCGCGAATGTTTCCACGTCGATCTGGGAGATCACCACGAAGGCAACCACCTTGGTATGCCAGAGGTTGACGATCCCCCTGGGCCCGCATCTCGTGTTGACATCCCGCGGGAGCTAGTTGTGGTCCCAGTCCCTGCGGGGGGTCAGGACATACAGCTCGAGCAAATCCGTGAGATGCAGGCCTGGGTCGACGGGGAAGCAGGCCGGCTTGTACAGCTCCGACAGAACATCGAACAGGAGTGGGCAGGCCGAACGCTCGCCGGAGAAGCCTGTCATCGGGCCCAAGACATTCGGCGTCGCATCGTCGATAATGCCAGGGTAGCGCTACCCCGGGCCATCAGCGGGTCCGGCCAGGACCTAGCTGCAGCGGCGATGCTGCTTCGAGCCATGCCGGAGCCATCCACCACCGAGGGACGGCGTATCCAGGGCAAACTCAAGAATCTCCTAGAAGGCGCCGCGGTTCGACGAGCCGAGAGCTCCACCTCCTGTAGGCGAGCTGACCCCTCAGAGCATCACGCGGTGTCCTCCCGGCGCATTCGGGAAGCCTCGGTCCATCCCGAGCGCACGCGGGACGAGACACCCGCCGCCCGGGAATGCCTCGGCAATGAGCACCACCATCTCGACCATCGAGCCTGCCTCGACGAGAAGGTGCGCCGAGGATACCATCCCAGGCGTGGGGGATGCTGCAACAGTGAGGAGGATCGCAGTCCTTCGCCCGAACCACTTGGTCCGCGAGTCTTCAGCCGGGCCATACGACGAGCGTCGTTCCCTGCCCGTTTTCGAGCCCTGACTACCATCACCAAGTACTCGGGGGAGACGAGGCCAGAGCTGTGGCTCACGGACTACCGACTGGCATGCCAGTTGGGAGGGGCAGATGATGACAACCTCATCATCCGTAATCTACCCCTTTTCCTCTCCGACGCCGCCCGAGCCTGGCTGGAGCATCTGCCTCCTGCAGATCTCCGACTGGGACGATCTGGTCAAAGCTTTCGCGAGAAACTTCCAAGGCACGTATGTGCGCCCTGGGAACTCGTGGGACCTCCAAAGCTGCCGCCAGCAGCCAGGGAGTCCCTCCAAGAGTACATCCGGCGGTTTTCAAAGCAGCGCACCGAGTTGCCCAACGTTACTGACTCGGATGTCATCGGGGCTTTCCTTGCCGGCACCACTTGCCGAGACCTGGTGAGCAAACTGGGGCGCAAGACTCCCACCCGTGCGAGCGGACTGATGGATGTCACCACCAAGTTCGCCTCGGGTCAAGAGGCGGTCGAAGCCATCTTCCGAAAGGACAAGCAGCCTCAGGGAGGGCCGAAGACAGACGCCCCTGAGGCGTCCGCCCAGCGGGGCACAAAGAAGAAGGCTAAAAACAAGTCGCAAGCGAAGCGCGACGCCGCAGACACGAATCTCGTCGCTGCGGCCAAGCACAGGAACCCTCGGAAACCTCCTGGAGGGGCCGGCGCATTCGACAAAATGCTCAAAGAGCCGTGCCCCTATCACCAGGGGCCCGTCAAGCACACCCTCGAAGAATGTGACATGCTCCGGCACTACTTCCATAAGACCGGGCCCCGGCAGAGGATGGCAAGGGCCATGACAACGACAAGAAGGAGGGTGGCAAGGAAGAGGGATTCCCAGAAGTCCATAACTGCTTCATGATCTACGGCGGGCAGGCGGCGAATGCCTCGGCTCGGCACCGCAAGCAAGAGCGCCGGGAAGTCTGCTTGGTAAAGGTGGCAGCGCCAGTCTACCTAGACTGGTCCGACAAGCCTATCACCTTCGACCAAGGCGACCACCCCAACTTCGTGCCAAGCCCAGGAAGGTACCCGCTCATCGTCGATCCGATCATCGGCAACGTTAGGCTCTCCAAGGTCCTCATGGACGGAGGCAGCAGCCTTAACATCATCTACGCCGAGACCCTGAAACTCTTAGGGGTTGATCGGTCCAAAGTCCGGGCCGGTGCGGCACCCTTCCACGGGATCGCGCCCGGGAAGCGAATCCTACCCCTCGGACGGATCGACTTACCCGTCTGCTTCGGAACTCCCTCTAACTTCTGAAAGGAAGCTCTCACCTTTGAGGTTGTCGGATTCCGAGGAACCTACCATGCGGTATTTGGAAGACCATGCTACGCCAAGTTCATGGTCGTCCCCAACTACACCTACCTCAAGCTCAAGATGCCGAGCTCGAATGGGATCATCACCGTCGGATCCACGTACCGCCACGCGTACGAATGTGACGTGGAGTGCATGGAGTACGTCGAGTCCAAGGAGGCGCCCGAAGCGAAGCTGCACGCTGGCAACTTTGAACCAGTTGAGGCGGTCAAGTCCATCTCTCTCGACCCCAGCAACGACGCTAGCAAAAAAGTTCGGATCGGCTCCGAGCTCGACCCCAAATAGGAAGTAGTGCTCGTCGACTTTCTCCGTGCAAATGTCGAAGTCTTTGCGTGGAGTCCCTCGGACATGCCCGACATACCGAGGGATGTCGCCAAGCACTCACTGGACATCAGAGCTGGAGCCCGACCCATGAAGCAAACCCTGCGCCGTTTTGACGAAGAAAAGCGCAGGGTCATAGGCGAGGAGATCCACAAGCTACTCGCGGCAGGGTTTATCAAAGAGGTATTCCATCCCGAATGGTTAGCTAACCTTGTTCTTGTAAGGAAGAAGGATGGGAAATGGAGGATGTGTGTAGACTACACTGGTCTAAACAAAGCATGTCCAAAAGTTCCCTATCCTCTACCTCGCATCGATCAAATCATGGACTCCACTGCTGGGTGCAAAACCCTGTCATTCCTCGATGCCTACTCAGGCTATCACCAAATCAAGATGAAAGAGTCCGACCAGCTCGCGACTTCTTTCATCACAGCTTTTGGCATGTACTGTTACACTACAATGCCATTTGGGTTGAGGAATGCAGGCGCCACTTACCAGAGGTGCATGAACCACGTGTTCGGAGAACACATCGGCAGAACGGTCGAGGCTTACGTCGACGACATCGTTGTCAAGACGAAGAGAGCCCCCGACCTCCTCTCTGACCTTGAAATGACATTCAAGTGTCTGAGAGCAAAAGGCGTGAAACTCAATCCCGAGAAGTGTGTCTTTGGAGTCCCCCAAGGCATGCTCCTTGGATTCATCGTCTCCGAGCAGGGCATCGAGGCCAATCTGGAGAAAATCGCGGCCATCACCAACATGGGACCGATCAAAGATTTGAAAGGAGTACAAAGGGTCATGGGATGCCTTACGGCTCTGAGCCGCTTCATCTCACGCCTTGGCGAGAAAGGCTTGCCTCTGTACCGCCTCTTAAGGAAGGCCGAGTACTTCACTTGGACCCCCGAGGCCGAGGAAGCCCTCGGAAACCTTAAGGCGCTCCTTACGAACACACCCATCCTGGTGCCCCCTGCCGCAGGAGAAGCCCTCTTGATCTACGTAGCCGCGACTACTCAGGTGGTCAGCGCCGCGATCGTAGTCGAGAGACGAGAAGAAGGGCATGCACTGCCCGTCCGGAGGCTAGTCTACTTCATCAGCGAAGTGCTTTCCGAGACCTAAGTCCGCTACCCACAGATCCAGAAGCTGCTCTATGCAGTGATTCTGACACGGCGAAAGTTGCGACACTACTTCGAGTCTCATCCGGTGACTGTGGTGTCATCCTTCCCCCTGGGGGAGATCATCCAGTGCCGCGAGGCCTCGGGTAGGATAGCAAAGTGGGCGATGGAGCTTATGGGCAAAACGCTATCATTCGCTCCTCGGAAAGCCATAAAATCCCAGGTCTTGGCAGACTTCCTGGCTGAGTGGACTGACACCCAGTTACCGACAACTCCAATCCAGCCCGAGCTCTGGACCTGTACTTCGATGGGTCACTCATGAAAACTGGAGCAGGCGCTGGCTTGTTCTTTGTTTCACCCCTCGGAAAGCATCTCCGCTACGTCATTCGCCTCCATTTTCCGGCATCAAACAACGTGGCCGAGTACGAGGCACTGGTTAATGGGCTATGCATCGCCAACGAGCTAGGGGTCCGGCGCCTCGACGCTCGAGGCGACTCACAGCTTGTCATCGACCAAGTCATGAAGAATTCCCACTACCGTGACCGGAGGATGGAAGCCTACTGCGACGAAGTCCGACGCTTGGAAAACAAGTTCTACGGGCTGGAGCTCAACCACATCACCCGACAGTACAACGAGACTGTGGACGAGCTGGCGAAAATAGCCTCGGGGCGAACGACGGTTCCCCCGGACGTCTTCTCCAGAGACCTACATCAACCATCTGTCAAGATCGACGACGCGCCCGAGCCTGAGGAAGCCTCGGCCCAGCCCGAGGTACCCTCGTCCGAGCCTGAGGTAGCCTCGGCCGAACCCGAGGCACCCTCGGCCATCGAGGAAGAGGCCTTGCCCGTCGAGGAGGAACATAATGGGGTCACGCCAGATCCGAACTGGCAGACCCCGTACCTGGAATATCTCCTCCGAGGAGAGCTTCCCATCGACAAGACCAAAGCTCGGCGGCTGGCTCGGCGCGCCAAGTCATTCGTCTTGCTGGGTGATGAAAAAGAGCTCTATCACCACAGCCCCTCGGGCATCCTCCAACGATGCATATCTATCGCCCAAGGACAAGAACTATTGCAAGAAATACACTCGGGGGCTTGCGGCCACCATGCAGCACCCCGAGCCCTCGTGGGGAATGCCTTCTGACAAGGTTTCTACTGGCCAACCGCAGTGGCCGACGCCACTAGGATTGTGCGCTCCTGCCGGGGGTGTCAATTCTACGCAAAGCAGACGCATTTGCCCGCTTAGGCCTTGCAGACGATACCCATCACCTGGCCATTTGCTGTGTGGGGTCTAGACCTCGTCGGTCCCTTGCAGAAGGCACCCGGGGGCTTCTCGCATCTTCTGGTCGCCATCGACAAATTCTCCAAGTGGATCGAGGTCCGACCCTTGACCAGCATCAGGTCCGAGCAGGCGGTGGCGTTTTTCACCAACATCATCCATCGATTCGGGGTCCCAAACTCAATCATCACCGACAATGGCATGCAGTTCACCGGAAAAAAGTTCCTAGACTTCTGCGACGGCCACCACATCTGTGTAGACTGGGCCGTCGTAGCTCATCCCATGACGAATGGGTAGGTGGAGCGTGCCAACGGTATGATTTTGCAGGGGCTCAAACCAAGGATCTACAATGACCTCAACAAGTTCGGCAAGCGGTGGATGAAAGAGCTACCCTCGGTAGTATGGAGTCTGAGGACGACTCCGAGCCGCGCCACGGGTTTTTCGCCATTCTTTCTAGTCTATGGGTCGAGGCCGTCCTCCCCACGGACTTAGAATATGGCTCCCCGAGGACCAAGGCGTACGACGACCGAAGCAACCAGACCAGTCGAGAAGACTCGCTGGACCAACTCAAGGAGGCTCGGGACGCTGCCTTACTACATTCGGCACGGTACCAGCAGTCGCTGCGGCGCTACCACGCCCGAAGCATTCGGTCCCGAGGCTTCCAAGTGGGAGACTTGGTGCTTCGCCTGCGACAGGACGCCCGAGGGCGCCACAAGCTCACTCCTCCCTGGGAAGGGCCCTTCATCATCGCCAATATCTTGAAGCCCGGAACATACAAGCTGGCCAACGACCAAGGCGAGGTCTACAGCAACGCTTGGAACATCCAACAGCTATGTCGCTTCTACCCTTAAGATGTTTTAAGTCGTTCATGTACCTCGTTTACGTACACAAAGTCTAACCATCAAGGAATGGTCGGCCTTGCCTCAGCAAAGCCCGACCCTCCCTCGGGGGCTAGAAGGGGGGAACCCCCTCTGCGTCAAAATTTTCCTCGGAAAAATTTTCTACCAAAACAACCTTTGTGCTTTCGACTTCCGTATCGATAGCGGGATCCTGAGAACGATGAGAGTACACGTAAGCGGCAAGGCCGACCGAGCCGAGGAACTCCTACGCCTCCAGGATACGGATACCTCACTCATCACCTTCCGCAAGAAGTAACTCACGCTCGGATAAGCGATCCTGCTACCGAACAAGTCCTAACACTCGGGTAGAAAACGACTTTCGCGCCTTCTCAACTGTACCAATAATGGAATCCTTCGACCAAATGAGAGTGCACGTAAGCGGCAAGGCCGACCGAGCCGAGGGACTCCTACGCCTCCGGGATACGGATACCTCACTCATCACCTTCCGCGAAAAGTAACTCTCGCTCGGATAAACGATTCTGCTATTGACAGACAAGTCATGATGCTCGAAACAAGAGGAGAGAAGACGCAGCTTTTTAAACACGATGATAAAGTGTTTAGGCCTCGGCGGCCGCGAAAAAGCATGCGCATGCTACAGACAAACTGTTCCTGTAGGTTCGGGCATCGGCAGGGGGAGCAGCAGCACCCTCGGCTTTGTTTCCACCCTCGGCAGAACCTGGCCCAGCCTTAGATGAAGACCCGGGCAAAAGGACCTCCACCTAAGGGAGGACGCCAGCACCGCGCTAGCAGATGTCTTGGCCAAGCTCCAGCGGCTGCTATCACATCTTCCTCAGCCTAGGAAGCCGCCATCTCCTGGACCGATGAAGTCTGTTTCCGAGCTGAATTCACGTCTGTCCGCGCTAACACCGCTGCCTCCGGCTCTGGCTCATCGCAGAGCAGCCGAGGGTTCCAAAAACTAAGCAAGAGAAGCCTAGAGTGGCAAGGCCGACAGAGCCGAGGGACTCCTACGCCTTCGGGATACGGACGCCTCACTCGTCACCTTCTGCGAAAGGCAACCGATGCTCGGTTAAGTGGTTCGGCTAGCCAACAGACAAGTCCCAGCGCTCGGAATGAGGAAGACACACAGCTTCATTCTCGAATACCCAAATGTTCAGGCCTCGACAGCCACAAAGAACAAACACATATACGTGGGGTAACTATGCTACACAGACTTAGACGTCGACAGAACCCTCGGTGGTTCTCCCGACCTACGACAAGTGTCTAAGTACTTGAAGCGGTTACATTTTGCTCCGGCAAAAACCCGGTATATCTCCTTACAAACGGGACTCTGGTTCCATTCCCGCGGATATGAACAACCCTCACACCAGAGGGCCTGCGGGATAACAAACTCCGAGTGGCTCGCCGGTAGCCACTACACCAACAGCGACAACGACCCCTGCTCCGAGCGGCTAAACAGCAGCAGCGATGACCTCAGGGCCAACGCTGCTGTGATGAGGCCCTCGCTCACATCTCTGCTCGAGGGGCGAGGACAAGCCATCAAAGCCAAAGAGTCAGGGGTCCGGCCGCAGCTGGCGCCGATGGTCTCGTTGGCGGAGAAACCTTCTCCGGCTGCCACCACCTCAGCACCGACGATAGCGGCCACCTGCGCGCCAGCGCCATGCCGACGAATGGCGGACGCCCCAGCCTGCACTGGCAGATCCCCACTCAGGTCCTCACGGACGGGCAGGCCCCGACCTCCGCGCGGAGGCGTCGTGCCGGAGTGAGGACAAGACAATCCAAGAATGCGAACACCGCCCATGCGGCATAAGGCGTCTTGGACGGTTCGCCGGTGCGCACAGCGCAACAGACGCTCGTGCCCGGACCAAGCGGCAGGAGGCAGCGTCGGAGGCCATGACAGAGCTAGCTGAGCCAGCGAGCTAGGCACGCTGGAGCGAACGACGCTTGCGGCCGACCGGTCCCGCACTGCCGAAGTTCGCCCCTCCGCAAGGTCGGTAAGCGCCTTCTCCCTGAATGCTGAAGGAGGAGACGGCCTGCCGGCCCATGCGGGAGGCAGAACCCTGGCTCAGTTCTCCATCCGCCTCAGCAAGGATGACGAAGATCCTTGAAGCTGAGGGCGGGGCGGTGGCCGCAGCCCAGCTTGCTTCTCCCCACCAAACTGCCCATTGGTGAGGGAATGCAGCCGGGCTACACGACGAAAATCCTTGAAGCCGAGCGATGGCTGAAAGGTGCCGATCTCCACAAGGCCGCGCTCCTCCAACGACAGCAAGAGCAAGGCGACGCTAGAGCACCCCATCCGGGGGCTCAAAAGGTGGAAGGGCGCAATGCATGAGGGGAGAACGAAGGCATGGCCACTGCCCAGGGGATCGATCCCCCTTTTATAGGCATACCTCCTCACTTGCACCCCTTAGCGTCACGGGCAAAATCTCCACTGACATCCTCCAGGGTTCTCCCCCTACGACACGGGGGCTGGGACCCACACGTCATACGAGCTGATCCGAAGCACAAAGGAGGCGAACCACCGCACGCGAGGCATGTAACCGTCCCGCTGTTACAAGCGCTCTCCCATCTTCGCAGAAATCGGTGGTCGAAAGGGTGGACTGCCACGCGACAGGCATCCAACTGCACCGCAACTGTGCGCCCCTTCGGCTTCGACCACATCTGGCGGACCAGCGCAAAGGAAGCGGGCCCGCATGTCATGTAACCGGCGCGCCGGTTACGACGTGCGAGAAGTTACATCGCCACTCGCGCCAATGCTGCGCCTCCTCGACTGCGGAACCAGTACCGCGACTCGAGGTAGCCCTGCGCATGACCCAACAGTGCCAGTTAAAGGTGACGGCCACAGGCCGGTCAGCCGCGGGGTAGGCACGACGGTTGGCATGGTCAAAAGCGGGCCGACAGTAACTGCAGCGGCAGACGAGCGGAGGCAGCGGTCAAGTCACCTGCAGGCTCGCGTCCCCTCCTGAAGCGACGGGAGAGCCCTCTCCCACGGTGTGAAGACGACGTGCTCGTGCCCTGTTCCTCGAACGTCTCGCGCACGCAACGGGCGCCACACGAATCGCCCGTCCCATCGCATTAACTCCCCGACGGAGCAAGCGAGGCGGGCGTCGCTTCGCCTTCGCCATAATGACCACGTCAAAGAAGGTGCGCCACCTTATTTAAATTCATATCCTTCCCCTCCTCCTCTCTCTCTCTCTCTCTCTTGCTACAGGGACCGAGAAAGGGAATGTTGTGGAAAGGATCCTTCTCGGCGAAGGAAGCGGGCCCCGAGCCCTCCTACTGATCAAGGGTTCGAAGGCTGGCCCCTCGGGAGGGTTTCGACAGCCACCCCAGAGCACTCAGACCTCAAGCCCATTACTGATCAGGGGTTCGAAGGCTAGCCCCTCAGAAGGGTTCGACAGCCGCCCCAGAGCGCTCGGGCTCCGTGCCCACTATTGATCAGGGGTTCGTAGGCTGGCCCCTCAGAAGGGTTCGACAGTCGCCCAGAGCACGCAGAGTGAGGGATGACTCTAGGTACGTTCGATACATAGCCGAGGCTCGGGCTATGCTCCCGAGGTACCCGAGGACATTTCCGATACCGGCAGGAACGATTTGTAACAGAATCCCACCAGAGGGAGGCATCGAGCCCTCGGACCCTGTCGAAGGGGTCTGGGTCTGGCAAATCACCCGTAGGTACTTTTGGAGTGCACCTCTGGGCCACCAGCCGACCCCTAACGAACGGGGCACAGGCGTCCACTCGGATCACCCATTAGCAGCTCACTGGAAACACCATGTTCGGCGCCCTCTGAGGGCAACATGGCGCTTTCCCCCCTCCTCCTTGCGGAAAGGCGACACAGGGGCGTATAATAAAAGTCAAGAAAGTCCTTGATCATCCTCTTGCTCCGTGCAGAGGCTCGGGGGCTGCTCTCGCACCCGGCTACGGCCAAAACTGTTGACAGCGTCAACAAACCAGCTTGATAACTTGGAACCCAACCACGCACCCGGGCTACGGCCAGGCCACATGAGGGAACAATCAGACCGACCGTAGCGCCACGAAAAGCATTCAGACCTCAGAGGAGTCAAACCACTCCTCCGAGGCCTCGGGGGCTACACCCGGCAGGTGCGCTCGCGCGCACCCACCAGAACAAGGCAAAAACCGAGAAAGGCCGGTCCCCTCACCGAAAACGCGGCAAAAGCCTCCAAGCGAGTACCAACACTCCCTTCAAGGCTCGGGGGCTACTGTCGGGTACCATAATTAGGGGTACCCCCAACGCTCCTAATCATGGCTGGTAAACACCCTCAGACCAACTAACAGGTGCGGTTCAAGTCAAGACTTCGTCTACCCGAGGGACGCGATCTCACCCGAGCCCAGCCTCGGGTTGAAACAGTAGTCCCAGACGAGTTCACGCCTCGCCCGAGGGCCTCCTCAGGCAGCGGGCGCCCCCTCGGCTCTCCCGAGGCCCGGCTCGGGCAGGCTTCGTTGTGAAGCAACCTTGGCCAGACCGCTTCACCAACCGACCGCTTCGCAGGCGCATTAAATGCAGGGGATGCCTGACGCCGTATCCTGACACACGCGCCTCAGACGGGCAGGCCGAAGTGACCGCAGTCACTTCGCCCCTCTTCTTTACTGTCTGATATGACAGGAAAACAGCGCCGCTCGCTCCGCTCCGACTGCCGTGTTAGCCACCCCGGCGACGACTTACAACAAGTCACGATCAACCACCGAGTTCAGCCTCGGGCGCAACAGGAAGCTCCGCCTCGCCCGACCTCATGCTCCGGCCTCGGGAGGAGGTTTTCGCCTCGCCCGACCTCAGGCTCCAGCCTCGGGAGAGGTCTCCGCCTCGCCCGGCCCCCGGACTCAGCCTCAACCTCGGTCTCGGGAAGAATCGTGTCCTCGCCCGACCCCGGCCTCGGCCTCAAGAGAAGTCTCTGCCTCGACCGACCCTGGGCTCGGACCGACCGCGCTAACAGGGGATACATCATTTCCCTATTCCTAGCCTGCTCAGGCTACAAGGAACAAGACTGGCGTCCCATCTGGCTTACCCCGGCGACGGGTAATGATGGTGCCCCACGTGCACCATGACGCTGGTGGCTCTCAGCCCCTTACGACATCAAGGAGACGTCAGCAGGATCCTCGCCGCGCTGCCAGCTGTGCTCCTACAGGACTCAGGCGCTCCTCCGACGGCCACGCCATCACATGTACTGGGCCCAAGCTCCCCCCAACGGCCACGTTGGCATGTACACAGGGCTTAGGCACTCCACTGCCGGACACGTTAGCGCATAGCTACGCCCCCCCATTGTACGTCTAGACCCTCTCCTTGCCTCTGTAAAAGGGAGGTCCAGGGCCACCTTGAGGGGGGGTCGCGCGGGGGAAGCGGCGGACGAACTCTGTGTCTCTCTCTCTCCCATGCGACGCGCTTGTAACCCCTACTACGAGCGGCACCCCTGGTGCAGGATAATACAAGGCTTGTCCCATCTCTTGTGTTCCATCTCGCACCAACCCATCTAGGCAGGGGCACGCAGCGATTTCACTGGTCGGTCCAAGGGACCCCCCCGGGTCCGAGACGCCGACACGACCGTAGCTTCGACTATCGCATTTCTTTTTCCTCGCGTGACTGTAGTAACACGCTCTATTTCGTATTGCATGTTTTGATTATGTTTTTATTTGTATGGTGTAATGTTCTTATATATATATATGTTTGTTTGCTTGTGCCCGTTCGTCTTCGTTGCATGTCGCTAATAGACCGTGAGCTATTTCTGAGCTTCGAGGAATCGACGGTCAAGCTTCGGTGACCAAGTGATCAGGCTCCTTCAGTCTACAAAAGTTGAAGACTCTGAGCATCTGTTTGGTGAAGGCAAGTGTCCTCTGACCCATTCTGTCCCATTTACTTTATAACTCACTGTCCCGCATACTATGAACAACCTAAGGATTGACTAGTATTCTATTTTCCTGTTCTTGTTTACCCTTTGGGAATTGGTTATTATGATTAGTTCTATGCTATTGCTTTACTTTAATCAATGAACATGATGAGATACAATGATGATACTATGGTTTTATTCTGGATATGATGACATACTTGTGGCATTTAAGTGGACTCGAGCTGTTTCTCGAGTGCCTCTCCGTAAGGACTAGTTCGTTGGATGACCACCCGGGAAAACAATGCAACCATGAGGGTGGTATGGGACGCCCTTAGCTGAATAATTAGAGGAACTAGGGTGTAGTTCGCTTCGCCGTCGTGCCGTTAATGGGGCTTGGTGTATGCGGCTCGCTCTGCCAAGGTTGGTTCGCCCCTTAGGGAGGAGTGCGGTCCATTTAGGAAACCTAACGGGTGGCTACAACCTCAGAGAATCTTTGTAAGGCTTCGTAATGAATCCCTAGTCGTTCACCTCGGGAGTGAATAAGGGTCTTGCAAGCCCGGGCTAGAGAGGGAATCATGGCTTATGGGTAAAGTGCGCAACCTCTGCAGAGTGTTATGAAACTGATATATCAGCCGTGCTCGCGGTTATGAGCGGCCAAGGGAGCTCCATTGATTAGAGACACATTGATCAGAGATGCTTTGGTTACAGATGACGATGAGGATAATGATGGTTTTTATGATTATGATTATGCTTATGGTTTCTAGTATTCTTTCCATTTGGAAAGAGTACTTTTGGGTTAACAACTTGGGTTAATGTTAAAACCTGGCTCTCTACTATTAATAATTACCTGACCAACTAAAAGCAATTGCTTGACCTTAATCCCACATAAAGCTAGTCCACCTCTGCCAAACGGGACATTTGCTGAGTACATTGATGTGTACTCACCCTTGCTTTCACAAAACACCAGGTTGTCTTTGGTGCAATCTATGCTCAGGTAAAGAAGAAGGTGTCGAGGCGGATCTCCAGGAGTTCCAGGACGTCGACGAGTTCGAGGATTAGGCTAGCGACCTCCCCCAGTCAGCTGCCTGTGGTGGGTTTATTTACGTTGGCTACGTTTCGATTCTATGTACTTTGATTTAAATTGTGTAAATGACTCTTGTCTTTAATATTATTACTTACTCTTTATTGTAATTCGAAGCATTGTGCTATGATGAGTCATTTATGTAATCGCTGTATACGTGAATTTCTGATCCTGACACGTACATGGTTCGCATTCGGTTTACCTTCCAAAAATCGGGTGTGACACACTGTGACATGGTGAATTGGTCTCTGGCGTGGCGCAACCGAGGAAGCCAGTAGCCACCAAGGTGACGCCCGCTTGGCCATGTCATCGGCAAGTGGGCACGACCGCGGAACACTCAATTCAACCCCTAGGATCTTTTCATCCCTCCACCGATCTTTTCACACATCGGGTAGATGTCGTCCTTAGCCGTGCGGGAATCACGACGTTGTGCATGGATCACGGCGCAGGGCACGCCGGCGGCAAGGTTCACTGAACCTACTATCTCATTCAGTTTACTGTTTTCCAGCCTGAATGCTTCATTGATTTGCCCGACAGTCCGACTTTGGGGCCATTTTACTCCCTTTTCCAAGTAGTAACATGCCAATTCAACTTTAGCAAAGTTGTTCTCTTATAAATAATCTTCAACTTTGTCACAGTGACCCTAGGCTTAACCTCACTGGATCAATCACAATTTGGCTCCAAAGTTAAGGAAATGTCACCGAAATTCCAATTTCAGCACCACTACTGTTTTGACAACCATACTTTGGAGGTGTTTTGCACTAGGTTCCATATGGTTCTAGGGCTAGGGCATTGAATCAAACTGATACTACTATAGTAGCCGTACAACTTTGTCATAGTGACTTATTGTAAAACCCTTATGGATTTAGAACTACAAGTGTATAAACTTTGCTCAATACCACTGTTTTTAGAGTTTCCAATTCTTGAGCACTTGTGAACTTTTGCAATTTACTCCAATTTGCTCCACAATACTTGGAAATCTCCAATTAGGAAAAATGTTAGGCTCTCAAAACTCTACCACTTTGGTATATGCACTTTTCGCAAAAAGTGGTTAGAATTTAAAATCCTCTACAAGGCACTATTTAGGGTTTTGGGTGTTCCAAGGTACTTTAAGTGCTTAACCTCTCCAAATCATCACCCCTTAAAACATGTCTACCCAACTTGGTAAGACCACTCCTTTGTGCTTAAAACATAAGGTCACGTGCTACTAGCTCTTGGAGAGATTCACCCCTACATAGCTTAAGGAATACCCTTACCAGATCATACACTCAAGCAAGCATCACATCATATGTTTTATTAAACGTTTAGCCTAGTGAATGCATTTTAGGTGTAACAAGCAAGGTAATGGCCACTGCATATGATGACATGTCAAAGTTTTAGTTCTCGTAACACCAGAGGTGTTACAGGATCAACGACACTTCCTCGTTCGAGGTTGGTTCTCTAGGACTCACTTCTTCTCGAGGCTCTAGTTTGGGGCGACACCGCTCCATCCCTTGTGGTTCCTGGCGTTAGCCATGACGGAGATAGTACTAGAGGTGTCTAGGGAGACGAGGAGGACGTGGTGGGGTTGGATCCGGCGATAGATCCCTCTGTTGAATCGTCGTCGTCGTCCCCACGGCCAGGAAAACAGAGGAGGAAGTCATCGAGGTCCTATAAAGAGAGAGCTGCGTGCTATCACGGTTCCACATCAGGCGCCCAGTGTGACACTTGTCCTCTTCCTCGTCACTCGTGCCCCTCTCATCATAGTCCTTCGCGGCTGCATGTGATGCTGATATAGATGGAGGAAATCTCCCCTAGGAAGGATTGACGACACTTCCTCGTCCTAGGTTGGTTCTCCAGGACTCACTTGCTTCCGCTTGAGGCTACAGTTCGGGGCGCCGCCGCTCCATCCCTTGCGGTTGTCGGCGTTGGCCACGACGGAGTTAGTACTAGAGGTGAACAAGTAGGGTGAGGAGAACGTGGTGGGGCCGAATCCGGTAGTAGAGCCCTCACCGAGTCGTCGCCATCGTCCCCATGGTAAGGAGAACGGAGGAGGAAGTCATCGATAGAGAAATCTAAGGACAGATCAAAGTCTGAGTCGAAGAGGTGTACCAGGTAGTGGCTGGGACCGAAGGAGGAGGGGTCGAGGATGGTCGGCTTCGCCATGCACAACACCACGAGGATCAGGATGGGGAGAGGTGACACACCGTTGGTTTTAGTGAAGATGTTCAAAGGGAGGTGGGTGGGAGAGTCCGTCGCTGGCGTACCACATATAGAACATACATACAAAACTCGTGTTTTAAGAGAGTTGAGATAGAGATATAGACAAATAAAACCCAAAAATTAAATAAAATAAGAATTTAGACGAAAAAAAAACAAAGCGGGCTTATTCTTATTCCTCCACACACGCTAGGCTGTTTTCACCCTTCTCTGCTGGACCCATATAGGCTAGACAGATCTCACGCATAGCGAATATTCTCCCATTCACCTCCTCCGCCGATTACGTAATTAACTCTGCCTCTCGTGGCTTTTCTCCTGGCGGCGACAGGCCGACAGCTGTGCCGCCCTCTTCGCCGGGCCTTTCGCCGGCGACGATCATGCACCTGGTACGCCTTTTCCTTTCCTTTCCTTTCCTTGCCGTTGTGCAAAATCGAGCACCCCAAACCCTAATGCAAGCTATTTGTATCTGGTTATGACCAACTACATTACATTCATATGCATAATATCCAATAACTTTGGTTTTCCTTTTCTGCAAAAAATATAGGGTGTAGGTATGTACACTAATGTTCTATACTGTATCCTCCTATGAATCCATCTATTTGTTGGTCATTTTGATGTGGTTCAGTTAGTGCCTTATTTAGGGGAGCAAGCCTGATTTCAGCTGAGGTATATATACGACTGGACCTAAGGTGTTAGTCCAGTTGGTCTTCGAAACCCCCATTGCTTGTGGTAAGCCTCAAGTCTGCAACCGAATACATGATCAGCTTGAGCTGGATGCTTCTTATTGTTTTTGAACTGCAATATAGGTAAATGTGATGTGAATAAATGTCGCTTTGCTATGCCTGTGTTACCATATCATTGCGTACACAGTACACTACCTGATACATGCCCCATGGTCACACGTCCATCACATAGTTTCTGTGTTTTCTTGTAGAGGCACAAATAATTGTCTCTGAATTATGTAGAATTTAGCAGAATGCTTGGTTGATAGGGGGTCTATTTGATTTAGATGTCCTAAATGGAAGTCCAAATTTTGTGATGTCAGCATTTGGACTAAGCCATGTCCTTCACATTTACATTGGCTATTGTTCTCAGCTTCCTCTATAGAATTACATAGAAAATACTTCTGACATTGTTTGATTCACATTCTATCTTGTTGGATATGACTAAAATCATACATGTCAAGTATCTTAGCAAAATTCTCGCAAGTGAGTAATAATAGATTAAGTCACTTCCACTAGCTTGCTGCTTGCATGCTAGTTTTTTTCTGTTTATATATGCACACAAAATTGAACTCAGTGTCATTCTCATTGTAAAGAATACCCTCCTTATGTGGTTATGCCTCACATATTTAGAGTCGATGAGTTGAATCTTGTTGTCAATCCTGAATTGCATTTATAAGTGAAATATTTTAATGTTATATGAAATTGGAAATCAGATAATTTGCCAGTGTCCGGTGCAGTTTTTATTTATGTTAAAATGTTATTAGTTGCCACAGCTGCTCTTGCTGACTTTTGCCAAATCATATATAACATGCTTGTCTGTCTGATATTGTTTGCTTTCCTTAATGATCCAGTCTGTTGGTATTTGCCCATTGAATGCATTGTGCTTTTGATGCTTATATTGTTATATGTAACTTGTACTGAAACTGCAGTGATGCCATAATTGTCGTGAAATGCATGATTTTTAATTTCTGCTCATTTAAATTTAGGATTCTGATGCTTAGCCCCAATACTTCACATGTTCCTTTCTGTCCTTATTAAGGTCCTATGCAGTTGCTGTATGCTAAGAGCATTTACTAATTTCAGCAGATTTTTGGGTAAGCATTTAAAGAATTGCTTTAACTAATTGGTGCATTTAATACTAAGGGAAGAAGTGGTGTGTAGGGTCATTTCAATGCTAAACAAAGTCTTATTTGACATCTGTGCAAAATTTTGAACTGTTAATACTTTACAAGTTCGAATATGGTAATACTCAGTAAATGGAGTTGGAGCACTTACGGCAGATAAAATCCAACCACTCGGAGTTTTCCCTTTATCTTTGTCATGCTATGTGAATGTTAATTTATGCTTGGAATATCCTAGGGTGAACAATCCGAATCATCTTTGACATCACATGATTTCATCTTTGAAAGCCTTAAAGGTATCCTTAAGCTAATTAATGGTGGAGAAACAAAACCTAGAATTTTGCAAAATAATTCGTCAGCCTTCACCTTTGTCACATACTGTCAGGGCCTAAGGAGGCCCACGGAGGGGCTGTGGCAGCAGCAGCCATGGGCCCTCCAAGGGGGATTAGATAAGGATGGTTAGAGATAAGATTAGTTGAGATTATTTAGGAGATTAGTTGAGATTATCTAGGAAGGTTATCAGTTTATTTGTTGAGAGTTTTAAGAAGATAAGGATCTCTAGCTAGACAGGGGCGGCCAGCCGGCCTATTTATGTAATCAATGGATGAGAAATAAAGGAGGCAAGAATTAAAGGGAAGAAACCCTCATCTTGCTCGGCCGTGGGCAGAGGCCCCCGGCCGACGTTCCTGCCCATCGATACCCCTCTCCAACCCCTCACCGATCTAGCGACCATAACACATACAAACATGCATGCTTGCAAAAGCATTTTGTTTGGAATTTGGATTCATGTTTGTTACACAGCCACAAGACTATGGTACATCATAAAGCATCCAAAATAGTATTGTTCCGTTTGTATTATGATTTTTATTTGCATAGAAGTATGGATTAATCCTACATGTTTAGTTGGAATGGAAAACCCTAACCTAATAGGGTGGGCAGTGTATTAATAGACCACCAAACAACTAGGCTAGGCCCATTACAAGGGAACACGAGACATGTATCTAACACCCCTCGCAGTCACAACTCTATCCTGTACAGATGTTGAGACTGGACCGAAAGTCTAGGAATACACTGGATGGTAGCCCCTTGGTGAAGATGTCGGTGAACTGCAGCGTGGTGGGGACGCTGAGGACCCGAACGTCGCCTGCGGCAACACGCTCCCGGACGAAGTGCAGGTTGATCTCCACATGCTTCGTGCACTGGTGCTGCACGGGATTAGTGGAGACGTAGACGGCGCTGACGTTGTCGCAGTAGACTAGGGTGGCGCGTTGAAGGGGGCTGTAGAGCTCGTGGAGGAGCTGGCGCATCAAGGAAGCCTCTGCCACGCCGTTGGCCACAGTGCGGTACTCGGCCTCTGCGCTGGAGCGGGAGATGATGGGCTGCTGCTTGGCGGCCCAGGAGACGAGGTTGGCGCCCAGGAACAAGACATAGCCCGAAGTGGACCGGCGCGTGTCGGGGTAGTCGATCCAGTCAGCGTCGGTGTAGACCACAAGATCCGACGTCGAGGATGGGCGGAGGAGGCCGTAGTCGAGAGAGCCCCGGAGGTATCGCAGAATCCGCTTGAGAGCGGTGAGGTGGGGCTCCCATGGTGTGTGCATATGAAGTCACACCTGCTGGACGACATAGGCGATGTCGGGCTGGGAGAAGGTGAGGTACTGGAGGGCGCCTGTCAAGCTCCGGTAAGACGTCGCATCGGGGCCGTCGTCCTCAGAGAGCTTCGCCTGGGTGTCAACAGGTGTGGAACAGGGCTTGCAGTCGGACATGCCAGCCCGCTCTAGAATGTCGATGGCGTACTGACGCTGATGCAGGAAGAGACCCTAGGTCGGCGTTCGGTAGTGATGTTGAGGAAGTGGAGAGGCCCCAGGTCCTTCATCGCAAACTCCCGCTGGAGGGCGGTGATCGTGCGCTGTAGAAGATCGGCAGTGGATGCCGTGAGCACGATGCTGTTGACGTAGAGGAGGTAGACGATGTCCTCGCCCCGCCGGTAGATGAAGAGAGATGTGTCCGACTTGGCCTCGACGAAGCCGATGGAGGCCAAGTAGGTGGCGAAGCGGTTCAGTTGGTAGACCAGGTCCGAGTTGGCGGCATCGACGAAACCGGTGGGCTGACTGCAGTAAACAGTCTCCGTCAGAGTGCCATGAAGGAAGGCGTTCTTGACGTCGAGCTGGTGGATCGCCCAGTTCCGAGAGAGGGTGAGGGAGAGGACGACGCGGACGGGGTTGAAGGTCTCATCGTAGTCCACGTCGGGGCGCTGGGTGAAGTCCCGAAGGACCCAACGGGCCTTGTAGCGGTCGAGGGAGCCATCCGAAGTCAGCTTGTGGCGAAACAGCCACTTGCCGGTGACCACATTGGTGCCGGGTGGACGCGGCACCAGGTCCTAGGTGTGGTTGGCCAGCAGGGCCGTGTACTCCTCCATGGCCCGACGCCAGTGTGGGTCAGCGAGGGCGGTGCGAATGGAGGAGGGGACCGGGGAGGTGTCCGGTGGAGTACTGGTCATATCAGCGGCCAGGATCAGCCTGTCGACAGGCCGAAGAACACTAGCAGTGTGGCGAGTCACCATCGGGTGAATGTGTCCGGGGTCGCGGTGAATGGTGACCGGGTGGTACACCGACGACTAAGGGGCCACAGGCGTGGCCGGCCTGCGGCAATAAATGACGGCGGGGTCGGCGAATCGGGCTGCCCTCGTTGAGGGGCCCGGGTCTGTGGGCGCCGACAGAGGAGCGCTCCCGCGGCGGTGGTAGACAAGGGCAGGGTATAGGTGTACATTTGTGCTATGCCTAATAGGCCGGCCCAAAGCACACAATTTTTGGCACGACCCAACCTAATTGTAGGCCTGGGCCGGCACGGCCCAATATGTGGGCCGTGCCTGGGCCTCAAGTCAAGCCCATGGGCCGGCCTGGCACAACCCATTTAACTAAGGCACATCGAGGCCCACTAAGTATAGACTCAGTATTTAACTAAGGTCCGTCAAAGCCCACATGACCAGCACAACTTGGAGAATCTAGAGCTTCAATAGGCCTTCGAGAACCAATACCTAGATGGGGATGGTGAATAGTGATGATGATTATTGTATATGTATTCTGTAAGGCTGTATAGTACTCAATTAAACACTGAACAGAGAACCGAATATTATTTCTGAGCTAGTTGTAATATTTTTTCTGTCTGACCAAAGGTTTTTAATGTGCATCCAAAAAACATCTTAGTTTTATTTTGGTCATATATATATTCTATACTTTTTGTTTATGTATTGTTGTTGTATGTATATGGGTCGATTTGGCACATTAAAGCATTTTGGGTCGGCCTGGCACACATAACTAATTGTGGGCCGTGACGTGGGCCGATGACTGGGTACACGTGCTGGCACGGCACGACCCATAATTAGATATGTGCTTTTGTGGGCCATGCCTTTGTGGGCCGTGCTTTTGTGGGCCTGTGCCGTGCTGGGCCAGGCCGGCCCACATGTACAGGTATAGGGCAGGGTCAGCGAAGCGGCTCCCGCTCGTCGACGGGGCCGCACGTGGCGCAGGCGTGGTCGAGTCGACGGAACCGCGCATGGCACTGGAAGGGTCGACGGAGCCACGCGTGGCGCTGGGAGGGTCGACGGGGCTGCGCGTGGCGCAGACAGATGTGCGAGCGGGGGCGTCGAGGCCAGATGTGGCATGGATGAGGTCGACGGGGCCGCGCGTGAGTGCGGTGAAGCTGCGTGAGGTGCTGGCAATGGTGCGAGGCGAGGTGCCTGGGAAGGATGGGTACTCGGATCATACTCAAGGAGGGAGTCGAGATCGGTGGGTGGGGAGGAGCCAGCAAGGGGAATCACATCTTCGTCGAAAACGACATGACAGGAGATGATGATGCGATGGGAGGTGAGGTCAAGACAGTGATACCCCTTGTGGTCAGGAGAGTAGCCAAGAAAGAGGCAGCGAGTGGAGCGTGGAGACAACTTATGGGGAGCAGTAGCGGAAGTGTTAGGGTAGAGGCACATCCGAACACGCGGAGGTGGTCGTAGGAGGGGGCTATGCCGTACAGGGCGAAGTAGGGGGTGGGGTGGCTCACCGCCTTCGATGGGAGGCGGTTGAGGTGGGTGGCGGTGTGTAGGGCCTTTGCCCAGTAGCTGGCAGGGAGAGACGCCTGGAAGAGAAGGCAACGGATCATGGTGGTGGTGGTGCAAATCATGCGCTCTGCCCGGCCGTTCTGGGCGGAGGTGTAGGGACACGAGAGACGCAACTGAACGCCATTGGCGAGGAAGAATGACCGAGATGCGTGGTTGTCAAACTTGCGGCCGTTGTCACACTGCAGTGCACGGACCGGGCGACGGAACTGGGTGGAGACCCAGGCGAAGAAGTGAGTGAGGGGGTGAACGTGTCGGACTTCAGCCGAAGGGGAAAGTCCAAAAGAAAATGGGAGTAGTTGTCCAGAATGACCGGGTAGTATTTGTAGCCAGAGAGGCTGAGGATAAGAGACGTCCAGAGATCACAGTGGACAAGATCAAAGGCCTGAATAGCCCTGGACGTGGAAGTGGAAAAAGAAAGACGGGAGTGACGGCCAAGCTGACAAGGATGACAGAGGCGCTCAGAAGAGCCCCGAGTATAAGATATGTCTGAGTGGCTGGAAAGCTGGGACATTACGTTAGGTCTAGGGTGCCCGAGGCGACGGTGCCAAATGGCGGAGGAGGTGGTGGTAGTAGCAAGAGCATGTGGTGTGGTGGTAGTAGTAAGTGCAGGGGCTGGGGCTACTCTGGTGGGGGGAGTGGAGGGCAAGTGAAGAGAATAGAGGGGGCCGAAGCTGTCACAGCGAGCGATCACAACATGTGTGGGAAGGTGGCGTATGGTGAGTCCCCAGGGGTCGAACTCCATAGAACAGTGGTTGTCACTAATGAAGCGACGAACCAAGAGGAGGGGATGTCAGACCGGGAGCAACAAGGACATCATTAAGGCAGAATGGTCCTGGAAGAACCGATGCACCTACTAAGGTGATCGGGAGGGTGGAACCATTGCCTACGACGATGGAGGAAGGATGTGAGGGGTTTGGTGGATGGGAGTGGAACAACGAACTAGTTGTGGGAGTAGTGTGGAAGGAGGCTCCGGAGTCGACCACCCAATCAGTGGGAGAGGGAGACAGTGGGGAGGTCGCAGGGTGCGCGGAAAGAGCCAGAGGAGGAGCTTTGACATGGTTACTGGGAAGGGAGGGAGACAACAGGGGCTCGATCGCTAGGGAGGCGATCACAGCACGTGGGAAGACAAGCGGTCCAGGCATGTGACGACCCGCCTGAGGATGTAGCTCGACGCAGTCTCGAAGAACAGGGTTCTAGGCCGGATCGAAGGACACGAAAGTGCCTCGGATAAGCTGGCCGTTGTAAAGTAAGACGCACATAGTGATCCCGGCGGAACCAGGCGGAGCTAGGAAGGAGGGGGCACTGGCAGCCAGTACGAAGGTGGGGTCGAAGGGGCCAGGGGCCAGGGGAGCCGTGGAAGGTACGGGTGCTGCAGTCAGAGGAGTAGGTGCAAGGACGGATGGGGGCAGGTCGTAGGTGGTGGCGCCGTAAGAGTAGGGGATGGGTACCGCCATGGTGGGAGCAGGTGACGCACCGAGCGCACGGAGGCGAGAGGCAAGGAGAGGACGACCGAGGCACGAGTGAGGCGCAATCAGCGAGGTCGCAGGCCTAGGGACGATGATCGAGCAGGGAGAGAGCAGCGAGGCGAAGACCACCAGCGAGGAGGCTGGGGGTTGTAGCTGCTCCGGCGACGGGCGGCGCCGGCGGAGCTGCACAGGGTAGGGAGAGGGCCACCTGCTGGCAGTATTGCACGGGGCGGGGGTTGCACGGGGCAGGGGCGCGGCGACTGGGCGCGGTTGGCCAGAGCAGCAGCACGAGCAGCAAAGGCTGGAACGAGGCTGCGAAGCCTGCGAGGGGCTGGTGCAGCGGTGGCCGATGCGGGCCTGCGGCATGCCTAGGGGGGTGAAGGCACACAGGCAGCGCCAGCGCCGACCGCTTGGAGCACTGGAGTGGACGAGCGCTCTGCAAGCTGCGAGGTCGGAGGGGGAGGTCGGATGAGCTGCTGCACTGGCGAGCTCTGGCCAAGGGGAGAACTGGAGGTGGAAGACAGCTGCTGGTGCCGCGTGACGGAGAGGAGCTGGTGCGGCCTTCCGCCCAAGGGAGAAGGCGAGGGCAGAGCAGGGCTAGGGTGCCACCGCCGTGACCTTGACCTGGAGTCCCGCCACCACGGCGGCAGCCTGGAGAGGGTCTCGGCGGGGCGGATCCGGCGGGTCTGGACGCCCGACGGCGTGGGGAGGCGCGACAGCGCGATGGCCAGGAGGCGGCGCGGCTGCTGGCTCGACCTGCAGCGCTAGCGCATGGACGGGCGGCGGCTGGCGTCCTGGCTACCACGCCGGGGGAGGTAGGGGAAGGGGAGCAGCAGCGGGGGAGGAACGGGAGAGATGCCCGGGGGTCGGTGGCGGCTGTGGGGTGGGTTGGGAGAAGGTAAAACTGGCTCTGGTACCAAGTTGGAATGGAGAACCCTAACCCTAATAGGGTGGGCAATGTATTAATAAACCACCAAACAACTGGGCTAGGCCCATTACGGGCTTCATTACGGGCTTGTTCGGTTATTTTCAATCCATATGGATTGGAGGGGATTGATACGGATAGGAGGGGATTTTGACTTATTAGGGATTGAATCCCCTCAATCCATATGGATTGGGGTAGAACCGAACATGGCCTACAAGGGAACACGAGACATGTATCTAACATGTTTTGTGAGAATCCAATGAGATTTCTGGCCTTAGGATTTTAGCTTAATGTAATATAATTTTTATACCATTCGTTCTGGTCTTTTTTCCAGTGTTCTGAAGACATGGCAAGGAGTCCAAGAAACCTTAAGCTGACAGCTCATGATGTTAGGTCAGCCTCTCATGCTGTACCTAAGAACTACAAGAAAATAAAAAGGTCAGTCAGGAAAAACGAATTGAGATCAACATCAGAGGAAAAGGACTGAAAAAATGGCACATGCTCAATATGCTTGGAACGTCCTCATGATGCTGTCCTGCTCCTTTGTTCGTCTTCGTTTCATAACAACGGTTGCCGACCATACATGTGTGGTACCAATTATAAACATTCCAATTGTCTCGAGCTGTTTAAAAATGTGGGAGAAATCAGCATGCGAAGTCTCAACTGCAGTGAACCAACTAACCAGAGGCTGCACCTATCTGCCGTGGGGAAGTTAAAGGGTGGACAGTGGTCAACCTGCTCAGCGATTTCTGAACGGCAAAAGGAGAGCTCGCATGCATGAGGATTGCTCATTTGTCGAAACGTATAAGAGACTCAAAAAAACATGTGAAGTCCAAGCATCGGTTATAAAAAACCTCGTGAAATTGACCCTGCACGCCTGGCTGAATGGGAAAAGTTCGAATGAAAAGGAGAGGCAAGATGCGATTAGCATTGTCCGTGCTTTGAATCCAGGATCTGTTGTCATGGGGGACCACATCACTGATCGACATCAGCGATTCTTATAGCGACGACTCTATAGGTGATTTCACTGGCTCCACATCCTCAGATACTGGTGGAGGAGGATCTAGGATCTTATGTCCACAGAGGCAGAGCTTATAGGAGAAATGGGGAAAGACCATGCCGCAGTTTCACATACATTGGGGATCGTAGCATTCGCCCTAGTGTCGCAACCGGCTCTCAGAGGCCACAGCGGGTCGGTTTTGTCCTCAGATCATTGAGTCAGCCAAGCAACAGTTAATATCAGGACATGGCCCTTATGCATATTAGGATGAAGGGAGCACACGGGGTGTGGGATCATCTGGTTGGCATTCTCCTCTTTTCCATAAAGTAAAATTAGGAATAGGTTATGTTTGATTAAGTCTGGTCAAGTAGGCGTCATTTTCCTAGAGAAGAGAACGAAACCACTCTGTGAATATCAGTCTTAGTTATCTTTAAACAGTCACTATATATATATATATATATATATATATATATATATATATATATATATATATATATATATATATATATATATATATATATATATATATATATATATATGGTAGGTATAACGGGAGCCCTGGGCTTTCAATAGTTAAAGGAAGCCCAGGCCGACCACCCTGCAACGTGGTTCAGCCCAACGCGCTGACTCAATCAGGCTGTTGGGTGCGCCATCCGCCTCATGCGCGTAAAAAAGGAATGCATGCATGAGTTAAGCACGTTCCCTTGCATGCGTGTAAATTTAGGAAAGATATGTGTGACGGTTTCTGTTTTTAAATGCTTTATTTACTCCATAAATTTAGGATCGCTGTAACAGTCATGCAGCTAAACTCGTAAGGACCATTTTATGACATATACTGATACTAAATATGCTACACTGTGTAGATAATTATGCACTTCGGTATACTGCATAAAAATCTGCTACCAGCTGCATGCGCACGAATTTATGATAAAAAGAATGTGCAATGAAAGGAAATGAATTGCACGCATAGAAACAAAAAATCGTATTTAATGTTTTATTTCCTTCATAAATATAGGATCTCTCCAACAGCCATACAGCTAAACACATTAGACTAGTTTATGATTTATACTTATACTAATTATACTACATGATGTAGGTATTTATGCAATTCGGTACACTGCGTAAAAAAATCTAGCATTTTGTTCACTGGTGGATGCATCTACAGGTTGGAGCGTAAAAACCTTAAGTTTTAAGCATAAAATCTCTCAATTATAAGCGTAAATATCTGGCCAATGTGAGAGGTTGATAGCTCTGGTAGGTTGTTATTACGATCCTATTTTTATGGTAGATTCAAAAAATATGGCAGCCGCATGCATGTAGTTTCTATTTTTATAACAGATCCAAAAATTATGGCAAAATGCATGCATGAGTCAAACACGTTCCCTGACATGCGCGTAAATTTAGGAAAGATATGTGTGATAGTTTCTATTTTAAAGGCTTTATTTCCTCCATAAATTTAGGATCGCTGCAACAGACATGCAACTAAAACTCGTAATGACCATTTTATGATATATACTGATACTAAATATGCTACACTATGTAGATAATTATGCAATTCGGTATACTGCGTAAAAATCTGCTACCAGCTGCATGAACACGAATTTATGATGGAAAGAATATGCAATAAAAGGAAATGAATTGCATGCATAGAAACAAAAAATCGCATTAAATGTTTTATTTCATTCATAAATATAGAATCCCTCCAACAGCCATGCAGCTAAACGCATTAGAACTAGTTTATGATGTATACTGAAACAAATTATACTACACGGTGTAGGTATTTATGCAATTCCTTACACTGCGTAAAAAATCTGGCATGTTGTTCACTGGTGGACGCATCTCCGGGTGGAGCGTAAAAACCTTAAGCTTTGAGCATAAAATCTCTCAATTATAAGCGTAAATACCGAGTCAATTAAAGGTTGATAGCTTTAGTAGGTTGTTATTACGATCCTATTTTTATGACAGATCCGAAAAAATATGGCAGCCGCATGCATGCAGTTTCTATTTTTATACAGATCCAAAAATTATGGCAAAATCGTGGGAGTTTCCATTGCATGCGCGCAAATTACGAACAACATAAATTAAGGAATTGCCTTTCTAATGTGCATGCAGTAAACTGATATACGAACTCTGTGTTCAAGCATAAAATCGTACAGTTTTAGCGTAAATAATACATGTGGTAGGCATAAAACACAATAATCGAAAAGAAAACTGCGCCGGATCGGAGGATGTCACGCGCGATCATCGCTGCGCGCATCTCGGGCCTTCCGTGACGCCGCTCGCTCGAAGATCGCGCCTCATGCGTCGCCGTCGCTACTCGCACGTCGACGGGCGTCGCTTGCTCGCCGGCCTTGGAAGTGCCGCCTCCTCGGGACCTCGGGGACGCCGCCGCTTGCCCGCACAAGGGCCCCGTTGTTGCTCGCCCTCTGGATCGGAGAGCGCCGCCACCGACCTGGGAACCGCCGCCACTACTCCGGATCGAGGAATCTCCGCCACCGCGCGTCGAGGTCATGGAGTTGCGGCCACCGGCTAGGGGTCCACCGCCGCGCACGCTCTGGGGCAGCCGCCGTCGTCGCACGCGGCGTCGCTGATGAATCGGGGTGGAGCGTAAAAAACTGAACCCTAGCACTCCGGGTCCTCTTTTATAGACGTCCGGATGTGGTCCGGCTCGACCGGTTTGCACCGTCCGACCTGGGCTTCCTCTAGTTATTGGAAGCTCAGGGCTCCTAATATATATATATATATATATATATATATATATATATATATATATATATATATATATATATATATATATATATATATTGCCGCCGTCCGCCCCCTCCCCTCCATATGCGGTGCCCCCAACAATGCTCCTACGTGGAGGTCTGCTTCTCTCTCCCCCTCGTTCTGGCGTACGTTTGGTTGCCCTCTAAACACTATTGGCATGGGCTCACTTCTAATTATTAATAGAAGAAAAATTAATAGTAGATGAATAGGTATAGAAAATAATATTTTATAGTTGTAGTGGGGTATAGGGGAATATTTAGGGGCCGTTCGTTTCTTCCGGAATCAAGGCATGGAACAATTCCTAGCCGGTTTATTTCTCTAATTTATATAATTTTTGATCAGTTGGATTGATTCCTGGCCGATTCCTGAACAAACGAACAAGGTCTTAGAGGGAACCGCTGTGGGGATGAAAAAGTAAGGGATAAACTGTTGATGATGTGACCTAAAAAAGTGATATAGGGGGATAATTTTAGAGAAAACCGCTGCGATAGTCTAAGGGCCCGTTCGGTTATTCAGGAATGTACTCCAGGAAGGATTCCAACTAGAATAATTGTATAATTTGTAGTATAAATTGGTAATCTGGAATAGTTCTTACTCTTGTTCCAGACTAACCGAATGGGCCCTAATGGGGTTCTCTCTCTTTCTTCTATTAATAACTGCGTATTCGAGAAAAAAAAACTTAGTTTTGAACTGTGTGTACCACGAAACAGATTGTCAAAAGGCAAGGTTTTGTAGAGTCGATATTCTTGGGGATGAGACCAACAACAAACAAAAAAACTACTTGTTGAAGGCTAAAAAGAGCCTCGCAGACGGTCTGGCCCTGAGGCCGGACGGTCCGCGGTCCGGACGGTCCGCGGTGGCGGCGCGGACGGTCTGCGCGCGCGCAGAGTCAGTTAGGGTTCCTAGTTTCTCGCGGGATTTGTTACCTAAAACCGCGGGATTAACTCGGGAAACAGTTGGAAACGGATCCAGACCTCCCCCTTTATATAGATGAAGGGCTACGGCCGATTGAACCCCCAACAATCGATCAAATCCAGTTTATTACTCGTTTTTACCTTATGCATTAGGAGTAGTTCTAGTCTAGTTCTAGTTTAGCCCTAGTTTAGTATTCCAATCCCCAAATTCTCCGCCTCTCTTCGACTCTACGTCGATTAGAGGAGTCTAGGTCGGCATACCGAGCCTAGACACCACTAGGATCTCTCCTCCCAGACGGGGTCCCTCCCGGGAGCGAGATCCAGACGCCGTCGGCGATCCTCCGCCGCCCCTGCGCACGCGCGGACCGTCCGGCCGTCAGGCAGGGAACCCGTGCTCCTGCGCCAGGTCGCGGACCGTCCGGCCCTGTGCCGCGGACCGTCCGTGCCTGACCAGAGAGCACCGCCGCCTCGCGCCAGGTCGCGGACCGTCCGGCTCTGTGCCGCGGACCGTCCGCGCCTGACCAGAGAGCACCGCCGCTGGTTCTTTTGAGTGATTGACGCCTCCAAAAAGGTGTCAACATACTTTTTGGCGACTCCGCTGGGGACAGGTGTTTAGATCTACTAAAAATCAGGCCCTCAAATGGTCGGTTCTAAAGATCACATCGATATCTCCCCAGATAATATCCTGAAGACGACTGTCGAAAATCTAACAGCCGATGAGCAACAGCAATACGAGGACTACATGCGCCAAGCGAAGGAGAAATTCTTGTCGCAATACACGGTGGATCGCCACCAGAAGGTTATCAAACATGGAGAGACTGACGTTGCATCTCTTCTGTCTTCGCTTCAAGTCCCCAACGTAAGTAAACCCGACGATATCCAATCTATTAAATATTATGTAGATCAGCAGCATGATCAAATGAGACAACAGATTGTAGGGTTAGAAGAGTCAATTAGAAAATTAACGCGTACGCTGGAGAAGTCTGTTGCTCCTAGTTTTCCATCATATGAGACTAGTAACAGGATATCTATGTCTAATACATCGGCAACAAATGGGGATTTGCAGCCCCAGCCATTATATGGTATGCCGATGAACTCATATACAGGGCAAGTACCACCACCGTCATCCCTGCTTGGCAGATCGGCGCCCCTGAACACGGTCGGACCGTCCGAGCTTCTGCCCGGACCGTCCGGCCCATATGCAGACCGTCCGGCTTGCTCTGCCGGACAGTCTGGGGCCGCCCTAGGACCACCGCCGTCCCTGCTTGGCAGATCGGTGACCCTGGACACGGTCGGACCGTCCGACTTTCCCTGCCGGACAGTCCGGGCCCGCACCAGGACTACCACATGGCGTCCCGATAATGGCGAACGCAACTGGTCAGTTTGGATTTACCACCGGACAAGCTGGATACGCATACGTAGAACCTGTTGTTGCACACCATGCACCAAATTATTACACACCACAGCAGCAGTATGTTTTGCCCTCTACATATTTAAACCATAACGTGTCATACAACCACATACCGATCAACACTATCGATCGGTCACAGCAAGAAGGTCGGTATACTAATACCCGACCAAATGAGCCCCACAGCCCAGGATCCGGTGGTCTGCCACCGGGTGCAATGGAAAAAATTAGGGAAGAGATGACTGAACTATTTCGAGATAAGTTCGGAGTTAGTGTAGCCAGAGTAGGGCAATCATACCAAAAGCCGTATAATCACCGGTTTGACACTGTCCCATATCCACAAGGGGCAAGGATACCGGAATTTTCTAAGTTTTCTAGTGAGAATGGGAGAAGCACATACGAACACATAGGCCAGTTCCTAGCATACCTAGGCGAATTGGCCGATGGAGAAGCATTTCGTGTTCGGTTATTTTCTTTATCCCTTACTGGTACCGCTTTTGCATGGTACGCCGCCCTGCCTCCTAATTCCATTAATTCCTGGAATGAGTTAGAAAGTAAATTTCATGAACATTTCTTTGCCGGGGAATATGAATTAGGGCTAGCTGACTTAGCTTCAGTCCGCTAAGAACGCGAAGAATCGGTTAATGACTATATCCGGAGGTTTCGGGACACTAGAAACTGATGCTTTCGGATCCATGTCGCAGACAAAGAGCTAGCAGGGTTAGCTTTTAATGGGTTGCTATCCTACTTAAGAGACAAATTAGATGGAACCCAGTTCTTTTCGATAGCCCAGCTACATCAGCGGGCTTTAGCCTATGAAAGCCGATTTAAAGAGACATCAAAATCGGCTGCCCATACTATACATCTGATAGAGCGTGATAATTCAGATGATGAATCCGCAAATGTATATACCGCTGAGTTTATTTGGCCAACAAAGGCCAAATCTTCAGCATGTTCTTCCTTACAGCCGGTTCAAAAGAATCGGCAAGAAGAGATTAAATTTACCTTTAATGTTGTCAAATGTGATAAGATATTTGATGAGCTACTTAAAAATGGCAACATTAAATTAACTCATACTATCCCTCCTATAGATGAATTAAAGAGACGTGCTTATTGTAAGTGGCATAATTCTTTTTCTCATGCCACCAATGACTGTAATGTTTTTCGTCGACAGGTACAATCGGCCATAAATGAAGGCCGGTTGGCTTTTCAGGAGATGCAAGTGGACACACAGCCATTTCCTGTTAATACAATAGATATTGCATGCAAAAAGATCTTAGTTCGGCCCGAAATGACCGATAAAGGCAAAAGCAAAGACATCATCATTGGCAGTCCTCGCACGTCGAATATATCACAAAAGGAGATTGCTCAAAAGGCTCCGGACGATAAGGCTAAAAAGTCCGGAGGCACCGGGGGGCAGGCACAATTAATGAGCTAAGCACGACAGCCTGGCCTGAACACCATAAACGGTATGGCACCTACGTGCGGACGGTCCGGTGTTCAGATAGACGGTTCGGCTAACTCTGCCGGGCAGTCCGCCTATGCCCAAAGGCGTCAGCCTCCACACAAAACCTTAAAAGGGAAGGAGACACAACGGCAAAGCATAAATGGTCGGCTGATCAAAGCTGACTCTACTGTTGATCAGTTGCTCTCCAAGAATACTAGCGAGAAGACCATTCTACGTGATCGGTCAACGAAGAAACCTCGGTCACCTGCTAAAACGAAACGGGTAAACAAAACGGCCCAAAAGGCGACACAACAAGCATCGCCTATTCATCCCATGAGACCAGGGTACTTTCCACCCGTTTACTCATCGTCGGTATATTATCCTGTTCAAACATGGAATGGTACGATGATAAATACATGTATAGTCCCTTTGTCTATCCATACTGGGGGGCACCTCCATTCTATTCATTTTGATCCATTAATCAAATGGTCATGGCCGAGAAAGATACAATCCAAAACGGCCTTTATACATTGGTGCTTTATTGAATGACCTCTATTTTGAAAAGCCGATGACTTACATCAGGTTTAGTTCATATGCTTTTTGTTCGTCAACCTTCACCAAAAGGCAGGGGGCATATGTTGAAGGCTAAAAAGAGCCTCGCAGACGGTCCGGCCCTGAGGCCGGACGGTCCGCGGTCCGGACGATCCGCGGTGGCGGCGCGGACGGTCCGCGCGTGCGCAGAGTCAGTTAGAGTTCCTAGTTTCTCGCGGGATTTGTTACCTAAAACCACGGGATTAACTCGGGAAACAGTTGGAAACGGATCCAGACCTCCGCTTTATATAGATGAAGGGCTACGACCGATTGAACCCCCAACAATCGATCAAATCCAGTTTATTACTCGTTTTTACCTTATGCATTAGGAGTAGTTCTAGTCTAGTTCTAGTTTAGCCCTAGTTTAGTATTTCAATCCCCAAATTCTCCGCCTCTCTTCGACTCTACGTCGATTAGAGGAGTCTAGGTCGGCATACCGAGCCTAGACACCACCTAGGATCTCTCCTCCCCGACGGGGTCCTTTCCGGGAGCGAGATCCAGGCGCCGTCGGTGATCCTCCACCACCCCTGCGCACGCGTGGACCGTCCGGCCCTAGGGCGCGGACCGTCCGGCCGTCAGACAGGGAACCGTGCTCCTGCGCCAGGTCGCGGACCGTCCGGCCCTGTGCCACGGACCGTCCGTGCCTGACCAGAGAGCACCGCCGCCTCGCGCCAGGTCGCGGACCGTCCGGCTTTGTGCCGCGGACCGTCCGCGGCTGACCAGAGAGCACCGCCGCTGGTTCTTTTGAGTGATTGACGCCTCCAAAAAAGTGTCAACACTACCATCTGAGCTCAATTTTGTACATTCAGAACGACATAATCTACTTGGACCTTACAGTAAAGGGCAGAGTGATAAATTCTTGGTTGTATCATTCACAAGTAAATGCATCTCCTTCTCAAGATATGCCGATCGTCTTCCCTAGCAGCCACATTACCAGCGAGAACTCGATCATAAACAGCGCGTGGAGCCATGTCCGGTCGACGACGAAACCGAACACCGTGATCCCCGCCCGGTTGTTCTCCAAGTACGTCACTGCGAAAACGCCATGGTCAGCTACAGCGTGTCACCAACACAACACTGAACGCAGCCAGAGCACGTGCACGTGCGCATGCTTACCTAGCGCCTGCCTCTTCTGGAAGGAGACGTTGGTGGCGTGGAAAGCCGTGAACCTTGAGGTGTCCACGCCATCCTCGCTCCGCCACTCGTCGTCGTCGGACTCTTCGCCGGACGACGCGCCCGCCATCGGGAAGGGACTCGTGGGCGTTTGCTGCTGCAGGCACGCTTTGCTGGGCGTCCTGGGGTTCTCCTGGTCACGGTCCAGGCTGTTGATGGTGGCGTCGGCGTGCCACGCCGCGGCGACGCTGGTGATCGACTGCGTCTTGTGCGTGATCTTGGCCGCGCTATGGAGGCAGACGAGCAGTCCCATGACGAGGCTCATGGAGCAGAGCTGCAGCAGCAGTCGTATGCATATCATAGCATCAGCATGGACAACAACAAAAGTACACGTGACGATAAAGAAAGAACATCGATCTGAGCAGCATGTGCACATCGTTAATGGCACTCACCGCGAGCTCGCCGGCAGTGGCGAAGTTGACTCGCGCGTGGGGTCTGGTGGCGGCGAGAAGCGCAGTGAACTGGCTGGCGGTGACGAGGATGAGGGAGTAGAGTATGAAGCTTCGGTAGCGGTGGCTGATCCGCTGGAGCTGGACGCGTATGCGCCGGTGCTGCCTCAGCACGGCGGCGACGTCGGCGCACTGGCCGAAGTCCCGCGCGAACCCCGTCATTCGGAGGATCTGCAGGTAGCATATGGTGCGGAACAGCACGCACGCCATGCAGAACATGGCGGTGCGGTACATCCACGACGCCATCTCCAGCGCGCACGCCGCGGCCGACCACCAGAGCGGGAAGGGGCGGTTGGCGCAGTACCAGAAGGCCTTGTACGCGGCGTCGGCGAGGAAGCAGGGGAGCACGAAGCAGGCGAGGAGGCGGAAGGACCCCGCGAGCTGGACGATGTACCCGGCGCGGACGTCCTGCGAGTCGTGGCGGAGGCGGTCGAGGTAGAGCAGCCGGCGCAGGCCGCGGCGCCGGACGAGGGAGTAGAGGGTGGTGTAGGCCAGCGCGGAGGAGAGCGTGAGCGAGACCTGCACCTGCGTGTCGTAGGCGCGCCGCGGCGCCGCCGCCGCGTGCGCGGCGGCAGGGACGGCCACGCCGAGCGCGGCGAAGACGAGCCAGGACACGGCAGGGCTGGAGGCGTCCGAGTGGTCGACGCACATCCACCGTAGGCCGGAGCGGAAGCTGCTGAGCTCGTCGCGCGCGTGCGACACGGTCCGCGTGTACGAGCCCCTCCGCCGCAGCAGCGGCGTCGACGCGGACCCCGGTTCCGCACCGGCGGCCGCCGTCGGCGACGGCAACGGCGTGTCCGCCATCGCTAGCCGCAGTTTCTTGTTGCCCTCGCGTTCCTTGCCACTGCTGCCTCCACCTATCCTCGAATGGCTCTCGCGTTTCGATGGCCGCCCTGGCGTTTCGGGGGCAAGGTAATGCTAATGCTAGAGCATGCTTGCGATGGGTGATTTATGGAGGCCGAGAGATTTCGTAAGCCATGATGAATCTTAGCTTGCTGGCTGTTGCTGTTGCTGGCTGCGATCGACGAGCTGGGCAGCTGACTGGAGTCTCAAGATTTTGGAAATGTTTCTAGCTGTCAATTTGGCAAGCGCTGTACGCCCGTGGCATTTTCTTCTTATTATTAATTAATGCTTCCATATCTAACTTCCATTTATGTCGGGCAGCATGGCCATGGCTAGCGCTAGGAGCTTTCCTCAACCATGCGTCTCTCCGTTTCATGGTTGCGCACGCAAACTGTTGCCAACGGATTTCATCCTATCTATGAGAATCGGACCAATTCCGCCGCTGTGAAATCAAGCAAAAAAAAGTTAAGGGCTGGTTTGGCAGTAACGTGGGAAATATCCTAGGTAAGATATCCACCAATGAGATTTTAGACGCCACTTAATTTTTTTGGAAGGATTTTCCCTCTTGGGTGTATTTTCCTGTCACTGTTTGGGAACTAATGGGGATTTTTCCTCGGGAGGCCAGGGCTGTTTCCAGCCGGGAAAAAGGTTTCCCCTGAGCAAATATCAGCTGGATAATGGGCTTCCAAACAAACAGATGGACAAATCCAAAAAATAATCAGTGTGAGCTTTTTTTCCAAAAAAAAAGACCAGGAAACAAGTGGGGTTTTGGGCTGCCGAACCAGCCTAAGAATTTCAAATTCTTCACTTCCTCCTCCATTACTAACTTCTCATGTGAGTTCCTTTAGCTCCTGTTCGTCTGCACAGTGTTACTTCAGTCCTATTTTATTCTGTGTCCGTCCTTGTCCATGGACACAATTCGCGCGAAACTCACACGAGAGCGACCTGTCAGCACATGGCTGGTCCCAAAATTTGCAATGCGTCCAAAGCCATTCGCCTGGTGTAAACGTGACGCAGCCACGCAGGCATGCGTTGAGGAGTGAGATACTTGCATTCACGTTCACCTGTCGCTGCATGTTTCCACTTGCCTGTCAATTACAGAAATGGAATTCGGATGTCGATTTGGAAGAGTGACAGCGGGATCGATTCTACTTCGCAGCTTAGCTAGTAACTAAAGCTGGAAAGAGTGTAGCAGTATGACGGGCCACGGCAGTTGATGCGAATGTTTTTTTCCCTACCGGGGACTTATGCGCATATGTTTCTGAGATCAGGTTTGAATTCACTGGCATATATTTTTTAAATATTTCTAAATCAAACTATTTTAAGTTTTACGAAATTTATAAAAAATAATATTTATAACACAAAAGAATTCATAGAAACAAAAATAGAAGAATATAAATTACAAGATATATATTATATTAATACAAAAGAATTCATAGAAACCCTATATAAATTACAAGATTAATCGAGACGAGGAAGAACATCTACTCGTTAGGTTTTATGAAGATCTGACGGTAACAAATAAATAGCGTATCTGAAACAAAAATAGAAGAATATAAATTTTACGACGATCTAAGACCGAAAACAAATATGAGTACTAGAAAAGGAAAAAAATACAAGCTATTAAATTTTACAGTGATATAACAGCGGAGAATAAATAGAATATATGTAACAAATAAAAAAACTACCATTTTAATTTAAAAAGATACCGTTAAATTTTATGATGATCTAGCAGTTCAAGTTCAATCAAAGAGCTCATATCCAAAAGGAGTATGTCTTTTTTTTTCTTTTCTTTTAATTTTTTACTGTTTAGCTTCTTTTCTATTTGTTGTCCCGTGAATTTTTCTTTGATTTTAATTCCTCCTTTTTTTTACCTTTGCATGATTTTCCTCTTTTCCCCCCTTTTCAAGACTTTCTCCAATCTTTTTTTTTCTCCATGGTTCGTGACTATTTTCAATTTTTATCAACTCTCTTTTAGTATACATTATGGAGTTCTTAAATCCGTCATGCTTCTCTAATCTCTACTAAAAATATATATTTTATCACTAAATTATTGGTGTATTTTTTATTAAGAATAAAAACTATTCCTATTAAAACCGGAATAAGTCCTTGATCTAATTAATTAAAACCATCAACTGTTTTTTTAAAATATTACAAGTAAATATTTCTATGCTTTACAACAGAAGAAAATTTATATTAAATTTTGTACTACGTACATTGTCATATTATTACTAATATTAACTTATATTATGAATGTGGTGATCATCATATAATAAATCATAGCTTTTAAATTTTAGATAAGGGATAAACTATAAATAAATACTTCCTCCTAGCTAGCTTATAAGGCCTAGTCTTATAAGACATGGTCTCATAAACTATGCTGACAATTTATTTATTTTGTATCATATTGTTTATAATTACTAAAATGATGCATTTGGTTACAAAGATAATAGTATCGAGTTTGTATTCCAATAGCTAAAATTGTTGATCGAATTATTAACAAAATATTATAAAATCAACTCTTGATACAAGTGGAATATATTTTTAACTAGGTAATTGCTAAAATAATCTTTGTTAAGGTTATGATTCCATAGCTTAGGGCTAACCCAACAGGTTAGCTATATAGTATTTTACATGGGCCACATGGGCCTAGCCTTAACAGGCCTAATACTCTAACACCCCCCACAGTCTAGATTTCCGACGCAGCGGAGTTCACAGACTGGACTCAAAAGAAGACAACACCCCCGCAGTCTGGACTTCCGACGCAGCGGAGTTCACAGACTGGACTCAAAAGGAAGACGTACATAACACCACAGGATCCCCCCACAGATGCAACTAGCCACTACTAATGTTGAGGCTAGAGCGAAACTCGGCGAAGGTCGAGGACGGAAGACCCTTGGTGAAGATATCAACAAACTGGGAGGTGGTCGGGACGTGGAGGACCCGAACAGCACCAGCGGCGACATAATCGTAGACGAAGTGCAGATCGATCTCGACATGCTTGGTCCGCTGATGCTGCACTGGGTTGGTGGAGAGGTAGACCGCACTGACGTTGTCGCAGTAGACCAACGTGCTCCTGGACAGGGGGCTGTGAAGCTCGGCGAGGAGCTGCCAGAGCCAGGCAGTCTCCGCCACGCCGTTGGCCACGGCACGGTACTTCGCCTCGGCACTCGAGTGGGAGACGACCGGCTGGCGCTTCGACAACCAGGACACCAGGTTGCCGCCTAAGAAGACGGCGTAGCCAGAGGTAGATCGCCGAGTGTCTAGGCACCCAGCCCAGTCAGCGTTGGTGTAGACGACCAGCTCAGAGGAGGTAGACCGGTGAAGCAGCAGCCTGTAGTCGACGGTGCCCCGGAGGTAGCGGAGGAGGCGCTTGAGAGCCGCGAGGTGGGGCTCTCGGGGGTCTTGCATATGGAGATAGACCTGCTGCACTGCGTAGGAGATGTCCGGCCTAGTGAAGGTGAGGTACTGAAGGGCACCGGTAAGACTCCTGTAGCCGGTGGGGTCCACGACCGGGTCACCTGTGGCCTCTGAGAGCTTGGCCTGCGTGTCGACTGGGGTGGAGCGGGGCTTGCAGTCACTCATCTGGGCCCGCTCTAGAATGTCAAGAGTGTACTGCCGCTGGTGAAGGAGGAGTCCGGAGGGGCAAGGCTCAGCGGTGACCCCCAGGAAATGGTGAAGCACACCCAGATCCTTGACCGGGAACTCCCGCTGAAGCGCGTCGACGAGGCAGCGAATAAGGGACTGACTGGATGCGGTGAGGACAATGTCATCCACGTAGAGGAGCAATTAGGCAGTCTCTGCTCCAAGATGGTGGACGAACAAAGACGTGTCTGACTTGGCCTCTACGAAGCCCAGTGTCACCAGGAACGTAGCCAGTCTGGAGTGCCACGCCCGGGGGCCTGCTTGAGGCCATAGAGGGACTTGTTAAGCCGGCAGACCATGTCAGGGCGAGAGCAATCCACGAACCCCGCGGGCTTACAGCAGTAGACGGTCTCGGTGAGGGCGCCGTGCAGGAAGGTGTTCTTGACGTCGAGTTGGTGAACTGGCCAAGAGTGAGCAAGGGCCAGCGAGAGCACCGTGCAGACGGTGGCCGGCTTCACAACCGGACTGAAGGTCTCATCGTAGTTGACTCCGGGGCACTGAGTGAAGCCCTGAAGAACCCAGCGAGCCTTGTGCCGCTCCAGGGTCCCATCGGCCCAACGCTTGTGCGTCCAGATCCACTTGTCGATGACGACGTTGGTGCCAGGTGCACGGGGCACCAGATCCCACATCTAGTTGGCGACGAGCGCCGCGTACTCCTCCTCCATCGCCTGACGCCAGTGGGGGTCCAGCAGGGCGGTGCGGACGAAGGAGGGTACCGGAGAAACCTGCGAGTCTCCAGTCGTGGCCGCCAGGACACGGGGCGGCAGGGTACCAGTCGCGTGCCGCGTCACCATCGGGTGGACGTGTCGCGGGTCGCGGTGAAGGAGCGGTGGGTGGTACACCGGCGTCTCGACACATGCCGCAGGAGGCCGCAGCGGAGGTGTAGGTGTCCCTAGCGGGGACTGGGCCACTGGTGGGGACGGCGGTGGTGGCGGTGACGGTGGTGGAGGTGCGAACGCCGGCTGCGGCTGGGCAAAGCGGGCCGGAGGGGTCGGTACCGACAGCCCCGTAGGCGGTGCAGTCCCACCACCCCCGCTTGGCCCGGGGGCGATCAGAGACGGGGCTCCACGGAGAGGCGATACCGTCGTAGGCGACACCACCAGACCCAGGCAAGGCACCAGGCCGGGAGTAGGACCGACAGGCAGTGAATGAGTACCTGCAGAGAGAGGAAGGATAGGTGGCTCGACCACCGCGTCAGTCGGGAATGGAGTGAATAGGTCAAGGTCAGGGTCGGAGGAGGGTGGTGTGGTGGTGGAGGGGTAGGGAAATACGGACTCATCAAACACCACATGGCGAGAGATGAGAATCCGGCGAGAGGAAAGGTCAAAGCACTGGTAGCACTTATGGTCTGGGGAGTACCCGAGAAACATAGAGGGTGGAACGGGGTGCTAGCTTGTGAGGAGCAGTGGCAGCGGTGTTCGGGTAGCAAGCACACCCGAAGACACGGAGGTGGTCATAGCGCGGAGGGGTACCGAAAAGTGCTTGGTGAGGAGTGGGGGTCGGGCACGCAGTGGAAGGGAGACGGTTGAGAAGGTAGGTAGAGGTGTGGAGGGCCTCGGCCCAGAAACGTGGCGGTAGGTGCGCCTAGAGAAGAAATGTCTGGATGGTGTCGTTGGTTGTGCGGATCATGCGTTCAGCCTTGCCGTTTTGGGAGGAGGTATACGGGCAAGACATCCGCAACTGCATCCCGTGGGAGAGAAAGAAGTCACGGGAGGCGGAGTTATCGAACTCCCGACCGTTGTCACACTGAACAGCCTTAATGGTGAGGCCGAACTGAGTGGACACCCAGGCGAAGAAGTGGCAGAGGGTGGGGAAAGTCTCAGACTTGGCATGTAACGGAAAAGTCCACACATAATGAGAAAAATCATCAAGCATGACAAGATAGTATTTGTAACCCGACATACTGGTAATGGGTGAAGTCCACAAATCGTAGTGTACAAGATCAAAAGCATGAGTAGCATGCGAGGAAGAAGAGGAAAACGGAAGACGAACATGGCGGCCTAACTGGCACGCATGACATAGATGCTCCTCAGGGGATCGAGTACATGGGATAGTGGCACTACGAGTAAGCTGCAGTAATGCATCACGTCCGGGGTGTCCAAGGCGACGATGCGAGGCAGTAGAAGATGTGGTGGCGGCAAAAGCAGCAACTGTGTCAGGTGACGAAGACAAAGAAGATGTGGCGTGCGGAAGCCGAAGGGTGTAGAGGGGGTCGGTGTTGTCACATCTGAGGAGGGGGCGTCGAGTTGTCGAGTCCTTCACAGTAAGACCAGAAGAGTCAAACTCGATAGAACAAGAATTATCAGCAGTAAACCGACGAATAGAAAGAAGATTGTGGACCAAAGAAGGAGCGACAAGAACATCGGGAATGCGAAAAGAGCCGGGAGGGCCGGCGGCACCCACAGATGTGACAGGAAGACACGAGCCATTCGCCACCATGATGGATGAAGGGAGAGAGGAAGAAGGAGGGCGAACAGAGGTGAGTATACCAGGGTTGGGAGTGGTGTGGTAGGTAGCACCGGTGTCAGCGATCCACTCGAGACCCATCGACGGAGTCAGAGTGGGAGTCTGGAAGGCAGCCAGGGCGGCCGCGTCCCAACCAACCAGCCCGGACGATGGCGTAGCCAACGACGTGGGCCACGACGAAGCGGTAGGCGTCGAGGTCCAGGTCGACGGTGAGGCGAAGGCGAACCCCGGCTGCGCACCAGCAAACATGGCCGTCGGGGGACGTGCCTCAGAACCTGGCCCCTGGAACGGCCACATGGAGATGCGCCCTGACCACGGGTGGTGGAATGTGGGCCAAGGTGCACCCTACGGGGTCCCGGCGTCGGTGTGATGGCACGGGCAGCACCACCTGAACCACCACCACCACCGTGGCCACCACGGCAGTGACGTCCACCACCGCCCCCGCCTCCGCCACCTCGACCTCCGCCGCCCATGCTCGGCCCGGAAGGACGAGGGCCAAGGGCGGAATGTGAGGAGGATGTGGACGAGTCGGGGTGACAGCCGCCAGTGCCGTCGAGGAGGACGAGGACCCCGGGCCGGAGATCGAGGCAGCCTGAGCACCCAGAGTGATCGCCTCCAGGGCGAGGTCGTCGCGGACCTGGAGGAAGGTAGGGAAGGGGCGCTGGCGCATGATCAACGACCGGAGGTGGGCGTAGCGATCGCTTAGACCGCGGAGGACGTTGAGGACGAGGATGCGGTCCTCCACGAGGCAGCCTAGATTGCCCAGTGAGTCCGCCATGGTCTTCATCGTGCGGCAGTATGCACCAACGCTGAGGTCCCCCTGGACGAAGGTGCGGAAGGTTGCGTCGAGGCGGAGAGCCTGGGCCTCGGTGTTGCCCAGGAACTGACCCTCGATGGCAAGCCAAATAGCCCGAGCATGAGGAAGGTTCCGGAGGAGGCTATGGAGGTCAACGGAGATCGTCCCCACGATCCAGGTGAGCACGATGTTGTCGAGGCGCACCCACGCGACAGTGGGCGCCACTGAAAGGGAAATGTGCCCTTGGGCCATTTCTAAGTATTTTGGTGATTGAGTGCCAACACATGTGCTTAATTGTGAATTTATGTACATGGATGAACAAGGTGCAAATCATGAGATAAAGGTATGTTTCTAAGCCTTAGTACATTGGTTTTGTGTACTAATGTATTTGTCTAAGTGTTAGAAACAGATAGTAGAAGAAGAGAGAAGAGGAAAGAATGTCTTGGCTGTGTGCAGCCAAGTTCCAGCTCGGTCTGGAGCACCGGACAGTCCGGTGTGCACCGGACAGTGTCCGGTGCGCCAGACTGAATCGGCGCAAACTAGCTGCTCTCGGGAAATTGGCCGGCGGCGTACGGCTATAATTCACCGGACTGTCCGGTGTGCACCGGACTGTCCGGTGAGCCAACGGTCGGCCGGGCCAACGGTCGGCCGCGCAATCTGCGCGGGACACGTGGCGGAGCCAACGGTCGGAAGACGGCACCGGACTGTCCGGTGTGCACCGGACATGTCCGGTGCGCCAACAGCTCCCAGATCTCCAACGGTCTGCAACGGTCGGAAGCGCCAGTTAAGGAAAGAAATCGGTCACCGGACATGTCCGGTGTGCACCGGACTGTCCGGTGCCCCCGACGACAGAAGGCAAGGATGGCCTTCCGGATTTGCTCTCAACGGCTCCTAGCTGCCTTGGGGCTATAAAAGGAGCCCCTAGGCGCATGGAGGAGACACACAAGCAACCTTTGAGCATTATTGATCATCCACACTAAGTCTCTGCGCATTCGTTTGTGTTTCTAAGTGATTCGAGCTCTGTTCTAAGTGAGAACTCTGAGATAGTCTTCTGAGCTCGATTCTTGGCCGTGTGTGTGCGCTTTTGCTGTGGATTTGTGTGTGTTGCTTCCCTCCCTTACTCTGTGCTTTCTTTGTGATCATATACTTGTAAGGGCAAGAGACTCCAATTTGTGGAGATTCCTTGCAAACGGGATAGTGAAAGGAAAAGCAAAACACCGTGGTATTCAAGTGGGTCTTTGGACCGCTTGAGAGGGGTTGATTGCAACCCTCGTCCGTTGGGACGCCACAACGTGGAAGTAGGCAAGCATTGGCTTGGACGAACCACGGGATAAACCACCGTGTCACCTCTGTCTTGATCTCTTGTGGTATTGTGTTTTGTTGAGACTTCACCTTAGCCACTTGGCAATAATCGTGCTAACACATAACAAGTTTTTGTGGCTTAAGTTTGAAGTTTTTACAGGATCACCTATTCACCCCCCCCTCTAGGTGCTCTCAATTGGTATCAGAGCCGTTCTATTCACAAAGGGACTAACCGCCCGAATAGATGGATCCTAAGGGGAAGGGTATAGTGATCAACGACAAAGAGAAGGAATCCTTCGTCAACGAGCCGAAGGACGATAAGCCTACCGACTCCGGCTCGGGTCAAAGACGGAAGGAAGGGAAGAAGAAGAAGACCAGGCGCATCAAGGAGATCGTCTACTATGACAGCGACGAGTCTACTTCTTCCCAAAAGGACGAGGACCACAACAACTACGAGAGGAGAAAACCGGTTAATTCGAACTTTTCTTTTGATTACTCTCGTATTCCGCAAAGTTCACATTCACATTTGCTCTCCATTCCACTTGGCAAGCCCCCACACTTTGATGGAGAGGACTACGGATTTTGGAGTCACAAAATGCGTAGTCACCTATTTTCTCTCCATCCTAGTATTTGGGAGATTGTGGAGAGTGGAATGCACTTTGATAGTTCGGATAGTCCCATGTTCATTAATGAACAAATTCATAAGAATGCACAAGCTACTACTGTTCTTCTAGCTTCCTTGTGCAGGGATGAATACCATAAGGTGAGCGGCTTGGATAACGCCAAGCAAATCTGGGACACCCTCAAGATTTCTCATGAGGGGAACGACGTCACCTTACTCACCAAGATGGAGTTGGTGGAGGGCGAGCTTGGACGGTTCGCAATGATAAGGGGCGAGGAGCCGACGCAAACATACAACCGGCTCAAGACCCTTATCAACAAGATAAGGAGTTACGGGAGCACGCGATGGACGGACCACGACGTCGTCCGCCTAATGCTCAGGTCCTTTACCGTACTTGATCCTCATCTCGTGAACAATATTCGTGAGAATCCCAGGTACACGATGATGACGCCCGAGGAAGTACTTGGAAAATTCGTGAGCGGGCGGATGATGATCAAGGAGGCAAGATACGTCGACGACGCGTTGAACGGACCACTCCACGAGCCTCAACCCATTGCTCTAAAAGCAACGAGGAGCAAGGAGTCGCTACCTAGCAAGGTGGCGCAAGTCGAGGCGGCCGGGCTCAATGATGAAGAGATGGCTCTCATCATCAAGAGATTCAAGACGGCGCTAAATGGTCGCAAGGGGCAGCCAAGCAAGACCAAGACCAAGGGGAAGCGCTCATGCTTCAAATGCGGTAAGCTTGGTCATTTTATCGCTAACTGTCCCGATAATGAAAGTGACCAGGAAAAGGGGAACAAAAGAGAGAAGAAGAAGCAATACAAGAAGGCAAAAGGCGAGGCGCATCTAGGAAAGGAGTGGGACTCGGATTGCTCCTCCTCCGACTCCGACAACGAAGGACTCGCCGCCACTGCCTTCAACAAATCGGCTCTCTTCCCCAACGAGCGTCTCACTTGCCTTATGGCAAGGGAGAAGAAGGTAAGTACTCAAGACTCCACTTATGCTTCTTCTAGTGATAGTGAGTCTAGTGATGATGACATAGATTACTCATGCTTGTTCAAGGGCTTAGATAGATCTAAGATAGATAAAATCAATGAATTGATTGATGCTTTGAATGAAAAGGATAGGCTTTTAGAAAAGCAAGAGGATTTATTGTATGATGAACATGATAAGTTTGTAGAGGCACAAAAATCATATGCTTTAGAAGTGAAAAGAAATGAAGTGCTTTCTAGTGAAATATCTTCTTGTCATGAAACCATTGCTACTTTACAAAGTGTTAACCATGATTTAAATGCTAAATTAGAAGTAACAAATAAATCTAAGTCTTGTGTTGAAAATGTTACAATTTGCACTAGGTGTAAGGATTTTGATGTTAACACTTGTTGCAAACACTTAGTTTCAATTTCAAAACTAAAAGATGAAGTGGCTAGTCTTAATGCACAACTTAAGACTAGCAAGAGTGAAGTTGAAAAGATAAAATTTGCAAGGGATGCCTATACAATTGGAAGACATCCCTCAATTAAGGATGGGCTTGGCTTCAAGAGGGAAGCCAAGAACTTAACAAGCCATAAGGCTCCCATCTTCGTCAAGGAGAAGGGGAAGGCCCCTATGGCTAGTAATGCTAAAAAGAATCATGCTTTTATGTATTATGATAGGAGACATGCTAGAAATGCTTATAATCATTTTGATTCACATGTTTATGATTCTCATGCCATGTTTGCTTCTAGTTCTTCTTATAAGCATGATAGAGATATGTGTAGGAGAAATGTTGTACATATGCCTAGGAGAGATATTGCTCATGTACCTAGAAAGAATGTTATTCATGCTCCTAGGAAAGTAGTGAATGAACCTTCTACCATTTATTATGCTTGTAATGCTCCCTTTGCTATTTGTAGAAAGGGTAAGAAGGTAGTTGCTAGGAAATTAGGGGCTAGATGCAAGGGAGATAAATCTTGCATTTGGGTCCCTAAGGATATTTGTACTAACCTTGCAGGACCCAACATGAGTTGGGTACCTAAGACCCAAGCCTAAATTTGCCTTGCAGGTTTATGCATCCGGGGGTTCAAGCTGGATTATCGACAGCGGATGCACAAACCATATGACGGGGGAGAAGAAGATGTTCACCTCCTACGTCAAGAATAAGGATTCCCAAGATTCAATTATATTCGGTGATGGGAATCAAGGCAAGGTAAAAGGGTTAGGTAAAATTGCAATTTCTAATGAGCATTCTATCTCAAATGTATTCTTAGTGGAGAGTCTTGGATATAATCTGCTCTCTGTTAGTCAATTATGTCAAATGGGATATGATTGTTTATTTACAAATGTAGATGTGTCTGTCTTTAGAAGATGTGATGGTTCACTAGCTTTTAAGGGTGTACTAGACGGCAAGCTTTATTTAGTTGATTTTGCAAAAGAAGAGGCCGGTCTAGATGCATGCTTAATGGCTAAGACTTGCATGGGCTGGCTGTGGCATCGCCGCTTAGCACATGTGGGGATGAAGAACCTCCACAAGCTTCTAAAGGGAGAACACGTAATAGGTCTAACAAATGTGCATTTCGAAAAAGATAGACCTTGTGCAGCTTGTCAGGCAGGTAAACAGGTGGGAGGAGCGCATCACAGCAAGAATGTAATGACCACGTCAAGACCTCTGGAGCTGCTGCATATGGACCTCTTCGGACCCGTCGCCTACCTAAGCATTGGAGGAAGTAAGTATGGTCTAGTTATTGTTGATGACTTTTCCCGCTTCACTTGGGTGTTCTTTTTGCAGGATAAGTCTGAAACCCAAGGGACCCTCAAGCGCTTCCTCAGGAGAGCTCAAAATGAGTTTGAGCTCAAGGTGAAGAAGATAAGGAGCGACAACGGGTCCGAGTTCAAGAACCTTCAAGTGGAGGAGTTTCTTGAGGAGGAAGGGATCAAGCACGAGTTCTCCGCTCCCTACACACCACAGCAAAATGGTGTGGTAGAGAGGAAGAACAGGACGCTAATCGATATGGCGAGGACGATGCTTGGAGAGTTCAAGACCCCCGAGTGCTTTTGGTCGGAAGCCGTGAACACGGCTTGTCACGCCATCAACAGGGTCTACCTTCACCGCCTCCTCAAGAAGACGTCATATGAGCTACTAACCGGTAACAAACCCAATGTATCTTACTTTCGTGTTTTTGGGAGCAAGTGCTACATTCTAGTGAAGAAGGGTAGAAATTCTAAGTTTGCTCCCAAAGCAGTAGAAGGGTTTTTATTAGGTTATGATTCAAATACAAAGGCGTATAGGGTCTTCAACAAATCATCGGGTTTGGTTGAAGTCTCTAGCGACATTGTATTTGATGAGACTAATGGCTCTCCAAGAGAGCAAGTTGTTGATTGTGATGATGTAGATGAAGAAGATGTTCCAACGGCCGCTATACGAACCATGGCGATTGGAGACGTTCGGCCACAGGAACAAGATGAACGAGATCAACCTTCTTCCTCAACGACGGTGCATCCCCCAACTCAAGACGATGAACAGGTTCATCAAAAGGAGGCGTCTGATCAAGGGGGAGCACAAGATGATCACGTGATGGAGGAAGAAGCGCAACCGGCACCTCCAACCCAAGTTCGAGCGATGATTCAAAGGGATCATCCCGTCGACCAAATTCTGGGTGACATTAGCAAGGGAGTAACTACTCGATCTCGATTAGTTAATTTTTGTGAACATTACTCTTTTGTCTCCTCTATTGAGCCTTTCAGGGTAGAGGAAGCCTTGCTAGATCCGGACTGGGTGTTGGCCATGCAGGAGGAACTTAACAACTTCAAGCGCAATGAAGTTTGGACGCTGGTGCCTCGTCCAAAGCAAAATGTTGTGGGAACCAAGTGGGTTTTTCGCAACAAACAGGACGAGCACGGGGTGGTGACAAGGAACAAGGCTCGACTTGTGGCAAAAGGTTATGCCCAAGTCGCAGGTTTGGACTTTGAGGAGACTTTTGCTCCTGTGGCTAGGCTAGAGTCCATTCGTATCTTGCTAGCATATGCCGCTCACCATTCTTTCAGGTTGTACCAAATGGATGTGAAGAGCGCTTTCCTCAACGGGCCAATAAAGGAGGAGGTGTACGTAGAGCAACCCCCTGGCTTCGAGGATGAGCGGTACCCCGACCACGTATGTAAGCTATCTAAGGCGCTCTATGGACTTAAACAAGCCCCAAGAGCATGGTATGAATGCCTTAGAGATTTCTTACTTGCTAATGCTTTCAAGGTTGGGAAAGCCGATCCAACTCTTTTTACAAAGACATGTGATGGTGATTTGTTTGTATGCCAAATTTATGTCGATGACATAATATTTGGTTCTACTAATCAAAAGTCTTGTGAAGAGTTTAGCAGGGTGATGACGCAGAAATTCGAGATGTCGATGATGGGCGAGTTGAACTACTTCCTTGGGTTCCAAGTGAAGCAACTCAAGGACGGCACCTTCATCTCCCAAACGAAGTACACGCAAGATCTGCTAAAGCGGTTTGGGATGAAGGATGCCAAGCCCGCAAAGACTCCGATGGGAACCGACGGACACACCGACCTCAACAAAGGAGGTAAGTCCGTTGATCAAAAAGCATACCGGTCAATGATAGGGTCTTTACTTTATTTATGTGCTAGTAGACCGGATATTATGCTTAGCGTATGCATGTGTGCTAGATTTCAATCCGATCCTAAGGAGTGTCACTTGGTGGCGGTGAAGCGAATTCTTAGATATTTAGTCGCTACGCCTTGCTTCGGGATCTGGTATCCAAAGGGGTCTAACTTTGACTTGATTGGGTACTCAGATTCCGACTATGCTGGATGTAAGGTCGATAGGAAGAGTACATCAGGGACGTGCCAATTCTTAGGAAGGTCCCTGGTGTCATGGAACTCTAAGAAACAAACCTCCGTTGCCCTATCCACCGCTGAGGCCGAGTATGTTGCCGCAGGTCAGTGTTGCGCGCAACTACTTTGGATGAGGCAAACCCTCAGGGACTTTGGCTACAATCTGAGCAAAGTCCCACTCCTATGTGATAATGAGAGTGCTATCCGAATAGCGGAAAATCCTGTTGAGCACAGCCGCACAAAGCACATTGACATCCGGCATCACTTTTTGAGAGACCACCAGCAAAAGGGAGATATCGAAGTGTTTTATGTTAGCACCGAGAACCAGCTAGCCGATATCTTTACCAAGCCTTTAGATGAGAAGACCTTTTGCAGGCTGCGTAGTGAGCTAAATGTCTTAGATTCGCGGAACTTGGATTGAATTGTAGCATACATGTATTCATGCCTTTGATCATGTTCATTCTGCATTTTGTTGCTTATTATGGTGATCAAGTTGTACAAACACTCCCTGGACCTCACAAGTCCGTTGCAAAGTGATGCACATGTTTAGGGGGAGATGTGTTACAACTTGACCCTTTGAGACTAACCATATGTTTGAGTTTGTTTGATTTAGTCTCAAAGGAGAATTGAAAGGGAAAAGGTGGACTTAGATCATGCAAGACTTCCACTGCACTCCGATGAGAGGGTAACTCATTCCAAGTCCATCTCATGAACTCTTATTGCCATTTGCTCCTAATTGAAGATTTTGGTGAGGCAATGGGGTTAAAGGGCCACAATTGATCCCGTTTTGGTGCTTGATGCCAAAGGGGGAGAAAATAAAGGCCAAAGCAATAAATGGATCAGCTACCACTTGAGAGATTTTGAAAATAGTAGAATAGAGTTTTTGGTTTGTCAAAATTCTTAGGTTGTCTCTCTTGTCAAAAGTTGGCTTCTTGTGGGGAGAAGTATTGTTTATGGGAAAAAGGGGGAGTTTTTTTTGAAATCTTTGATCAATCTCTTTTGGAATGACTCTCTTTATGCTTCAACATGTGTGTTTGACTTAGAGATAGAGATTTGAGTTTGATTTACAAAAACAAACAAAGTGGTGGCAAAGGATGATCCATATATGCCAAAATTGAATAAAACTTAAATTTATCTTATTTGAAGTGAGTTTGCACTTGTTCTAGTTGCTTTATGTTGTGTTGACATAAATCACCAAAAAGGGGGAGATTGGAAGGGAAATGTGCCCTTGGGCCATTTCTAAGTATTTTGGTGATTGAGTGCCAACACATGTGCTTAATTGTGAATTTATGTACATGGATGAACAAGGTGCAAATCATGAGATAAAGGTATGTTTCTAAGCCTTAGTACATTGGTTTTGTGTACTAATGTATTTGTCTAAGTGTTAGAAACAGATAGTAGAAGAAGAGAGAAGAGGAAAGAATGTCTTGGCTGTGTGCAGCCAAGTTCCAGCTCGGTCTGGAGCACCGGACAGTCCGGTGTGCACCGGACAGTGTCCGGTGCGCCAGACTGAATCGGCGCAAACTAGCTGCTCTCGGGAAATTGGCCGGCGGCGTACGGCTATAATTCACCGGACTGTCCGGTGTGCACCGGACTGTCCGGTGAGCCAACGGTCGGCCGGGCCAACGGTCGGCCGCGCAATCTGCGCGGGACACGTGGCGGAGCCAACGGTCGGAAGACGGCACCGGACTGTCCGGTGTGCACCGGACATGTCCGGTGCGCCAACAGCTCCCAGATCTCCAACGGTCTGCAACGGTCGAAAGCGCCAGTTAAGGAAAGAAATCGGTCACCGGACATGTCCGGTGTGCACCGGACTGTCCGGTGCCCCCGACGACAGAAGGCAAGGATGGCCTTCCGGATTTGCTCTCAACGGCTCCTAGCTGCCTTGGGGCTATAAAAGGAGCCCCTAGGCGCATGGAGGAGACACACAAGCAACCTTTGAGCATTATTGATCATCCACACTAAGTCTCTGCGCATTCGTTTGTGTTTCTAAGTGATTCGAGCTCTGTTCTAAGTGAGAACTCTGAGATAGTCTTGTGAGCTCGATTCTTGGCCGTGTGTGTGCGCTTTTGCTGTGGATTTGTGTGTGTTGCTTCCCTCCCTTACTCTGTGCTTTCTTTGTGATCATATACTTGTAAGGGCAAGAGACTCCAATTTGTGGAGATTCCTTGCAAACGGGATAGTGAAAGGAAAAGCAAAACACCGTGGTATTCAAGTGGGTCTTTGGACCGCTTGAGAGGGGTTGATTGCAACCCTCGTCCGTTGGGACGCCACAACGTGGAAGTAGGCAAGCATTGGCTTGGCCGAACCACGGGATAAACCACCGTGTCACCTCTGTCTTGATCTCTTGTGGTATTGTGTTTTGTTGAGGCTTCACCTTAGCCACTTGGCAATAATCGTGCTAACACATAACAAGTTTTTGTGGCTTAAGTTTGAAGTTTTTACAGGATCACCTATTCACCCCCCCCTCTAGGTGCTCTCAGCCACGCCGGTGGGGTCGCAGAGGACGTGGTCATCTAGGGCGTAGTGGCGAAGGGTGAGGAGTAGTAAGTCCCACCAGCGTGCGTAGGACGGCGACTCTGGCTCCAGGACAACAGGGACCATGAGGCGAATGTTCTGGACACTCCCAGCCTGAAGGTGGAGCTGAGCCACGAGCGGGTCAGCCGGGTCGTGCCAGAGCACCGTGGGGATGGGGCGAGGCCCGGTTCCGACGGTCGGTGCGGTTGGGACACCGTACACGCCGCCCACGGTGTCGGAGGAGGTGGTCCCGCTGTCGTGGGCCGCAGGCGAGGCGAGGAGCTGTTCCGCGGCGGCAATCTGAGCAGCGATAGCATCCGCGGCTTCACGCTCGCGCTCCCACACGAGGGCCGCTTCCCACAAACGGGCCTATCGCGTCGCGTGCTCCGCATGGGCAGCAGTCAGGGCGACGACGGTGTATGTCGGGTGGGCGATCGGTGGACGAGGCGGCTGATCGACGACAGGGTGTGGATCGACGACCGACGACGAGGGAATTGGCGGGGGAGGGTCCTCTAGACCGGCAACCCCCGCGGAAAGCACATCCGCCACAGCCGCAAGGGCCGAGGCGGTGCCCGCAGCGGTGAGGGCCCCACCGGCGACAATGGGCCCTGCCCCCCACGCCGGCCTGAGCGCAGGGGAGGCAGGAACGGACCCCCACGCCCCTGCCACCAGTGCCTGCGCACCTGCAGCGACTGGGAGGGGGTGGGGAGGGGCCAGGGGGCACGCCCACCCATGGCGGCCACCGTGGCAGTAGTGACGGCGGCGCGCTTGCCTGGGGATGCAGCACGCGCCCAGGAGGAGAGGGGAGGGAACTCGCCAGCCATGGAAGGGGAGCGGCGGTGTGCTGGGGCTTCGGGCGGCGGCTGTAGGGCTAGGGAGCAACCCTAGGCGGCGGCTGTGGGGGAGAGGGAGAAAACCTAGCCGATACCATGTTAAGGTTATGATTCCATAGCTTAGGGCTAACCCAACAGGTTAGCTATATAGTATTTTACATGGGTCACATGGGCCTAGCCCTAACAGGCCTAACACTCTAACAATCTTTAATTAATGATTAAAAAGGACATGCTATAGGTTGTGCATCCAAATTCTAAGGGTTTAGATATATGATACAAGATCCCATCAAATGAGACTAAAATAGGATATTACATCACCAAATCAAGAAAGATAAGATCGCATGAATGGACTACAACTCAATGGACGCTAAAGATTTAATAAAGAAATACATAATAAGATCATTAACTGAGAGGTTGACAGAGCATGGGAAATGCAAGATTAATCGAACAAAAGAAAAAAAAAGTATTCGCCGTTGAATTTTATATACAAAGGACTATATTTATCTAGAAATATTATGTTACATACCATATGTATTTAAATATTTTATCCATGCTTCATTTATTCTAATCTAGTAAGATTAATTTGGTGGACAGGGATCACGAGGGGATGCATGGGGAGAAATCTCTTTGCTATTCATAGATCCCCTCGTGATATCTGTCCACCAAATCAGCCCGTAGGGCCCCGTAGGGTTGTTTTAGTCACATCCTATCAGGCCCAAACAAATAAACGAATAAAACCAGACATGTCAATGAGTCCGATCCTATCACTTCTAATATGTTTAAAATTTAAATTACTTTTAGTTTTATTATTGGGTCTATCAGCTATGACACGTATATTATTTGTATCATTTGATCGATTTTAAACAAGAGCGAACACATTTGTACACTAGAGCGAAGTAGTAGACAACATGCCGTAGGCGATCAATGACTGGGCAAGCAGGATTGTAGACTTCACGGCAAATGCAGACAAGCACAACGACGATCAACCTGAGATATTCCGTGCTAATGTGTCATGACGTAAGTCAAATTAACAAGGACTATATGGGCATACAATAGAAAAGGGTACTTGCTAAAATAACAAAGTATAATTACTCACAAAGAAGTATAAAAAACATGCATAGTGTCGGTATTTCGAACCTCCATTCCGACAATTAAATTTCTATGTACGCGTTCTCGGTTTCGAACGGTGTGGTCGGTAGATGCACTATTGAAATCAACGGCTTTGTCGAGTGTCTGAAGTACTTGGCAAAGAATAGAAAACACTCGGCAAAGGATTTGGAGTGTCGCACTCGGCAAAGAGGGTTCGGCACACAGTACATCGAGAAAGCCTTCTTTGTCGATTACTTTTCCTCGGGCACTCGACAAAGACTTTGCTGAGCGCCAGGAAGTACTCAGCAAAGAAAAGCCACCGTCACGGCGCCAAGGTAACGGAGACAGCGTCTTTGCCGAGTGCCTACCGGCCAGCACTCGACAAAGGTTAACGGTCGTCAGTTTTAGATGGCCGCTGATGGCTCTTTGCCAAGCGCCGCTGAAAGGGAAATGTGCCCTTGTGCAATTTCTATAAGTATTTTGGTGATTAGATGCCCAACACATTAATTGAGTACTTATGTTCAAAATGTGTGAAGAGTGCAAATCAAAGTGTAAGGTATGTTTCTAGACTTAGTATTGTCGGGGTTTCGGACCCAAGGGGTCCCTGGACCGATGAGTAAATTTGTCGCTGCGTGTCCCTGCCCAGATGGGTTGGTGCGAGATGGAACACAAGTGGGAAAATGAGTCTTGTATTATCTTGCACCAGGGTGCTCGTAGTAGGGGTTACAAGCGTTGCGAGAGAGCGAGGGCGAGAGAGAGCGAGTAGGAGAGAGCGAGAGAGAGAGGGGGTCCGGCTCCTGCTCATCTTCTCCTGTCCCTTTGTCGTGCGTCTACTCGTCTCTCCTGCCGTGCGTTCGTGTGTTTGTACGCTCGTCCGTTCGTTCTCCCTCCTCCTCCTTCCTCCCCGTGGGGCCCTGGACACCCCCTTTTATAGACATAAGGAGATGCCCAGCTGTACAATGGGGTGTAGCTGGGAGCTAACGTGGCTGGCAGGGAAGTGCCTTGAGCCCTGTACAGATAATAATGTGGTCGTCGGGGGAACGTCTCGAGTCCTGTAGAGGTAGTATCGTGGTCGTCGGAGAAGTGCCTTGAGTCCTGTAGCAGTACAGCTGTTGGCGCTGCATGGATCCTGCTGACATCTCCTTGCTTCCGTAGGGGGCTTGAGAACCTCCGACGTCATGGTCGCATGCGGGAAACCATCATTGCCTGTTACCGAGGTAAGCTGGATGGGACGCCGGTCTTGTTTCTTCGTAGCCTGAGCTAGCTAGGAGTAGGGTAATGATGTATCTCTTGCGGCGCGGTCGATCCGAGCCTGAGGTCGGGCGAGGCGGCGGCTCCTCCGAGGCCGAGGCTGGGGCCGAGGCCCAGGGTCGGGCGAGGATGTGACTCTTCCCGAGGCCGAGGCCGAGCCCTAGGGTCGGGCGAGGCGGAGATCTCCTCCCGAGGCCGAGCCCTAGGGTTGGGCGAGGCGGAGCTCCTGTTGCGCTCGAGGCAGAACTTGACCATTGTCGGTTTCGCCCGGGTGGTTGGCACAGCAGCCGGAGCGGGGCGGGCGGTGCTGTTTTCCTGTCAGATCGGTCAGTGAAAGGGCGAAGTGACTGCGGTCACTTCGACCTTGCCGACTGAGGCACGCGTGTCAGGATAAGGTGTCAGGCGATCCCAGCATTAAATGCGCATGCAATACGGTCGGCTGGTAAGGCGATTTGGCCAAGGTCGCTTGCACGACAAGGCTTGCCTTTGGCTGAGCCGAGGGTGCGCTCACTGCCTGAGGAGACCCTCAGGCGAGACGTGAATTCGTCCGGGGCCACTGTTCTCGCCCGAGGCCGGGCTCGGACGAGGCGAGATCGTGTCCCTTGGTAGACGAAGCTCTGACTTTGACCCTAACTGTCAGTCCTTATGGTTTGCTCTGAAGGTGTTCATCAGCCGTGTTTAGGAGTGTTGGGGGTACCCCTAATTACGGTACCCGATAGTAGCCCCCGAGCCTCGAAGGGAGTGCAGGCACTCGCTTGGAGATTCTACCGGATTTTTGCGAGGGGACCAGCCTTTCTCGGTTATGTTTTGTTCCGGTGGGTGCGCGCGAGCGCACCCGCCGGGTGTAGCCCCCGAGGCCTCGGAGGAGTGGTTTGACTCCTCTGAGGTCTTAATTCTTGCTGTGATGCCTCGGTCGGCCTGGTTGTTCCCTCATGTGGCCTGGCCACAGCCCGGGTGCATGGTCAGGCTCCGAGTTTTTGAGCTGGTTTATTGACGCTGTCAACAGCTTTGGCCGTAGCCGGGTGCGAGGGCAGCCCCCGAGCCTCTGCACGGAGCGAGAGGGCGATCAAGGACTGTCTCGACTTTTATTATACGACCCTTCGTCGCCTTTTCGCAAGGAGGAAGGGGGGAAAGCGCCACGTTACCCTCGGAGGGCACCGATCATGGCGTTTCCAGTGAGTTAAGAACGGGTGATCTGAGTGGACGCCCGTGCCCCGTTCGTTAGGGGTCAGCTAGTGGCCCAGAGGCGCGCTCCAAAAGTACCTACAGGGGATTTGCTGGACTCAGACCCATTTCGATAGGGTCCGAGGGCTCGGTACCTCCCTCCGGTGGGATTCCATTACAAATCGTTCCCGCTGGTCTCGGAAATGTCCTAGGGTACCTCGGGAGCGTAGCCTGAGCCTCGGCCATGTAACGAACGTACCCAGGGTCATCCCTCACTCTGCGTGCTCTGGGGCGGCTGTCGAACCCTTTCGAGGGGCCAACCTTCGAACCCCTGATCAGTAATGGGCGCGGAGCCCGAGTGCTCTGGGGCGGCTGTCGAACCCTTCCGAGGGGCCAGCCTTTGAACCCCTGATCAGTAGGAGGGCTCGGGGGCCCGAGTGCTCTGGGGCGGCTGTCGAACCCTTCCGAGGGGCCAGCCTTCGAAACCCCTGATCAGTAATGGGCACGGTGCCCATTTCCTTCGCGGAGAAGGATCCTTTTTGAAATACCCCCTTTCTCGGTCCCAGTGGCAAGAGAGAGAGAGAGGAAACGGAAAAGGGTATGAATTTAAATAGCGTGGCACACCTTTTTTGACGTGGCCATTATGGTGGAGGTGAAACGTCGCTCGCTTCGCCTGCCAAAGGTGTCGCTTGCTCTGCCAAGGAGTTAATGCGACGGGACGGGTGATTCGTGGGGCGTCTGTTGCGCGTGCGCGGGCCGTTCGAGGAACGGGGCACGGGCGCGTCGTCCATACGCCGTGGGAGAGGGCTCCCCTGCTGCTTCAGGAAAGGACGCGAGCCTGGGGGTTATTTGATCGCTGCTTCAGCTCGTCTGTTGCAGCAGTTATTGTCGGTCCGCTTTTGGCCACATCAACTGCCGTGCCTACCCCCGCGGCTGACTAACCCGTGACCGCTGCACTCAATTGGCACTGTTGGGTCACGCGTGGGGCTGCCTCGAGTCGCGGCACTGGTTCCGCAGTCGAGAAGACGCAACATTGGCACAGGTGGCGGTGCGGTTTCCTTGCACGTAGTGACCGTGGCGCCGGTTACATGATATGTGGAACCGGGCCTTCGTGCTGGTCCACCGGAAGTGACGAAGCCGAAGGGGTGCGTAACCGTGGTGCGGTTGCATGCTCCCTGCGCGGCTGCTCGCCTTTCGTCCGCTGGTTCCGGCGAGGATGAGGGAACGCTTATAACCGCAGGGCGGTTTCATGCCTTGCGTGCGGCGGTTTGCCTCCTTCGCGTCTCGGGTCAGTTCTGATGACGTGTGGGACCCGGCCCCCATGTCGTGGGGTGGGAACCCTGGAGCACGTCGGTGGAGACTTTGCCCGTGACGCTTGGGGGCGCAAGTGAGGAGATCTGCCTATAAAAGGGGATCGATCCCCCAGGCAGTGGCCATGCCTTCGCACTCCTTTCTTGTATTGCTCCCTTCAACCTTCTGTGTCCCCAGATGGGGCGCACCCGTGTGGCTTTCTTCTTGCTGCTGTTTGAGAAGCGCGACCTTAGGGGGGTTGGCGCTCTCCAGTCGTCGCTCGACTTCAAGGATTTTCATCACGCAGCCCGGCTGCATTCCCACACCAATGGTCATCCATAGGGATGATCACCAGCCTGGTGGTGGGGAGAAGCAAGCCGGGCTGCGGCCTCTGCCCCGCCCTCAGCTTCAAGGATCTTCATCATCCGAGCTGAGGCGGAGGAGCGCACCGAGTGGGGGGCCGCCTCTGCGTGGGCCGATGACCCTTTTCTTCCTCCAGCATTCGGAGGGGAAGGGCATCCTCCAGCCCTGCGGAGGTGACGTCCTCCAGCCATGCGGGGGAAGGCGAACTGCTGCTCCCTAGCCAGGGTGCAGCTTTCCGTCCTCCACCCGGGCGGTGGTCGTGCCGCGCGCGGGCCGGCCACGTCCAGGTCCTTCTTGCACCGTCGGCTGCACCGGGGGGTCGCTCAACACATCGTACGCCGCGAGGGCGGTACTCGTGTTCTGGGACGGCCTCGGCGAGGACGGGAGTGAGGACCTGCCGGTGCGCTTTGGGGCAGTCGCTGTTCGTCGGCGCGGTGTTGGTGGGCAGGTGGCCGCTGTCGTCGGTGCTGAGGTGGTGGTCGCCATAGGTGAGGCTTCCTCTTGCACAAGCGGTTGTCTGTGCCGACGAGACCGCCAGCGCCACCTGCGTTCTTGGCCTCTGGCTCTTTGGCTTTAATGGCTGGTTCTCGTCCTCCGTGAGGGACGTGAACGAAAGCCTTTCAGCAGTAGCGTTTGCCCTGAGGCCATCGCTGCTGTTGTCTAGCCGCCCGAGACGGAGGTCGTTGTCGCTGCTGATGCAGCGGTCGCCGGCGAGCCGGTCGGAGCTCGTTATCTCGCTGGCCCTCTGGTGTGGAGGTAGTTCATTCCCGTGGGAATGGAGCTGGAGTCCCGTTCGTTAGGGAATGTGAGAGCAAAATGTGATTGCTCCTTGTACTGAGATATCTGTTGTAGGTCGGGAAAGCCGCCGAGGGCGCTGCCGACGCCTACGTAGCATAGTTATCACGAGTATGTGTGTTTGTTCTTCGTGGCTGCCGAGGCCTAAACATTTGGATATTTGAGTATAAAGCCGTGCTTCTTCCTCGTTTCGAGCCTTGAGACTTGCCCATCGGTAGCCGAACCACTTAACCGAGCGCGAGTTACTTTTCACGGAAGGTGACGAGTGAGGTATCCATATCCTGGAGGCGTAGGATTCCCTCGGCTCGGTCGGCTTTGCCGTTCAAGGTCTCTTTCACTCGGTTTTAGAACCTTCGGCCGCTCTGCAATGAGCCGAAGATGAAGGCAGCAGTGGCATGGACAGAGGCGGAGTCGGCTCGAACAGAGGCTTTCTCGGCGCGGGAGCAGGTCGCTTCTCAGGCCGAGGAGATGCGGCAGTGGCAGCTGGGGTTTGGCCAGATCACCCGCGAGTGGGACCAATCCTAGAGCCTAGCTGCCGAAGCCGTGAGCCGGGCTGAGATCCTCAGGGGATAGCTGGCTGAGGCTACGAAGCGGCTGGCCGAGGCGTCTGCTCGCATCGCCGTCTGAGGCTGGGCCAGATTCCGTCAAGGGTGGAAACGACGCCGAGGGTGCTGCTCCTCCCCCTGCCGATGTCTGAGCCTGCAGGAACAGTGCGTCTGAAGTATGCGTATGTTTTTTGCTACCACTGAGGCCTAAACATATTTAGCGTTCGGATTATAAAGCTGCGTTTTCTTTCCTCTTGTTTCGAACATTTAGGACTTGTTTGTCGGTAGCAGAATCGCTTTATGCGAGCGAGAGTTACTTTTTGTGGAAGCTGATGAGTGAGGTATCCGTATCCCGGAGGTGTAGGAGTCCCTCGGCTCGGTCGGCTTTGCCGTTTACGTGTTCTCTCACTCGTTTTTAGGATCCTGGTACCGACATAGTCGAAAATGCACGAAAGTCGTTTTCTACCCAAGCGTTAGGACTCGTTCGGTAGCAGGATCGCTTATCCGAGTGTGAGTTACTTTTCGCGGAGGGTGATGAGTGAGGTATCCGTATCCCGGAGGCGTAGGAGTCCCTCGGCTCGGTCGGCCTTGCCGCTTACGTGCTCTCTCATCCGTTCGTAAGATCCTGCTATCGATATAGTCAAAAGCACGAAAGTCGTTTTCTACCCGAGCATTAGGACTTGTTTGATAGCAGAACCGCTTATCCGAGCGTGATTTACTTTTCGCGGATGGTGACGAGTGAGGTATCCGTATCCCGGAGGCGTAGGAGTCCCTCGGCTCGGTCGGCCTTGCCGCTTAAGGTCTCTCCCACTTGTTTTCAGGGTTCCGTTATCGATATAGTCGGAAGGCACGGGAGTTGTTTTGGTAGAAATCTTTTCTTGGTAGAAAACTTTTTCGAAGAAAATTTTGACGCAGAGGGGGTTCCCCCCATCTAGCCCCCAAGGGAGGGTCGGGCTTTGCCGAGGCAAGGCTGATCCTTCCTTGACGGTTAGACTTTATTTATGTATGTAAAGAAAACGAGGAATATGAATGACTTGAAACATTTTAAGGGAAGAAGCGACGTAGTTGTTCGATGTTCCAAGCGTTGCTGCAGACCTTGCCTTGATCGTTGGCCAGCTTGTATGTCCCGGGCTTCAGAATTTTGGCGATGATGAACAACCCCTCCCAGGGAGGAGTAAGCTTGTGGCGCCCTCGGGCGTCTTGTCGCAGCCGAAGCACCAAGTCTCCCACTTGGAAGCCTCAGGGCTGAACCCTTCGGCCGTGGTAGCATCGCAGAGACTGCTGATACAGCGCCGAGTGTAGTAAGGCCACGTCCCGAGCCTCTTCCAGCTAGTCCAAGGAATCTTCTCGGTTGGTCTGGTTGCCTCGGCCGTCGTACGCTTTTGTCCTCGGGGAACCGTATTCCATGTCCGTGGGTAAGATAGCCTCGGCCCCATAGACTAGGAAAAACGGCGTGAAGCCCATGGCCTGGCTCGGCGTCGTCCTCAGACTCCAGACCACCGAGGGTAGCTCTTTCATCCACCGCTTGCCAAACTTGTTGAGGTCGTTGTAGATCCTCGGTTTTAGTCCCTGCAAAATCATACCGTTGGCGCGCTCCACTTGCCCGTTTGTCATCGGGTGAGCTACGGCGGCCCAGTCCACATGGATGTGGTGGCCCTCGCAGAAGTCCAGGAACTTTTTCCCGGTGAACTGCGTGCTATTGTCGGTGATGATGGAATTTGGGACTCCAAAGCGATGGATGATATTGGTGAAGAACGCCACCGCCTGCTCGGACCTGATGCTGGTTAAGGGTCAGACCTCGATCCACTTGGAGAATTTGTCGATGGCGACCAGCAGGTGCGTGAAGCCCCCGGGTGCCTTCTGCAAGGGACCGACGAGGTCCAGACCCCAAACGGCAAACGGCCAAGTGATAGTTATTGTCTACAGTGCCTGAGCGGGCGGTGTGTCTGTCGCACGTAGAATTGACACCCTCGGCAGGAGCGTACAATCCTAGTGGCGTCGGCCACTGCGGTTGGCCAGTAGAAACCTTGTCGGAAAGCGTTTCCCACGATGGCTCGAGGTGCTGCATGGTGACCACAAGCCCCCGAGTGTATTTCTTGTAACAGCTCTTGTCCCTGGGCAATGGATATGCATCGTTGGAGAATGCCCGAGGGGCTGCGGTGGTACAACTCCTTTTCATCACCCAGCAAAACGAACGACTTGGCGCGCCGAGCCAGTCGCCGAGCTTCAGCTTTGTCGAGGGGCAGCTCTCCTCGGAGGAGATATTCTAGGTACGGGGCCTGCCAGTTCGGGACCGGTGTGACCCCATTTCGCTCCCCTTCGATGCGCATGGCCTCACCCTCGGCGGCCGAGGGTACCTCGGGCTCGGGCGTGTCGTCGACTTGGACGGATGGCTGATATATATCCTTGGAAAAGACGTTCAGGGGAACCGTTGTTCGCCCCGAGGCTATTTTTGCCAGCTCATCTGCGGTTTTGTTGTACCGTCGAGTAACATGGTTGAGCTCCAGCCCGTAGAACTTGTCTTCCAAGCGCTGAACTTCGTCGCAGTAGGCCTCCATTTTTTGATCGCGGCAGTGGGAGTTCTTCATGACCTGGTCGATGACGAGCTGCGAGTCACCACGAGCATCGAGGTGCCGAACCCCTAGCTCGATGGCGATGCGCAGGCCGTTAACCAAGGCTTCGTACTCGGCCACGTTGTTTGATGCCAGAAATGGAGGCACAGTACATAATGTACATGTTCTCCGAGGGGTGAGATGAAGAGCAAGCCCACGCCTGCTCTGGTTTTCATCAGCGACCCGTCGAAGTACATGGTCCAAAGCTCGGGTTGGATTGGGGCCATCGGTAACTGGGTGTCAGTCCACTCAGCGAGGAAGTAGGCCAAGACTTGGGATTTTATGGCCTTCCGAGGGGCGAATGAGAGTGTTTTGCCCATGAGTTCCACTGCCCATTTTGCTATCCTACCCGAGGCCTCTCGGGACTGGATGATCTCTCACAGGGGGAAAGATGATACCACAGTCACTAGATGGGACTTGAAGTAGTGTCGCAATTTTCGCCGTGTCAGAATCACTACGTAGAGCAGCTTCTGGATCTGCGGGTAGCGGACTTTGGTCTCGGATAGCACTTCGCTGATGAAGTAGACTGGCCTCTGGACGAGCAGTGCATGCCCTTCTTCTCGTCTCTCGACTACGACCGCGGCGCTGACCACCTGAGTGGTTGCGGCTACATAGATCAAGAGGGCTTCTCCCGCAACGGGGGGCACCAAGATGGGTGCATTTGTAAGGAGTGCCTTTAAGTTTTCGAGGGCTTCCTCGGCCTCGGGGGTCCAAGTGAAGCGCTCGGCCTTCCTTAAGAGGCGGTACAGGGGCAATCCTTTTTCGCCAAGGCGTGAGATGAAACGGCTCAGAGCCGCAAGGCATCCCATGACCCTCTGTACTCCTTTCAAATCTTTTATTGGTCCCATGTTGGCGATGGCCGCGATTTTCTCTGGGTTGGCCTCTATGCCCCGCTCGGAGACGATGAACCCTAGGAGCATGCCTCGGGGGACTCCGAAGACACACTTCTCGGGGTTGAGTTTCACGCCTTTCGCTCTTAGACACTTGAATGTCGTTTCAAGGTCAGAGAGGAGGTCGGAGGCTTTCTTTGTCTTGACAATGATGTCATCGACGTAAGCCTCGACCGTTCTGCCAATGTGTTCTCCGAACACATGGTTCATGCACCTCTGGTAGGTGGCACCCGCATTCCTCAAGCCAAATGACATTGTAGTATAACAATACATGCCAAAAGGTGTGATGAAAGAAGTCGCGAGGTGGTTGGACTCTTTTATCTTGATTTGGTGATAGCCTGAGTAGGCATCGAGGAATGACAAGGTTTCGCACCCAGCAGTGGAGTCCACAATTTGATTGATGCGAGGCAGAGGGTAGGGAACCTTCGGACATGCTTTGTTTAGACCAGTGTAGTCTACGCACATCCTCCATTTCCCATCCTTTTTCTTTACAAGCATAGGGTTAGCTAACCATTCGGGATGGAATACCTCTTTGATGAACCCTGCAGCCAGTAGCTTGTGGACCTCCTCGCCTATGGCTCTGCGCTTTTCTTTGTCAAAACGGCGCAGGGACTGCTTCACGGGTCGGGCTCCAGCTCTGATGTCCAGTGAGTGCTCGGCGACATCCCTTGGTATGCCTGGCATGTCCGAGGGACTCCACGCAAAAACTTCGGCGTTTGCGCGGAGAAAGTCGACGAGCACTGCTTCCTATTTGGGGTCGAGCTCGGAGCCGATCCAGACTTTCTTGCTGGCGTCATCGCTGGGGTCGAGAGAGACGAACTTAACCGCCTCGACTGGTTCGAAGTTGTCGACATGCTGCTTCGCTTCGGGCACCTCCTTGGAGAGGCGTTCCAGGTCGGCGATGAGGGCCTCGGACTTAGCGAGGGCTTCAGCGTACTCCACGCATTCCATGTTGCATTCGTACGCATGGCGGTATGTGGATCCGACGGTGATGATCCCGTTTGGGCCTGGCATCTTGAGCTTGAGGTAGGTGTAGTTGGGGACGGCCATGAACTTGGCGTAGCACGGCCTTCCCAACACCGCGTGGTAGGTCCCTCGGAACCCGACCACCTCGAAGGTGAGGGTTTCCTTTCGAAAGTTGGAGGGAGTCCCGAAGCAGACGGACAAGTCAATCTGCTCGAGGGGCAGGATACGCTTTCGGGTGCGATCCCGTGGAAAGGTGCCGCACCGGCCCGGACCTCGGACCGATCCACCCCCAAGAGTTCCAGGGTCTCGGCGTAGATGATGTTGAGGCTGCTGCCTCCGTCCATGAGGACCTTGGAGAGCCTAACGTTGCCGATGACTGGATCGACGACGAGCGGGTACCTTCCTGGGCTTGGCACGAAGTCGGGGTGGTTGCCTCAGTCGAAGGTGATAGGCTTGTCGGACCAGTCTAGGTAGACTGGCGCTGCCACCTTTACTGAGCAGACCTCCCAGCGCTCCTGCTTGCGGTGCTGAGCCAAGGCGTTCGCCACCTGCCCGCCGTAGATCATGAAGCAGTTGTGTATCTCTGGGAACTCCTCTTCCTTGTCGCCTTCCTTCTTGTTGTGGCCTTGGCCCTCGCCATCTTCCGCCGGGGGCCTAGCCTTATGGAAGTAGCGCCGGAGCATGACACATTCTTCAAGGGTGTGCTTGACGGGACCCTGGTGATAGGGGCACGACTCCTTGAGCATCTTGTCGAACACGCCGGCCCCTCTAGGAGGCTTCTGAGGGTTCCTGTGCTCGATAGCAGCGACGAGATTCGCGTCAGCGGCGTTGTGCTTCGCTTGTGCCTTCTTCTTGGCCTTCTTCTTTGTGCCACGCTGGGCGGACACCTCGGGGGCGTCTTCCTTCGGCTCTCCCTGAGGCTGCTTGTCTTTCTGAAAGATGGCTTTGACCGCCTCCTGACCCGAGGCGAACTTGGTGGCGACTTCCATCAATTCACTCGCCTTGGTGGGAGTCTTGCGTCCCAGTTTGCTCACCAGGTCTCGGCAAGTGGTGCCGGCGAGGAAAGCTCCGATGACATCCGAGTCGGTAATGTTGGGCAGCTCGGTGCGCTGCTTCGAAAACCGCCGGATGTACTCTCGGAGGGACTCCCCTGGCTGCTGGCGGCAGTTTCGGAGATCCCATGAGTTTCCAAGGCGCACGTACGTGCCTTGGAAATTTCCCGCGAAATCCTTGACCAGGTCATCCCAGTCGGAGATCTGCGTAGGAGGCAAATGCTCCAGCCAGGCCCGGGCGGCGTCGGAGAGGAAAAGGGGAAGATTGTGGATGATGAGGTTGTCGTCGTCTGCCCCTCCCAACTGGCATGCCAGCCGGTAGTCCGCGAGCCACAACTCCGGCCTCGTCTCCCCCGAGTACTTGGTGATGGTAGTTAGGGCTTGGAAACGGGCGGGGAACGGCGCTCGTCGTATGGCCCAACTGAAGACTCGCGGACCGGGTGGCTCGGGCGAGGGACTCCAATCCTCCTCACTGTCGCTGCGTCCCCCGCACCGGGGATGGTAGCCTCGGCGCACCTTCTCCTCGAGGCAGGCTCGATGGTCGCGGTGGTGATGCTCGTTGCCGAGGCGATCTCGGGCAGCGGCTGCATCGTCCCACGTGCGCTCGGGATGGACCGAGGCCTCCCGCATGCGTCGGGAGGACGCCGCATGATGCTCCGAGGGGTCAGCTCGCCTTCGGGAAGCAGAGCTCCCGGCTCGTCGAACTACGACACCTTCCAGGAGATCCTTAAGTTCGCCCTGGATACGCCGTCCCTCGGTGGTGGATGGCTCCGGCATGGTTCGAAGCAGCATCGCCGCTGCAGCTAGGTCCTGGCCGGACCCACTGACGGTCGGGGGCAGCGCTGCCCTGGCATTGTCGACGATGCGGCGCTGGACGTCCCGGGCCCGATGACGGGCTCCTCCGGCGAGTGTTCGGCCTGCCCACTCCTGCTCGATGTTCTGTCGGAGCTGCACAAGCCGCCCTGCTCCCTCGTCGACCTTGGCCTGCATCTCGCGGATTTGCTCGAGCTGTGTGTCCCGACCCCCCACAGGGACTGGGACCACAGCTAGCTCCCGCGGGATGTCAACGCGAGATGTGGGCCCAGGGGGATCATCAACCTCCGGCATACCGAGGTGGTTGCCTTCGTCGTGATCTCCCTGATCGACGTGGAAACATTCGCGACTTGGGCCATAACCCTCGTCGTCAAGGCCATGGCCATCGTCATAGCAACCGGAGAGGCAGTGGTCACATGCGGACATGAAGCCTCACATGGCACCGGGATCACCGAGGCAAGAGAAATCCCAACCGAAGTCGGGGTCGTCCTCTTCCTCGGAACCCGCCGGTCCGGAGGTTGAGACGGCTGTCAGTCGGTCCCAGGTTGACCACATATGGTACCCCGAAAGGTCTGGATACGCCCTTACGAAAGCACTTACCGAAGCGGGGTCGCTAGGTGGATCGAAGCTGAATCGAAAGGGAACAGGGTGGAATACGGACGGTACCTCTTGGTTGATGGACGGTGGTGAAGTCGCGTCGGGGACGGAACGCACCGTCATCTCAGGTACGAGGGTGATGCCCAGCAGGTCTTTTGCAAGGGTGCTGGCGTCGTCAGTCTGCTTAGGGCTGGCACGTTGCGGGGAAGCGGCGCTCATCGTTGTCTCAGGCGCGAGGACAACACCCGACATGTCCCCTGGAGGAGTGCCGGCATCATCAACTCGCTCTGGTTTGACAGCCGATAAGGTGCCGCCTCCCGCGTGGCCACGGTTGCCCCGTCTCCGTCTCCTCCGGTGAGGAGGGTGGCGGGGACGACCTGGGTGTTCCTCCTCCGCCATGGGGAGATGCCGTCGTGGAGGTTGCCTCCACCGGGCGAGTCGTTGACTGTCGTTGTTGTCGTGCTGCGGAGGGAGGAGTACCATGTCGTAGCTGCCGTCAAGGGACATAATTCGAGGCTCCAGAAGTGGAGCACCGTCTCGGGCTGAAGAGGTTGCTGAACTCTACCCATCTAGAACTCAACGGGAAAGTGTTCGTTAACACGCAGCAGCCCCCTACCTAGCACGCCAACTGTCGGGGTTTCGGACCCGGGGGGTCCCTGGACCGACGAGTAAATTTGTCGTTGCGTGTCCCTGCCCAGATGGGTTGGTGCGAGATGGAACACAAGTGGGGGAATGGGCCTTGTATTATCCTGCGCCAGGGTGCTCGTAGTAGGGGTTACAAGCGTTGCGAGAGAGCGAGGGCGAAAGAGAGCGAGTAGGAGAGAGAGAGAGGGGGTCCGGCCCCTGCTCGTCTTCTCCCGTCCCTTTGTCGTGCGTCTACTCGTCTCTCCTGCTGTGCGTTCGTGTGTTCGTACGCTCGTCCGTTCGTTCTCCCTCCTCCTCCTTCCTCCCCGTGGGGCCCTGGACACCCCCATTTATAGACATAAGGAGATGCCCAGTTGTACAATGGGCTGTAGCTGGGAGCTAACGTGGCTGGCAGGAAAGTGCCCTGAGCCCTGTACAGATAATAACGTGGCCGTCGGGGGAACGTCTCGAGTCCTATAGAGGTAGTATCGTGGCCGTCGGAGAAGTGCCTTGAGCCCTGTAGCAGTACAGCTGTTGGCGCTGCATGGATCCTGCTGACATCTCCTTGCTTTCGTAGGGGGCTTGAGAACCTCCGAAGTCATGGTCGCATGCGGGAAACCATCATTGCCTGTTACCGGGGTAAGCTGGATGGGACGCCGGTCTTGTTCCTTCGTAGCCTGAGCTAGCTAGGAGTAGGGTAATGATGTATCCCTTGCGGCTCGGTCGATCTGAGCCTTAGGTCGGGCGAGGCGGCGGCTCCTCCGAGGTCGAGGCTGGGGCCGAGGCCCAGGGTCGGGCGAGGATGTGACTCTTCCCGAGGCCGAGGCCGAGCCCTAGGGTCGGGCGAGGCGGAGCTTCCTGTTGCGCCCGAGGCTGAACTTGACCGTTGTCGGTTTCGCCCGGGTGGTTGGCACAGCAGCCGGAGTGGGGCGGGCGGCACTGTTTTCCTGTCAAATCGGTCAGTGAAAGGGCGAAGTGACTGCGGTCACTTCGACCTTGCCGACTGAGGCACGCTTGTCAGAATAAGGTGTCAGGCGATCCCAGCATTAAATGCGCATGCAATACGGTCGGCTGGTAAGGCGATTTGGCCAAGGTCGCTTGCACGACAAGGCTTGCCTTTGGCTGAGCCGAGGGTGCGCTCACTGCCTGAGGAGACCCTCGGGCGAGACGTGAATTCGTCCGGGACCACTGTTCTCGCCCGAGGCCGGGCTCGGACGAGGCGAGATCACGTCCCTTGGTAGACGAAGCTCTGACTTTGACCCGAACTATCAGTCCTTATGGTTTGCTCTGAAGGTGTTCATCAGCCGTGTTTAGGAGTGTTGGGAGTACCCCTAATTACGGTACCCGACAAGTATATTATTTTGTATACTAATGTGTTTGTCTAAGTGCTAGAAACAGGGCCAACAAAAGAAGAAAAACATCGGAAAAGACTTGAATGTGAACAGCCAAGTATCTGCTCGGGCCTGGCACACCGGACTGTCAAGTGCGCCAGGCTGGTCAACGGTGAAGAGGCCGCTCTCAGGAGTTGACGAGGTTGTACAGCTATAATTCACCAGACTGTCCGGTGGTGCACCGGACTGTCCGGTGAATCATCCACGGTGAACTCGTTGATCTCGAGAAAAGGAACGGGGTGACGTGGCTATAATTCACCGAACTATCCGGTGGTGCACCAGACTGTCCGATGAGCAAACTGCGCCCGCGCGATCAACGCGCGACACGTGGCTGCTCCAACGGTCGGCTGGGTGCACCGGACAGTGTCCGGTGCGCCATCTGGCCGGCGGGAGCAACGGTCGACTATGCCCGATTTGAAAGGAAATCATGCACCGGACAAGCTACAGTGGCTGTCCGGTGGCGCACCGGACTGTCCGATGCGCCACTCGACAGAAGGCAAGGATTGCCTTCCATGTTGATCTCCAACGGCTCCTAGCTACCTTGGGGCTACAAAAGGGACCCCTAGGCGCATGGAGGAGAACACCAAGCTTTCAAGAAACATTCTAAGACTCCAGACTTCGACTCCACGCGTTTGATTCTCTGTGTTAGTGATTTGAGCTCCATTTGAGTTGCAAACTCCGTGTGTTATGTTTCGAGCTCAAGTCGTGACTTGTGTGCGTGGTTGTGCTGTGGATTTGAGTCTTGCGTGTGTTGCTCTTCCCAACCTTACTCTGTGCCTTCTTTGTAATCTCTATTGTAAGGGCGAGAGACTCCAAACTGTGGAGATTCCTCACACACAGGAAAAGACTCTAAAGGAAAAGACTGTGGTATTCAAGTTGATCATCGGATCACTTTAAAGGGGTTGAGTGCAACCCTCGTCCATTGGGACGCCACAACGTGGAAGTAGACAAGTGTTACTTGGCCGAACCATAGGATAAAAATCGTGTGTTTCTTGTATTGCTTTCTCTGTGATTGTTTTGTTCACAAGAACTCGCCTCAAAGCTACTTAGTCGCACTAACACTTTAATAACTAAGTTTTGTGGCTATTTAGTGTTTGATTTTACAGGATCACCTATTCACCCCCCTCTAGGTGCAAGGTGCTCTCAATTGGTATCGGAGTCGTACTCTTTATCTAAGGGACTAACTGCCTGAAGAGATGGATCCTAAGTGAAATGGGATGGTGGTCAACGACAAGGAAAAGGAGTCTGTCCTCATCGAGCCAAGAGACGACAAGCCTATCGACACAAGGTCGAGTCACAAAAAGAGAGACGGGAAGAAGAGGCGCATCAAGAAGATCATCTACTACGACAGCGATGCCTCATCTTCTTCACCACACGATGACGATGATGACTCCTCGTCAAAGAAAAAGACGGTTAATCAAAACTATTCATTTGATTATTCTCGTATTCCGTACAATTCAAATGCTCATTTGCTATCAATTGCACTTGGGAAACCTCCACACTTTGATGGAGAAGACTACTCTTTCTAGAGTCATAAAATGTGTAGTCATTTATTTTCCCTCCATCCTAGTATCTAGGAGATTGTTGAAAACGGAATGCATTTTGATAGTACTGATAATCCCGTTTTCATAAATGAGCAAATTCACAAAAATGCCCAAGCTACTACTGTCTTGCTAGCTTCACTTTGCAGGGATGAATATAATAAGGTGAGTGGCTTGGACAACGCCAAGCAAATCTGGGACACCCTCAAGATATCTCATGAGGGAAACGACGCCATTATGATCACAAAGATGGAACTAGTGGAAGGCGAGCTGGGGAGGTTCGCGATGATCAGGGGAGAGGAGCCAACTCAGACCTACAACAGGCTCAAGACCCTGGTCAACAAGATTTGAAGCTATGGAAGCACAAGATGGACGGATCATGATGTCGTCCGACTCATGCTAAGGTCTTTTACTGTAATTGACCCCCATCTTGTCAATCTTATTCGTGAAAACCCCAAGTACACCAAAATGATGCCCGAGGAGATCCTCGGAAAATTCGTGAGCGGGCGCATGATGGTGAAGGAGGCTCGATACGTAGACGATGCTCTAAACAGTCCACTACCCGTCTACGAGACATAGCCCGTTGCTCTCAAAGCAACTAGCAGCAAGGAGACGCTACCAAGCAAGGTAGCACAAGTGGAGTCTGCTGGGCTAAATGAAGATGAAATGGCGCTTATCATCAAGCGCTTCAAGGCCGCACTCAAAGGACGCAAGGAGTATTCCAACAAGAATAAAACAAGGGGAAAACGCTCTTGCTTCAAATGCGGTAAGACTGGTGAGAGCACCTAGAGGGGGGGGGTGAATAGGTGATCCTGTAAAAATCAAATTCTTGTAGCCACAAAACTTGGTTAAGTGTTAGCTCAATAAAATCAAGTGGCTAAGGACCAAGCTCTTGTGAAACACAATGGTCACGAAGAAAACAAGCACAAGAGACACGGTGATTTATCCCGTGGTTCGGCCAAGTATAACACTTGCCTACTCCACGTTGTGGCGTCCCAATGGATGAGGGTTGCACTCAACCCCTTTCAAGTGATCCAATGATCAACTTGAATACCACGGTGTTTTCCTTCTTTTACTATCTCCCGTTCGCGAGGAATCTCCACAACTTGGAGCCTCTCGCCCTTACAATTGATGATCACAAAGAAGCACGGAAGTAAGAGAGGGGAGAGCAACACACACAAGACTCAAAGTACGAGCACAAACACACACACAAGCCACAACTTGAGCTCACAACACAATGCGAGGAGTTCTCTACTCAAAAAGAGCTCAAGTCACTATCACAAAGAATCAAATGCGCGAGAATGGAGTCTTGGTGCTTAGAGATGATCAAAGAATGCTTGAGGTGACTCCTCCATGCGCCTAGGGGTCCCTTTTATAGCCCCAAGGCAGCTAGGAGCTATTGGAGGCAATCTGGGAAGGCAATTCTTGCCTTCTGTCGGGTGGCGCACCGGACAGTCCGGTGAACCACCAGACAGGCACTGTTCATGGTCCGGTGCAGATCGCCTTCCTAAAATAGCACAACCGACCGTTGCAGAAATGTAGCCGTTGGCGCACTGGACACTGTCCGGTGCACACCGGACAATCCGGTGCCTCCTGCCGACCATTGGAGCGGGCCACGCGTCGCCCGCGGATTTGGCGGTCGACCGTTGCGCTGGCGGCCGTTGGCTCACCGGACAGTCCGGTGAATTATAGTCGTACGTCGCCGACGAATTCTCGAGAGTGGCCAGTTCGCCAGAAGCCAGCCTGGCGCACCGGACACTGTCCGGTGCACCACCGGACACTCAGGTGTGTGAAACTGCGCTGAGTCTTGGCTGTTCCAGCCAAGTCTTTTTCTTTTTCTCTTTTCTCTGATTCTAGCACTTAGACAAATATATTAGTACACAAAAACCAATGTACTAAGTCTAGAATCATACCTTCTTGTTGATTTGCACTTCATCCATCATTTGGCACATAATTACTCACTCAATATGTGTTGGGCACTTAATCACCAAAACACTTTAGAAATGGCCCAAGGGCACATTTCCCTTTCAATCTCCCCCTTTTTGGTGATTTATGCCAACACATCAAAAAGCAACTAAAAGAAGTGCATCATCAAAGCAATTGAGAACAAGAATTGTTTTTGATTCAAATTTGGCATATTTGGATCATTCTTTGCCACCACTTGGTTTATTTTTGAAATCAAACTCATTTTCCTATTTCTAAGTCAAACACACTTGTTTAGGCATAAAGAGAGGTATTCCATGAGAAAAATTGATCAAGAGCCAAAAACTCCCCCTTTTTACCATAATCCTACATTCTCCCCACAAGAGGCCAAATTTTGCACATAAGAGTATTTTGACAAAACAAAAGTTCTAACTCTACTATTTTCAAAATTCTCAAGTGGTAGCTGATCCATTTGCTTTGGCCTTAATTTCTCCCCCTTTGGCATTAAGCACCAAAACGGGATCATTATTGGCCCTTAAACCCCATTGCCTCACCAAAATCGTCAATTAAGAGTAAAAAGGCAATAAGAGCATGGAGATGAACTTGGAGTAAATTACCCTCTCATCGAAGTGGCGTGGAAGTCTTGCATGGTCCAAGTTCACCTTTCCCTTTCAATCCACCTTTGAGACTAAATTAAGTAAACTCAAGCACACGGTTAGTCTCAAAGGGTCAAGTTGTAGCATTTCTCCCCCTAAATATGTGCATCATTCACACATGGACTTGTGAGGTCCGGGGATCCCTTGCACAACTTGAGCACCATAAATAAGTGATAATATGCATAAAGGAACATGATCAAAGGCATAAAACACATGTATGCTATAGATCAATCCAAGTTACGCGAATCTAAGACATTTTGCTCACTACGCAGCCTGCAAAAGGTCTTCTCATCTAAAGGCTTGGTAAAGATATTGGCTAGCTAGTTCTCGGTGCTAACATAAAACACTTCGATATCTCGGTCTCTCAAAAAGTGATGCCGGATGTCTATGTGCTTTGTGCGGCTGTGTTCAACAGGATTGTCCGCCATGCGGATTGCACTCTTATTGTCACATAGGAGTGGGACTTTGCTCAGATTGTAGCCAAAGTCCCGGAGGGTTTGCCTCATCCAAAGTAGTTGCGCGCAACACTGTCCTGCGGCAACATACTCGGCCTCAGCAGTGGATAGGGAAACGGAAGTTTGTTTCTTTGAACTCCAAGACACCAGGGACCTTCCTAGGAATTGGCACGTCCCTGATGTACTCTTCCTATCAACCTTGCACCCGGCATAATCGGAGTCTGAATATCCAATCAAGTCAAAGGTAGACCCCTTTGGATACCAGATCCCGAAGCAAGGGGTAGCAACTAAATATCTAAGAATCCGCTTAACGGCCACAAGGTGACATTCCCTTGGGTTGGATTGATATCTAGCACACATGCAAACGCTAAGCATAATATCCGGTCTACTAGCACATAAGTAAAGCAAGGAACCTATCATAGACCGGTATGCCTTTTGATCAACGGACTTACCTCCTTTGTTGAGGTCGACATGTCCGTCGGTTCCCATTGGAGTCTTTGCGGGCTTGGCGTCCTTCATCCCAAACCGCTTGAGCAAGTCTTGCGTGTACTTCGTTTGGGAGATGAAGGTGCCGTCCTTGAGTTGCTTCACTTGGAACCCAAGGAAGTAGTTCAACTCGCCCATCATCGACATCTCAAATTTCTGAGTCATCACCCTGCTAAACTCCTCACAAGACTTTTGGTTAGTAGAACCAAATATTATGTCATCGACATAAATTTGGCACACAAATAAGTCACCGTCACAAGTCTTAGTGAAAAGAGTTGGATTGGGTTTCCCAACCTTGAAAGCATTAGCAATAAGGAAATCTCTAAGGCATTCATACAATGCTCTTGGGGCTTGCTTAAGTCCATAGAGCGCCTTAGAGAGCTTACACACATGGTCGGGGTACCGTTCATCCTCAAAGCCAGGGGGTTGCTCCACATACACCTCCTCCTTGATTGGCCCATTGAGAAAAACGCTCTTCACATCCATTTGGAACAACCTGAAAGAATGGTGAGCGGCATAGGCTAACAAAATGCGAATAGACTCTAGCCTAGCCACAGGAGCAAAAGTCTCCTCAAAGTCCAAACCCTGCGACTTGGGCATAACCTTTTGCCACAAGTCGAGCCTTGTTCCTTATCACCACCCCGTGCTTGTCCTGTTTGTTGCGGAACACCCACTTGGTTCCCACAACGTTTTGCTTGGGACGTGGCACTAGGGTCCAAACTTCATTTCGCTTGAAGTTGTTGAGCTCTTCCTGCATGGCCAACACCCAGTCCGGACCTAGCAAGGCCTCTTCTACCCTGAAAGGCTCAATAGAAGAGACAAACGAGTAATGCTCACAAAAATTAGCTAGACGTGAGCGAGTTGTTACTCCCTTGCTTATATCACCCAAAATCTGGTCGACGGGATTATTCCTTTGAATCGTCGCTCGAACTTGAGTTGGAGGGGCCCGTGGTGCTTCTTCCTCCACAACTTGGTCTTCTTGTGCTCCCCCTTGATCACACGCCTCCTCTTAAGGAACCTGTTCATCATCTTGAGTTGGGGGTGCACCAATGTTGATGAAGAAGGTTGATCTTGCACTTGGTGCTCCTCTGGTCGCACATCTCCAATCGCCATGGTGCGAATTGCGTCCGTTGGAACATCATCTTCATCTATATCATCAAGATCAACTTGCTCTCTTGGAGAGCCATTAGTTTCATCAAATACAATGTCGCTAGAGACTTCAACCAAACCCGATGATTTGTTGAAGACTCTATATGCCTTTGTATTTGAGTCATAGCCTAGAAAAAACCCTTCTACAGCTTTGGGAGCAAATTTGGAATTCCTAAAACAAATTTGGCGGCAAATGCTATATTCTGGTGAAGAAAGGTAGACATTCTAAATTTGCTCCCAAGGCAGTAGAAGGGTTTTTACTAGGGTATGACTCAAATACAAAGGCGTATAGAGTCTTCAACAAATCATCGGGTTTGGTTGAAGTCTCTAGCGACATTGTATTTGATGAGACTAATGGCTCTCCAAGAGAGCAAGTTGATCTTGATGATATAGATGAAGAAGAAATTTCGACGGCCGCAATGCGCACAATGGCAATAGGTGATGTGCGACCACAGGAATTACAGGAACAAGATCAACCGTCTTCTTCGACAGTGGTGCATCCCCCAACTCAAGACGATGAACAGGTACCTCAAGAAGAAGGGCATGATCAAGGGGGAGCACAAGAAGATCAAGTGATGGAGGAAGAAGCACCACGGGTCCCTCAAACTCAAGTCCGAGCGACGATCCAAAGAAATCACCTCGTCGACCAGATTCTGGGTGATATCAGCAAGGGAGTAACTACTTGCTCACGATTATCTAATTTTTATGAGCATTACTCGTTTGTCTCTTCTATTGAGCCTTTCAGGGTGGAAGAGGCCTTGCAGGATCCGGACTAGGTGTTGGCCATGCAGGAAGAGCTCAACAACTTTAAGAGAAATGAAGTTTGGAGCCTGATACCACGTCCAAAGCAAAATGTTGTGGGAACCAAGTGGGTGTTCCGTAACAAGCAAGACAAGCACGGGGTGGTGACAAGAAACAATGCTCGACTTGTGGCAAAAGGTTATGCCCAAGTCGCAGGTTTGGATTTCAAGGAGACTTTTGCTCCTGTGGCTAGGCTAGAGTCTATTCGAATATTATTAGCCTATGCCACTCACCACTCTTTTAGGCTGTTCCAAATGGATGTGAAGAGCGCTTTCCTCAACGGGCTAATCAAGGAGGAGGTATATGTGGAACAACCCCCTGGCTTTGAGGATGACAGGTATCCCAACCACGCATATAAGCTCTCTAAGGCGCTCTATGGACTTAAGCAAGCCCCAAGAGCATGGTATGAATGCCTTAGAGATTTCTTAATTGCTAATGCTTTCAAGGTTGGGAAAGCTAATCCCACTCTTTTTACAAAGACTTGTGATGGTGATCTCTTCGTGTGCCAAATTTATGTCGACGACATAATATTTGGTTCTACTAATCAAAAGTCTTGTGAGGAGTTTAGTAGGGTGATGACACAAAAGTTCGAGATGTCGATGATGGGCGAGTTGACCTACTTCCTTAGGTTCCAAGTGAAGCAACTCAAGGACGGCACCTTGATCTCCCAAACGAAGTATACTCAAGATCTTCTCAAGAGGTTTGGGATGAAGGACGTCAAGCCCGCAAAGACACCGATAGGAACTGACGGACACGTTGATCTCAACAAAGGAGATAAGTCCGTTGATCAAAAGGCATATCGGTCCATGATAGGTTCATTGCTTTATTTATGTGCTAGTAGACCGGACATTATGCTTAGTGTATGCATGTGTGCTAGATATCAATCTGACCCCAAGGAATGTCACCTTGCAGCCGTTAAGCGAATTCTTAGGTATTTAGTTTCTACGCCTTGCTTTGGGATCTGGTATCCAAAGGGGTCTACCTTTGACCTAATTGGATACTAAGACTCTGATTATGCCGGGTGCAAGGTTGATTGGAAGAGCACATCTGGGACATGCCAATTTCTAGGAAGGTCCCTGTTGTCCTAGAGTTCAAAGAAACAAACATCTGTTGCCCCATCCACCGCTGAGGCCGAGTATGTTGCCGCAGGACAGTGTTGCGTGCAACTACTTTGGATGAGGCAAACCCTCCGGGATTTTGGCTACAATCTGAACAAAGTCCCACTCCTATGTGACAATGAGAGTGTAATCCGCTTGGCGGATAATCCTGTTGAACACAGCCGCACTAAGCACATAGACATCCGGCATCACTTTCTGAGAGACCACCAACAAAAGGGGGATATCGATGTGTACCATATTAGCACCGAGAACTAGCTAGCCGATATCTTCACCAAGCCCTTAGATGAGAAAAGGTTTTGCAGGTTGCGTAGTGAGCTAAATGTCTTAGATTCGCGTAACTTGGATTGATCTATAGCATACATGTGTTCTATACCTTTGATCATGTTACTTTGTGCATTTCAATCAATTATTGTTATTTATGGTGCTCAAGTTGTACAAGTGATCCCTGGACCTCACAAGTCCATATGTGAATGATGCACATATTAAGGGGGAGATGTGCTACAACTTAACCCTTTGAGACTAACCTGGTTGTTTGAGTACACTTGATGTAGTCTCAAAGGTGCATTGAAAGGGAAAAGTGAACTTGGACGATGAAAAGACTTCCACTGCACTCCGGTATTAGTGTACTTACTTCCAAGTTCATACTTGCAATCTCATCGTCTTTTTGCTCTTAATTGACATTTTTGGTGAGGCAATGGGGTTAAAGGGCCAAAAATGATCCCATTTTGGTGCTTAATGCCAAAGGGGGAGAAATTAAGGCCAAAGCAACTGGATCAGCCAACCACTTGAGAATTTTGAAAATAGTAGAGCTAGAATTTGTTATTTGTCCAAAAGACTAATTTTGAAAATAGTAGAGTTAGAATTTGTGATTTGTCCAAAAGTCTCTTATTGCAAAAATTGGTCTCTTATGGGGGGAGAATTTTGATTATGGGAAAAGGGGGAGTTTTTGGCACTTGATCAATTTTTCTCTTGGAATATCTCTCGATTTGCCCAAACAAGTGTGTTTGACTTAGAAATAGGAAAAAGAATTTGATTTGCAAAAACAAACCAAGTTGTGGCAAAGAGTGATCCAAATATGCCAAATCATAAGCAAAAATAATTTGGTCTTCAATTGCATAGATGTTGCACTTCTTTTGGTTGCTTTTGGAAGTGTTGGCATAAATCACCAAAAAGGGGGAGATTGAAAGGGAAATGTGCCATTGGGCAATTTCTATAAGTATTTTGGTGATTAGATGCCCAACACATTAATTGAGTACTTATGTGCAAAATGTGTGAAGAGTGCAAATCAAAGTGTAAGGTATGTTTCTAGACTTAGTATATTATTTTGTATACTAATGTGTTTGTCTAAGTGCTAGAAACAGGGCCAACAAAAGAAGAAAAGCATCAGAAAAGACTTGGCTATGAACAACCAAGTATCTGCTCGGGCCTGGCACACCGGACAGTGTCTGGTGCGCCAGGCTGGTCAACGGTGAAGAGGCCGCTCTTGGGAGTTGACGGAGTTGTACGGCTATAATTCATCGGACTGTTCGGTGAGTCATCCACGGTGAACTCGACGCTCTCGGGAAAAGGAATGGGGCGACGTGGCTATAATTCACCGGACTGTCCGGTGAGCAAACTGCGCCCGCGCCAACAGTCGTTCGCGCGATCAACGCGCGACACGTGGCTGCTCCAACGGTCGGCTGGGTGCACCGGACTGTCCGGTGTGCACCGGACAGTGTCCGGTGCGCCATCTGACCCGCGGGAGCAATGGTCGACTGTGCCCGATTTGGAAGGAAATCGCGCACCGGACAAGCTACAGTGGCTGTGCGTTGGCGCATCGGACTGTCCGGTGCGCCACTCGATACAAGGCAAGGATAGCCTTCCATGTTGATCTCCAACGACTCCTGGCTGCCTTGGGGCTATAAAAGGGACCCCTAGGCGCATGGAGGAGAACACCAAGCTTTCAAGAAACATTCTAAGACTCCCAGACTCTGACTCCACGCGTTTAATTCTCTGTGTTAGTGATTTGAGCTCCATTTGAGTTGCGAACTCTGTGTGTTGTGTTTCGAGCTCAAGTCGTGACTTGTGTGCGTGGTTGTACTGCGGATTTGAGTTTTGCATGTGTTGCTCTTCCCAACCTTACTTTGTGCCTTCTTTGTGATCTCTATTGTAAGGGCGAGAGACTCCAAACTGTGGAGATTCCTCGCACACGGGAAAAGACTCTAAAGTAAAAGACCGTGGTATTCAAGTTGATCATCGGATCACTTGAAAGGGGTTGAGTGCAACCCTCGTCCATTAGGACGCCACAACGTGAAAGTAGGCAAGTGTTACTTGGCCGAACCACGGGATAAAATTCGCGTGTCTCTTGTATTGCTTTCTCTGTGATTGTTTTGTTCACAAGAACTCGCCTCAAAGCTACTTAGTCGCACTAACACTTTAATAACTAAGTTTTGTGGCTATTTAGTGTTTGATTTTACAGGATCACCTATTCACCCCCCCTCTAGGTGCTCTCAGCCGCCTTTGCCGAGGGTTCGGCACTCGGCAAAGATGTCTTTGCCGAGTGTATTTCTGTACTGAGTGTCCTGCACTCGGTAAACAGCCTCGTTACCGAGTGCAGGACTTTGCCGAGTGCCCGACAAAAAGCACTTGGCAAAGCTCCTAGCACTCAGCAAAGGCCCGGATTCCGGTAGTGACACAAGGTGTATACTGGTTCAGACAGAACGTCGTACATCCAGTCTTTGGCGGCTCGCGCTACCGGCACCTCTGGTTCTCGATGCTCGTAGTAGGGGTTACAAGCGGGGAGAGAGGGAGAAAAGGCTTATCCGGGGTCATGAGTGGGGGGGGGGGGGGGCGAACCGGCTCTTTACTGCGACCTGGTGTCAGGTGTAGTTAATGTGGTCGGTCACTTACGTCGGGTTGGTCTTGGGCCGGGCGAGGAACCCACTCGGGTCGTTTCCTTCTGGTTCGCCCGTTCACCCCCTCTGCTACTCATCCACACCCAACCCCGCGCTCGGTTCCTCAAGGCTTATCCGGGTGAGTGCTTTCTGGGTAGACGATTCCCTTGTCTCCTTACTAACGGGTGGCCCCTCGTAGTTGGAGGTGCTTCCCTCACACGCTCTCTCTTAACGATGAGCCCTAGGGGTCCGGGGACAAAATCCCTGAACCCTGACCCTCCATCATTGTCTACTATGCAACGGTTTGGTCGGAGGGTGGTGCACAGGACATAATCCGGGTGAGGGCGTGGCACAATGAGAAGATTTTTTAACCAAGCCAGAAATTCATCCCGAGGGGGATTGAACCCGAGACTTGGAGGTACTATTTGAAAGTCTTAACCATTATGCTAGAGGCCCTTTCACCCTTTCAAGCCTTAAATCACTATAAAAGGCCAATATAAATATAATACATTAAATAAGTATTAAAAAACTAAATTATAAGAGAGTCCAAAAGCTAAATAATTCATGACAGATTAGGTGAAACGTTTTAATAATAAAATAATGAAGGCTTAATTTGAATATGCAAGGAAAAGGATAGGGAGGTGACAATAAATTTAAGCCAAAGAAAATATATCCAGAATACATAAAGTTCATACAATAGGTCATATGAACACAAGTCCAACAATAAAAATGAAAAAATGATTATTTAATGGTAGGAAAATCCAAAACATATGTGAGGAAAAACTAGCTATCCGCACTATATAAGTGGACCCTATTGCTAGATTAATATAACAAAGTTAAAAGGATCCACCATATTTGTGTGAATTCTAAAAAAACAAGAATAATAATAAACAATATGTACCATTAATTTTATTGGTCATCTAATAGGTTATATCTATCCAAAGAGTTTAGACCAACTATGGTGATAGACGAAGGTCCTAAAGGTTCTCTATATACGGGGATGACTACCCGACAAGGAGGTAGATTGGCCCATGAAGCTACACGAAGACGCAGAATAAGGTGATGTGTTCTCCAAGACAGAAGATTACCAACCTAGTTAGACTAACAAAAGAATATTTATGTAATAAAAATAGAACTCTTCTACCTTAGCCTATTGGGATTCAACTTGTACACCTACCCTCTAGACTATAAAAGGGAGGCAAGATACTCCACCATAACATCAAGAACACATAATACATCATAATTCAAAGCAAGGCAACACACCTAACTAGACATTGGATATATATTATGCTATTCAATAGTTTGAACCAGTGTAAGTGACGTCTCTGCATTCACCATCGAGTTTAACTCATGTTGAATCCCACCAATTTCTGCTCTAGGTAATCCCATAGATTATGGTCATTAGCTGTTGAATATTGACAACTAAAGAATTGTGGCCTAACCCCCACCATAGACCGTGACAAGGCTAGAGAGTAGAGAAAAAGGAAAACTGGACAAAGATAAATAGCAAGACAAGGGCGAAAAGGCAGAGTTTTAGAGGGCCAACAATATCCTCAACATTATCTTAAGAGGGTGTCTGCATCAACATCCAAGAAACTAACTAAGCTTACTCTCTGTGAGATCACGGCACTAGAGCCTGTAACTTTCGACTCACCTGCTATGGTTTAAGGCCCCAATTCAATTCTCAATGGAGGATCAATGGGCTAGTTTCTCGAAACTAGGATGATATCCAACATTTCTAGAATTTTAGCTCACTAAGGTCCTTATTGACGAGGGCGTGTGACTCAACATCATCTTTGCTGACATATTGGAAAAATATGGGACTCGATATCACGAACCTTCTCTTGGCAATAGGTGAACCCTTGTTTGGCATTATACTCGAGCAGTCGACAATACCCCTCAGGCAAGTTACTCTTCCAGTCGCGTTTGACACGAGAAGACAACTACAAAATTGCTTGTACAACACCATCTTCGGACGACCAGCTCTCACCAAGTTCATGGTGATCCCCCTGTACCCGTACTTACTGTTAAATATGCCACAATCCAACAATGTAGTGTTAATAAGCGGTCTAACTAACCTAGTGTTACAAATGGTATTAGAGCCAACCCTCATGGTTTCACGGGCTTGTGGGGGGCTAGGGGTTCAAGCATAATGCGCATGGTGCATGTGGATAATCGTTGTCCTCTTTTAGACTTCCACGTTCCTTTTAAGAAAAAAAAAACTATAACCAAACTAGTATAATGCTCGTGTGTTGTAATGGCACATAATCATACCTGACACCCATAAAAAATAAACTTAATATCAAATTGAACATATGGTCCATGTTGGATATTAAACTGACAAGGCTAAATATTACACTTTATTTTAGCCAAAAGGTCGAAAAAGGTATGGGTTGAAAAGGGGGCTAGCCCTCTTTTTCTAGCTTGCTCAGTCGCTCGTCCTCTTTCAACTAGCAAGATGATATTATGTGGGAGTATTGGCTGCATGTGGCTTCATATCGTGTTGGGCTTGAGTGATTTCTCATGGTCTGTTTGTGGTGTAACGGTCTGTTTGTGGTGTAACACGTGTTGGTAGACGAGAAACATGAAAGAGAAACAGACCTATACGTTTTGTAAGTGACATACAATATATCTAGTGTTTTAAAGGAGACGAGAGCTTGCTAAAGCTGTTGACCACGGTTAAGCTTGATGATAGCCACATGACGGCCACTACACTAGCTGGAATTCTGTCCTTGCTTTTTGATTGTTTAGGTTTCTTTGTCTCCCCTTTTTGGGATCGATTCGGTGAACCTTATTTTTTATCATGGACACACATTGCTAGTGTTGCAGAGTTGAGCGAACTAGCCACACATTGCCAGCAACACTAGAAATTAGTTGTGCAGATTTGGAAGAAGCCTAATAACAGGGTTAAGCCGAATTCTGAAGCAGGGTGGTTAAGCACTTTGCAGGTCGGCATTTGGGCTACTAAGAGCCTGCCTATTTGCCTAATAGCAGAGTGTCCCAATCCTGTAAACAGCTGGTTTGTGGGTTGGACGGATCCAGTACTAAATTCTCTCTTCACCGAAAAGCTGAGTTCCGAATTCATCCGATCAAAAGTACCCAACCACCTGTCGCTGCTGTAATGTAATTATGACGTGGTGGCACTAAGCAATGGCGACTACGAAACATGATTGCCGCCTAGGATTCTTAATATGCAGCCAATCACGTTTTTAACTTGACAAGCTAGCTAACCCGAATTGAGATGCCAAGTTGCTGCTAGCAAGGGGACAGCATGATCCGGCTACATCCTAAAAGCGAGCTACGTAGCTATTCTTCCTACCATGTCTTTGCCATGCCTTGAAAATTTGCTCAATCAGATAACGAAAAAGGCGGCGCCCGCCCGCCCGCCATTGGTCGCTTTACAATGGCGCACTGTCCTCTTCTAGCGCACCCCGCGCGAGCCGCTCTGCAACAACTTATCAGTCGCTTGCTGCGCTGCCACTGTCCCTCTCCCGGCCCCAGCCCCACTCGCGTTCCGCAGCTGCAGCAGAGCCTGACCAGCGGAGCGGCGGCGCGAGATCAGTCAGCCATGCAGCTTTTCTCTGGCCGGAGCAAGGACCACAAGATCGGCGGCGGAGGCGGCAAGTGCCATGCCGTGGAGGGCACGACGACGCGGCACAGCAAGGGTGGCAAGTGCCGCGCGCTGTGCTGCGGCGCGTCCTCCCGGCTCAGCGTGTCGTCCTCGTCGGCGTCGTGCTCGTCCGCCGCCGACGCGGCGCTGGAGCCGACGACGCAGCCGCGCGGCATGTCCAGGCTCGCGCACGGGATGGTCCAGGCGCGGCTGCAGTCCATGATCGACGCAGCCGCCGAGGCCGGCCGGCCGCCGGTGGCCCGCCGCCCGGATGAGCTCGCCGAGCGCGAGCGGCGCCGCCGCGGCTTTCCTCGGGCGGCGTGGGCCCGCGGCGGCTGCTACGAGAAGAGCGTCCGGGAGCAGGCGCCCACCAGGCGGACGTCGTGCGTCGTGCTGCTCGCGGAGGACCGGAGGACGCACGACCCGCTGGAGGAGTTCCGGCGGTCCATCGCGGAGGTGATCGCCGCCAAGCGGATGGCCGAGCCCGCGGAGCTGCGGGCGCTGCTCAACTGCTACGTCTCGGTGAACGCGCGCGAGCACCGCGCCGCCATCCTACAGGCCTTCCACGAGGTTTGTTCGGTCCTCTGCTCTTGCAAGCAGCTGGGTTGAACGAGCAAGTTGTGATTTCCCTGCCATGCCATGCATGCGTGTAATTAACCAGCCATCCCAAAGCACCAAACGGGGATGCATGCGTGATTGTATTATTGTAGAGTATAATAATTGCGTTCCTTTCCGTTGTGCTTTCTTCAAACAATGTTGGTGCAATAGTCAGGAGTGAGCACATTGCATAAATATGATCAGTATGTTTTCAGTAATTTGCTGCGTACATATTGGCCTGCGCGTTCGTCCGCGGCAGTACAGTAATCTGAATGGTTTTTTTTTGTCGGCCGTCAAAAACGAAAATTAGCTAATTTCTATGAGCAGACGATAAAAGATAACATTATCGATTAAAAATTAATCATTTATTGACTTGAAACTTTACCAGAGAAGATAAAACATAAAAACATATATGTATCATTTATGTCGTTGTTTTTCATTACGATTTGATAGTTTTTTTTTTCGATCAACGCATAAACAAATTTATCGTTGGTTACTTTTAAATTTGGGGCAATTGCGTTAGTGCCCCTACTTTGTTATCTAACTGCAGATTTGACCTTCTTTTTTAGAGTTTGTGCAATTGCCCTTCATTTTTCAAAATAAAACTGCCATTTGCCCCAAATCCGTTAACACCACTTAACACCGTTAAGTGGTAAAGAAAAAAAGACATTTATACCCTTACACTGTTAACACCAGTTAAGCAACTTTCATTAGCACACGTACGTATTATTTCAGTTTTAATCAGCACACGTATTCAAATCTGTACAAAAAAATAAATCTGGAATTTTTTGCCGCACAAAAATTGTTTTCAACAGCAAAAAAATTCAACAGCAAACAAAAATTCGAATCTGCAATTTTCAGCAGCACAAAAATCCTGTAATTATCAGCAGCACAACAATCCAGCAGCACAAAAAAATTCAGCAGCACATGATTTCAGCAGCATTAATGTCATTCCAAAACACGATTTCAGCAGCACTAATGTCATACCAAAATTCAGCACTAATGTCAGCAGCACTAATGTTTACATGGCAAAACACAACACTTCACAAGTTTTCATGGCGTTTTTACATAGCAAATAGATCACTTTCAAAGACCAAACCATTCAGCAATCCTCCCTCTTCCTCTTCTTCCTCCCCCTCCTCTTCCTCGTCCTCTTCCCCTACCTCTACCTCTTGTAGTAGTTGGTTCTCCTCCACCATTAGCAGTATCAGTTACAGCAGCAGTTGCACTTCATATCAAAATAGAGAACTGTGTTAATAAATACGAAGGTGACCAACCAAGAAATAAACATCAATGTATGACTTACTTGGATGTAGATGCAAAAGCATTGGGATCATTTGATGACAGCCTCATCTTCTTTTGACTAGCCGTAGGACCACCTTGACAATACTTAGCAGTATGGCCTAATTCATGACATTCAGGACACTCTCTTTTCTTCTTCTTGCCTGGCTCCCCGGATGCCTTTATCCTGGCTACTCTTGGCCTTCCTGGTTTTCTTCTTAACTTAGGCTTCTTAATTTTATAGCCTAAATCCACCCGTGACCAAAGATGCTTCGATGTCATCGGAGGGAAAACACCTTCATATGCTTTTCTAAACATCTCCACTGAGTAAAACTCATGGACATAATCATCCATCTCCAAATCCCTACTGTGTGTTGCAATGAAAGCTAGAGCATGACTGCATGGTTTTCCAGTCACTTGCCAAGATCTACAACTACATGCCATTTGTTCTAAACTAACTGAGTGTCTAATGGTGAAAACAGTCACTTCAGCTGTGCCATCTCCACATCTTAACACCTCATGATCCTTGATTGCCTTGCTATGATCATTGAGAGTACTAATAATAGATGGGATTATCCTACCCTTCATTTCCCTACCAATTTTGCGTCTCAAATCAAATTTGCTAATAATCATCTGTCTTATTTTATCAAGCATGTCAACAATCTGAAATGATTTGGTTTTGGATACCCAACTATTGAAAGATTCAGAAAGGTTGTTATTGATGTAATCTACCTTGCAACCATCTCCAAATTTGCTTCTGGACCACACATATGGATGATTTTCATCTAGCCAGGCTATCGCATTAGGACTCTTCTCCTCTATCTTTCTCATGTGGTAGTCGAACTTGTCACTTGTACAAGCCTTAGCAGCTGCCCACATATTCTGAGAAAACAAAGGGCCAAAATACTTCTTCTTCATATTCTTCCATAGATGTCTCATACACTCTCTGTGTTCCACTCCTGGGTACACAACATCTACAGCAGCCCCTATCCCCTTGCCTGAAACATATTAAGTGTTAGCTTCATAAAACATTGTAGTAAACTGAAGTTACAAATGAATGAACTCAAATTTACCTGCATCTGTACTAATAACCAATCCCATAGGAGTACCAATTGATTGCTTCAAGTTTTGGACAAACCATGTCCAACTTTCAATACAAGGATTATCCACATCATATGCAAAGGTAGGGATATCATCATCTTCATCTTCATCCAATATTTCAGCATCAGGATCATATTCAGAGTCAGAAAAATCAAGATCAGAGTCGGAGGATGCGGCTAAATCACTATCATAGCTGCTATCACTTAGTGCCTTCAGTGATTCCGTGTCAGAGTCATCATGTGCAACTCTCCTCTTTGATCTTAACGGGTCACTGATGTTTAATGTAGGCTCCCCATTTACCACTCTACTCCTCACTTTTGGGTGGAACCTACGTTTTGTAGGTGAAAACAACAAAGGTCCCTCAAAATCATGAACCTCCCCTTCAATACGCACTACTCCCTTTTGCATGTTGACTTCAAACCATTGTAACAAGTCCTCGTCAGTTTTTATCTCTACGAAATCATCATCCAAACAACGCCACAACTTTAAATATTGCTTAGAACCCCATATGAATGTCTCACCTATAAAGTCTACCAATTGTAATAGACTAAATTTGGTGTCAACAGCAAGTGGTCTTAATGTTCTACGTGGGTAATATCTCTTTGGCTCCCCATCCGGCGTGGCAAAATATGAGCGAATTGTGACAACAAGTTTCAATTTAATGCAAAATGTCCTACAACACAAGATAAGGCAGTGACAAACTGACAATACATATAGGGAATGTTAGCTGTAGCCTAAGTACAAATGCTATTCACTGTGAACAAACTAGAATACTTACCGAGGGATCCCTTTGTTCCTCTGCTCACCTCCATTACTGAGAACCATCATGGAGTGTTCGCTGCTCATTGAGCCGCCACGGACCAGAGAGTCATCATTGGGAGGGCACTGAGCGTGGCCTGTTACACCATGTACCGCCGCACCGCTAGGTCCCAGGCTTCGAGCATCGCTTGTGGAGAAGATACACTCGGAGCCGCAGCCCAGGGATTCCTCGCCGCCGGCGTGTCGGCGTTCCGAGACCGGGGGGTCCCCGAGCCGACGAGTGAGTGTGCCGCGTGCCCCAGCCCAGATGGGTCGAGCGCGTGGGCGAGCGCGAAGGGGGGAGAGAGAGCGAGAGCGAGGTGGCCGGAGCCGGGTCGTGAGGGAGTCGGAGGTTCCCGCGGCCTTCGTGTTCGTCCCGCGCCCAGGTCGGGTGCGCTTGCAGTAGGGGGTTACAAGCGTCCGCGCGGGTGAGGGGAGCGAGCGGCCCCGAGAGAGCACCTGCCCCTGCCCTCGTTCCCGCGAGGCCAACCTTCTCTAAGAAGGCCCTGGTCCTTCCTTTTATAGGCGTAAGGAGAGGATCCAGGTGTACAAATGGGGGTGTAGCAAGGTGCTACGTGTCTAGCGGGGGAGAGCTAGTGCCCTAAGTACATGCCAAGGTGGCAGCCGGAGAGATCTTGGCACCCAGCTAGGTGCGGCGTCGTGGCTGTCGGAGAAGCAATGGGGCCGGGCGGAGGGACAGCTGTCGGAGTGGTTGGGCCCTTGCTGACGTCCCCCTGCTTTCGTAAGGGAGCTGAGGACCGCCGTCGTCATGGGTCCAGTGGGGCGCCATCATTGCCTATCTGGCGGAGCTAGCCAGATGGGACGTCGGTCCTGTTCTCTGCGGCCCGAGTCATCTCGGGGTAGGGTGATGATGGCGCTTCCTGTCGACGTGGCGGACTCGTGCCCTAGGTCGGGCGACGTGGGGGCTCCTCCGAAGCCGAGGTCGAGTCTGTCCTGCATGGCCGAGGCCGAGGCCGAGGCCGAGCCCGAGCCCCTGGGTCGGGCGAGGTGGAGGTCGTTCAGCAGAGGTCGGGGTGGAGTCCGAGCCCTGGGTCGGGCGAAGCGGGGTTCATCGTCTTCCGGGGCCTTAGCCCGAGTCCGAGCCCTGGGTCGGGCGGAGTGGAGTTCGCCGTCTTCCGGGGCCTTAGCCCGAGTCCGAGCCCTGGGTCGGGCGGAGTGGAGTTCGCCGTCTTCCGGGGCCTTAGCCCGAGTCCGAGCCCTGGGTCGGGCGGAGCGGAGTTCGCCGTCTTCCGGGGCCTTAGCCCGAGTCCGAGCCCTGGGTCGGGCGGAGCTTCCTCTGGCGCTTTTGGCCAAGCCTGGCCGCCCGTCAGTCTTACTCATTGCGTTAAAGGCCCCAGTGACTTGGTCGGTCGGCGCGGTGATTTAGTCAGGGTTACTTCTTAACGAAGGCAAGGCCTCGGGCGAGCCGGAGATGCGTCTGCCGTGAAAGAGGAGGCCTCGGGCGAGACGGAAACATCTCAGGGTCGGCTGCCCTTGCCCGAGGCTAGGCTCGGGCGTGGCGTGATCGAGTCTCTCGTATGGACTGATCCCTGACTTAATCAAACCCATCAGGCCTCTGCAGCTTTATGCTGATGGGGGTTACCAGCTGAGAATTAGGCGTCTTGAGGGTACCCCTAATTATGGTCCCCGACAGTAGCCCCCGAGCCTCGAAGGGAGTGTTAACACTCGCTTGGAGGCTTTTGTCGCACTTTTTTGCAAGGGGACCAGCCTTTCTCGGTTGTACTTTGTTCCGGTGGGTGCGCGCGAGCGCACCCGCCGGGTGTAGCCCCCGAGGCCTCGGAGGAGTGGTTTCACTCCTTCGAGGTCTTAATGCCTTGCGTAATGCTTCGGCTGGTCTGGCGGTTCCCTCATGCGAACAGGTCGTAGCCCAGGTGCACTGTCGGGGCCCAAGTTCTTGGGCTGGTATGTTGACGCTGTCAACGGTTCGGCCGGAGCCGGGTTTGCGAGAGCAGCCCCCGAGCCTCCGCACAGAGCGAGAGGACGATCAGGGACAGACTCGGCTTTTTTACATACGCCCCTACGTCGCCTTTCCGCAAGGAGGAGGGGGGGAGAGCGCCATGTTACCCTCGATGGGCACCGAACATGGTGTCTCCGGTGAGCTGCGATCGGGTAATCCGAGTGGACGTCCGTGCCCCGTTCGTTGGGGGTCGGCTAGGGGCCCGGAGGCACGCCCAAAAGTACCTGCGGGTGATCTGCCGGACCCGGTCCCCTGGCGACGGGGTCCGAGGGCTCGTTGCCTCCCTCCGATGGGATTCCGTTACAGAGTCGTTCCCGATGGTCTCGGAAATGTCCTAGGGTACCTCGGGAGCGCAGCCTGAGCCTTGGTTATGTATCGAACGTACCCCTGGTCATCCCTCGCTCGGTGTCTGAGGCGACTGTGAACCCTTCGGGGGGCCAGCCTTCGAACCCCTGATCAGTAATGGGCGAGGAGCCCGAGTAGCCTGAGGCGGTCGTGGAACCTTTCGGGGGGCCGACCTTCGAACCTCTGACCAGTAGTGGGTGTCGGGCCCACGCGATCTGAGGCGGCTGTTGAACCCTTCGGGGGGCCAGCCTTCGAACCCCTGATCAGTAATGAGGCTCAGAGCCTAGTTCCTTCACGGGGAAGGATCCCTTTGGGGGGTATCCCCCTTCCCGGTCCCTGTTGCAAGAGATAGAGAAAGAGGAAAAAGGGAAAAAGGATACGAAATTGAACGATGTGGCGTACCTTTTTTGGTGTGGTCGTTTTGGCGAAGGCGAAGCGTCGCCGGCTGCTTCTGCCAGAAGCGCTGCCCGTCGAGCCGCGGAGTTAATGCGCCGGGGCGAGTAGTTGGCGAGGCTGCCGTTGCGCGTGCGCGAGCCGTTCGAGGAACGGGTCACGGGCGTGTCGTCTTCACACCGTGAGAGAGGGGGTTCTCTTGCTGCCTCCGGATGGGACGTGAGCCTGGCTGATGGCGTGATCGCTGCTCTTGCGCGCCTGCCACTGTCATTACTGCCGGCCCACTTTTGACCGCGTTTGACCGCTGCGTCAGGCTGGCGCAGCTGGGCCACGCGCTGGGCCGCCTCGGGTCGTGGTATTGGTTCCGCAACCGAGGAGGTGCGGTGGTGGCGCAAGTGGCATAGTGGCTTACATGCAGCATCCGGCGCGCCGGTTGCGCGACGCGTGGGCTTGAGCCTCCGCGCTGGCCTGTCAGGAGTCGGAGAGGCGCGTCCACTTGGCGCGGCTGCATGCCGCCCGCATGGCTGCCCACCCCCTTCGCCCGTTGGTCTGGGCAAAAGTGGAGGGTCGCTTGTAACTGCTGGGTGGTTGCGCGCGCGCCGCGCGCGGCGGTTCGGCTTCTTCTGCTTGGAGCCGGTCTGCATGACAGGTGGGTCCCAGCCCCCGCGCCGCAGGGGAGGGCTTTGGAGGCGTGTTGGAGAAGACTCAGCCCGTGACAGTTGGGGGCGCAAGCACGGAGAGTTGCCTTTAAAAGGACGGCGACCCCTTTCGTAAGGCGACCATGTCTTCTTCCTCCCTTATGCATCGTGTCTTTCCGCCTTTCAAGCCCCCGGATGGGGGAAACCGCCGTCTCCGTGCCTCATCGTTGGGGGACACCACTCCGTGGGAGTGGGTACCTTTCAGCCATCGTTCGGCTTCAAGGATTTTCATCACACAGCCCAGCGGCTCCCCTCCGCTGGTGATCACCCAAGACGGTGGCCTCCAGCTCCCGAATGGGGAGGGGCAAACCGGGCTGTGGTCCCGGCTCCGCCCTCAGTGTTGAGGGTGTTCGTCATCCTCGCCGGGGCGGGGAGCGAGGCGAGCCGGGGCCCCACCTCCTACGCGGGTCGGCGGGCCACCTCATTTTCCAGCTTCTGGTGGTGGCAATCGCCTTTTAGCCCCACGGCGGAGACATCCTCCAGCCATGCCGGGGAAGGAGAACTGTTGCTGCCCAGCTAGGATGCAACATTCCGTCTTCCTCCTCGCATTCGCGGCGAGGACGGCTGCGAGGATCTGCCGGGGTGCTCAGGGGCGTCCCGCGTTTGCTGGTGATTCACCCAGAGCTTGTCGCTCCTCGGGCTTCCCTGGCGGGGAGGTTGTCCGTACCCGCGGGGGCGGAACCGGAGTTCCGTTTGTAATGGCACCTCGAGTGCCGGATTTTTTGTTCATTTTGGCTTTCGGGGCCTGAACATGTATGTAATTACGGCACGGAGCCGTGTTTTTTCCTCATTTCCGAGCACTAAGACTCGTCCGCTGATTGTCTGAACCGCTTCACTAAGCATGAGTCGCCCCGTGTCAAGGTGACGAGTGAGGTATCCGTATCCCGGAGGCGTAGGGGTCCCTCGGCTCGGTCGGCCCTGTTGTCCGAGGCTCCTCTAGCTTAGTTAAAGAGACCCCTCGGCCGCTCTTCGACGAGCTGAGGCCGGGGGTAGCGATATCAGCATGAGCAGAGGCAGAGTTGGCTCGGAAATGAAACCTGGTTGGCCGGAGCCTAGCCGGGTTGTCCGTTGGCAGGACCGACACCGGAGTCGGTCAGCCGAGGCTTCGGACCGGGCTCGTGCCCTCGGAAGGTGGTTGGCCGAGGCCCCGGAGGTGGCTGGCCGAGCCGCCTGCTCGGGCCGGATTCCCGGAGAAGTCCCTGCAACGATCGCCCGGGCGTGGTGATGACGCCGTCCTTTGGAGCGGAGGCCCTCGGACCGCGTCGCCGTCCGAGGCTAGTTCGGGCCTTGCCGAAGTTGCTGTCGATGCCGAGGGTGTCGCTGCCCCCTTCCAGCGCCAAGACCTGAGCCTGCAGGATCAGCTTGTCTTGTAGCGTGTGCTTTGTGCGGCCGTCGAGGCCAGAACACACACCCTTGCTGTGTTGTAAAGCTGCGTCCCTTTTCCTCTTGTTCCAAGCATCTGGACTTTTTGTCGGTAACAGGGATGTTTGTGCGAGCGAAAGTTGCTTCTCGCGGAAGGTGAGGAGTGAGGTATCCGTATCCCGGAGGCGTGGGAGTCCCTCGGCTCGGTCGGCCTTGCCGCTTACGCGCACTTTTACTCGTCCATGAGGCCCTATCACCGATTCAGTCGAGAAAACTTGAAGAATCGCTTCGACAGAAGAGCTTCCGAACGTAGAGACTTGTTCGATCCGTGGAGTCACCTTATCCGAACGCGAGTTACTTATCGCAGAAGGTGATGAGTGAGGTATCCGTATCCCGGAGGCGTAGGAGTCCCTCGGCTCGGTCAGCCTTGACTGCTTACGTGTACCCTGTCGTTTCCATGACCCACTTTTCGAAGTAGTCAAAAAGCACGAAAGATATTCTGGTAAAAGAGATTTTCTGTTCGAGGAAAATTTTGACGCAGAGGGGGTTTCCCCCCTTTTAGCCCCCGAGGGAGGGTCGGGCTTTGCCGAGGCGAGGCCGACCCTTCCTTGTTGACTAAACTTTGCGTGGGTGCGAGGTATATGAACAATTTGGAAACATCTCAAGGGTAGAAGTGACGTAGCTGTTGGATGTTCCAAGCGTTGCCGTAGACCTCGCCTTGACTGTTGGCCAGCTTGTACGTTCCGGGCTTCAGAACTTTGGCGATGACGAACGGCCCCTCCCAGGGGGGCGTGAGCTTGTGCCTCCCTCGGGTGTCTTGCCGCAGCCGAAGCACCAGATCGCCCACCTGGAGATCTCGGGGTCGGACCCCTCGGGCGTGGTAGCGTCGCAGGGACTGCTGATACCGTGCCGAGTGTAGTAAGGCCCTGTCCCGAGCCTCATCCAGCTGGTCCAGCGAGTCTTCTCGGCTAGCTTGGTTGCTTTCTTCGTTGTAGGCCCTCGTCCTCGGGGAGCCGTATTCCAGGTCAGTGGGCAGGACGGCCTCGGCCCCGTAGACCAGGAAGAACGGCGTGAAACCTGTGGCTCGGCTTGGCGTCGTCCTCAGGCTCCAGACCACCGAGGGGAGTTCCTTCATCCATCGCTTGCCGAACTTGTTGAGATCATTGTAAATCCGAGGCTTGAGCCCTTGTAGAATCATGCCGTTGGCACGTTCCACTTGCCCATTCGACATGGGATGAGCTACGGCGGCCCAGTCTACCCGGATGTTGTGATCCTCGCAAAAATCCAAGAATTTTTTGCCGGTGAACTGGGTGCCGTTGTCGGTGATGATGGAGTTCGGGACCCCGAAACGATGGATGATGTTGGTGAAGAACGCCACCGCCTGCTCGGATCTGATGCTGTTCAGGGGTCGGACCTCGATCCACTTGGAGAATTTATCGACGGCGACCAGCAGGTGCGTGTAGCCCCCGGGCGCCTTCTGCAGAGGCCGACGAGGTCCAGACCCCACACAGCGAAGGGCCAGGTGATGGGTATTGTCTGCAGAGCCTGAGCGGGCAGGTGGGTCTGCTTCGCATAGAATTGGCACCCTTCGCAGGCGCGGACAATTCTAGTGGCGTCAGCTACCGCCGTCGGCCAGTAGAAGCCTTGGCGGAAAGCGTTCCCGACGAGGGTTCGAGGTGCTGCATGATGGCCGCAAGCCCCTGAGTGTATTTCCTGCAGGAGTTCCTGACCCTCGGCGATGGAGATGCATCGCTGGAGGATGCCCGAGGGGCTACGGTGGTAGAGCTCCTGCTCATCGCCCAGCAAGACGAACGACTTGGCGCGTCGCGCTACCCACCGAGCCTCGGCTCGGCCGAGGGGCAGCTCTCCTTGGCGGAGATATTGCAGGTACGGGGTCTGCCAATCTTGATCTGGCATGACCCCGCTCTGCTCCTCCTCGATGTGCAGTGCTTCGCCCTCGGGGGCCGAGGGTTCCTCAGGTTGAACCGAGGATGGCTCGGGCTGGGCCGAGGTCGCCTCGGACTGGGCCGAGGGCACCTCGGGCTCGGGCGTGCCGCCTATCTTGACGGAGGGTTGGTGCAGATCCCGGGAGAAGACGTCCGGGGGAACCGTCGTTCGCCCCGCGGCTATCTTCGCCAGCTCGTCCGCAGTCTCGTTGTAGCGCCGGGCGATGTGGTTAAGCTCGAGCCCGTAGAACTTGTCTTCCAGGCGTCGAACCTCATCACAGTAGGCCTCCATCTTCGGGTCGCGGCAGTGGGAGTTCTTCATGACTTGGTCGATGACGAGCTGCGAGTCGCCGCGTGCATCGAGGCGTCGGACCCCTAGCTCGATGGCGATTCGCAATCCGTTGATCAGAGCCTCGTACTCAGCCACATTGTTGGACGCCGGGAAATGGAGGCGGAGCACGTAGCGCAGGTGTTTCCCGAGGGGTGAGACGAAGAGCAGGCCCGCGCCGGCTCCCGTCTTCATCAGCGACCCGTCGAAAAACATGGTCCAGAGCTCCGGTTGGATCGGAGCCGTCGGCAACTGGGTGTCGACCCATTCGGCTACGAAGTCCGCCAGTACCTGGGACTTGATGGCCTTCCGAGGGGCGAACGAGATTGTCTCGCCCATGATTTCCACCGCCCACTTTGCGATCCATCCCGAGGCTTCTCGGCACTGGATGATCTCCCCCAGGGGGAAGGATGACACCACAGTCACCGGATGAGACTCGAAGTAGTGTCGCAGCTTTCGCCTCGTCAGGATCACTGCATACAGCAGCTTCTGGACTTGTGGGTAGCGGATCTTGGTCTCGGACAGCACCTCGCTGACGAAGTAAACTGGCCTCTGAATGGGCAAGGCATGCCCCTCTTCCCGCCTTTCGACCACGATCGCGGCGCTGACCACTTGAGTGGTAGCGGCGACGTAGACCAGGAGGGTTTCTCCATCAGCGGGGGGTACCAAGACGAGCGCCTGGGTGAGGAGCGCCTTCAGGTTCCCGAGAGCTTCCTCGGCCTCGGGAGTCCAAGTGAAGCACTCGGCCTTCCTTAAGAGACGGTACAGGGGTAGGCCTCTTTCGCCGAGGCGCGAGATGAAACGGCTTAAGGCCGCGAGGCATCCCATGACCCTCTGTACGCCTTTTAAGTCCTTGATGGGCCCCATGTTTGTGATGGCTGCGATTTTCTCCGGGTTGGCTTCGATGCCCCGCTCGGAGACGATGAATCCCAAAAGCATGCCTTGGGGCACCCCAAAGACGCACTTCTCGGGATTGAGCTTGACGCCCTTCGCCTTGAGACACCGGAATGTCAGTTCGAGGTCGGAGAGAAGGTCGGAGGCTTTCCTCGTCTTGACTACGATGTCATCGACGTAGGCCTCGACCGTGCGGCCGATGTGTTCGCCGAACACATGGTTCATGCACCGCTGGTACGTTGCACCCGCGTTCCTCAAACCGAACGGCATGGTGACATAACAGTACATGCCGAAGGGCGTGATGAAAGAAGTCGCGAGCTGGTCGGACTCTTTCATCTTGATTTGATGATACCCTGAGTAGGCATCGAGGAAAGACAGGGTTTCGCACCCTGCAGTGGAGTCCACGATTTGATCGATGCGAGGTAGAGGGTAGGGGACTTTCGGACATGCTTTGTTGAGACCAGTGTAGTCTACACACATCCGCCATTTCCCCCCTTTCTTCCTCACAAGCACAGGGTTGGCAAGCCATTCGGGGTGGAATACCTCTTTGATGAACCCTGCTGCCATCAGCTTGTGGATCTCCTCGCCTATCACCCTGCGCCTTTCCTCGTCGAATCGGCGCAGAGGCTGTCTGACCGGTCGGGCTCCGGCCCGAATATCCAGCGAGTGCTCGGCGACATCCCTCGGTATGCCGGGCATGTCCGAGGGACTCCACGCAAAGACGTCGGCGTTTGCGTGGAGAAAGTCGACGAGCACTGCTTCCTATTTGGGGTCGAGCCCGGAACCGATCCGAATCTGCTTGGAGGTGTCGCCACTGGGGTCGAGAGGGACGGCCTTAACCGTCTCCACTGGCTCGAAGTTGCCGGCATGTCGCTTCACGTCCGGCACCTCTCGGGAGAGGCTTTCCAGGTCGGCAATGAGGGCCTCGGACTCGGCGAGGGCCTCGGCATACTCCACGCACTCCACATCGCATTCGAATGCGTGTTTGTACGTGGGGCCGACGGTGATGACCCCGTTGGGGCCTGGCATCTTGAGCTTCAGGTAGGTGTAGTTGGGGATGGCCATGAACTTCGCGTAGCATGGCCTTCCCAACACTGTGTGGTAGGTTTCGCGGAACCCGACCACCTCGAATGTCAAAGTCTCCCTTCGGAAGTTAGAGGGTGTTCCGAAGCAGACAGGAAGGTCGAGCTGCCCGAGGGGCTGGACGCGCTTCCCGGGAACGATCCCGTGGAAGGGCGCAGCGCCTGCTCGGACGGATGACAGATCGACGCGCAGGAGCCTGAGGGTCTCAGCGTAGATGATGTTGAGGCAGCTGCCCCCATCCATCAGGACCTTGGTGAGCCTGACGTCGCCGATGACGGGATCAACGACGAGCGGGTACTTCCCTGGGCTCGGCACGTGGTCGGGGTGGTCATCCTGGTCGAAGGTGATGGGCTTGTCGGACCAGTCTAGGTAGACTGGCGCCGCCACCTTCACCGAGCAGACCTCCCGACGCTCCTGCTTACGATGCCGAGCCGAGGCATTCGCCGCATGCCCTCCGTAGATCATGAAGCAGTCGCGGACCTCGGGGAACTCTCCTGCTTGGTGATCTTCCTTTTTGCCGTCGTCGTGGGCCCTGTCACCCTCTGCGGGTGGCCCGGCCCGGTGGAAGTGGCGCCGAAGCATGACGCACTCCTCGAGGGTGTGCTTGACGGGCCCCTGATGGTAGGGGCACGTCTCCTTGAGTGCCTTGTCGAAGAGGTTGGCGCCTCCGGGGGGCTTCCGAGGGTTCTTGTACTCGGCGGCGGCGACAAGGTCCGTGCTGGCGGCATCGCGTTTCGCTTGCGACTTCCTCCTGCCTTTCTTCTTGGCGCCGAGCGGAGTAGACGCCTCGGGAGCATCTTCTGACGGGCGGCCCTGGGGCTGCTTGTCCTTTCGGAAGATGGCCTCGACCGCCTCCTGACCAGAGGCGAACTTGGTGGCGATGTCCATCAGCTCGCTCGCCCTGGTGGGGGTCTTGCGACCCAACTTGCTCACCAGGTCACGGCAAGTGGTGCCGGCAAGGAACGCGCCGATGACATCGGAGTCGGTGATGTTGGGCAGCTCGGTGCGCTGCTTCGAGAATCGCCGGATGTAGTCCCGAAGGGACTCTCCCGGCTGTTGCCGGCAGCTTCGGAGGTCCCAGGAATTCCCGGGGCGCACATACGTGCCCTGGAAGTTGCCGGCGAAAGCCTGGACCAGATCCTCCCAGTTGGAAATCTGCCCCGGAGGCAGGTGCTCCAACCAAGCGCGAGCGGTGTCGGAGAGGAACAGGGGGAGGTTGCGGATGATGAGGTTGTCGTCGTCCGTCCCACCCAGTTGACAGGCCAGGCGGTAGTCCGCAAGCCACAATTCCGGTCTCGTTTCCCCCGAGTACTTTGTGATAGTAGTCGGGGGTCAGAATCGGGGCGGAAACGGCGCCCGCCGAATGGCTCGGCTGAAGACCTGCGGACCGGGTGGTTCGGGCGAGGGACTCCGATCCTCCCCGCTGTCGTAGCGTCCCCCACGCCTGGGGTGATAACCTCGGCGCACCCTTTCGTCGAGGCGGGCCCGACGGTCGCGGTGAGGGTGCTCGTCACCGAGGTGGCCCGGGGCCGCAGGCGCGGTATTGCGCGTGCGCCCGGTGTAGACCGAGGCTTCCCGCATGAGTCGGGAAGTCGCGGCACGAGGTTCCGAGGGGTACCCCTGCCTTCGGGAGGCAGAGCTCTCGGCCCGCCGGGCCGCAGCGCCTTCCAGGAGATGCTTGAGCTCTCCCTGGATTCGCCGACCCTCGATGGTTGATGACTCCGGCATCGCGCGGAGGAGCATCGCCGCGGCTGCCAAGTCCTGACCGGTTCCGCCGGATGCGGGTGGTGGTCTGTCCCTGGCATCGTTGGCGATGCGGTGCTGGAGACCTTGGGGCAGGTGACGTATTCCTCCGGCCGGGGGCTGGCTCGCCCATACCTGCCCGACGTTCCGGCGGATTGCCTCGAGCGCTCCTGCTCCCTCATCGAGACCGGCCTGCGCCCCGCGGACTTGCTCGAGCTGTGGGTCGTGACCCTCCGCCGGAACGGGGACCACAGCTAGCTCCCGCGGGATGTCGGCGCGAGGCGCTGGCCTAGGGGGATCACCATCCTCCGGCATGCCGAGACAGCTGCCTCCGGAGGGATCCCCTAGCTCGACGTGGAAACATTCGCGGCTCGGGCCGCAGTCCTTGTTGTCAAGGCTGCGGCTGCCGTCGGAACAGTCGGAGAGGCAGTAGTTGCATGCGGTCATGAAGTCCCGCATGGCACTGGGGTTGCCAGATCCAGAGAAATCCCAGCAGATGCTGGGGTCGTCATCTTCCTCGGACCCAGAGGGTCCGTAGGTCGAGACACCCGTCAATCGGTCCCAAGGCGACCGCGCACGAAACCCCAGAGAGGTTGCACTCGCCTCAACGTGAGCGCCCGCTAAAGCGAGGTCGCCAGGCGGGTTGAGGCCGAGTCGAAATGACGAAGGATGGGAATCAACCCGTACCTTTTGGTCGACGAGGATCGACGAAGTCGCATCGGGGGCTGATCGTGCTGTCGTCCTAGGTGCGAGGGCGACGTCCTGCAGGCCCTCCGTGAGCGTGCTGGCGTCGTCCACTTGCTCGGGATCGGCGTGTCGCGGGGGGACGGCGCTCGCCTTCGCCTCAAACGCGTGGGTGATGCCCGACGCGTCCTCCGTTGGGGGCTGGGGATGTCGATTTGCTCGACAGTCGACTGAGCGCAGCCTCCCGCTCGGCCTTGGTTGCCCCGCCTCCTCCTCCGATGGCGAGGGAGAGGATGGGGTGAGCTCGAAAGTTGTCCTTCCCCCACGCGGGAAAGACGTCGTCGATTCCGCCGCCGGCGGGCGGGCTGTCCGCCACCGTTGTCGCTGTCGCGCGGCGGTGGAAGGAGTATCATGTCGTAGCTGCCGTCGAAAGACATGAACTCGAGACTCCCGAAACGGAGCACCGTCCCGGGTTGAAGAGGTCGTTGGAGACTGCCCATCTGGAGCTTGACGGGAAACTACTCGTCAACACGCAGCGTGCCCCTACCTGGCGCGCCAACTGTCGGCGTTCCGAGACCGGGGGGTCCCCGAGCCGACGAGTGAGTGTGCCGCGTGCCCCAGCCCAGATGGGTCGAGCGCGTGGGCGAGCGCGAAGGGGGGAGAGAGAGCGAGAGCGAGGTGGCCGGAGCCGGGTCGTGAGGGAGTCGGAGGTTCCCGCGGCCTTCGTGTTCGTCCCGCGCCCAGGTCGGGTGCGCTTGCAATAGGGGGTTACAAGCGTCCGCGCGGGTGAGGGGAGCGAGCGGCCCCGAGAGAGCGCCTGCCCCTGCCCTCGTTCCCGCGAGGCCAACCTTCTCTAAGAAGGCCCTGGTCCTTCCTTTTATAGGCGTAAGGAGAGGATCCAGGTGTACAAATGGGGGTGTAGCAAGGTGCTACGTGTCTAGCGGGGGAGAGCTAGTGCCCTAAGTACATGCCAAGGTGGCAGCCGGAGAGATCTTGGCACCCAGCTAGTGCGGCGTCGTGGCTGTCGGAGAAGCAATGGGGCCGGGCGGAGGGACAGCTGTCGGAGTGGTTGGGCCCTTGCTGACGTCCCCCTGCTTTCGTAAGGGAGCTGAGGACCGCCGTCGTCATGGGTCCAGTGGGGCGCCATCATTGCCTATCTGGCGGAGCTAGCCAGATGGGACGTCGGTCCTGTTCTCTGCGGCCCGAGTCATCTCGGGGTAGGGTGATGATGGCGCTTCCTGTCGACGTGGCGGACTCGTGCCCTAGGTCGGGCGACGTGGGGGCTCCTCCGAAGCCGAGGTCGAGTCTGTCCTGCATGGCCGAGGCCGAGGCCGAGGCCGAGCCCGAGCCCCTGGGTCGGGCGAGGCGGAGGTCGTTCAGCAGAGGTCGGGGTGGAGTCCGAGCCCTGGGTCGGGCGAAGCGGGGTTCATCGTCTTCCGGGGCCTTAGCCCGAGTCCGAGCCCTGGGTCGGGCGGAGCGGAGTTCGCCGTCTTCCGGGGCCTTAGCCCGAGTCCGAGCCCTGGGTCGGGCGGAGCGGAGTTCGCCGTCTTCCGGGGCCTTAGCCCGAGTCCGAGCCCTGGGTCGGGCGGAGCGGAGTTCGCCGTCTTCCGGGGCCTTAGCCCGAGTCCGAGCCCTGGGTCGGGCGGAGCTTCCTCTGGCGCTTTTGGCCAAGCCTGGCCGCCCGTCAGTCTTACTCATTGCGTTAAAGGCCCCAGTGACTTGGTCGGTCGGCGCGGTGATTTAGTCAGGGTTACTTCTTAACGAAGGCAAGGCCTCGGGCGAGCCGGAGATGCGTCTGCCGTGAAAGAGGAGGCCTCGGGCGAGACGGAAACATCTCAGGGTCGGCTGCCCTTGCCCGAGGCTAGGCTCGGGCGTGGCGTGATCGAGTCGCTCGTATGGACTGATCCTTGACTTAATCAAACCCATCAGGCCTCTGCAGCTTTATGCTGATGGGGGTTACCAGCTGAGAATTAGACGTCTTGAGGGTACCCCTAATTATGGTCCCCGACAGGCGCGTGGAGGCCTCGCCGCGTCGCCAGGAAGGGAGGAGCTGCCGTCCATGGATTCCTCGCCGTTGTCCAGGGATTCCTCGCCGCCGGCCATGGAGGGATCGCCGCCGACCTTGGAGGGACCGCCAGCCATGGAGGGATCGCCGGCCATGGAGTACACGCCGCCACAAACTAGGGTTCGTGGCCTGTCACTCACGTCGAGCGGTGGAGAGATGGGGAACAGTGGTGGAGAGATGGGAATCGGCCCAGCCTGGAGTCTGCAAGTGCCGATACATATCCTCAAGGGCATTTAGGTCTTTTACACATCTGTTTTATTAGCATGATTACTGATTAATTAATAAGAAATGGATAAAACTGGCGCCGTCAAAAAAAGAGGGCAGACGGCAGCTTTGTAAAAAGAAATGAAGGGCAATTGCACAAACTCTAAAAAAGGAGGTCAAATCTGCAGTTAGATACCAAAGTAAGGGCACTGGCACAATTGTCCCTTTAAATTTCCAATCGACTCAACCTTACATAAATTTTAGCTTTATTTGCATGATTGCATCGCGATGACGGGGTGCTCGAGAGGTTGCCTTTTGTCGACACATGTTTATTCAGTGCCTCGCCATACCACTACAGAGAGTTTCCGGCCATGGACAGGCCAGTCTAGCAGACGCCCTTGGTCTTCCCGCCGGCGAGCGACACGCTGCGATGCACCGGCACGACGGCCTCCCGCTTGACGACCCTGGCGGAGGCCTCCTCGCCGGAGCCCCTGGCGGGAGGGCCGAGCTCGATGGTGAGCCGCATCCTGGGCACGGGCCCGCCCTTGGCCGCGTGGTCGAGCTCCTCCAGCGCCATCCGGACGTGGGACAGGAACCGCTCGGCCAGCGGGCGGCCGAAGTCCTCCCGGACCACGACGCGGAGCACGGCCATGTGCTCCAGGTTGGCCGGCATCGTGTACGCCGGCACGATCCAGCCGAACCGCCGCAGCTCCGCCGACAGCTTGAAGGCCAGCGGGGTTTCGTCCTTGGCCTTGAACGTGAAGGCCACCAGCGGCACGCCCTGCTCCTTGGAGATGATGGTGAAGCGGCCCGTGCGCTCCAGCCCCTCACGCAGCGTCCGAGTGCTCTCCATGCAGTTCTCCATCACGTTGCGGTACCCCTGCAATGGCAAGAGGAGCTCGTCGATGCAGTTCGTGTGCCGCCCGGCCGTTGTCTGTCACTAATAAGATCGTGTGATATGTACAGTACCTCAAAACCTAATCGAAGAAACTGGTAATATTGTGCGATGATTTGGCTAGACCCTGCGCAGAATTCGAGAGGTCAGGACAGGGGCACAGCTGGGGCAGTGGATAATGATGATCTGGCCGTGCGTGCCTTTGGAGAAGTTGAGCGTGAAGGTGGGCTGGTCGGCGCCGAGGTAGTTGATGTGGAAGATGAGCTCGTCGGGGAGGTCCTCCTTGCTCCTCCAGATGACCCAGCCGACGCCGGCGTAGACGAGGCCGTACTTGTGGCCGCTGACGTTGATGCTCTTGACCAGCGGCAGCCGGAAGTCCCACTCCAGGTCCGGGTACAGGAAGGGCGCGATGAAGCCGCCGCTCGCCGCGTCCACGTGGATCGGGGTGTCCCACCCCGTTCGCCTGTTGTTGGCCGCGAGGAGGTCGTTGAGGCGCCTGACGTCCTCGAACTCGCCGGTGAGGGTGGAGCCGAGGATGGCGGCGACGCAGATGGTGTTGTCGTCCACCATCCGCACGGCCTCGTCGGGGTCCATGACGTAGCACCCTTCCCGCAGCCTCACCTCCTTGAGCTCCACCTCGAAGTAGCGCGCGAACTTCTCCCAGCACACCTGCACGTTGGCGCCCGTCACGATGTTGGGCCTGTCGCAGGGCTGCCCCGCCGCCCTCCGCCGGTTCTGCCACCGCCGCTTGAAGGCCAGCCCCGCCAGCATGATCGCCTCCGACGACCCCACCGTGCCGACCCCGACGGCCTTCTCGCTGGCGCCCACCGGCGCGTGGAACAGCCGCGCGATGATGTTCACGCACCGGTTCTGCATGCATACATGCACGTTATTATATTACTGCAAGGGAATTGAAGAGCGAGCGAGCCCAGCTAGTTGAACGCGCGATGCAAGAACAAGAAGGTACGTATGCGTGCTACGCTTGCCTGGAGCTCGGTGGTGACCGGGTACTCGTCCATGTCGGCGTAGTTCTTGTTGATGCCCTCGAGGATGAGCTTGTCGCACTCGGGCTCCATCCACGTGGTCACGAACGACGCCAGGTTCAGCCGCGGGCTGCTGTCCAGCAGCAGCTCGTCGTGGATGATCTGGTACGCCGCGTCCTTGGAGACGGACTTCTCTCCCAGCTCATACCTGCTGGATCGACACGTACGGCAAGTGCTCAGAGCCAGCGCCATCGATCGATCGACACCAGAGTCTCGCTTCGCTCCTGTTCGGTAGCAGTAGGCAGTAGCAGAGAACAAACCAAACGTGGGAAGAAATCGACATCCGACCTTGGAAGCGGGTCCTGCACGTATCTCGAGGCGAAGACGACGGCTGATGCGGCGGATGCCTCGTCAAGGTCGTGAACGTGCGTCAGAACCATGTCTCTCAGCCAGCGCGTTCCTTGCCCCCTCCTTTTTTTTTTATTTTCTCCTTGCAAGAGCTTTGGTTTGTGTACGATCTACGAGCATATTATATTATATTATATATAGACGGCAAGAGCTTGGTTTGTGCGTTGCTTTGTCCATGTCCTATGCTATTGGTTCCTGCCGCTGGGCGACTCTGCTTCGCTTCCACGTCTCCTTACCCTTGCTTTCTCGCATGTGGCTGCCTTGCTTGCTGGTCTCACTTGCTTCGGGGAGCTGATTAATTGTTCGATTAGTTTTGCCCCCACGTCCCCGGCCGAGACCCCGGCCCCACAAGAGAATGTACGTACGCCCGGTGCATCAGCTTTCCACCTGGCTTCCTAGGAAATGGTAAAAAAAAAGATGATTTGATGGCTTCGTTAAATGATTTTTCATATAAAACTTTACCTCTCCACGGGTTAACCATCAGGTGGACTATGGTGATGTTACCTAAAAGCAGAGATGCAAAATAAAGAGAACAAGTAAATGAGAACAATGGTATAACGATCAGAAGCAACATGCATGGGTTAGTAAGGACTGCTGCTCATGCATGGTTTAGTAACTAGTCAAATAACCGTGCATTGTTGTGGGTTTTTATATATCATATGGTACACTTTGTTTTAATAAAACACAAAAATATATGTATTTTGTTGGTTACATGAGTGTAAACGTGGAGCTAACAACCAATGTTTGAACTTCTAATTCTGCACAATCTTGCCATATTTTTTTGAATAAAGCGGGAAGGAAAAGGGTGACACACGACGGCCGTGAAACTATGGACGACTGTGGAATCGTGAAAACTGGTAATTTATATAGTAGAGATATAATCATAGGATTGCTACTTGTTTCTCTCATCAGGACAATGGAGTTAGAATTTTTTTACAAAAGTATTATAATTTTTTAAAAAAATTTATATGTCTTTTATTAAAGAACTGATTTATATGTTAAGCATGTAATCGTAGGCTTTTGGCTTTGGCTTGTTTGGTTGTTGCTGAGCATTTTTCTCTTTATGTGCTTCATGTCAAATGTCAATTCTATCCAAATTTACGATGGTGTTCTTGACAAGTTCAATTTGGAGGTATTGAACCTTAGTGAATTTTTGCAAACTAGTTGCCAAATTGTTATTTTCTTGCTTTATATTACCATGGGTATCCAAGGTTAATTTAGTGAACAAGAACCTAATGGGTGGGTCCAAGGGTTCGACCACGGTGCCTAGGGACTCAACCCACATGCCAGCAAGGTATCTGACCCGTAAGGCAGACTAGAGTTGATAAGGACGGCAAGATCCTATCAGATTAGAAGATAAGATCGATATCCATGTAAATATGGTAAAGCTCATACAGGTGCAATGCTTATACTAAAGAATGTGTTGAAGAGTTGAGTACACTAGACATGTAGGTGTGCACCAGACGCCACACCATATAGGACACCTAGTAAGGGTTACATTGTGGACACAAGATTTTACAATGCACCGGCATGTCGGGTGGCACACCAAATCTTGCACCAGTTATGATACTCAGAGAGGTTGGAAATGCATCTAAGCCGGGTTATACTCACTGGACATGTCCGATGTGACATCTGTGACCGCACCTGATACCTAGGACTCAATGGTCGGCAATGGATAGGTTATAGCGGGTAATTGAAGTGGAACTCGCCGGACGTGTCCGATGTTCCACCGGAATGTCCCGATGATGCGTAGAAAACTCTGTATTGTTCCAATCGGAGGCTATAAATACCACCTCAACCGGCCATTTCTCAAGTGTAGGATGAGAAACATATCAATTAAGTGTTCAAAGAATCACTTGATGATTAGCATATGTGCTTTGCAAAGTGCTTATGCTAGTTAGACCATTGTATTAGCATTTGTTGTAGGTTATGTCTAGTGATTAGACATGAGAAATATACACCTCCAACCATTGGTGCTTGCTAGCACTATTGTATCCCTTGAGGCTTGCGTGTGTCATTGTATTGTATCGGAAGGGGATGTATCTTGCGAGATCACACCACCTACGTTTGTAGTGTGACCACCACTGTGTAGTGAAGTCAATGAGGCCTACGACGCTTTAGCCAGAAGTTGGATAGTGGAGACGATGGGAGCATCCGAGAGAAGCCAAAAGTAGAGCACCATGTACAAAGTTACCTGACCGGAAGCTTGACTCTCGCGTTGGGCCCTAACAAGTATTAGTAAGAAGTTTACATGCTTTTGATACCTCGATAAAAATATCGGCGCGTCAACAAGAGTTTGTATCTCTAATATACTTAAGCTTTTGTATTTATATGTTACATTTTGGTGTGTGCTTTATATTATTAGATTAGTTATAGTCTAGTGGATAGGTTTGTAACCAAGGTAGCAAAAATTCTTTTACGGTAGAGATAACAACACTTAAAAACGTCAGTTGTATATATGAACGCTTGGTTATCCGTATAAGTCTTTTTAGGTTAATGGAAAAATAGTTGTCCTAATTCAAACCCCATTTACGGGATGTTTGGTTTGGTCCTTTTGGTCTGTTATCGATTCACGGCGTTGAGAGAACCTAGAGGGATGAGGGGGTGAATAGGTGATCCTGCAAAATTAACTCTAAACAACACAAACTTGATTTATAATGAGTGTTAGTGAGAACTAAATCCAAGTTAGTATGAGTAGAGGGATGGAGAGAGGACTCTTCTCTTGATTGATCCTTTAAGATGAGTATTAAACTTAGGAGCAATATTGCAAGAGAGTAGAGAACTCAAGAAGATAGTAATCGCAATAAATAAATAGACAAGTCACATAGTGATTTTTACCGTGGTTTGGCCAATACCTACTCCACGTTGTGGTGACCTCCTTTGGTCAAGGGTTGCACTTAACCTCTCAGAAGTGATCCAAAGATCAAACTTGAGTGTCATATATATCTTCCTTATGTCAAATCCCATTGTGAGGAATCTCCATAAATTAGAGTCTCTCATGCCTTACACAAGTGTTTACAATCAAAACTAGAGTAAGGAGGTGAGTAGAAACGCACACAAGAGCACAACGTTGCAACAACACGCACACGAGTGAAAAGAGAGAGCGCACGAAAACAAAACGACAGAGTTACAGCTCAAGAACGCGCTCAAATCTCTCTCTAAAAAAATAGTGTGGTCGCAAAGATCCAGAGTTGTAGTGTGCTCAAATAGTGTTTGGGTCTCCATGCGTCTAGGGGTCCTTTTATAGCCCCATGGGACCTAGGAGCCGTTGGAGCTCCATTTGAAAGGCCCTAATTGCCTTCTGTTCGGTGCACACCGGACACTGCACAGTGCAACTGTCACGAATCACTAATTGTTCACTTTCTGCTTCTGGGGGCACCGGACTCTCCGGTGCTCCTGCTGACCATTGCTTCGGCTGACGTGTCAAGTAGCCGTTGGTCGGCTGACACACGAGACTGTCCGCGCGCTTCGCGCGAACCGTCCGGTGAATTATAGCAGAGAGAATATGCTTTCTCCCGAGAGTAGCCTATTCGGCCAGACTGTCATTGGACTCACTACACGACGGTTGATCTTTAGCGACCCTTATTAGGTACCAACTGTTGGTTGCTAAAGGTTAGGGACCGATGGTCAGTCGCTAAATCCTTTTGTAGCAACGATCGGTTGGTCGCTAAAAGTCTAGAAATTTAACAACTTATGGTTGGTTGCTATAGATGTCTTTGGGGATTAGCGGTGGGTCGCTATAGAGCAAGGATCACTATCAAATCTTATAGCCTGAACGTACCTGTAGATGTTAGTGACTAAAAATTAATTAAAACAATTAAACATTGATCGCTAAATTGTAGTAAAGAAAAAAAGAATTGTAGAAAAGAAAAAAAGAATTATGGAAAAGAAAACGAATTGTAAAAAAGGATTTTTAAGGTTTTGAACCTTGAATCTGTTTGACTCAATTTTTAAGGTTAATTATTTTGTATATAATTATTTGCAAAAATCTCATTTTTATTGTTTTATTGTGACACACATTTGATTTAAATAGAATCTATTCGAAAATTATGTATTTTATTTATAAACTATTATTTTTGGGATTTATTATAATTTTTAGAGACTATATATATTTTTGTTACAGTAAAAAGGAAATTCGAAAAAAGAAAAAAAACACAAACCCTATCTTAATTGGCCCACTAGGGGCCCAACAGCTAACCCTAGCGCGCGCGCCCTGGCTCCTCCCTGTAGCCGCCGCCTCCTTCTTCCTCTCCCTCAGCCGCCACCCACTCTGTCCTCTTCCCTCGCTCTGCACTGACTTCTGCAGCGGCGGCGGCAGTGCCATGGGCCCGGCGGGCTCGGCCGCCGTCCTGTGCTACGAAGACACCGTGACGCAGCTCCACATCGCGAGTAATGGAGAAATCGATCAACTGCATCCTCCTTCTTTGGAGGCAGCGATGACCTCCCTGCTCCGTTCGTCAACCCGTCAAGTGGTATGAAATAGCACTGTATTTGTTTAAATATTCCAACAATTGTTTCACTCGCTAAAGATAAAAGTCTCGTATCTGACAAAAGTCTTGTGAGAATTCCTAACCAGTTCGTCAGCTCCATCTGTGTGACTGAATTGTCTTCAAAACATCTTGCTGATTGACATCTACTACTACTAGTAGTAGTTCTTTTTATTTTCATATATTTTTTGCATCCAGGACAATGATAAATAAACCTGGCTAATCATTGGTTGATGAGCTGAACGGATTCTCTAAACATTGTATTTTGGGCTAAACAAAAGAAATTTAAATTATGTTTCGTAGGAATAATATACTACATCACATTTAACAAATTGATTTAGCACAAACAAAAGACTGCCCATATGATTCGTTGATCAACATTCATGTAAGTGAAGAATAAATTTCAGTTTGTCGTCAATTTCAGTTTTGTTGAGTGAAATGAACTGAATTGCAGTGTTTGTTTTCTAGTGTGCTAGACTTCTTGTTGTTCTTAATTAAAAATTATTGCCAAGTTTGTCTCAGGCTGATAAGTGGCACTAGTACTAGACTACTTTCTATATTTATTAGTGAGGTTTGCCAATAAGAATAAAACTTCACTGTCCATGAATTGGTGGCTTGTTCAAAATGAATATATTGTGATGGACTGTGTCTTTCTTCAGCTGCAATTTTATTTGTAAATGGATTGGGTGTGATGCATGTGCGGATCCATGTGGCGGGACTAGCTTCTAGTTTTTTCCAAATTTAAGGGATATGGCTTCTGAAAATTTGGGTGAACTTTTAGCTGGTTCAGTGTAGACTGACCCCTGAAAGTTTATTGCAGGACACTGTATGTTCAGTCTTATAGGCAGTTTCATCAATCCCATCTTGTAAACTGCTTGAAGAAGTATGCAAGAGGAATTTTGCTACACATTTTGATTATTGCACAACTGCTTGCACGAACCTTGTGTCATTAGATGAGGCAACATTTAAGGATATTCTTGAGGCAAGTAATATAACCTTTTTGTTATATCAGCTTACTGCAGTTATACTAGATATAAAACTGTGTCCTTGAGAACATAGTTTAGGGTGTTTATCACGATTGAACATCGCAAAATAATCAAGATGTTAGTGGTCTAATTTGAAATGAAAATTATCATATCTTAAAGCTTAGGTCTCCGTCATTTTTTGTGATTGTGTGTCTCGAAACATGGCAGAAATCAAAGGTTAACGGTTCTTGCGACACTGGTTGCTCACTTATGAGCTTCGAGTTACTATATGCTCGTGTACATGTTTCTCATTGTGCTAATGCATCTTGACTGAAAAGTGATGTGTGTGTTTTCCTAGTTATAGGTTGCTATGTTTTGCAAAATCAGTTTGATTAACTTGATCGTCCATTATGCCAATATTATCTTGTCTGTAAGCTGCTGTGTTATTTATTTCTTTGTTAGATTATGTAATTTGTTTTGCGATTCCAGTTGGATTCTTAGATTTCAGATTGATCACACTTGTCAATGAAAGGGTGATTCTGTAACATTTCAAACTGTATGATTTGGAATGCATTGCTGACATGATTGCTTTCATATGCAGAATTGATCTTTTTTATGGGCGAAGTGTTGAAGATGGCTTTGGTGAAGGAAATGTCTTGTTAGCATCAAGTAAGTGGCGACATCACAACCCCTACAAGCTTGTGCCTTGAAACAAGAGGATACAAGAAGTTGGAGTGCTTTTGTGAAGGCTTTTGCGAATCACTTGAAGCGTTGGTACTTTTGCGAATGATTTTGTAAAGTGTTTGCAAATATGTGCAAAACATAATAACATGTGTAGGTTTTGTGAATGATTTTGTTGTGGTGCTTGTTGATGGTTTATGTGATGTGGATCTATCATTGTGCAATACTAATTAAATTTGTATATCTATGTGATTATGTGTATAAAAATTGGTGATTTGTGATGCTTTTGTATATATAACAGTTGTTGAATGCAAATTAATGGTATATTATCATTATTAACGACTATAACTAGGGGCAACTTTCTGTTGGTTGCTAAATGTATAGTATAACGACTCACGATTGGTTGCTAAATTTATAGTACAACAACCCACGGTTGGTCGCTAAATATACAATATTAGCAACGGACGGTCGGTCACTAAAAAGATATCGGTCGCTAAAGACTTTAGTGACGGCACTTACAGCGACCATCCTTATGGGTCGCTAAAAGTTTTTAGCGACTAACCGTAGGTCGCTGAAGGCCGTTTTAGCAACCGACCGTAGGTCGCTGTAAATGAACCGTCGTGTAGTGACTATCCGATTTGCACTGGACTGTTCGGTGCAACACAGAACAACCCGAATGCTCCTTTTTCGTGCTAACTTTACCTTGATATTTTTGGCTCGACTTCATATAGTCCCTAACACTTAGACAAATATGATTAGTACTTAAAACAATTGACTAAGTGATAAAACCATACCTTTTTCTCTTGGAACCACATCGAGTTGTAGTATGCTCATGTTCAAGCCTAAAAGTGCCTTTTCTTAATTTGCTTTAACTGCCCGTGCTTATGCTCATACAAGATGTTAGTCCAAAACAATATATTAAGTATTTAATCACCAAAACTAAATAGAAATAGTCCAAGACACATTTCCCTTTCAGGTGTGAACTGATACCTTTGCTTCGTGTTTGGTTAGATCAACCCATATTAATTCAGAGCGCTATCTGATACAACTTTAGGGCTGGTTTAGTGACCAGAGAAATAGAGGAGATCCATGGAGGAGGAAATCCCTTGCTATTTAAATTGAAACCACTTCATGGATTCTCTATGGATCCTCTCCATTTCTCTGGTCACACCCTTAGGCTCTCTCCAGCAATTATCTGCATTGAATCTATACCCTATATTTAGCGTTTGACATGCTTCGCAATGTCTCCAACAACACACGCTATCACGTCCGGTAAGATAGAGGAGGTTCCGGACGTTCTCGGCTGTCTCCAGCAATGTACTCTATATCCATCATCTATATCCGTCATTTACAGTTTTCTCTAAAAGATTCCATCCTTTATATCTCCTTTCTCTCCAACAACGTCCTCTAAATCACGTTCTCTATACGCAAATAACTATATTAGAGACATTTTTTATTTTTTATTTTTGTACATACGTATTTGTGATACACTCAAATATATTGTATATATTTTAGTTTTGCTAAACTGGTTATTTAAAGTATTTAAATGGATAGTGGATCGTTTAGATAAACTTTATATATACAGAATTCTTTATATTTAGGATACAGGAGCTTTTAAAGTACTTTGCTGGAGTCAGTCAAACCTAGCGGCTGCTTCAAAGCGCGCTAAACTCTGAGCTTGTAGCTTTCTCATTAATGTCGCTTGATTTTCTATGTGAGGCTACGCCGTGGGTCAAAGAGATATGGTGGTACGTGGTATACGTGTGTGTGGTGTACGGCATACGAAAAAAATATGTAAATGACTGCGTGTGGTGTACGGCACATGAAAAAATGTAAATGAGTGAATAATTTATTTTCATGGGTTGTCAAAATTATTATTAATATAGTTGACGAAATGAACAATATAGTTAATGAATTCCATTAGCACTATATATAGAGAACCGAATTTAAAGGATGTTGCTGAAAACGAAGAAGATATAGAGAATAAAATCTTTTAAAAAGTTCTAAAAAATAGAGAATATTTTATTTTAGGACTAGTTTGACAACCCCATTTTTTCATCGGATTTCCAATTTTCCTAAAGAAAAATGAACTATTTTTCTTTGAAAAAATGAAAAACCCTCACGGGACGTTTGGATCCCTTCATTTTAAAGAAATTAGAATTCGCTCAATAATGTAACTTATTTAGTTTGGAATTTGGCATTACACCATTTTCAAAGTTCAGATATAAGCCTATCTTAAATTTATGTGGTGAAGAATGGGAAATGATTTTATGCATTAGTAGAATTTATTTCTACTCTGTGACTTACATGACACTCTTTGTCTCACTCATCTATAGTACAAAAGCAACACATAAATATCTCCGATATCTTGCTAATAATAGTATACAAATATATTTTGTATAATACTGAATTAGCTTAATTGATATACTCCTAAATTATTATTATTAGAATGAAATTCAATTTCAATGACTAAATGAAGCGTTAGTAAAATAGAATTCTCAAACTAAACTTTAGAGAATGAAATTTAGTAAATGTTGCTGAAACAGTCTTATCTAAGTTATTAAAACGTGAAGCCTTTTGGACGCCTCCCCGCACTTTGCGGTACTTGAGTCCACGGCTTGTCGACGCGTGGGAAGCCGCTCTCGGACCCGAAATTTTTATTGAATTCGACGAACCAGACGCTCGCGTCCGTGGCCCTCATCGCCTGGACCTCCCCTTCCACCACCACCTCCTCCTCGTCCACATCCGTCCCCAGTCTCCGGCGGGCTCCTTGCCCCCACCGTCGGCCCTGCTTCTTCCCTCTCCCCTATGTGTGATGCGCTCAACGTCGTCGCCCTCTCTTCTTCACCATCGCCTCGCTCGCCTCCTCCGTCGCTGAGAGCCGGCCCTTCTTCGTATCTGTCGCCATCACAGGCGGATCTGCCTCCCCCATGACCGACGACCAACGAGAGCGGCGTGCGACGGCTTTAGGCGACGAAGGCGGCCCACACCATGTCAACGACGCACAGCGGTGGAAGCACGCAATGGCAGCCGAGGACGCCCTTCCTCGGACGGTCGTGAGTGCCGTCTCCCCTCTCGCATCCTCCACCGAAGGCCTCGGGTCCGTTTGCCACTGCACTCTTCTCTGCTCTTCCATCCAAGCACGTATGCCTACTCCCAATCAAGTCATCGTCGGCCTCCTGCATCTGTCCTGTGCCATCTCCCCTCTCGCATCCTCCACCCTCTACTCAACTGTCATGCTGCCCTGTCCTGTGAGTTAGGCAGTAGGATAATGTGTGCTGTTTGTAGATCCTATTGTCTCAGAAAATGATAGGAAATTAGCAATTTAAAACAGCCTTGTGTTTTGGTTGTCGAAATCACTAATTGTTGGCGATGTTGATTGTGTATTCCAAAGTAAAGGTATTTTAAATTGTTTGCTTCTTCAATCAGAGAGCCCTCGGTCTAACAAGCATCTAGGTTGGCAAATAGAGTCGAATATCCTGTAAAATAACATGTACGCGCATTACTGATATTTCTAATGGATACAAGTCATTTATATTAAAAGAAATACTTGAACCATGCAGATGCAGATGAGTTTTGGAGAGGCAATTAGATATGTTGTTGTAGATGATCTTGAGGCAAGTATCATGTCCTTCTTGAAACAAAGATACATTTGAAACCATCAAAGCAGGTGAAAATGGAGTTACAAGGACTTGCATAGATAGTTGAAATAGTTTATGACATAGAATTTAACAGCCCAGTTCCATGATACTTGATGCACTACCTGTACAGTTGGTAGCTCATTCGAGTTGTACAATGTACCTATGAGGAATTCTTCTCCAAGTATACATCAGCTGTTAAAGAAATCTAAAAGTTTGATTCCTTTGGAGTTGGTGATAATTGATGAAATTGTATAGCTCAAAGAGTGTGGAACCTTAATTCCTCTGTAGCTGCCTGGCATACGACATGCTTTCTCATCAGCAATGAGTACCAATTACCTGCCCCTGTGAAGAGCAAAGTAAGCTTCTTAAATATTTTTAATTTTTCTTTTGATTACATTTTTTATTGACATGTAATATGGTTCTGCAGATATCTGGTAGTGCTAACTTTGGATGGAGTTTTTTTAGAGGTTGAGTTCTCTAGGCTATAGTAGGCACCTTCTCAATATCAAGTATGGAATGCATCCAGACATAAGCAGGTCTCCAGTTGGTACATTCAATGATGGCAAGCTATTTGATGGCCCAATGTCAGTCATAAGGACTATGATACGATTTTTTAGCGGGAAAACTGTTTAAGCCATATTCATTTATAAATATTGATGACAGCCATGAAACAAATGAAAAGCATGGTCGGAGCCTTAAAAACTCAGTAGAATATGCAGTTGTGTTGATAGTGTAGAGTTTGTTAAAAGTGAAGGGCAGACATAATGTACAGTGTAGTTGTATTCTTCATTTCTTTCTTTATTAATTATGATATCATATCTTTTTTGGGTGTTGTATCAAACCTAGAAATGTACCCCTGTGAATGGGAAACTCTAGGTAACAGAGTTCTGTTCTATTTATTTTTTATGGGCAGTATAACACTGCAATCTCTACAGGTTTGATGCACCTTCTTTCTAAGAGCTAGCACTAACAAATGCTTCTATTAGTACACCATTCGGATCTTTTTGGATCTTGTATGCTTGATTGTGCTAATTTATTGACTGCATAGCTTGTCAGTCGTTGTAACATTGCCTTCAAATATGCCCCAGTGAATTTGAAATTTTAGGAAACAAAGAATATAGTTACATTGAAATGCGACAAACTTGTTTGCATCATGGCAGGAAATTGGAGGGAAAGCATTATCGGACAATCATTTAATTTGGCTTAGTTACATGTGCTTTTTAAGCGGCAACACAAGTTGCAGTTCACACAAATAACACCTTTGAATGTAATGTATTATCACACAAAGCTCCAGTGAGTTGTGTTCTATTTGTTTCTTTTCTATTTGGCAGTATAATACTTAATCTTTATGTTTTTTATGCACCTGCTAAGCGCTAGCAGTACCTAGGGATGGCAATGGGTACCCGAAACCCGAAACCCGATGGGTAAAAACCCTATTAGGGCACGGGTATGGCGGATTTTGATACACATGGGTATTTTATTGGGTCATTTGTTATGCCCATCGGGTATGGTGGGCGTGGGTATGTTCTCTGTTGCCCCATACCCGCTACCCGATGGGGAACCCGCTAATATATGACACGTGGGTCCGGATTTATATGTCTCAACAATTAGATTTGAAGGCATGATTTTGTCCACAGTTTTGTAGAATCAATGCTATGTTTTGTGTGATTTGAAGGCATGATGTTGCCATTTAATGTTGAACCTGTGATAAAATTATGTTGGGTTCGATACATTTGTTATGCTGGTACTTATTTTTGTGATTCAAATGATCATGTCTATCGTAATGTTAATGGGTATGGGTACCCGATGGGTACCCGCTACCCATGGTGGGTATGGGTATGGCGTAATTTTGTACCCATGATGGGTAGTGGGTATGGGTATGGGTCAATTTTTTCCTAGTGGGTATGGGTATGGCTTCGTGTGCCCACTGGGTACCTTACCCACTGCCATCCCTAGCAGTACCAAATATTCATGTTAGTATGACAATCACATATTTTTAAGTCTTTTATATTTGATTGTGTAATTGTATTGACTGCATAGCTTGCCCAATCATCACAGCATCGCCTACAAATAGGACATGTGAGTTGAAAATTTTAGTCAACGAAAAAAGGGGTTATATTAAAATGTGATGTATCATGTATATATTGTTGGGTCTGCATGTTGTGATCTTCAAGGGCACAACAACTTAGACGAACCCAAGTCGAATATGATTATGTATCCTCTCTTATTGTTCTATATTAGATTACTTCACAGTTGCTGAATGCTATTTCAATGGTCATATTTGAATGTTGTTTGTTATGGAAGAAAGATGATATTTTGGCACTATACGGTACCAAGTTTTTATTATCTTGCAAAAAGTAGCTAAATGTTGATGGCAGATTTCCCATCGGTCTGTTTTGAATCGCTTTTCCCGTTCTTTGATTGTGTGCCAAAAGAAGTGCCATCTTTCACCATGAGGCCTTACATTTTCTGATGGTGACAAACTGACAATCCATCACAAGTCTGTATGCTCATATTATTTTTAGTATCTTTGTATTTTACTTCCGAAGGGGCGTGTTTATATGATAGAAAAAATATTATTAAAGCACTAAGTTCTTGCCACCAGAGTTTAGTAGCAAATTATTTTTTGCCATCATACATGCTTAGATTTTGGAGGCCAAGTGAGCAGGCCTTCCTATTATCCAGAACACAGAGGCCATTTACTCCATTGCAGTGGATGGAGTTGGAGCACCAGGCTCTCATGTACAATCTCAATGCAATGGCGCCCGTACCGTACCTTCCAGCCTACTCATTTCAATAGAGATATGCATATTCTGAATCATAAGGCTAAGGTTCTCTACTTCAAAACTACTAGCACTTGCAATAAAACAAAAATAAAAGATAAAAATATTATTTGCACAAATGAATGCCTTTGTAGTGTTACATGGTAAATAATAATATTGGCAGCTTTGTAGTATCAGAAACTACATGAGCCATTTGCTCATTGTCCTTGTGGTTGGGGAGTATGTACTAACAACTAAAGTCAAGACTAAGAAAAAATGAATCAAACAAGTAAAGCCTGTGGCTGCCTGTAGCTTACTGACAAATAAAAACGAATCAAGTTGGCACCATAGTAACACAAGAGCAGCTGTCATTCTCCTTTTATTCCATATGATTATGTGTTATTTCACAGTTTATGATGGTAACAGAACCCTTGAGGGAGGGGGGACTACTGAAGTGTGTTTCATCAAGATCCAAGCAGCACATGAGATGAAAGAAGGGCATGTGATAGAGAGCATCATGTGAACCCGATGAAGGTCTTATAATTTTCTTGGCCACTCAGTTTACCATTTTATTATGCGCAAGATGCAGTTCCACTCCAATTTTGTTTTTGTTTGTAGTTAACTTTTGTTGGTTTCTAATTCTAAGTTTAGGATTTAATTCACGTGGAATAAACAAACAAACATAGCTGCTTGGATTGCTCAGGTTATTTTGCTACATAATTGCTCTGATAGTGTCCCTCTACTGTGTTTCAGATTACCATTGTATCATGATTCATCGGCTCCAGTGGCGGACTCACCACCCAGGCACCACAGGCGGTGGCCTGGGCTGCTTTGCCTACGGCAATGGAGAGAAGCAAGCAAGCACCATACGCTTAATCCTACGGCAATGGAGAGAAGCAAGCAAGCACAGGCATAGAGGATAGCAACTTAATCTTGCCTAGGCTGTCCTCAAATCCTGGGTCCGCCACTGATCGGCTCTAACATGCGCGACCCAACACTATGCTTCTCCACTTCAGGACATGGATATGTGAAAGTCGCCTAGAGGGAGGGTGAATAGGGCGAAACTGAAATTCTCAAAAATAATCACAACTACAAGCCGGGTTAGCGTTAGAAATATAATAGAGTCCGCGAGAGAGAGGGTGCAAAACAAATCGCAAGCAAATAATGAAGTGAGACACGCGGATTTGTTTTACCGAGGTTCGGTTCTCTCAAACCTACTCCCTGTTGAGGAGGCCACAAAGGCCGGGTCTCTTTCAACCCTTACCCTCTCTCAAACGGTCCCTCGGACCGAGTGAGCTTTCTCTTCTCAATCACTTGGAACACAAAGTTCCCGCAAGGACCACCACACGATTGGTGTCTCTTGCCTCAATTACAAGTGAGTGTTTGATCACAAGAAAGAATCAAGAAAGAAGAAAGAAATCCAAGCGCAAGAGCTCGAAAGAACACAAGCAAATCACTCTCTCTAATCACTAGGGCGTTGTGTGGAATTTGGAGAGGATTTGATCTCTTGGGTGTGTTTAGAATTGAATGCTAGAGCTCTTGTAAGTAGTTGAGAAGTGGAAAACTTGGATGCAATGAATGGTGGGTGGTTGGGGGTATTTATAGCCCCAACCACCAAACTAGCCGTTTGGTGGAGCTGTCTGTTCGATGGCGCACCGGACAGTCCGGTGCACACCGGACATGTCCGGTGCGACAGCCACGTCACCAAAGCCGTTGCAATATGACCGTTGGAGTTCTGACTTCTGAGCCCGCCTGGATGTCCGGTGCACACCGGACATGAACTGTAGATTGTCCGGTGCGCCTGCTCCCGCGTGCCTTACGACTGCGCGCTTCTGGCGCGCATTAAATGCGCCTGCAGGTGACCGTTGGCGTGAAGTAGCCGTTGCTGAGAGCACCTAGAGGGGGGGGGGGTGAATAGGTGATCCTGTAAAACTTCAAACTCAAGCCACAACTTGGTTAAGTGTTAGCACAAATAATTGCCAAGTGGCTAGAGATGAGTCTCAACAAAACACAATACCACAAGAGATCAAACACAGAGATGACACAGTGGTTTATCCCGTGGTTCGGCCAAGACCAACGCTTGCCTACTCCACGTTGTGGCGTCCCAACGGACGAGGGTTGCAATCAACCCCTCTCAAGCGGTCCAAAGACCCACTTGAATACCACGGTGTTTTGCTTTCTTTCCTTTATCCCGTTTGCAAGGAATCTCCACAAATTGGAGTCTCTTGCCCTTACAAGTATATGATCACAAAGAAGCACAGAGTAAGGGAGGTAAGCAACACACACAAATCCACAGCGAAATGCGCACACACACGGCCAAGAATCGAGCTCGAATGACTATCTCAAAGTTCTCACTAGAACGGAGCTCGAATCACTTAGAATCACAAACGAATGCGCAAAGAATGAGTGTGGATGATCAAGAATGCTCTAAGGTTGCTTGTGTGTCTCCTCCATGCGCCTAGGGGCCCCTTTTATAGCCCCAAGGCAGCTAGGAGCCGTTGAGAGCAAATCTGGAAGGCTATCCTTGCCTTCTGTCGTCGGGTGCACCGGACAGTCCGGTGCACACCGGACACTGTCCGGTGCCCGATTTCTTTCCTTAAACAGCGCTGCCGACCGTTGCCGACCGTTGCAGATCTGGGAGCCGTTGGCGCACCGGACATGTCCGGTGCACACCGGACAGTCCGGTGCCCCCTTCCGACCGTTGGCTCGGCCACGTGTCTCGCGTAGATTGCGCGGCCGACCGTTGGCTCACCGGACAGTCCGGTGCACACCGGACAGTCCGGTGAATTTTAGCCGTACGCCGTCGGCGAATTCCCGAGAGCGGCCTGTTCGCGCCGAGTCAGCCTGGCGCACCGGACACTGTCCGGTGCACACCGGACAGTCCGGTGTGCCAGACCGAGCTGAGTCTTGGCTGTACACAGCCAATCCTTTTTCTCCTCATTTCTTTTCTTCTTCTTTCTGTTTCTAACACTTAGACAAGATTATTAGTACACAAAACCAATGTACTAAGGCTTAGAAACATACCTTTACTTCATGGTTTGCACTTTGTTCATCCATGGACATACATTCACATTTAAGCACTTGTGTTGGCACTCAATCACCAAAATACTTAGAAATGGCCCAAGGGCACATTTCCCTTTCAATCTCCCCCTTTTTGGTGATTTATGCCAACACAACATAAAGCAACTAGAACAAGTGCAAACTCACTTCAAATAAAATAAAATTTATTTTGATTCAATTTTGGCATATATGGATCATCCTTTGCCACCACTTGGTTTGTTTTTGCAAATCAAACTCAAATCTCTATCTCTAAGTCAAACACACATGTTGAAGCATAAAGAGAGTCATTCCAAAAGAGATTGATCAAAGATTTCAAAAACTCCCCCTTTTTCCCATAATTACTACTTCTCCCCACAAGAAGCCAACTTTTGACAAAAGAGACAATAAAAGAGTTTTGACAAACCAAAAGCTCTACTCTACTATTTTCAAATTTCCCAAGTGGTAGCTGATCCATTTATTGCTTTGGCCTTTATTTTCTCCCCCTTTGGCATCAATCACCAAAACGGGATCAATCTTGGCCCTATAACCCCATTGCCTCACCAAAATCTTCAATTAAGAGCAAATGGCAATAAGAGTTCATGAGATGGACTTGGAATAAGTTACCCTCTTATCGGAGTGCAGTGGAAGTCTTTCATGGTCCAAGTCCACCTTTTCCCTTTCAATTCTCCTTCGAGACTAAATCAAGCAAACTCAAGCATATGGTTAGTCTCAAAGGGTCAAGTTGTAACACATCTCCCCCTAAACATGTGCATCACTTTGCAACGGACTTATGAGGTCCAGGGAGTGTTTGTACAACTTGAGCACCATAATAAGCAACAAAATGCAGAATGAACATGATCAAAGGCATAAACACATGTATGCTACAATTCAATCCAAGTTCCGCGAATCTAAGACATTTAGCTCACTACGCAGCCTGCAAAAGGTCTTCTCATCTAGAGGCTTGGTAAAGATATCGGCTAGCTGGTTCTCGGTGCTAACATGAAACACTTCGATATCTCCCTTTTGCTGGTGGTCTCTCAAAAAGTGATGCCGGATGTCAATGTGCTTTGTGAGGCTGTGCTCAACAGGATTTTCCGCTATTCGGATAGCACTCTCATTATCACATAGGAGTGGGACTTTGCTCAGATTGTAGCCAAAGTCCCTGAGGGATTGCCTCATCCAAAGTAGTTGCGCGCAACACTGTCCTGCGGCAACATACTCGGCCTCAGCGGTGGATAGGGCAACGGAGGTTTGTTTCTTAGAGTTCCACGACACCAGGGACCTTCCTAAGAATTGGCACGTCCCCGATGTACTCTTCCTATCGACCTTACATCCAGCATAGTCGGAATCTGAGTACCCAATCAAGTCAAAGTTAGACCCCTTTGGATACCAGATCCCGAAGCAAGGCGTAGCGACTAAATATCGAAGAATTCGCTTCACAGCCACTAAGTGACACTCCTTAGGATCGGATTGAAATCTAGCACACATGCATACGCTAAGCATAATATCCGGTCTACTTGCACATAAATAAAGCAAAGAACCTATCATGGACCGGTATGCTTTTTGATCAACGGACTTACCTCCTTTGTTGAGGTCGGTGTGTCCGTCGGTCCCCATCGGAGTCTTTGCGGGCTTGGCGTCCTTCATCCCAAACCGCTTCAGCAAGTCTTGCGTGTATTTTGTTTGGGAGATGAAGGTGCCGTCCTTGAGTTGCTTCACTTGGAACCCAAGGAAGTAGTTCAACTCGCCCATCATCGACATCTCGAATTTCTGCGTCATCACCCTGCTAAACTCTTCACAAGACTTTTGATTAGTAGAACCAAATATTATGTCATCGACATAAATTTGGCACACAAACAAATCACCATCACATGTCTTTGTAAAAAGAGTTGGATCGGCTTTCCCAACCTTGAAAGCATTAGCAATTAAAAAGTCTCTAAGGCATTCATACCATGCTCTTGGGGCTTGCTTAAGTCCATAGAGCGCCTTAGAGAGCTTACACACGTGGTCGGGGTACCGTTCATCCTCAAAGCCAGGGGGTTGCTCCACGTACACCTCCTCCTTGATCGGCCCGTTGAGGAAAGCGCTCTTCACATCCATTTGGTACAACCTGAAAGAATGGTGAGCGACATACGCTAGCAAGATACGAATGGACTCTAGCCTAGCCACAGGAGCAAAAGTCTCCTCAAAGTCCAAACCTGCGACTTGGGCATAACCTTTTGCCACAAGTCGAGCCTTGTTCCTCGTCACCACCCCGTGCTCGTCCTGTTTGTTGCGGAACACCCACTTGGTTCCCACAACATTTTGCTTGGGACGAGGCACCAGCGTCCAAACTTCATTGCGCTTGAAGTTGTTAAGTTCCTCCTGCATGGCCAACACCCAATCCGGATCTAGCAAGGCCTCCTCTACCCTGAAAGGCTCAATAGAGGAGACAAAAGAGTAATGTTCACAAAAATTAACTAGTCGAGACCGAGTAGTTACTCCCTTGCTAATGTCACCCAGAATTTGGTCGACGGGATGATCCCTTTGAATCATCGCTCGAACTTGGGTTGGAGGTGCCGGTTGCGCTTCTTCCTCCATCTCATGATCATCTTGTGCTCCCCCTTGATCACACGCCTCCTGTTGATGACCCTGTTCATCGTCTTGAGTTGGGGAATTCACCGTTGTTGAGAAAGAAGGTTGATCTCGTTCATCTTGTTCCTGTGGCCGCACTTCTCCAATCGCCATGGTTCGTATAGCGGCCGTCGGAACATCTTCTTCATCTACATCATCACAATCAACAACTTGCTCTCTTGGAGAGCCATTAGTCTCATCAAATACAACGTCGCTAGAGACTTCAACCAAACCCGATGATTTGTTGAAGACCCTATACGCCTTTGTATTTGAATCATAACCTAATAAAAACCCTTCTACAGCTTTGGGAGCAAACTTAGAATTCCTACCCTTCTTTACTAGAATGTAGCACTTGCTCCCAAAAACACGAAAGTAAGATACATTGGGTTTGTTACCGGTTAGTAGCTCATATGAAGTCTTCTTGAGGAGGCGATGAAGGTAGACCCTGTTGATGGCGTGGCAAGCCGTGTTCACGGCTTCCGACCAAAAACACTCGGGGGTCTTGAATTCTCCAAGCATCGTCCTCGCCATATCGATTAGCGTCCTGTTCTTTCTCTCTACCACACCATTTTGCTGTGGTGTGTAGGGAGCGGAGAACTCGTGCTTGATCCCTTCCTCCTCAAGGAACTCCTCCACTTGAAGGTTCTTGAACTCAGACCCGTTGTCGCTCCTTATCTTCTTCACCTTGAGCTCAAACTCATTTTGAGCTCTCCTGAGGAAGCGCTTGAGGGTCCCTTGGGTTTCAGACTTATTCTGCAAAAAGAACACCCAAGTGAAGCGGGAAAAGTCATCAACAATAACTAGACCATACTTACTTCCTCCTATGCTCAAATAGGCGATGGGTCCGAAGAGGTCCATATGCAGCAGCTCCAGAGGTCTTGACGTGGTCATCACATTTTTGCTGTGATGCGCTCCTCCCACCTGTTTACCTGCCTGACAAGCTGCACAAGGTCTATCTTTTTCGAAATAAACATTGGTTAGACCTATCACGTGTTCTCCCTTTAGAAGCTTGTGGAGGTTCTTCATCCCCACATGTGCTAAGCGGCGATGCCACAGCCAGCCCATGCAAGTCTTAGCCATTAAGCATGCATCTAGACCGGCCTCTTCTTTTGCAAAATCAACTAAGTAAAGCTTGCCGTCTAGTACACCCTTAAAAGCTAGTGAACCATCACATCTTCTAAAGACAGACACATCTATATTTGTAAATAAACAATTATATCCCATATTGCATAATTGACTAACAGATAGCAAATTATATCCAAGAGACTCTACTAAAAACACATTAGATATAGAGTGCTCATTTGAAATTGCAATTTTACCTAGCCCTTTTACCTTGCCTTGATTCCCATCACCGAATATAATTGAATCTTGGGAATCCTTATTTTTGACGTAGGAGGTGAACATCTTCTTCTCCCCCGTCATATGGTTTGTGCATCCGCTGTCGATAATCCAGCTTGAACCCCCGGATGCATAAACCTGCAAGGCAAATTTAGGCTTGGGTCTTAGGTACCCAACTCATGTTGGGTCCTACAAGGTTAGTGCAAATATCCTTAGGGACCCAAATGCAAGTTTTGTCTCCCTTGCATTTTGCCCCTAACTTCCTAGCAACTATTTTCCTATCCTTTCTACAAATAGCAAAGGAAGCATTTAAAGCACAATAAATTGTAGAAGGTTCATTCACTACTTTCCTAGGAGCATGAATAATATTCTTTCTAGGCACATGATGAATAACATTTCTCCTACCAACATTCCTATCATGCACATAAGAGGAACTAGAAGCAACCATGGTATGAGAATCAAAGGCATTATATACATTGTAACTCCTATACGCATTTCTAGTTTGTCTCCTATCATGGTACAAGAAGGCATGGTTCTTTTTAGCACTACTAGCCATAGGAGCCTTCCCTTTCTCCTTGACGAAGATGGGAGCCTTATGGCTTGTTAAGTTCTTGGCTTCCCTCTTGAAACCAAGCCCATCCTTAATTGAGGGATGTCTTCCAATTGTATAGGCATCCCTTGCAAATTTTAACTTATCAAATTCACTTTTGCTAGTCTTAAGTTGGGCATTAAGACTAGCCAATTCATCATTTAGTTTGGAAATTGAAACTAAGTGTTCACAACAAGCATTAATATCAACATCCTTACACCTAGTGCAAATTTCAACATGTTCAACACAAGAGTTAGATTTACTTGCTACTTCTAGTTTCGTATTTAAATCATTAATTTCACCTTTTAGAGAAGAAATGGTTTCATTACAAGTAGAAAGTTCACAAGAAAGCATTCCATTTCTTTTAACTTCTAGAGCAAGTGAATTTTGGGCACTAACAAATTTATCATGCTCTTCGTATAAAAGATCTTCTTGTTTCTCTAAGATTCTATCCTTTTCATTCAAGGTATCAATCAATTCATTAATCTTAGCTATCTTAGCTCTATCCAGTCCCTTGAATAAACTAGAATAGTCTATTTCATCCTCACTAGACTCATCATCACTAGAAGAATCATAGGTATTGGCATTATGAGTGATTACCTTCTTCTCCCTTGCCATGAGGCAAGTGTGATGCTCGTTGGGGAAGAGAGCTGATTTGTTGAAGGCAGTGGCGGCGAGTCCTTCGTCGTCGGAGTCGGACGAAGAGCAATCCGAATCCCACTCCTTTCCAAGGTGTGCTTCGCCTTTGGCCTTCTTGTAGACCTTCTTGTTCTCTCTCTTCCCATTTTTCCCTTGCTCCTGGTCACTATCATTTTCGGGACAGTTAGCAATAAAATGACCAACCTTACCACATTTGAAGCATGAGCGCTTCCCCTTTGTCTTGGTCTTGCTTGGCTGCCCCTTGCGACCATTTAGCGCCGTCTTGAATCTCTTGATGATGAGAGCCATCTCTTCATCATTGAGCCCGGCCGCCTCAACTTGCGCCACCTTGCTAGGTAGCGACTCCTTGCTCCTTGTTGCCTTGAGAGCAATGGGTTGAGGCTCGTGGATTGGACCGTTCAACGCTTCGTCGACGTATCTTGCCTCCTTGATCATCATCCGCCTGCTTACGAATTTTCCAAGTACTTCCTCGGGCGTCATCATCGTGTACCTAGGATTCTCACGAATATTGTTCACGAGATGAGGATCAAGAACGGTAAAGGACCTGAGCATTAGGCGGACGACGTCGTGATCCGTCCAACGCGTGCTTCCGTAGCTCCTTATTTTGTTGATAAGGGTCTTGAGCCGGTTGTACGTTTGAGTTGGCTCCTCTCCCCTTATCATGGCGAATCGTCCAAGCTCGCCCTCCACCAACTCCATCTTGGTGAGCATGGTGATGTCGTTCCCCTCGTGAGAGATCTTGAGGGTGTCCCATATCTGCTTGGCATTGTCCAAGCCGCTCACCTTATTGTACTCTTCCCTGCACAAAGATGCTAAGAGAACAGTAGTAGCTTGTGCATTTCTATGAATTTGTTCATTTATAAGCATAGGGCTATCCGAGCTATCAAATTTCATTCCATTCTCCACAATCTCCCATATGCTTGGATGGAGAGAGAATAAGTGACTACGCATTTTGTGACTCCAAAATCCGTAGTCCTCCCCATCGAAGTGTGGAGGTTTGCCAAGAGGAATGGAAAGCAAATGCGAATTCGAACTATGTTGAATACGAGAATAATCAAATGAAAAGTTCGAATTGACCGTCTTTTTGTAGTCGTTGTCGTCATCCTTTTGGGAAGAAGTAGATTCATCACTATCGTCGTAGTAGATGATCTCCTTGATGCGCCTTGTCTTCTTCTTCTTCCCTTCCTTCCGTCTATGCCCCGAGCCGGAGTCGGTAGGCTTGTCGTCCTTCGGCTCGTTGACGAAGGATTCCTTCTCTTTGTCGTTGATCACGATTCCCTTCCCCTTAGGATCCATTTCTTCGGGCGGTTAGTCCCTTTGCGAAGAGAACGGCTCCGATACCAATTGAGAGCACCTAGAGGGGGGGGGGTGAATAGGTGATCCTGTAAAACTTCAAACTCAAGCCACAACTTGGTTAAGTGTTAGCACAAATAATTGCCAAGTGGCTAGAGATGAGTCTCAACAAAACACAATACCACAAGAGATCAAACACAGAGATGACACAGTGGTTTATCCCGTGGTTCGGCCAAGACCAACGCTTGCCTACTCCACGTTGTGGCGTCCCAACGGACGAGGGTTGCAATCAACCCCTCTCAAGCGGTCCAAAGACCCACTTGAATACCACGGTGTTTTGCTTTCTTTCCTTTATCCCGTTTGCAAGGAATCTCCACAAATTGGAGTCTCTTGCCCTTACAAGTATATGATCACAAAGAAGCACAGAGTAAGGGAGGTAAGCAACACACACAAATCCACAGCGAAATGCGCACACACACGGCCAAGAATCGAGCTCGAATGACTATCTCAAAGTTCTCACTAGAACAGAGCTCGAATCACTTAGAATCACAAACGAATGCGCAAAGAATGAGTGTGGATGATCAAGAATGCTCTAAGGTTGCTTGTGTATCTCCTCCATGCGCCTAGGGGCCCCTTTTATAGCCCCAAGGCAGCTAGGAGCCGTTGAGAGCAAATCTGGAAGGCTATCCTTGCCTTCTGTCGTCGGGTGCACTGGACAGTCCGGTGCACACCGGACACTGTCCGGTGCCCGATTTCTTTCCTTAAACAGCGCTGCCGACCGTTGCCGACCGTTGCAGATTTGGGAGCCGTTGGCGCACCGGACATGTCCGGTGCACACCGGACAGTCCGGTGCCCCCTTCCGACCGTTGGCTCGGCCACGTGTCTCGCGTAGATTGCGCGGCCGACCGTTGGTCCAGCCGACCGTTGGCTCACCGGACAGTCCGGTGCACACCGGACAGTCCGGTGAATTTTAGCCGTACGCCGTCGGCGAATTCCCGAGAGCGGCCTGTTCGCGCCGAGTCAGCCTGGCGCACCGGACACTGTCCGGTGCACACCGGACAGTCCGGTGTGCCAGACCGAGCTGAGTCTTGGCTGTACACAGCCAATCCTTTTTCTCCTCATTTCTTTTCTTCTTCTTTCTGTTTCTAACACTTAGACAAGATTATTAGTACACAAAACCAATGTACTAAGGCTTAGAAACATACCTTTACTTCATGGTTTGCACTTTGTTCATCCATGGACATACATTCACATTTAAGCACTTGTGTTGGCACTCAATCACCAAAATACTTAGAAATGGCCCAAGGGCACATTTCCCTTTCAGTTGCCCCGCTGTTACACCGGACAGTCCGGTGAATTTTAGCGGAGCAGCCGAAGTGAAAACCCGAGGCTGGCGAGTTCCTGAGGCCGTTCTTCCTTGGAGCACCGGACATGTCCGGTGTACACCGGACAGTCCGGTGAATTATAGCGAAGTGGCCTTCGGAAATTCCCGAGAGTGAAGAGTTCTGTGCGCAGTTCCCTGGTGCACCGGACACTGTCCGGTGCGCCACCGGACAGTCCGGTGCGCCAGACCAGGGAGCCTTTCGGGATGCCTTTAGCTTTCTAATTTGAACCCAACTTTTGTCTTTTTAATTGGCTTGTTGTGAACCTTTTGCACCTGTATAACTTACACACTAGAGGAAACTAGTTAGTCCAATATTTGTGTTGGGCAATTCAACCACCAAAATTATTTAGGAACTAGGTGTAAGCCTAATTCCCTTTCAATCTCCCCCTTTTTGGTGATTGATGCCAACACAACCAAAGCAAATGTAAAAGTGCATAATTTGAACTAGTTTGCATAATGTAAGTGCAAAGGTTGCTTGGAATTGAGCCAATATAAATACTTACATGATGTGCATGGATTGTTTCTTTGTTTTTAACATATTGGACCACATTTGCACCACATGTTTTGTTTTGCAAATTCTTTTGTAAATTCTTTTCAAAATCCTTTTGCAAGATAGTCAAAGGTAAATGAATAAGATTTTTGCAAAGCATTTTCAAGTTTTGAAATTTTCTCCCTTTGATCCAAATGCTTTTCCTTTGACTAAACAAAACTCCCCCTAAATGAGATCCTCCTCTTAGTGTTCAAGAGGGTTTTGATATACCATTTTTGAAATACTACTTCCTCCCCCTTTTGAACATAGTAAGATATTGATTTGAAATTGACCAATTTAAAAATCTCCAAATTTTTAAAATTAGGTGGTGGTGCGGTCCTTTTGCTTTGGGCTCATATTTTCTCCCCCTTTGGCATGAATCGCCAAAAACGGAATTATTAGAGCCCAACGAAGTACTTTCTCCTCCTTTGGTCATAAAATAAATGAGTGAAGATTATACCAAAGTTGGAGAGATGCTCGAAGTGACGGCGAAGGATGAGTAGTAGAGTGGAGTGGAAGCCTTTGTCTTCGCCGAAGACTCCAATTCCCTTTCAATATACCTATGACTTGGTTTTAAATACACTTGAAAACACATTAGTCATAGCATATATAAAAGAGATATGGTCAAAGGTATACTTGTGTGCTATGTGTGCAAATTAGCAAAAGAAATTCCTAGAATCAAGAATATTTAGCTCATGCCTAAGTTTGGTAAAAGATTGTTCATCAAGTGGCTTGATAAAGATATCGGCTAATTGATCTTTAGTGTTAATGTAAGAAATCTCGATATCCCCCTTTTGTTGGTGATCCCGAAGAAAATGATACCGAATGGCTATGTGTTTAGTGCGGCTATGTTCAACGGGATTATCCGCCATGCGGATTGCACTCTCATTATCACATAGAAGAGGAACTTTGGTTAGTTTGTAACCATAGTCCCGCAGGGTTTGCCTCATCCAAAGCAATTGCGCGCAACAATGGCCTGCGGCAATATACTCGGCTTCGGCGGTAGAAAGAGCGACCGAATTTTGCTTCTTTGAAGCCCAAGACACCATGGATCTTCCCAAGAACTGGCAAGTCCCCGATGTGCTCTTCCTATTAATCTTACACCCCGCCCAATCGGCATCCGAATAACTAATCAAATCAAATGTGGATCCCCGAGGGTACCAAAGCCCAAATTTAGGAGTATAAGCCAAGTATCTCAAGATTCGTTTTACGGCCGTAAGGTGTGATTCCTTAGGGTCGGCTTGGAATCTTGCACACATGCAAACGGAAAGCATAATGTCCGGTCGAGATGCACATAAATAAAGCAATGAACCAATCATCGACCGGTATACCTTTTGATCCACGGACTTACCTCTCGTGTCGAGGTCGAGATGCCCATTTGTTCCCATGGGTGTCTTGATGGGCTTGGCATCCTTCATTCCAAACTTGGTTAGGATGTCTTGAGTGTACTTTGTTTGGCTAATGAAGGTGCCCTCTTGGAGTTGCTTAACTTGGAATCCTAGAAAATACTTCAACTCCCCCATCATCGACATCTCGAATTTCTGTGTCATGATCCTACTAAATTCTTCACATGTAGATTCGTTAGTAGACCCAAATATGATATCATCAACATAAATTTGGCATACAAACAAATCGTTGTCAAGAGTTTTAGTGAATAGAGTAGGATCGGCTTTGCCGACTTTGAAGCCATTTGCAATAAGGAAATCTCTAAGGCATTCATACCATGCTCTTGGGGCTTGCTTGAGCCCATAAAGCGCCTTAGAGAGCCTATAAACATGGTTAGGGTACTCACTATCTTCAAAGCCGGGAGGTTGCTCAACATAGACCTCCTCCTTGATCGGTCCATTGAGGAAAGCACTCTTCACGTCCATTTGATAAAGCTTGAAGCCATGGTAAGTAGCATAGGCTAATAATATGCGAATTGACTCAAGCCTAGCTACGGGTGCATAGGTTTCACCAAAATCCAAACCTTCGACTTGTGAATACCCCTTGGCCACGAGTCGAGCTTTGTTCCTAGTCACCACACCATGCTCATCTTGCTTGTTGCGGAAGACCCACTTGGTTCCTACAACATTTTGGTTAGGACGTGGAACTAAGTGCCATACCTCGTTCCTTGTGAAATTGTTGAGCTCCTCTTGCATCGCCATCACCCAATCCGCATCTTGGAGTGCTTCCTCTACCCTGTGTGGCTCAATAGAGGAAACAAAAGAGTAATGCTCACAAAAATATGCAACACGAGATCGAGTGGTTACCCCCTTATGAATGTCGCCGAGGATGGTGTCGACGGGGTGATCTCGTTGGATTGTTTGGTGGACTCTTGGGTGTGGTGGCCTTGGTTCTTGCTCATCCTTCTTTTCTTGATCATTTGCATCTCCCCCTTGATCGTTGCCGACATTTTGAGGTGGCTCATCTTCTTGATCTTCTTGTTCAACATCTTGAGCCTCATCCTCAATTTGAGTTGGTGGAGATGCTTGCATGGAGGAGGATGGTTGATCTTGTGCATTTGGAGGCTCTTCGGATTCCTTAGGACACACATCCCCAATGGACATGTTCCTTAGCGCGATGCACGGAGCCTGTTCTTCACCTATCTCATCAAGATCAACTTGCTCTACTTGAGAGCCGTTAGTCTCATCAAACACAACGTCACAAGAAACTTCAACAAGTCCTGAGGACTTGTTAAAGACTCTATATGCCCTTGTGTTTGAGTCATATCCTAGTAAAAAGCCTTCTACAGTTTTAGGAGCAAATTTTGATTTTCTACCTCTTTTAACAAGAATAAAGCATTTGCTACCAAAAACTCTAAAATATGAAATATTTGGCTTTTTACCAGTTAGGAGTTCATATGATGTCTTCTTGAGGATTCGGTGTAGATATAACCGGTTGATGGCGTAGCAAGCAGTGTTAACAGCCTCGGCCCAAAACCGATCCGGTGTCTTGTACTCATCAAGCATGGTTCTTGCCATGTCCAATAGAGTTCGATTCTTCCTCTCCACTACACCATTTTGTTGTGGAGTGTAGGGAGAAGAGAACTCATGCTTGATGCCCTCCTCCTCAAGGAAGCCTTCTATTTGTGAGTTTTTGAACTCCGTCCCGTTGTCGCTTCTAATTTTCTTGATCCTTAAGCCGAACTCATTTTGAGCCCGTCTCAAGAATCCCTTTAAGGTCTCTTGGGTATGAGATTTTTCCTGCAAAAAGAACACCCAAGTGAAGCGAGAATAATCATCCACAATAACTAGACAGTACTTACTCCCGTCGATGCTTATGTAAGCGATCGGGCCGAATAGGTCCATGTGTAGGAGCTCCAGTGGCCTGTCACTAGTCATGATGTTCTTGTGTGGATGATGAGTGCCAACTTGCTTCCCGGCTTGGCATGCGCTACAAATCCTGTCTTTCTCAAAATGAACATTTGTTAGTCCTAAAATGTGCTCTCCCTTTAGAAGCTTATGAAGATTCTTCATTCCAACATGGGCTAGTCGGCGGTGCCAGAGCCAACCCAAGTTAGTCTTAGCAACCAAGCAAGTGTCGAGTTCAGCTCTATCAAAATCTACCAAGTATAGCTGACCCTCTAACACTCCCTTAAATGCTATTGAATCATCACTCCTTCTAAAGACAGTGACACCTACATCAGTAAATAGACAGTTGTAGCCCATTTGACATAATTGGGATACGGAAAGCAAATTGTAATCTAAAGAATCTACAAGAAAAACATTGGAAATAGTATGGTCAGGTGATATAGCAATTTTACCCAATCCTTTGACCAAACCTTGATTTCCATCCCCGAATGTGATAGCTCGTTGGGGATCTTGGTTTTTCTCATATGAGGAGAACATCTTTTTCTCCCCTGTCATATGGTTTGTGCACCCGCTGTCGAGTATCCAGCTTGAGCCCCCGGATGCATAAACCTACAAAACAATTTTAGTTCTTGACTTTAGGTACCCAAACGGTTTTGGGTCCTTTGGCATTAGAAACAAGAACTTTGGGTACCCAAACACAAGTCTTGGAGCCCTTGTGTTTGCCCCCAACAAACTTGGCAACTACCTTGCCGGATTTGTTAGTAAGCACATATGATGCATCAAAAGTTTTGAATGAAATAACATGATCATTTGATGCATTAGGAGTTTTCTTCTTAGGCAACTTAGCACGAGTTGGTTGCCTAGAGCTAGATGTCTCACCCTTATACATAAAAGCATGATTAGGGCCAGAGTGAGACTTCCTAGAGTGAATTCTCCTAATTTTGCTCTCGGGATAACCGGCAGGGTACAAAATGTAACCCTCGTTATCCTGAGGCATGGGAGCCTTGCCCTTAACAAAGTTAGACAAATTTTTAGGAGGGGCATTAAGTTTGACATTGTCTCCCCTTTGGAAGCCAATGTCATCCTTGATGCCCGGGCGTCTCCCATTATAGAGCATACTTCTAGCAAATTTAAACTTTTCATTTTCCAAGTTATGCTCGGCAATTTTAGCATCTAGTTTTGCTATATGATCATTTTGTTGTTTAATTAAAGACATGTGATCATGAATAGCATTAACATCAATATCTCTACATCTAGTGCAAATAGAAGTGTGCTCAACAATAGATGTAGAGGGTTTGCAAGATTTCAATTCTACAACCTTAGCATGTAACAAATCATTTTTAGTTCTAAGGTCGGAAACAGTAGCTTTGCAAACATCAAAATCCTTAGCCTTAGCAAGCAATTTTTCATTCTCAATCTTAAGGCTATCAACAGAAATGTTTAATTCTTCAATCCTAGCAAGCAAATCATCATCATTATTTCTAGGATTGGGAATCGAAACATCACAAACATGAGAATCAACCTTAGCAATTAAATTAGCATTTTCATTTCTAAGGTTGGCAATAGTGTCATGGCAAGTGCTTAGCTCACTAGATAGTTTTTGACATTTTTCTACTTCTAGAGCATAAGCATTTTTAACCTTAACATGTTTCTTGTTTTCTTTAATTAGAAAATCCTCTTGGGAATCCAAAAGGTCATCCATTTCATGAATAGCACTAATCAATTCATTTAATTTTTCCTTTTGTTCCATGTTAAGATTGGCAAAAAGGGTAAGCAAGTTATCCTCCTCATCACTGGCATTATCATCACTAGAGGATTCATATTTTGTGGAGGATTTAGATTTAACCTTCTTCCTTTTGCCGTCTTTTGCCATGAGGCACTTGTGGCCGACGTTGGGGAAGAGGAGTCCCTTGGTGACGGCGATGTTGGCAGCGTCTTCGTCGGAGGAGGACTCGGTGGAGCTCTCGTCAGAGTCCCACTCCCGGCAAACATGGGCATCGCCGCCCTTCTTCTTGTAGTACTTCTTCTTTTCTCTCCTCTTTCCCTTCTTGTCGTCGCCCCTGTCACTGTCACTAGATATAGGACATTTTGCAATGAAATGACCGGGCTTACCACATTTGTAGCACACTTTCTTGGAGCGGGGTTTGTAGTCCTTCCCCCTCCGTTGCTTGAGGATTTGGCGAAAGCTTTTGATGATTAAAGCCATCTCCTCATTGTCGAGCTTGGAGGCATCAATTGGTTGTCTACTTGGTGTAGACTCCTCCTTCTTCTCCTCCGTCGCCTTAAATGCCACCGGTTGTGCTTCGGACGTGGAGGGTTCGTCAAGCTCGTTGATCTTCTTTGATCCTTTAATCATACATTCAAAGCTCACAGAATTCCCGATAACTTCCTCGGGGGTCATTAGTGGGTATCTAGGATTACCACGAATTAATTGAACTTGAGTGGGGTTAAGGAAAATGAGAGCTCTTAGAATAACCTTAACCACCTCGTGGTCGTCCCACTTTTTGCTCCCGAGGTTGCGCACTTGGTTCACCAAGGTTTTGAGCCGGTTGTACATATCTTGTGGCTCCTCCCCTTGGCGAAGACGGAAGCGACCGAGCTCCCCCTCGATCGTTTCCCGTTTTGTGATCTTGGTGAGTTCATCACCCTCGTGCGCGGTCTTGAGAAGGTCCCAAATCTCCTTTGCATTCTTCAACCCTTGCACCTTGTTGTATTCCTCCTTGCTTAGAGAGGTGAGGAGTATGGTTGTAGCTTGGGAGTTGAAGTGCTCGATTTGGGCCACTTCGTCCGTATCATAGTCCTCATCCCCTATGGATGGTACCTGTGCTCTAAACTCAACAACATTCCATATACTTTTGTGGAGTGAGGTTAGATGAAATTTCATTAAATCACTCCACCTAGCATAATCTTCGCCATCAAAAGTTGGCGGTTTGCCTAATGGAACGGAAAGTAATGGAGTATGTCTAGGTGTACGAGGATAGTGTAAGGGGATCTTACTAAACTTCTTGCGCTCTTGGCGCTTAGAAGTTACGGACGGCGCATCGGAGTTGGAGGTTGATGTTGATGAAGTGTCGGTCTCGTAGTAGACCACCTTCCTCATCCTCTTGTGCTTGTCGCCTTTCCGATGCGACTTGTGGGAAGAAGATTTTTCCTTCTTCTCTTTGTGGTGTGAGGAAGAAGATCTTTTCTCCTTCCGTTTGGAGGAGTCCTTCTTCTTCTCCTTCCTCTTGGTGCGGGACTCTTCTGATGAAGTGCTCCCTTGGCTTGTAGTGGGCTTGTCGCCGGTCTCCATCTCCCTCTTGGTGTGATCTCCCGACATCACTTCGAGCGGTTAGGCTCTAATGAAGCACCGGGCTTTGATACCAATTGAAAGTCGCCTAGAGGGGGGGTGAATAGGGCGAAACTGAAATTCTCAAAAATAATCACAACTACAAGCCGGGTTAGCGTTAGAAATATAATAGAGTCCGCGAGAGAGAGGGTGCAAAACAAATCGCAAGCAAATAATGAAGTGAGACACGCGGATTTGTTTTACCGAGGTTCGGTTCTCTCAAACCTACTCCCCGTTGAGGAGGCCACAAAGGCCGGGTCTCTTTCAACCCTTACCCTCTCTCAAACGGTCCCTCGGACCGAGTGAGCTTTCTCTTCTCAATCACTTGGAACACAAAGTTCCCGCAAGGACCACCACACGACTGGTGTCTCTTGCCTCAATTACAAGTGAGTGTTTGATCACAAGAAAGAATCAAGAAAGAAGAAAGCAATCCAAGCGCAAGAGCTCGAAAGAACACAAGCAAATCACTCTCTCTAATCACTAGGGCGTTGTGTGGAATTTGGAGAGGATTTGATCTCTTGGGTGTGTCTAGAATTGAATGCTAGAGCTCTTGTAAGTAGTTGAGAAGTGGAAAACTTGGATGCAATGAATGGTGGGTGGTTGGGGGTATTTATAGCCCCAACCACCAAACTAGCCGTTTGGTGGAGCTGTCTGTTCGATGGCGCACCGGACAGTCCGGTGCACACCGGACATGTCCGGTGCGACAGCCACGTCACCAAAGCCGTTGCAATATGACCGTTGGAGTTCTGACTTCTGGGCCCGCCTGGATGTCCGGTGCACACCGGACATGAACTGTAGATTGTCCGGTGCGCCTGCTCCCGCGTGCCTGACGACTGCGCGCTTCTGGCGCGCATTAAATGCGCCTGCAGGTGACCGTTGGCGCGAAGTAGCCGTTGCCCCGCTGTTACACCGGACAGTCCGGTGAATTTTAGCGGAGCAGCCGAAGTGAAAACCTGAGGCTGGCGAGTTCCTGAGGCCGTTCTTCCTTGGAGCACCGGACATGTCCGGTGTACACCGGACAGTCCGGTGAATTATAGCGGAGTGGCCTTCGGAAATTCCCGAGAGTGAAGAGTTCTGTGCGCAGTTCCCTGGTGCACCGGACACTGTCCGGTGCGCCACCGGACAGTCCGGTGCGCCAGACCAGGGAGCCTTTCGGGATGCCTTTAGCTTTCTAATTTGAACCCAACTTTGGTCTTTTTAATTGGCTTGTTGTGAACCTTTTGCACCTGTATAACTTACACACTAGAGCAAACTAGTTAGTCCAATATTTGTGTTGGGCAATTCAACCACCAAAATTATTTAGGAACTAGGTGTAAGCCTAATTCCCTTTCAATATGACTCTTCTATGTTTAAGCCACGGCAGCTTGGTGTATTTATGCCAAAGATTTTTTGAGCACTAACACACCAAACCAGCGCCTATGAAGTGCTTTTGTATACCTGCTTCTTGCACCATCCATGGATAATCTACGTAGCTGCAAACTGTCTTAGTTACATATTATTGTACTGAATATCCTTTCACAGACTACTTGTACAGTCTTTTTAGAACCGTTGTAAAACCTCATGCGATACGTCAGCGCCTTTGAAACAGAGATCAACTGAACAACCTGTTCAATGTTTCCTTTTATTGCATATGTATTATGTTGTCATACTATGTCCAACAATGCATTTATATTGCTACAATGTGTTTATACTTGATGCATGTGATACAAATCCGTCATTTATACATACAAAGACAAGCTCTTTTGGTATCGTAGGGCGCCGCGGAGCGCGCCCCTTTTTTTCTAGTACAGTAATGAAACCACTCATAAACGAGCGCTATCCATTCCCCTCCGTTCCGTTAATGGATTGCAGCATTAACTGTAGATGTTACCGTCCCGGCAACGAAACCAAACAGCACTAGATGTCACCGTTTCCAACAGCCTTATTCAAATGGTCTACGAAATACACTTTTGTATGCAGCAACACTGATGCAGTGTATGTGTGGCGGGTCATTTTCCCCCTATTCTTCTAAAATATTAAGTTCCGCTGGATCAACAGCCGTGAACTCACCCTCTTGCGAGAACAAGCTACTAGTCTGGACAACCTTCCTCTGCGGGATCTGGCTGATCTTGAGCCGGTCCTCGTCGGTCAGCTCCCAGTCGAATATCCCAAGGTTCTGCCTCAGCCTCTCCTTGCTGTAACTCTTGACGATGCATGTCACTCCCTGCTCATGTATCCATCGCAACGCCACCTGAGCAAAGGAAGACATGCCACCATTGAAACGGGTGGGTGGCAGGGTGGGTTAGTGCTGAAACAGGGTTGTCTTGTTGACGCTAAAATAAGTCCCAAATAAGGTTATTTAGTTCAGAGTAATGGTTGAAACATGACTATCTAAGTCTTGTTCTAGTTATACTTTAAAATTGGAGGGACTAAAATTGGGGGGACAATGGAGGACATCCTGTCGTGTCCTACAACCAGAAACAGGTGGGTGACAGGGTAGGTTAGTGCTGAAACAGAGTTGTCTTATTGACGCTAAAGTCTCAAATAAGATTGTTTGATTCAGGGTCAATGGTTGGGACAGAACTATCCAAATATTGTTCTAGTTATTCCCTAAAATTGAAGGGGCAAGGAAAGATGCCATGCAACGTCCTGTCGTGTCCCATAACCAAAAACACCCTAAAAGTTCAGTCGAAGAGAATAAATATACAAAATAATAATAATTAATGCCCCCACGTGCCATATCCTTCTAAAAACAACCTTGAAACTACTTTTTTTTGACATAGCGGCACGGCACCAAGAGATCGAGACCAATGCAAACACAAACACATGATCAACCAAACCTCATCGGCCGGACAAACAGCAGCATACCTGCGCGACGGTTTTCCCCCTCGCCTTGGCTATCGCGGCGAGCACCTCGGAGTCCAGCACGGCGCTGCCCTGCCCGTCCCAGTTCTGCCCTCCCAGCGGCGAGTAGGCCGCGACGTGGATGCCCCTGTCGGCGCAGTACGCCCTGAGCGTCCGCTGCTGCCACGCCGGGTTCAGCTCCACCTGGTTCACCGCGGGCGGGACCGTGGCGACGGCCATGACCCCGTCGAGGTGCCTGGTGGTGAAGTTGCTCACGCCGATCGCCTTGGTGAGGCCCAGCCGCTGGCACTCCTCCATGGCGCGCCACACGCCCGCGAGGTCCAGCGGCACGGCGTTCTCCTTCCTGGTCGGGAGCTCGGGCGGCCCCGGTTTCAGGCACACCGGCCAGTGGATCAGGTACAGATCCACGTACTCCATCTGCAGGTTCCTGCTCCCACGGCACGAGCCGCACGAGACAAGGATCGATCGTTTTGTATTTCAGAAAGCTCCATTTACAACTGCAGCGGCGATAGGGACGGACTAGCGGCTTACTTGAGTGTTTCCCGGAGGGACGGCAGCACGAGGTCCGGGTGGTTCTGCGAGCACCACAGCTTGGACGTCACGAACAGATCCTCCCGGGACCGCAGGGTCCCGCGCCGGAGCGCCTCGGCCACGGCGTCGCCCAGCGGCTTCTCGGTGCCGTACATGGAGGCCGTGTCGAAGTGGCGGAACCCCACCTCGATGGCGGAGAGCACGCCGTCCTTGACGGCCTCGTGCACCAGAGGGAACGACGCCGTGCCCATGCCGACCATCGGCATCGCCGTCCTCGCGTTGCCCGACCGCAGGGCCACCTCGGGCACCACCGCCGTCGTCCCCGCGGATGCCATGTTGGTAGGGTCAGATGTGGTGCGCTGCCGCTGCAGTACAACGTCTAGACTAGATGCGAGAGACAGAGAGGGGGTGCGACTGCTTGAGCGGTGATGAGCCCGTGCCGGTCGATTTATGCACTAGTATTGCAAACGGCCAAACGTGGTGGACTCTGGACTGGTGGACAGGCGATGTGGACTCGATCGCAGTATTATAGAGTTTTTGGCGTCACGAGTTAGGCACGGTTTGTTTCAACTTATAGATAATCTGAATTATTTATTTTGGATTAAATAAGTTAGGTGCTGCTGTTTGTTAGCTTAGATTATTTGGACTCGGCTTATTATTCATATACGTACAAATACAACAATACCCTTGGCTGTTTTACTTGTCTGGTGGTGAGAATGTCTATGGACAAGTGGATGTCAATTGAAAGTAATTTTAATCAACTTGCCATGGGTAGTGCGTCTTTCATCAAAAATAAGCTTAAATAAGCACCCTTTGATGAGCTTATAGGATTATCATAATCTCAAGTGCTAGATTATATAATCTTATCAGATAAGTTGCTTATTTGTTTCCTCGCTAGCTTATTTGCATTGGATTATATAATCTACATAGATTATAATCCCAAACAAACAGGGCCTTAGGCTATCTATAGCGGACCAACGGTTACCTCTAAATTTCTTCTCCTATATCATTTTTTGCGTCACTTCATCAATATTACGTCCCCTACTTTTTCATCTCCCTCAGCGGTTCCTCTATTTTCTTCTTCTATATCACACTACAACCATAAAATATCATTTCACATATTAATTTTTATTCACTATCAATTTTTCTTCTACTAACAATTACTAGCGGGTCCACGGCTACGGTAACAAACAGTGCTAGAGTGGATGAGCAATGCCACGCCAGGAACGGGGAGAGAGAAGCGGTCCACTGCCTGGGGGGGCTTGTAGGGAGCAACGATGCGCGTGCGGGGGAGTGTTAACAACACCTCTTGTAATCCAATGCAACAACTAGGAAAAATGAAACAATAGTGGCTGATACAAGTATGGGGTGAAATAGAGTTTAGGATATGTAGAGAAGCAAGGGAATCGAAGAGGGCTAGATATTCATGAGGAGATCTGTAGGAAGAAGATCACTACGCAGAGGAAGAAGAAGAACAGTAGAGAAGGTGGCTTCTGGAATCTGAATGAAGGAGGTCTGAGTTCTCTGAAATAATCCCCCCTTCCTGAGACTGCGCTGCTCCTTTGTAGTCTTTTCCTTAGCAAAATGGGCCGGCATGGGCTTTGTGCTCACATTCCCTAACAGGGAGGTTCTATAGACGGCATGCAAGGGGAGGGGGAGCTCGTGCGATATGCGATGCGGGTAGTCTTACGCTTCCACTTGGTGAGAACTTTCGTTTTCTTCACTTGCCTAGAATTTTTTTAAAGAAAAGGCAAAAGCTTTGTCGCAAATTTTAGAGGGCGTTTGTCAGACTTCACACAGCTCTGTTCGACTTCCAGCGAAAATCACTCCCACAAAATTAAACGATAAAAAGCTGAACTGCCCTATAATGTGAGTGGAGTGAATCTAGTCTCTATTTTGTAGTAGAAAGTGGGAGCCAAAAAAACATGCTTCCCACCACTCCTATCCTGCTCCCCACTCTCTAAATACTAAGGAATTACTTCACGGCCTATTTGTCAAATAGTTTTCGTAAAATAGATTCACTTCTGCTAGAGAATAACTCGAAATTACTCTATTAGGCAATCGGCTCTCGGAGCTAGAGAATTATGGAGCGGAGCTCTGCCAAATGAGCCCTTACTGTTAGATTCTATGGTGTCTAGAATCAATTCCTAAACCCCTATAATACCAATCCGTTACTGCAAATCCTCGATGATGAGTAGATCTATTCTACTGAGAGGAATAGGGTAGCATACCTTCATTGTTGTTGCGTTGACGCGTCCTGGCGAGCTCGATGATGAGTAGATCTGTTCTACTCCGAGGAATATGGTAACATACCTTCATTGTTGTGTTGACGCATCCTAGCGAGGTGGTGGTGGAGTGTGATTGCTGTCGCCAACGTCACCTCCATTGCCCCTGCAGAGGAACAGCGGGCATCGAGATCCGAGCCACAGTTGGTTGTCGCTCTTCCAGTCATTCCGACACCTAGGCGATAGGTCCTGTCTGTGGATTAGGGTTTAGGGCAAGGCACTAACGTTGGCTTTCCTGCGACCCCTTAATCCTTTGAAAGTCGCCTAGTGGGGGTGGATAGGAGAAATCTGAAATTTACAAACTTAAGCACACACTACAAGCCGGGGTTAGCGTTAGAATTAAATCCGAGTCCAAAAGAGAGGAAAAACAAATCAACCAAGAAATAAAGCGGATGAACACAGTGATTTGTTTTACCGAGGTTTGGTTCTAAAGAACCTAATCCCCGTTAAGGTGGTCACAAAGACCGGGTCTCTTTCAACCCTTTCCCTCTCTCAAACGGTCACTTAGACCGAGTGAGCTTTCTCCTTAATCAAACGGGTCACTTAGAATCCGCAAGGACCACCACACACTTGGTGTCTCTTGCTTTGATTATAAATCACTTGAGAATAAGAATGGGGAAGAAGAAAGCATGATTGCAAAAGCCAAGCAACAAGAGCGACAAATATCACACGGATCACTCACTCTCTCTCTCTCTCTCTCAAGTCGCTAATCACTAATGATCACTTGTCTCAATTTTGGAACTTGGAGAGATTGGAAGCTTTGATTGTGTCTTTGAATGGATTGCTAGCTCTTGTATTGAATGTAGAGGATTGGAATGCTTGGGTGAAGTGAATGGAGGTGGTTGGGGTTGTATTTATAGCCCCCAACCACTTCTTAGCCATTGCTCCCTTTCTGCCGACCGCGGACGGTCCGCGCCCCTGGTCCGGACGGTCCGCCCCTGCACATCAACGGCTGAAATCGCAACGGTCAGCGGTAACGGCTATATCAACGGCTATATAGCATTTAATATGCCGTCAGATGTCAGATAAAGGCAATCGCAAACGGTCCGGTCGTGCACCCCGGACGGTCCGCAAGGACGCTATAATCCATTTTACCGAACCCGTCACCTTCGGGTTTTTCTGGTTTTCACCGACCGGACGGTCCGCGCCTCAGGCCGGACGGTCCGCACTTGGTCACGGACGGTGCTTGCTTCTCCATCAGACGGTCCGTAGTGTAGAATTGCTTTTATGCAGTGTTCCTGTCCGAGGCTCACTTTGGTGTCGCGGATGGTCCACGCTTAGTCTGTTTTTCCAAAAAGCTTCTCCTGTCCGGAATAATCTACGGTATTCCGGACAGTCGATTTAGAATAGTTGTAGATGAACTTATGCACCTGTGAAATGATCAACTAGGCAAACTGGTTAGTCTACAAGGTTTGTGATGGTCATCAAACAACAAAACCGATTATAGGAAATGTTGAGACTATTTCCCTTTCATCCTTTATATAGCGTCGTGTGACCAGGGGCACCAACTGAGGTTAGTGTGGGCCCTCCCAATCAAGTACCGGATTAAGGAGATGGTTAGTTGGGTTAAGCCCAATCCAATCTCTAATGACCAACTTTAGAGGGCATACCCAACAATCTCTCATTTGTTCTCTATATTCATTATACTCAACTTTTCTAGATTCCATCCCTCGACAAGTTCACACATAGAGACCAATGCATCACAATGACCGGTTAAGTATCACCACACTCATTGAATACAACATGCTCCCCTGTTTCAGAATGAAAAGATACTTTACTGGGTTGCTGTAACACCCACTTTGTAAGAAAGGTCTAAAAAGAGAAATTATATTGCTCTATATATATATGTGTTACCAATGTTTATCATTTCATGTGAACACATTACTTATACAAATACATAATTAACAAGAGATACCCAAAAATAATACATGCATCATGCTGGGATTTTATTTTGTGTGCATTTTGTGACAAGGAATATAGTAAAAAGGTCCAAAGTAGAATTCAAAACCTAAAGGAGATTCTAAAATTTAGAAAAGAGAAGCAAATAAATATGTTGTGATATAAAATATAAATAATATATATAAATATATCTCTAAATTGGAACTTGTCATGGCAAAATCTATACTACCTATTAAGGCTCTAAGGGGTAGGCTGCCTCTGCTTGTTCTGCCTTCCGACGATCTCAACCGTCCAATACGCTCTAGAGTCTCTCAGCCGTCCGATGCGCGCACTCTCACCCCCACGCATCGCCCCGCCCCCACTCGATCGTCAACCGTGCGAGCACCCTAGCTTTGCCTCTACACTCCTCCCGCCGCCTCCTACCCTCCTCCGCGTGACGGCACGAGCCGCAGCTGGCCCCCGCTCACGTTGTCCACGAATCCCGCCACTTGACGCCGTCCATGCCGCGCCACACGCCCGCAAATCCCGCCGCGACCCACACGCCGTCCCTACGCCCGCCGCTAAACCCCTGTCGCGAAATGCCCGCACACACGCCTGCTAGCCGCTGCGCACGCCCGCCGCGAATCCCGCCGCGCGATGCCGTCCATGCCGCACCGCACGCCCGCAACGGCCACCTCCCTACGCGCTTGGGAACCGCCCGCACAGCCCGCCGCGACCCGCATGCCCGCGCGCCCAAATCCGGTCATGGTCTAGGGCTTCCCCACAACGCCCTCCTTCCCTGCGGCGCCCAAATCCCGCCATGGTCGAGGGCTACCTATTACAGCGCCTTCCCATTTTGCATGCCCTCGACAGCGCCGATGTCCCGCCCTCGACCGTGATCTCCGCAACCAAGTCGAGATCCCCGTCCGCCACTGCCTTCGTGTACTGTGTGTGAGCGCCGGCGGCATGCAAACGCATAGGAGGGGAGCCGGTGAAGTGGTGGTGATGGAGGACGACGATGGACGCCAAATGTGGTTTACAGTGATTTACAGTACAGCCGGCTGGAGCGCGGCGGGTTCCAGCTCCCGAACACCGAGCAGGAGAACTCCCTCTTCCTCCGCGCGCTCATCTCCGTCGTGTCCGGGGACACCGCCGCGGTGCTCCCGGAAGCGGCGGCCGTAGAGGCTCCCGCGGCCCCCGTGGCGTGCGCCAGGTGCGGCGCGGACGGGTGCGCGGTGGTCGGCTGCTGCGAGCTCGTCGCCGGGTCCAGCAGCGACAGCGACGATGCAGGGTGCTCCGGGACCCGCGCCAACGGCGGCGGCTTAGGCCTAGGCACGGGCAAGCGGAGAGGGAGGGGGAGCAGGAGGAAGGTGAGCCAGTACAGGGGCGTGCGGCGGTGACCGTGGGGCAAGTTGGTGGCGGAGATCCGCGACCCGCATCGCGCCGCGCGCAAGTGGCTCGTCACGTTCGACACCGCCGAGGATGCCGCGCGCGCCTACGACGTCGCCGCGGTCGAGCTCCGGGGCCAGCGAGCCAAGCTCAACTTCCCGGTGCGCGCTGCCGCCGCGGCGCCGGCGGCAGCGCAGCCTCCGCACCACCGTCCATTGCCCGATCGGAGCCTCCGCGAGAACTGCGGATCCAACGCCGCGTCGTCGGTGCACGTGGCACTGGCGCCGACCATGCAACAGGACATCTGGGAGGGCTTGAACGAGATCATGATGATGGAGGAACGCAGCTTCTGGTCCATGCCATGATCCTGCCTGCACCTTCGCCCATCCATCTCCGTATCTTCTCTTGTTTAATGCTTTCATTCTATTCTATTCTATTTCATGATTATTAGAGTCCATTGATTGCCTTTTAGGGAAGAGATTCCATATGATCTCCATCTGAAAAGAGAACACTTATTAGCTTCACAAGATTGCTTGGCATGCAGACGTACGTAAAGTGAGTTTAGGTGGCAATGGTGGCCACTAGCCGACTGCACTTCATGTACAGGAAGATCCTACCAAATCTGACAGTGATGCTAAGAACTCAGGTTATATTTTTTTAAAACTCCATTCTTGTGTTAGTATGGCCTCATTTTGTTGATTAGTCTATGTATCATTTCAATTCCTTACCAGGAAGGACCGAGTTTCCAGCAGATGAAGATGCTCAGTGTTGGTGAATGTGTAAAGGTACCCATACAATTGCAGTTTCATATTTTTTGATGCTCTATATATCATGAATAATTGATTATTGTTTCTCACTAAATGTATTGTTTGGGATGCCTCTTCAACATGCTCTACAAGAGTTGCCATCATCCTATGCTCCTAGTTCTTGCTGTACAACATTATTGAAAGCATTTCGCAAGTATTATAAGTTTATAATTAATTTAAGTCAGTTATACTTGACTATTTATATGTTTTGTGATGTGATACGAGTATCATATGCCTTAAATCTCCTTATGGATGGTGTGTTGTGGCTGCTGATTGTAAGTCATTTTAAGCCCCACCTCCCATCTTGCTTCTAATTTTTTTGCCTAATTCAGCAAAGTATTGCAACACAAACTAATTGCACTGCAATTTAGCATTTTGTATTTACATATGCAAACATGTCTTTGCTGTCCCTTGCTGCAATTGAGCATCATATTCATGCTCTCACTACTTTATCAGCCACCAAAAAAGCTAAATAGAAAAGCAAGTTGTCAGCAGACATGCTAACAGCGCGATGGTTGAGCACCCAGGTGCGGCACTCCGCACCTGGGCTCGAGCCCTGGCGCTGCGTGGATCGTGTGCCCACCTCTCTGGTTTGTAACAGAACAGATGGTTCCGTGACCGCCAAAGAAGCAAGCACGTGTGAGGTTCCTGCCTGCTTTCTAGAGTTCAGTGGGCCCCTACTTTAAGGTGAAGTCATGTCCCTCCCCTTGATTGAGTCTAGATTCTAGAAAACAAGTTGTGTTCTTAATGAGTAATGACCTCACCAACATGAATTACAAGCAGCCACCTGATTGCAACCTGGCCCTATTTGTGTTAAACTAATCAAATTGTTAGTTCTATGGCAACTCTTAATGAAAACAGGATTATCGAGATGCATATGCTAGATGGATACCTATGGCTGTGTGATTTACCACCTGATGAGTTCATTTAGGAAAATAGTGAGTCAATAAAAATATTGGGTTTGTAGTCTCGATTTTTCTTTGTCCAAAGTACTCCATTTTTAATCAGCTAATGAAACCGTCTAATTAGGAGATCTCAGTTTTTTCTATATATGATGCTGAAAACTGAAATGGAACTTTTACTAGAAATATTCTATATAATGGAAGATTACTTCTGGAAAGCATGATTCTAAGATTTGAATTTCAATGTGACTGATTGACTGTATCCTTATGATCAAAATAATGATAACTGTGCCATTTATGATTTATCTTGGTGCATGGGACTTTCTTGACACCTGTTTTCCTACCATAATTTTTGCTACCTTATGGTTGTCATTCTCATACTGATGTTTTAGGTTTCTAAGCTTTGTCTTGTTTGTTTGTTCCACAACCAATGACTAACTGAACTTTGCAAAAGTATGGCTATCAGTTTATTCTATTACTAGGTGAGTGCCCGTGCGTTGCAACGGGACCACTATATTACAACCATCAGTACTATACATACTTCTATATATGATAGGTGAGTGCCCGTGCGTTGCAACAGGGTCACTATAACACAAGATAAGCAGCTGATGTCACTTGTCAACATTTAGTACTCCATCGTTTGAAGGTCACGTCCCTTGCTGTTTGCTATACATAGTGATTGCTGATTTTTGGTTAACAGACAAGTGTTGTTTCAGCTTTGGAAACCCAAATTAGTTGAGGTGGAAATGGATGTGTGTAACGAGACTTGTCTAGCGTGCTAAGATTTACCTCTTACACCACCCAACTTAATTAGGTAGAGAACAGTTTTAGAACCTATTATTTTTGCTTCAAAAACTAGAGAACATTAGAACAATGAGTTTGTATCTTTGTTTTCTCAAATAAAGATTTACCTGTAACTATTTTTAAGTAATAGAGAACATTAGAACAGTGAGTTTGTATCTTTGTTTTCTCAAATAAAGATTTACCTGTAACTATTTTTAAGTAATCAGCTAGATTTTTTAATACATAAAACCAAGTAACTATTTTTAAGTAATCAGCTAGACAAAACCCTAAGTACGTGATGAATATGGACTGATCAGCAATGAAGTGCTTGTGGAAAACAATGTACAACCCGTTGTGCAGCCAGAGCCTTCTATCAGAGGAACTAATATGGATAAGGGTACCATTTTGAAAATAGTATGTCTCAGAAGTTTAACATTATATTATCTTGTTCTCCATATTCCTGATAACTAATGGTCTGTTATTTACTGTGGCCTTAAATAAACAAAGATGCCCCCGGAGCCATCATCTCAGAACCCAAGCATGCAAATAGCAGTTATCCGCCATATGGTCTCTGGAATATTATTACACAATACCATATATGACGTTGTTCCCCTTTCTAGCAAGGTTAGGTTTATTTCTTGCAAGCCAGCACTTCTCTTTAGACTATGTGTATAATCGGATTTCATATGAACATTTCAGTTAACAGTTTTGGACACTCAGCTTCCTGTTAAACAAGCATTTAAAATAATGCATGATGAGGTATGTATGTTACTGTGCTTGCTAGAGTTGCTTCAAATAGTTCACTTTCCCTCTATGGTGCTTGTTTGCTCTCATTTTTCAACTTTGCTCTGTTTTTACTTTCATTTTGAAGAATTTTTAAAGTTGTGCTAGCAATTATTTGCCTTTTTAAGTAGCAGTTTAATTTGTTTTCCTATTATGTTTTGCAGTTTAAAAACACAACAAAATCGCTCCTAGAAGCAGGCACTTCTTTCATCTGCACTATATACGTGGCATCAGTTTAATAATTTAAGAATAGCTTCGAACCTTTTGTGTCTCATAGGGTCTTGCTCTGGTTCCTCTTTGGGATGACCGCCAGGGAACCATAACAGGCATGCTCACTGCATCAGATTTTGTTTTAATCTTGAGAAAGGTGGGTGGAATAAATTACTTTGTTTCTTCTTGGAAGCATTTTATGTTCTTACTAATTATCATTTGGTTGATGGATACCAAATACAAAATAAAAATATGTACGACAGTATGATCTTACGATGTGCAATGAAAACAAACAGTCAACATTGCCTTCTCTTATTATATCTTAACAAATGTATTTAACTAAAAAAACTTTGAATATATAGGGGATATTGTGCATTGGTGTGCTAAAACGTTCTAGGCAGTAGAAAGCAATATCACGGGAGCAAGCAGCCAAAGATCTGCAAGGAAGTACTTGGTTCATACTTCAAATTTGACATCATGGAATCCTTTGATTGGATATTTCTTTGTTTTGAGCTATTGTCTTTTCGGTCTTTAAGATACCCTTTCTGTGGCTTGTGCCTAAATTTACTCACTGTTGCTCAGTTTCTTCTTCAGTAGTTCAATTATTCATCTTTCAGTTACTGTGTCATAAGATTATTCTTTTCCTGCAGCACTGCTTGTTTTGCTTCCCCTGTATAGTTCAGGTGGTGTAGCTCATTAGAAAATAGAAATATAAAAATCTGGCTTACAAAAATGGTGCCCCTCTTTAACCCAAAATGATCACCCTGTTCTGCAGTGTTTATGCATGTTGAATTTAGAATGCTATGTTATAATTATCCCGGGCCATATTGCATCAAGTATAATATGTGCTAACAGGAGAACTGTATCTGGTTTCTAAAAGAGAGTATGCACAACCTGCAAGAACGATAATGGTGCCACAGACCATTATTATTTTGTTGATCATAGCCAACAAAGTCCATTGGATAGTGTATTGCCAAAACCGCTCCACTTAGTTTCGAGGTTCAGGGTGCAGCCTATAAATAGCACAGGCATATTTTTTGGGTCTGTACATTGTTACTGCCAGCTCATCTTTCCTCATTTTCTCAATTCGTATGGTGTTTCAGGAGTTGGAGAAACGGAGAGAAGAACTTGAGGCATTGTTACTTGCTGAACGGTCGAAGTTGGTCTGAAGGCTGACCACCGTGATCTAACAATTTCTCTTCTGTTGTAGATAAATGCTTTCTTTCTTCTTTTTCTAATGATAGCATACTGCTTGGTCATGGCCCTGAGTCATTCATCCAGAAGTCACTTGATTGAAGTGTATCTTCTTTAGTTTCTGTGAGTATGGATCCTTTGTTATGTTTATACCAAGTTAACAGATTCTAAATTGTCTCTACTCTACATATTGATGTGGCTTTGCATTCAACTACTCGAAAAGTGAAGATGACCTTAAACAGTTTCATTTGGCCTTATTACCAGAATACTTGCTGTGAGATAGGCTAGGAAGAGCAGTTAGTTGCAGGTTCGATCGCAGTCGCAGTCAAGGTGTTCGCTTGCTTGCCACGCCGATAAGATGGGGGCTCGCATCACATCCCTAACCTTGGAGTCTTGGACCAATTTAGCGATGTCCGGGGCTGTGATGCCATACCTGCCGCTGGTGCGTGCAGATTCTCGGGCTGGACATGTGCACGGATATCATCGTCGCCAACGAGCTAATGCGCGGCATCTCCGGTGGCCAGAAGAAGCGCCTCACCACAGGTACCCCTCCCTCTCCTTCATCCGCCTCAAACCCATCTGCGCGTCTACTGTTGCCTCCGTTACCGTTGCTACAACCGCGCGTGTTTGGTTTTAGGGGAGATGCTGGTCTGCCCGGCCAAGGTGCTATTCATGGACGAGATCTCCACGGGCCTCGACAGCTCCACCACCTTCCAGATTGTCAAGTGCATCCAGCAGATCGTCCACCTGGGCGAGGCCACCGTCCTGGCCTCGCTGCTCCAGCCCGCGCCGGAGGTCTTCGAGCTCTTCGACGATGTCATGCTGCTGTCCGAGGGGCAGATCGTCTACCAGGGGCCCCGAGAGTACGTGCTTGAGTTCTTCGAGAGGTGGCTTCTGGTGCCCGCAGAGGAAAGGTGACCCTGATTTCCTTCAGGAGGTTGGTTACTTCATGGCAGAAAGCTTCCTAATACATATTTTTTCCAACATTATTTCTCAAACAGCGCATGCTTTTGTAATGAAGTCATCAGAACTGCATAAATCAACACATAGAGATTTTTTTATGTAATGAAGTCATCACTCATCAGAACTGTATAAATCAACATCTAGAGCTTTTTACAGTTAGTATAAAGACCAACTTCTTATTATCTTATAGTTTGCAGACCTTCTTGATACATCAAGTTTACCTTCTTGGTGAACCCACGTCTGTTAAAGAAAATGTATGCTGTTTCAGAAAGTGTGTAGTTAAACTTCTGTAATATGGAGATGGACCACCATGTCGCCGATAGGAAAGAAATATTGGACCGGCCACGTGAGATTGCGCCATTAGGTTTATCAGGAAAATTTAATGATTTTTTTTCATTCTGCCATCTGGCACTGTGGCACATCCAAGTACAGAACACAAAGTTGCATGTTGGGGACCTTGCATTGTCTAAAATAGCCCAAAGTAAGTAGCATATAGTTTTGATGAATGTTGCTTTTGACCAGGTTACATCAAAAAAAGATCAAGAACAGTACTGGATACAAAATGAAAAACCATATCACTATGTATCAGTACCTGAATTTGTTGCAAAGTTCAAGAAATTTCATATGGGGAAGAGCCTCAAGAAACAACTTTCGGTGCCTTTCCACAAGAGGAAAATACACAAATCTGCTTTGGTCTTCTCTGAGAAGTCTGCCTCTACTTTGGAGCTTCTCAAGGTCTCATGGTCCAAAGAATGGCTTCTCATGAAGAGGAATTCATTTGTGTACATCTTCAAAATAGTTCAGGTACCTAGAAGGATAGTCCCTATTCTAAATTGTTTCTCTTTGATGTGAGCTTAACATCTTTGTCTTTCCTTGGTAGAGTGCTTAACAAGGATATAGTTCTTTGTCTTTCTCACTTATCTTCAATTATTTGCTTTGAATAAAAAACTTTTGAATTGGATATACTTACTGCTAATGTTAAAACTTTTGAATCAAGCGCTTCTTTGCTGAGGTGCACTACAAGCCAACCCCGATCAGCAGCTCCTCATCGTCTTCATCATCACTTGCAATAACTGCAGTTCCTATAGTTGAAATATGCATCATTATCGGTAAGCTAGCAAGATCCTCCTCCTCAACTTGTAGAGATCAGATCAGACATACTGTATGTGTGTTGGTTGCATTGTGTATTGTGATATGCTACATGCAGAGGAACCTCTATCCCAATATAGGCGTAGCTATGCCTTTTGTCCCAGCTACCGGGACGTTTTACACCCTAAGGGCTGCCGTAAGTTCGTCTGTGGAAATGACAAGGACCGGTTTGAACAGCGACTAGACCCTTGCTGTTGCACTGGTATGGGGATTGGGAAGATGCCATTCACTGCCCGCCTAGACATGTCTGCTTTTCTCAACATCAGTCCTAAGTAGGAAGAAGAAGACAAGAAGAGAGTCAGAGGGTTCAATGTCAAGGCTGACCGGGGTCCTTCATGCCTCCTCTCGTATCTTTAACTTCAAGACCATGCATGTCCATCATGTCAAGTGACACATATGTATGGAGTGGAGTACATAACTAGCTAAGCAGTGAGATTGAATGAAGAATAAATATACTTTACTAGGTGTTGTTTTCAAAAGGAACAATTGTGGGTCGAATTCCCACAGTTAGGGATATGGTGATGGTGTGATAAGCCACATGTTGATGTACTATGCATTTTGATCAGATCTGTACGGTGTGGTTCACCTGAATTATTTGCTAATTTGTCAGTCGGATTTTTCATCGGTCTGGTTTGTAATTATCAAGCAAGATTTATTAGGCCTATCTACGTCATCTATTGTTATCTGGTTGCAATTGGCTCAGTTTAGTGTCGGGCCTCCTTGTGTGTGGACAGGTTACCGGGCTTGTGTTTATAGACCCGATCTATTTTTTCGTGTGAGCCCGACCATGGTCTTTGGTCTCTCTCGTTTCTGGCCTTCTGTAGCAGTCTGTCAGCATATAGAAATAGAACACATCCTGTAAGTGCTCTCAAGTTTTATCTCTAGGTGAAATGTGACTCCATCTTTTCTGAGTCGATTCGACTGATAGCAGGATCTGTAAGTATTTGCCAGTGGCATAGTTTGTTTGTTGTTGCCCAAAATAGGTTCCTTGATGGCTTTAGTTTGTTTGTTGTTGCCCAAAATAGGTTCCTTGATGGCTTTTGGTGTCCTGCAAGTTCACTCTGGCACCAATGTGGGATGCTTGACTGGTGGTTGCGGTGCTGTTTGCTCCAATTCAATGTGCATGGAGATTCGAGGACGGAGGAGAGCTTCGTGTCCTGGCCTCTGATGTGCTTCCCATCCTCATGTGTTGCTTCAAACCTGAAGGTGTATGTGGTTTGTTTCTATCTGTGCAACTTGTTCATTGTAAGGTGTTATAGTACGTACGACTATTAGAAATTCTTCTTTGAAATACAGATGCCGGTCTAGCTAGCTCATGTTGATTTTTTAGTGCTTCAGTTGAACTAAATTCTATAATATCTGTGAGATTAAGCTTAGCCTATAAGTAGATAGTGTCGCTTGCTATGCAATCCTAAAATTAAGGGCTGATAGTTATAAGAATAATTTGGCTATGGAGAGAATCTGGGGAACTATGTGTAGATGAGGATGAAGGAATCAAGTATCTAGGAAGTAATAGATTCCTACTATCATGTTGGCTCAGCCGATTCTGTGATCACGTTGATTTCGGACGGTTTTCACCAAAGCGGCTCTCACAAAAGCAGGTCGAAAAGCTCAGTGTTTAGCAATCTACAACAGTTTCTGGTGGCTAGAAGTTGAAAAAAGATGAAACAAACATGCCCTGAAACCTGGCTACATTAAATAATCTAGCTTAAATAAGTTGAGAGGCAAACAAACAACATAGGTTATTAGAGTGAATTATATAATCTATATACCTATAGTATGATAATTCATAAGTAGATCACTAAGTGAGCGTCCGTGCCGTCGTGCGTTGCAACGGAGACATATAATACACACATTTTATATATAAGTTACTGTGATATTATATGTTCCCGTTGCAACGCACGGGCACTCACCTAGTATAATCTAAGGATAAAATTGTCACAAGTTTGAATTGAAACTAGAATTTAAAATTGGAAAGGAGTTGAATTTGAAAAGGGAGAAAAAGAAAATAGAAAATAAAAAGGAAAAGACCAAAACCCAGCAGCTAGGCCAACTTCACCAATTTCGGCCCATTCTGAGCTCCATCTGCGTGGCCCAACTTGCTATCCCGCGCGCACCATCGGTCTGACAGTCGGGGCCCACCAAGCGGCCTCACCACTGTGCATGATTGCTCCTTTCACTGGTCAACTGGGCCCGTTTGTCTGAGGCTCCAGACCACGCCGCGCGTCATTCTCGTTTGACTGGCGCCTGGTCCCACTCGTCATCCCTCTCCCGCCGCTGCTGTGAACCACCTCCGCGTAGAACCCGCGGCCGCAACAGACTCTTCCCCACGACGCGGACTCACCTTGGCCCCATAAAAGCGCAGCGGGGACCTCCCTCAATCGCCTTTCCGCGAGCCATACCATACTCGTGCTCGTTGGACGCCATTGCCGTCCACCGTAGCAAAGAAAGAGGAGTTTGGGACCTCGCCGTGGTGAAGTTGTGCGATTGCTGGTGTCACGCCTCAAGCCTGTGGGCGGTGTGCTCATTCTAGAACTCCGCTCGTGTGCGAGGTCACCGTTGGTTAGACAAGGGCGTGGGTGAATGGGAATTCACCGTCGAACTCCAACCAAACCTTCGGTCCACCCTACGCCGAGGTCAGGCCCCGTGTGCATGTTCTCCCCCCTGTAAGTCCATTCCTTGTATTTGAATCACCCTCTGCTGCGAGTAGAACGTCTCGGGTGGGAGCATTAGTGCACGGTGGCGTGGATTGCATGCGCCGGTGATGGCGCCACCGTACACCGAGGGTGCCGCCGCCGTCGGGATAGCTTAGGGATAGGGGGGTTAACTGGGAACCATTGATCGAATGCTCGACGGCTCAGATTAGATGAGGAAAACGTTTCAGGGTACACTATTTTGAACCGTGCGATATGAACCAAGGGCTGAGATTGATACCCATCTTGATTAAACCCTGACCGAAGATCTTGGATCCTAGGGTGGTCAGCACGTAACACTTCGTTGTGAGTAGATCTAATCCTGCACGGCTGTGGGATCACGATACCCCTTCGGTGGGGTAAAACTTCACAAGAGACCCTACTCTTTACATATATCAACCCGCCATCCCTCGCCTCTGTGCGCTGAGTCTCTGGAATCTTGCCCCGAACCCCCTGACTTTCCCGGTAAATGAGACCCAGTGCAGTGCAGTTTGAAATTGAATAAATGGATTAGAAAATAGGTTTTTATTATATAAATGAGTGCTAGAATTTGAATAATTTATAGAAAATTCATATGAGCTCCAAATTACTCCATTCTAGTTTCTAAAATTTTGTAATATTAATATCTAGCACTTAGAGTCTCTGTTTTTGCATGAAAACAGTAAGAAAAATAATTTCTCACTTAATCCTATTTTAAGCACATAAAACCTTTGAAAATTCATATATTAGAATCTATAACTCCAAAAATTATGATTACAGTTCCTAGGATTTTATTTTAATGTGTAGATTATTACTATGTATTTTGTTTACATGTTTGGTGTGATGGTAATTTTCTCTATATACTGTGCTTGTTTGTATTGTGGCGAGTAGAAGAGTCCGTGACTGAGGATCCTGGTGAGCAGCAGATAGAAGTAGCTGAGCAGGAGCTCATTGAAGGCAAGTTGTGCCCTTGACCACTTTTGTTACCCAACAATGTTCTTTATAATCATTTACCATGCATAGGCTTAATTTTGATGGGACCCGATAGGTCACCCTAGATTGTTTATCTCTTTACCTTGTTATTCCTGAATCACTTGGGTAGTTTTGCTATTGCTTTACATGGTTTTGGGATAATATTTTGTTATATCCATGTTTCAATTCTTTTGTTATTCTATTTATGTTCATGTCAAGATCATTAATGTTAATTGGAACATGGAGCTTAACTTGAGAAACACGTGCCACCACAAGGGTTTAATGGGACACCCTTGGCTTACTAATTAGGAAAGCTAGTGAAAGACTACCTTACCCAAAAGGGGCAAGGGCAGTAGGGGATTGCATGCAAGGAGGTTCTCAGGTTGATTTTGCTGCAATGGCGGTCAGACGGGGGATTCTTGCAAGTGCGCTTCCCATAAACTGTAGCAGGTTGTCGGAAGCTAGTGGAACTTTGTAAAGGCCTCGTAGTGTTGCCCTGCCTCGCTTCCTTGGTAGAGGTGTATGGGAGTCACGACTCCTTGGCAGATGGGTAACATGACTTGTGGGTACAGGGTACAACCTCTGCAGAGTGTAAAACTGGTATACTAGCCGAGCTCACTGTCATGAGCAGCTCAGGACTCTCTGATAATTAATTTATGGAACTTAAATTCAATTTTGTCATTTGCATTGCATGGGTTTATTATTAATTTTGTTCTATTATGTTTATTAAGATTTGGTATTCACTTACATCTAGTAACTGCTAATAAAATTTTGACCAACTAATTAAAAGCAATGCTCAGCTTTAACCCCTGTTGTTGATTAGCCTTACACATCACATGAACTCCCACCTTTGGTGAGTTCATGCCTACTGGTTCCCCACAACTTGTTGAGCTATGATCATATGTGAGCTCACCCTTGCTGTCTCACACCCCCCACACACACAGGAGAAGAACAGGTGGTTCAGGAGGGGCCACAAGGCGAGGAGTTTGATCTGATCTAGGTGGTGTTTCCCTAGTTGACTTCTACGCCAAGGACGATCCTTAGTTCGTTTTATAGTTATCTTTTATTTTGTAATAAGACTTTCGCTATGTAATAAATACTCTGATTATTGTGACATTTATCTCTATACACTCTGTTATTATATATGTTGTCTTCTTGGCGCATGTATGAGATGCACCCGACTTTGTTCCTTAAAACCGGGTGCGACAGAAGTGGTATCAGAGTAAATGTTGACTGTAGATGAAACCTAGATAGAAATGGACAAAACCCTTTCCTACTTACCTTACTCTGATTCATTCTATACTTATCTCATCTTGATCCTATCTCACCTTTTGTTGTTCCACTCTGATTACTCTTATCCTTTCTATTCTAAGACATGATGGATTTCACACCTTGGAATCCTATGACTATGATCTTTTTAAGAGATAGGGAACCTAAGACAAAAAATTAAAACTATTTTCTCTATTTAAAAATGTTGGTTGATTGTTCTGATGATAAATGTCTGATTTGCTTCTTTGATTGATTGAAATATTATATATGGACATCTTAGCATGTACCACCATAAGGTAATAAATTAGCTATGGTAGGTAAAATATTAATCTGCTTAGCTAATAAATTCCCCGAAGTAACATGCCTAGTAACTACCTGCCTTGTCTACTCTTCTCTTACCATATGTATCTAACTCAGATGGTCAATACCAAGAGGGGTGGTGGAATTGATCTACCTCCCAGACGACACATTCGGAGGATAATTAGACAACCCCAACCACAACCAGCAGAGATGAATCCTCCTAATCCTCCACCAGGCGGAGTTGACCCACTGGTTGCAGCTCAGATGAGGATGATGCAACAAATGGCGGACACTATGGCGGATATGCGTGCTCAGATGCAGCAAGAACGCCAGGAGATGCGCCAGGAACGAGAAGAGATACGCCAGGAGTTGCGCCAGGAGTGAGAAGAGATACGCCAGGAGTTGCTCATGGATTCCAATTCATCTTCCATGGTTGAAACCCACTTGGATGAATTTGGACTTCTCATGGGTTCTTCATATGTAGTGGGATCACCTTCTGCATCAATGTCCTCACTAACATATATCTCATCATTTTTTGTGTCCACACTTGTGTAAACTTCATAGTCACTAGGAATCGCAGATCGTCTGGACCTTTGAGACCTTCTTAGACTTGTTTCTAGTTTTGGTTCGTTCTGAGACTCCTGCAATGGTGCGTCACTTGGCGCAACACTACCACTGTCTCGTGAGCTCTCATGTGCAACCGACTCAGAAGGGTCAGGCTATGCAGAAGGTGTAGCAACTTGCTCTGTAGTAGCTGCACTAAGAGCACCTAGAGGGGGGTGAATAGGTGATCCTGTAAAATCAAATACTAAATAGCCACAGACTTGATTATTAAAGTATTAGTTAAATCAAGTGGCTATGGAACACGCTCGTGCGAACAAAACAATCACAAGAAGCAACACACGAGACACGCGATTTTTATCCCGTGGTTCGGCCAAGTAACACTTGCCTACTTCCACATTGTGGCGTCCCAATGGACGAGGGTTGCACTCAACCCCTTTCAAGCGATCCAATGATCCACTTGAATACCACGACTTTCTTCCTTATAGTCTTTCTCCCGTTTGTGAGGAATCTCCATAATTTGGAGCCTCTCGCCCTTACAATGATGATCACAAGAGAAACACAGAAGTAAGGGAGGAGAGCAACACACACAAGACTCAAATACGCAGCACAACCACGCACACAAGTGAAGACTTGAGCTCAAACAACAACACAGGGAGTTCACAACTCGAATGGAGCTCAAATCACTAACACAGCAAATCAAATGCGTGGGAGCGAAGTTTGGATGTTTTAGTATGCTTAGAGAATGCTTGGTGTACTCCTCCATGCGCCTAGGGGTCCCTTTTATAGCCCTAAGGCAGCTAGGAGCCGTTGGAGACCAACTTGGAAGGCAATTTCTGCCTTCTGTCGAGTGGTGCACCGGACAGTCCGGTGCACCACCGGACAGCCACTGTTCATGTCCGGTGCGTGATCTCCTTCCATATCAGGTGCAGCCGACCGTTGCTCCTCGGGGCCGGTTGGCGCACCATACACTGTCTGGTGCACCCAGTCGACCGTTGGAGCGAGCCACGTGTCGCGCTCTGATCGCACGGACGACCGTTGGCACTGGCGCAGTTGGCTCACCAGACAGTCCGGTGCACCACCAGACAGTCCAGTGAATTTTAGCCACATCGCCTTTTTTCATTTCCCGAGACTGACGAGTTCGTCGCGGATGACTCACCGCACAGTCCGGTGCACCACCGGACAGTCCGGTGATTTATAGCCGTACAACTCCGTCGATTCCCAAGAGCAGCCGGTTCAACGTCGGCTAGCCTGGGGCACCGGACACTGTCCGGTGCGCCACCGGACAGTCCGGTGTGCCACGCCGAGCTGGAGTTGGCTACACACAGCCAACTCTTTCCCATTTCTTTTCTCCTTCTTTTGTCACTGTTTCTAGCACTTATACAAACACATTAGTATTCAAAAACAATGTACTAAGTCTAGAACCATACCTTGTAATATGATTTGCATTTCTTTCTTTGTTTAGCACATAAGAACTTCATCAATCGTGTTGGGCATTTAATTACCAAAACATTATAGAAATGGCCCAAGGGCACATTTCCCTTTCAATCTCCCCCTTTTTGGTGATTCATGCCAACACATCAAAAAGCAACAAAAGAAGTGCAACATCAATGCAAATGAGGACCAAATTCTCTTTACTTAGGATTTGGCATATTTGGATCATTCTTTGCCACCACCTGGTTTGTTTTTGCAAATCAAATTCATTTTCCTATCTCTAAGTTAAACACGGTTGTTTGGGCACATAGAGAGATATTCCAAGAGTAACATTAATCAAGTGCCAAAAACTCTCCCTTTTTCCCATAATCAAAATTCTCCCCCACAAGAGACCAAATTTTGCAATAAGAGTATTTTGAGCAAATCACAAATTCTTACTCTATTATTTTCAAAAATTCACAAGTGGTTGGCTGATCCATTTTGCTTTGGCCTTAATTTCTCCCCCTTTGGCATTAAACTACAAAACGGGATCATTCTTGGCCCTTTAACCCCATTGCCTCACCAAAAGTGTCAATTAAGAGCAAAAAGGCAATGAGAGCATAAGTATGAACTTTGGAATTAAATACACTAATATCGGAGTGCAGTGGAAGTCTTTGCGTCGTCCAAGTTCAATTTCCCTTTCAATGTACCTTTGAGACTACATCAGGTGTACTTAAACAAACATGTTAGTCTCAAAGGGTCAAGTTGTAGCACATCTCCCCCTAAATATGTGCACCATTTGCATATGGACTTGTGAGGTCTGGGGAGGACTTGTACAACTTGAGCACCATAAATATACAACGAATAATGTAAATGCTCAAAGTAACATGATCAAAGGCATAGAACACATGTATGCTATAGATCAATCCAAGTTACGTGAATCTAAGACATTTAGCTCACTACGCAACCTGCAAAATGTTTTCTCATCCAACGGCTTGGTGAAGATATCGGCTAGCTGGTTCTCGGTGCTAATATGATAAATATCGATATCTCCCTTTTGCTGGTGATCCCTCAGGAGTGATGCCGGATGTCTATGTGCTTAGTGCGGCTGTGTTCAACAGGATTATCCGCCAAGCGGATTGCGCTCTCATTGTCACATAGGAGTGGGACTTTGCTCATATTGTAGCCAAAGTCCCGAAGGGTTTGCCTCATCCAAAGTAGTTACGCGCAACACTGTCCTGCGGCAACATACTCGGCCTCAGCGGTGGATAGGGCAACGGATGTCTATTTCTTGGAACCCCCAGGACACCAGGGACCTTCCTAGAAATTGGTACGTCCCTGATGTACTCTTCCTATCAACCTTGCACCTGGCATAGTCGGAGTCTGCGTATCCAATTAGGTCAAAGGTAGACCCCTTTGGATACCAGATCCTGAAGCAAGGCGTAGCACCTAGATACCTAAGAATTCGCTTAATGGCCACAAGGTGACACTCCTTGGGGTCGGATTGATATCTAGCACACATGCATACACTAAGCATAATGTCCGGTCTACTAGCACAAAGATAAAGTAGTGAACCTATCATTGACTGGTATGCCTTTTGATCAATGGACTTACCTCCTTTGTTGAGGTCAACATGCCCGTCGGTTCCCATTGGTGTCTTCGCGGGCTTGGTGTCCTTCATCCCAAACCTCTTGAGAAGATCTTGAGTGTACTTCATTTGAGAGATGAAAGTGTCGTCCTTGAGTTGCTTCACTTGGAATCCAAGGAAGTATGTCAACTCACCCATCATCGACATTTCGAATTTTTGCATCATCACCCTGCTAAACTCCTCACAAGACTTTTGGTTAGTAGAACCAAATATTATGTCATCGACATAAATTTGGCATACAAAGAGATGACCATCACAAGTCTTGGTAAAAAGAGTGGGATCAGCTTTCCCAGCCTTGAACGCATTAGCAATTAAGAAATCTCTAAGGCATTCAAACCATGCTCTTGGGGCTTGCTTAAGTCCATAGAGCGCCTTAGAGAGCTTATACACATGGTCGGGGTACCTATCATCTTCAAAGCCAGGGGGTTGTTCCACGTATACCTCCTCCTTGATTGGCCCATTGAGGAAAGCGCTCTTCACGTCCATTTGAAATAGCCTAAAAGAGTGGTGAGCGGCATAGGCAAATAAAATTCGAATTGACTCTAGCCTATCCACAGGAGCAAAAGTCTCCTCAAAATCCAAACCTGCGACTTGGGCATAACCTTTTGCCACAAGTCGAGCTTTGTTTCTTGTCACCACCCCGTGCTCGTCTTGCTTGTTGCGGAACACCCACTTGGTTCCCACAACTTTTGCTTTGGACGTGGCACCAGGCTCCAGACTTCATTCCTTTTGAAGTTGTTGAGCTCTTCCTGCATGGCCAACACCCAGTCCGGATCCTGCAAGGCTTCTTCTACCCTGAAAGGCTCAATAGAAGAGACAAACGAGTAATGCTCACAAAAGGTAGCTAATCGTGAGCGAGTGGTTACTCCCTTGCCGATGTCACCCAAAATCTGATCGACGGGGTGATGTCTTTGGATCGTTGCTCGGACTTGAGTTGGAGGGGCCCGTGGTGCTTCTTCCTCCATAGCCTGTTCTTCCTGTGCTCCCCCTTGATCACGCTCCTCTTCTTGAGGTACATGTCCATCATCTTGAGTTGGGGGATGCGCTAGTGTCGAGGAAGAAGGCTGATCTTGTTCCTGTAGTTCCTGTGGTCGCACATCACCTATCGCCATCGTGCGCATTGCAGCCGTCGGAACTTCATCTTCATCTATGTCATCAAGATCAACTTGCTCTCTTAGAGTGCCATTAGTCTCATCAAATACAACATCGCTAGAGACTTCAACTAATCCTGATGATTTGTTGAAGACCCTATACGCCTTTGTATTTGAGTCATATCCTAGTAAAAACCCTTCTATAGCCTTGGGAGCAAATTTAGAATGTCTACCTTTCTTCACCAGAATGTAGCATTTGCTCCCAAATACACGAAAGTAAGAAACATTGGGTTTGTTACCAGTAAGAAGTTCGTAGGAGGTCTTTTTGAGGAGGCGATGCAGATAGAGCCGGTTTATGGCGTGGCAGACTGTGTTCACAACTTCCGACCAAAACCGCTCGGGCGTCTTGAACTCTCCAAGCATCGTTCTGGCCATGTCGATGAGCGTCCTGTTCTTCCTCTCTACCACACCGTTTTGCTGTGGTGTGTAGGGAGTGGAGAACTCGTGCTTGATGCCTTCCTCCTCAAGAAACTCTTCAACTTGTAGATTCTTGAACTCGAACCCATTGTCGCTCCTTATCCTTTTTACTTTAAGCTCAAACTCATTTTGAGCTCTCCTTAAGAAGAGCTTTAGGGTCCCTTGGGTTTCTGACTTATCTTGTAAAAAGAACACTCAAGTGAAGCGGAAAAAATCATCAACAATTACACAAGACCATACTTACTTCCCCCGATGCTTATATAGGCAATGGGTCCGAAAAGATCCATGTGAAGGAGCTCCAGTGGTCTTGATGTTGTCATCACATTCTTGCCGTGATGTGTGCTTCCCACCTATTTTCCTGCCTGACATGCTACCCAGGGTCTGTCTTTCTTAAAACAGACATCGATTAGTCCTAACACATGATCTCCCTTTAGAAGCTTATGAAGGTTCTTCATCCCAACATGTGCTAGACAGCGATGCCACAGCCAGCCCATATTAGTCTTTCAAAAAGTCAACTAAATAGAGCTTGCCGTCTAGCAGCTAGGGGTCTCTTTTATAGCCCCAAGGCAGCTAGGAGCCGTTGGAGACCAACTTGGAAGGCAATTCCTGCCTTCTGTCGAGTGATGCACCGGACAGTCCGGTGCACCACCGGACAGCCACTGTTCATGTCTGGTGCATGATCTCCTTCCATATCGGGCGCAGCCAACCGTTGCTCCTCGGGGTCGGTTGGCGCACCGAGCACTGTCCGGTGCACACCGGACAGTCCGGTGCACCCAGCCGACCGTTGGAGCAAGCCACGTGTCACGCGCTGATCGCGCAGACGACCGTTGGCACTAGCACAGTTGGCTCACCGGACAGTCCGGTGAATTTTAGCCACGTCGCCTTTTTCATTTCCCGAGACCGACGAGTTCGTCGCAGATGACTCACCGGACAGTCTGGTGATTTATAGCCGTATAACTCCGTCGATTCCTGAGAGCAGCCGGTTCAACGTCGGCCAGCCTGGGGCACCGGACAGTCCGGTGTGCCAGGCCGAGCTAGAGTTGGTTGCACACAACCAACTCTTTCCCATTTCTTTTCTCCTTATTTTGTCACTGTTTCTGGCACTTATACAAACACATTAGTATTAAAAAACAATGTACTAAGTCTAGAACCATACCTTGTAATATGATTTGCATTTCTTTCTTTGTTTAGCACATAAGAACTTCATCAATCGTGTTGGGCATTTAATTACCAAAACATTGTAGAAATGGCCCAAGGGCACATTTCCCTTTCATGCACTGGGTGATTCAACATTTGCAGCAGGGGTTGCACCTCCAGTTAGAAAAACTGTTGGTGGAACCACAGGGGGTATCGAGAAGTATGGTTCTTCAACCATCGGAATCGGAAAAATACATCCTCTTTTCCTGAAGGTCAACCTCTCCGAGTACCTTACTCCCCTTGATCATGTTATCCTCTAGGAAAATGGCATGTCTATTTTCTATAAACTTGGTTTACCTATCTAGACAATATAATTTATACCTTTTGATCTGTCAGGGTAGCCAATAAAATGACAACTAGTGGTTATGTCATCTAGTTTACCCTGTCTAGGATTAAATATTCTAGTTCTTCTGGACAACCACATATTTGGAATTAATTGAGTGTGGGCCTTCTGTAAGTCCACAACCATATGAAGTTTTAATCACTGATTTACTAGGGACACTATTGAGTATACGGATAGCAGTTTTTAAAGCCTCTACCCATCAACCCAATGGTAAGTTGGAGTAACTAACCTTACTCATTATCATGTCCATTAACGTTCTGTTTCACCTTTCGGCAACCCCATTCTGTTGTGGTTCACCAGGTGTTGAATACTGAGTAACAACACCATTTTCTCTTAGGAACCTCGCAAAAGGCCCTAGGACCTGTCCATACTCGGTATGGCGCCCGTAGTACTCCCCCCTACCACCACCAACGATCTGATCTGACAATCTTTATCTTCAAATCATGTTGATTTTCTACTTCCGCCTTGAACTGTTTAAACTTGTCTAAAGCTTCTGATCTTTCCTTAATAATAAATATAACCATAGCTAGAGTAGTCATCTATGAAGATTATAAACGAATTGAACCCATCTACTGTCTTAACTGGAAAAGGACTATAAATATTTGTATGAATAATTTCTAACACTCTCATACTGTGCTTAGCATTTTTTCTTAACCTGCTTCACAAATTTAACTTTAATGCAATCTCTGTGTTGCTCTAATTCTGTAAAGTCTAAGAGATGGAGAATTCGTTCCTTAACGATACACTCTATTCTCCCCTTCAAAAGATGGCCCAAACGATAGTGCTATAATTTCAACGAGGAGTCTCCATTACTTCTCTTTCTTTTCCTGTCATTGCTATAATTTAGCCTATTCACCCCCCCCTCTAGGCTACTTCCAATAACTGAGCTTAATCACTTTGATCTGAGATTCTTCTATGATCTCAAAATCGATGCGGATTAGGAGATTTATGGGTCTTAGGTTGGCTCTGATACCATTGTTAGATTATGTGGTGCCTAGGATCAATTCCTAAGCCCCTAGAATACCAATATGTAATTGCAAATCCTCGATGATAAGTAGATATGTTCTACTGAAAGAAATAGGGTAACATATCTTCGTTGTTGTTGTGTTGACGCGTCCTGAAGAGGTGGTGGAGTGTGGTTGCCGCCGCCAGCATCACCTCCATTGCCCCTATAGAGGAACAACAGGCACCAAGATCTGAGCCACAGTTGGTTGTCTCT